>CM056693.1:10077500-12477500 GCA_029849275.1 Papilio elwesi | reverse complement strand
GTTACGCGCACTACGGTCAGCAGGTACGATTACATAAGTCCAGCTGCTTGGAATAACTGTCGTGCACATTCGTACTACCGCTAGAAACGTGATACTGACGTTTGTGTTATTTAATTTTATTAAAAATTATCAGCTTTGATTCTGGAGACTACGAATTTATTTTCAGACCTTACAAGTCAAAACTATTTCATGCAATTAAGGTATATTGGATTGACATTAAGAATATAATAATAATAATACCCTAGGACTATTCACACGCGGCCATCTGACCCCAAACTAAGCAGAGCTTGTGCTATGGCAACCAGATAACTGATATACCACATATACTAATTTTATTCTGTAAATACATACTTAAATAGATAATTACACCCAGACTCAGAACAAACAGACATGTTCATGCACACAAATGTCTGTGGGAGGGAATCGAACCCACACATATCATACAATATAAAAGATATTGGTCAAATTAAGGTCTAGAAATTTGGGGTCGGAAAGTTTTTTTTTTAATTCTAACAACTTTAAAGTATACTCTTCCAAAGTGACATCTTAGAGAGAAGGGGACAGTAGAGTAGACCAGACAGAGTCAAGGTTAATTGTCCATCTTTACTTAAAGCTGTACTGATTATGGGAAAGATATGGTGGTAGACATACGGTGGTCACTATCTTCCGCTGGTCGTCGTTTAAGGATGCTTTGGTCTCTGTTACGTCACAATACCTGACGTAACAGTGATTTGCTTGGTCAGAAGCAAGTTCGAGTATTGCTCGGATATGGAACCCAAGCTATCATGTCTTTGTGACCGTATAGAGTCCATACAAAGACGCTTCACTCATTTCTGTTTCAATGGATTAGTAAACGAGTGCCCTACTCTGAGCGACTTGAGACCTTTAACCTCATGAAGTTATTCGACAGACGCACGTTGCAGGACATGTTATTCTTATACAAGACGTTAAATAATTTATTTGATAATCCAGAACTACTAAGTCGTTTCTCCTCTAAGCCCACGTCATTTGCCGCGCCACCCAAAGTCTATCCTCATTCATAACGTACAAATCAAACTTAGGACACTATTCTCTTATTCCTAGATAGTGTTTATTAAAAGAATTTATAATTAAAGACTGTACTATGGATATATTCCATGACAAACTATCAGTAGGTAAATCCGAAGTCGCTAGGATCTTGAATCCTAGTACCGTCGCATATGTCTAATATATTGAATGTTGTACTAGGTGTATAAATTAGTCGTTTCGCTATTGAATATTACGTAGTATTGTAGTTTTATAGGTAATATTGTCCCTTTCATTGCTTGAAGAACAAGATTTAAATTTAAACACAATTTACTTATCTAAATACTAGTACAGTTTACCGAAAACTCTTACGTTCTCTTGTTGTAAACATACTTTCATGACCCTGAACTAGTGGTGTAAGTAGAGATCATGGATTTCCGTTTCACCCGATCCTGGCACACCTCTCGCTTCTTCTACTACTCGCTTATTTGTACTCGACCACATCACTTCAGTATGTCACCAAACTGATAGGTATAAGTTCTATGAATATGTAATATAGCGTTGCCTCTTTTAAGTTACTTGATATCAAGTTACGGTTGAAACAGTTTCGTATCATATCATATTAATTGTTGAGTAATTCATACATTGCACGTTACCGATAGCCATTGGACTGGAGCGACATTCCACAATCGTACCTAGCGTGTAGTGTCTGCGCCTGCGCATGCGTGTCTATGTAAGCTTATTGTATTTGTAAATACATATTTGTATTTCACACGTTTACACACCAATGGAATACAAGCCGTGGTTCGTTTGTAAATTTTAATGCCTCTTATTCAAAAGGGAATTGGGCTTTAAAAACCAAATTGTACCACAATGTTTTATGTGTGTAAACAAGTAGGAAGTAACCAATTGCTAGAAGGGAATTATCTTTTCTTCTTGTAATTTTATGAAATTTCATTGACGGAGTAGTGGCAAAGTGTTATACTAACTCGCAACAACAACATCTGTTGCACTGCACCCGCTCGACCGGTGAAATACCACGACCTCACAGAAAACAGGCGTGAAGTAGAAGTACTCTGCGTATCGTCTAACGAGTGAGGTGCCGGAGGCCTAATTTTAATCCTCTTCCCCTTCCCACCCTTTCCTTATACGGATAGGATGGGAACGGGAAGAGGATTGGAAGGAAATTGGCGGGGAATGGGAAATATTCTTATTCCAGTCTATGCCCTCCTCTATCCATTAAGGTAGGCAACGCATCTGCTTTTAGTGGGTATTCCGGTCACCTTCTGTGGCCGGCGAGTCCCACACTCCCTACGTCATTGCATAGCGGATGTCTATGGGTAGCGGTCACTTAAAATCAAGTGATCCGCTCGCTCATTAGCCACCATCTACCATAAAAAAAACTTACAATATGGCCAACCTTGAACGAAGGAATTTTTGGACTTTTGTCTGTTCGTGTGGTCGTGAACTCATTTGTCCAGAATTTGCTCTTGAAAAAAAAACCTTTTTTATTTTATAATTTCATCGTATTTTCGTGCGTGACGTTTTGAAATCGATCTGAATTCAAGTACGATTCGCATTCCGATGTGAAATTAACAAGTTTAGGGTGTGGTCACACTGTGGCGTAAGTGTCAAAAGTACGCATCGCTAGCGGCAATTAATTTATTACAATCAAAACTAGTAGGTTAATCGTTTAAACAAGATTTGGCAATCATTTTATATTTATTATACTATTGGGTAAATTAAAGACACTGGTATAATCATTTATATTTTTAACTAGCTGTTTCCTGCGACTTAGTCCGCGTGGAAATAAATTCGAGAAAACAATTTCGAGGGTTTTTCACTTTTTACGCGGAACCCTAAATATTTTGCTTAAATTAAATAAGCCTATTTAAATCCCAACAATATTAGCTATCTTCTAGTAAAAATCTCATCCGAATCGGTTCAGTCGTTTCGGAGATTACCCGGAATAAACAGACAGACAGACAAAAAATTTAAAAATTGTATCTTCGTTATAAGTACCGTATATGCATCATGTGTTTTGAGTATGGAAATGTTATTTTGATATTACATACAGACACTTTAATTTTATTTATCAGTATAGCTACGTTTCTTGTAGACGACCTACAAGCAGCCGCTTATTCTAAAAGGAAAAACATTTATTAAATGTTACCAAATTGCTTACGATGGAGTTTTCTTTTCTGTAAATATTTAAGTGACGGAAAATGTAAAGTATCAAAACCACTTCTATATACTACTGTAGGACTGTAAGATTGTCAACATGGATACAATAAATTAAATCATTAAAAAAATTACATTCAAACCTGTACCTTAGAGAGGTACTTACGTACTAACTTCACCCTAGCATAAGTGACGTTAAGTTAGCCGTTGGCCAGACGCGTTCAAATTAAATGGGATTACCCAAAATTAAAAAAAAACTTGTTATATATCCCTACTAATATTATAAATGTGAAGGTAAGTTTGTTTGTTATGCTTTCACGCGAAGTACTCAACCGATCATCATGAAACATTGTACACATATTCTTGGAGGTACTAGAAGTAACATAGGATATTTGTGGTGAAAAAAAAAATAGTATACAAAAAGCGAAGTATGTATGTTCTCTATAGACCTACAGACTCGGAAACGGCTGGAACGATTGCGATGAAATTTACAGGGATTGCCCAAATTGGCACATTCCTGTGTTTGGTAGCGATCGGATCAACATAATTAGTGGTACCCGGGCGAAGCCGGGGCGGGTCACTAGTTAACTATAAACGAAATAATATAATTGAGCATTTAAGAAATATGTTTTTGTTATGTTCATTCATAAAATGTAATGTAAATATCGTATACTAAATATGAAAAACAGTAAGTCCATATATTTCTGTCACGTAACCTTGCATAAACGGATAAATGGCTCGAAATCACATCGACATTCCATTGCCTGCTTGTCACGTCTTGTAATATGTAATGTGTACATGGTAAGCAATGTATGTCTCATTCCTGTGCATGGCGAAAACATCACAAGGTCAATATTCAGGGCTTTTCCTTCTTATGTTCCGAGAAGATTTCCGCAGTTTTTTATGGCTGTACGCTGCGGGGACTATATGGGACTGGTTTCACTACAACAATGATTATTAACAATGAACCAGTGTCATTAAATAATGTCTCTTGTTTGGAAGGATGATTTATCCGAATTAAAAAAAATTATCGGTTGACGTGGATAGTTATTTCGTATTTATTAATTTTCTTAAAGAGTTTGAAATGCCCAAGAAATTAAATGAAAACCAAGTGGTAATTTGTCATCAGTAAACTAGTTTTGACGTGACAACGTCTTATAAATTGATAGTGGTGGCATTCGCTAGAAATGTAGCGTTACGAGCCGAGAGTAACCGAGCATGCACGATCGATGTACCGCGTGTCTGAATGTGTGTGAGCGAGAGCGCGATGTGAGAGAGAGAGATAGTAGTGTCGATAGATAATGCTCATTGTTTTAGGAAACGTTGTCACGAATTTAACGTCCGAGCGACTTGCGCCCAGGGATATTTTTTTTAGTAAATTTAAAGCTTTTATATACATAAATAGTACGAGTTAATGCTAAAAATTTGTGTTTACCTAAGTAACAAAAGTTCCATCTGTGGAGTCATAATTGTAGTCCAATTTTAGATATGGCTTTGCTCATTCTAACGATTAGTAGTGAAAGTGCAGAGGCTTTATAGCAGATATTGTCTATTAAAAGTGAAAATAGATTCACTCTCTTTGTCATTTTACATAACTTAAACCAATACGATAGTTGAAATCAACAATACGTACCACAGGACTGAAACAACTAGGGAATTTCAAGAACTAGTTCCTCCGGTTAAACAGATCCATTATAAGATAATCTATACAGATAAATAAAATTGAAGTGTCTGTATGTGTTTTTTGTCTGTCTGTCTGTCTGTTTATTCCGGGTAATCTCCGAAACGACAGAACCGATTCGGATGGGACTTTTACTGGAAGATAGGTAATATTGTCGGGATTCAGATAGGCTAATTTAATTTAAGCAAAATATTTAGGGTTCCGTGCAAAAAATGAAAAACCCTCGAAATTGTTTTTTCGAAATTATTTCCACGCGTACGAAGTCGCAGGAAACAGCTAGTTAATAAAAATCTTCAAAAATGATCACCGAAGTTAATCACCGCGACCATTAAGTGTGTTAATATATATTACAAAGAGGTGATACAGATCCGTATGTAAGCCATTAGAAAGGACATAGCCAAGGTTGTGTACGCAGCGTAGCTTGGCCTGTACGGGTATACATACCATGTCGTATTAAATTTACGAATAGGAGTAAGTCGATTGTTAGTATTCCCACATTGCGTGTTAGCGCATTTTCACACTTGTGTCACGTTACAGGTGAATAAAGCTTTGCGTTAACTTATTCCTGCTATCTTGATTATCTAGTTGAGTCTTTGATGAGTAAAGAATAACAAAGTAACAAACTCACTCATATTTATAATGTTAGTTGGGATTTTATTTTGAATTCGAATTAGCAATTTCTGTGTGCGTGTTACTTTACATTAAAGGATGCGTGTCTAAGCCACTTCTATTGAGTTATCAAAACGGTAAATTTCACTGTATAACGTTATAGTTGGGAAGTTGACCTTTGCAAAAAATTTATCGAAATAGGTTTGGTATAATTCTAGACCATGGGTGAATAGAGTCATTTACATATGCATTACGAAGTGCGGTGGACGTTAGTATGGTAAAGTGGCATAGAACTATTAACGTTAAGGTTAATTTTAAATCTGCCGATGTTATTACAACCTTGTCCGATTAAGATAAGTTCAGTGGACCACTTGTTGTAAAATTTATGACATTCGAGGTCTTTAATTCCGGTTCCTATAGATCAAGGTTCGACGTAACATAACGGGTACAGTAGCGCGATACTTGTATAAACGATGAAATTTTAAGGCTTGTACATACATAATTATGATAAGTTATACAGACAGACAAGTCGTTTTTCACTTTATTTTGTACTATATCGCGCACTGCACGTAAACTTTAGAGAAAAGAAGTTGTTCACTTATCCTTAACTTAGAAAAGGCTAAGTTCACGTATTCATAACATTGCTTAATGAACGATTAATTTCAAAGCGGGTTTATTATTATTGTTACTCAAGCATTCTACATAGGTATTTAAGTTGCATGCAAGTATGCCGATAAGTTACGAGCAAGTGGCTCTTGTAAATAGTTCACTGGTTAAGTAGGCTATTGGCTGTGATATAAAATTTTAATGCAATTATCTAATATAGACTGAATCTATAATACATACGTCAATTGTTACATGTTTCAACATTCCTTGCCGGTTCCTCTGTGCAAGGATAACTGGTAATTTCTCATCTTAACATTTAGTTATACATTTTTAATTATTATACTTCACTTTGTTAGACATTAGAAATAAATATACGCTCACGCCCGTTACCCAGACGAGTAGGCAGAGATCATGGATTTCCATTCGGCGTGATTCTACACCTCTCTCGCTTCTTCTTCTCGTCGGTTATGGGTGCTCCTTATATCGCACTTTTATAGTAAGCCATAAATCTGATTGATATAATTTCTCCTAGGGATTCCCTACCAACACCGCCACTCACTTTTGTAATATAAATTATTTTCGTTACTCTCTCTTCATTCATCCTTTCAACATGCCTGAACCACCGAAGCATACCTTTCTCAATTCTAGTCACAACATACACTTTTAAGCCACACTTTTCCCTTATAACGCTATTTTTAATCTTATCGTTCAATGTCACGCCTAACATACTTCTTAAGGATCGCATCTCAACGGCATTAACTTTACTAGCATGCTTTTCCTGCTAAACCCAGCTCTTACTTCCATACATTAAACAGGGGACTAGTACAGCATTGTGTATTGCCAGCCGAGCCTTCGTAGACACATTCTGACTCCTCACTATTGTACCTATAGCCCCATTCATTTAATTTATACATTAAAGTGGGGACTAGTACAGCATTGTGTATTGCCAGCCGAGCCTTCGTAGACACATTCTGACTCCTCACTATTGTACCTATAGCTCCATTCAATTAATTTATACATTAAAGTGGGGACTAGTACAGCATTAATATGTATTTGCCAATATTTTTATTGGGTTATAAAGTTATGTTTCAAATGAAAAACGAAAGGGGGTGAAAGTTGGTATTAAGAAATATCACTTTTATAATATTAAATAGGGTTTAGCTTATGCTGGGCATTCGTGGGTTAAAATAAATTGCACGGCGGGTGTAACCTGAGGGGCTCAGTTTGTACACGATATTAGAGGCTACTAATACATAAATGTATATTAGAATTAAATTAATCAAGTAATATTAGATGATATAAGGAATCGCTAACGGAACTTAGGGAAGGGCATATCCTTTCTATACTTTTTATTTATAAATGTCCTCTTGCTAAGCCTAATGTCTTTAAAAACAAAAACAAAACAAATCGGTCCAGCCTTTTTTTATATATACATATATATATATATGTATATATATATACATATATATATATATATATATATGTATATATATATACATATATATATATATATATATATATATTTCATAAAAAGTATCCTATGTTACTTCTAGTACCTCCAAGAATATGTGTACAAAGTTTCATGATGATCGGTTGAGTAGTTTTCGCGTGAAAGTGTAACAAACAAACTTACATTCACATTTATAATATTAGTAGGGATAACTTCGCAAAAGTACAGCTAAAAATATTTCTACCTTTGGCCACTTCCATAAACGTTTAACTTGGCATGGCATTACCCGTGGTATGAATATGTCTAGAATCTTCGTACACCTGCATTGCGTGCTTAGCCGGCGTCATGTGGTACTTTCACTGCATACTCTTGACCCCGTGAGAACCAGTCCCCGCAGAGCGCGGGCTGCGTGTCGTTAAACCCGCGCATGCGCAGCCGCACCGCAGCACCGCCGCTGCAAAAGGTCACAGAATCTAATTACTTCAAGGACGTAACGAGATTTCGGATTAAGTATTGGACCTTTATAGGCAACTCGTCTGCTTCTTGCAGATTCCTAAGCTTTGCTCATTTGCCATCTTTTCTATAAAAATTAATTAAAACGTTAAATTAGTCAGCCGGAGCCTATTTAACTAAATTTCCCACGATATACAGCGATAGGGTCTTCCCATTATTGTAATTCGTACAAGTGGTTGTCAAGTCTGGAACAATATAAATCATTCACCAGTTTTAATCCAAGCTCCTGTCATAAACCTTGTCAAATAATCAAGGAAGTATATGTTATATCGTATCGTTATACAATAAACAATAAAATAAAATGCTAAAACAATAATTCAAGGTCTTCGTATCGGACATTCAAAATGGCCGTCTTTATTTACTGCAAGATGGCGGCTGTCAAGGTCATATGTCAGAGTGAAAGGTCGCACTTTTGAATATACAGCTTTCTCTTTTATTATATTTATTCCATTAATATCAGTGGATAATAATGTGTTTTGCGTCAAATTAAATTCAAGAAGTGTCAAAATAAATGTTTGTTTCTATCCGAATAATTTACAACTACCAAATATTTTTTTTTAGTTTCATTGATTTTTAAGCTTTTCTGTTAAATAAGGTTGCATAATACAAAAAGGAAGAAAAGTTTATAAAACAATTTACAAATAAAAAAAAACTATTTCATACATTCAATCTATTCTCAATGTACTATTGTATCAAGTTCAAGTCTCTAATCCTTTCTATAACCCAAAACTGTTTTCTTAAAAGTAAACCTAGTTCTAGTCTGATAGAACTTTTACTTAAGTTGTTAATTTTCCTGAAAATACAGGGTGTGACAAATTCTTCATTACTCTTAATTTAGTACTAAATTAAAGAGTAACTTTTTGTAATTTGATAAGCGATTTAAAGCAAAGAAATATAACAAAACACTCAGTTATGTTACTGGTAAATTTATTTGCGCTTTTGCAGCAATAAAAATATTTAGTTTACCTTCGAGTTGTATGAACGTTATGTACGTTGGGCAATTACGGGAGTCGACTAAAAGTTCACAGAGTTAGCGAGATTAATGTAGGCAATCGTTGCCGTGATTGGTTGTGCGTACGATACGTGAATGCCTTTTGTTACGGGTCACTTGTTATTAATGTTATTTACCTTGGTCATTATCCGAATTACGTTTTATTATAGCTTTATATATTGGAGAAACATAGAAGTCGTTTTAAAGACAGTTAAGACTTATTCGGTTTAGTCACGTCATGTTTTGTTAGCCTATAATGTTGTAAAGCTGATGTGACTGGAAAATACGATAGTGTAATCCGATAATAGCTACCGATCAAGCCGAGGCTGCCCAAGCCGAGGTACGCTCTCAGGGGCCCTTCAGCCGAGTCACTCCACGGAGCGTCCACCGAAGTGAAGAGCTCGGTGGCCTCCCAATACGGTAATAATAACAATAAAGTAACGGCCCGAGCCGAGGCTCCCTCTACTTAGGGAGCCCTCGAGCTTAGTAACTCTTAAAAAGAGGCTTAGGCTAAGCGCCCTCTGCGCCCTGCCGACTTGAGCCCAGTGTAGCTGTAAATGCCGTCTACTGTGACCTTTCAGTCCCAAAAAAACTACAATATAACCTTTAAAAATGTACAGGATTAATATATGTACATTGTGACGATGAAGGTGAGACTATTTGTTTGTTTGCGATTAGGATAATACACAGAATACGTTTTAATGTAAAACATTGTCTATGGAACAAAACGATTAAATTGTCTTTGGAAAATGATGACATACAAATATGTGCTTTATCATTTGTTATCATTTACTAGGTTACCGCAAAGGCATCATAATTACATTAATTAGGTTATAATTCTTGAGTTTTATAGTTAAAGAATATACGTTTATACATATTTAAAATGTTTAAGGTTATTTATAACCTCAAAGTTTTCTCACAAACGATGCTTAGTGTAGCAATAGCAGCGCATCGGATCCGATAGCTTGAGAATACGTTACGGTCTTCTCTCACACGACGTCGCAACTTGTAACAAATAAAATTAACACTTGCGAAAATAAGAATGCTACGTGTCGCAATCGGGCGCCTTACGCACTCCAAAAGCGTTGACAGCGAAAGATAATGGTCAATGCGCGAGGACGTGTTGCCCAACTGAGGCGTCTGAAGAAGCGCTCCAGCGATCTCCTTCACTTTTCTCCTTGATACAATTCCGTTATTTAATTACTAGTGACCCGCCCCGGCTTCGCCCGGGTACCACTAATTATGTCGATCCGATCGCTACCAAACACAGGAATGTGCCAATTTGAACAATCCCTGTAAATTTCATCGAAATCTGTCCAGCTGTTTCGGAGTCTATAGGTCTGCAGGGAACATACATTCTTCGCTATTTATATACTATTTTTTTCATAAAAAGTATCCGGTGTTACTTCTAGTACCTCCAAGAATATGTGTACAAAGTTTCATGATGATCGGTTGAGTAGTTTTTGTTTTAAAGCGTAACAAACAAACTTACATTCACATTTATAATATTAATAGGGATTACAGCATCCGGTAAGTCTGAGGAATGCCATTTACACCAATGAATAATCAAGACCAGTCTGCCTATTCCATTATCCTTTTACCAGCAATTTGACTGACACAGTGCCAGTCAAACTGGGTAATACGTTGAATTAACAGTGGTAGAGTCCGCAACAACAACATCTCTTGCACGAATGGGCCGGCTCGACCGGTGAAATACCACGACCTCACAGAAGACAGGCGTGAAGAAGAATATTCTTCGTTTCGTCTGACGAGTGAGGTGCCGGAGGCCTAATTCTAGTTCTCTCCCTCTTCCCATCCTTTTCTTATAAGGAAAGGATGGGAAGGGGAAGAAAACTTGACGGTGGA
The DNA here is from genome assembly GCA_029849275.1 of Papilio elwesi. Lineage (NCBI taxonomy): Eukaryota > Metazoa > Arthropoda > Insecta > Lepidoptera > Papilionidae > Papilio > Papilio elwesi. The sequence goes on along the minus strand of CM056693.1, from coordinate 12,466,598 downwards.
GGGGATATATAGGAATTGGAAATAACCATTTTCTGTTTGTCCCCTCCTCTGTCCATTAAAGGTGGGCAACGCATCCGCAACTCATTAGTTAGTTGCAGATGTCTATGGGTAGCGATCACTTGACATCGGGTGAAGCGCTTGATCGCTTGCCACCTAGTACTATAAAAAAAAAGAAAAAAATATATAGAACCTTGACGAATTAAACGTTAACTACAATATAAAGAAAAAATGGATGGATTACAAGAAATTCGTTTCGGCCGGTTTTTTATAAAGTTCAGTCAATTTCAGACAATTGTAACGAAAACGTATCAAGGTCTTGTAATACAAAATATCTCGATCGATATTTATGGCGCAGATTCGGAATGGATTCACAACATTCATGTAATCTTTCAAATATAACCTTTATAATAAAACGAATAAAAATTAAAGAGTACCTAAAGAAAGAATTGTAATAATATCATACTTAAGTGTTAAGTTATTTTGATTCATAAAACAAAAAGCCTTGTAGATGCATAAACTGAAGAAAGGTACCAGCTAAAGTTTTTCTATCCTATTATTACGTTAGTCGTATCGATAACCGCGTTGCGCCCTAACAACCACTGTAACCTTACTATGATTTTGTCCCAGTGTGCAACGAAAATGTCCTAGGGTATTATTATTAATTGAATTCGTTTCAACATCTGAAACCATTAGGGTACCAATTCTCTGCTCAACTTGAACCTCCCTTATTCTACTTTGCGTGAATTGTAAATTTAGTTTTGCAGTCGACGATTCCACCCTTTTCCCTTTGCCCATTTCGACACAGTCCGTCCGTCCGGACTTGTGTCTCTTGGTTGTAATGTTTGAAGTGAGAATTTTTCTTACTCTCCTTATAAAGCCTATTGTGCATAAATAATGCCTGATATAATAAAAACTAGTTAATGACGTGATTAAATGTCAACCGGGTTGCCATTGCAGGTTTATTACGACGTTATATCATGCGGCCGTTCGCATAACAATTACAAATATATATTCTAATGCCGATTTGATACTTTCGCTGTCGCCATTACGCATGCGCAGCGGCCGGATGGTAGAAAGCCGTTAGGTTTCACTGAGGCGCAAATGACCGCCGGTGACTTCTCGGGATCACTTCCACTGTACAAGTCATTCAGTTCAAACTTGTTTACTTGCATCGTTGTACGTTATTCTGTCGCGTGACGGACCATTTGGATCCCAGACGTGACAAAATTAACTAGTCCACAATCCATGACTAGAATTAGGACTCACCACCTCGTTCATCGCTCAATTATTTTAAATTCAGAAATGTTTGTCACATTTCACCTTAACTTGTTATTATTGTATCAAAATATCATACATGTGCTGCTATCTAGTATAGTAAGATTATCATTCTGTTTTCTGTGTCAATGTCAAAAAGTCATAAATAAAATAAGTTAGTTGTCCATTTTATCCGGCGTCGTTTCATTTTAATTATTTTAAATAACACAATTTAGATTACTCTGGTGGTATTTTATCTGTCGCCAAATTGCACAGACTTAACAATAATATTTCGACCCGATATGTGCTCGTCAAGAATATCGCTTTTTTTTAAATATGAATAAAGTAGCGCTTACCACAATCCCAACTGATGTTAAGTGGTGATGTGGTCGCAAAAAGTTACGCACTAGTTTATTAATAGCTTTTTGAAGGTACTCACGTCATAGTAAGGAAACACTGGCGCTGGCTTGTTCCAATCCATTGCCGTTCGAACGATGAACGAAGATTCGAATTCATGAAGTAATAGTAAATATAGTAGCCCGTAATCTAATTGGTTCTGCGTCGACTTGTATAAAGTCCGTCGTCGACTGCCAGCTACGATATTTTCTAAACAGGGGAAAATTGGTTGGCCTATTGTTATTCCGTTCACCAAACACTTGCTCTGGTGTATTTATTGACTGCAAAACGATTTCGATCGTGTGCGAGACATTTATATACTTCGCATGCATCTCTTTAGCGGTTTTATATCGGATGCCATGTGGTTAAATAAGTTAGTTATATAGTAAAATCAATTGTCCGCTTTAATCCAGAAAGACATATATTCGCTTTTGTTGAGTTTATAATAGAAAATGTTTGAAAAATTCGGGTTAAAATATCTCTGTACAATAAAATCTCGTCTTCAGTAACGATTGCTACATGGCCGCTAACAATTACATTATAATATGTACTATAGATATGTACATCAATATCACCGACCGAAAGTGTCCCAAAGACAGAGACAGCAACATGTCAAATGGTGTAAAAAGGTTTATTCCACTTGACACCTGGGTGATATCACCCAGGTGAGAACTGGAATAAACCTGTAAAAAGGACAGCGTAATTAAAATAATAAGAGAAAAGAGGACAGCTAGTGTTTGTCACTTAAGCGTAATTGTAAACACATGACGTAAGATAAATAAAAAGCGTCCTGGTCAGACGCTTTCGAGTATTCACTTTGCTACGGTTAGCATTTTTTTTTTTTTTTTTTTTTTTATGTTATAAGGTGGCAAACGAGCAAACGAATCACCTGATGTTAAGTGAGCGCTGCCCATAGACATCCGCAACAGGCAGATATGTTGCAGATGCGTTGCCTACCTTTAATGGACAAAGGAGGGCACAGACAGGAAAAAGGATATTTCCCTTTCCCCGCCAACCCCCTCCTCGTCCAATCCTCTTCACTCCCTCGTCCTATCCTTATGAGGAAAGGGTGGGAAGGGGAAGAGGACTGAAATTAGGACTTCGGCACCTCACTCGTCAGACGAAACGCAGAATCCTTCTACTTCACGCCTGTTTTCTGCGAGGTCGTGGTATTTCACCGGTCGAGCCGGCCCATTCGGCAACAGATGTTGTTGTTGCGGGCTCTACCACTGTTCTATCGTATTATATCATTGGTTGCTATGCTATGTATTAAGTTTTGGTAATAGTAACTTTTTCACATAATTAACAGTAAGCGGAATCAAGTTTAAGCAATCCTAACTTAATTATTATTATTAATTCGTAAATAAATTGTTGAAAATGCGATACGAATTTTAACGAAACGCCTTGTAAATAAATATTCTTATATCAAAAAACAATAAAACAAGAAGGATTATTGAAGTACATTAAACATATCTAGTCAGCCAATTTTTGCAGCGCCATTCAAAATATTTCGTTGTATGTGTAATGGAATTCAATTAAAGTGGGTCAGAAAAATATTTTCGAAATCATAAGGAATGTATCAACTTTATTCAATTAGTTAACCTTTTAATAATTAAAAGTAACGGTAAGTCCCAACAATTCAATATCATAATATAATATAAATCTTGTATGTCGGTGCACACTCGCTTTTACAAGTTTATACTGTACAAGTGTGTACTCCGTTTCAAACGCGTGACCGAGACCAAGTTTACACACAGTCTCTACACGTTACAAATATTAAGGCGCACCAATTTAAACTGTAGTTTTGAGTTACAATTACTTTTTTTTAAAGAGGAATTAGTTTCTAAGGAGTTTATACATTTTCGTTGATATATCTAAAGAGGTTTTACATCCTGGCCATTTTTGTAACAAAGTTCTTATTCAATTTTAATGTAACAACTTGTTGTTTTTTTATATTTCTCTCCTATATTGTTAGAGAGAGTTTTATTTTTGATATATATGGAATGAACAGTTAGCGAAAATTTAACGATTTTAAGGCTTTACCGCCTTGGTCTCGACAATTGTCTTGTGCCTATCCATTATACACATAAAAATCATGTTTGTCTGAATTATATTCCGAAACCACTAAACCGGTCATTATAGACTTTTGTCACTGTGTGTAATTTGTTACAAATTTCAAGATAGGATAGTTTTTATCTCAATTATTGACCATTTGTCATTGCAAATTAAATATTGTAATTATTTACAAGTTCTATACTAGATGGCGTTTAAGCTAGGCTTTCGCTTTACTAGATGGCGTTGTAAGCTACGCGGTTCACGCGTTTTTCTGGTTATAGATGATTAGTACCATGCCAAGCCGGGGCGGTTCACTAGTATAATCAGCTAAATGAAGAAGCTCACAAAAAATATAATATGTGAAATTCTGGATGATACCGGTAAAAAGTAGATTTCTTTAAGGACGTAGTGGTCAATGGTAAAGCTACTACATAGTACGTTGAAAGTGGCAACACTGCACACACAAAGAAAATCCCAAATGACAAATAAATAGCTTCAATCAAATGGCGATTTGACGTGTCGGTCGACTTTCGACATAGCAAGCATAATTGTAGGTTATAAAGTTAACGGGGGAAAGTGGAAGCGAAAATATAAGACGTCATGTCGCCGATTACGTCACGGAAATAAGAAAGATTTCAATTTAGATCGGAGCCAAGTGTGACAGATAACGCGAATGGTTACAACTCTTTATGGTAACTGAGTTAAGAGGCTTCGCTCACGCTTTGTATTAATAGACCTATAATGCCGCCTTCGTCGGATGTGTTCCAAGTGATTACTTAATTGAAGGCATAGTAATCCTCAGAGATCCCTGAACTTTTCCCACGTTACGTGGGGTCGGCATATTACGACCGTAGTCGATACAATTTCGTTGCTGTGATAGTGAAATGTCATGGCGACATCTATTGGTCGTGTTCATGCCTTCTCTTCAGGCTCGTTGTTACACTACGTATCGCTGACCGGCATTCTGTCGTTACTCTTCCGTCTTCATGGAATTCCGCCAGAATATCTCCCGTGTCGTATTCCATCGTAAGTATTCGGTTTCCATTTTTCTCGTTGGATGTTCTTGATTTTGCGTATAATATTTGGAATTATAAGTAACTTGGTAAATGTCAAAAAGCTGTTATCGGTTGCCATGGCAATGATATGTTTTGATACTAACAACTTTCTGACATTTGGTATTGTCATCATGTCAAACATAACCATGGCAACCTATGGATATTAGCTTTTAAATTCCTTTTCATGAAAGAAGTCCCGCGGTGATTTTTGGAACTAAAATTGTAATGCTTTTCTTTACCCTATTCATTCTTCTCATAATTCTATTTATTCTCATAATTTCCATGTAAGTAGGTAGAACACCGCTTGTATAAGGAAATAAAAATATACTTTTTACATAACAGAAATATAGGTAAATGGGCATATTTATATGTCACGGGAGTACAGCGCTGCGCCTGGAGAACTTCTTTCGTGAAAAGTTCTATACTTTTCTGTCCCTTCGGGAAGTTTATTTTTGAGATAAAAGGTCCTATGTCCTATTCTGTACCTCATGACAATGTGCGTGAACAAATTTTTAAACTTGGAGTGGTAAAAGCGTATCAAGCTAACAAAATCTTACATATGCATTTATAATAGTTAGTTGTAATAATATTTCAAGTGGCATTTCTTAAATTATTTTGATTTTAATCAGTTAACACCCCTATAATGACCGAATGCAACAAAGTTTCGTTGGTCAAGTAGAAGTTACAATGCATGCATAATGCCAACCTTGGCCGACGCTTATCAGAGCATATTTAAATGTAATTAAGATTCGCCAGCACTTGGCCAAGCCGCCGCAATACCATCGAATGGTTCAAGTGATCTTTAAGTTAATAAGCTGTAGCCTAATTAAATGAAGAAAAGAAACTAATGTATTAAATAAACATTTTTAATTACTTCATTCGTGTACCAAAATACAAAATGACGTTTTATTGTTTGCTGTTTGGGAGCAATAGTTTAAGATTTGATGGCATTGTGATAAAATCACCAACGGTAAGAGACATTCAGATCTAACAGGGATAACGAAAACAACGCTATTTACCCTGGAGAATGGTGAAAATACGCTGCATCATCGTATTGTCTTCCCTGTGTGGTTTTGTGTCCTGTAATTTATGTCCTGTATCCTTGTAAGGAATCCTTACCTGATCATCCAGGATAGTTTCCCTGTGATCTATTATGACTGGGCGGAAGAAATACTTTCCAAGTATCCGAGTGATTCTGGTATTGTCATGTCTTTCAACTTGTAACACGATGTAAATATTACGCGCGTGTGATGCAAGTCGGCTCGTTATTCCGACTCATTAACTTTTGTAACTTCACGCGCTAATACTTCGACACCCTCTATACATGCACAAAAATCATCTACTACACTTTTTTTACTAGAAACACCAATTGAGTCATTATTTCTTATTACATTCAGTCTTTAATGTTAATTCTTAATTCGTTTATTGACTTTTAGTGCTTAAATGTGTATTAATATAAACACCTACTATATCCAAACGTGGTGCGTCTCCTTCAAGGCCTGACAATGGTATGCTAGCTTAAAAGGGAAAATTCAATTCAGAATTCTAGTTTAAACAAAATTTTAGGTTCGATACGACTGGTAAAAATGATTTATGTACATTAGAAAGAGCAAGTCTCATTGGTTAATTTTAATTAAATTTACCTTCCGGAATCGTCCGGGTCACCATGAATAAACCAAGAATCCGTTAACCCGGCCTATTCATGGTGGTCATCGTCCATTGGTGTCTTAACGTCCACGTGGTCTGCAAGTACTACTAATGTAACCTTAAGTACAGATTGACCACTTAGAAAGGGAATTCGTCCTTAAATCGGTTTCGAAAGAGCGGGCGCCGCTCGTAATATTATATCGTTAGCTCGTACAGAATTTGTCACGGCTGATGTTATTGTTGGTTGCAGCGCCGTCGCCGGACACACGATATCCGTGGCGCATACGATACCTCACTTTGCATATATTCGCAGACATATATATAATTTCACCGAATGGTGCCGGCAACATTTCGCAATCTTCAAAAGATCAATCGAAAAAAGAATTTTACATCTTAAATATTTATAAGTCTTCATATTTTTTAATAAAAAATAAAATAAATCGGCCTTTTCTAGAATGTTTCCCATTGCAAGGACACAGACCTCCTCTAAAGTAAAGCGCCTGGGTTCGAACCCGCATCCTACCGTACGTAAGTCGGGGGTGTTAAACCCCTGCTGAGCCACCACTGCTCCATATATTTATTTTTTAACTATTTTAAAATGCTCTGTTCCTTTTTTATGTTGTGTCGGCACAGTACGACCGGCCGCCTGGCTGACGCCAACCCTCCTCGAGCATGTATATGAAATATTCCTTGTTTATCGAAATAATTTACATTGGAAATGATTCACGACGAGTCAAATGGCGAATTCGAACCCGCAACAATGCCGTGCATGTTTCGCAGTACCCTTAACTATTAGGCTACTGGCTACTGTCCTAACACACTATCAAAGTGTATACAAAGAGGACATTAACGTCGTTACGCAAACTAATAAAAAATCTATAAATTTAGCCGTTTAAGAATTTATTAACAAGATTTTAAAAGTTTGTTTTGATTGTATTAATGTATAGGGTGTCAATAGACATGTAGACCAACTATGCTTAGTAAGTAGTAAGCCTCTAATTAGTATTCCACGAAACTGTCGTAAACTCAAATGAACGGATAGGACGAAAGTATGCTTTTAAATTCACTTACTCCGATATAAAAATGTTCGGAGTAAAATAAAACAGATTAAAACATTGAAAAACATTCGGTTTTCAATCAACGCCTGTTCACACGTCGACTTATAAGCTGCTAATAGGCGTCTGACTTTCGCTGAATTAGGCAACAGCGTTAGCTTAGAGTTCTGCCCACCCACATGCTGAGTCAGGTTTTATTACAACTGCACCCCTCGCCAAAGTGTCTGATTTGAAAATTATGAAATATACAATGAGCATAGTTAAATAACTATAATTTGTAGAATACAAAGCTTTTCGGTAATTTAAATAATAATAATAAATCAGCCTTTTTTAGTATGTTTCCCACTGCAGGGACACAGGCCTCCTTTCCAAAAGAGGGAATGAGCCGTAATCCACCGCGCTGGCTCAGTGCGGGTTGGTGGATGTCACATGTCTTCGAATTTGGTAGTTCTAAGAACATACCGGTTTCCTCAGCGTTTTTTGTAGCAGTGGTGATGAAATAAATTAGACAAAGTAAAACGCCTGCCTGGGTTCGAATCCGCAACGACCGTACGTAAGTCGCGGTGTAAACCGCTGAGCTGAGCTTCGATAATTTAAATGGTAATCCATAACTTGAAAGATAACTTGACAATTGTAATAGTAACTTGATGATTGTAATAATATCACACCTGTCCGCCACAGGAAAGCCAACAATGGACTAACTGAATGGATGATGAAAGGAGTGCTAATAGGCGAAATGTCAGCCGACAGTTATAATTAACCGTGTCAATTTAACAACCATTTGCAACATCAAACAAAGCTCGTGTAAAAGTTATTGCAAAGTATTTCCAGTGCGTTGCGTTGTTACAAAAACACAAAAAAATATACCAAGTTCTCCGTCGCATGACGAAACAATGTATGGTAATAGTACAATGCGACATATAACAACACTTTCACAATTATTCGAGCTGTTTCTAAAAATGCGTACTCAAAGCGCAGTCGTTTCTCACTAGACTTTCTCTTGTTGTTCTTTGTTCTGTGAATGATATCTCCTAAATAAACGCATATTAGTAATTCAATTGAATGTATACTTGAAGAAAGGAAACGAGAGAATGGTATCACCTGACTTCTTATGACCTCGATTACCAAACAATCACAAAATGGAATGTGTATAAATACTCTGGCAAGTCTATTTTACATGAAACAGGAAGCAGTGTACAGTGTAGGAATGGGACCTCATTCATCAAACGAATCAAATATCATTACTTCGCACCCTTATTCCATGAGGTCTGATACTTCCAGGGTCAAACCGGCCGGTACTGATACAACCAATAGTTTATTTTAAAAAAAACTCGACTGACGGTACCCTATGAGAAGAATATATTGGTAAAGCCTTTGAAGCTACAGGAGGGCACAATGGAACGTCGGAATATGTAAGCACGGACCCTTCTTTGGGTCAGTCGGCAGAAAATAAACTTTCATGTCTGACCGAACGTCTCAGTTTGATGTCATTGATGGTAACTCTACTGTTTAGTCACCATAATTGTTACAATTATGCCGTTCGGATTGCGAAATGCGCTCGCACCAAATTTGCAGAAAGTTCTACTTTTTCCTTCAACGCCCTGCCATTACATCATATAACTAGTTCGGAATGCGTTATATCGTAATTAATTCAACTGACTACAATAATGAAAGCGTAATGTAGCAAGATGTAATTGTTTTTATACTTTTCTCGGAATCTTAGTTATTACAGACAGGGTATATAATATTTTTCAACCGACGTGCAATTCAATTTAACCGACCCAGCCAAATCTGAACCCTATCTAATATGATTAATCATAAAGATTTCTACATACTTTCATCCCCTATTGTAGATCTTTAGGGGATGAATTTAGAAAAAAATCTTTCTTAAATTCTACGTAATAAATCTTTGTGCAAAATTTCAAGTATCCAGACCCAGTAGTTTGGGCTGTTCTATCAGTCAGACAGTTTCCTCATTTTATATATACAAGATTGTTTATTAAAGTACTTTCAATAGTCCCACTCAACACATTAACCAGAGTTTGTTCAATGAACAATGATGCAGAGTTACGGAATGACAATCCATTGTTACGCCATTAACTTTCGTGACCGTTGAGTGATGAAATAATTAGTAGGGCGTTTTGTTTAATACATAACAGTTGGGCAGTTTTCATTTTAAATTAAATGTATTTTAAATTTAATATTTTATGTTCATCGTCTGGATTTAATCTTGCGCTTTCAGATAGGATCTCTGTTAGGAAAGTTTGGCATTTAATATTTAAAATTAACAAGAAATCTGTGGGTTCTTTACGACAATTTTCTTCCGATGGATTTCAAATATAGTTGTGGACCATGCATTGTGTGTACACTAACATAAACTCCCACTGTTTCTTTATTCGTTATGTTCATGATTTGTCCGTTTAATGTTACTGGGACTTAAGTAGCTCAGTTAAATTATGTCGTTAAAGGTTCAATTAAATTTATCCGCACGTAATCAAATTATAAGTTAAGAATGGTCAAAGGTCAAGTACGGTTAAAACATCTTTCGATTAAACCGTACAGTTATGAAATATTAACGCGGAACAGATTCACTTCAAATTGATGATTATTTAAATTTTGTTAATCTTACACCTTTAATACCTCGTCAGCTTATTGTTATTATTATTTTATTGCAGGTGCTATGTCTAGTGCTGGCAGTGCTAGCTGCAGGGCTGGAGGCCCGCACGCGGCCGCGCTTGCAGCAGCCCGTTGACGATCCCTACGAATACGAACCACAGGGACCGCAGAGAGGAGGAGGAGTAAGTAAACAATAACAATACGAGCTTACATAAATTAATATCACGGAGATAGATAACTTCCCTGTTTATATACCCTCATGTCAATTTGAAAACGATTGCCGTTGGTAGCGTTTTAAAGATAACTTCTGTTCAATGTACTGCCAATAATTGTGGGTTTTACGGATTAGGTATTTGCTTGTTGGTACTTTAGTTTGAATCCGTACAGACTTCGGTTTCTACTTAAGACATCGATACCAAATTCGACGAGAAATGAGCTAATTGTCATAACCCGTGAACAAATCACACTTCTTGGAGTGTGACCTGTTCACAAACATTTGTGATTTTTGCAAAACATAACACTTTTGCTGTTAAGTTAATGCATAACACACGACGCTATCCAACCGTTAAATTATGAAACCATTATGAAAGTATAATCTTATTAAATGATTTAATTTTAACCTTCCAGGTTGTACTCGTCCAGCCGGACGGCTACGACGACCTGTACCGAGCGTCCGACCGCATCGACGAGGAGTACGAGCCGCGCGCGCCTCAGCGCCCGCCGCCCCGACACAAGCAGCAGCACCAGCAGCTGCAGCAGGAGGGGCCCAAGCAGCCGCCCGTGCAAACCATCCGGAACTATAATAAAGTTAGTGTCTAAAGTTCAAAGTAAAAAAAACTATATAGTTCTTTTATACGTTTTGATTGTAAAAACAGATAAAAATATTGCAATATAAAGTCTAAACAAAACAGTAACTACCAAAGGACAGGTGTAGCATATTTCAAGTATTATAATAGTGGTACAGCCCGCAACAACGACATCTGTTACACGAATGGGCCGGCTCGACCGGAGAAATACCACGTCCTCACAGAAAACAGGCGTTAAGTAGAAGTAATCTGCGTTTCGTCTGACGAGTGAGGTGCCGGAGGCCTAATTTCAGTCCGCTTCTCCTTCCCACCCTACCCTTTTAAGGATTGGATGGGAACGGGAAGAGGATTGGACGGGGCGGGGTTTGGCGGGAAAAGGAAATATACTTTTTCCTGTCTATGCCCTCCTCTGTCCATTAAAGGTAGTCAACGCATCTGCAACACATTTGCTTGTTGCGGATGTCTGTGGGTATTCTTACAAAAAAAAACTTAAATTTTCAAACTAAATATTGTCACAATGCATAATATGCGATATATGATTTAGGATTATCGTTTTGCATTTTAGGTGAATGACGATGGCAGCTTTACGTTCGGATACGAAGCGGCAGACGGCTCCTTCAAAGAAGAGACGAGAGGTACCGATTGCGTCGTCCGAGGCAAATACGGCTACATCGACCCCGACGGCAACAAACGAGAATTCACCTACGTCTCCGGCAATCCCTGCGACCCCAACAAGCCCAACGAAGAAGACGAACCCGAGTCCGCCGCCCCCGAGTCATCTGAGAGAGATGACGGTATACCAAACTACCCGACCAGGCCACCGGTCAGGCCGACGACAGCGAGACCGCCAACCACCTACTTCCAAAACGACTACAGGGACGCCGAAGAGGAGGAACCCGAAGAAGAACCCCTTCAGCAAATCAGACCTAGAGTCGTACAACGCCCGGCGCCAGTGAGAAGGCCAATTTACCAACAACCACAACAGATTGCCATCACACCTCGTCCTCTTCCAGTGTCTACACCTCGCGCCCTTCCACCGGCGACTACCTTCAGACCACAATTGGTTCAAGTGACACCTAAGCCTCGACCGCAGCCTCAACCGCAGCCTCAACCTCAGCCTCAGATTCAGTATAGCCCGGAACCAAACTACTCGCCTTCTCCTTCGCCAGTTGCTGTAACGACTGGAAGACCTGCTCAAATAGATTTCGCTGCAGAATTCGCTAAATTCCACCGAGAAAACCAATACCAATCTACCACTCCTTCATCTTTAAACACACAAGGAAAAACTACTATTGCCGCTCCAGCACCCAGTGGTAATCCTCTATACTCGACCGAATTAGTCTACGACCCTTCGAGCGGACAATATAATACCCAACTTTACCAGACGCTTCCGCAAACTAAGGGAGAACTGAACCTGAATCAGAGACTGCAACCGTATGTAGCTCAACAGCAACCTCAAGCTCAGAGGCCTTTCATTCCCTCTCCACAAATACCTGCCGGCCCGCCAGCATCTAGCGCGCCCCTATACAGACATCAGGTTTCAAATCCCCAAGAGGCGTATCAGAGACAGCAATCTGAATCTCAATTCCAAAGCTCGCAGCAATTGTTCGCTCAGCAACAGCAATTGCAACAAAGTCAGTTGCAAAGGGACAGGGCGGCGGCGAGGGCCCAGGCACAACGATTGGCTCAGAACCAGCCTGCGCAGAGCCAGTCCGCCCCGAGACCGGCGCCGCAGTACTACTACGTGGCTCCACGCGGTGAGTCACCGTCCTCGGGACAGATCGACGCCTTCCTGAGGGGACACGGCATCCAGTTCTAGTTGCCTAGTTTATGAACTGTAACCAGCGATCGATTTAGTCCGAAATGGCCATAACGAATCACGAGTCAGATGTCATCGGTCGCTCGGTTGTGTGCGTTGAAGCAAATATCTATGCCTTGTCTCAGAATTAGATGGCTAAAAAAGAAATGTCACTGTCAGTGTGAAGTCGTATTTACTTGATTGATATACTTTTATTTTTAAGTCACTTTTGCAGAAAAATCTTCAATCAAATCAAATATTTAATTTGATCATTGAACATTTTATTCCCTCTCTAATTCCAAATCTGAGTCTGAATTGTGTTCCCAGTGTTATAAAATTATTTAAATATATATATATATATATATATATATATATATATATATATAATATAATATTACAATTTTGTTATTATTTTAACGATTATTATATACTATAGATATATTATACGGATACAAAATCACCAGTCAAAAGTGTTCCAAAGACAGATACAGCAACATTCACAAATGTCAAATGGTGTGAAAAGGATAACATAATTAGCAGCTAGCTCACTTAGGCGTAATTGTAAACACATGACGTAAATAGACGAATCGTCCTAATTAGGACGCTTTTCGACCGCTTATGGCATTTCTGTTACATTTTGTATTATTTAATTGTCCATAATAGAAAACTTCCAATTTAAATGCATTTTTTTGCACGGGTAGCCCATCATTGACATTTTAATCTAATTCTGAGACAGGGTTTAATTGTCGGGAGAGTGGCGGCCGCATTTGTACATATAACTCTGTCTTTTGTACCTTATAACATTAAAGTACAGTCATTATTAACTGGGTACCTGGTAAATGTATAAGTCCAACATAAAGATATATCACATATCGATATAATTATTTATGAACGTAGCACATTAATATCACTCATTAGGCCACATTTGTATGAAAGAGAAGTCCTATATTTGTATATTGGTGTCTCAGTTAATAATGACGTGTAAGTTTAGATGTAAGTTTGGAATGTAAACGAACGAAACATTTTGTAAGTGTCTCCGAAGTCCGTATGGGGGCGTTTTGTAAAAAGAATTGCAATAGTAATTTGTAATAATTCTTGTTTTTTTAATAATAAATTATATTTTTTATATTATTAACAAAGTTTTTAATTTGTATTTCCTAAAAATAATACCGAACAATATGTTTGCTTTTTTTAATTTAACGCATAAGAAGGTAATGTAATGCTGGCGAAATAATGTTAGTAGATAAATAGGAATCAAGTCCGAAATTATATAAGTTGTCACGGAAGAATTCTAAGGATTTTTTTGTGAAAGGGGGGGGGGCCTTAAGGGATTCTTATAGCAAATATTTTATAATAATGATACACACGAACAAATAAATGTATATCAACTACCTAATTAGGTAGAATTACGAATTATTATTAATTATTATTAATTAATTCTAATTAGAACGCGTGTTAAGAGATAATGTTAATAAAAAAGGGCAAACAAACTTTTTAGCGCTGTAAAGGCGCGGTAATAGTTCTAAAATACTTACCGCCTGTCTTTTCTTTAAAAAAACCCCAGGTGTCTGGCCGCAAGGCGCTCGGACGTTAAATTCGTGACATTTCCTAAAACAATGAGTACACTCTTGTGTTTTCTATCTCTCTCTCATGCCGCACTCTCGCTTACACACTATGAACGGCTCCTGCCGCATCGTGCACGATCGGCAACTCTCGGCAGCTCTCGGAAGCTCTCGGCAGCTCTCGGCAGCTCTCGGCTCGTAACGCTACATTTTGCGCGAATGCCACCCACTGTTCATCAATTTATTATACAAGACGTTGTCACGTCAAAAATATGCTATGAACATTCATAATTCAAAAATGGAATTTAACATTTTAATATTTTACAATTCCTTCTTGATTTCAATGTTGAATTTTACTGATAAGGTACAAGGGTTTATTTTCGTTGATTATTAGCCTAGGTGTCGAGGTCCATCGTTACGTGAACCTATAAATTTTTCCATACTAAAAAACCACCCAACGCGGATAGAGAAGTTTTAACATTAAAAAAACGTGTTATTAATGCATATAAAGTGATTAAGAAACTGCACAGCTTTCAACGATGCCATGGTCTAGTCTAGGGTACACACAGCCTCTTATATTGAACATAGACCTATGTGTATATGGTTCATAGTGTTACATACTAATTTACTATAATCCGTATGATTGTGTACCAATATATGTTACGCGTCGCTCAATTAGCGAAGATTTGATCTGAGTCTGTAACAAAGGCAATTACGTTCAAATAGATTGGGAAGCAAATAACAATTAGAAACAACGGATTGATAAGTGAACAAGTTATTACTGGCCCCAGCGCGTTGCGAAACACAGTATTTCGTTGCACAACACTTAGAAAATGGTAAATTAGGATCTTCCAGACAAAATGTGTTAGCATTTTGTTTAAATAGTCCCTAAATAAGAAAAGGAATAAAATCAAATCCTTTGTTGGTAAACTATTTTGGTATCATTGGTAGAGTCCGCAACGTCAACATCGGTTGCACGAATGGGCCGGCTCGGCCGATGGAATACCACGACCTCACTCGCAGGCGTGAAGTAGAGTATTCTGCGTTTCGTCTGATGAGTGAGACGTTTCTTATAAGGAAAGGATGGAAGGAGAAGAAAACTTGACGGTGGAGGGGATGTATAGGAATTGGAAATAACCATTTTCTGTTTGTCCCCTCCTCTGTCCATTAAAGGTGGTCAACGCATCTGCAACTCATTAGTTAGTTGCGGATGTCTATAGTAGCGATCACTCGACATCAGGTGATCCGCTTGTTTGCCACCTTATTCCATAAAAAAAGGCACCGTGTGGCGTCTAGATCTCCAGAATTGGCGAAGCGCGGATTTCTGGACAACCACGCGCGATTAAGTTTCATTAAATTTCTGAGATAAATCGGACGTTCAAGTCAGATTAAGATAAGTGGGTGTTTACATATCGATAAGTGTGTATTTAAATAAACTGACAATTTCAGCGCGACGCAAGGAGTGCGGTCTTAAAACTTGTTAAACAAAACCGTCGCCTGGACATCCCCGGTCAAAAGCGCAGTCAATTTTTATTTAATTTTGAAGAAAAAAGGAAATAGTTCAAGGATATAAACGTGATAAGATAATCTGACGATTTGAACAAGCCGAAGTAACGTACACAGAATTTCCCAAACGCTAAAAGTAAAATTATCATACAACCATTTTTCCTTCCACCATCTAATCTTCGAAATCCAATGACGCTCTATTGGGTATCTAGTTGGATAAAGCTATTGCCAAAAGTGTATGCAAATTAGTTTTGACTGTCACCAATAGATGGCGCTGAAACGAAATGCGAAGAGCTTTAAGATAAACAACAAAAATTACTCAAGCAAGTCAAAGAGGTAGGCCGATTGCAATTATAATTTTAAGTGAAAACTTCTTTAGCCCTGTTAGACAACATGCTTAACATGCGTCAGCAACATCCTTATTTTTTCCATTTTTCTTGTATTCAATTATAAATTTTTGAACTACTGTCGCGCCTCTCGTCTGATTTGAATGTTCTATTCCGCCGGCGTTCCTTATGACTGCCTGTTTGTATTATTTTATATTCAAGATATGTGAGTACCGAAATATCATAATAGACCTGAGCTATTTCATTTAAAGAGATATTTCATCGAATTAAAACTAAACAATTTTACCTACAAACTGTAATGGTTACATTACAGTGAATGTGGGGTTCGAACTTAGGATACTGCCTCCGTATTCTTACAAGATATGTAAAAAAGGTGTGCGTGTGAACAGATAAAGATTAAAAGGAAAGAAAGATCGAGGATGGGAAATCATTTTACCCACTCTTACATAACCATGCCATATCTATGTTGCACGCATGTTGCAAGTACAAGATTCAGACATCTTATATGAAATATCTTGCTTTACCATTGTTCAAGCAGTGCCGGGTGCGGAACTTATGATATTTAGGACGTTATTACCTTTCAATTTTACGATTAATGTCATTGATTGGTTTTGTTGAATCTCCTTCGTTTGTATATGCCACGGATCAATTGCGAACTTAGTCAATTTATAGTCGGACTAAGAAACTGACTTTAAATTGAGAACTGAATCAATCATTGACAGTTTGACGTATCGTGTCGTAATTTTTTTTATGGCTGTTAATTCATAGCTCTGACCAATAGGTAGTGCTTGTCATGTGGTCCTTTTTTTAAATCAAAAACTGACGTAGTTTTTGAGTTATTATTAATAATGCGGTAATAAGTCGGGTAAAAATAGGACAAGTTTGCTTTCTTGGCTTACGTAGGCTAAGCTATAGGCCTTACATTAAAATTATGAATATGAGAATTGTAGCTCTTTGAATAAGCTAAATAAAAGTATGCAATTACATACATATATCTTCTATGGTTGTCTCACAATAACCACCTTTTTCTACTGAAACATGAGTTAAAACGCATACGCCACTTACTACCCTATTATTAGCGTTCGGTATGAATCCTTATCCATCATATAATTGCTCCTTACACTATATCATTCATCACACTTACAACATGTTATGCGACGTAAAATTTTAAATTTTAAAAATTAATTAATTACTTGTCAAACGTGATGTTCGTACACTCATCTTTTTTTGAGGCTTTCATAGCACAAACCGTCATTTTTTAAATCATAAACACGGAAAAATTGTTTTTGTATTATATTAATTATATAATTTCTTTGAGCTAAAATCAACTAACATTTAGTGTTAGCTAAGTATAAACAAAATAAACAACTCGACCTTGGCTTGCACCGTGAGAAAAATCAACAAAGACGACGCCCCCGTTACCAAACAATCGACTAATTAGAGTAAAATTATAGTCTAAGCATTTCATTGAAGACGCAAGATGTTCAACTTGCAATGTTACATCTAACTGCTTATTTATGGAGTGTTGAAAACTGTCAACATGGTTTAACATTCTAGACACCTCGTGGAGAATTAGACAATTGTGATTACAGTATGTGCAGAGACATAGAAAAAAGATTTTCCGTTTCAGATAATGAAATGACAACAATGGCGAGGTTTGCGTAAGGCGTTCGCACGCCGAGACCGCGAGTGGGGCGATATTTTATATAGGGAGGCCATGAGCGCGGCGGCGCCGTAGCGCCGTCATGCTGGCTCCGTTGGCCTAGCGACATGCTGCACCTCGTGCTCATCGCGTGCCTGGCAGCAGCTGCCGCCGCAGCCGACACAACCACCGACGCCGCAAACAATACGACTATTCATGAAACCTCAACCAACTCCACGAAAGAAATCCTTACTGTTAGCGAAACAGCTGACCCCGGTAAAGTTGAAATCGTAAAACAGATAAGGCGACTGAACGAAGACGGTTCCTATACCATCGGCTATGAGGCAGACGATGGCACATTCAAAATCGAAAGCAGAGACGTACTTGGCAACGTAAAAGGGACATTTGGTTATATCGATCAGGATGGAGAGATAAAACGAGTGACTTACTCGTCCTCTGGTGACACGACTCCGGTTCCAGTGACTACGAGCACGACGCCGAGCACGCCGACGATGGTCGTCAGAGTCAATAAAACTATTTCATCGACAACAAGACGACCACTGGCAACTGTTGTGTACCCCACGAGAAGTGGTATCAGGGAAAGTGCAACCAGGGGAACTGTTATACAGTCTATACCCAGAAGACGTCCAGTGCCTACGACCAGACCAACATCCAATCTTGATACTACCACTGAAAAGACAGAAGAGACAACGACCAATCTATACAAATCTAGAGAAGAACATAAAACTAGGACTCAAATTTCGAAACCTACCTCTGCGACAGTTAAAGACGATTTAATTACTAAACAAACAACCACGAATTTACCATCAACAGTGAAACCCGTGCATGAACATGTCGATGAAGACGAGCCTGAAGTGAACAAAGCGAACACAATACGTCGGGAATTACCTGGAACTAGCCCCAACCCGCACATGGTGAGTTTACAACAATCAGTAGGGGATGATTCCACTGACGTATATGGCGGTCATCAATCTCACGGATCGGTGCGGCCACTATTTACCACCACGACTTCTCGGCCTAGGCTCATACCGCTACACACATTAGCTGCCGCTCGACAAAAGTTGCAGCGACAGTACCAAGATGCTGAACAGGAGCAGGAGACGACGGTGGAAGCCAGCACGGGTCGTGTTTTTGATCAACAAAGTGTTGTTACATCGAACCCCGTCCCAGTCGTCCATATACAATCTCACAGAGATACAGATGATAGGCTATACCAGCAACCAGTTTACCGAAGACCCCAACCTACTGTTCATTTTCGAACCAACGAATATTTGCGGGACAATCCTGGTGCACCGGTACCCATTGGAAACCAGCGGCCCTTTCTTCACTTCGAATATCCAGAAAAAGTACTGGAGCAACAGTTAGAAAAAGAGATGCCAGCTGCACATCCAACAAAAAGCACAACGGAACCGGTGACGGTTCCGTACGACATGAGACCCGCTGCTAGAATTATTCCCATAGCAGTAGACGAAAGAGGGGTTCCTATCCCAGGGTATCGAGCGCGATTCGTCAATCCGTACCGACCCACGCCTACACCAGTAATGTACCAACAAAGATATGACCCTCTCGAAGAAATGTACGCAATACAAGCTCCAGTGAGTACGAGAAATTTGAAACGGCTCCTCCAGATTTTAATACATCGACAAAATCGATTGCAATCTCTAATGGATCAGATTGTAGCTCCGGGTCCACCTTACCAGCCCTTGCCGCTGTACCATCAGGATTACGAGTACAATCGTCACCCAATACCCCGCCGTTACATGGACGACGATAATTATGAGTATAGTTATGACCAGCAGCATCGATACAGACCAGATGTGTACCCGAATCAGGTGAGCTATGACGTCAATCAGTACGAGAGCCGGAGGTACGTGCCGCGAAGGTTACACTCTCACCCGTACGATACGGCTGGGTCGTCTTCGAATAATATCGAAGAGACACCAGAGTACTTGCCAGCGGATATCCGAGAGGCGTTGCTACTGAAGATGCTCATGCTAGCCATCAACCCCGACTTCATGCCGACGCCAGCGCCGTCTACCGAGCTGACCACGGCCGCGCCCACTCGCAAGCAGGTAAGGAACGTGCAGATCATCGGCGAGGAGGGGTCACAAGTAAAACCCATGCAGAGACAGTAGGTTAGTCTTTTCACCGTAGTTTTTAATTACAAGTGATAAATTAGTGTACTCAAATTTTGTGTAAATATTTTGTACGATTTTTTTTAATAATGAATTATTTTGAAAAAGCGTTAGTTTATACTTGAAATTATCCCATTCTATAAAATGTCGTTCCTTTAAAACTTGTGGTAATACTGGTAATTTCGGCAAAACACCACTCGCGTCGAGACTAGACTAAATTACATATCTTATAGTCATTGGCAGTAGTTCAGTCCACTAATTGTTGAACGAACTGTGTAAACATAAAACGTCAACACACAATTAAGCCGAGTTGTTGGGCTTAAAGCCGAACGGTAATCGCAATAATAACTAAGGAAGGCTAATAATGTTCCCACTTTCTGTCTGTATTATAAATTCAATAACAGTGGTACAGTCCGCAAAAACAACAACTGTTGCACGAATGGGCCGGCTCGACCGGTGAAATACCACGACCTCACAGAAGACAGGCGTGAAGTAGATGTACTTTGTGTTTCGTCTGATGAGTGAGGTGCGGGAGGCCTAATTCTAGTTCTCTCCCCCTTTCCACCATTTTCTTATAAGGAAAGGATGGGAAAGGGAAGAGATCTTGACGGTGGAGGGGATGTATAGGAATTTACTTTTTACATTAGTTAGTTGCAGATGTCTATGGGTAGCGATCACTTGACATCGGGTGAACCGCTTGCTCGTTGCCACCTAGTACTATAAAAAAAATCTAAAATTAATTTAACAATCTAATCAGCAACTGCTATTTCTGAAAACGGGTAAGTTATTTGGGTGGTTTGATTTGTTAAATTTTTTAATCAGTTTAATTAAATAATTTAATCATCATTTTAATTTTTAGCTCAATTGACGTCTAAAATACTAATGGGTAATATCGGTAGCGTTTTTCTATCTTCGGAAGACATTGCCTTGTTGGCACCGGTAATACTAGCAAAAAACAATTACCAATTCTTTATTAGGCCATTCAATTTTCAAATAAACAAAGGTACATTACACACAGGTAGTAATCAAATAACTTGAGTGGAAAGAATCAGCTCGATTTATTGTTCCACACATAATTTATGAATTCATCTCGTTGGTCTATAGAACTATGTGTTACATATCGAAGTCTATTTTAAGCATTAAATTGTTAATAATATACCATATTGCTACAGTTTTTTTAAATAATAGAACATGATGACAAGCAATTAACCGCTTAGCCGGATATAATTTTCACTAGCGATCGCAACCCGCATCTGCAACGAGCTAATAAGTTGCAGATGTGTTCCTACCTTTAATAGAGGGGGTTGGTAAGGAAAATTGCATATTTCCTCTCCTATCCACCCCCATTAAATCTAACCCTTCCTTGCCAATCTAACCCATTCAATGGCTACTATTGCTTCAAAGTTCTATCCGTATTATTTAGATGGTATGAATTATTTAGAGTTACAAGTGTGTAATATGCATGTGGAATACAAAAAGTACACGATTGTTTTACAAAAGGCGTCAGTAGTTAGGCAACTGTGGGACGGTGACTCTCCCATGGGTGTCTGTGGCGAGGCCACGCGTTGCACACTGTTCGGCCCACAATAGCAAACCTTCACGGGGCGACAGGCATACTCAAGTGCAATTTAACTCCAAGCTTCATACTTAATCTTACTAAGTTGTAAGTGACTGTCATCCTTCATCCAAAGTTATTAAACATTAGGAAATACATATATAAAGGTTTTGTGTTTCGAAATTCTAAGTTAAACTTAAACTCAGAAACTACTGGAACGGTTTCAAAAATTATTTTTCACTAGCAAACTCTTTGAGGGAGTAAGCTAGCCGATATTTCGTTGTTACGTCTATCCATCTACCTAAGCGAAGCCGGGGACATTGCTAGTGGCAAAAAAATTAAACTTACATTTAGCGTTCCATCCTTCGATTTAATAACTTAAAAAATCTATGGTTACCTGCTTTTTTAAAAAAGCCTTTAGCATTATGGGAACGCAAAAGAAGTCGCATAACATTAGATCGATGTTTTTTTGTGGAAGAAGGTAGCAAATGAGTAAGCGGTTCACCATACCACTACCCATAAGCATGCGGAATAAGCAAATGAGTTGCAGATGTGTTTGTTACCTACTCTTAATGGACAGAAAGGAAAATATATTTTCTTTTCGTGTCATCCCCTCCCCTGTCCATAGGAATATAGGATAGGAATGGGAAGAGAACTGACTACTTCTGGCAACTCACTTATCATATAAAATACTTCTACTTCACGCCTGTCTTCTGTGAGGTCGTGGTATTTCACCGGTCAAGCAGACCTGTACAACAGATGTTGTTGCAGCCTCTACCACTGTTAAACGATTGCCTGTTTACCATATTTTATCTTTAAAAAAATTGAATATTTATTAAAAAACAAAGTTTTATTTAGTTGCCATAGGTCTCTGGTTTCCTTATTTTAATTACAAATACAAAGCAAGTTAATTTAAAAGCTTCAGTGATTACTTTAATTGTACTACGTGTTCTTGTATGGATATTTAAAACTGGATGCCTTCAAAATTTAAATCCATACGTTTCAGCTCACACTCCAACTTGTTTCGTAAGTTGGTGAGAAAGCGACCATATGTTCTACTAAGAGGTCCATTGTTGATCTATTCTGCGCACCGTGGGAAGCTCTCTCACGGCCCCGAAAAAAATTGAATATTAAACAAGTTATACAACAATACCCGTTCCGTATTAATGTGTTGTACAACACAAGTATTTGGTAGTGATAAATTGCGACAAGTACACTAGATACTGCATAGCCCGTGGGCAGCTATTAATAATATCACTGAAGCTTATTACCAACAAAGGGTCTGTTTTTACAAAGCTTTGGCTATTTTATTTTTATCTTGCAAAAACATTGTTCAAGATTGCATGACGAAAATTCCTAGGTCGAAATTATGGTTTTTATCTCAAATTATCCACGTACAAAAACTGCTTAAATGGTTTTACATTTCTTCTAACATCCAAATTTAAGCCAAGCGTTGCCAGACAGTAAGCAGTTTTCAAAACTAGGGTAAAACCACCTAATTCTGGCACGGTACCAATTGTTGGCACCTCGCTGAGTTACCGTCTATAATTAGAAAATGACAAATCCTGATGCTTTAAATTATCGATTATTACTAGTGCAATTCTTAGCTACCATACTGCAAGCACTACTCTAATGTCACAAAGGTGGCCTTAAGTAGTAAAATAACAAACATTTTACACTTGAAGTGTAAGCCTCTTTAGCCACGTTAAACAATAGTAGGCAGGGGTAAATTCCACGCGGACGAAGTTACGGGAAACAGCTAGTACGTAATATAAAAGTAATATTTTCTCACTTCCGTGAAAATAGTACGGATTAATATCCATTAGAATGAAATGTTACAGTTTTTTCCTTTCATGCTGACATTATATGAGTGGAGATTCCCAGAGAGCGAAGAAATAGAGATACAGGATCACAATATAAGCCCGCGGTTTCTCTTAATGCCAATAATTGTGTGTTTCACGATATATTTTCGAATACCAACTTTAAGTGCATACGTTTGACTTACAAATTAAATCATATGGCGTACGATTTGGCACGCCTGAAGCAGTGAAAATTACTAAAACTAGTAAAATATTTGATAATATAGATATTGATTCAAGTACATTTTGTTGCTGTTATCATTTATTAAATACTAGTGACCCGCCCCGGCTTCGCCCGGTTACCACTGATCCGATCGCTACCAAACACTGGAATGTGCCAATTTGAACAATCCCTGTAAATTTCATCGAAATCGGTCCGGCCGGAGTCTATAGGTCTGTAGGGAATACATACTTCGCTTTTTATATACTATTTTTTTTTATAAAAAGTATCCCATGTTACTTCTAATACCTCCAAGAATATGTGTACAGTTTCATGAGGATCGGTTGAGTAGTTTTCGCGTGAAAGCGTAACAAACAAACTTACATTCACATTTATAATATTAGTATATATATATATATATATATATATATATATATATATATATATATGGATGTTTATACAACCTTAAAAAATAGAGGAAAAGTCAAAAAGGTTTAAAATAAATAGAATTTATTAATTTAATATGTTGAATTCATGGTCCGGGTTTGAACTGGCAACTAGGTATAATAGTTTTTTTTGCCAAAAATAAAAATAAAAAATTGAAGCTACTTTTGTATTATGTTTTATTATTTTATAATACAACTGCTGAGATCCGTTTAAGGTTCTTTTTAATTTGTCTATTAAATACTAACAAATATATTTTAATTAAAACAAATCCGAAAACAATTTCATACATACATTTGCTGATATATTGAGTATTTTCACAGTGTTTTTTAATTAACTTAACTTTTCCTTATCTTTATTAATAAAAATGCTACGCTTGATATTTATAAAAAACCAAAAGAGTTTTTTTTGTCATCTTGGTTTTATTTAAAAAAAAGTATACTAAAATATTTACAACAAAAAATCATGAATTCCGAAACTAGTAGGACCCGAATGTGATATCATGGAGGGGTGCTGATCCTCCCTGGGGTAAAGCATATTCCTTCAGGAGTTGGTCCAGCATAGAGAAGGACTGACTTCTCTGCTGAGGGATCTGGTTCTGAGTCGGGAATCGTGCCGGTGCCTGGTCGAACTGAGGGTTGAACTGCTGGGGCTGAGGCGCTGGCCTGAACTCCTGCTTAGGCTTGTACTGTTGCCTCTGCTGCGGCTCCGGGTTGAAGAAGTTGTCCTGGTCTGGTGGTGATGGCGCGGCTCCGGAGAAGAATTGTGGCTGGAATGTTGAACAAAAAATTACTGGTGAAAATAAAGTTCTTAATGTACTTCCATAATTTATTATTAATGGCCTCATGGTCGCAAATTTTTCAAATATAATATCCCCTTTACTGCATGCCGAATGAGCTTATGGTTCTGTCTCTTTGTTCTCTGTTTCTCTCTGTTCTGTCTCTTTCTATTGCTGCGTGTATTGATAAGAAATGAATTGGAGAAGGGACACGACTTATAACATACATATCCAAATCGCTGCGGGAACTAAGTGATAGTAGAAGAACATCGCTACCCTTAGACATTTACCAGATGGAATTGCCACCCTTTTTTGTAGATGGATGAGGAAAAGGGTGGGAAGTGGAAGGGGTTTGAACCTCCGGCGTGTCTCTCATCAGACAAATCCCAGAACCATAAAATATTGTAATTCACATCTGCCTTCTGTGAGGTTAAAGTTTATTACCGGTGTAGCCGACCCATTGGTGTGGAGCTCTGCTATTGTTAAAACTGATTAAAAAGAATACCTTGGGTGGTGTAGGAGCTGATTGAGGTGCTGGCCTGTACTGAGGTTGGGGCTGCGGTTGAGGTGGCGGCCTGTACTGGGGCTGAGGCTGGTGCTGCGGCTGGGGCTGGGGTGGCGGCCTGTACTGCTGCTGAGGTTGTGGCTGCGGTCTGTAGGCGGGCGCTGGGCGGGGTGCGGGGCGCGGTGGAGGTGCTGGCTCCTCGTAGTCGTAGTCTATAGACTGGGCCTGCGCTGGAGCCCTGTACTGTGATCTGCCACCCTGCTGAAGATATTTTGTGATATGTAGAAGACGGGCTGTATTTCTTGCGCAGTTACTAAAACCCGGTGTTATGTTACTTGGTTTTACGAGGTTTTTATGAGGCACATGACCCTGAACTGGGAACACTTGTATTTATATTATTGTGCAGGCAACATATCTCTAAGAACAAGTATATCACAGACACTTAACATTAAGAAAATTAGATTGTCTGTATCTGACATCTCGTTACAATATAGGGTTGACAAAACACAGAAGAGTGCTATACGATATAAGAAGGTGGCAAAGGAGCATGCGGTGCATATGCAACTGAAACTGCACCTGCAACAGGCAAATGAGTTGCTTCCCGTTAAATCCTCTTTCCCTTCCCATCCTTTCCATATTAGATAAGGATGGAGAGGGGAAGAGAGTCAGAATTAGGCCTCCGGCACCTAAACAGATCTTGTTGCGGGCTCTACCTCTATTTATACCAATTAAATGATTATGGTCAATAAATTGATTCAGATTGTAGTGTGCAATGATCACACACGTATGTTGAACATATATTTATTAATTAATTAAGTCCACTGGATGAGGCCGATCGATCTTTGCGGCGTTCCATAGCCAACGTCTAGCAGTGGGTGTCTTCTAGCTGGTTTAAAGTAAGTTAAAACCTATAATACCTGCTGCTTTCCTGGCCGGAGTCCCTCATCCCTGGTCGATTCGTCGACAAGGGTGGGAGGAGCGACCGTGATGCCCTCACCGGCCGGCTGGAACCCGTACTTGTTGGCTCCGTACTCAATCACACGTAACTGGAATAAATAAATAAATAAATATGCGGTCACGGCCGTAACCCAGAGGGGTAGGCAGAGATCATAGTAACTGGAATGTAATCGATATGAGTGTTAATGTCAGTTTAACATAATATCTATACTGAATAATAATTTAAAAGATACATGGTCATTCGTGTGCATGGTAATGATATCTGGCACTAACTATTTGGTGGCAAACGAGCAAGAGGTTCACCATGTTAAGTGACCGCTATCCAAAGACAAGCAATAAGAAAGTGAGTTGCAGATGCATTGCCTATTATTCCTTTGTAGGAAGCGATGGGGAAGGGGAAGAGGACTCACACTGGACCTCCGATACGGCGGTGTATTACACAACATATAATATTTTCGTATTTTTTAAAATAGAATATGGTGGCAAACGCTGTTCATACTAAGTGACCGCTACCCACAGACATCTGCAAGAAGCTAATCAGTTGCAGATACGCCCTTCTTTAATGTACAGAGGATAAATAGAAAAAAGGCACTTTTCCTATCCATCCCCTCTTTAAGGGACAAATCCTTCCCCACTTCTCATCCTTTCCTCATTATAAAAGGATAGGAATTGGGCAAAGGGCTGTATTAGATATATTATAACTTAAGAAGTATGTCAGGCGTGACATTGAATGATAGGATTAAAAATAGCATTATTAGAGAAAAGTGTGGCTTAAAAGTGCATGTTGTGACTAGGATTGAGAAAGGTATTCAGTAGTCCGGCCATGTTGAAAGGATGAATGAGGAGAGAATAACGAAAAAAATTTATGTAGCAAAAGTGAGTGGTAGTGTCGGTAGAGGACGCCCTGGGAAAACTTATATCGACCAGATTAGTGGTTTAGGAAAAAAGGGCGATATAAGGATCACCCATAACCGACGAGCATGCATGCGTAGATGTATGAATGTGGAAGAAGCCAGAGAGGTTTGCCAGGATCGTGCCAAATGAAAATCCATGATCTCTGCATACCCCTCTAGGTTACGGGCGTGAGCGCATATTTATTTATTTATAATTAATATAAATGTATCGTGATTGAGAAGTGATACCAACATGTGTATATATATAGTGTGTATTATGAATATATTTTTTAAATAATACTTACTTTACCAGTGTCGTCTTTGTAGCCATATTTGCCCTTAACATCGCCGCCCTGCGACTTTGTTTCGATCTTGAACGACCCATCGGCGGCCTCGTATCCATAGGTATATGAGCCATCTTCGTTGTGCCTGTATAAGGATATATTAAAAAATGTTTAATTGTAAGCTGCACTAACCTGTTATAGGTTTTTTTTAGCAAACAAACAAGGTTCGTTTGATGTTAAGTGACCGCTACCCGTCGTTATCCTTTACTGGACAGAGGAAGGGATAGACAGGAACAAAGGATATTTCCTTCTCCTATTCATGCCCACTGCCGTCCAATCCTTTAGGTATTTTTATGTAAATATGTACCTATTGTTTTTTTTTACGTTACTAGGTGGCAGACGAGCAAGCGGTTCACCCGATGTCAAGTGATCGCTACCCATAGACACCAGCAACTAACTAATGAGTTGCGGATGCCTTGCCCACCTTGAGACAGAGGAGGGGACAAACAGAAAAAGGTTATCTCCAATTCCTACACATCCCCTCCACCGTCAAGTTTTCTTCCCCTTCATTCCTTATAAGAAAAGGTTGGGAAGGGGGAGAGAACCAGAATCAGGCCTCCGGCGCCTCACTCATCAGACGAAACGCAGAATCCTCTACTTCAGGCCTGTCTTCTGTGAGGTCGTAGTATTTCACCGGTCAAGCCGGCCTATTCGTGCAACAGATGTTGTTGTTGCGGGCTCTACCACTGTCAGAGTTACTTCGTGCGCACTGGTTATTTGTGCGTTATATTAAACATTTTAGTCAAAACTATACATCATAGAAAAATTGTGACTGTAGCGTTTAATTAGAAAAAAAGATAAAAAAAAACCAGCAACACGGGTGCTTGCAGATACAAACCTGTTGATCTGCTTGAGTATAGGCACGGGTGTGGAGGTAACTTTGGGCTCGGAGGCGATGTAGCGCGGCGCGCGATCCTCCGCGTACTGCGCATGCGCGCACGCGCAAATGGCCAGTAATAACTGAAAATAACAACAATTCTTATAGTTCATTCAGTGGGGATGGGACTTTTATCTGGAGATATCATAGGATTAGTTACGCAGAACGGTTTACACGTCGTTTAAAGCCAGTGTTATAAATACCTATGCATAAGAAAAAAACCTGTTTTTATTCGTACTGCTGCGGCCGGCGGACACCCCGCCCCCCCCGATAGGTCGTAGCGCGCGTAGTTTGCGGTTGATCACTAGTGACAGCGCGCCACAGCTAGCTAGGTCCGTCCCGGCTAACCAGGTAAGACGTGCGTACTGAACGAACGAAGTCTTGCCTCACCATGTTTATTCAAATAAAATAAATGGGCAAGCGCTGGCACTGTACTCACTCTATTGTGTTAATAGTTAAATGAACGATTTATTTATAATCTGTATTACATCCCAATAATTAAGTATGATCAGGTAGTAACCGGCTCGTTGGTCTAGGGATATAATTTTCGCTTAGGGTGCGAGAGGTACCGGGTTCATATCCCGGACGAGCCTTTTTTTTCAATACATCTCACAATCTACTTTCACTGCACAAAGATTAATCAACGCACAGTTATCCCAACTTAATATAAATGTGAATGTAAGTTTGTTTGTTACGCTTTCACGCGAAAACTACTCAACCGATCATCATGAAACTTTGTACACAAATTCTTGGAGATACTAGAAGTAACATAGGATACTTTTTATGAAAAAAAAATAGTATATAAAAAGCGAAGTATGTATGTTCCCTATAGACCTATAGACTCTGAAACGGCTGGACCGATTTCGATGAAATTTACAGGGATTGTCCAGATTGGCACATTCCTGTGTTTGGTAGCGATCGGATCATAATCATAATTAGCGATACCCGGGCGAAGCCGGAGCGGGTCACTAGTTATATATAATACTGATTGTATGTTAAAACAATATAACCACGTGTATGATTTTGGATGGTTTCTTAAACAATTACACACTTAAAAGGAAAAATCAATAAAATTGTTACAACTTATTCACAGCTCGTTCGTTTGTGATGGTGCAAAAACCCAAAATGATATCCGTTTACTTAAAAATAAATCAACTATGCACAATCTGTAAAGTCGACTCCGCAGTTGGTAGGTTTATTGTAACATTCAAAGTCTCTGCCTACCCTTAATACGTAAAAGCTTTTACTTGAAACGTACTTACGAAACTTGATGGATATTTTGTAAGGTGCCGTAAAAGCATTTAAAGTTGTATCCAAAACTAATGAAACCAACAACGTGTATTGAATATTTAATGCAATATTTTAAAAGATACAAACATGACCGTAATATTTTTTAGTCTTCTAGTCCAATTACTGAATTGGTCAAAGTAGACATGAAATATGGCCGGCGACCTTGCGGTTACTTATCTACGTGAACATTTATTTCTATTCGGAAAAAATAAATGCAGCCCAAAACACTCGCGTTAGCGACACGCAAATACATGCACTAAAAGTAATACAAATATTTTAACGCAATAGCAGTTTTTTTTATGTTATAAGGTGGCAAACGAGCAAGCGGATCACCTGATGTTAAGTGAACGCTACCCATAGACATCCACAACAAGGTAGCAGATGCGTTGCCTACCTTTAATGGATAGAGGGCATATACAGGAAAAAGGATATTTCCTCTTCACCGTTAACCCCCTCCCCGTCCAATCCTCTTTCCGTCCTATCCTTATAAGGAAAGGGTGGGAAGGAGAAGAGGATTCAAATTAGGCCTCCGGCACCTCACTAATCAGACGAATCGCAGAGTTCTTTTACTTCACGCCTGTTTTCTGTAAGGTCGTGGTATTTCACCGGTCGAGCCGGCCCATTCGTGCAACAGATGTTGTTGTTGGGGGCTGTTGACTGTTTATGAACAGTGGTTGAGCCCGAAGTAAAAAAATCTAGTATTTTTTTAAGCTAAATGTCAAGTTAACGATCAAGGTTGCCCTCTCGGGCATCGGAATGCTATGCGTAATAAGTGACAGCCCAAGCCGAGGTCCCTCCCTTGAGCCCAGTCAGTCAATGGAGCGTCCGAAGCGACCTTAGAGCTTGGTGGCTACTCAATATAAATAACCCGAGCCGAGGCTTCCTCTTCCGAGCTTTCGAGCTAAGTTACTCTTGAAGAACCTTAATTTATTTTTATTAATAACTATATGACCTACTCAAACTAAATTCGACACAGTATCGGATTCTTTTTTCTACCAATCTTCAATAAACAGACTGACTGATCAATTTTCTGTTACTACGGAGATGAGTACTAAAAAGGATATTTCTAAATTCATCCCCTGAATGTCTAAAGTAGGGGATGAAAATTTATATGGAAAAACTATCAATGCGAAGTCGAATGTGTAACGGAATGGCGATCGCTCGCATCGTGTGCCTTGCGGCGATCGTTGTTCACGCAATGATGAATTTACGTGTCGAATTTCATTGTATTTCCATTTGGTTGGCCCGCTGTGGTTGTGGCATGTGGCGCAGGCACGCGCCGGCACTTGTCGTGCAATCAATATGATACGTCAAAATACAGTTCGTTGATCTGCGACACGCTCGAGTAATTACTTTGTTATACTGAACTTGACTACCTACAAAGACACAATCTTCAACATTCCTATAATCCCTACTAATATTATAAATGTGAATGTAAGTTTGTATGTTACGCTTTCACGCGGAAATTACTCAACCGATCATCATGAAACTTTGTACGTATTCATACATACAATTTTGTATTCATACAAACATAGGATACTTTTTATGAAAAAAAATAGTATATAAAAAGCGAAGTATGTAACATACATACCCTTAAGACCTATAGACTCCGAAAGGGTTGAACCGATTTCGTTGAAATTTACAGGGATTGTCCAGATTGGCTCAGCGGGTGTTCCTGTCTTGGTAGCGATCCAAGGAGAAATATATCGATGAGATTAGTGACATTGTAAGGAAAGGTGATATAAGGAGTACCCGTAACTGATGCGTAGTGTGTGTAGATGTATGGATGTAGATGTAAGAAGCGAGAGAGGTGTGTTAGGATCGCATCAATATAAATCTGTTATGTCTGCCTATCACTCTGTGTTCAACCAACTTGTAGTGTAAAATTAGACAGTGACAAAAAAAAAATTATAGACACAATTCGAGCGTAATTAGCTCCGTAAAAAAGGTGTAACAAATACTATTTCTGTCTACCCAAGTATCGAAAGACAACAGATATTATTTCCTAAATATATAAAGCTGTAAAAAATGTATAAGTCGCACGTTCGGCAATGTTACCAGATACACAGGACATGCCACAGGTATGAAAGTAAGTCAAGGCCAATATTTATCTATCTTAAAGATAAATTGGTCTCGATGTATTCTTAATGCCTTTATTTCCTCGGTTCTTTTATTTTTGTCCATTTAATTACTGTGCCACCTTAGAAAAATAAGTAAGGAATATTACATACTCTTTGTATTACAACTTGTTACTTTAGTAACAAGATGGAGGAAGATACTTCAAAATTAGATCAGGTTTCTCATTTCTTGCAATATGTAACTTCAAATTCTTGTTTTACAGTTAAAATATTAAGTAAAAATTCAGACCTGTCTTGGTTTAAACGTAACACGTGTAATCTAAAGAGGTAAGACGCTACGCCGTAGCAGCACGCGAACGCATCGCCACGTCAAGGTGTCGTTTTATATTCGCTCATTACTATTTATAGTCGAACCAGATTTGTTTCCTCGAGTCGGTCGGAGCAAGTCTATAATTCATACAAAGGGCGTCGAATCGAAAAGTAGAAATATTTAGAGGCCACGATCCGGTTGCAGCCGCTCACTAAGACTAGGGCGGACACAAAGCCTGCCACTGTACGGATAATCTGACTAGAATTATTGAAGTGAAAACTTTAGTCACGTTAGACTATGTTTTGATTTCTTTTGTATTCAATTTTGAATTTTATTGTAAAGGTACAAGGGTTTATTTTGGTTGATCATTTATTTATTTAGGACTATTGTCCTAAACAGATTAGATTTCTAATTTTGCGAGGCTCGTAAGGTGTAAGTACGTGTGTATAAAGACACTGACAGCAACACTCACACATGTCAAATGTAAGAGGGACAGCGGAATTAAAATAATAAGAAAAAAGAGGACGGCTAGTATAAGTCACTTAGACGTAAACACATGACGTAAGCTGCCAATAAAACGTGCCAATTAGGACGCTTTCGAGTCTTCACTTTTCGACCGCTTATTTGGTGTTAGTCTTTAAATGAGAGACGCCGACGCATTGTTGCAAATGAAAGTCGAATACTTCAGAGACACATGAGCATTTAATTAGTTGTCAAGCAATGTGTGGTGGCCTTCGTAGAGACAACAAAAAAGGCGAGTTGTTAGTGACACCTTGTCGATTGGTACTTTTTAATTGATGCAAACCTTGAAAGTACTGTCTGTATCACGTCGCCAATTATAATAAAAGCAGATCAATTAGTGTCTAAGACCGTATTCTTTTCCTGTCTAATATATCTAAACGAGCAAGTCTTATCTATATAACCTAAGTCTCGAAAACGGCTCCAACGATTTTCATATAATTTAATATTTATTTAGATACTGTTTTGGGTGTTTGGTCCGTAAAAAAGTCAAAAAAATATGTAATAAATAAAAATAGGTGGCGCCATCTTTTGATAGGTTTTTGTATCTATTTTTGGAGCGCTGTCAAAGGCTAACTTTCTGATGTCTCATATTTTTGTTAGATGGCGCTTTATTTAAAACGAAATACGGCCCGCAGCTAGTTATTTATTAATATTAACAAAATATACAACAAAATTCACACATAAAACATTATATATAGATTAAATGTAATCATAACAGAAAAAATTCAACGTGTGTGTTGATAAGGGAGATTTCCTAAAAAAAATTCGGTGGCGAGGCAATAGTTTAGAAATATCTGGGACTGCTGGTGCGGTAACTGCAGTGTGCATAACATTAAAGAAAATCCATAATGTATCTCTAAATATTTAATTTATTCATAACTAGCTGTACCTCGCGGTTTCACCCGCCATGCTATTTAATTTAACCAACAATTGTCCAGCTAAAGCTGTTCTGAGGACGACTCACATTGGACATCAAGATTTGTCCATACAAACTTTCATTCCTTACTTTAGACTTTTAGGGGATGAATTAAAGAAATATATTTTAGAGCTCTGTGCAAAATTTCAAATCTCGAGGTAGTTTGGTTTGTACATTGATATATCAGTTAAGTCAATTTTTTTTATATATATACATTTACAGAGAATTACTTTTAGTGGACTATTTAAATATTTAGATCATGAATTTGATAATTTACATTTGAACTTTATCAGTTAAATAACTCAAAATGTTGTTTGCAGTCACTATAGTGGCATCTGGTTACAGCGCGCCTGTGCACGGATCAATACGAACTCTACTACGCCTACGTACTAGGCTCACCTTGTTTTATAACTTATTTAAATCGTACATAAGCGCTGTAATACGATAGTATATGTATGTATTTACTGAACAATTCTTGATAATGTTTTAGCATTGTGTTATTTTTTCCCTCGGCCTCGATTGTATCACTCGAGTGACTTGAAATATTGAATATACATTTCCGGTTCTATGGACAGTTGTAGTGCAGACCAGATTTTAATGTATGGTGTATTTACTCCTAACATTTTTAATACCTTAAAAAGTTTTTTTGAAAGTTTATTTTCGTAATACGTTTGATTTTTTTTGGTTGGTTTGCAAAATATCCATAGAAAACGTATGTCAACTGTTTACCGGCGTTGACTTATATCAAAGTTAAAGTACAACGTTCACAAATATATTGACACGTGGAGTGATTGCAACCCGCTGACCGACACGCGACACGCCCCGCGCTCGCCGCTGAGCTTTCAAGGTTCTTACAAATAACTATAAAACCATTTCGACGGAAGCGTTGTTAACAAACGCTAACCTAATTCTAATATTGATTATTATATACTAACTTATTATTGTGTGTTTTTTTGTCTGTTACGCTTTAACTCCCTAACGACCCTTGTGAAATGTCACACAAAGGATACGGAATCAGATCTACCAATATTTTATTCCTTACTTTCCAATCCTGATTTAAATAAAACCAAACATAGGTTGCCATGGTAACGTACATATACAATAACATCCTTTTGACATTTCGTTGCATGGCATGACATACATTACTATGGCAACCCCAGCAACAAATAACAACTTTTTGACATTTACTTATGGTTAAACACCAAACCAAGTTACATGAAATTTTCCAGAATAAGAAAGAAGAAGATAAGAAAAGAACGCTTGTGAAGCAACTCCTACTAAAATACATAAATACAAGTCAATCGCCGAATGTATTTTCTAGCATAACTTCAGCACCGTTGAATCTATTTGGTTGATTCTTTCAGGGTATAATGTAAGAAAATGTTTGAACATCATACGCACAACCCAGGTATATATCAATTATAACAAGGTCCAGTAATCAACATATGAGACATAATGATGCATCTCTCAAGTCTTATACCTAACGTATGCCAACCGAAGTCTTTCATTACCGTTATTTCAAAATCAAACTGGTGGCGTAAGAGTTAGACGTTAATCGATCTTAAACCGAGATCCACGAGTGGTAGAAGTGAGTTAGAATGGATGGAAGAATTGAATGGTGATGTATGAGGGGAAAGACAGGTTAGTTGAACAAAGTTCAAGCTTCAATATGAAGTAGTAGGTTACGTCACGAGTCACATCATCAGTTTTTTTTGTAAATTTCGAACTTTTTTAAAACATTTTATATTCGATTATTGACAAACAAAAATTGCGATCACCACACATTTGACGTTTATTTTTCGACAGTGCAAACTCACGGTTAAACATAAATACGCAAGTCCGTAACTCAGAGGGGTAGGCGGAAATCATGGATTTCCATTTGACGCGCGTCTTCTACATTCATACATTTATGGTTATGGGTCCTCCTTATATCGCCCTTTTTTAATAAGCCACTATCTGTTCTCCTAGGGTGCACCCTACCAACACTACCACTCACTTTCGCTACATAAATTTGTTTCGTTCCTCACTCTTCATTCATCCTTTCAACGTGCCCGAACCATCGAAGTCTACCTTTCTCAATTCTAGTCACAACATCCACTTTCAAGCCACACTGCTCCCTTATAATCAATCATTCAATGTCACGCTTAACATACTTCTTAAGGATCACATCTCAACGGCATTAACTCTACTAGCACGCTTTTCCTGCCAAACCCAGCTCTCACTTCCATACATTAAAGTTTGGACTAGTACAGTATTGTGTATTAAAGGTTAAATATATTTACTGTTAAATAATTAAATTAGAAATCTATCCATATTTCAACGATTAATTTTTAGTATTTGGACATAAATTTTATTGGTTACTATCTGATATAACTTTAAAATCTGTCATAAAATCGTATTCTGAAACACGTTATACTTTTCACTGATAAAATAATTGAATAGGGAATGTCCGGTGTAACAGTTTTAGCACACAAAGATATACCTCGCTGGTTATTAAACACAACACTTTATTAACACTGCCGGTAACGAAACAACCTGTCCGTGGCGTCACTTATCCGACCATTATCACACAATAAAACTTTTAACTATTAGAAAGTGTCCCAACAGCTATTGCGGAAAATTCACTTGACTATAAAAGGTTATTATGATATAAAATTAATAATAAAAAAAACTGGCGCGAACACACGACACAAGCTTACGAAATATTACCAATATTTAAAAGTAAAGCTATTAACAATAATTACGATTAGAATAGCGTCATTAATAATAAATAATTGTAAGATTCTTGGTTAATTAGCTAAATTATTTTTTTGTATTTATTAAAGCTTTTTTAACAATAAAAAAGTAAATTATTTAATTGTTAAAATATTTAGGCCAAAGAACACAGTAACCAAGTTATATATTGTGATATTAAAAAATAAAAAAACTTACTATAAATTATTTTGGAAAATTAATAAAACAATGTTTAGTACATTTCCTGTTAATTATTTGACAATATAATTTATAAATTAAATTAATAATATGAACGTACCAAACGCGCCACCGCCGCCATGTTGTCGATTCGGAGGCGCGGCGCATGCGCGCTGTACTTTTATACCACGTCGGGGGAACCTTTCACTGAATACACGGGTTTATCAAATTTTCGGCAAAGGGGATGACGGTGGTATATCCGTAACAAATTATATTAGTAACCAGTTATAATAATAATAGAATGTACATTTATTGAACTTTACTGTGCATTCAGTGAAATTTTATACCTCCATACGACCTTGCATTTTTAAAGCTAAGTAACAATGGGCTAGAAAGGGTAAACGTAAACGTACTTAAGGTTACGACTACATTTTAATGTTATATTGATAATAATTTAATAAAGAAGGTGTTCAAAGTAAATTTCGTTTAGAAAAAAATTAGAGATAAAATATCGAATAATATAATTATTGTAACTCGGCTGTGATTGAAACCTGCGACCGGGTCATTGTGAGTTTGATACCCTGCCTTGGCTTTCACTGTTCATTGTTACGGTTTTATATTATTTATTAATGTAATATTATTGTTGCGAATAGTTGTATGATATAATTGTATGAGAGTTATGTAATGTGGTATTAAATAAAAAGTAATTTCAGATCGTTTCCGAATCGAGATCACCAATACCTCACATTTCGGTATATATTCACTGCGAACCATGTACAATGACCTGTTTGAATATTGTATTTGAACACTATATAATATACAAGCCCGTGACCCGCCCCGGCTCCCCCGGTACCATTTATTATGTTGATCCGATCGCTACCAAACACAGGAATGTGCCAATCTGGACAATCCCTGTAAATTTCATCGAAATCGGTCCGGCCGTTTCGGAGTCTATAGGTCTATAGGGAACATACATACTTCGCTTTTTATATACTATTTTTTTTTCATAAAACTATCCTGTGTTACTTCTAGTACCTCCAAGAATATGTGAACAAAGTTTCATGATGATCGGTTGAGTATTTATAATATTAGTAGGGATTTGGTGTTGCCAATCCAAAAAGAATTGGAAGGAATTGTGTCCGAGAATGTTCTCAGTTATGTTCCGTCGCTGGGAAGATATATAAAAGGCAAGACTTGACTCCATTTTAAGGCGGGAGGGTCATACCTTCTAAGATTAGCTTTTAGCAAGATAAAAGTAAAATAAGCCCCTTCCCCCTCCCACCCCCTAGAACCGCGACCAATACCAACCACCACCGCTGCCCATAATGCCAATGACAATCCCCGGAAGAAAACGAATCTAATATCACCTCATTCTTTAAAATTGGTTAAGCCGCTTAGGCTGCAGGAGGTCACAATGGAACGGACATACGAGCAGATACATACACTCCTAGTTCTGTCTAGTCCATTGTGGGAGGCCTACCTAGGCCAGGTCGACGTGTACGTGGCCGCCATTGTAACATCTTTAGGTCCCATCGTCCATACGTGTTTATTGTGGTGGGAATTCTTCATTGAAATTTCAAACAATTATTACAGGAAGTGAATTGACAGTGTATCACACACCATATGATGCGGCTTAAGAAAGCGAAAATTACGGAGGTGCAGTTCAATGTATAATGTATTGAGTCCAGCAAACGTGGCCGCGGCGAATACACAATATCTCAGGTCGCCTAGGAAACAAGGCGAACTAAATTGTCAACCATTTAATATTTTTAATTACCTTCCAATAAGCATTTAAGAAATTAACGTTGCTATGACGTAATTTATGTCCTTTTATAAATTCGGATTTGTATAATAATAATAATAATGCCTCTTGAGAACCGACCGAGACTTCCCCGCATTCCCCTCAGCAAGCGAAATCGGAATGTCGTGAGAGCTCTGAACCCTATGCTGGCTGCCTACATGGCAGACAGCCGGGATCTTTGCGATACGGACTCAATCTTGTTTGGTGCCGCACTGGCTGTATGCCGATATCTCGGTGCCAAACTACCCACAGCTGGACGCGCTACTAGCCAACGTAGCGTGATCCCAGCGTGGCAAAAAAGAATTGAGGACCGTATTGCAAAGGCAAGAGCTCTCATTGGCAGACTGATAAGCTTCAGGTCGGGTAATAATAGGCCGAGAATCGTGCGCACCGTCAGAATGGCATTTGCTGGGACAGACATTAGTTTGTCTCAGCCGAACATAACGCAGAAGCTGACGGAGCGCATAGACGACCTGAAGCAGAGAATCGCTGCGTGGGGAAAGCGGATTCGGCGATACACCGAGAGGACAAAACGGTTCAACCAAAACCGCCTCTTCCAGAGTGACCAGAAGAGGTTCTACAAATCACTGGAGCGAGAAAGTGGTAGTGGGACGGGCGCAGGCCCAGATCAGGCGGCTACAGTAGCGTTTTGGCGTAATATCTGGTCTGAGCGCGTAGACCACATCGAGGGCTCTTGGACAGGAGTTGTGGAAAGCACATGCTCTGAGATAACACCCATGGACCCTGTAGTCATTACGACCACATATGTGGCAGATGCGGTTCGGAGGGCCCCAAACTGGAAAAGCCCAGGGCCTGACGGACTGCATCATTACTGGCTGAAAGGGTTCGTGGGTTGTCACGCTGTGCTCGCCCAACAGTTCCAAGAGGCCCTTGACCGTAAGTCGCTGCCGGACCTCTTCACTACTGGGGTCACTCATCTGGTTCCTAAAGACCAGATTTCGGCTGATCCGGCGAAATACCGCCCCATAACGTGTCTGTCTACTATATACAAGACACTGACATTCATTCTGAATGCAAAAATCACCCGGCATCTTAATGCGAATCGGGTGATTTCGAATGCCCAGAATGGATGTCGGGGCAGTTGCCGCGGGGCCAAGGAACCACTCCTCATCGACGCGGTTATTGGCAAACTGGTGAAGCGCAACCGTCGTAACTTCTCTGCCGCCTGGATCGACTACAGAAAGGCTTTCGACTCGGTGCCCCATTCATGGCTAAAGAGGGTCCTCGAGCTGTACAAGGTCGACTGTACGGTGCGAGACTTCCTCGTGCAATGTATGGGGCAATGGAGCACGACCCTTTGTCTTCCAGGCGAGCGCATGACGGCTGTCGAAAACCGGATAAGGATACGGAGGGGAATCTTCCAGGGTGACTGTTTGAGTCCAAGCTGGTTTTGCCTCGCCCTTAATCCTCTCAGCACGCTGCTGGAGGATTCTGGGAGGGGATTTCAGCTTCGGAGAGGAGGTGAAAAAGTGACCCACCTTTTCTACATGGATGACCTCAAATTATTTGCTCCTAATTATACCCAACTGCTGGAATTACTACAAATCACTAGTGATTTTAGTAATGCCATCAGGATGGAGTTTGGGACAGATAAGTGTGCGGTCATTCATGTGGAGAGGGGCAGGGTTACCAGTTCGGAGGGCACAGATAGCCCTTTGAACATCAGAACCCTCACTGAGGCTGAAACATACCGATACTTGGGTATGTCACAAAACGTGGGTATCGATGAGGGCAGCGTGAAACAATCTGTTCGCGACGTGTTTTTTGCGCGCCTGACAAGGGTACTAAACAGTCTTTTGTCGGGCGCGAATAAGGCACGCGCTTACAATGGTTGGGTCATGCCTGTCCTTATATATACCTTTGGCATACTCAAGTGGACTCAAACCGAACTCGACGCCCTGGACAGAAAAGTCCGCACCGTTATGACATCTCACAGGATACACCACCCTAGGTCGTCAATAATGAGACTGTACTTGCCGCGAAAGCATGGTGGGCGAGGCCTTCTAAGTGCCCTTACCATGCACAACCGCGAAGTGTGCAGCCTCCGCAGTTTTTTCTTGGCGAAATCGGGTGGTGGGATCCACACGGATGTCATAACATGTGACAAAGGGCTTACCCCCCTATCCTTGGCCAACGAGCAATGGCAAGACCCGGCGGTACAGAGCGTCTCTGACCGGGAGGCCATATGGAAAGAGAAAGAGCTCCACGGGAGGTTCTACAAGGCTCTTCATGAGCCTTTCGTAGATACCGTACAGTCCCTCCACTGGCTACGCTTCGGTGATCTCTTCGGAGAAACCGAGGGTTTTGTCTGTGCTATACAGGATCAGGTTATTAAGACCAACAACTATAGGAGATACATCCTAAAGGACGGCACCGTCGACATCTGTCGAGCATGTCGCCGTCCCGGTGAGTCACTTAGGCATGTTATCTCCGGTTGTTCGGCGCTTTCTAACACTGAGTATCTGCACAGGCACAACCTAGTAGCCAGGATTCTCCATCAGGATTTCGCTCTGAAATATGGTCTCCTGGATGTTAGACTGCCTTATTACAAATACTTGCCGGAAGCCGTGCTCGAAAATAGCCGCGCCAGGCTCTACTGGGACCGGCCCATCATCACGGACAGGACTATTCTCGCGAATAAGCCTGATATCGTGCTGATGGACCGGGCACAGTCCAGGGTGTTTTTGGTCGACATAACCATCCCATATGACGAGAACCTCGTGAACGCCGAAACAGAGAAAAAGAGGAAGTACCTGGATCTGGCGCACGAGGTGACCGATATGTGGGGTGGTTTGCCGACTGAAATAATCCCGATAGTTGTCTCTGCAAACGGGTTAATCCCAGTCACCCTCTCTGAACATCTGAGGCGACTGGGACTCCGGGACGGTGTGCTCCGAGCTCAAATGCAGAAAGCGGTGCTTCTCGACACCGCCCGAATTGTCCGCCGGTTTCTCTCCCTTTCCCCCTAACCCTCGGCCGTTTGGTCTCCCCTGCCGAGGGAATCCCGTCTGGTTGGGATTTACTTATCTGTGTATTTATATATTGTATATATTATATGTTATATTATAGTATCTCTATTTTGTATATATTTTAATCATGTATTTATTTTATGTAATGTATTGTAAT
Organism: Papilio elwesi; assembly: GCA_029849275.1. NCBI lineage: Eukaryota > Metazoa > Arthropoda > Insecta > Lepidoptera > Papilionidae > Papilio > Papilio elwesi. The sequence goes on along the minus strand of CM056693.1, from coordinate 12,425,357 downwards.
ATATTCATACCCAACCAGACGGAGAAAACATTTGAAAACAAATAATAATAATAACATTTTAACCATCAGATAATAATAATTCAGCCTTTTCTAGAATGTTCCCCACTGCAGGGACACAGGCCTCCTCTCCAAGAGAAGGGATTTTTTATAATAATTGCTTACTATTGTATTTATATACTACAATATACAATACTAATTAATGTTAAATAAAGCAGTAGTGGCTCAGCGGTTAAGCCCCGACTTACGTACTGTAGGTTGCGGTTCGAACCCAGGCAGGCGATTTACTTTGTGTAATTTCATCACCACTGCTCCTAAAACCGAATTCGAAATAGTATCGATGAACTTCAATTTAAATTTTATTGTTAAGATACAAGATACAGCTTTTTTTTGTTGATTATTTATCATTAAAGTATTGTAAAGCCTGTTTTGAGTTTTCACTTCTGTTGGCAGTCCTTGCAAACTTTAATATAGTTAAATATTAATATATTAAACGAGACAATGTTCGCAATTATATTGACACATTAGATAATGATCCGTTTTCTCACATTTAATAGAATAATTTAAATTAAATATTCAGGTATTATTTCTGTCTATCTATCAACGTTTGTTCCTACGTATAGCACTAGCTTCAAGTGGCTTAATTATAAAAGTAAAGCGACATCTATTAGCAACGGTTGGAACAAATACGATGCGTAGACTACTGGCGTAGTACTTGGTTTTGCACAATTGGATTTAATACTCATGTAAAAACTGCCACGGTTATATCAATTGCAGTAGATAGGTATGTTGTGTCGCTATAAGTTTTACGAATCTTTTAATGTACCGATCTGTGTCATTAGCAGCACCACAGATATATCAACAACTGTGTGTAAGGGTCTGCTTTATACAAATAATTTCACTGAGTCGTCTATAAGTCCAACTTTTACTTAAGGACAGACAGAGGACATAGTAAAGTGGTTTACATTGATCTCGGAGAGCGTCATTGTTCCGACCTCGCTACTTAATGCTTTCACACAAGTCTAATGCATTTGTAATGTCTCGTCCTGTTGGCAATTCGTTGTGCCCACAATCTATCATCTTTTGGCGTCGATGGTGTTCGTGAGTAACTTGTAAATAAGCTATTATTATGTAAAGACTATGTACATACTTAACTGTAAGACGACAATTGATATTTTCGGCTTTTCCTGACATATTTTATTATTTATTTAAATTTATATTTCAAATGGTGCTCATTGAAAGTTGATCAACCGACGTCTTGTTTTGAAGTTTCGTGTCTGACTGGCTGGCTAGGATTAACAAAGAATTTTATTAAAAGGTAAAGATATGCCATTAGCGGTCGAAGAGTGAAGATTCAAAAGCGTACCAATTGGGACGCTTGTTGTATAGCTTTGGTCATGTGTTTCTATTTAGGTTTGAGTGACACTAGCTGTCGTCTTTTTTCTTATTATATTAATTACGCCACACCATTTGATATGTTGCTGTCTCTGTCTTGTAACACTTTTTACCGATGATTTCAAGAGAATGGATATATGAATGTGTATACATGCATATTGTAGGAGCGAAAAGCTGAGAATAAAAGATAGCTCGTTATATCCATTCCAACTTCTAAATAAATGGTCACGTACAATGCGGTAATTGAAATCCCATTTAAAACGAATACAGTATTGATTTAACAAACGTTAGTACGCATTTCTTGTTCATTATCACAATCCTTTACATCATATAATTTTAATTAATAAAAAAGTACAAACACTGGGTTCAAATTAAAGCTTACGCTGATGACGGGACTCGCTTTGATGCGACCATCCCCTCACCGCGTCCCTCGCTTTGCGCACCGTCCTCAAGGAATCCAAGCAGGCTTAACTCATCCAAAAATATTGTTAACTTTCCTATTGATTACATTTTTGACCGATCCGTTTAGAATAATGTTTAGTGATGTATTGACAGTGTCGTGGTGCGATAGAGAGGTGGCGACCTCTGCAGCAAGAATGCGACCGGCTCGAGGCGGACCGCTCAGGTCTTACCTACGCCCTGACATTCATAGACAACCGGCAGCAAAGAAACATGTTTGACTATTATTTTTTACTTGCATTTAGTCACTATTTTCTTATACTGTACAGCGATATCAGTGGATCTAGTTTAAAAAATACACAAAGTTGTATTGTTTAATGTTGTTTTTAAACTATGAAAATAAAAGTACAAAATTATTTGTTATTTAAAGGTAGGTACGTACTAAACTACATTTTGTAGCTTTTTTTATTACAAAATAATATAAAAAATAAGTTAGTTATTGGTTAATCCATATAATATTAAATTAACTGTGATTTTACTAACGCAATAAAATGGGACTGTTGGCGTGGTTTGTAAGATACTTGCTTTTCACGCCACAGGTCGTGGGTTCGATTTCCAGCCACAGACATTAGTGTTCATGAACATGTCTGTTTGTCCTGAGCTGGGTATTTACAAAACAAATGTAGTATATGTATATGTAAAAGTAGTATATCAGTTATCTGGCTCCCATAGCACAAGCTCTGCTTAGCTTGGGATCAGATGGCCGTGTGTGAATATGTCCTAGGATATTATTTTTATTAAAATGTATGTTTGGAAGATATCAGATAATCATATGTACAAGACTAGTGACCCGCCCCGGCTTCGCCCGGGTACCACTAATTATGTTTAGTGAATGTGTCAATCTGGACAATCTTACTGGACTTACTAGCTGCTGTATGCTTCGGTGTTTTTTTTGTTTTTTTTTATGGGCGGCTTTATGACGCCCTCTCGTTCTCCCCCTAGCTTATTGACGCCAGAGACTTTGTTTTCTTTATTCAAAAATCAGTACATTCTTATATTCTAATTACAAATTTTGATCAAACTGACTAAACCTAATGCAATAGAGCGACTAATACTAAATTAAAAAAAAATGTAAAATTAAAACCTGTAAAAATGTAATGTTAAAAAATGCTAAAATAAAATAATAATTCAGTATAATTAAAATCTTAACCTATTGCAAAAGGGCCAATTAATAATCATTAAAACTTATTTCTACTTACGTACTATCGTCTTACAATTCTATTTTTCCGGTTTGTCAGTTTCGGTTCTATACTTTATTCTTTCTTATTAATTTATTTGCTACGTCTCTACAGTAATCTAGAAATATTTGCCGATTCTCTTTTTCATTTATTATTTCGCTTATGTTTTCTATCCTTATATTTTTATTCATTTTTGTTTCGCAGTTCCATCTTCCGTTCTCATATACTGGGCATTCAACTATGGCGTGCAGCACGGATTCACCCCGCGCCGAGTCGCAGATGCACGAGGGGCTCGCCTTACACCGGAATCTGTGTAAGTACTCGGAGAACCCCCCGTGCCCTGTTAAGATTTGTGTCAGCACGGGGTCCAGCTCTATTTTGCGGAGTACTGGGTAGGCGCGAATGGCGTCAGGGAAGAAGACCCTCGTTGTCGAGGCCATGGTCCCATGGTTCACCATGTGACCCCTCATTTACGGTTTCGGCCAAACTTCTCATTTCTGTGTGGGCTGCGTCGTCTTCCTCCACCGAGTCCTCCGGGAAGAAGATCTCGGCAAGGCCCCTGGCCGATTCCTCCCCGCTCAGGACTATTCTTCCCGAACGAGGGGGATATCCTCCGGCCTCCTGGTGGTGCGTCCTATCACCCTGTAGATTCCATCCCACATGGTCTCACGGGTTTGTCGGCGGCAGAAGGTCTTCCAGCTCTGGGTCTGAGCCCTCCTCACCTCCAGCGCGTACTCATCCTTGGCGTCAACATACTGCTGCATGACCCACGCCCTTCGGACCGGGGCCGCGCAGGATACCCGTCTCTTGTACCTCAAGACTTTCGCCTTGAGGTCAGAGAGCTTTTCGGACCACCAAGGCAGTCCTGCCCGTCGCCTCTTAGAAACTTTGGGCATGGTTTCCTTGCAAACTTCCACCACGGTTTCCACGTACCGGTCCACCTGTCGCTCAAGGTTCCTGGTCGAGAGTCCCTTCTATTTCGGCTGGTGTTATGCCTCTTGCTTCCCATAGTGGGACGAGTTTCGATGTCCATGCCCTCGGACTTCTGAAGATTTAAATCGAACAGGACTGCCCTGTGGTCCGAACTGGATATGTTATCTGCGAGGCGCCAGTCCGCTACCCTCCCCAAGAGAGGGGTCTTGCAGACTGTATGTCGACGCAACTACTGAATCTCCTTCCGCCGAGGACGGTATCAAAGGTGGGCTCAGACCCCTGGTTCAGGAGGTGGAGACCCAGCTCGTCGAGCTTCTCCGCCACTTCCCGTCCCCTCGCGTCCGTTTCCTGGCTGCCCCAGTCCGTACACCAAGCATTCAGGTCCCCGCCTAGCACCACGTTGACAGTTCCCAACCTATCAACGACAGAGCCGATCTGGTCCAGGTAGGGTTCGACGGGCCTTTCTGGCTCCAGGTACACCGACACCACGCCTATCTCCCACGCCGCGGTCCTCACCTTTACAACTGCAATGTTGCAAGTGGTGAGTTCGGGGCAGTGGGTGACATTCATGGTCTCGTCGAACAGTACAATGGCCGCCTTTACCACCGATTGAACGGGGCGATTGGCGGCACATTGTACTATCCTTGCACCTGGACGCTGCCGCATCTCCCCTAGACTGCCTACATATGGCTCCTGGACCAAGGCGAGCGAGAGTTTCCTCTTTCCCGCCTCATTGATGAGCTCTGCCGTGCACAGCTTGGAACTTTGTAGGTTTGCCTGCACAACGTGATACAGGCGGTTCCCGGTTTGGAGAGCGTTGGAGGCGCCCGGGACGCCCTTAGCAATACGCTACACTGGACCTCGCGAGCGCCTCCCACCTCCTCCTCACCGGACAGTCGACACTGAATGCTCCGTGGTCCCTCCTGTCGGCTTTTGCCCTCTGGCAATTGCGACAGGAGGGCGGCTCTCCGGCTAGCCAGCTGGTGCATCCCGCCCTAAGGTGCGGGCCCCCGCAGTGGCTGCACACCTCCTCTGCCTCCGTGCACAGCCTCTTCGTGTGCCCGTACCCCAGGCACTTGGAGCACTGGACGAGAGGAGACTGGTCGACCTCTCTGACGCGCTGGAGGTCCTCGTGAACGATTTACGCGGCCATCAGTCGACCCCGCAGCTTCGGCGACACCCGCAAGACCACATGGCACGTGAGCTCGTTCCTGGCCCTCTTCCTTTAGAGGACATGCATTCGCAAGTCTTCCTCTTTCAAGCCGTTCAAGAGGTCCCTGTTTTGCTTGCGGATGCATTGAACTATCTCGTCATCCTCGTGGACCTTCAAGGTGTCCTTGAGGACCACGAGGGGATCCTTGTTCTTCATATCCTCTACCCTCAAATCGCCACCCGTACTCCGCAACTTTTCCTTTATCCTGTTCATGCTTCGGTGGTTCGGGCATGTTGAAAGGATGAATGAAGAGAGAGTAACGAAACAAATTTATGTTGCCGCAGTGAGTGGCAGCGTTGGCAGGGGACGTCCAAGTAGAACTTATGTCAACCAGATTAATGACATACTAAAGAAGGGCGATATAAATAGTACCCGCAACCGACGAGCTTGTATGCGTAGATGTATGGATGTAGAAAAAGCGAGGATCGTGGCAAATGGATCCAATCCAATCCATGATCACTGCGTACCCCTGTGAGATACGGGGGTGAGCGTATATTTATTTTTATTTATCTATATTTACTAGTGACCCGCCCCGACTTCGTACGGTTTCTCAATACAAACGGTCACGGCCATTTAAAACAATTGCGTTAACTGTCAAACGACTGACAGTTACGCCGAAAGCGCTAAGGTTACCTGCATTAGAAAAGTTAATATGGTTTCTTACATTTTCCCATTATCAGTACAATTTTCTCAATTTAGTTCATTCATTAGAGCTCTCTCCAGGCTAAAACAGACACAAAATAAAAATACTTAGCGAAAACCGTCCAGCCGTTCACGTGTGATGTAACCAAGGGAAATAGGAATTCATTTTTTATTATAGTTTTTAGCAAAACATATTAATTTAGTTTTGCATATTAAATACATGTCCTTAGTATTATATTTTTACTATTACATACATTCACTTTTTCTGTTTATTGTTATCCAGCGATAGTTTTGGAACATACAGCCTGCTCATTGCATCACAATACCTGATACTGGTCCGCTTGTACACGGAAATGACATTTAACTACTACGAGACTTTATTTCGTGGTCAATGTGAAACTCAGAGTACTTTACAACAGAGCACTCACTGAGATAATAATAGTAATAACAGATAGTAAGGGATACTTTTTAATAACTTAAAAAAAGTATAGTAAATTAAAACATCTACATATGTTTACAAATATATATTTTAATGTAATATGCTAGAAAATGGCTTCGGTATTAATGTAGCCTAAATACAAAAGCCATGTAAAGCTGCTATCTAGCAGTTTACAAAAAAGTAACCAGTTAATAATAAGTGATATATTTGAATACTTGAATTAATAATATGGTCTCAACGTTCATTACTCTATGCTGTACAGGCGGCGCTCACGCGACATGTGAGGCGAAACCAACCAGCGCTGTACCCAGCCGGAGGTCTCTGGTGCTTACGACATTTCGACCTCAACCGAACACCGGACCAGTTGTTGGAAATTCGATTACACTTAACTTGTATGGATAGTCATACAATGTGACCTTAATTTTAATTCGGACCTTGTTTACAAAATAAAATGTCACGTGATTATTACAAGCGGTTTATCTGTCGCATGTCACGTGGAGGCGAGCTGACAACTATGCGATTATTTCCTGAAACACAGAAGGATTCGGCAGCTCTCCTGATAGTTTCTGTGGCGACATTGGCAACAATATACAATGACATCAGATACTAAGCAGATTGACATTTCATAAACTATACGACAAGCGATTGATGTAGAAGCAAAATTGGGGTGCAAGATGTCCACCCCTGGACTTACTTCTACCCCATAAATCGTCGTAACTATAATATCACCCATCCAGTGAACTCCTGTTGAAATCTTACACCGATAGACCGTTGGTCTATTGTGCTAGAGGTCTTTTGAAATGTCAATTTCTTTGGTTCTAACTGATGAATTAATTGGTCATGATTCGTACATGGTGTTTGAATTCTCTTGTATGATGTTGTGACTGAGTATGTGTGTCATTTTTTTAATATATAAGTTAGAAGTAACTTGCTAAAACTGCCACTTGAAAGTTACAAGTTCAATTAATCTCAGAACCTATTTAATTAATTATATTTCTTTTTTTATTTTTTAATCTGTTTTGGCGTGTATAATCACTAGTAGTGGTAGCCCAGTAGCCGAAATACCAACAAATTCAAGTGTATAAATATTTTTTTATTTAATCATATTTAAACGCGTACTATATAAAATTTAAGTTACTTCACCAAGCAATCGGCAAATATGCCTAATCGCACTCACCTTTGTCCTCGCAATATTCTTAAAAACACCCAAATGTATCTGAGAGGATTAGAACAGTGGACACGTGAGATTCTTAGGGCAGTGACACACTGGTTGTGGCCTCGAGGTGCACACGTCACGGCTACGTAGTTCCGACTGGAGGCTTTCGAAATAGGAAACTTGACACCGTACCTCACCGCTCAGCTATGAAGGTCCACTCGTATTCAGCTCATGCATTATGTTACTAAATATTAATTACCGAATTAAGATTTATCAATATTATTTAGTAAATAATGACTTTATTCAGTAATAGCTCAAGTATTTGACATTGGCGTAATTAGTACATTTTTGTCTATATATTATATTTAGTTCTGTGTTATTGAGATATCTTTCCTTAGCTAACATATATAAATTATATTATACATTATAAACTTATTTTTAAATGACAATAAGAGTGTTCTTGGGTCAAAATATGTCATTTAAAGTTATAACATAATAATAAATCAGCCTTTTCTAGAATGTTCCCCACCGCAGGGACACAGGCCTCCTCTCCGTAAAAGGTAATGAGCCGTAATACACCACGCTGGCCTAGTGCGGGTTGGTGGATGTCACATGTCTTCGAATTTGCTTCTAAGAACTTATCAGTTTCCTCACGATGTTTTCCACTGTTTTTAAGAGCAGTGGTGATGAAATAATTTACACAATGCAAAGCGCCTGCTTAAGTTCGAACCCGCGACCGGAGTACTAAGTCGGGGCCTAAACCATGTTGTCACCACTACTCCATGTAATATTAATTAGTAATTGATATACGATAATTTATCATAGTCATTTAATTTACACTGACGAAATAAACTTGCCATAATACCAAATAAAATGATCCCACGGTGTTTACATCAAGAACTTGTCCTCCATGTTTTGCCGGAAGTCAATGTTATGGAATAAATGCAGTCCATCCGATTACACGTCGGAAGTTGTGCAAAGTCCATTCGAAGAAAACTTTAAGCGCCTACATGTTAAATCAATCAATTTCAATGTATAATTAACAGTAATACACACGTTTATTTTAAAATCCCTTACAACAGTGTAGTGTTGATTGTCTGTGGTATTCACACATCCGTGTGCCCTTAGCATAAGGTGAACCGCTTACTCGTTTGCCACTTTCTACTGTATAAAAACAATACGCTATAAAAACTAGATTAGTGACATACTAAGGAAGGGCGATAAGTGGTATCCATAACAGACGAGTTTGTATGCGTCGATGTATGGATGTAGAAGGGAGAGAGGTGTGTCAGAATCACGCCAAATGGAAATCCATAATCTCTGCCTAACCGTCTGGGTTACGGGCGTGAGCGCATATTTATTTATTATCTGAACCGATCATCATGAAACTTTGTACACATATTGCTTGAGGTATTAGAAGTAACATAGGATACTTTTTATAAAAAAAATAATATATTAAAAGCGAAGTATGTATGTTCCCTATAGACTCTGAAACGGCTGTACCGATTTCGATGAAATTTACGGGGATTGTCCAGATTGGCACAGCGGGTGTTTCTGTATCGGATCAACATAATATTCATGGGTCACTAGTAATATTATAAATGCGAATGTTTATATGTGTGGATGTATGGATGTTTGTTACCCTTTCACTCAAAAACGGCTGAACGGATTTATATTTATTATATATATATTATATTTATAAAAGACGATATTCCGTATGGATTCCAAAAGAGGGCTAATTGGGCGAAGCCGGGGCGGATCGCTAGTTAATCATAAATTACTGTTATTAAATAAGAATTATTCATACTTAATAATATCTTAGTAACATTCACCTTCTGTATGTTGATTTAAATCACAATCTGATCGAGATAAGGCAATCTTTAACAGTTAGTAGATAGCACACACAAACAAAGGTTACAAAGGTAACCGGAGTTAAGTCTGTTCATACTCTAAACTTTCTGCCACCCACCATTATATATCCAACAATTTTACCTCAGGAATCGACGCTGGAACCGCAGCGTAATCCAGATACAATAACCGCTGAAAAACGCGTTGCAGTGTGATAAAAACATGACCTCTAAATACCAGTGTTGGGTTTGGCGGCTGTCACTCGATGGCATTTACAACTAAACGAACGGCCGTGTACTTAATTAATATTATCTAAAATGTCTATTAATGTAACACATATATAACTTTAATTTCAGGGAGAGGAAGTTTCAGCCTGTGCCATTATCCTGACGTGTTTGTTTTCCGAAGCAAACATGTCCACATTTTTTTTGCAAGAAGCGCATTTGTTCACAACATTGAATAAAATTATAGTTCTACGAGACAATGATATAAATAGACATTTAATTGGTTAATCGATTTCACTCCAGGAAAAGAAAACACTCCAGTTGTTTATATAACATTTTATTAAATGGTATTCGCAGTTCGTTCACGCAGTCACCGACGCGTCGGCCATTTTGAAGTCAGCGCATGCGCGGCGCCGCCATTTGCTCCTGTTACTGAACTTTTATTGTTGCTTCCGGATAATTATGCAATGCTGATACCTATCGAATGGTGTACATTATTTGGCGTATATTGTCTGTTTAATATTTTACATGTAATATATATAAAATTCCGAGAGAGGGTTTTATAAATGCATCTATATCTATCTATTTACATAAATATATAGTTATAATAGGTATTAGTATAATAAGATTTATTTCTCTGTAAATATAAATGATAAATTTAAAATTTTGTCACAAATAAATACCACAATTCTTGTGTATTCATAATATGTGGATAATGTTTAGTTAAAGGTTATTATTATTTCATATAATATTAGATATATACATAGATATGTAATTATAGATAGGTAAAAATATAGATTAAAATACGATAAAATAAACAGAAGTGTTAGTAAAGTAGGAAAGCATATAATTACAAATATTTTTTCTGCAGTCGTCTGCAGTTACTCTGTTATTAGTCTAGGTATAAATAATTTAATTAAACCTACAGCTTGTATCAATTTTCAATTAAAATATTACACCCATCGCTTATAATGACTAGTGCTAATGATACAAAAATACAAAAAGTTCGCATTCCAATCGCTTTGGAAAATTATTTTGTATATAATACACATTGTGGTGAATAAAATCATTTTCCAGTGTAATTGATAGAATAGGAACCGGTGCTGGGGTCCAAATTCTGTGCAGGATGACCGGAGAAAGGATTGTAATTTTGACCCTGGTGGCTCTGTTGGTAGTTCGCCGCTTGGTTGGAACTCTGGCTATAGGGTTGTGGTGTGAACGCCGTGTAGGAGAACTGGGGCTGCTGGTGATAGACCTGGCTCTGGGGACGCTCCTGCGGGAACTGTTGCGGGGCCTGGTTGAAGAGGTTCGACTGCTGAGTGAAGAGGGGGGAACGGAACGGTGATGGTTGCGGCTGGGGAGTTGGTTCAGGCTGGTATGCTGGCGCCGGCTGTCTGTACTGCGACTGGTACTGAGTCTGGGGCTGTGGTTGGTACTGACTCTGCGTTTGGTACTGTGGCTCCGGTTGGTACTGCGGTTCCGGTTGGTACTGAGGTTCAGGCCGCGCCGGTTGGTGGAACTGTCTAAAGTTGGATGCCGGTCTTGACTGAGCTCTGCCGTTGTACTTAGGGTCTTCGTAGATTTTGGGATCCTCGCGGTACTGGCCGTCGTCTTCTTGTCCGTCTGTCAGTGCGTTTGAGGGGTCGTTGAGTGTTGGCGGTGGCACCATGATGCCTTGACCTGGAATTTTAATTGCCGTTATAATTTATTCGTAATTAATGTTAATATGGCATTGAATTTGACTGAAACTTTCTAAATCTTGTTACTTTTTAATTACATTTAGTCATACATTTAGTGGGGGTTTCGTTTACTGTGTCTGATGGTTGAATATAAGCTGATTTTGACTATTAAAGGGTCGTGTTACCTGGGGGTTGATAAAGCCATATGTAGTCATTTTCTCAATGCACCCGGTTGAAAAAAGGTTAACATCTAAATCGATGTTTTGTATGTATGACTACATTGATCTCTCGGCGCTAAACACTTGCACTAGACCGCCGGTGACACTGACCGCTTGGGGCACATGTAGGTCGGTTAGCTAACCGGTACGCAAACATTACCGGCGCGTACCGATCTGGGCCGAATTACGACATCTTCCGGTACGCTGATAACTCTCAATGAGCTCTTTGGTAATCAAAGGAATTTGACATAGAATCGTTAATAATTCAGCTCAAAATATATCAAAGCTTTGACGGTGGAACACAATTAAATTAGATTGCATTCACTTGTTATGAGATGAAAGTCTTTCTCCTTCTGTCAATTGACAATACAAAAAGAGAAACGTCTTTTAGGGGTTAAGGGTAGTAATACAGCCTAAACTATTATTTATATAATTTAAGACACACCCTTATAAATTGGGGTCATAGACGGTTATGATGGGGGCCCTAATCGCCTTAAAAGGCGATGATCCTGCGGTGTCGTAGCATTGAAAAGGGGAAGGGGAGCTTGTACTCAAATATAATATAATATCCTGAAGCCCCCCCACACATCGCACTCGAGACTGGCCAACATGGTGAGTTAAACCTAACATAACCCTGTTTTCCCCCTAGAAGCAGGGTAAGCTTGATTTCAAGATCCACCCCCCCCCACCCTCCCGAAACCAAAAGAGCCCTTAAAGATAAGCGAAATAATAACATCCAGAATCTATTAAAAAAATAATCACCTTGAGGTTCGAATCCACGTTTGCTGCTTGCGCCGTACGATATCTCCCTCAGCTTGCCGGTTTCATCCACATACCCGTACTTGCCGGCGACGTCGCCGCTCGGGTACTTGGTCTCGATCTTGAAGGAGCCATCGGCGGCCTCGTACCCATAGCTGTAGGAGCCATCGTCGTTCTGTCTGTTGATCTGCTTGAGGATAGGGACCGGAGTGGTCGTCGGCCCCTGCTGGCACTGCACGCACGCCAGCCAAGCCGCGCACAACATTACGATCTGGAACCAGAAGAGATCTGTATAATACTCTGTATAAAATAAACTCTAGTTCCTTGACAATAAAATCCTGAATTGAAAACAAGAAGAATTTAAAACCCACACCTACCTACCTTTTTGGGATTAAAGTAATATGAACCATATATCCAAATATTAAAGTACATAATAAATTGCGTGATTAGACAAAGCGTGCTTTCATTGCTTTCGCAATTCAAAATTGGACTTCAGCTTTTTGATATTGTATAGGTTTTGAATCATCAATTTCATCTTGTATTCAATTTTGCATCTTATTGTTAAGATACAAGGGGTTATTTTGATGGTAATTAGCAAACGGAATGAGCCGAGGTCAACAAGGCGAACCCATAATTTTTACCCCTACCAAAAATCACACAACGCGGCTGAAGTTGTCACTTCAAAAACAAATATTGAATCTTCATTTAACATTTTCACTGCTTCAGGCGAAGGTTGCAAGAATCAACTGCGTCCCTAATCCAGACAATTCTCGCAACCTCTCTGTCTTTCTCATTTTCTTGTATGACAAAAGACCAACCTTGTGTCAAATTAAATATTCATTATCTATGCCTATATAGATTATTTAATAAAACCTGTATTATTAAATAATAATCTAAATATGACTTCAACTCTACCGTCGTTTGACGAGAAATATAGTTAGAAATGACAGAAATTTTGTTTGTGGTAAGTGAGGATGATGGATTACAGCTCTGGCCGTTTCATCCGTCAGTGTAATGCTATTTTAATGATCACTGCCTCAACCAAGGCTTCATAACACAACCTACAATCATCGTTAACATAAGTTGATTTAAAAAATTAATATAAATAACTAGTGACCCGCCCCGGCTTCGCCCGGGTATCACTAATAATGTTGATCCGATCGCCACCAAACACAGGAATGTGCCAATCTGGACAATCCCTGTAAATTTCGGTCCAGCCGTTTCGGAGTCTATAGGTCTATAGGGAACATACATACTTCGCTTTTTATATACTACTTTTTTTTCATAAAAAGTATAGAGATTTTACCACTATGCTTTAAAAATCAAAAATTTGCGTTTCGTTCAAAATTGATACATGATACATTGTGTTTCAATTACATACAGAAATCACTGCCACGAACAAAAACACTTAGGATATTAATAACCTATAAAAGTACTTTAAATTGAAAGAGGAACTGCAAGGACACATTTAAATTATGATAAAAATGTTCCGCACAGGGACAGCATTAATTAGCCATTTTGGTATGTTTTCCCACTGCAGGGACACAGGTCTCTTCTCCGAGAGAGGGAATGAGTCGTAATACACCACGCTGGCCCAGTGCGTGCTGCTGGATGCCAAGCGTTTCGAAGTTGGTGGTTCTAATAACATGCTGGTTTCCTTACGATGTTTTCCTTCACCGTTTTTGGAGCAGCGGTAATGAAATAAATTACACAAAGTAAAGCGCCTGCCTTGGTTCGAACCCGTAACCTTCAGTACGTAAGTCGGGGCTTAACGACTGAGCCACCACTGCTCACGGGGCCACCTGAAAACTTTGTTCATCCTAGCATATACTAATTATGCGAATGTGAGGCAATTTGTTTGTTACGCTATTGCCCAGGAAACACATGCGGTACATTTTGTCTCCAAAATTTTGTCAAGGATTAGGAATATGGGTTGAAAAACCTAATATAATATGCTACAGTAACGTATCACGTGACATTGTCATCTTTTTGACATTTTGTTGAACGCCATGACGTTGCCATGGCAACCAATAACAACTCTTTGACATTATAATTGCAACTTTTTATACGTGAAATCAAGTTACAATAACATTCCGCGAGGAAGGTAAGAAACAAATGCGTGCGAGCCCGCGGGTATCAATTAGTTAAATATGAATTTATTATCGAAATCGTTTATACTAACATTATGTCTATCTGACAAGATATGTTGATAATATAACACGAATGGTTACGATTTTATTGTAAAGTGGCGTGGCCGGCGGTTGTTGCGAATAAATCTACAAAGACACAAGCAAATCGGACGTCGGCCGGTGAATGTATGGACCTTGGCTTGCATGCGGAAAGGTCCGCCTGTTTTGTTGATAGCGTTAGTCACGCGACACAGGAAACCTGCGGGAAATACAAGAAAATACATTTTATCTAACGTATTTTTACCTAACACGAAAGTGCCTGTACCGGCGATAAGCTTTTGTTCCGTAGAATCCATCTCGTACCGGTTTCGCCTCGATGTAGAACTGTACCAATATCGGGATTTTGCTTATATTGAGTTAATGTGTTTGTTCCTTACCTCTCAATTATATTACAATCATGGTTACGAAATAATAGCGTTTTTTTAGTATTGATTCACGCATTAGCACGAATTTACTAATAAAAAACCAAACCTTTCCCTAGGATTTTTGTTTCAAGCAACGTTGAAAGCAAAGCCCTAATAAAAATCGTGCCAAATGTCCTCGTAATGGTATTTCTACACCTTAGCATACTTTAATGTGTCTATTTGTAAACAAACCTCAGTATGTCTAAAGAATGTGCCCCACAAAGCTCAGTACGAACTTCCGCAGTGACTTACATACATGCGTAGCACAGGTGTGATTAAATCCGATTTAAGATATTGCATTCCAATCATAAAGCTATTACTCCAAAATAGTTCTTATTCGTATTGCAGTAGAGGTCACAATGCGGTAAGGAATGTAGAATTAATTTCAATACAAGGTCGACTTGTTACTCTGGTTTACCATTTAAAATTGCTTTATCGTCGGTTGCAGTAAATGACCCATTTATGGCAAATGTGTGGTTAAAATGGCAGCTTGATACGCTACTGGTTAGTGGCTAAGGAAGAATCGCATCATTGCCACTATGTGATCTTTTTCTGACTCCATTAAGACCTGAAAGGTCTACTACTGGTAAATTGTATCTTGTTACTCTCTCGATTGCCAAATCTATTAAAGATTACTTACGTCCAGACAGGTACTCGTCCTTTTGGTATATTTGTGATATAAAAATTTAAATATCGTTGAATGAAGGTACCAATTACCAACCTACACTACAATGACCGCAATATATCAGGTACAATTCACAAGAAGACCTGGGTGCAAGTCTTTTTATAACATACTAGTGATCCGCCCCGGCTTCGCCCGGGTAGCCGTTTCGGGATCTACACGGAACATCGTCTTTTATATATGTAGATATGCACCCCTAAAAAACAAAACGTATCCCACGGGAACCGTACATTTATCCGGGATAAAAGCCTAAGTGCTATTCCAGATTATAATCTATCCATGTACCAAATGTCATCCAGATCCGTTCAGCCGTTTTTGAGTGAAAGTGTAACAAACATCCATACATCCACACATATAAACATTCGCATTTATAATAATATGGCGTTGAAGTGGCAAGATTTTTAGATTTTTTGACAAACAATTTTTTTTCATACAAAGTATCCTATGTTACTTCTTATACCTCCAAGAATATGTGTATAAAGTTTCATGATGATCGGTTGAGTAGTTTTCGCGTGAAAGCTTCACAAACAAACTTACATCACATTTATAATATTAGTAGGGATTAAAATATATTTATAAACAAAGAATATATTAATATTTAGACGGACAAAATTCGCATTTAATTAAAAAAAAACACATTAAAACATTATTCTCTAATAAATTTATATATAAACATAATTCGAGTCAACAGGTAAATTTTCAATCAAAGCACGTTACCAACTTGCCATTCGAGCTGCCAATCGATATAGTTTGGCAACGTCTGGCACGCGGCCCGCTTGCGCAACTATTTACCAAATAGTGCATTGTATTCAATTATATATCAACGCATTGACAAATCTCTATCTATAGAAGTTAACAGAGCAAATTATTCGAGCTGTGAAGATATTTCAATGGACTCCGAATTGTCACGCCCCACGTGACAGCCACACCCGCCTTGTACCGAAGCTTTCATGTCGGTTAACTGGAGATAACCTTGGTTTAATTCGTTAATCGCCTGTTATTATCTATTTAATTTTTATTTCAAACTCTTACACCCGCTTCTAAGAATCAGAAATGATGTGTCTCCATGTTGCACGAGCGTTCAGTGTAAATCATCTAGGTAGCTCTGAATGTTACTAAAACACTGCGGTTACTATGAGATTAAAAAAAACCAGTTTCGTATACAGAGGTCCAGTTTCGAATTACTTTTCTGTTCGATATTCACCACTTTATACTCGCGGTACATACTTCTAACGGCCAACTAGCAATTGTCATGGCTGACCCGGGGATTCTTCGTACCCTCTCACCATTTATTTTCTGCCGGGGACTGAGGGCCATTGTGTTATTATTGTCAGCCATAATGATCTTCCTGGGGTGTATGTCCTGATGTGTATGTAGGTAGTTTCCCGTTTCCTTCCACACGTTGTGCTATTGCCGTACCAATAGACTATCTCCGCCAATAGCTTCATTTTCCAGAACAGTTCCAGCTAACTAGGTTTCCTTGACTTGACAGGGCGAGGGGCGCGGGGGGCGCCAGCGATGACGACGAGCTCGACACTGATGGGTTATTGGATGTGATATTGTTCGGGGCACAAAATGCACTAACAATGTCGACCACGTAATCTTCGGCATTGTCGCTGTTTTTCCGCTTCGCGTTCAACAGTTCCCATGAAGGCGGCAGGGACCATCCCTTATCCCTATTAAAATTAGGACGACGGCCGATTTCTATCGCTTCAAGAAACTTGCGAGAGGCAAAGTTGTGTGGGATGGTCCCGGCAGCATTTTCTAAGCAACACTTTCCTAAGGCGTCACCACTGCATCCTAAAACCTTGCCGCTGATTGGTCGGGGACTGCGAGAGCAGTTAGCTGGGATATCTCCCAGCCGTTCCATGATCCACCTATGGCCTCGGTAGTCGCCTACAGCTCAGCCCTACCGAATTACTGCTGATAGGAAAATATTAGCTAGCGAGCTGTCAAATAGCATTCGAGTTGCTAGGAGCTTGATTAACGTTTTTTTCAAACTGAAATTGACTTGACATGACTGATATCTTGACAGGAGTGTTAGTTGAAGAAAAAGTGGACGCCTTTCCGCGACCGGGCTACCTTCGAAAGCAAATCTTTATTTCAAATTAGTACGAAACTCTTCGATATATAGATACAACCGAACTTTAACCGTAGTAGAATCCGCAACAACAACCGATGAAATACTACGACCTCACAGAAGACAAGCGTGATGTAGGATTTTTCGTCTGATGAGTGAGGTGCTGGAAGCCCGATGTCAATCCTCTTCTCCTTCCCATCCTTTCTCACAAAGGATAGTATGGGAAGAAGAAGAGGATTGGAGGGTATGGACAGTAGAAGAAGTGCTTTCTAACCTCTCTTCTGTCTATTGATAGGCAACGCAGCTGCAATTCATTCGCTTGTTTGGTTAGCGCTCACTTAACATCAGGTGACCGCTTGCTCGTTTGCATTCTTTGAAAAGTTTATAAATTGATTTCTCTGTTTAGTCCGTAAGTAGTTCGTGAGTTATATAACTTGGTTTCAAAAATAAGTTTTGTTTAGAATTTATTGCAACATCTAAGGATTTTTTTTAATTTGTCTGATAATTATTGGATTATATCGATATAAAAGCTTTAAAAGCCCAACCTTTGCTTTTCCAACAATGGTACAAGCAAAATGATAAGAGCTATTGTTATTTCCCGCCAACACCTAACCTAAATTAAACCGGCGGCCATGTTGGAATGTAGACTACGCCTAGTTATTAGGTTATTTTGCGAAACGCCGCAGCATACTGCTTGAACGACCAGGGAAGTACGCATTAGTTATTTGCAGCTTATTAAAGTTAAGCGCTTAATGTTATAACTTGCGTAGTGACGTAGCTTAACACCGTGAATGTAACAGGTTCTGTTTACAAATATAGTTAATTAAGAGACTTTTAAATTTATTTTTCGTGATTTTGAACAAATTATTATATTAATATATGTATATCTATATGTCTTGTTATGATTACGATAAAGTGACGTGACCCAACAATATGTAAATGTTATATTTCAGATGCCATTGTTAAGCAAGTTACATATAAGGGTTGTACTGAATTGTACACAAGCGATGCGACGTCGCACCGTAAAATCGTTTTTCTCACCAGCGTATTTTTTCTTTTGTCAGGTTTTTATTTAATAACTATATTGTAGCTACAATATGCACGTCTCGTCTTGCAGAGGCCATTTTTCAAATGAACGCCGTGTTTGGTTGTTTGCATGCTCAGCTTGAGCATATGCCTTCGTACGCACAGACTCATAAGTGGCGTGGATTTGCGGCGTACGCAACGTGATGTGTGTACGCGTCTTTAGAATTGTGAAACAGGAAAATTACCGCCTACACAAAGCTCATAGATGATTACGTCAAATATTCAGCATTTCGGTCATGATTTGTGAACATATAGCCGAATTATATCATTAATATATGTAGAAAAGCCATCGGTCTGAGTATAGCATCCGGGGTCTCCATTTGTTTATGGTAATTAATAAAAAAATCGTTAATATACTTTTTAAGTGAGCTCCATTAATGGCAAGATGTATAGCTATCGCTTGCTATAATGGTCTTGACTCGAACATGATCTAAATACTTAGTGGTAATTATTGTAAGGCTTGGAGGTGTACAGGCAAGCATACCGAACGTACAATGTCGTAACAGATGTTATTGTGGCACCATTTTTAGAAATCGTAATAGATTTTGTAATAAATAATAACTTATAATTGCTACATAATACTACTATAACATATAAGTTTCAAATTTTTAGATAATTAAATACCCTTAAGATAGGGCATAGCGACCTAAAGCATGGGAAATCTTTTCGAATTTGTTCCACCAACTCGAGCAAGAATAATCGTCCACTGAGTAAAATGTTTATGAATCGTGTAAATCTGTAAAAACCTATGACTCTAGATTTGTCTGTCAAGTACTCTTATGGTACTATTACACTTGCATAACATGACCTACCATAATCAAATATTTTTAATGAAGATGGGGGTGAACGAGCACCACTAGTGGACAGAGGAGGGGAGAGGGATAGACGGGTAAAAGGTTTCCCTTTCCCCCCTTTCAATTACTTCCCCGTCCAATTCTCTTCCCGTTCCCATCCTATCCTCATTAGTAAAGAATGGGAAAGGGAAGAGAACTGGAACTGGGCTTCCGGCACCTCTCACGTCGGACGGTACACAGAATACTTCTACTTCACGCCGGTCTTCTGAGAGCTCGTGGTATTTCACCGGTCGAGAAGGCTATTCGTGCAACAGATGTTGTTGCGGGTATCACTGTTGAAATGTTTTATTTCTGCGTAAGTTCAGACGCCAGGTCTGTTAACTAGAATGATTTACAAAGCCACACAGCAGCTGCTAATGAATCAAAAGCTGGTCATGAAATAACAGCACTATCAAGTTATGTTTTAACTCTTCAAAGTGAATGTTCAGACCGAATAAATTGCTTTACCTAATTATCTATAGCCGCTATCTCGCGATTAAAGTATACTGTGCTATTGTTGAGCGCAAATCAATTTTTGATCTATTACAATTGCTATTTTATGTAAAACTTTACTGTGTGAGCTACATTTTGATTTTGCTTAATTAATCCTAATGTCGCTTCTTCCGACCACATCAACACATAAACTAAACGACTTTGCTGTCGGACATCTTTAGTAATATCTTTTCATGTCTTCTTTTCTCTTTATTTTCTCATCCTACAATAGAGAAAGAGTAGCGCGTCACCTAGGTGATTCCCACACATTCACAACACAACTAGAGATCTAGGTGCAGTGTCTGAGGTAAGTTTACGCTCTTTCCATAAAGGAATCTAAGTAATATCTAGAAAATTCTACGTAGAAGCACGTTTGCATTCCGTTTGCATATCGAATCATAATATTAAGCGTTCCCTAATAAGTCACCATTGACAAGTCCAGGATCAGACCTGGACTTGTCAAAGGTGACACGAAACGCCTTCCTTCTAGAGTATTCCCGCGCTAACTTTTTCTTATGCCCACGATTTGTTTATTCTAAATTTAAACAAGGTCATTATTGCATTTATAATTTCGAGCTTATAAGCTCTGGTGAATAAATTATGTGGGTTTATAAGTGGCCAGTTATTTTATAGTTATTATAATTTAATTTCTCGGCTGTAGGTAATTCACTAGAATGGTGACACCATCTCAAACACGATGTCCATAAGCCAATTACTATTTTTAATTAATATGTCTTATGATATCCGCCCACATACAAATCGTTTCTATTCTGTTAGATAAATTCAATTGCGCTGCACTGAATTATTAATGATACATGGCATTCAAATTGTAGCCTAAAATAAAAGAATTTGGTTCTAAAATTCTATTCTATTGTTGTTTTTCTAAGGCAAATACAGTGTTGCCGGATTGAAATAAATCTAAAGATGTTTACCTTATATAAAAAATAAAAAGTTTTAAACGCATTCTTCATAAGTATTAAATTTTAACATTTGTAAATAAATAAATTAAAAAGTGCAATAAATATTTACTTGTTAGCATGTAATTTTTAATATATTTAAATAAATTTCCAAAATAAATAATATATAAAATAATTTATAATTATTTCTGCCACTTTTTTGTGTATTTAGTTTATACGTTAATGTTTAGGTAAACTCATTTCTTTTCCTTTATTCACTATCAAACTGTCAAAGTATGAATAAAAAGATATCCAGACGGAAAGTAAACAAACAATAAATTAAAACTATCACTGACCTTCAGCAACATGTCGTATTTCTGAACGAAATTCGAAACGTCAAAATTTCCCGCTCTTTCGCACCAGCAATGTCCGCCACGCAACTCACGTCTGCTGCACTCTCGGCCGCCACTTGTATTTATAATGTCGCTGTTTTCGTTACAACAGCGTAGCGTTATATTGTTATGCGGTCTGCGGAGCCCTTGCGCGGTTTTGTAACAGAACCCGACTTGGTTTGAGCATTTTAAATTAGTCTTGGAAGGTGACGCATCTATGTAACATACTGTTCATCTATCATTTACTAAATAGGCTAATGCACTCTGCGCGATCGGAAGGTTCCTTTTGAGCTATAGCACTTTCTAGGCCTTTTGAAAATATATGTTTTAATCGCCACAAAGTCTCTACTTTATAATTGTAAAAAACGCTAATAACTGAGCAAGCCAAACCAACAACCTCAAGCCCGGTGTAACTGTCTCTTCGAGGCAATGGAGGCAAATCAGTCACAAGCCGCAAATCGAAACAAGGAAAATACGAATAAAAAAGTTTAAAGGATGATTATTCCGCAAATGCTTACATATCGTTTTCAAAGTGAGGGTATGTAGTATATTATTGAATTATTGTATTTACGAGTAAAACATTCAAACCCATTGCATTACAGTTCAACTTTTATATCCACGAGGAAAACCCTTACTATTCTACTATAATATTAACCTTTTGTAAGCCGAACAAGTAGGTGCAACCATATTGCTATCCCCTTCTTCCAGTATCTTTACCTACTGTTTTCTTTCTTCTTTAATGATTGATAATTACCTTACATTATGATACTTATCTCTAGCTATCTATCATACAAACAAACATTCATACACACATACACACACTCTCTCTCTCTCACACACACACACATACACACAAATACCTTTCCATTGTCAGTACTTAAGCCTGTTAATTAAGTTCTTAGTCTGTTTCCGTTCGTTAATTCTTTATTTTAATATTTCATTAGTTACTCTATTATGTTTATTGGCACTTAAATGTTTTAAACAGGGGAAGGGATTGGCTCCTGAAATACAGGGCTACCTCGGGGAGTCAAGGCTGTATTGAAATTGATTGTAAGAGTGTACAATAAAGCATTTATTATTAATATTATATATTCATCTAATTCACTTGAAACGGTCCCGGGGTAGGCAGGAGTTAAGATAGCTGGATAATGTCGAAGGAGACCTTCAAAATATCGGCGCATCGAAAAGCTAGACGTGGAGTTTAGCTCGCACCTTTAGAGCCTAGAAATAATCATTCCGCCTTAATAACTCATGAAATGTTTCACACATTGTCACGGTTACATATAAGTACCTAAAATAAATAAATATTCCAGATTTTAAATTAATGTTATTTCGGTGGTGAAGGCCAACGAAACCGCGGGTAAAAGCTAGTATAGTATATGACAGTGCTATCATCCTAATTATTATCTAACACGAAGAGGCGAAGGTCGAGAGTTCGGTGCGTTCAGAGTGTTACACGTTCTGTAACAATGGCATTAGTGGCGACCGCTGGTGCGGTTTGTTTTCAGGTCAGGTTCGTTATTTATTATTCGATCCTCCTGTTCCATTCGGTTTAAGGACATTTTGTGTAAAATTAGAGCACTAATCCCTACTAATATAATAAATGAGAATGTAAGTTTGTTTGATACGCTTTCACGCGAAAACTACTCAACCGATTATCATGAAACTTTGTACACATATATTTGGAGGTATTAGAAGTTACATAGGATTTTTATGAAAAAAATGGTATAAAAAAATCTTCTCGGCTTGTCTTATTAATTCCGGATTAATCACGACATGTCCTATAAGGATGTCCTGGAACAAATGGTATCTACTAAAAATAGGTAATGCAAATAAAATTCATGAACATTAAAGAGTTAATGAATACTATAAATCTGTCTAAATGTCACCTGCTTCATTGATTTAACATTTGCAAAGTTATTTTATCTCTGCCCCGCGGTTCCACTCGCCATGCAATTTAATTTAAACGAATATTACCTTGTTATTAATTATGACTTATTAATCCAGAAAAAACCTTCATAGAAAATGTTACTATTGATTGCCATTTGTAAGTCAGTAACAGCTTTTACATGTCATTATTGTCATGAAAAACGTTACCATGACGACCGATAGCTTTGCTAGACTTTTACCTGTAATACCAAGTTATTATACGTCGGGGATTGGACGAATGTCAGTCACTCTGACACAACCCCAAGCTCTAGCGTAACGGCGAACCTGGTAGCGGTCGACATTACGAAGAGTGACGGCAATCGGGTTGCATCGTGGATACGCGCTAGGTGTTTGGTGGAGTGTCATTACATGAAGCCGGTCTACTTACTGTGCTATCGATACAAGATTATGTTTTGTAATGTCCTAATGTATTTCGCTGCGTGTCATTCTCCTTACCCTAACGCCCGACGCCCGAGCTATTCAAGATGGAGTTAAATGTCAACGCATATCTGTACGTTCCGTAGACATAGTAATGGTACGCTCACAGTACTTGACGCTACCGGCGATATAAAAACCACAGTTAATTACGAAACAATCGTGTAATTAACACGCATTTTAGCTTGTTTGGTTGTATTGCGAATGTTCCGTGTTTATGGCGAATTAAAGTCTGTGTGTGTGTGAAAACGCTTAACAGTGGTAGAGCCCGCAACAACATCTGTTGCACGAATGGACAGGCTCGATCGTTGAAATACTACAACCTTACTGAAGATAGGCGTGAAGTATAGTATTCTGCGTTTCGTCTGATGAGTTCTCTCCCCCTTCCCACCCCTTTCTTGTAAGGAAAGGATGGGAAGGGAAAACCTGAAGGTGGAGGGTATATATTGAAATTGGAAATAACCATTTTCTGTTTGTCCCCTCCTCTGTCCATTAAAGTTGGGCAACGGATCCGCAACTCATTACTTAGTTGCAGATGTCTATGGGTAGCGATCACTTGACATCGGGTGAACACTTACAGTATATATATATATATATATATATATATATATATATATATATATATATATATATATATATGGATTTGCCATTGGAGTATTCTTGTGATCCATTTTCGAGCACAAGTTGTAAGCATAGTTTTTATGGTTAAAAAAATTTATTAAATTAATTACAAAACATGGTTAGTCAGTCAGAGTCAAATGCTAAACTAATTTTGCATAGAAAAATTATTGAATCAGTTACCTTCCATTTCAATAACCATTGAATGAAATGAATAACGCAATACCAAATAAACGAGAAAAAAATGCAGACATAGCAATCAACTTTGCTCTTCCGTCTTGACATGATACGCATAAGCAAATGTATTTCCAGGGCAAGGGACAAAGACGATATGTCTGGAGCCCTTGAGTCGCCCACACGGCACCGAATGATCTAGATGCTCCCCGCAAGGTCGAAAGCAACCGGTCCTCAACTATTTATAGTCAAGGAGCATAAATAAGAAATACCTTCATTTCAACACTGAGCACACATACGAATACATAACTATAGTATCAAAATTAATTGCAAGAAGGGAATATGCAACTGACTTAAATGTTTAATTTTTTATATTTTATGTACTTATACATTAGGGGACCAACTCGTACTACGTGGGTTATTTAAAAAAATAACCAGCCCGTTCCCTCGGGTGAAACTTCCACTACATGCGAAAACCCCCACCTTAGTAATTCGTAAGAACGGTTTTAAATCATTTTTGCAAATAAAACCTGAAGAAAAATAAATTTGGCTCATATGTCTTTATTAACACGTTGCGAGATTAATGTGCTTAATGCTGTTGCCATGCTTAAGTAGAACGAAACAGTGCGAGATTTCCCTAGAGGATAACGGGACAAAATCTAAGACCAAAGCCCCACTCTCGTGACCAAGCCTGGTATTTTAAAGTTTTACGGGTCACATAGTATGGGTAAGTTCTCTAATAAGCAGCCTGTTTACGATAACTCGGTATTTTAATTAATAAACGCAGCGTGGCATTCCCACCAAATGTCCCGTTACGCTCATACGCTCACGCGTTACGTTCATAGTGTGTAAGCGAGAGCGCGGCATGAGAGAGAGATAGAACCCGCACGAGTGTGCTCATTGTTTTAGGAAACGCTGTCACGAATTTAACGTCCGAGCGCCTTATGCCCAGAAACCTGGATTTTTTTTCAATATTTTTTCATACTTAACCAATTAATAAAAAAAAAAATTAAACATTAACTAAAGATAAGTTTCTGTTGGGGCTCTTAAAAAAGGTTATACATAAAATTACAATAATTAAATATGACATTTCATTGAAAACTTTTGAAAAGGTATAAATCGGGTGTTGCATCCTTTAAAATAAAATTAAAATATTAATACAATAGTTTATATGGCAATCATGGTAACTATGAGTCATTTTCCACTCTATTAACCTTATTCTGTAATAAAAAACTACTTCCTTGTACGGAGTTACTTAACCGGATTTTCTGTTTAACCGTACAACGCCAGGTTTTTGAAAGTATTGTCATTTTATTATTCTATTAACACTCCTGACAAGTTAAATGGCATGTCAAATCAATTTGACAAGGCATTTAACTTGTGATTATCATGAAGTAACTCAAGTGACATTTAACAGCTAGCTAGTTAGGGTTTCGCACCCAAAGGGTAAAACGGGACCCTATTACTAAGACTCCGCTGTTCGTCTGTCAGCAGGCTGTATTTCATGAACCGTTATAGTTAGACATTTTAAATTTTCACAGATGATGTATTTCTATTGCCGCTATAAAACAGAAAATAATTATTAATTATGGGCTCCCATACAAAAAATCCATTGCGCGCGAATCCGACTCGTACTTGGCCGGTTTTATGTTTCCATTCCGTTGATCAGTATTTAGCCTATCGGACATTAAAGTAGCTTCTGTTTCCGGAATATTATCATTTTTATAACATCTATAATTTAGCAGGTGCGACCTCGTAGTAAAGCGATGAGAATTCCCTGCTGTCTCCTCCCCAATCTGATTTTTTCTCCCAGTAATGAAAAAAACATTACAAGTGATTCTAAAAATCACAAATGTTTCATTAATGAAATTAAAATAATTAGAACTAGTGTTTGCCTCCTAGCCTAAGTTCAGACTATGTCAGACGTGTTGTTACATACATTTATCAAACGCATCGTCACTACGTGTCAAGCTTTTTCCTCCTTAAGACAATGGCATTTATTTAAATAAAAAACTGTGACTGTTTGCCTGGAGAAGGCATCGGGGCGGCAGGGCGCATACAGCGCTGCTAGCCTGAGCCTGAGTAACTTAGCTCGAGGACTCGCTCCGTAGAGCCTGGGCTCGGTCCGTTACTTTATTATTACATTGGGTTTTAAAAGCAACTTTTTATGTAATTTAATAGAAAAATGAGCAAGCAAGACAACGTTAGCTAGTTACAGCTATTTTCAAACATCTGTCAACTACCACGCTTGTATGGGGTGCTGCCAGATTTCATGTTGAAAAGTGGATATAATAGCTAAGGAAAATCGGAAGTAGGGCTTGGTAGTAGCTTGTTTGGAAATCGAACCTCAGAACTGAACTCAGGTAAGTTCCTGCAACCACTCGTAATATACCTTTCCAAAGTGGGAACAGGTTATCGCAGGTAAAATCGTACAAAATAAATAAGTTACGAGGTCAATTGTTGTTTTTGTTAATCACCTCGTAACAAGATACAATAAATGCTACATTTTACTTTTTTTAAAATCGATCGACTGACACTCACTTCCGCAAACAATAGTATTACTTAAGCACATGTAAGTAGTGCAGTCCAACTTTAAGTTGTGATTTAACACTTTAAGTAGGATACAAGATTAACTAATTGGTAAATGATAAGTTTCCATGGATTAATTGCTTAGGTACAATTTACTACATTTATTGTGAGACCTTTCAAATTTCTCGCACACAATAGATGTTGTTCATAGACTACGATAAAGCTACGTAAAACCTTAAATAATATTTTTCTATAACCACAGACAATATATCTATACGTACATACATAAGTGTACGTCACAGAATGACAGCTGCCAAACGTATGTTGAAGTATTTTTATATTAGTTCGACATTCTATTGGTTTCTGGGCGAACAATCAAAGTATCAAAGGCTTCCTAGTATTAAATCTATAATTAAATCGTATCTCAAGCGACTGTCTGTTATATGCTATATCGGTATAATAAGAATTGTTACAGTTGTATAAAAATACTGTGTTTCAGAGAATTATCGTTAATTTTATTTCAAAAGCAACCTTGAAAAAAGGAAAATTATTGATCTACAGGTCGAGGGGGCCATTTTAAAGCCACGTAAGTCAAGCTGCAGGATCGACTCCTTATATTTTCAATAAGAGCATCATCTTTCCTGCAGAAATGAAAAATGCAGCTCTTGGAACTGCGGATGTCTTTGGATTATTAATATAATAATAATGTAATTAATCAGCCTTTTTAGTACCTTTGTTTCCCCACTGCAGGGACACAGGCCTCCTTTCCGGGAGAGGGAAGGGGCCGTAATCCACTACGCTGGCCTAGTGCGGGTTAGTGGATGTCACGTCTTCGAATTTGGTGGTACTAAATCATGCCGGTTTCCTCCCGATGTTTTCCTTTGCCGTTTTTGTAGCAGTGGTGATGAAATCAATAATACAAAGTAAAGCGCCTGCCTGGGTTCAAACCCGTGACCTGCAGTACGTAAGTCGGAGCCTATACCACTGGGTCACCCCCCGCTCCTTGGGTTATTGTTTGTCACTTATTTCAGGCCAACTTTCTACTGGTTTGTAGAATTCGGTCAACTACCTGGAAGAAACATCTACACTACCATCGGTTTTGAGATGTCAGAGCGCAGAAGGTACTTTTTCTGATCAGCTCCCAGTAGATATTAGAAGTTTCAAGCTCTTCTAATGAGCATGCACTATCCCATCACTTAGTATTAGGAGACCCGCATCTCGATTGCCACCTTGCTTGTACGTACTTGCTTTCCCGCAGGAAGGGACTCAGTTTTACATTATATTTTGTCTTTCTCCCGTCTATCTTTATGTTTAAATTTAAACTAATCTTACTGCAATAGTATTTAAGCTAAATAAATCTGGACAATTATCCTTGTAAGCACAGATTTAATCTTTGAAACTGTAACGAAGATTTAGGTGACATCGTTAAGGATTTTTCCTTAATTATCGCAAGCAGCTGTGCAATAAATAACCCTTTGTGTGGATAAAACGTCCAATTTTCACCGCGTGTTCGCGCCGGCGGCCGTGACACTTGCGCCATTACTATTCAACGCAAGTGCGAGACAGCGAGCGATAAATTGCATATTATTTCGCTACTGTTACATAGCGTCCATGGTTTAACCCGGTAAGTGGCATAATTAGGAGGCTTACGTAACATATTGCATCAACGAAAGTAGGCGCGATGCTGACCGCTACATATTTCTAACCTAACCTATAAGCGTCAATCAATATGTCAATGTGATTATACTTTTTTTTACAAAAGGGCAAACGAGCGAGCAACGCATCCAATCGACTATTGACATATTAATAAAAATTAAAAATGACAACATTGCGGATGCGTTGGCACTATTAGTGAAAGAAAGGGAAGGAAAGTATGAAAGGATATGGAGGGGATGAGATGAAAAAAAGAACAGTCTGATCAGATACTATGTGTTGTGATCTCAAATGGCATTGGAACACTTTTTTTCTATACTAATTATTTTTATTAGTAGAAAGTTAATATGGTAGTAATTGTAGTCAATCACAAAAATATGCTGGTACCCCAATACTGTTAATTTTGTTGTTACTATATTACTAGCTCCTCCTTACCTCTCTCGGAGAGGAGGCCTGTGTCCCTGCAGTGGGAAACATTCTAGAATAGGCTGATTTATTATATTACTAGCTGTTCCCACTACTCCGTCGTATGACAGTGACTCATTTTTTGTATATTCATAAAATATAGTTTTAAATAATTTGTTACGAATAGAAATTTAAAAATAATAACTTCTCATTTATCTTTGTTAATACGGGCCGAGTTTAAGAATTGCAACGCCACGCCATACTTGCATATACAATTTATTATTTGTAAACGCATCACAGCGGACACAAACTCGAGCTGAATGTAACTTTTAAGTAGATCCGGTGCCAACTAAGGCACAGAGGTGTGCCAATGGGGGCACATTTACAAGTTTATTGAAGGTCAACCAAAGACACGAACAGATGACAAGACATTTTTCATAAATTAGTTTGACTCTGATAATTACCATAATTTATTTTAAGATAGAAAACAACGCCATCTAGTTACAAACATAAATTAGTAAGGAGAGCTTAGCGGTTTTCTGAGTTTTTAAAGTGCTGATTTATTCACTGTATAAGTGCTATAACCGTCCCTTCCCCTCCACTTCCTTTTCCAACCAGTCCTATTGTTACAGACGTTTGAGCGGTGCTCACATACAATTAGTTGAAATCGTTAAAAAAAATGTCAAAAAATCTAAATATTTTTTTTTTATTAATCATATGCTAATCGGAGAAAAATATTAATAATAATGACAAAAATGACACGAACAATGGCATCTATTACGATAAACCTAACCTACAACACGGACATATCTATCGATAAAATGTTCAACACTAGCGACATATCGATAGACAGTCGTCAGAGTTAAATAAACTTCATAATTCAATTTGTACAATTTTAAAACCGACCACATCACTATGTTACAGTTGAAGTTGAACAATGGCTCGCGATTCCGGTATGATACATTAAACGTTACAAGAATATAGAACAGCGGAACGAATTTCATGTAACTTTCACAACTAAAATCGGTTAGTCACTTTATAAACCGAATAAACAAATTTGTAGCCAAAGTTGTAACCTATAAACGTTACCGGCGAATATACGCCAAAAGGCAACCATACAACACATTCAATTTCCTCTCAAAACAATCCCATTAAAGACCATGAGACCTGACTCAGTTACGTGTACTATGTCTCGTTGCATCAATATTCGCTGATAACGTAAATAAATTATTTTAACAAAAAATTATTAAGTTTTCAGAACAAGACGATTTTTCTACAGCAAAAATTCAATTAAACGAGTGAAAGTTTGTGCGAACCATTTTATTAACGGTCCATTCAAATAAATAATGAACGCACAATTACAACAGGCTTATATTCTGTCATATTTGCGCTGCTAAGTGCGATGACTATTGGGTTAAATGATCTTGGATTTAGTAACAATTTCATTGATGTGAACGCTGATCATATTTTACATAAAAAGAAACATACTGTATATCACAAACATAAGTATAGGTTCACAACATCCTCATGTTAAGTTTTTTTTTAATAATGTGTACATACCTTTTTATTTGGACAAATGCCAGACGTTGATTAACTTTAGAAGTAGTAAGATGAAGAATTCAGAAGTATTTCGGTACTTTCTTTTGCGGTTTAAATTTATAACATTAAGACCATGCCCTGTTCAATTGTGATCGGTTTCTGAAGTAATTGATATTTGTAAATTTTTACATCAAATTCAACACACATAAATTCGTAGTTTTTTTTATGTCCAACATACCTTTCTCTTACATAAATAAATATTTAAATAAGAAATATTAACAGACCGAAAAATTAGGAAATTAATTTTATCCGATGTTCTCAAAACATCTTCTAAGCTCTGTGAATTTCCGAACATACTGTATGTTGATTTCCTTAAACATGTAATTAATTACACATTATATGGCTTATAAATCGTTTATTGACTATTCTTAGATACTATATTATATGTAGATAAAATAAAATATATCATTGAACAGTTTTGTAGATAAAAATGTTATAAGGCATTTCTCACAACTGTATAATATAAAGGCACTGTCAAACTGTTTATAAAAGCATATAAACAGATTTAAGATAAGAAAAAGCAACAAAAATATCAGAGACCTTAGTAAGCTGTAAGAGAAAAAGAAAGAGAACAGCATGAGACATATTTAGTCACTTTCAAATCTCTTATTAATAGATACAGCGCATTAGAAATCAAAATTTGTAATAGACCATTATTGTCAATCGTATCCGGCTTGAAGGACCATATTTTAATAGTGTTAATCCTTCCAGTAAATTGTAGTTTACATTAATAAAATGCTTTAAAAATAGTACACGAAGGTTTTTTGTTAATATTTTTAAAGAGATGTCCAACAAAAGAACCGAAAGAAATATAATGAATGGACGGTATTTGGTACATGCATAACATGTACATATATAGTTGTATCACCGGTTCATATATAAAATACATTGTGAACTAGCCATTACGACTTCAACTATACAATGATTTTACAAATTTAAAAAAGAAAAAAACATTGCGGAATCTCTTTGTCAAAATTACCGATTTCCATTAATAATCTTGTCAATACATCAATATTTATTTAGGCTTATTGTTAAACAATGTTCATAGCGCTTGTACGTAACGACGAACATTAGAAATAGAAAAATAGTTTACAGTGACAGTATTATTAATTCGAATTGTATATCCCTTGTACATCCCTACCATTATGATAAATGTGAGTGTAAGTTTGTTTGTTACGCTTTCACGCGAAAACTACTCAACCGATCATCATGGAACTTTGTACACATATTCTTGGAGGTACTAGAAGTAACATAGGATACTTTTTATGAAAAAAAATAGTATATAAAAAGCGAAGTATGTATTCCCTATAGACCTATAGACTCCGAAACGGCTGGACCGGATTAAATATACAGGGATTGTCCAGATTGCCACATTCCTGTGTTCGGCAGCGCTCGGTTCAACATAATTAGTGGTACCCGGGCGAAGCAAGGGCGGGTCACTAGTATTTGGTAAAAATATACACTTTATAATATATTTTCAACAATTCCCTAGTTAAGGAAACGGGGGCTGGGCGCAGATACGACACGTCCGGAGGAACTAAGCAAATCTTATTTAATATCTTGAGATCAATTTTATCTTTACTTCGCCTGCGCGACACCCCAATTTGGTTTTTTCTATGTAAGAAGCAAGATATTTTATTGAGATTATTATAACTTAAAGTGAACATCCTGTATATAGTAAATCGCAGTTACCATTGAAGTGTCGATATCATATAATAACGTTAACAAATCCAAAGTCAATCAAAAATATAAAAAAACAATACGATTTTTGAATAAACAAGATTAAAAACCAATAAAATTTACAGGAAACCTGATTCAAATGGCACAATTTGTACTAAAGTACAGTCACGAACAAAAAGTACGAACTTCCAACACATTTAAAATACAAACACAGTTACTAGTTTGTCATAGACGATTCATTAGAACCTACCTGTTTCATTCATTATAATACACATACATTTTCCCAAAAATTTCAAAAAAAACATATTCACCACTACGTTATATCACTGACAAACTAAATAACTCCTCGCTAATAACACATTCCAAAACCTAAACATAATTTTGTGCCCGACTGTACTAATTAACTAAACAATACGAAACATATAGCTCAATTTAAAATTGAGTACCTCAAGTCTCCACGGCGCTGCGGCCACATCGCTTTGGCCACGTCGCTGTGGCCACATCGCTGTGGCCTTTACGCCACGCATATTTATATTTAAATTCACATTTAGCTTACACTAAAACGTAATTACAGAACACATGTCTTAAACTAGGTCAAGAAAATAATTGTGGCCCCGTAACATAATTTTGTTTGTGTCAAATTTTCTCCGATTAATAAAAAGGTAACTTACATATACAGGCTGAATTTTTCAAATGGTCCAAACTCGAAACTATAAGAAATGTACTCAAAGGAAACTCGGGCTCCATTTTCATGTAAACAAAAACTGCATCATTGTGTTTTTTGATAAATCAATAATCCTAGCCGGGAATCGAACCGGTTATTTTTGAAAAAAGTAACATACTGTATCACCATTCGATAGTGCCGCTAATAAGGAACAAATTCTGGGAATTGATGACATATTTTTCTTACATTACCTACATATTGAAGCTTACCTGATTAATTATTAAAAATGATACCCATTAATATCAATACTGTAAATATTGTACTGCATTTAGGGTTGCAATATTATTAACTCCGACTATTGGATGATTTAATATATTAAAAAAAATATAAAAAACGAATTATAACGTACTA
This sequence comes from Papilio elwesi, assembly GCA_029849275.1. Classification (NCBI taxonomy): domain Eukaryota; kingdom Metazoa; phylum Arthropoda; class Insecta; order Lepidoptera; family Papilionidae; genus Papilio; species Papilio elwesi. The sequence continues at coordinate 12,392,066 of CM056693.1, read as the reverse complement.
TATGACAACTATCTTTAAAAAAATATATAAAATGTTGTCAGTAAATTCACCTTTTAAATTGTTGAGCAATAAATTTATGCAATTAATTATTGTTGACTAATTATCTCCTTGTTAAAAATTAAACATAATGATTTTTATATAGTCCTACAAAACTAATTAAAAATGGCGACTCTTTTAGCGCGTAAAAAAATAATTCGTCAAAATTATTATGTCAAGTAACCAGTTAAATTAAAAATAAAAGATAGACAATTGCTTTTTATGTAAATTAAATTTTTGATCTGTAAAATGTGTGTCTAAAATTCGTTTTATCGATTATTTAAAGAAATAAAATTGTAATCAATTCAATATTAATTTTTGGAGCCACAAATCATTCTACCGTAATTCCTCTCATTAATTACATCATACTTAGCATGTAAAAGACATACAAAATCGTATTCACGATTTAAATAACGTACTAAATTCCTGGATGTAAAATTGCTTGTCAGTTTGAATTTAGAACGTCATATTAAAAAAAAATTACCAACGATTGGTAATTCATCTGTGTACTTATAAAAAAGTACAAGTGACACTTAACATTAAGTGTTGCCAGCCTTCTCTCTCGAAAAGAACCGTAAAAGACGCTGGAAATTACTTGAATGTAACTCACTTTCCACCTCAAGCCGTATTTACATCGTCTTCTTGTCATAAACATTTACGAGTATATTCACTTTATAACATATTTATGTCTTTATAATTACATTTACACTAAATACGTTTAAAAATTTACTTGGACACATGATTTGAGCTAAGTCATTCAAGAAAATTTTTGGGACTCGACAAATATTTTTCCGTAATCGGGTTTAGAAATAATGACAGATGGTAGAAAAAATATCGGAACTGTGACGAAAAATCGGTTGACAGATTTGTTTTTTAATTACGTAAATTATCATAGACTAAAAATAATAAATGCATTGTATATTTCATCTCTAAACTCATGATGTTTAAACGTGAACAGAATATAAAATATTTTCATAGTGTAATTGATTTTATTTTAGCAGGTATATTAAATTTATTCATACTGGGCCAGGATTAATAAAAATAGGCTTCCGTATGTGCAAGGGATGGGTTAAGTAAATTAAAAAAATACCATCACAGCTCCAAAACGGGTTATACAAAATGCACCGAAATTTTTAGGGTTAGTAAAATTGAATATGGAAAACGGTGGGGGCATCTTGCGTGGGGGTTGGGCTAAGACACAGACGAGATAGCGTTGTGCGGGGAGCCCATTTGTGTGAGAACCTTGTCTAACCACTGCAAGGGTCCATGAAGGTGTATTTCAATCCAACAGGGGGTAGAGGTAACATCCTGACGATGGTACTCCGCCCCCCAACCCTTAACAAAAGACATCCTGATCGTGCACATTTTAGTCAACTCATAAACAGCTTCGAAGCCATGATTGACACTTTGCGATAGCAACTGGGCGAACTCTCGATTGTTGAATATCTTCAGAGAACAGCCTGGAGGTATCTTGCAGACTGTGGAAGGATGGAAGCCGTGGTGATGGTTGCAGTTGCGACTCTGCACGAATATCGCCGCGTCCGACAAGCACTCGGCGTACACCTCTCCCCCCACATAGTATAAATGCACTCCTTTGCCTATGTGACGTCTAGTGTTCTCTATAGTCGAATTCCTGTTAACATTACTCAGCTGACCGAGACAGAACCTGTCACTGTTATTCGACGGATCGGTGAACCCGTCCACGACCACCGAATGAGAGTTGCAATGGAAAACTTCGCCTACCCTACAGTTGAGTTCGTAGTAGGCGACAGACGCCCAATAGAGAGGTTCTTGGTAGGAGACGGGCGCCACTTCCCCCGGGGGCTCGGTGTCGTCTGAAGGTGGGGAGTACGCCGGCGGTGGGGTGTCCGGGAGCTCCGAGGAGGCCGATGGTGGAAATCCTGTCCCAGAATAGGACACGTTATGAGGCATCGCAGGCTCTGTAGTCCTCTGGAAGGGCAGTAAGGAGTGTCCAGGTGCAAACTCCGAATGCCTTGGAACTAAAACTGGCGGGAGCACAGGACTTTCAACCCTCTTATAATGATAGGGGTTTATGCAAACCTCTTTTTGTTTAGCGCTGAATGGGTACTGGCAAATTTCAAGAGGTTTCAGCTCATGATGGCTCTGCAGGTCGGGCCAGCGCCACACTCGGCAGTATATCACATGTGGGAGGCCTTTGCGGTGGGATACCTGGAATAAGTTTAAAAAAATAAACGTATTTGCAAAATTAACATGTATGAAGTTCAACAATTTGGGAAATTATTATTTCACCTTACACTTTAAAGTGAAATCTGTACAACTTCAAAAACAAAATACACACATTGCCTCATTAAAAGTTCACTTTTACGTTTTTGGCAATACATAAAATATATCACATACATATACAACTTGTATTTGAGGATCTTTTAGTCAATTCAAATTGTGCTAAAAATATAAATACCTGTAACCGTCCATCAAGGGAACGGGGAATAGTGACACATTTGGATGGCGTTCCCGGACAAGACAGAGCCCGCTCCAACTCTTCTATAGCACCTTTTCTCTTCTTTAATTTCTTCACCAGACTATCTACAGCCTTCTCCGCCCATTTTTCTTCTTCGTCACCCTGAAAACATAGGATTCAGATTTTAACATAAAATGTTTACTTCATAAATTTGATAATAAGTTCTTAAATCCAATAGATCTTCCTTACATAAGGTTGTTAGGTATATCAATCAACTTCTGCTATCCAGCAGTTTTGTTCAAATATTAAATATTCCGTATTAATATAATATTAAAGATTTCCCCCAAGCATATATCAATATGCAGTACTTAAGTACCGGGAATCTTTAAACGAATATCAAACATTGATGCATATTTAAAGAGTGTACAGGACTCGTAATTATTCCAGCCAAAACAAAACCCAGAAAAGACCAGCAAATCTTTGTATTTAATAGCTATCTGCAGGAAGTACTCTAAAAAGTTGACTTATCGGTTCACCTAAAAACTTCGCTAACACTACCATAAAGTCATGAATTTATATAAAAGGGAAAAATAAAAAAGATATTATACTAATAACTCATCAATAAATTTGTGACTGTAAACAAACTTGGATGTATGAGTCACTCACTCTTCTTGGAATGTAATTGAAATTGAGGGACTGACTCATACATAACATACTGAATAATATCCTGTTCAAAGTACGAAATTTATTTTTGATCACTACGCCAGGTGCAATTGTAATACAAGATATCAGATACCGTAAATATTATACATTCCCTTTTCCATGAAAATAATTATGCAGTACTCAACTAAACTAACTAGTAGTACACCAAGAGCGCTGTAATAAAAAAAATGTAAACTAGATTTTGAATAATTTTTATAGGTAGTAAATTTGTTTATCAACAAAACGGAATTGAACTTTTGACATTACACATTTTCATTCTTACCATAAAGATACAGGAGGTTATTTTGTCGGATTATAGGTAGCCAGTTAGATTCTTATCTGTCCTGAGCTTTTTTTAATCTTTCACAGAGATTTTGCTTCTTTTTAAAAATAATAAAGTAATGGGTACTTTCAGTAAAATTGTTTATGTTCATTATAAAGAGGGCTCTTCCTCTAGGTGCAGTTAAAAAAAATTGTCATTCCATTTTTATATAATTAGTACTATTTTAACTGTAATTTGTTATCAGAACAGAATGGTATGTAACAAGGAAGAGTTTTAGATATGAATGTGGAGGGATATACTGAGTGGCCTGAAAAACTGGATGCCTGAAACTAAATGATTAAGGAATGCCAACGAAAGCAACAAATGATAGAGATGTCAATATTGAGATTAATGATTGATTTCTGTTGAGATTAAAGGTGCAATAAAGTTCTTGTATTGCGTAATATAATCACTTTAATTTAATAATTATTTTTGTTAAAGCATATCAGCTGATAATCTATGAACTTCTAGATATATTAATAAAAATAGTGTAGTTATTGGAAATAAATACAGATACATTGGTTTTCCTGATTATAAGATTATTTTAATAGACAACAGATTAATTAAGAATATTAACCTAAAACTAAACTAACTTACTGAGTAATCTCTTAACGAAGTTTTATACAGGTCCACTACACTACTCAATTGATCATCATGAAACTTTGTACACATATTCTTGGAGGTATTAGCAGTAACATAGTATACTTTTTATGAAAAAATATAGTATATAAAAAGCGAAGTATGTATGTTCCCTATAGACCTATAGAATCCGAAGCGGCTGGACCGATTTCAATAAAATTTACTGAGACTGTCCACATTGGCACATTCCTGTGTTTGGTAGGGATTGGATCAACATAATTAGTGGTACCTGGGCAAAGCCGGTAAATAAAAGTGTTCAATAAATAGCTAATGCATACTGCTCTCTGATTTATATGTAAAACAGATGTTAAAGATATGTTAAAGGGTCTATTGTGGTAGTGCAATTATTTATGTTAAATCAACTGTAGACATTCCATCCACAGTTTAATGTAATCAACTCACAAATACAAATAATGTGTGTGTAGGATAAGATCCGTGATGATTTCAAGTGCACTTTATAATCTTTCTAAATCTATTCCTTTTATCACCATAAAGATTGAACTAATTATATTACACTTAAAGAAAGAAAGAAAAGCAAAAAGTTAAGACTACAAGATTGAAGTAAGTAATGTGGATTAAAACTATAAAAAATTATTAACATATGAAACAGAAGGGAACAGCAGGCTTTATAGCAGTAATTTGAGAATAAATGTATGTAAAAAACCGTATTGCAGAGGAGGCACATTCAAAGTATAGGTTCGCCCTTACTGATGTTGGTTCTGGTTGCAGATACAAGGAAAAGTAGTTTTGCCTACTTTTAACAGACAGAGAAGGGGATAGACAGGAAAAAGGATATTTCGTTCTCATATTCATCCCCTCCCCCATCTAATTCTCTTCCAATTCCCACCCTATCCTTTCAAGGCAACAATGGGAAGGGGAAGGACTGACACTGTACCCCACACCAATCAGACAAAACACAAAAGTACCAGTACTAATAGAAGTACTCCTGCTTCACGCCAGTCTTCTGTGAGGTCTTAGTATTTCATCAGTGAAGCTGACCCATTAGTGCAACAGATATTGTTGTGGGCTCTACCATCTATCCATATGTCCCATACTGTTTTTTTTGTGCATTGGCAAAGTGCTAAAGGAGATTGTAATCCAATATGGATTACAATCTCCTTTTTCAATTTTCGAATTTTTTTTCAAATTCAAATCGTTTATATACCATTATTATAAAAAAGAAATACAACTGTTAATAAAGTGTTCAATATATCATATTCATGCTATCATATCATTTTTCATAATATCATTATTTTATTTAAAATAAATAGTATCACACTGAGTCTGAGAGATATTATTAGCTAAATAATATCACAAAGAAGTTATCACAGTTAAAATGCAAGTCTAGAGAACTGTAATACTTTAGGCTAGGGAACTCGTAGATTTCTACAGCTATAGCCCCAGATAGCAAAATGCATAACTACAAAGCTACAACTTTTAAATGTATGTAATTGGTTAAGCCATTTGGTTTCCTGAACGGGAATAAACTTCGTTTGATTTATTTAGTTTGCATGGTACTGATTAAACTGTACATATCCTGGTTTCAAAATTTCCACATATCCTATATTATTTCACCATAAAGAAAACAGATGTTTGAAACTCAATAAAAACAATAGCTTGTTTTGTCATAAACTTCAGCTAATAAGTATGTCTTTAATGGAATTAAACCGTCGCCAAAAAATAAAATAACATTGCTATAAGAGTGTACCAAGAGGTGATAACCAAAAGGGGCAACCAAGATGATCCATCACCAAACATATTACCTGTTTCCAGCCAAGAAGTTTCTTCACAGCGGGGCTTGTAAAGGAGAAAAGACTATTTAGGCTCGACATAGGCCCACTGCTGGACGATTCACCATCGTCGGTCTCCATAGTGAAAAACCGTACGGGAACTTTGATGAGTCACCAGGAACAAGGGGGACCCGCTAATGTCTATAGCGTTAAAACACTCAATTGGCCATCGATTAGCTCACTTGGTATTCCCCACAATATCCAGGATCCAATTACAATCACGAACATACAAAATAGCGATTAGTGTGAGTGACACTAGTGTCTGACAGATAAAAAAAACTAAAGCCGCGTTAATAATTTGATGTTTTTATCTTATCTGTAGCTTTACAATAATACAGAGTATACGTATACCTAAATTTTTATAGACTACACAAAAAGATAATTGGGAACTACTGTAAGTTAAAAAATATATATTACTTAGTATTTAGGCAAAAAAACGTATAAGCGAATTGATTTTAGTATACATTTAACTAATTTTGTCGAAATAATAAAAATATCATGTGGTATATCCAAACCAATACGACTTAGAGCCAGAATACGCTTGCTTCTCTAAGGACCCTAGTCCTAGTCTCTGGCATGCTCTTTCCCTAAAGAACAGCAACCTATTTTCAATTCCTCTGGTGTGGTTCAAAAGCGGTGATCACTTATATTAGGCGACCTGCTGTTCGTTTGCCTCCTTATGCTATGAAAACTGTACGAATATTTCGCAATGCAAAGCGTTTAAATACAATTACAGGTTTATGTATTTTTGTCTTCAATTTCAGCGTCAGTAGTTATGGCTTTGTTATGTTTGTCTCGAGATCAACTGCAATTGAGATAAGAGTCGCTTTACCGTTAAATAAATTCATATGGATTTTTAACTATTGTTGAACTATTTAATTGTTTGTTATTTGTGAGTTTGAAAGTGATAACAATATTTAATAACTTGTATTTTAAATCCATGATCAAAAGTCACAAATAAAACAGTGCACAGCGCAGTGAGAATTTGCATTTGTTGTGATGCACTGGGTATTGAATAAATAAAACAAATTTTATAACTATTCCGGTTCTCGGAGACGTGGTTGTGAATCACGTCGAATTAAATCATCCTTAATTTTTTTTGTGGCAGAAATAGTATGCTATTCTTGATTGCTGTAAATGCATAAACGGAACGTTTCATTACAGTTATACGCGAAACAGACGAGAATTTTCTCGAATTTGAAGTGTCAGTGTCTGCTGTTCAATTCATTCATTCATTTATATTCAATTCATTTGTATTTCTGCATTTTGGAAGCTCGATTCATTGTTAGCGTTGCGAACAAAGAGAATATCAACTTGCGTCCAAGTGATTAGGCAATTAGTGTGATAAGCATTTATAATTTTTGTAATAAAAACTATTTAGTGCACAATCATGGAACAGGTAAGAGGTTATGCCGAACCGCGGTGTAATTTGAATGAGGTAAATACTGAATGTAATATATTAATCTTCTATCGGTAAAACTTTTAGGTTAACCAGTTAAAGGAGAAGGGTAATGCGGCCTTAGCGTCTGGTGAATATGATGTCGCTGTAAATCATTACACCGAAGCAATTAAATTGGACCCTAGCAACCATGTTTTATTTAGCAATAGATCAGCAGCTCACGCTAAAGCAGAAAATTATGCTGCCGCTTTGGAAGATGCGAATAAGACAGTTTCTCTTAATCCGAATTGGAGTAAGGGTTATTCGAGAAAAGGCAGCGCATTGGCATATTTGGGAAGATTTGAAGAAGCTATAGCCGCTTACGAGAAGGGTTTGGAGCTAGAACCTGGTAACCAGCAGTTAGCAACAGGTCTTGCTGAAGTTAAGAAACAGGCGGAGTCCAGTATAATGGAAACTGCAACATTATTTGAAAAATTAAAAGCTAACCCTCAGACTAGAGAGTGGTTAAAGGACCCTGATTATGTACGAATGGTTCATGTAAGTATATACTTGTAGTATTATTTAATCATTTTCATATATATACTTTTTCACAGTGGTAGTATTTTAAATTTCTTTCCTTATTTTACCAACAATAACATTATCATGAGGATATTCATTGTGGTTTTTGTCCTTTTTTTTAATAAGGGCCATTGTAGTTTTGTGTATTGCATATCTAAAGTTCAATAATTTCTAATTCAACTTCAGGTATTATATAAGTAATAAATAAATACGCACTCACACCCGTAACCAAGAGGGGAAGGCAGAGATAACGGACTTACATTTGGTGCGATCCTGGCACACCTCTCTTGCTTTTACATCTGGCCGGCATTTTACGGCTGGCAATGCATCTGCAGTTCCTCTGGTGTTGCGGGTGTCCATGGGCGTCGTTGATCACCTGGATGTTCCCGTCGCTCGTTTGCCCCCTTCTCTTATAAAAATAAAATCCATACATCTACGCATACATGCTCATCGGGGTATGGGTACTCCTTATATTGCCCTTCTTTAGTATGTCACTAATCTGGTTGATATAAGTTCTCCTCGGGTGTCCCCTCCCAACGCTGCCACACACTTTGCAACATAAATTTGTTTCATTATGATATTTTAACTTAGTATGTGTTTAAATAGACTCATCAATAAATAGTGAATAGTCAAAATTGATCACATAGATGTCGGCTAATATTTACAAGTTTCTCCACCCTCCAAAATGTTATACTTCTATATGACACCCCTAGAAGTTTAATTAACATTTCAACTGAACTGAACATGTGGGTATAATTTTACTTCAGATAAATTTGGGCATTAGTATGTTATAATATAAGGTACTCATTCAAGTATCATAATTTGGATTATTTGACTATTGAGAATATTTTCACAGAAATTAGCCCTAAATCCCTTCGATACAAGATTATTAGAGGGGAAAATGGATGACCAGCGAGTTCTTACAACAATCAGTGTTATGTTGGGCCTTGATATGAATATGGATGTAGACCCTCCAGCGGCAGAGTCTAAGCCAACCCCACCGCCTAAGAAAGAAGAACCACCTAAGCCCAAATATGAGGATGTTCCGGAAAACCGTAGGCTAGCACTGCAAGAGAAAGACCTAGGAAATGAGTGTTATAAGAAAAAAGATTTTGATAATGCAATAAAACATTACCAAAAAGCCATAGAGCATGATGCCACAGATATTACATTCTACACAAATATGGCTGCTGTTTATTTCGAGCTAAAGGAATATGAAAATTGTATTAAAGAATGTGAGAAAGCAATTGACATTGGCAGAGAAAATAGGGCTGATTTCAAATTAATAGCTAAGGCCTTTACTCGAATTGGTAAGTTGTAATTTATTGTCTTGTCCTCATACATGACATAGAGATTTAGCAGAATTTTACATTTTAATTTTTGATGCTATTTTTTGATTCGTTATTTTGATGCTGGTTCTCATTCTAATTGTAATTATCATATACTTTAAGGTAATGCATACAAGAAGATGGAACAATGGAAACTGGCAAAGACATACTATGAAAAGTCAATGTCGGAGCATCGGACCCCGGAAATTAAGACGCTACTGAGTGAAGTGGAGCGCCGCATTGTTGAGGAGGAGAAGAAAGCATATATTGATCCGGTCAAGGCAGAACAAGAGAAGGAGCTCGGAAATGAGTACTTTAAGAAAGGTAACATTTTTATATTTTTTCTGACTCACTGACTGACGACTGATACAAACCCACACAAAGTACTGACACCTACACCTGCCTAGACACTTAATATTTTGCACAGTTTTGTATGTAGACATAAAGGTCTGATGTTCGTATGGAGAAATATTTTTCTTTCACCAGAATAACTTGACAATTGACAATCACTTTTCATTACAAGTAATTAAATTCCTATTTCAAGATTTTTGAAAATTCATCCTTCTTAGGTAGAAAGTAGTGGCTGAAAGTTTGTATGGGGACATCATTTTTGTCCCGTCTATGGATAATTAGCTACTAAATAGTAAATAATGTTTCTAGAACCCATTTCAGACATTTTCTGTAAAAATACAGAAAAGCTGAACCAGTGCTTTTGCATTAGTCATTTCTGAACAGAGAAAACATATTTATTAACAAAAATGTACACTAGACATTTAAATAGTTAGTAAAGAAATTCTATATGAGACTATATTATAACACTTAATTACCAACATTAAATTATTTATTTATTACTAGCCGTTGACCCCTCTACTTTTCATCCATTGTTTATTTGACACGCTGGAAATTTTTCACTTTTATTAACTTCGAATAATAGGGACATGTGTCAAAAATTTGTTATTCTGTAAACATTACCATAGCAACCTACATTGTAAATGGAGGTTTTATTAATTGTCCTATTCCTAGAGAACAGTTTTATTTTCCGGATATAAGTATTTAATGTAATTTTTTGTACCCCTGAAGTCGGTTAATTGTCTTGTTATGATGAATGGTTTACTCGTTAAGAATTTTAAAGTGTAACAAACAAATTGACACTTGCATTTATAATATTAGCTTGGATTTTATGATATTTAAAATTATGAATATGGCAATCAGTATTTGCCTCCTTTACCCGCTTAATTCCTGTAGTGTGTGCGAACTCATGTGTTTTAACAGTGGTAGAGCCCGCAACAACAACATCCGTTGCACGAATTGGCCGGCTCGGCCGGTTAAATACCACGACCTCACAGAAAACAGGCGTGAAGTAGAAGTACTCTGCGTTTCGTCTGAAGAGTGAGGTGACAGAGGCCTAATTTCAGTCCTCTTCCCCTTCCCACCCATTCCTCATAAGGGGTTAGGATGGGAAGGGGAAGAGGATTGGACAGGGAGGGGGTTCCTCTTCTGTCCATTGAAGGTAGGCAACGCATCTGCAACACATTTGCTTGTTGCTGATGTCTATGGGTAGCGCTCACTTTACATCAGGTGAGCCGCTTGCTCGTTTGCCACCATATCACATAAAAAAAATGTTTCTGTTGAATTGTAAACTATATTAAAAATGACAATATTGTTTTGCAGGTGATTACAGTGCAGCAGTGAAGCATTACACAGAGGCCATCAAGCGCAACCCGGATGAGGCTAAGCTGTACTCCAACCGCGCGGCGTGCTACACCAAGTTGGCTGCCTTCGACCTGGGCCTCAAGGACTGCCAGCAGTGCTGCACACTCGACCCCAAGTTCATTAAGGGCTGGATCAGAAAGGGAAAGATCTTACAGGTAATATAAACAGCCCTACTTTAAAGTTTATTCAAGTCACATAATTATCACAAAAATGCAATGTTCTTTCTAATGTTTTTAAATTATTTTGCAGGGAATGCAACAGCCATCCAAAGCTCTTACTGCATATCAGAAGGCTCTAGAACTGGACCCCAGCAATGCAGAGGCGCTGGAAGGCTACAGAGCTTGTTCCACCCAGCTCAATTCCAACCCAGAGGAGGTATGTAGTAACACCAGATTACCAATAACCAAGTAATCATTTTGTTGGAGGTTCTATTTTATTTTACATAGTTTAATAGGTTCTGGGAGAGCCATATACAATAATTTTGTCTGTTATAAAACTTCACACAACTTTCAGGGGTGAATACTAGAATAATTTAGTACTTAAAAGGGTTGCAGAAGTTATTTAAAATATATATATATATATATATATATATATATATATATATATATATATATCTGTCATGTGTTTTTGTATTGTAGGTACGTAAGCGAGCCATGGCCGATCCTGAGGTGCAGCAGATTCTGAGCGACCCGGCCATGCGCTGCATCCTGGAACAAATGCAGCAGGACCCGCACGCGCTGCAGGACCACCTACGCAACCCAGACATCGCCGCCAAAATACACAAGCTGCTCGAGTCTGGCCTCATCGCCATACACTAGCGCTACCACAGCCTGTCAGCACAAGGTCGGTCTCATCCTCTGTCTACAAGCCTACGCTCGCAAAAACTGCGATGGACAGGAGTCCAGCCCGTCACAGTCTTTCACAGCCCATCACCGCCTGCCTGTCTCTCAACACGAAATGCTCACAACGCAGTCTAATTAAAACTGGGTCGGACTGGTGGTTACTGAGACCCAACGCCTACATACGTACATACCAGTGATGCTTGTCAATTAGTGATATACTACAAATCAGAATTGAAGTTCATGTATTGCATCTTTTATCATAATCTCTTCAAATATCCACTGGGCTAAGCTCACAAGCTGTCTCTGTACTGTACCCCACTTTAACATATTTAATGATTGTTGAAGTCCTGTGCTAGTTGCATGTTTGGGCTTGTTTCCGTTGTATGTTTGATAGTCTTTAATACGGCTTGTTCTGAATAAAAATTTGCCAATACGTCCCCCTTACACGAACTAATAATTTTTGTTTTGAAATGAATTTAAAATAATTCAATATTGTAAGGGTGAATCAATAAATGTGTTATAATAAATTTTAATACAAATGTATGTTAAAGTATATATGATTTTAATGCATAGTTTTTTATGTAGATGTTTGTATAAATAGCCTACAGCAAGAAATACAAAACCCTGACGGTTTGGATGTAATTGTTCATCCAGTGTCATGTCTTAAGATATTCCAGGGTTCTTTCCTAATGACTGACGAATCTATCCGACAACTATCGGTATATCAACAGCGATCCTGCCATCAAACATTCTTAGTTACTCACTTAATTCTTAGTTACAATCTGTGACCTTGTTCGTTCACAAAGCCCACTTTATAAAGCAGAGTACTATATACACTTGACATTGGTGAAATCTTTAAGGAAACGCCATTAACCCAAGAGATTATTATTCCTAATGACATCTAACTTTAAAAAAAAACAAACTGTTGATACAGAAAGTACCCGGCAACTACCGAATAATCCGGAATAGCTTAACATCCATATCCATAAAATATTATTGCTATTTACTGGTATCCATATCCATAACATACCTATCACATGAGAAAAACGTTTACCCTCCTGGGTCGGTGAGTTAAAAAGTGTTGCCGTCACATTTGGAATAAAAATAAGAAATAATACAAAATTGATACTACATAATTAGTATTGTCTGCTCTTCTTAGGATTTCTTTTACATAATTATATGAAACTAGTTAGTACATGATAAAAACTTCATTAAAAATTGTACTGGGCCTTTATAATACAGTTTTTTTGTGTTATTCTACTTGATGTGACAGCCATTGTTGCGGTAATGATATTGTCTGTTGTCTTGTTATAGCTTAATATCAATAAGTGATCCATGTTGGTCTGTACGTATCGGGCTGGCTCTTGGACCATCAGATTGCGGTGTATGCAAGTAATGATTTACAATGTGTTATCACAAGAAAAGCGACCTATATTATGTTTAACAATGCACCCTCTTGTACTTTAGTTTTAATTTCTATGCATTACTTAATTTAAATAACCATTTTAGGTGTTATTGATTTAAATGGAACACATGGATTTTACATTTGTATGAATTTCATTGTTCGAAATCTCTGTTGAAGGAAAAGTTGTTTTTTTTTAAATTTCATCCCCCCTTAATGACTAAAACTTTGTGTACTTGAAAATTCAAGTTGGAATTAATTCGGTTTGTAAATTTTGTGAAAATAAAAAAAAACAAATTTTAGATGAAATATATATAGAAAGTGTGGCTTTTTTTAGTCTGTGATTGTGTTTGGTTAGCGTAATGTAGGCTCTAGAGGACCATTCCAGTGTGCTTGTGCATACAGTACCCAGTGTGAGCGATCGAGGTGAATGAAGCCATGGATAGTGCGAAAATATATACTATTATAATAAAGCTGAAGAGTTTGAATTAAGTAATCTTACGAACTACCGGTTAAATTTGAAAAATCCCTTTTGCATTTGACAACCCAACCATTAGAATAGTTGTAGGCTATTTAACATTACGCTGCGACCTTTGGGAACTGGGCAGAAGAAAAAGACAACTAGCGAATGCCGTAGTAACCTGATTTAGATTAAAAAGGCGTCGTATTCCATTTTAAAGTTTCGTTCGTTATGATGTCATTCAATTTAGAGCAAACGAGAAAAGACTAACATTCAAAATCTTGACGTCACAGCGCGTTGTTGACGTAGTTTAGGTTGTGACGATTGTCACACGGCGACTTTAAGGGGACGAAGCGGTGGGTAAAGCCACGGATCGCAACTTTTGTAATAAACAAGATTGATATACCCGAATTATTTGTAATTCACTTATTATCACCAATGTTACTAGACTATTTGTGTCTTAACTTTAAATGAAATAGATCTGGTTTCCCCTATAAGGTCTGGTGAAATGTTTTATATTAGAAGTTGGCAAATGAGCAAGCGGTTCAGACATGTTGCCTACATTTAATAAATAGAGGATGGGATAAACAGAGAAAAGGATATGTCCTTTTGCTATCCATCCCCTCCCCCGTGTCAAAACCTCTTTCCTCCCTCCAAGCTGGAAAGAGGAGTAGAGCTTCTAGATTTTGTTACTAAATTAATTATTTCAAAATTATTGTAATATATTCTCCATCATAGTGAGAAATTATTTGTCGTGATTATATCTATGGCTAATATTGTAAAGAGATTTGATTGTTTGTTTGTACCGAATAAACTCAAAGACGACCGGTTTTGAAAATTATTTTACCATTAGAAATCTATGTTTTTTATTTGTATATGCACTCAAGCTAAGCTTGGGGCTGGTTACTAGTAAGAAATAAATGTTTAATATCTTTGGTTTCGTCTACCTCGTTCGTCAGTGTCACTGACTCAGAGTGCGATCGCAAGTCCGACACGCGTTTTGCGCCTCCTATAGTTTACAATAAGTTTTATAGGATTTAATTCGACAGACGGTTGGTAAATGTTGATTGTAATGTCTGTACTGCCTGCGATTCTTTTTTCTTTTGTAATTTATTCGATGAATAAAAAATATGTAGGCACGATGGCTGTTTTATTTGTACCCGCACCCACCTATCTGAGTCGTCACAGAGTAACTAGCTCATTTGACAGCTGTCATTGTACGTTTACACTGACAGGTGTAAGCCAGTTACTCTTTGAGATTGGCAAAGAACATTTCAGTGGCAAATCGGAGCCGATTTTTTGTTCAGAGATAAAATATTATTTTAAATGTCAATAATTATAAATTTTTCGTTTTTTTAAGGTAGAAGGTGAGAAACGAACAAGCTGGTCGCCTGTTAAGTGACCGCTAGCCACCTTTTATGGACAGAGGGGATCGACAGGAAAAAAGTTGTTCCCCTCCCCGTCCAATCCTCTTCCCTTTCCCAAAATATCCCTATTAGGAACGGCATCTCACCCACCTGACGAAACGCAGAAGCAGATAGGTTGAACCGGCCGTTCGTGCAACATACGTTACGCCCTCTACCACTGGTATGTAATATTTTATTTGTCTGCAAGAACTCGAATGTGAATCAAACAATATCCGGCCACATCGATATTTCTCTTCGTTTCCAATGTAGCTTAACAGCAGATGCTATTCCAAAAATACGTCTTGCTTAATCTAACAATGTAGATGGGGTTATTTTAAATAAACCAGACTAATTTCAAACACATTATTTATTTCTTGTATAATCCTAATAACAAACATTTTATAGTCGACCTTAATGTGAATGTAATAACGTGAAAACTTAATTATCTTATTAAACAACAGTAAAAAAATAGTTCGGAAACAAAGCAGCCCAATGTTCAGGTAATTATGGCCGTATGTACAAATATTATGTTGCAGTTGAAAAATGCTATCTTTCCAACAAACATTTAAGTTGCCTCTACAACTAACTAAAACTATAAGAAAACTAATCATCGTTGAAGTGCAAATTTAGGACTTTTTAATGGGGAATACCTAGCATCAGCTACATACATACATAAATTACAGAATGTAACTAGAAACTACAGAATCTATCTCATCTATCTATCTAATAATGAAACAACGTATAGATGTGATATGAGAAGATCCGTAATACATTAAAGAAAGTAAAAACATGAGAACAAAGACGAGGTAATACTAAACATAAAAAATATCTTATACTATCTGAGGTAGAATATTTAACAATTGAACACGTAACGGTAGCGTTTGACTCATTTCTATAGACTATATATAAATTGAGAAGATCCCAAAGGCCTTAATTAAATAATCCTCTCCCCTTTCCATTCTATTGTAATAAGGAAAGGATGGGAGGGAGTAGAGGATTTAATTGGGGTGGATTTTATTCCTTTCTCTATCCGTTAAAGGTAGGCTATGGGTAGCGGTTACTAAATATTAAGTGATCCGTTTGATCGCTGGCTGTATGAAAAAAAACAAAAGGTTTGTTTTATCTAAAATCGAAATGAATGAACTTAACTGTCATAAATTTTTACGATATTTAGTTAAATATATACCTTTTATTGAGTTCTTCCTGAATTACCCTTAAAGTTACTGTCGGAAGACGAAAATTGTCTTAATTCATCAATCCAATCATTAAAATTACAATTAAATATGGCGTTCGGAGAAACGGCAACACTCTTGATCACGGTAGGAAGGGTGCTGCTTGAAAAGGCCTCCTTCACTATACATCGAATTTAAAAAATAATCGATCGGAAGAAATATCTGTGACCACGAGAGCGCTTGGCAAATATCTAAGCATCAAGTCTTTAACTGTCACTCTGCCATCTGACCTCCAACCAAATCCCTCAAAGAAAGTCCGCTCAGATGATCGCTGATATTCCCGACAGAGATCCCTTCGAGTATCCCACTGAATTGTTCTGAACATATTTGCATCTCCTCACTTTGACCTGGGTTCATATACGGCGCTGAGTGTGCGTATTGTGGTGAAATAGTCTGTAGACACTCTAACTGTAACAAAGATTTTGTTTTAATCAATTCACGTAAGCTATATTTGCGTGTGGTAGTCAATCAGAAGCAGGTTAAATATTGAGACAGAGGCAAAAACGTCATTAATTCAACTTTAGCGGCATTTTATCATACTTTTTAAATAGTCCTAGTATATTAAGCATTGAAGACTGCAGTTGGCGTTACTGTGTTAACATTACATGTACCTATAAGGTATGGTATTTCTAAGGTAAAATTTCTTCAGGTACGTTTGACTTGGGGAGTAAGCTGGTGAATGCGCGACGGGAACGTTACGGTAACGTTACGAGGCGATCGGAAGCTATTTTTATTTTTCTTATATTTCATTTTGAATTTTATTGTTACGACAAAACAGTTTGTTTTTGCTGTCATTTCTGTCTGTATTGTATTCTTTGGCATATGCCTAGTTTGCGTAAGGGATAATCAGGGTTTAATATACTTACTCCATTATTATTCTGTATGAAGACATTCTGTTCTTGAAGGTGATAAAGCAACGGGTCCGGGTTTCTCGTCTGAGGGAATCCTGTCTCCAGTGACGTCGTATGGTAATAATTAATTGGTAAGTGTGATGCATGCTGGGACGATGCCTGGAGGTTAGAGTTATGCAACATCAGGTCAAGCTGAGCGCAGCTCATGTCCATCCAGGATATATCTTGTGGTGGACACAGTTGATGCGGGCTTGGTCCAATTGGTGGAGGCAGGACCATTGGCCATGGCTGAAAATTGGAATATTATATTTGAATTAAAGTAAATACTACCATATTTGAAAATAATTCTGCGTTTCGACTGATGAGTCACGTATTCGTATCTTCTTCAGCCCCAACAAGTTGGCAAAGCAACTAATAGGTTTTCTGTTCGTTACGGAATGACTGACCGGAGAAACAATGTACTAAGTACAATGTTATACATAAATTTCAAAAATCATTTATTAAGATATATACAATGTCAATCATTTACAAAAACCCTTTAGGATTTGGTGTGCAGGTACGTTAATAAGTAACTAACCTCCTCATGTGTTTGGTCCAAAGGCGAGCGCGCGTAGTCCAGTGGACTGTGTGCGGGGTTAACACCTGAAAGGAACATAATCATATTAAAAAACTAATGTTTTACTTAATTTTATTGGAAGACAGACGTCGAAAGTATATTTCAACAACATTTTAAACCTAACCTTGTTCAAGCGCATTGGACATCCCGGATCCCATCGGTAGATTGCCTGTAACAATATAGTGCGACCTACATAAATGTTATGTGTTTATAATAGCTTTATTGAGACTGGTCCTCTCTAAGCTGGAATACAAGCGTTTGACATTCCACAGGTGTCGGGCTTCAGAATGACACAGACGGTTCCTCTTCGAAACGCCGAAGTCGAAGTACTTTAATGCAGTTGAGGTGCAATTTCGCTACCTGATATCTTTAAAACCTTCCCCAATGCAAACTTTATACTCGAGTATCGTCTTAAATTGGATTAGGGATATATACAGAAACAGTTGCGCGAATAGGTCGGCTCGTCCGGCAAAATATCACCTCACAGAAGACACGCGTGAAGTAGAATTTAACAGTGGTAGAGCCCGCAACAACAACATCTGTTGCCGAATGGGCCGGCTCGACCGGTGGAATACCACGACCTCACAGAAAACAGGCGTGAAGTAGAAATACTCTGCGTTTCGTCTGATGAGTGAGGTGCCGGAGGCCTAATTTGAGTCCTCCTCCCTTTGCCACCCTTTTCTTGTAAGGATGGGAAGGGAACGGGAAGAGGATTGGATGGGGAGGGGGTTGACGGGAAAAGGGAAATATCCTTTTTCCTGTCTATACCCTCCTCGGTCCATTAAAGGTAGGCAACGCATCTGCAACATAATTTCTTGTTGCGGATGTCTCTGGATAGCGTACACTTATGTGAGCCGCTTGCTCGTTTGCCACCTTATTCCATAAAAAAAAGAATGTTTCTGCGTTCTTTTTCCTGGCAACGTATCTGTGGCTCATTTGCTTGTTGCGGATGTCTATGAGTAGCTGTCACTTAACATCAGCTTACCAGCTTGCCCGTTTGACAACTTCTACCATCACAAATTAAGAGCGTCGCTGGCTCTTGGATATCTGCTGCAAGGTGAAATATATATACATATATATCTATATATATATATATATATATATATATATATATATATATATATATATATATATATATTTATATATTATACTACTGTAGGTGTGTTGACAGTGAACTCCTCCTAAACGGCTGAACCGATTTGAATGATTTTTTATATGTGTTTAAGTGCATTCGAGGATGGTTTAGATTCACAAATAAACCCAGCAGATGGCGTTGCAATCTGTGTTTCTATGTACCATTTAGACTCCGAAAAGGGGAGAACGATTTCGATGTAATAGTCTGGAAATTGTCAGATTGCCCTAGAGGGTGATCAACATAATTACCCCGAGCGAAGGCGGGGCGGGTCACTAGTATAGCTGTATATTTTATTTGTGCAAAATGTAAGTATAAGTGTAAAAACTATTCTTAAAAAGAATAAAACCCTTACCGTTCTGTAGCACGTCTGACAAAGGTTTCTTTAGGATGTGGTCCGTTTCTGGTGCAAAAATAAAATAAATTTCATAAAATAAAGCAAATACGTGTAAAAGAAACAGCGTGTCAGGATGCCGCATTTAATTTATTAAAAATACATATATATATATATATATATATATATATATATATATATATATATATATATATATATATATATGTATATATATATATATGTGAAAAAATTATCATAGTTAATGGGTCCTTTATCGTAGTTCGTAAACTAGGGGTTAGTCTGTTCAATTTGATATCGCATTACTACAAACAGATTTAATTCTTATAGCTTTAGAAGAGTAAGATGTACAAGACTCACAATTTTTAGCCCATGATCATTGTCTATACTAAACCGCCAATAGTCTACTGGTTAAGGGTACGGACCACGACATACACAACATGGTCGCGGGTTCGATTCTGCAATTCTACTATTGTCGTTGAAATCAACCGAGTTTAAGCTTGGTCGGGAATGGCTGAAAGAGATATCTCTCCTTATACTCACCTCTAGGTGCCGGCGTATACTCAAATTCCACGGGCTCGCTGCGCTCGTTGTCTGACAGTCTTTTCAGCTGAACCCACACCTGTTTATTACACGTTGATACATATTTCGAGTCCAGTAAGCTTAACAAATGAAACAATCATTTACCTGTCTTATTAATACGATCACGTAATATCTATTATTAGCCTTAACGTAGAACTGAAAAGAAGAGTGTGAGAAAGAAGAAAGTGGGAAGAGACTTTATAATGGAACGCCTTCATACGTTCGTACAAACGTAAATGCGATACATCTAATGTTAAGTGCATAATATCCGCAACAAGAGAGCTGCAGATATTTTACCAGGCTTTATGTTGGATAGAAGTGGGGGGGAGGTAAACAAAACGAGAGAGGGCTGAGAAGTAAAGATATTGTGCATCATGAAATTAATGACACAATGTCTGAAAGATTTTTAGCAACAATGAAAGACATGTGCGTGTGTGATTTATGTACCTTGACGGATTCGCTTATATTCTTGATGTGGTAGGGTGGCGTCGTGAAGCAGATGGCCACGTTCTGGTGCACACTGAGGATACTGGCCGTCGCCTTCCAATCCCCGCGCTCGCTGTTCTTCTCCAAGAACACCACCGTGGTGTCCGCCGGTTTCACCTGTATTTGTCACCAATGTTACTTCACTTATCTGTTAAGCTGCACTTTAGAGTGCCTTGACAGCAGTTTTTCCAAACCAATTCACTACGAGCTGATGATAGAAGTGAAAACAACAACAACGTCCCACACTCCGCCCTAACACCCCCACTTCTCGACTCCCCCTTCCTCCTACTAAAAATCGACTTCGGTAAAGATGTTTTCACTTCAATAAGTATGTTGCTGACGGGTGTTGCATGTTGTCCACACGAACCACCACATACTAAATATCGTCTAAAGCGGAAAGAAGTTTCCACTTAAATAATTATCGGTCGAAAATGCTATTTGTAAAATAACCCGCAGCGATAATACTGCGTTAACAAGTTGATGTGCAGATCACAGCGTTCGCAGAAAAGATAACCACAGAAAGCTCCTCTAATGGCAACTACTGCTTGGCGAAGATCTTAAAAGAACAAACTTCCCAGCAACCAGATGGCTTGTTGACTATTGTATACCGTTATACAAACAACTCGTGAAAACGGGTGTGACCTAAAATTGCGACCAGAACTAGGGCAGAGTCAGACGGAGAAGACTTCCCGAGAAGGCTTTTTTACGGCAGAAGATGGCAAACGAGCAAGCGGGTCACTTGATGCTAAGTGATTGCCCATATCTATGGGATATCTATCTATACGGATATCTATCCGCAACAATCAAACGAGTCGCAGATGCGTTGCCGACCTTTAATAGATAAAGAAGGGGAAAGACAGGAAAAATTATGTTTCCTTTTCCTATCCATCCCCTCCCCCTTCCCATTCTATATAAAGGATGGAAAAGGGAGGACGATTGAAATTGTGCTCTAGCACCCCACTATTCTATACACGAATGATTCGCAGATACGTTTCCAGGAAAACGAATGCAGAAGCATACTTCTACTTGACGCCTGTATTCTGTAAGGTCGTGGTATTTTATCGGTTAAGCCGGAACATTCTCACAGGATGTTGTTGCGGGCTTTGCCATTGTTAAATTATTTCTTTCCGTTCTCTCAGAGGAAGAAGGAATGGAAATTATTTTCCACAACCATACCGTCTTTAGTCTATCTTCTCTTTCTCGAAGTGTGCGCCGAAGAAGATTATCCTGACTAAAGAATCTACGCTAGTGGTTTGCAAAGAACACCCGTTCCCTATTCAGAACGGTATCAAGTTCAAGTTGCCGTTATGATCGTCGACCTTCGAAAGAAGGTGGCACCTAAGAAGAAGGAGAAAGCGTCTACAGCTTATTTGATAAGATTTTATGACCTTTTTACAGAGGAGTATAACAGGTGTGCCGCCGGTGACGGGGCCGGCAGTGTGCGACATGCGCACAATGCTCAGCTCGCCTTGTGTCTTCTTGTCGTGAATGACGTTGGTGACGACGGGCGCCAGCGGCAGCCGCACCTTGTTGTTCTCGTCCATGATAAACACTTGGAAGCACAGCCGCAGCGCGTTCAAGTCGATGCTTTTCCGTCCGCTGCCGTAGTGAAAGCCATCTGAAAAATTAAAATGCAAGATCAGTTTCATAAAAACCAAACCTAATCTCAGTCTTCTTCCCTTTTCCACCCTTTCCTCGTAAGGATAGGATGGGAACGGGAAAAGGATTAGACGGGGATGGGGTCAAGGGGGAAAAGGAAATATAAAGGATATTTCCTCGATTCGTTCAACTGAGAATGTACCGACCGTTTAGAATTTGTGTAGCCCAATTGTCAAGTGTCTCTCTCGCGTCATGTTTATCCGGGATAAGCTCCGAAACTATCAAACCGACAATGATGAACTTTGGTCACTGTGTGTAGCTTGGTCACACATAAAGATAACATAGTTTTTTATTAACGTTAATATTTGTAATAGTAGTTTAAATGCTATAATTATTCATAAGTTATATTTAACCTATGGCGGTGTAAGTTAATTTATTAACAAAATGTCGTCACACGTCACACGTCACCCGTGTTTTCTTCGTGATAATAATGTGGTCATGTTAATGTTCATTTGTACCCGTGCGGAGCCGGGACGGGTCGCTAGTATAGTAGAAAGCTGGAGATGCTTTACTGGCGTTACGACTAATATAGCAATATGTACACAGTCCTTATAGGAGTAAATGACAACTGCTGAAAATACATATAAATCAGCTCACTTTTAAATGGGTCGACGCCAAGGCGCTTTCTCATATAAAGAACGTCTTTAACTTCATTGTGTTTGCAGCTATGGATGCCGATGTTGTTGAAGACGACCTGAGTGCTCTTGCCAGTCAATTGCACTTCCACTTTACACGCGCCCTTCTTAACTTCTTCTTGGGACGTGTACAGCTCTCGAGCGACCACGCCATGTGGATGTGTTCTGTGCGCAGACGCGAAAACTTCAGTCATTAAAATTTGTGAGATTATTTGAGGTTAGAAAAAACGAACCAAAATACTGAATAGCTTGCAACAGCCTGAACTGATGAGGGCGTTGAACAACATGCAACGGCTAGTGGAAAATGTACAACACACTGAACAGCATGCAACTGCAACCAGAGAATATTCGCAACTGCTAATATGCTCTCGTCATTGAAGAAAAATGCAACGATGAGGCATACAAAACGACTTGAACACAGTCGCGATTAAAATCCATATATCGCATTAGGGGAGGAGACCAAGTGCTTATACAAAAGTGTAGAAACATACTCGAGAGTTAATCAACATGCTGTGCCAGGGCTTGCATTCTATGCGAACCTTATGTTATTGTGCACGTGTAGTACGTTAACTTACTTGTAAGGCTCGTTTTTAGTGACGCAGGAGACGACGACCACGGCTTTGCTGGCAGCACAACTGCTGATTTCTATAGTGGGATAGCCCTTTTTATTATCACCGGGAATCGAACCCGCCCACCGCCCTTCGGACTTGTAACGGAATCTGCAAGGTATTTTATTTTAATGCACTTTGTCTGTTTTAGATTTAACGCATGAATATTTTATTGTCAGCTAAACATGTTGACTGCATTGACCCATCATTTGATAATGACAATTTACGTTTACGTGTGATGTCGTTACCAAGGGAAATAGGGATTCATTTATATATATACTTGTGACCCGCCCCGGGTTCGCCCGGGTACCACTAATTATGTTGATCCGATTACTACCAATCTAGACAATCCGTGTAAATTTTATCGAAATCGGACCAGCCGTTCCGGAGTCTATAGGTCTATAGGGAACATACATATTTCGCTTTTTATATAATATTTTTATTCATAAAAAGTATCCTATGTGACTTCTAATATCTCCAAGAATATATGTTCAAAGTTTCATGATGATCGGTTGAGTAGTTTTCGCGGGAAAGCGTAACAAGCAAACTTACATTCACATTTATAATATTAGTAGGGATTCCTGTGACTAATTGTAAATGTTACCTGTGAGAGCTGACAGGCTGCACGACGACGCGCACCGAGGGGTCCGCGGAGTGGGGCGGTTCCTTGCGGTGCATTGTCCGTGGCACTACACCTGTTCAGTCGCTACTGTCACACTTACACTGCCAACAAGAATAACACGTGAATATCTGCGTAATAGATAACATATGGGCTGTGGATAACTCTGGTAGGGCTGTAGGTGTGACATAGGTTACACGAATAGGCCAGGCCGATTCGGGACGACGGTAAGAAACGGAAATACGCTTTTGTCTCTTTAGGCTATGTCTATTGAAGGCAATATTTGTTTTTTAGTGTGCATTTTAAAGATAGTTATTATGAGTAGTTATTAAAAAAAAATATTACTTGTGATTATTTTATTTAATTACATTTTCAATATTATTGTATTTTTATTAAATAGTCCAAGTTATAAATAAAAATAAATACGCGCTCACGCCCGTAACCCAGAGGGGTAGGCAGAGATCATGGATTTCTATTTGGCACAAACCTGGCACACCTCTCGCTTCTTCTACATTCATACGTCTACGTATACATGCTCGTCGGTTATAGGTGCTCCTTATATCGCCCTTTTTTAGTAAACCACTAATCTGATCGATATAAGTTTTCCCAGGGCGTCCCCTACCAACACTACCACTCACTTTTGCTAAATTTGTTTCGTTACTCTCTCTTCATTCATCCTTTCAATGTACCCGAAACACCGAATACCTTTCTCAATCCTAGTCACAACATACACTTTTAAAGACACACTTTTCTCTTATAACCCTATTTGTAATCTTATCATTCAATGTCACGCCTTACATATTTCTTATTATTTTTAAAAACTCGAAAGTACTTATTTTGTAAATATTTTAAGAATATTGCCCATTTTGGGGTATAGTCGTTACGCTAACAAATATTCGCGGCCTAATCGAGCTTCACTTTTGAATGTTGGATTTGTATGGGACGCGGTATCTCAAGGTTCATAAATGTTCATACATTTGCACATACATGCTTACTATTTAAACAACGATAGCGAATAGTTCGCTGGGTCATACGCGATTATATCACCGTCAGATTGTAAACATTGTCAATGTATCATCTCTCGCGACATATTATTGAACTGTTGAAAAATGGTGAATAGAACCATAATATGTGTACATACAGAAAAGTTGCAGATATGCTATTAGCAGTCAAAAAGTGAAGGCAGGAAAAGCGTCCCAATTAGGACGCCTTTTCTTTATCTTACGTCACGTGTTCACATTCACGCTTGAGTGACAAACACTAGCTGTCTGTCCTCTTTTTTCTTATTATTTTAATTACGACATTTGACATGTTGCTGTCTCTGTCTTTGGAACACTTTCGGACAGTGATTTTGTATGAGTATAACATATACAAATATATAATTCTATACGCGAAACAAACTAACAGTGACATATATTAATAAACTAGCTGTGCCCCGCAGTTTCACCCGCCCTGCGATTTTAATTAACCGAAATGATATTACCTACTTAAATACTAACCTAACCTCATCATCACCCTGACCTTTTCCAGCTCATGTGGGGATATCGCCATGACCGTAGCAACGCTTAACAATCACATATGATTGCTTAAACTGTGACCCTAGTCCTTACTATATCGGTTTTGGCTACAGGTTTTACGGCCGGCCGTCTACCTAACCCTCCTCGGGAATAATAAGCTACTAACCTTAAATTACCAGGGAGCGCCTTGCGTCTCCGAAATATGTGCATGTACTATGAATAGGTATCTAAATGCACAGTGTGTCTAGTTGAAGCCTGCAAAATCTCCGACACTGTCCTGTTTTGAACTTTATAAAAACTTTCAACCATCATAATTTTAAAGATCGCAATATAACTAATAACATACATATATAGCTAAACGTTCCTATTCAACTGAAGTTATTTTATAGCATTTTTATGGAACAAATGTTTGATATGGTTCTTCAAATGAACATATTTTATTTATTTATTAACCAATTGAGAAACAAACAACAAACAAAAACAAACAGTAAATCTAACAGTGGTAGAGCACGCAATAATAACATCTTTTGCAAGAATGGGCCGGCTCGACCGGTGAAATACCACGACGTCACAGAAGACAGGCGTGAAGTAGAAGTATTCTGCGTTTCGTCTGATGAGTGACGTGCCGGAGGCCTAATTGTAGTCCTCTTCCCCCTCCTACCCTTTTCTAATATGGAAAGGATGGAAAGAGGAAGAGGATTTGACGGATGAGGAGGGGATGGACAGGGAATGGAATTATCCTTTTTCCTGTTTGTCTCCTCCTTCGTCCATGAAGGTAGGCAACGCATCTGCAACTCATTAGCTTGTTGCGGATGCATATGGGTAGCGGTACTTATTTCCAGGGGCCGCTTGCTCGTTTGCCACTTGGTAATATAAAAAAAAATGTTAAGTGAAGCTTGCCACAATACATTAGTGAAAACCGCATCCAAATCGGTTAAGCCGCTTCTGAGATTAGCGGTTACAAACGCACAAACAGACAAACAGGCATACAGACAAACAGACAAAAATTCTAATAATCATTGTTTTGTGTTTTATTGCCAATATAAAGGCCCCCAAAAATACTTTTTATCAAATATCTTCCATGTACAGACACCAATAAGTTACATTTTTATTATATGTATATATCATATAAACGTATGAATGTAAATTCGAGAATTTTGAAGAATCAAATTGTCATTTTATTCATTCAGTTGACAATTTGCCGTCAGTTTACATATTATGGCCAGTGAATTCGTATACTGACGAATGTCACAAACTGACGGTGACTTATACGTATAAATGCAGATAACAAATTGAAATAGATTTCGTTTATTTTATATCCGCACATAGTACAGATAAAATAAAAGCCTAAATATGTGCAAACGGATAAAAACGGTAACGCCTACGTTTCGTATATATTGTAACGGATGTTATCACGAAAAAGTGAATCGTAAATTATTTTATTTCTATTTATTTATGCTACACCAACAAGGTGTATTCACCTTGTTGTGTAACTATAGACTAAATATGTATTACAATTATTGGTATACACCACAATGCATTAAATTCAACGACTAAAGGAAAGGAAAAAATCAAAGACTAAAATTTTGTGAGAAAAAAAACCAAGAGAAATTAAAAAGATAAAAACTAAACGACAAATGACTAGAATAAAATTTTGCACATGAAAAAGTCGATCAAAGTAAAAATTATAATTATTTGATCAACAATATTATTTAAAATGTAGAAAAAAAATAATGCACCTAACAAGCTGTCAGTAACTTTCCTTTAAGTTAGAAAATCCCGACCTACTTGGTCTAGAGACTAAATATTGCAAAGAAATTTCACCAATCAGGTAACCAAGGCTAAGCGCCCTCTCGCACTGCCGCCTCAAATCCGGTGAAACTCTTAAAGCCTCTTCCAGACTACCAGTGGCTGGTCAGTCACGAAAAAACAGAGATTTCTGTGATTACATAGGCGAGCAATATTAAAGGGTTTTTGTGACAATTCAAGAAATTTGATTGATAAATTTCAATATTTGTGAATGTAAAACTAAGCTATTTGGATAACATCAAGAAAAGGTTTGATTGTTTGTTTGTTTCCGGATAAGCTCAGAGACTACTGAATCTGTTTTAAATACTTTAATATAGAATCTAGCTGTCACTGTTGTTAACAATTTTGTTGATTGTAACAATAAGTGTATTTTTTTTATAGAACAATGTGGCAAAGGCGCAAGCAGTTCACCCGATGTCAAGTGATCGCTACCCATAGACATCTGCAACTAAGTAATGAGTTGCAGATGCTTTGCCCACCTTTAATGAACAGAGAAGGGGATGAACAAACAGAAAATGGTTATTTCCAATTCCTATACATCCGCCGTCAAGTTTTCTTCCCTTCCCATCCTTTCCTTATGAGAAAAGGGTGGGAAGGGCGACAGAACTAGAATTAGGCGTAAAATATGATGTAATCATATTTTAGGCCGTAAGCACTCGTTACGTTTAATCTTCGGTTTAATTAGAAAAATAGACATCAACTAAAACAGTTCAAAATGGAACCAGTGGTTTCATTCTTTCAATATCTAATGAGATAATTAATTAAAACTTACCCTTACTGATTCTCCTTTCAAAGAGATTTTGCACTGTTTCACTTCACAAGTAAATATTTTAATTGAATGTATTTTTAATTGAACTGCCCGCGATCCGCGAGTCTTGCGTGAAGACAGACGAAAGACTGAGGCGCACGACAAATGTTCAATTGATTTCATTGAAGACCACATGTCTTATCGGATGGTATTACCCGCTTGCGTCACATTGAATAAAAACGGTCAGTATTTAAAGTACTATTTACATAGTACAAGCTTCCCTTTTTTATACATTCGCATCTTTTCTTTTAGGAGTTGGAAAATTCGTGCAACTTAATTTTTTAAACGACGTATGGGAGAAATAAAAATAGGCAAATTTTCCGTCACTTTGGAGCGTGATGAAAAAATTCGACACATTTTCTGTTGCTTTTAACTTAGAATTAAAAAAAAGCCGCCATATTGAACTCTTTATTCAATGGACCGGTTGCCTTCAATTCGTTGTCTAGCTGAGTGGTTTGCGCGTGTTTGTTAGAATTTAAAAAATAGCTGCCTTCTTGAACTTTTTCGTTACTACAACGTTTACTCGCCAGTACACCCACGGTTAGATTTACTTTACCAGTGGTTTTTATCTCTTTTTAACAGTTATGTTAATTTTAAACACTAATTAGCTAATGACTGTTTAAGAGAAGTTGGGCTTAAAACAAATAACGATTTGTTTTAGACTTTTTTTTCAGTTGCCAGCATTACGCCTGAAGAATGTAAGTACATATATAGAGGAGGTAACGTTAAATGAAGATGACGAAATAAAAAGTGCACTTAACAGTGTACCTACAACATTCGTTGTGATTCGACCAGCAGTAGCAGTCCGTCGAGTTCATAAAATATTTTTTAGATGACACCTTTATTATAAAGTGTTTTAAAATGAATTTAGTATTGAAATTAATCTTATTTGTATTCCTTCCATAATACATTTTGTATTGAGCTACCGAGGATTCAGCTAGACCCAATGTATGATTCGTATATCTACAGAAGAATACGAAATGATTTTGAAACAGAACATAAACTGAAAATTAACCTCATAAAATCAGTTTAATATCACAATATCAACTTCTTATATGTATAACAACTGCAGTCAGTTCAACAGTGATCTTCTAGCCAATACAGTCAAAGTAGTAATTCCAAAACATATATAATAAATGTTTTCTTTTTAAACATTTCTCTATGACATTCTTTTTCAACATCTGATAAAGATTTAAATGCTCGAATAACTCAATTAGTAAAAATAATTAACAGAGAAATTTTACAAAAGTTTCATCAGATAAGCGAGTAACCTTGGTTATATAATTTTTGTCTACCTGAGCAAAGCATGGGCGGGTTCCTAGTTTGTAATTTTCCAAACACGGTTATTTGAAATATTGTCGTACCAATGCGTGCACGTGCTAATACAAATCTCCTGGCGTCTAACGAAAACTTTCTTTCTTGCTCATTTTTGCTATTATAAAATCATAGGCGTTAAGCACACAATGTGTGTATAATTATAAGAAAACCGGTGACTTTGGATGCGCTCATTCAGTAAGCAACTTTTGTTTTGTAGCACATGCTACATTAGCTCTCGGATTAAAAAAAATTAAGCCTTATTTGCAATGAAATGATAAAAAAGTAGTTTAAAACATTACAGCTTTTTCGAAACTCGATTTTGAGCAATGATAGTAATGGTACAAACGGTAG
Organism: Papilio elwesi; assembly: GCA_029849275.1. Lineage (NCBI taxonomy): Eukaryota > Metazoa > Arthropoda > Insecta > Lepidoptera > Papilionidae > Papilio > Papilio elwesi. The sequence continues at coordinate 12,362,455 of CM056693.1, read as the reverse complement.
CGAATATTTATTTAAGTGGCTATAAGCGGTTGAACAGTGAAGACTCGATGGCGCTCAATTGGTGAACACTTTCTATGGTCATGTGCTTACGTTTACGTCAAGAGACTAATACTAACACTATCTGTCCTCTTTTTTCTTATTATTTTAATTACGCTATCCTTTTTACATTTGACATGTGTGAATGTTGCTGCCATTGTCTTTGGAACACTTTGTATCGGTGATTTTGTATTTGTATACATCCAAAGAAACGCTGGGTAAAGTTTTAATTACAATAAAATTTCACGTAATAGCAAATTGTTTCTTGTCAATTAAAAGTGAACTAAATTAGAAACAATAGATGTCATTATATACATTACATGGCTACATCTTAATTTAGTAATATTTTTCTGACAACTGGTCGGACAACGCTGTTTATGTATGCGACTGCCAGCCGTCACATCCTACAACGTTCGGGAACCCGTATTGCCCTATTGATACGTGTTATTACGAGCGCTACAATCTTCTATTTACCTAATTACACAGACAGATGTAAACTTATATTGTTGTTATGAAAACCTAGCAGTGAAGTCTGAAGTCGAAGTGTCATATTGAGAATTTCATACTCGCGGATTAATTTAACTGTATTAATGCCTCATTGTTTAAAAACTTTCAAGTGTTACAAAATGAAGTCAGGTCGCCGCCGGCTCTTGCTCTTTTTACAAATCTTCACCATATTTTATATATTCTTCGACCTTCAGGTTGCTATTATTTTTTTCATCAGAATAATTGCTGTCATTGCTTTGAAGGATTTTTTTCTTATGGCAATTCTTCGTTGACGTTTGTCTTGTGACAGTACCACAGCTGATATCGTTTACGCTGTTTTGTTTGAATGAGTATTCGTTCGTATTCGTAAACATTGTGTACCGAATGGACGAATGTTAAGGATGCGTATTTGTTTCGTAGTATTTAATTTAATTATACATAGTAAAAATTAGCAAAAAAATAATCGTTTAGCAGTGTAAATATTTGAAACAAGAGAAAGCGTGGCAGTTACATGGAATTTTTGTGACAAAGACCTATGAATAAATGTTACAATTGGTCGTGAATATCTATTGACATTATCACAAAGTTGCCGATAATAAATTAGAGCGTGAGTATTATACCTACCATTGTTTTGAAATTAATTTGTCTTCGTGTGTATTTCTTTAGTTAAGTATTTATTGAATATCCACTTTATTTTCAATGATTTAAAAGCCTTCGCCGGTGAGCAACAAAGGATTTTGCGACAACACTATTTTATTTTTAAAATGCCCATAGGAATGTCAACTGCTTATATTTTTGGAATTGACATAAAGAAATTATATTATACAGAATATATATGTTATAAATGAAATAATATAGTCTCATTTGGTTACAATGTGATAGAGAGATACATCTAAGATGGTGATATTTTAGCTATATCAATAATACTAGTTACCAGCGAGTCTTTCCGTCCATCATGACATGGCCACCTTCAATAGAAGAGTTTAAGAGACCATCTTTTAATTACACCTCCACTTAACATCAGGTGGGATTGTGGTCAAGCGCATTTATTTGATATAAGATTGGTTTGTTTGTAATGGATAAACTATTAAACCATTTTTGTTAATACATTCAGTATTATCTTTCTAATCAATACTGATATAGGGTATATTTTTAATTGTTCACATGCAATATTGCAATACAACTTGGGGTTGTTTAACAACAGAGTGTATTCCAGTAACTCATCCCCAGTTCCTCTGGTGTATATGTTTATGGGTGTTGGCAAGTAACATTAGGTGACCCACTGCTCATTTGCCCTGTTATCTCATAAGAACAATAATAAAATTAACTGAGGCAACGCCAGAAATGAACATGTAATAAAAATAAATAATTATTTTATGATTTACGTCAATTGCACCATTTTTTAAAATTTTGTCCATCTGTATGTCCCAATATTACTTAAAGTGGCTTGTATGATTTTAATGAAAATTGGTTTATAGCTGGAACATTTGATGGTGCAAAAGACAGGCCTTACAAAATATATATCTGTCTGTATGTCCTGTTTAATTTAATTTAATTTAATAATATTTTGACAGTAACATATGGGCATATGTTACCTATATACAAAAAAGTCAGTTGTTTCTCCAAAGTACGAAAATAAACAAAGTTTCATTAGAATCCATTCAGTAGTTTTTGCATGAAAGAGTAACAATTATCCATACATCCATACATACAAACTTTTGCATTTATTAGTCTCTTATATACTCACAATGCAACAGATGAATTATTGGTTCAAAGACATTGCCTGTTCCATATTCCAACAAATGCATTGATATAAAAATATCTTATCTGTGTAACATTATCAGCCAAAGACCTGAAAAGATCCATTATGTGACAAGTTGGTTGAGGTTTGTATGTGTATCGATGAGACACATACTTTTTACTTTTTTATCTAATGCTAGTATTTATAATTAATAAATAAAATGTATGTTGAAATAAAAAATCATTTGTATGTCTGTTTCATCTTTTTTTGTACAAAACCATGCTGCGTAGAGCAGTATACATAATGAGTAATTGATTTTGCCCACTAATGACCAAAAAAGTGTTGGTAAGAACACAATTATTGTTATGTTTTTGTTTGAAACTATTGTTGGCAATTATGTTAATTCAAGCTGTTTTGTGATGTCCATTAAAATGTGACTAAATTTACGAGAATGTCAACTTAAGTTCGTCCAATAACAAAATATGTTTTCATTCAAATTATGTATTGAAATCATCTCACAGTTTAGATTCGATTGCTCTGTGCAGGCGGAGACTAACTGGGAAGAGGACCAGTACACTTTGATAAACATTTAGAGCAACAGATCTAGGTCATTTGTAATAATAGCGCCACCTATCATGAAAAAGATGTCTTTGGTTTTGTCATGAGAATGGATGTTATCATCCAAAGTGTTTTGAACTTTAATGGCAGGGGCAAGAAGATCGAAAAGTTAACGGTGGTATCCCGCGACAACAACAACATCTGTTGCACGAATGGGCCGGCTCGACCGGTGAAATACCACGACCTCACAGAAGACAGGCGTGAAGTAGAGTATTCTGCATTTCGTCTGATGAGTGAGGTGCGGAGCCCTAATTCTAGTTCTCTCCCCCTTCCCACCCTTTTCATATAAGGAAAGGATGGGAAGAGGAAGAACACCTGACGGTGAAGGGGATGTACAGGAATTGGAAATAACCATTTTCTGTGTGTCCCTTCCTCTGTCCATTAAAGGTGATCAACGCATCTGCAACTCATAAGTTAGTTGCAGATGTCTATGGGTAGCGATCACTTGACATCGGGTGAACCTCATGCTCGTTTGCCATCTAGTACTTTATAAAAAAAAAGAAAAGTGAGACAGGGAATGCTCGTAACCGACGAAAATTATGTGTATGCATATATGTGTGCGCGACACGGGGCGATGCGGGCTCATTTATCTATATTATTTGTTTAAAAACTAAGGAACCTGAATTATTACATGTATTTATAGCACAGCGGACATAGTAGAGATGGCTGAAGGGCAATTGGTTAGATGCGGCAACGCGTTTCTTTCTGTAGGAGGTAGGCAGGGAAAAAAAAAACAGGTTTAGCTTCCGATCACCTCATTTAAACAACACATAAGTAAACTCCAACTTCCGTTTATATTCTACGAGACCATGAATGCGGCTCATTCCGAGCTGCTTCATTAGAGACTCTGTCAATGCCCTGGTCATAGCTTTAGGATGTAGTCTCGTCCATATTTCTGCCAACAGTTGACTCGTCTTGGGTTTGGCTTGACTTCCGTGACCTTTGTACATACCTTTAATGCAGAGAGGAGGGCATAGACAGGAAATAGGATAGTCCTCTTCCCCGTTAACCCCCTCCCCGTTCCCATCTTATCAATATAAGGAAAGGGTGGGAAGGGGAAGAAGACTCAAATTAAGCCTCCGGCACCTCACTCATCAGACGAAACGCAGAGTTACTTCACGCCTGTTTTCTGTGAGGTAGTATTTCACCGGTCGAGCCGGCCCTGCAGTGCAACAGAGGTTGTTGCTGCGGGCTCTACCGCTGTCAATGTGCAACAAGTCGGTTAGCTAAAAGTTGTAACTAAATCAATTTATCCATTCTGTTCATATTTATACCCTCGGGTGACGTATTGGTATTTTAAAACATTGAAATAATACCGGATATATATTGTATTTACATTTGAATTCATGCATTCATTTAATTAATTCATCCACGGATGCAAAATGTAATGTTGCACCATCATGCATTAAGCGAGGTTAATATGCTGACATTTGCAATGTTTAGATAACACGTTAAGATATCCCACACAATGATTATTAACAATTATTTATTATATTATTAATTAAAACGATTTATTTAATAAGTGGCGTATCAATTTATTTCTTTAGCCGTACAAAACACTTGCTTTTGAAAAAACTGTAATATATTTTAACTAGGCAGGTATATTACGAACCATATTTTGACAAAGTAGAAGTCATTAACAAGACCCATTAGTTATTTTATAAACGTTACTCTCGAAATCTAAGTCAAGATACGTTGCACTGTCAAGCTAAGTTTTCACCAGAGGTAGAGCCCGCAACAACATCTGTTCCATGAATGGGCCGCCTAATAATAATGGGAGGCCTAATTTCAGTCCTCTTCCCCTTCCCACCCTTTCCTTATGAGGGTAGGATGGGAGCGGGAAAATGATTGTACGGGAAGGGGGTTGACGGGGAAAAGGAAACATCCTTTTTCCTGTCTATGCCTCCTCTGTCCATTAAAGGTAGGCAACGCATCTGCAACACATTTGCCTGTTGCGGATGTCTATGGGTAGCGCTCACTTAACATCAAGTGATCCGCTTGTTCGTTTGCCAACTTCTTCAATAAAGAAGGCCTAATTATTGAATAATGATAGCAAATGGATCAAATTATCTAAATTTAAGTCATTATTACTACTGAGTTAAACATTAGGAGATATTAATGGCATTAAACTACAAATTATTCCAACGATACGAATTATTAATACACATAAAATTTTAATAAACATGCCGTTATCATACCGAGCTGAGCCTACTTTACCGTTACAATGATTACATGATAGGGATTAAAAAAAATGCGCAATCAATACAAAGCAAATACGAAGTAAGTAGTTCACGTTATCCCCGGTACCTACACATCCAGCAAAGGAGGAGTGGGTACAAGGGTCAGGTCACTTCCTCTCTCTCACGAATACAGAAGTATACCAACTCTTCTTCCCGCCACGCCAGTCACCAGTGAGGTTGTCTTACTTCCCCAATCGAGTTGGTTCAGGGCTGACCGCACTGTGGATCTATTGTGACCGCAGTTAAAGGATATATTATGAGCGTCAATTACATAAAACAGGAATCAGCTTGGGCTGGACATACGTTGGTTAATAATTTGCATGGCGTGTGAAATCGCGTGCTCTGTACCGAATATCAGAACGAATAATAAAAAATTATAAAAATATACGAAGAAAATGCATCTATCATACATTCGTTCGTTCGCGACTTTATCTCTAATAAAATTCAGACTTATACAACATAATGCAAAAATGTGTGTATATGTCTTGTATGCGTAGATGTATGGATGTAGAAGCGAGAGGCGTACCATCGGATCGCGCTAGGAAATCGATGATCTCTGCTTACCCCTCTGGGTTACGGGCGTGAGCACATATTTACCTCAAGGGGTTGCAATGACGCGTTTGTTAATGAAAATGAATAAGTAAATAAATTGTAAGACGGAACGCAGTTTGCGACGTTAATGTTACGGTCACACAATCCGTCTATATCATTTTGAATACGTAATCGCTTCCCGATCGTTAAATTTAGACATTTCAGTTGAATCATTAAGGTGACAATAAATATGTTTGGTCGTATGCACTCATAAGGAAGCGATGAACTTCCTAAAAGATGATCTGTAATGCTAATCTCGGCTTCCGCTACTTGTTAAAGGTATCAAGGTAAACATTCAAGTTATTGGAACCTTGCATTCTTTTTCTACAAAATAATTTCAGCTATTTATCACGTAAATGTTCCGTCAAAATCAATCCATCCATCAAGACATTTCGGAGATTATCCGGAATAGATAATTTTTAAAATCTATTTGTTTTAGTTATTAGCACGGTATATTTTCATATGCAGTCAATATATATGCATGCATTTCATTTTGTGATTACAACCAGACAATTCCTTTTATCTGTATACATAAATAAAACGCGGAGATATGTTCACTTGGTTTAATGCCGAAAACGAGAGTGGCGCATCGGACGAGCGAAGCTTACAACAAAGACAATGTTCACAATTAATTACAACGCCCTCTTTTGCATGTCTAATACACTTCACTCCTCCCACATTAATTCGGAAATCCTTATACAATTTATAAAAATCATTAATCGATCAATCAATAAACAACAAGCATAAATCTATAAATAAATACATAAAATTGTACATGAATACTTATAATTAATGATGGGTCTATGCCTTAAACTATATTTAGCCTCCAAACTCACGGCGGGAGCAGGCGCGGACGCCTCCTAATAAATAGCCGAATAGGAAAGGGATGTAACCAATTTCTGTTTATCCCTTCCTCAATCCATTAAAGGTGGGCAACGCATCTGCAACTCTTGTCAGATGTCTATGGGTAGCGATCACTTGATATCAGGTGAACCGCGTGCTCGCTTGCCACCTTCTACTATAAAAAAAACCGTACAGCGCCATCTAGTAGAGGTGTTGTGAATGATGCACAATTTGCTGTCAGTTTAAAATTATATAACGCCTTTAACATATCTAGTATCGTACGTCGACTACCTACGTAATATGGATATTACCTTTAATCACTTAATTCTAAAGAGTTTCTCTTAATGTCAAGGTAATATATCCTGCTTTTGATTTTAGATAAACCCCGTTTTAATCGTGATATAATAATTTTAAATGAATTTATAATGAATTGCATTTGCATTGCAATTTATTATCAACGGAACTGATACGAGATTTAAAAAAAAAACGTAATGATATTCAAAAGAAAACGAGTAATAAAATAAATAAATATGCACACACTCTGCGCGATCCTGGCACACCTCTCTCGCTTCTTCTACATCCATACATCTACCCTCGTTACCTATGCTCTTCAGTTATTCAGCGGTTACCACCAGCAGGTTCACCAGCGCCACATTCAGATGTGGTGGAATCTAGAAACTTGCAGATCTTGCTTCTGAACTGCAAGAAATAGTTTAATCGGCTGAATCAATGTCCGCAAATTGTATTTTTAATTCAAACTTATCAATTTATATTATCTTTACTTAATCCCATTGTCCATCCCTTAAGGAAGTTTGTAGCATCGCGACCGGCTTCTTGCCAAACTAAGTTTTTTAGTTTAAGTAGTTAAGAGTCGTGAGCCTTTCATTGTAGGCCAGTTACCAACCAAGCCTGAAATTATAATTGTGTGTATTGTAAAGATTGTATCTAGACTAGATGTCTTTGTTTTAAAACAGGGATTAAATGCAGAGTAATAAGTAGTCCTTAGATATTGTTTTATTGTTATACAAGGTGCAAGTTCGGTCCCACATGGAATACATCTTGCATATCTGGGCTCATCCCAATACTTCAACAATCTTCCATTTGACCACATACCACGGAGGCGACTCGAATCGTCAACGACCGAGCTCTTACTGATCGGCTTGATACTCTGGCCTTGCGGAGGGACGTTAGTTCCCTCTGCAATTTTTATTACATACATCGGGAATGTTCCGAATAACTGTTTGATTCCTGCCGCCGAGTTTCGTCAACTGACGACACGACAGACCACCAGGTACCATCCACAACACCTGGATGGCTGACATTCCTCAACAGTGCGGTTCTTGCGATATTTCCTACCACATAGTCTCGTTGTGTAACCGTCTGTCCTCGGCGGTATTTCCAAACCAGTACGACTTAGAGTCCTTCAAGACTTGACCCTATATCTTTCTTTAAAGTCGGCAATGCATCCGAAGGTCCTCTGGTGTTGCGAGTGTCCATGGGCGTAGTTGATCACCACGGTGTTCCCGCCGTTGTTGTCCCGTTCTAAAAACATGTTCGTTGGTAAATATTTTGCTTTTTTTGCAAAATGAAAATCGTCCCGTTTTAAAATATTGTGCACCAACATGACATTCACGTAATCCAGTTTGTAGTTACGACTTGACAAATATAGCTCGTGACGTCAATGAAAATATGTTGATTGTAAAATAAATACAAAATGAATAAAGTCCGTCTATCAATGGCAGAAATAAGTAGAGGAAATTACTTAATGCCGTATGTGTAGCTTGATGCTGGCACATACATACATTCGGTAGGTCTGAGAATAGGTTTTTTATCTATCATTTCATTTCTTCTAAGAGGTTCCATCTGTTATCGGAGTCCAAGTTGATATGTAACGTCTAGGATGGTCCTGTCACAAATTTTTGCAACTTTTACAGACCCCGAAAACCATTAGAAGATGTTATCAAATATGATAAGTTAGATGCCAGAAATGTAGAGACAGCTTTAGAAGTTGCCGTCATAGCACCTCGCACGGTTTTTTATCGTTCACTGGTCAATGCACCTAATAGTTCTTGGATTATTAATGTCAAAGTGGAACCATTATTTTTTATTATTTCAACTGACGAGTTCTTTTTTATTTGAAAATTTAATATCACTAATGTAAATCAATATTAATAACTTCATTAAAGCTTTGAAATATGGTGAATGAAGTAGCATAAATGCGTCACGTGTGTACGTGATTGAAATCTACACGCAGAAATCGATTTTGCCACGACGCAGTACACAATTATCTTTAGTTTGCGGTCAACGTTATATTTTGAGGGATTCTGAGAGTTCCTCATGACTGTAGTGTGTAATTCAAACTCCTCTAACACATCTTTTTTATGGATTGTAGCAAACTAGAAAGCGGGTCATCTGATATCAAGAGACCGCTACCCATACGTATTTGCAACAACCACAGAGTCACAGATGCATTGCCTACCTATAAAAGACAGAGTAAAGGATAGACGGATAGAGAAAAAAGATATTTCCTTTTCCCCATCTATTCCATCCCCGTCCAATCCTTTACACCTTCCCGTCCAATCTTTCTTAGGAAAAGGCTGGAAAGTTGTAGAAGTAGATTAGGTTGGCACTATAGATTTCTTTCGCTGTTGGTAATACAAGCACTTGTTCCTTGTTTGTCTGCTTATCGTCTTTCTGAGAAGGATGCTAGGTGCGACACTGAATGATTAGATGAGAAATGGCGTTGTAAGAGCAATGTGTGGCTTCAAAGAGGACGTTGTGACTAAAATTAATTAATGTATGCTTTGGGGGTTCGGGCATGTTGCGGAAGTGAGTAGCTGTTTAGGCCGTGGCTGGCCTAGGCGTATTTTTACCAACCAGAATTGAGAGGCTAATCTAAAGAAAGGCGGTATTGAGAGTACCCGTAACCGACGAGCGTGTATGCGTAGATGTATGAATGTAGAAGAAGCGAGAGGGGTGTGCCAGGACCGTGACAAATGGAAATTCGTAATCTCTGCCTAGACCGCTGGTTTAGGGGCGTGCGTGTGTGTATTATCTTCTTTACTACAAGTTGCTGGTAATTTTACTAAATACCATTTTATAGCAATATAGAATAGAGCTCCCATAGCTTAATAGTTAAGGGTACGGTCGTGAACCATGTCCTAGTACGAGTTAAACACGCTTAGTTGGAACAGTTGAAAGAAATGTTGGTATATTGTTTCCACAATCTACTATTTCTGTTCAAAAAAGAAAAGAAAAAACCGAACGGATTGTCTACGCTTTTCGCACTGCATTATATTATACCTGGGGTAAAACCCCCTAATCTTGTCACCCTACCAATTATTGGCTAGACATGGACAAAAACAAATCACAAGATGTTCCGATTCAATCTATTTAACATTTTATTTTGTAATTAATTTGATTAAGGGTCGATTTTGAATTGGGGATTTTCCAATACATTATTAAAGTACTTATACATTAAAAGTTTAATGACGTCACACTACAGTCGTAAAAAATTAATGTTTAGTTGTAATAGATATTGTAATGCGTTAGCTAGATCACTCCACCCATTGGTCGTAGAAGTTAGTCCATTAGATGGACAATTTTTTTTAAATTGATGTTATAATTTTTAATAGATAAATTTTAATTCAAATAGGACACGTTTATGGTAATCGGTGTGTGCCTCGATTGCGTTCGGTTTCGTTTATTTTATGCACACTTCAATGTAAAAATTATACGATACGCTTACTAATTAAGTATAAGCGGAATAGCACATTTCATAAAAATACCAATGACAATCCTTTCTTAAAATTGTGTTCGTAAAATCCGGTGTTACGGTACAGTGCGCGCGCGAGCTCTGCCCTGGCAGGTTGGCTGGGGCCTGTGTTGTGTACAGAAGCCTGGGGTGATTATGGCGCGAGAAGAGAGCATAGGTCTTAGGATGCATTTGGATGCACTAATCACAGGTTGTGCTGAACCAACGTCATGGCTTGTCAAAACTACAGACTTGAAGGTCCGGAATCGAAAACGTTCACGGTGGGTTTTGCTTTTTTTTTCACAATCAAACATTTGCACGCTTACGTAGTTTTACGGCTATCTTATTAATTGGTAATTAAGATAAAATTGCGATAAAAATATGGGTGTCTTCGGCCGGTCGAGGCGCAGTCTGCGTTGTCCTCTACTGAAATTGACAAGTTTTTTTTTATGTGGACGTGTGTTTAAATTTTTTTTATATTTATTTAAATTAGATTTGTGTATTATTCGGTGATTTAAATCAGCTGTTTCAATCAACAAAATGTAATTATTTCTTTTTTTACAATACAATAAACTCAGCGACATAAATACGTACTGTATTTATGTCGCTGAGTTTGACAAATTTGACAAATAATGTCCGAATTTTTAATTTAAAAGAAACATTATCACAAAACAAATAATCAGTGGAGTTGGTTTTAAAATGTACTCTTTATTCTATACTAGTGACCCGCCCCGGCTTCGCCCGGGTACCACTAATTCTGTACCGATTGCTACCAAACACAGGAATATGCCAATCTGGACAATCCCTGTAAATTTCATCGAAATCGGTCCAGACGTTTCGGAGTCTATAGGTCTATAGGGAACATACATACTTCGTATTTACTATTTTTTTTATAAAAAGTATCCTATGCTACGTCTAGTACCCCAAGAATATGTGAACAAAGTTTCATGATGATCGCTTGAGTATATTTCTCGTGAAAGCGTAACAAACAAACTTACATTCACATTTATAATATTAGTAGGGATTCAATTAAAACCGTAAAATGATTATATTTTTCCATTAATTAATCTTAATACTTTAACCGAAACGTCTATTGATGAAACGTAAAATTTTTTGAGCCTTAAAATGACAGAGTCGAGAGCAAATCCTTGAAAATAATTATTTGAAGGAACAGTTGCTGAGAAATTTATTACCTGGCAGGTAGCAAGGGCTTACATCTGATCCCATTTATTACCAAAAGTACCAAAATAAAATGAATAAGGTTAAAGGTATTTCCATCGGGCACCAGACTCCCCTCTCTTCTATATCCGTATACGTGCCCGTTGGTTACGGGTACTCTTAATTCTAAACCTTGGCATGACCCTTGGTGACAGTTCGTCGGGTTATTACCCTTTTTGACAATCGGGTCAACTAGTCGATTCAGATATCTTTGCTTTGACATTCGGGTCAAATAGTCGATTTAGATATCTTTGGTTTTACAATCGGGTCAAATAGTCCATTTAGATATTTTTGGTTTGACAACCGGGTCAAATAGTCGATTCAGATATCTTTGGTTTGACAATCGGGTCAAATAGTCGATTCAGATGTCTTTGGTTTGACAATCGGGTCTAATAGTCGATTCAGATATCTTTGGTTTGACAATCGGGTCAAATAGTCGATTCAGATATCTTTGGTTTGACAATCGGGTCAAATAGTCGATTCAGATATCTTTGGTTTGACAATCGGGTCAAATAGTCGATTCAGATATCTTTGGTTTGACAATCGGGTCAAATAGTCGATTCAGATGTCTTTGGTTTGACAATCGGGTCAAATAGTCGATTCAGATATCTTTGGTTTGACAATCGGGTCAAATAGTCGATTCAGATATCATTGGTTTGACAATCGGGTCAAATAGTCGATTCAGATGTCTTTGGTTTGACAATCGGGTCAAATAGTCGATTCAGATATCTTTGGTTTGACAATCGGGTCAAATAGTCGATTCAGATATCTTTGGTTTGACAATCGGGTCAAATAGTCGATTCAGATGTCTTTGGTTTGACAATCGGGTCAAATTGTCGATTCAGATATCTTTGGTTTGACAATCGGGTCAAATAGTCGATTCAGATGTCTTTGGTTTGACAATCGGGTCAAATTGTCGATTCAGATATCTTTGGTTTGACAATCGGGTCAAATAGTCGATTCAGATGTCTTTGGTTTGACAATCGGGTCAAATTGTCGATTCAGATATCTTTGCCGGGCGACTGGAGTGTTTTCATTTCAAAGGCAACCTTGGTTTAGGGCGTCACCTAGCAACACTGCCATTCTTACTTATGTAACATAATTATGTATTGTTACTAATACGATATCATCTTTCCTAAGATAGGATTTCTATATAGGATTACTACCATGTCCAAACTAACAAACTTAATCTATAATTTTGAACCGTGACGTAATAAAATGCAAGCTTTATCAGTTCAAAATAATACGATTGTAATTCGACACATTATAAACATTCGAGAAATGACATGTCGAATGTATGAATGATTCGTTTAGCCCACAATTTTGTGACAATTTATAATTTTCCTAGTCCGATTTTAACTGACAAAGTTCACAATCTGTCTGTGACATTTATATATTTGTTAAAGTTGTTTTTTTTTTAAACTATTCTTGCGTCATAATTTGCAAAACACGGCTTCCATGTCCCGGTGTCCTTTACTTTCCAAATCAATTGACGCACAATATTTTTTTTTATTTTACAGCTATTTTTTTAATTGTGTTGAAATCACGGCCTCAGATTGTCTACCTTGCACGAACGAATGGATGGATTTTTTTTATTCGAATCAGATTTTTCCATACACGTTTATACCGAGAAGTTTTACTCATATATAGACAGACAGAAAGTGGTACCTGTTCACCACAGTACGATTAAAAGTTAGGCAAAAACGGCCGGTTATCAACGGAAAAATCAACAAGATAGGTGGCAATTGTCCGATCAAATGTCAAATTAGTTGCTAGAACCATCGACAAGTGTTGACTTTTAGAAACTGAAATCGATTTGACCTGAGTTAACTTGACAGGAGTGTTAGTTGTCGAACCTTTGAAAAGCCTGGTGTAAGACAGTCATGAAGAAAAGGTACGTGAAAAATTATTCTAGGTTTATATGTTGGTATAGATCGCTTAAGTAAAACTTGCATCTTCACATTATTCATACTTTTGTGAAATCATTTCCATTCAAATTGAAATCATTTTGAAATAAACAGTATCCTGTGGTTTTAGTATGGTTGGATGTGATGTGAATACATTTAAATGTGTTACTTGTAATATTACGCTTTACTATATTATTGCATCTAATGAGAATCGTAAATTAAATCAAATACGAAACAAACATCACCCTGTATTTATAAAGAGTAGCAAAAACTAAATAATAACTGCCTCCTTCACACTCATAGGCTTGATGGCGCGCGAAAGAGACGGACATAATTATCATCGTGTGCACGCGCTCGCGCACGCGCAACGTGTGTGTGCGAAAAAACGACTTTGTAAATTTTATAACACGTGCCGTTGGTGTTGACATTTACAAAAATATATATTAAATTATATATTTCGGAATACTTATTGCCTTACATATTTAATGCATAGAAATATGAAATGTATGTTATATATTTATATTACCATTCATTGGAAGTAGGCTGGGTACTGAGGAGAAGCAAACCGAAAGACTAGTTAGCCAGAATCCAGTTGAGCATTGAAAAAGCAGGCCTTTTTATTCTTGTAAATTAGGTTTTTGCACGCGGCATCGCCTGAATAAATTTATATATTGCATGATAATAATTAAATCGGAATGAATTACAATAAAAATAATACCTCTTCCTAACAAGGTTGATTGATTAATGGAATTAATTCATCCTAATTTCAACAGAGAAGATGGCTGTGCTCCCAAACCAAGCATACAACTATAAAATCGCGATATTGTGATCTCGTTCTGCATAGATCAGCAGAGCAGAGGGTAATTCGCCATCAATTTTGACATCGAGACGTCAGACATCTTTCTCAGTACAGTAATCAAAACTTCTAGAACAATTAATGATAAATAAACGCGATAGAATCCGTCTAATTACTAAAATCAACAAAGTTCAAGGGGAGTGTTCCGAAGAATTGCTTGGAACAGTTCCTGCCTCTGAGTTTCGTCATCGCTCAACTCGACAGAGCTCCAATTACTATCCTCACCATCTTGATGGTTGGCATTCCACTACGATGCTGTTTTCGCGTAATATCTTGCCTCGGACAGCCGCATTGTGGAATGATATGTCGCCAGCGGAATTTCCAAACCAATAGGACTTAGGGTCCTTCAAGAAGCGAGCGTACTCCTTCCTTTAAAGCCGGCAGTGCATCCGCAGTTCCCCTGGTGTTGCGGATGTTCATAGATGGCGGGGATCACTTAGTTTTTAGGCGACCTGTTGCTCGTTTGCCCCCTTATTCTATAAAAAAAAGTTGCTTTCTAATGGTGAAATAATTACTAATATTGTTTTATATACTCAATACCAACATACAAATATCCCTTTTATAATATGCGCATAGATAAAAAATATTTTAAACAAGCGGTTTCTGTAGTCATCTCGTATAATTATGTTGGTAATGGTGTTGCTAGGTGCTGCATTTCACTAACTTAAACTTCTAATTTAGTTATGGTTTTTGATAAAAAACGTGAAAAATCGAAGTCAACCCTGTGTACGGTTTTATACGTAAGTCGAGGAGTTACACTGAAGCAGTGATATGTGCTGAAAAAGCTCAGCGAATTTATTCAGTAAATTATTTTTACATTAAGGAAGTAGTGAGTGTTGCCAATATATTTCCATACAAAATTGAATGATTTACTAATAAATAATTAATTATATGAATTTTAATCAATATAGTGACAAATCTAACAGTTCTGCGTATAAAGAAATCAAGGCGGCAGGTTTAAAATGATGTATAGAGATCTCTCGCATAACAAATGGTTACTAATGTCGCACCGAATAGATATTATTGATACGCACAAGAAATACTGACTTCTACTGACTTACTGATTGACCTTCACGGAGCACCTCTGAGATTCCCAGCAGGTCTGTTGTTCGCCATTAATTACAATGCTACAATGCTGCAGGGAACACATTAGCAGGGCTGATAAATGATCATAAATACGGTTGAATCAAAAATAAATTTTGATTCTCTTCGACATTTTAGATCTTTTTTTTTGTGGGTGTGGGTAATGCGCCTTATGCCCCCTGTTCGGGGTAACAGGGGGGTCTGCGGGGCTCTCCCACCGAGGTGGGTCTACCCACTAAAAACCACACGCGTTCCCTCATGACCATTATGTGCCACTACCCACAGTTACTGAGCCCCACAGCCACGACAAGGCGGGAACCTGGCCGGGGGGACATTTTAAATCTACCATAGCACCAGATAAAGGGTCTTCCCGCTTTTCCCTCCTTCGTAGGTCTATCTAGACTAGCAAAGGACATAAAAAGAAATTATATCTCTAGAGTAGGACTAGAGCTCTGAACATGAACCTCCGATAGTTGCGCAACTTTGACATAAGTTTCACAAGATTACGCAACCATTACAGATTCTGTAAAATTTATAAATACACATTGAGCTGGTCAGAAAAACGTAATAGATGTTTATAAAAAAGTCGTTCTATGATCCGGTTTTATATTTTTACAATCAAATGCTAGGCCACAAGTGTTTTAATGTCAAATCCGTTATTCAAAATTATATTTAGCGTGCTTTATACTAATGCCTTGGATGGACCGGTTGGCGTGGTGTAAGATACTTGCTTTTCAAGCCGCAAGTCGTGGGTTTGATTCCTCTTGTGTGCATGAACAATATCTGTTTGTCCTGAGTCTGGGTGTAATTAACGAAAGAAAATTAGTATATGTAGTTCACCCCTTAATCAGTCAGTTAGTGTTTAGTTTGGGATCCGATGTCCTTGTGTGAATATGTCCCAGGATATTAATTGTTGTTATTCTACAACAAAGGTCATTTATCTAATTTAAATGTAAATAATTAAACAGCGTCTCGATATGGAATCCGTTATTTTCGCATGAGTTGATCGCTTAGCGCGTGGACAGATCAGCCTCAGTGAGTTTTTTTTGTAATAGCAATCATGTAAGTTTATACATCGTGTAATTTTATACACCTTTGATACCAGATATATCAAAGCTACCTTAAACGCAAACTAGAAATACACAGAGAAAGTTCCATGTTTTATAAAATGACACAAGTCAAATGTGTCACGATAATTTTATAGTTAAATATCAATCTGAAAAATGTCGAAGCTTAACGTTAAAGTTATATGTAATTCCGAAAACTTCTAATCCTAGTTAAACATGGAACGCAAACTCTTCAATTGTTATATCGTTTGCCTGTAGGAAGTTCTTATTTTTAGTCCTTATTTCACAGCAAGATGTGATTTTATTAAACAAAGGTTATGTTACGTTAAAAAGAATTTTTGAAAAATCTCACATTACCATATGACATTAGTTGTACATATTACACAATTTCACTTCTCCTTATCTCACGATTACCACAAAATTATATTTCCGATGAAATTATAAAAAGTGTAATGGCCGCCATGTATGGTAAATGACGTTTGTTTATAACAATCATATCCTGCAATGAAACAACGTATAGGAATATACCATATTATAATAACTTAAATATAAATTTCAAATTTTCAATCAGTAGTTTTGACATTATTCGTACATGTACCTTAAAAAAGTGACAGTTTCAATCGTTATCTATGGTCATTTCGGAAGAGATATCTCTTTTATGTCATTCCAAGAAAAAATAAAGGTAAAAACATCGATTTCAACATTGTTTAAATGTATGTTACACTACGGAATGTCCAAATTTCCATGAAGTACTTAGATAAGAATGCACGCCGCCCATTAGATATCAAAATAGAATGTCCTTCTATACAGTACTGGTGACCCGCCCCAGCTTCACCCGGGTACAACTAATTATGTTGATCCGATCGCTACCAAACACAGGAATGTGCCAATCTGGACAATCGCTGTAAATTTCATCGAAATCGGTCCAGCCGTTTCGGAGTCTATAGGGAACATACATACTTAGTTTTTTATACTTTTTTCATAAAAAGTATCCTATGTTACTTCTAATACCTCCAAGAATATGTGAGCAGTTTCATGATGATCGGTTGAGTAGTTTTCGCGTGAAAGCGTTACAAACATACATTCACGTTTATAATATAAGTAGGGATGTAAAAATTAAAATACCTTTGTTCAGTTGTAAGCAACTATTAATCTGTGCAACCCTTGCTGTTGGTGATTCTAGGGGGTCTAGTTTATATTGATGTACAACAAAATGTTAAACTGGAGCTAAATTATTATATGTTTGAGATTTATCAATGTTCATATTATCTAACCTATAAACTAGGTCACTAGTATTGGTACTATGATATCCATTGTTGGACGACCAGTAGTGCTGATCCTTCCTAGTAGCAAACGTAGTGATGATATGTCTTCTTCATCAGGACCTACGACAAATCGAAGATGGTGTCTATCGCAGTGAAGAGTGGCTTCCTGATGGGCTTCGGCGCCGTGTTCGTCGTGGTCGGAGCCGTCATGGTGGTCTACTGGCCGTCAATATTCTTCGCGCAACTACAAAAGGTAAATTTAATTTAATTTTTTCCTTCGTTATAACCTCTACGTCCCTACGCATTTTAAATGGTTCTGTGCAGAAAGTGACGTTTCGCTAACTGATCAGGAGGACAATTTGCAGCAAAGTAACGCATACATATCTTTAAAATTGTTCGAGAGTATAATTAATCTGCATTTTGTAGCTATTATAAGTGGAATGAAGGTAGAAATAACAAGAAGCCTTGGGCTGATTTCTGACAGATCTGGTTGTTGGCCCGACTTGTGTTATAGATTCTGGATGATCCCTGAATAATATCATTGTCAATTGAATATACCTTTGGATAGCTCTGAGGGTGTAAATTTTATTTTTATTCTAAACAAAGTGTTGCCAAAAGCAAAACCGGAATCTACCAAGGTAGATCTAGAGATTCCCGTTGTTAAAATGCTGCCATAAATTCAGACAAGCGACATAGATTATAGAAAAAAAACAATTATTAAAATTGTTTTTGTGCAAGAAATCTATGAAGTACGATTCATGAAACACTAATTGAACACGTATGTATGGGATAAATTAGAGTTGCAATCGAGACAGCAGACTGTAACTTAATGCGCAAACAAGATGGCAGCTGATCTCGGTCTGCTTCGAGAAAAGAAATCCGAGATTAAACAAAATTTATTTATTTAATATGGTTAAATAAATAAATATCCGCTCACGCCCGTAACCCAGAGGGGTAGGCAGAGATCATGGATTTCCATTTGGCGCGATCATGGCACACCTCTCTCGCTTCTTCCACATTCATACATCTACGCATGCATGCTTGTCGGTTATGGGTGCTCCTTATTTCGCCCTTTTTTAGTAAGTCATTAATCTGATCGATATAAGTTCTCCTAGGGCGTTCCCTACCAACACTGCCACTCACTACTCACATAAATTTGTTTTGTTATTCTCTCTTCATTCATCCTTTCAACATGCCCGAACCACCGAAGCATACCTTTCTCAATTCTAGTCACAACATCCACTTTTAAGCCACACTTTTCCCTTATAACGCTATTTTTAACCCTATCATTCAAAGTCACGCCTAACATACTTCTTAAGGATCTCATCTCAACGGAATTAACTCTACTAGCATGCTTTTCCTGCCAAACCCAGCTCTCACTTCCATACATTAAACAGGGGACTAGTACAGCATTGTGTATTGCCAGACGAGCCTTCATAGACACATTCTGACTCCTCACTACTGTACCTATAGCCCCATTCATTTTATTTCCCGCACTCACTCGTCGTTCAAATTTAATATAGTTCATCTACAAAATTACATGAATTAGTTTCAGAGTATACATTTTATAAAACCTTTGTAATAAGTAACATGTAATCTCAGTTACAGATAAACACAGCGTACATAAAGTATGTGTTTGCATAAACAAAACTATATAAAAACAAAATGAAGGGGAATATAACTTCTATGGAACAATATTAGCTATAAAACTACAAGATTACGAATACAAAACACGAATAATGCTTCATTTTATGTTTAGTTTCGGGTTTCTGTTTGTTTTAATAAAATAGGCACTTGTTGACATCGACGATAAAGGAATTTATTAAACGAAATGCCGATAACGGACCTTAATAAGGTTTTAAGGTGATATGATTGCACCATTTCTCTGGGACTCTGTTATTTAAATTAATTTGTAAATCTTGCATATTCTTTATGAATTAAAATAGCACATCGCTTAATTTCCTATAATATCTGAAGGTATTTATTCATTATTGATTAATTATGAATAAACTCTACAATAAAACTATATAATGAATGGATTAAAAAATTTAAAAGATTTATTCACGATAATAATTTAACGGTAATTTTATCTCATGTAAGAAGTTATCTTAAATTAGTGGTTTCTACTTTAGATATCTTACTGCATCAAGGTGATATTGTAATAAAATATTTGAAAAAAAATGATAAAGTTAATTTTTTTATAATCCAACGCGTAGTTTGTTATCACTTGTGAATATACAATTTAATATATTTTTTGGTAATTCTGTACAGATGATGACCCTGACGGAATCTTCGACTTCGTTCTCGATATGGCGGGAGGTGCCGATCCCGATGTACCTGGAGTGCTACATGTTCAATATAACCAACGTGGACGAAATCCTGGCCGGGAAGAACGTCAGCATAAAGGTTGACCAGCTGGGACCCTACGTGTACAGAGAACAGCATACCAAAGTAAACATTTATATAGCATTTTCAAACCACGGAGTTAAGCGTCTTCGAAAATCACCGTATGCTTAAAATGATTAACATAAAATAATTAAGGAGGCGGGCCTTTGTAATTTATTTCATCACCACTGCTCCAAAACAGGTGAAGAAAAACTTCGTGAGGAAACTGTCATGTCTTGGAACCACCAAATTCGAAGACATGTGACATCCACCCGTACTGGGCCAGTATGGTGGATTACGGCCACTTCCTTCCTTCGGAGACGAGGCCTATGTCCTTGCAGTGGGGAAACATACTAAAATAGGCAGATTTGTACATAAAATCTTCTTGTAATGATGTAGTTTTTCATAAATCTACTGATGAATCCGTTTAGTAGTTTTTAAGTCTATCAAGTACAAACAGACAAACGCATCGAAAAAACTTTGTTTATAATATGTATGTAAAATATATTATTGAGATTTATTACTCTGCCCGTAAAAGGCAAGTGAAGAAAGAAGGCACAAAACATTAATTCTGCAAAAATAACCGATATGGTTGACGAGGTCATTTAGTTTACGATTTGTCCGTTCGAGTGCTGTTCAAGTTCCGTCTATTGTGTTAAGTTTTGACAAAAATCACCGATATGGTTGACGAGGTCATTTAGTTTACGATTTGTCCGTTCGAGTGCTGTTCAAGTTCCGTCTATTGTGTTAAGTTTGACAAAAATCACCGATATGGTTGACGAGTTCATTTAGTTTACGATTTGTCCGTTCGAGTGCTGTTCAAGTTCCGTCTATTGTGTTAAGTTTTGACAAAAATCACTGATATGGTTGACGAGTTCATTTAGTTTACGATTTGTCCGTTCGAGTGCTGTTCAAGTTCCGTCTATTGTGTTAAGTTTTGACAAAAATCACCGATATGGTTGACGAGTTCATTTAGTTTACGATTTGTCCGTCCGAGTGCTGTTCAAGTTCCGTCTATTGTGTTAAGTTTTGACAAAAATCACCGATACGGTTGACGAGCTCATTAAGTTTACAATTTGTCCGTTCGAGTGCTGTTCAAGTTCCATCTATTGTGTTAAGTTTTGACAAAAATCACCGATATGGTTGACGAGTTCATTTAGTTTACGATTTGTCCGTTCGAGTGCTGTTCAAGTTCCGTCTATTGTGTTAAGTTTGACAAAAATCACCGATATGGTTGACAAGTTCATTTAGTTTACGATTTGTCTGTTCGAGTGTCGTCTATTGTGTTAAGTTTTGACAAAAATCACGTATATGGTTGACGAGTTCATTTAGTTTACGATTTGTCCGTTCGAGTGCTGTTCGAGTGTCGTCTATTGTGTTAAGTTTTGACAAAAATCACGTATATGGTTGACGAGTTCATTTAGTTTACGATTTGTCCGTTCGAGTGCTGTTCGAGTTCCGTCTATTGTGTTAAGTTTTGACAAAATCACGTATATGGTTGACGAGTTCATTTAGTTTGCGATTTGTCCGTTCGAGTGCTGTAAAGTTCCGTCTATTGTGTTAAGTTTTAACAAAAATCACCGATATAGTTGACGAGTTCATTTAGTTTACGATTTGTCCGTTCGAGTGCTCTTCAAGTTCCGTTTATTGTGTTAAGTTTTGACAAAAATCACCGATATGGTTGACGAGTTCATTTAGTTTACGATTTGTCCGTTCGAGTTCCGTCTATTGCGTTAAGTTTTGGCAAAAATATTTTTTAATGTTTTGACAAAGATTATTTAGGTACTGAGTACAAGAGAATAGAGTGAAAGTGAAAATTGACAGATAATTAAGTAACATTCCTGGTCGTGAACGACGCTATCGCATTTAGGTTCGTCGAATTTGTTTTTATCAAAACCACGATAAAGTAGAATGTATGCATGACCCGCTGATAACACCACCATTTTCACCAAATATTATTGTGTATTTTTTCCGTTGCTAGCAGATAAGTGTGTCCGAGAATGTATGGGTAGATTTGATAGTAGAACAAACCGGAGAAATCCGTAACCTTTTAACTTTAATAACTTTCTTTTATTTTTGTTGGATTTTAATTATGGAAATAATTTACTAATATTGTAGTAAGATTTATTTAACTTTCTGTTTGCAAAAAAATATTTAAAACTATTATACGTGAGAATTAGAGGAGTGAGGGGAGGTGGATAACCACGCCAACCGTCCCGTCAATTATAAGCGCCAATAGCCTAAGGCTTTTAACTTATGAAACACACAGTTGATCATGCTGACGGCATAATTAATGTTTTGCATATAGGCTACAGGTTAATTTATAAAATATAAATTGTAAACAAATACCAGTGAAACTAATATGATTTGAAATTTACCTTCACAATGTGATCGTTGAATGTGTTGTTATTGAATGAATCAAATAATAATTATTGAATGAGGAATGGATGATGTATATAATAATGGGAGAACAAAGGAAGATCATCATACAATTATTAAAATAAATATTGAACGTATGAAGTAAAAGGCTTGGTCTGTATATTCTTATTAAAGTATTTTTGACCCCAGAAGAAGTAGTGAATGGGAAACTTACGTTTCAGTTCTCATCTGTTGCACGAATGGGCTGACTTGACCGGTGAAATAATCGGTGAATACCACTCACAGAAGACAGGCGTGAAGTTTTTTTTTATAGTACTAGTACTACTACTAGGTGGCAAACGAGCAGGCGGTTCACCCGATGTCAAGTGATCGCTACTCATAGACATCTGCAACTAACTAATGAGTTGTAGATGCGTTGCCCACCTTTAATGGACAGAGGAGGACAAACAGAAAATGTTTTTTTCCAATTCCTATGCATCCCCTCTACTGTCAAATTCTCTTCCCCTTCCCATCCTTTCCTTATAAGAAAAGGGCGGGAAGGGGGAGAGAACTAAAATTAATCCTCCGGCACCTCACTCATCAGACGAAACGCAGAGTACTCTACTTCACGCCGGTCTTCTGTGAGGTCGTGGTATTTCACCGGTCGAGCGGGCTACCACTGTTAAAGTACAAGTATTCTACGTTTCATCCGATGAGTTAGGTGCCGGAGGCCTAGGACCAGACTTTTTCGTCTTACTATCCTGTTCTAATGACGAAAAGAAGGGAAATCCCCTCCTCTGTCCATTAATGTCGGCAACGCATGGCAACTCATTAGATTATGTTAAAGGTTACTAAAAATTGGGTGAATGCAC
Organism: Papilio elwesi; assembly: GCA_029849275.1. Classification (NCBI taxonomy): domain Eukaryota; kingdom Metazoa; phylum Arthropoda; class Insecta; order Lepidoptera; family Papilionidae; genus Papilio; species Papilio elwesi. The sequence goes on along the minus strand of CM056693.1, from coordinate 12,339,135 downwards.
TCGATTGCCTTCTCCTAAAAAAACGATACGTTATATATAGTTGGGTTTAGCCTAAATGTGGGTAAATTGATAGGCATAGATTAGTCCGGAACCCAACTGTGAAACCAGATTATTTATGTGGCGTACGTGAGGAGCCATAGTCGACCTTTTGGTGTGAATTGTTCGGGGCATTCCAAATAGATTCGTCGTGTAATGCTCGAGACTATACATTTTATAATACGGAGAGCGCTACGTGTGACGTTGAATTTGATTTGATTATGTATGTTTTAATCTTCCCTACTAATATTATAAATGTCAATGTACGTTTGTTTGTTACGCTTTCACACGAAAACTACTTAACCGATCATCATGAAACTTTGTGCACATATTTTTGGAGGTATTAGAAGTAACAAAGCGAAGTATGTATGTTCCCTATAGACCTTTAGACTCAGAAACGGCTAAACCGATGTCGATGAAATTTACAGGGATTGTCCAGATTGGGACAGCGGGTGCTCCTGTGTTTGGTAGCGATAGGATCAACATAATAAGTGGTACCCGGGCGAAGCCGGGGCGGGTCACAAGTTATTTTATAAAGTCTCACGCATGCTTAATACAAAAGAGACGGACAGACAACGCAAATGCTACGTTAACTCACTGCATATAACGGTTAAGGAATACATATGAGCTTGTCCCCATAGAGATATAAATATGTGAGGTCACGCCTGAGGACCTTGGCACACATCTCGCTTCTTATGCATCCATACATGCTCGTATGGTACCCATGAATCGCGTACAAATTATAGCAAGCTATATATTTTCATTTAAGAATCTGAATAGAAAACATATTGATAAATCTCCCGTTCCGGTAAGTTGCAATATGTTCAGCCTGTTACTAACCTCATTATTACATTGTATGTTGTTTGACTTGATAAAAATATAATTGTTAATTTCTTTGTTTTTCTTTACATGCGAGATACGATGGTAGGGGTCACCGATTATTTATTTAACTCAATAGCTACGTAAATAATTATTTAATCAATTTGCAGTTAAATTTCAGGGTCATCGGCACTTGATTAAATTAATATAAATATGCGAACGTAGATTGAATATTTTTTAATTAATCCTGACCGAATAAATTTGCCTAATTTGAGTCCCCTTCCCCTTCGAACCCTTTCCTTATAACGATAGGATGGGAGAGGGAAGAGGATTGGACGGGGAGGGGGTTAGCGGGGTAGAAGAAATATCATTTTTCCTGTCTATCCATGAAAGGTAGGCAACAGATTTGCCTGTTGCGGATGTCTATGGGTAGCGCTCACTTAACATCAGGTGATCCGCTTGCTCGTTTGCCATCTAATTCCATTTAAAAAAAAGGAGTTTTTAGGTCCGTGTGCTATAATCTTTTCATTACAACGTTGAACATTCGACAAAATTCTGTCGCTGTCAGATTAAATTAATTAATTCACGATATCTGAAGAACGTGGATAGCAATTGATATAATACAAAAACAAGCTGATGTATCATTACCGGTCGAAAAGTGAACATGCGACACTTTTTCTTCATCTTACGTCATGTCACATTTACGCCTTAAGTGACAAACACTACCTGTACTCTTTTTTTCTTAGTATATTAATTACGCTATCCTTTTCACACTATTTGACATGTTGCTGTCTCTGTCCTTGGAATACTTATGACCGGGTTTTTTATGAGTGTAACATATCAATTCAAGTAGTGATTGTCAAAGCATGCTTTTCGACTCTTCATAGTCCGACCGCTAATCTTACTGCTACTTTTTGTATTATATCATTGTATGCTGGTCCTTATTCTTGATATCACATCTTGTGTGTATCTAACTCTTTTCAATTTTCAATGCCTGTGATCAACTGTGACGTTTGATTTTCATGTGCAAATAATAATTTCACGAGGTAGTCAAGTATTTTCCTACTCATTTAAGAACAAAGATGGCAACAATAGCAGAAAACATGATGGGTGTTGCTAACGGTACTGAGTGAATGTCATGAAACGTTACCAAAATGGAAGCCAGAGGCATTAGCAAATTGCTAATGGTCCGGCCTCAATAGGTTCCTGTTTCTCTTTTATTTTACTGTTTCTCACGGAATTGTTTTAAATTTATTCGTTCGTGCATCATTTTGAGCTAGTTTTATCTAGTCTTTATGTGCTTGGCTTTAAATTTCCAAAAAATAACATATCAAAATACAGGTTTATTTAATTTTAAACCAATTTAGGTATATTGAAAGCGATGGAATTCATTATTACCCGACTTCGTCTAGACAGTGGCCTTGGACAAGTGATGAGAAATTGTCAAATTTACAAAGTCTACATTTTTTAAATGCAATTTTCCAAAAAAAAATTATAACCTATCATTGTTCTACGTTTGTAGGCGTACAGACGCCAGATTGTCTTGTGGAAAGTGGATAAACTGCTTATATATTAAATTTCGATGTCGACCTGTGAGGTGAGGAAAATTTTACATAAAATGTACCGCATGTGTTTCCTGGGCAATAGCGTAACAAACAAATTACCTCACATTCGCATAATTAGTATAAGCTAGGATCAACAAAGTTTTCAGGTGGCCCCGTGAGCAGTGGTGGCTCAGTGGTTAAGCCCCGACTTACGTACTGAAGGTTGCGGGTTCGAACCCTGGCAGGCGCTTTACTTCGTGTAATTTATTTCATTAGCGCTGCTCCAGAAACGGTGAAGGAAAACATCGTGAGGAAACCGGCATGTTCTTAGAACCGAATTCGAAGACACGTGACATCTAGCAACCCGCACTGGGCTAGCATGGTGGGTTACGGCTCATTTCCTCTCTCGGAGAGGAGGCCTGTGTCCCTGCAGTGGGAAACATTCTGAAAAAGGTTGTTTTATCATTATCAGGAGACATTTTATGAACATCGTGACAGTGAAATTGTTTTCTTCGTGATTAATCGCCTTACTAAAATAATTTACAACACGTTATTAAATTGATTGATTATATTTTGCGCGTTTTCTTGTGAGATATAATTATTAAAATGTCATCTGTTTGTTTCTCCACCAGGTAGACATAACTTGGAACGATAACAACACAGTGACGTTCTTCAACCAACGCTATTGGCACTTCGTGCCTGATATGTCCAATGGCAGCGTATCTGACAACATAACAAGCATCAATCCCATTATTGTGGTGAGTGTACACTATCCATATTTTTATTAAATTAGTTGTAAATCTTATGGGCTGGACTAATTGCTCGCGGAACTAATGGGGCCGAAAGGTACTGGAATGGCGGTCACATTGGTCAACGCACTGACAATCTGGTCAAGGTTGCCACCAAAGAAGTCCACTCTGTAAGCGCAGGGGACCGATTTTGTGGCGATCAATAGGCCTACGACCAGCAGTGAATGACTATCGACTGTAAGGAGGTAATCAATGAAATACAAATGCTTTACTATACTGCCACCTCATGTTAAGTACCGCTTTGCAATGGAATATCCGTTCCGCTGTTAAAGGTACCCTACCATTATTGGATGGAAAACTGATTTAGTTCTTATGACTGACTGACTGAAAATGTAAGGAAATAGAATAGAGGCAGTTTGTACATGCTTGTGTTTATGTTTGGCAGACTGTTGGTCACATAATGCGCAACGAGCCTCTATTCCTCCGGGTCGCGGTCAATGTGTTCATGGGGATGAATCACAAGAACCTGTTCCTCACCGCTAACGTGTCCTCGTGGTTGTTCGACGGTATCACGGACCCCTTGTTCGACATAGCAGCACACTTCCCTGACCTGCCGTTCGAAATACCTTTCGACAGGTTTGGCTGGTTCTATTCGGTAAGTTTGACTTGGTTTTATTTGATACGGTTCTGTAACTTTTATTTACAGAAGTTGGAAATTGGCAAACGTTTCGCCTGATTTTAAGTGACCGCTACCCAAAGACATCTGTAACAAGCTAATAATTTGCAGATGCGTTGCCTACCTTTAATGTACTAAAAAGAAAAAGGATGTTTTCGTTTGTCCATCCCCTCCCCCGTCAAAAGCTCTTACCCTTCCCATCCTTTCCTTATTAGAAAGAAGAGAACCAGAATTGGGCCTCCTCGCACTCCTTACACCTCACGCATCAGACGAAACGCAGATTACAGAACACCTGTCTTCTGCTGAACCGGCCCATTCGTGGAACAGATGTTGTTCGGGGCACTAACACTGTTAAAATTAATGTAGATTATTTGTAACCTACCGAATCTCAGACGAATCTTCTAATGACCCGGCTTGGCACTATTAAACACTAAATAATCTGTTGCACCATTGTAACCGAGGCTTTGTCAGTAATGTGCCCTAAAGTTAACAAGTTTTTATTCGGTATTGTTCATTACCAGTTAGTGGTATATAATAAGTCGACTTAATCCCATAATGTTGTAATCAGACAATGGCTACCGATCGAGCCGAGGCTCGGCCCTCTCGGGCACCCTCGAATCGGAATGCTAAACGCGTAAAGAGTGACAGCCCAAGCCGAGGTCCCCTCTCGGGGGCCCTTGAGCCGAGTCACTTCATGGAGCGACCATCGAAGTGACCTAAGAGCTCGGCGTCCTCCCAATCCGGTAATAATAATAAAGTAACGGCCCGAGCCGAGGTTTCCTCTACGGAGGGAGCCCTCGAGCTTAGTTGCTCTTAAAGAGGCTTAGGCTAGGCGCCCTCTGCGCTCTGCCGCCTCGTGCCCGGTGTAGCTGTAAATGCCTCCTCAAGGCAAACAGTGACCTGTCAGTCACAAAAAAACCCATAATGTTTAATCCTGGAACCAATCATGTTACATACCTCCAGATAGACCGGGACCCAAAAGTGAAGCCAACTCAAGTCGCTTCTGTTTTTCACGAATACAAATTCTCCGTGTCGTCCGGATAATCAAATTCCAATCGTAGATAGTTATATTTTTTATTGGCTTCATGAGCATACTTACTATCTATATACCCTTTGTACCATCTATCTACAAATATTACGATTGTGATAAAAACGGAATGCTATATTTATACGAACGTACAGATAGGCTGCGTTGACATTTAACTCTATCTTGAATAGCTCGGGCGTCGTTAGGGTAAGGAGAATGTCACGTCGCGAAATACATAAGGACATTACAAAACATAATCTTGTATCGATAGCACAGTAAGTAGACCGGCTTCATGTAACGACACTCCACCAAACACGTAGCGCGTATCCACGATGCAACCCGATTGCCGTCACTCTTCGTAATGCTACCAGGTTCGCCGTTACTAGAGCTTGGGGTTGTGTCAGAGTGACTGACAGCTCGAACGTTTTACTCGTCAAGTCAAGCGATTTTTTGTACCGGTACAAAATTTCATGAGTCAAGATTCGTTAAGTAGTTAAAGTCTAACAAACAAACAAACCGACATTCGCATTTATAATATTAATTAGGATATAAATACTTTATGATTCAATCATTTTATCAGCAAAATTTTGTAATGATATTCGCAACAAAAAATTAAAGATATCTTGTACTGATTACCGCACGCATTATATAATGTGTAATAAATGCATTAAATTATGAATACATAATGTAATCATAAACCTCAGATAAAATATTTAGATTACTTTCAATCCGAATGAATGCGATATAACGTATTGAATTATGCCTGTTATTTGGTTCATAAAAAATGAACAATTGCTAAACATTTAATTTAATAACCCATTTTATAAGGAGGTATGATACGATTTACACTATATTGAACTGGAATTACATTATATTGGATTGTGAACTTTGTTAGCTTATAATCCGACTGGTTATATTATAAAATGCCAGCGAATTGTGAACCGGTTCATTGACAATTTAATGTAGCATGGTCAACCTAGCGAGCGTAACCAATTGTCAGCTTATGAACTGTCGAGAAGGCACGTGAAATTATCAAAGGTTCATACAGTTTGGAGGAAGGAGGTAACAAGATCAATGTCTGATCCGATAGCTAGCAATCAAGCCGAGTCTCGGCCCTCTCGGGCACCCTCGAACCGGAATGCTAAACGCGTTACGAGTGACAGCCCGAGATCCCGTCTCGGAGGCCCTTGAGCCGAGTCACTTAATGAAGCGACCGCCGAAGCGATTTAAGCGCACCGCGGCCTCCCGACTCGCTTAATAATAAAGTAACGGCCCGAGTCCTCGAGCTAAGTTACTCTAAAAGAGATTTAGGCTAGGTGCCTTCTGAGCTCTACCGCCTCGAGCTCGGTGTAGTTGTAGATGTCACTTCTAGGCAAACTGTGACTGTGTAATGAGTTTACTTCTGTATGAGTGTAATTTAATTGTGTAGTTTGTAATGTCTTTGTGAGTCATGCGTTTGTTTACTAAAGGTAATGACTGGATGTGTTAACGATGATTAAAACACGTACGCGGTCGAAACGGATAGTTTACATAGCATAAGTGATTCAATTTACATAGTAATTATATGAAATCGGCATCAGGAACCATTAGCGTATAAACTTGTCGCTATATAAGCTTTCTCTCTATCTTTCTCTTTGAAAAAACTGAGATGGCAATATGATTTGTGTGTATGTTGCTTACCATACGATTGTGGATGATCCAGTCATGAGAATAGATGGACGATCTATTTTCAAGCTATGATTTTAAATAATCTATACTTAATATAATAAATGTGAAAGTTTGTATGTATGGATGTTTGTTACTCTTTCATGCAAAAACGTCTGAATGGATCTGGATGGAATTTTGCACACAGATATGTTATAATCTGGAATAGCACATAGACATTTATCCCGGACTGTACGGTTCCCGTGGGATATATTTTTTTACATACGTTTCCTATAGATCTGAAACGGCTACCCAGGTGAAGCTGAAGACTTGAGATCTTATTTTTATATAAATAAGTCAATTAATGGATTCAAACATAGACTAATATACTAAACATAAGCAGATTACATACAGAACAATGCCCACCTCCCATACATTTAAAAACCTGATAATGAAAGTGTATATATAGCTACAAGGTAAAGTAGTGGTAGAAAGACCTTTAAGTTGGTAAATTAATGTCAGTTAGCCACTTTTAAGATTTCTGGTCTAGGAAGTCCAAAAAATATTTAAAAAATGTTACTTTTTAGGTTATTAGATTTGCTGTTACCTGTGTAATATAACGAAATAGATGTGTTAGAACTAATTATTTACGTTCAAGTTTATTCTAAAATAGTAATATTTACCTATCTAAGGTCTGAAACGTCTTTTTTACTTGAGGATTCCTAGAAACCGACTGCCCTTACGTCACTGCTTAGACTCGTAATTGTTGTCACGATTGAGTGTCGACTAACGACTAACTGCATGTTTAGTAAAAAAACATATTTAGATATACCTTGCTCTTGTATTAAAAGTATGCAGTGTGTTAAATGGAACGTCTTAAGTAAAATTGTCGTTAAGATGCGTTCAAAATATGGTAATATGTTTACCTTTGGAGTAAAATAAGCATAAAGAAATATCAATAAATATTATTTTCCTGAGCTTCTTTTAACATTGTGACCAGTGTAATAAGTAGAAAATAAATTAGTTAAATTTCAGTATTTATTTCATTTCTATACATTATCAGGTAAAAATGGGCATTGTTCCTTATACAAGTGTTGTCGCTCACGTTTCCGGTTTGCCGGAAATGTATGAGTACGAAAGTGAAACGTAAAGTTGCGTAGCTGACTTTACAGCAAGAGTCTTTATAAACACTTGTCTAAGGAAGGGGACTCACGTAATCCGATAAAAGCTACCGATCGACCCGAGGCTCGGCCCTCTCGGGCACCCTCGAATCGGAATGCTAAACGCGTAATAAGTGACAGCCCAAGCCAAGATCCCCTCTCGGGGGCCCTTGAGCCGAGTCACTCCATGGAGCGTCCACCGAAGCGATCTAAGATCTCGGCGGCCTCCCAATCCGGTAATAATAATAAAGTAACGGCCCGAGCCGAGGTTCCCTCTACGGAGGGAGCCCTCGAGCTTAGTTACGCTTAAAGAGGCTTAGGCTAGGCGCCTTCTGCGCCCTGCCGCCTCGTGCGCGGTGTAGCCGTAAATGCCTCCTAAAGGCAAACAGTGACCTTTCAGTCACAAAAAAAGGACACTCAGTTTGTACTCCTGTCAACGGTCGTGACAACACCTCTTGAGGCCCGAGCCTTGACTGATTGTTATAAGTAGTTGTATATAGTGTGTACAGTATATTGTGTAGTGGAAATATTAAGCTTCAACCTGTGTGAGATATCACAAGGTACATAAATATTTCACTACTGTACTTTAAACAATTGCTTATTTGGATGTTATTGCTTTAATAATTGGAATATGTTCGCATCATCAATTTGCTGACGCAGCCAAGCTACTCACAGTGTAAGCAATAATACTCCAAACAAAACCACGTAAACGAATTCAGCGAACTATTTAGTACATACTTTTTACCAAAGTAGATACTACGTTGTGAGTCCTTTAGTTGTCTAGTAAGTTGTATATCTGAGACCAGCGACTTACAAATAATATTTGGTCGCCACTCATCCAACTTGCCATATGTTAATGGCATACTGGCTAATAGCTAAGGTAAGTTAGCGATTATAGCGCTAAGTCTAAAAATATAAAAACATGAATTGTCTTCTTTTAACACGTATAACGATGGCGTAACACGGGTAGTTTACGATTGTCTCCACAGGAACTTTCATTCCCTGCCTTTAGGGTTGAGAAAAATTCTTTTTTAGTGATAAAATGTCAAGTCTCTTCATTCACAAGTCAGACAGTTTTTCTAATCGAGAGATATAATAACAGAAACCATTTCATTTGACATTTGCTAAGATCATATAAAGGCATCATGATTTCTTTCCTAACATATCCTATATACATATTAAATAATAAAGTAAAAAAGTTTGAACTCGCTAATCTTGGGAAAAATGAATTGGATTTCAAAAAAATGTTTTGTATTTGACAGCTAATTTATTTAGAAAGGTTATTGGCTATTTAACATCAAGCTGCGTCCCTTAGGGGCCGAGCAAAAATAAAAATAACACTAACCGTGGGCGAGATATATTCCGAATTAATCTAATTCTCTTGTTTAAATGTGATGAGTAAAGCCGAGGGGCACAGCTTGTGAAATATAAAGTGTACTTTTCCAGGATGCATTATTTCAAATATACATATATGTTACAAAAAGGTTGATATCACCAACGTCTGATAAGGCAGGAACATACACCCGATCGCTGTACAATGCAGTTGGTGTATACACTTCCGTAGATAAAGTTGCATAGTAATAATTCCAACATCCCTATTTCCCTACTAATATTATGAATGTGAATGTAAGTTTGTTTGTTACGTTTTCACGCGGAAACTACTCAACCGATCATCGTGAAACTTTGTACACATATTCTTGGAGGTATTATAAGTAACATAGGATACCTTTTATGAAAAAAAATAGTATATAAAAAGCGAAGTATGTATGTTCCCTATAGACTCTGACACGGCTGGACCGATTTCGATGAACAGGATTATCCAGATTGGCACATTCCTGTTTGGTAGCGATCGGCTCAACATAATTAGTGGTGCCCGGGCGAAGCCGGGGCGGGCCACTAGTTATTAAGAAATAAATTTCGCTTTTAGAAGGTTTATTCCACTTTGATCAATTGATTGGGTGATATCACCCAGGTGGAATCAAAAAATCAACATGGAATAGTAATATCCCACCTTCACCTGAAATTTAAATCACCTGAATAACATGTTCTGGGTGACCAAAGTGGAATTTTTTTTTTGTTATTTCACCTGGGTTGGAATCATAATTGTATCTATCGATAATTTATTGCTTTTAAATGGGAACAAATTTATACTGCGATAAATTTATTTACACGATGAACAATGCAAACAGACTGCCATGCAAGGTAATATACATAGCACAATGATATTATAATACAAAAAAATGCAGATATGCCATTAGCAGTCGATGAAGTGAAGACTCGAGGGCGTCCAATTGAGCAAGGTCTCACCCTGATCAAAGTATATCGAAGTGGAATAAACCAAAGGACTCTGTATGAATGTAGCGAAGTGAGGGCGGTGACCCGAGGTATTGGCCCTTTGTATTGGTGTATTATTTAAAATCTTTAGTTCAAGTAATCGACACGTGGATGTAAATTTGACAAGGTTCCAGCGTATTATCAACTAGCGGGGCTATCTTAGCATGTAAACATTATAGAACTGAGTACGTAGTAATTATCATGTTAGTTTAATATTTTTAACCATTGCTATCAGATTAAATTTATCTTACTCTGTTTAGTTCAATAGTTCATTAGCACGTCACTAGTTCACGAATCCGGGTTTGAGTCATTGAGTTGGATACACAAATTTTTAACATTTGGACTTTGCGTCTCGATAAAGTATTACTCATTGTTTGAATTGCCAGTATGATTAATGTATGTCACCGACGGATTGTTGTTTAATAAATATGCCCGCCCGTAACCCAAAGAGGTAGGCAGAGATCATGGAACGATGACGGCTTTACACCAATCTTCCGGTACTATGCTATGTCTCTAACATATATTGAAAAAACCCACAGCAGACTTGCAATTAGACCTTCTCCAGCTCTCAGCATTTCAAGGGAAATCCTGTCATACCCGGGAGCTTTACCCAATTTCATTCTTTTCATCGCAATTCCAATCTCATTCAAAGTTATCCCACTTTCCAACTCCTGTTTGGTAAAGATGCCTCGTCACATTCAAACAAACTTTCAAAGTATCCCTTCCATCTCTTCAGAATTGCTACTTCATTATTTAGAAGGTCCCCATTCTCATCACGGACAACATTCATTCTGGATTGTAAATAGTGTATAATGAAAAATACTAAGCAGTATGTTACACACAGCTGTTAATGCAATGCTAACGCTGTACGCGTTACGCACGTTGCGCGAAGTTATTACGGTTACGTGCGCACTTTCTCCAATTATATAACAAACCTATCACCTGAAGAATCCGCACTATACTAAACATGGCACCAACAGTGGGCAACACCAAGTTAAAACGATACGATAAAAAAAGATAAAAATTAAAGTTAAATTCGGAAAGATATCTAACGAGTCGTAGCTCGGAAACACCTGGCCTAGTGGCCAATTACGCTGTACCTGACCGAGATCTGGATCTACAATTAAAAAAAAATCTAGACGATTACTCGGAACCGACGAGCATGTATGCGTAATTTGAATGTCGAATAAGCGACAGAACTGTGCCAGGACTGTGCCAATGGAGCTCCATAGTCTTTGCCCACATCTGTAAGTTTTTTTCAGTCGGAAATCTAATGACCAAGTATTACCACAAAGGAGGGATCTTACTGTGAATTCTCGCAACCTTGACCTCCATGAAGGCCTATGTCAAGTTGTATCGAGCATCTGCGTCTATCTCTGCCGACCCACACTGCGTAGTCCAGTGGGCCGTGATATAGTTGTACAAAATTCTAGATAAATTTGTGTCTGTCTTTGTGGCCGGCTCGACCAGTGAAATATTCACAGAAGACAGGCGTGAAGTAGAGTATTCTGCGTTTCGTCTGATGAGTGAGGTATCGGGTGTTCTAGTTTTCTCCCCCTACCCATCCTTTTCTTGTAAGGAAAGAATGGGAAGGGGAAGAGAACTTGACGGTGGATGGGATGTATGGGAATTGGAAATAACCATTTTCTGTTTGTCCCCTCTGTCCATTAAAGGTGGTCAACGCATCTGCAACTCATTAGTTAGTAGCAAATGTCTATGGGTAGCGATCATTTGACATCGGGTGAACCGCTTGCTCGTTTACCACCTAGTACTATAAAAAAAGTATAAATGATGGAATTAGAAGTGAGAAAGGTATGCTTCAATGGTTCGACCATGTTGAAAGGATGAATGAAATGACATATTAAAGAAGGGCGTTTAAAGGAGTACCTGTAGGTACAACCGAGGAGCTTGAATGTGTAGATGTATGGATGTAGAAGAAGTGAGGTGTGTAAGGATCGCGCCTAATGGAAATCTATAATCTCTGCCTACCCTACCCAGAGGTTACTAATGTATTCTAATACAATAATAACTTGTTAGAATTAATGTAAGTTTGCTGTATTAAATTTGGTTGTGGATTGGTGCCAGGGGAGTGTCGGTACAAAGTTGCAAGGTTTTTTATTCTTCCAATCCTGTTGAGATAAGAATACGGATAATGAAGTAGTTTTAATTGATAACGCAACATTGTTGCCAGCTATCTGTGGCTGTGCTGGACTCGATTTTGCATACGTTAGCTGGTCCTGTCTCAATTCAATTAATTTGTAATTTATCTATTTACGCTCAAAAAAAGAGACTCAACCGGTTGTCTAAATATATCCTGTGTAGAATGTACGTGTAATATTATTTTTATCTTTGACTACCAAGATTAATGACTACAAATAATTTGTATATATACATATATATATATATATATATATATATATATATATATATATACATATATATGTATATTCTGGTATTATAAATATTTCTCTGTAATCCTTATAATGTATGTTAAACGAAATACAAAAATTCAGTCCTGTGTAATGATTCATTATTTTTTATGTATGCCTCAAAGCTTCCTAGTATTTTCCCATTAATTAGTATTAATAGATTCATTACTAAGAATAGACATGGTGATTGTGTAAGGAATCTATTTCAATATTAGTAATTCAAAGATCTAAAAGCCAGAGCTATTGTTTAAATTTATTGGACTCGCTGATCTTGCGTTCCGTGTTGATAAACTGTACGACTTTTCCAATTCGCCTTCAGCGTGACATTCCTTTTGGTCCGCACGCAACGCCGCTCGGTGAAAACTATTATCACGCACTCAATTATTCGCCACTATAACTTTTCCTTTGTGACTTGTAACTGTTTGCCTGAAGGATGCAGCTTTAGCTACACCGGAGGTAGCAGAGCGCAAGAGGCGACAAGCCTAAATTTAGGGTAGTTAGCTTGAGAGCTCCCTCGGGAGTCTAGGCTCGGGACTTTATTATTATTTCGGATTAGGCGATAGCTCTGTGGTCTATATTGTATTATAATTATATTTTTGGTATGCATAAAGATTTGATAATCCGATTTTTTAAGGGAAGCTGGTAAGATTTCCCGTGACCGATGACCATGAAGGCTTTTTTTTATGTGACAAGGTGGATCAATCGGATTACCTGATGTAAAGTGTTACCTACCCATAAACACCCGCAACAAGCAAACGTGTTGCAGATGCGTTGCCTACCTTTAATGGACAGAGGAGGGCATAGACAGGAAAAAGGATATTTCCTTTTTCCCGTTAATCCCCTCCCCACCCAATCCTCTTCCCTTTCCCATCCTATCCCCCTTATAGGGAACGGGTGGGAAGGGGAAGAGGGCTGAAATTAGGCCTCCGGCACCTCACTCATCAGACGAAACGCAGAATACTCTACTTCACGCCTGCCTTCTGTGAGGTGGTATTTCACCGGTCGAGCCGGCCCATTCGTGCAACAGATGTTGTTGCGGAGTCTACCACTGTTAGGCTTAGCTATGAATGTAGAAAAATCTAAAGAGGTATGCCGGGACCGTGCCAAATCGAGATCCCTAATCGCTGCCTACCCCTCTAGTTATTTATTAATTTTATTATAGACAGAGAAATGGGCTTTTGTTGCGAATGCTGTCTGCTATTCCCGAATGTACGAAAAGTGGTGAAATCTTAATTTTAAATTGTAATGTTCTTTTTAAATAACCCGTATAAGTTTTTACATTTAAACTTTTATCTTAAATATATCTTCCGTGAAGGCCTCGTCTAATATAATAACTTTAAAATATCATCATCAGTTTGGAAAGGTCGAGTCAATTTATATACATTATGCATGCACGTGGCATATTTAGGCTCGTTTTTTTTTCGCGCGTTAGACAATATAATTTTAATTATTTACATTTACAATTGATTATTTAAATTTGTCGATGTGTTAGAATTCCTCACCTATCGCTGGAAGCTGTACTACCAAATGAATCTACTATTATGTGCATGTATTATATGTAGTGTATATACAGTGGTATAATAAAAAAATTCTCTGTCCATTAAAGGTAGGCATCACATCTCCAACTCATTGGCTTGTTGCAGATGCCTATGAGTAGCGGTCACTCAATATCGGGTCGTTAGCTCATTTGCCACCTGATTCTATAAAAAAATTCAAGTAGATTACAGTAGAGGTCAGGAATTTAGTTAACTTTATTTGTCTCGTTGCTAGCGTAACGGTTCGAAGGAGTTCGACGGCGTGTTCGTGATGAACACTGGGACTGCCGACTTCTCCCAGCTGGGCAACGTGGAGAAGTGGCGACACTCCAACCGCACCATGTACCGTGACCACTGCGGCGAGGTGCGCGGCTCCACCGGCGAGCTGTGGGCGCCCGAGCTGGGGCAGCCCGAGCTCGTCGTCTTCTCCTCTGATCTCTGCACGTGAGTAGCTTCTGTTACCATCAGCAACTAATATACGTCCAACGCTTCCAGCATTTCTTTCCAACTAGGTTCCTTTAATAATTCACCACAAAGATCCCTGCTGCCCTCATCCAGTGAACTTATTTAATCTTGGGTCGCTATTCTAGAACTCTTTGGCCCCATTGAACATCTATACATTATTTATCGATCATTTATTTTTCTAAGGCTCTGTGTCCCGTCCCGCTCGTCACCAATTAAATTAGTAACAACAAGTTAGTTTAACACTGGTAGAGCCCGCAACAACAACATCTATTTTTTCTCCCCCTTCCCACCCTTTTTTTATAAGTAAAGGATGGGAAGGGGAAGAAAACTTTTCGGTAGAGGGGATGTATAGAAAATGGAAATATCCATTTTCTGTTTGTCCCCTCCTCTGTCCATTAAAGGTGGGCAACGCATCCGCAACTCACTAATTAGTTGCAGATGTCTATGGGTAGCGATCACTTGACATCGGGTGAACCGCTTGCTCGTTTGCCACATAGTACTATAAAAAAAGACAATACCTTGGTTCTGACGATTACATTACGTTCAGATCCCTACACCTGGTGAATATAGGTCCCTATATACCTATATTAGATAGGCAATAGGCAAATTGTTCACTTATTGCATTTTTATAAAAAAGAGTAAAGCAGAAAGACATCACATTTGGTATTGGTATTTTGTTTTCTTTCCAGATACTTGACCCTGGCCAAGGTGGGGCCTCTCACCGTGGATGGCATAGAAGGAATGCAGTACGCTACGAACGACTCGACATTTGACAATGGATATAAATATCCGAGTATGGTGAGAAAAATTATTAAAGACTACTTCTAAAGTCCTTGTCTGCCGTACATCAGGACTGGCGATGGGTGGCTATGGGTAACGCGCCCAACTCATTGTATCTCCATGGGTAGCGATGGTGATTTGATAGAATAATGTAGCAAATATTAATTATTAATTTGTCACGCAGGCATGTTACTGTGACGAAGTTCGTGACGAGAACTGCTTGCCGGCGGGCGCGCTGAACGTATCCGCGTGCCGCTTCGGCTCGCCTGCCTTCGTCACGCTGCCCCACTTTCTCGGCGTGGACCCCTACTACGCTGACAAGATCGAGGGACTGTCGCCAAGCGAGTGAGTACAGAGGGCGTTGATGTCGCAGCTTTTAGAAAGTTACAATTCAGTTTTTCAATCTATCATAATAGCAGAAATAAATATTGATAATTTTTAGTCTATAATTTTATAATAATAATATGCTTATTTTAATAAAACACGGTACAAGGTCATACAAATATTACACTGGCCAAAATATTTCACCAAGATATCAATAGCATGCAAACAATTTGACATACAGCTTTTAGTGTATTTGCTCAGTCTGGGGTTGTCTTCCAGTAGTAATCTACAAGGACACTTGATATTTCAAATAGTTTTTATGCTTCTAAGCAAACATACATTTTTTATATATACATATAACGAGCTGCCAGTGGTAGTAACCCAGTTGTAAATAGGTTCCCGCAGCGGTCTAATCCATTTCATCTTCATTGTGTGTTATTGTGTTACAGCGACTACAAGTTCCGCCTGGCGCTGGAGATGTACACGGGCATGCCGCTGCAGGTGTTCGCGCAGCTGCAGATCAACCTGCTAGTGCGCCACGTGCCCGGCATCTCGTGAGTACATCTGCAACTTCTGCTCTTTACGAAACTAAACACTTTTGTATTCGTGTGTACACTACAAACGAAAATGTACTCTTGTGGTACAGTCGGGTGACAATTTCAAGTTAGGATGTATGTATGTTTGTTACTCTTTCACCCAAAAACTACTGAATGGATTTTAATGAAACTTTGCAATAATATAGCTTATACATCAGAATAACATATAGGCTATAATTTAAAAAGATATTGTGTGAATTGACCAAAATATAACGATAAGGAGGAAAAATTCCGCCATATGCGAGCTATTCTGGTGTGCGCTGCAAAAACCGTTAGAGTTACACGTATATAATGTATAATGGAAATGTTTACCTTAAATAGTCCTACAAAAAAGCCCGCGACAGCATATATCTATCTTTTATGTGTAAGCCATTATCAACAAAATAGTGAACCATCTATTAATTATAAGGCGGGGCGAAGTTTGCTGGGCCATTTAGTAAAATTATACTTAGTTGGTATGACAACAAGATTCAGTGTAGTAAATATCAAGTTGTAATCAATTGTCTATTTAATTACCAATAGGGTTTTTACCCAAACATTAATACATTTTCCTTGAACCAGGGCGTAAACAGAGTTCAAACGGAACAGATATGTAAACATTACAATTGAAAGACACACGGACAGTAACTATTGTGTTAATGTACTCCGAGGAAGTACCACGGAGTATTTCCTATCTGGTCCCCTACAACCTCTCTAAATACCTACCTATTGCATAATACGGCACGGCAGGATATATTGCAAACAAAAGTTCTTACATAGTTTAAGGTGCTACGATTGTTAAATGTGGTGGTGTGTCGCAGGCTGAACAACCAGCTGACGGACAACGACGTGCTCGTGCCGATGTTCTGGTTCAGGCAGGAGGTCCGCATCAGCGAGGACTACGCGCGCCTCGCACGTTTCGCTCTCAACTTACGTGACGGCATGCCTTACGGATTCTACGCGCTCACGGTAAGTTACCCCGTACTTGTTAAATCTCGAATCACAATCAGATTATAGTTAGTAACCTCGATATACCCTTTTACCCTAGCTTATTGAGGCCGTAATGTGACAAGTGGTGAGTCTTATCTCTCTTGAGGACTCGATGAAATATCCGTTTATAATTTTATTAGATTTAAATTATAATTTTGTAATTTTTTTATATTTTTCTCTTATTTGTTGTTTGTTCGTGTTTCAGGCAATCGGTATTCTACTGCTGATAGTGGGCATCGGGTACCTGATGAGGAAGCTGCTGAGGTCTCCGGAGACTGCGCCAATTCTCGACGAGGTCAACGCCACAGAGGAAACTCGCTGACGAAACCTAGATAACCTCTAGCTGGTAAATGTATCGAAAATTCCTACCTAGTAGCTTGTGTGACCGAAGCAATAAATATACTTGACGCAATACAACTTTGTACTAGAGTAATTAATTCTTAATTAATAATGTATTTTTTTAAATATTTTATTCTCTTAATTATAAAGTTTTTCTAATATAATGTCCTGTTTCTCGTTACTTTCTAATATTTTAAACTATATGACGGAAAATAGGACACTAACAATAGATAAAGTCACCGGTCACTAAGTGTTCCAAAGACATTGACAGCAACACTAGCTGTCGTCTATTGACAGCAATACTAGATGTCATCTATTGACAGCTAGACATTGACAGCAACACTAGCTGTCGTCTTTTGACAGCTAGACATTGACAGCAATACTAGATGTCATCTATTGACAGCTAGACATTGACAGCAACACTAGCTGTCGTCTTTTGACAGCTAGACATTCACAGCAATACTAGATGTCATCTATTGACAGCTAGACATTGACAGCAACACTAGCTGTCGTCTTTTGACAGCTAGACATTCACAGCAATACTAGGTGTCATCTATTGACAGCTAGACATTGACAGCACACTAGCTGTCGCCTTTTGGCAGCTAGACATTGACAGCAATACTAGATGTCATCTTTTGACAGCTCGACGATGACAGCAAAACTAGCTGTCGTCTTTTGACAGCTATACATTGACAGTAATCTAGCTGTCGTCTTGTAACAACTACACATTGACAGCAATACTAACTGTCATCTTTTGACAGCTATGTTTGTCACTTAGGGTAAATGTAAACACATGACGTAATATAGAAGCTATAATAGCGTAATAATAGCTATAGAAAAGGCGTCCTAATTAGGACGCTCTCGAATCTTCACTTTTCGACCGCCAATGTCATATCTGCTGCACCTTTAGTGCTACAATATATTTGGATATTTACTATAAAATATTTTATTGATTATGTTTTAATTGAACATACTGTATATTATGACTCCCATTTTATAATTTCAATTATAATCAACATATATTAACTGATTTTAAAATTAGGGTTAATGGCTTTGATGCCTAGTCAACAAAACATCACATATCACACGGTCGCTCAAAACAAAACAGTGGTAGAGCCCACAACCACATCGTTGCACAAATGAGTCGGCTCCACCAGTGAAATACCACGACCTCACAGAAGACAGGCGTCAAGTAGAAGTACTCTGCGTTTTGTCTCATGAGTGAGGTGACGGAGGCCTAATTTCAGTTCTCTTCCCCTTCTCACCCGTTGATCATCATAGGGGGGATAGGATGGGAAAGGGAAGAGGATTGGATGGGGAATGGGATTAACGGGAAAAAGGAAATATCCTTTTTCCTGTCTATGCCCTCCTCTGTCCATTAAAGGTTTTTATTGCTTGTGTGTAAATTATTAAAATGTATATGATGTAATTTTATATTATTTATAAGACAAGTTAGAGATCGACTTACCAAAGTTGAGACTGGGTTCACGTACTCGTCAGTCACGTCAATTTTCAGCGACGTGACGCGTTTTACAAACATGCTGTTAGTACGTGGTGTCATCCATTTTAAATAAAAACACAATTAATAAACAATAGTGTCTGGTTTGGTCCAAATCGAGATGGAAATATTGTAAACAAACAAACGTCACTACATAGCGGCTATTACATTTTTTATACTGCCATCGGAAATTTTGCGGAAGTCGTAAGATAAATTAAAGTTATAACGGGTGTTTGTCTTCAGGGCGTGGCGTGTGAAGTGAGACACAGATTTAGTAAACGTCAGAGTTTTATTTTACACACAGAGTAGATCACAAGTTAGCAACTAATAAAGCTAAGAATAACGTGAGACGTGCAACTGACCAGTCGCACAAAGGTGGAAGCAAGTAGGTGGCCGTCAACTATGAGTATATCTTTGCTATCGAGGAACAGTCCCACAAAGGTGGAAGCAGTACCTAGATAGCTCAGATGACTCCTATTGCAAAATGAGCATAGTGCACAGATACGTTTTTTTTTTGTGACTGATAGGTCACTGTTTGCCTTGAGGAGGCATTTACAGCTACACCGGGCACTAGGCGGCAGGGCGCAGAGGGAGCCTAGCCTAAGCCTCTTTAAGAGTAACTAAGCTCGAGAGCTCCCTCCGTAGAGGGAACCTCGGCTCGGGCCGTTACTTTATTATTATTACCGGATTGGAGAACAGATACGTAGCTGACTTGAGAATTTAACCTGATTCACATGGCATTACTATAGCGCGTTCTAAAGTACTAGTGGCGCCATCTAGTCCACTTATAACACACTAAACACCTCATGGCGCCATCTATTTCCCTTATGATACATTTCTGGTGTTACAAAGTGAAGTTGTATAACATTTTGGAATCTACGAGCAACGATAAAAGCACGGTGTACCTTTTTATCACGTCTTTGTTTACAAAATTTCCATCTTGATTTGGGTCAAATATACTCACTTACTTTACATACTTTCTCATAACCTTAGTTAACTGAGACGCCACCGTGTCGTGACGTGGCAAGTTGACGTGACGCAGAACTAAAAGACAAAATAATGCATATTATATATAAGTAAATACTGATGTTTCTTATATAGGCTGGAAAATGGTTTTAATATGTGAGATTTGAAATAATCGTTAAGTATCAACTTTCGTTAGTCGAACTATATTAGTAATTGTATAGTTAAGTTTGCGGCTATGTTCGTTAAGTAGTCGGTTAACTTTAAAAGACTCAATTAATTTTGTAATAATTAATTACAATAAATATTACTGTATATAAATAATATGTTAAACTCTAGCTTATGAATTATTAAGTAAAAAGTGCCTTTTGTTATGTATTCTATAGTCTTATATACTTAATGTGTGATAAATAAAATGATGTACGCGTGAATTATTTATCAATTTAAGTTAAACGCATTAGCATTTTGCGAGTAACTTAACTTTAAAGTTTAAGTTAACCTTCACGAGTTTTCTTAGTTACTTACATTTATATTAATCTCTATGTATACTATGTACATAAAAATGGATGTGTGTTTCCCTATGTTTCAATTATTCGCCGAAACACAGACATTTTGACTGTAGGTGGTTATACCCTAAACATCCCCATGTGTCACTATAGATGTTCGTTGTGGGTAATGGGTAATGTAGGGGTGTAAGATACGGGGGTTGAAAATGTATTTTTCTATAATATGTTATTATCATCTAAATTATTCTGGAATTACCTATATTTGATAATTTTATATATAGAAAAAAAGCTTAATTATGTTTGTATGTACTTAAATTGTTACTACAATTTTAATTACCAAAGGATAAAATCAGTTCACAATGTGTCTACCATTTCTTTACAGTTTCTTTGCAGACACGTCAAATTGGAAATTGTCCAGTTCAAAATTCACTGTCAATTTATAATACGGCTAGAGAGATTGTAAACTGACGAAGTTGTCAATTAGACGGTGACATGTACACTTTTAAAAATGAAATATTGACTAACACTAGCTTTTTTAGTGACAAACAATTGTGTGAACAAATCCTTGTAAAATTTTATGAATAATTAACTAATGCGTCCAAAGAGACCAATTAATCGATCAATATACAGACAAGTTCATTTTTTTATATATATATCTGGCACTAGAGCCATCTTGCCTGTACCGCGTGTACAATACCAACCAACATACAAACTTCTTGAAGGACTTATATTTTTTTTATCTGTGAACATGCAATGATAAAATAAACGTGTCACGTCTCGGCAAACAGATGTTATTGTTTTAATATTATTTTATAATAAAATCTAATGAAAAAGTTATTCATTTCTTAATCATTTTAATTAAATTTAACAATTTAATAATTAGCACAGATTCGAAGCGTCATTTTGAAACGTAATAAAGCAAATTCAACCTTATCTCTGCTAAGTAATGCACATATTCCTTTGAGTAAGAACGCAGAAACTTGTCGAAGCGCGACCAGCGCCAAATCGTGCGCAAATCCAAGCGCATGGTACGGTAACGGACGTTAGTTGGAAAACGGACCTGAGTAACATTGTAATGCACTGCACTGCACTGCTCTGCACCATTATCTATCGACCGCTGAAAGTCAAGTGACGTGAACTGAAATGGTATCCGAGAATTACTGCTTGACTGCCATAATCCACCACGCTGGTCTAATGCGGGCTGGTGGATGTCACATGTCTTCGAATTCGTTTCTAAGACATGCCAGTTTAATAAAAAATTAGCCTGTTTTTAGAATGTTCCCACTGCAGGGACACAGGCCTCCTCTCCGAGAGAGGGAATGAGTCGTAATCCACCACGCTGGTCTAATGCGGGCTGGTGGATGTCACATGTCTTCGAATTCGCTTCTAAGACTTGCCGGTTTTCTCACGATGTTTTCCTTCACCGTTCTTGGAGCAGTGGTGATGAAATAAATTACATATATTAATAAGTCGGGGCCTGAACCACTGAGCCATCAATGCTATGAATATGGTACATGAAATGTACTCAGCAATCTCCCAGACATTATTAACAATTGGAGGCCGGTAGGTATAACAAAACTGCTTGTGATAACTTTTTCAATTGTCTGGCCCACTTCAATCATCGCTCGTACAGAGGGACAATAAGACAAGTGCGATATAGCTATTGACTGACATTGTACACGTCAGTCACTACTCGCTTATGGTCTAAGACCCGGCATAAGAAATGTATAACCCTCATGTGTTTTTAATAAAATTAATCCTATTTTTTTCCTTTCCTAACCTTTTCTTATATGCAATATATGTAAAGCGGAAGAGGATTTGTCGGAGAGGCTTACTAGGAAAAGGTAATGTATCTTTTTTCAGTGTATTTCCTTATTACAAATGACTTGGCAGTGGTCATTAATATCTGGTTTGTAATCTTCTTGAAATAAAGCCTAATCAGTCTGTTATAATGTACGGAATAATAATAATAATATCCTAGGATATATTCACACACGGCCATCTGATCCCAAGCTAAGCAGAGCTTATGCTATGGCAACCAGATAACTGATATACTACATATACTAGTTTCTTTTGTAAATACATACTTGAATAGATAAAACACACAGCTTCAGGACAAACAGACATGTTCATGGACACAAATCTCTGTCCTGTTTGGAATCGAACCCACGACCTGCGGCGTGAAAAGCAAGTGTCTTACAAACCACGCCAACCGGCCCGTCAATTCAAAAATTAAATATGTTCGAAATACGGTTTTCCGTACATATGTTAACTTATGGCTTATCTGTACAGGTTTGTTAACACTCGAACAAATTAAAGTGACTTCCGCAAACACCAAATTTTGTGTTTTATTTAAATATTATCAAGATTTATAATTCTGCGATTACATTAAATTTACATACATGTAAATTATATTAAACTATTATATATAGATGTGTAAACACGTATTGTATACAGAAGTGGTACTGGCGGCATTCCATAAAGACGGAAGAGGGCGCTGCTTCTATAGGAATGGAAATTAGCGATTATTTAAAACAAAATCTGAGCCATAACAGTCCTCGCGACATTTGAACTCGGCAACGGAATTGTCTAATCGCACTGATGAAACAAGACTATGTACAATCATTCTGAAGGACTGTTGGCGTCAGGCGGCTGTAACTGTAGCCCAAAATCATACAGTATGGACTACAATCATACTGTGCCGACCCCACATGAGTTGGCTCACAGCAGAACTGGACCGGTTTCAATTAAATTTACAGGTGATCATTGGCCTAGCGAGTGATTCCTGTAAAGTTTGGTAGCGATCGGATCAATATTTGCCGTTGGTAATCCATTAAACAATAATGGTACCCCTAACACCTTTCGTATGCGTGTCAATTTATTTTTAACCAATCTTACATAGACAATCATACGATTTGGGAATTCTTCATTCTGTTATCATTGTATACGATAGATAAAAAAAATATTATAGAGCGAAAACCACCTCTGAAAGCAAAAAAATAGACATTGTTTAAATTAAAAATATTAAATAAATATGCGCTCAAGGCCGTAACCCAGACGGGTAGGCAGAGATCATGGATTTCCATTTGGCGATATCCTGGCACACCTCTCTCGCTTCTACATTCATATATCTAAAATGCTCGTCGGTTATGGGTGTTATATCGCCTTATTTTAGTAAACCACTAATCGATATAAGTTCTCCTATAGCGTCCCCTACCAACACTACCATTAACTTTCGCTGCATAAATTTGTTTCGTTACTCTCTCTTCATTCATCCCTTCAACATGCCCGAACCACTGAAGCATACACATCTCAATTCTAGTCACAACATCCACTTTTAAGCCACACTCTTCTCTTATAACGCTATTTTTCCTATCATTTAATGTCACGCCTAGATCTGAAGGATCGCATCTCAACATTAACTCTACTAGCATGCTTTTCCTGCCAAATTTAAAACCATTATATTAACATTGATGGTAGAGCAACAACATCTGTTGCACGAATGTGCCGTCGACCGGTGAAATACAACCTCACAGAAGACAGGTCACGCCTGTAGAAGTAGAAGTAGTAGAAGTACTCTGCTTTTCGTCTGATGAAAGAAGATTTATTGTACTACTTCCCCTTCCCATCCCTTACTTAGGGAAACATCATGTTTACTGTTTATCCTTTGTCCATTAGGGGTAGGCACACACATTTGTTGCAGGCTTTGGTTAGCGGTCGCTTCAGGGTGACCCGCTTGCTCATTTGCCAAGTCCTGTAAGAGATCCATTTTCCTAATTCTTCGTTTTCCGTTACGTTTAGTTTTGTTACATTATATATGCTATCTTGTTTGTATATTGTGGAACAAAATCTCGTAAGAAAATAAAATACAATTATAATAGTTTTACAAGATAGTGCGCATTACGGCTGAGTCATACGTCTCCGAAATACATGTGGACTGTAGGACAAATGTTGACAACGGCCTGCTGTATAATCTACACCCAATTGAGTGCTTATCGCCGCCGACCATACAATGAGAGTCAACCTCAGACAGTACCGTGTCTACATCCGATGGGAACGGCCGCGTTCCTTAAGGTAAAGAGGGGACATAAGTTATTTAGATAATAAATAAAAGAGTCTAAACTGTCAAAATAATTTTATACGTGTAATTATAGTATACCTGAGTGATATGTGAGTGAAATAAAATTATTTATTAGTTTACTAATTTCAAGGCATCATCGATTTAGGCAGGTGAGTGTAATTACGATATTTTATTAATTAGTTTACCCAGGTGTGTTGACATGTAGCTGTATGTATTAAGTTCATACAATTCATACATTTTTATATTTATTACAAGGTGCTGTCAGGTCAGGAGATAAGGTCTCCAATCCTTCTGTATTATCAGTTATTGATAGTGGCCAAAACAAACTTGTGATACGGATAAATACTTAGAAATCACGTAATTATGTCAGAATGTATTTAATTAATCGTTTTAAAAACGTAATAATAGTTAATTTGGAGGGTTGATCAAAATATTACGCAACGATTACGGTCTTCTAATTGCGTTGTTCCGAAGTAATAGTTTTTTAAGGCACCTTCTCGCATTTAAAAGATCGGCAAATATATGTTTTTATTCAATCCCACCTGAATTAAACATGTTAACTTATGAAAAAATATTCAGTGTTGTAGAGTTTGGTATTTAAGTAAGTTTAAACTAACAATTACGTGTTACTTATAATTTAACTAGGAACTTCGTAACTCGATTTCGCGTCCATGTAACATGGGTCAAATAGTTGTTATTTACGTTTTTTCGAAGTCTACTTTGTGTAACAAATGCGTACAAAGCTACAGGAAAGTACTTGCAATGATTTTTTGTGCTAGTCGTACAAAGAAATGCGTTTGTGGGGAAATGAGTCGTAAGGGTGTATCGCATTATATGAAAGTATCATGTTATTTTGCTCGCGTAGTAATTGTACTTACTATAATTATGGGTAGAAAAGTATTTCCTAGTATTGCGCACTAAGATTGCATTATTAAATTGTAACAATGGTTTTTTTTAAATAAAAATATGGCGAATTATTGAATACGATAGTCATATTGTATCGGTAATGTCAAATTTCTATAGATCTTTTATAATATTGCTAGTGACCCGCCCCGGCTTCGCCCGCGTACCACTAATTATGTTGATCCGATCGCTACCAAAAACAGGAATGTGCCAATCTGGACAATCCCTGTAAATTTCATCGAAATCGGTCCAGCCGTTTCGGAGTCTATAGGGAACATACATAATTCGCTTTTTTAAAAAGTATCCTAGGTTACTTCTAATACCTCCAAGAATATGTGTAT
Organism: Papilio elwesi; assembly: GCA_029849275.1. Taxonomy (NCBI): domain Eukaryota; kingdom Metazoa; phylum Arthropoda; class Insecta; order Lepidoptera; family Papilionidae; genus Papilio; species Papilio elwesi. The sequence goes on along the minus strand of CM056693.1, from coordinate 12,313,417 downwards.
AAAGTTTCATGACGATCGGTTGAGTAGTTTTCGCGTGAAAGCGTAACAAACAAACTTACATTCACATTTATAATATTATAGATAGATAAAAACCTATTCTCGGAACTTCCGAATGTATATGCAAAGTTTAATTGAAATCGGTTAAGCCGTTTCGGAGGAGTATGGCGACTAACACTGTGACTGGACAATTATATATATATATATATATATATATATATATATATATATAGATACGTGATTATCGCTACAATGTAATGTACACACACGCGCTAACCAAATAGGTTGTTTTTGTTGACAATATTAGAACTGATGGTTTAAAACAAGCACGTGTCAGCAATCGTTTGCAAGGCCGGAGTCGGGTGTTATCGAGATCGATTCCGCCTCCGCCTCCGCTGGTTAAACAAGAAAATTTAATGGCTTTATTAATACAAAATCACTATATTATAAAAGAAACTCCCCGCGCCGCGTCTGTCTGTTCGAACTTAATAATCTAAAATCTATCAAATGAATTTCATACGTTTTATTAATAGACGGAGTAAAATATGAGCTAGATAGGTTGTATGTATTGGCTTAAATGTTATGTGTATCTAAAAGAAGTAATTGATCTGAATGAATCATATATCATCGCACAGTCCAATACTACTTGACTTGAACCTACCTGACTTGAAGGGATACTTGACATTTTGCACAGAGCTTTCTTTTATAACGTTCATCCCCTAAAGATCTTAAGCAGGGGTGGAAAGTTTATATATTACTTGAAATTAATTTTAATACTATTCCACGTAACCGACGAGCATGCGTAGATGTATAGATGTAGAAGAAGCGAGAGAGGTATGCCAGGATCGCGCCAAATGGAAATCCATTATCACTGCCTACCCCTCTTTACGGGCGTGAGTGCATATTTATTTATTTTTATTTAGGTTTTTCCACTAGGATTTTTGTGAGGTTGTACTAAATAGTATTTCTTATATCGGGAAATCTGCCCAGACCCAGTTTCCACCAACGACAGGGGTCCTGGGGCAGACATTCTCACACCTCAATCGGGGTCTGCCACGGTTTTGGCCCTGATTATGCTTGTAGTAATTTCTTAGTTAGATGTTGCGGTCTTTTCATGACGTGGCCACATCACCTTAACATTCGCATTTCAGCGACTTGTTCTGTGGTTGTTAATCGGTCAACATTAGCTTCCGTAGGTCATAAGAAATTAAGCAGTCACCCCCAAAACTTCAAGAGAAAAACCCCCAAATAATTGATGTTTTTAGGAAATCACATCAGGTAACTTTTGTAATTCGCTACACGTTATAAATTTTTACGAGTACGTTTTATATTGTGTGTTTAATGTTGTGTGACCGGCGTCCGTGACTTTGGTCTATGTCTGAAAAACATAATTCCACTTGAAGGCGATAATCCGCCCAGGATTTTAATAAATTAATTGTCAAAACAAGACACGATAAAATTGTAAGACTTTACGGAGCAGGGTATTTACCTGATTAGTATCTTAAATAACAATATCACCATAACGTGGGCACATAAAATAGTTGATTTTATTATCTCTGTTACTTGAACCATAAAACTTCAAGGTCAAATATTTTGTTTGTTTGCGAATGCTGTAAATAAAACCTCAGGGTATTTCGGTTAACGCCGCAAAGGACTGAAAGGTTTCTGGAAAGTTCTTAATTTAAAATACTTTAACAATTAAACTTGTATTCAATGTTCAATACAATTTTTAAGTCATATTTGAAATTTACATAGTGGTAGAGCCCGCAAAATCTGTTGTACGAATGGGCCGACTCGACCGGTGAAATACCACGATCTCTCTTTTTTCTTCTTCTCTTCTTTTTTTGTTCGAGAGTGCTTCCCGATTGGTCCCATTTTTTTAGTACAACATCCGACCGGTAGTTTTTAAGTTATTCTTAATAATGCATAATATGAAAAAGTTGAGTAACGTAGGCAAAACTAGTAGACAAAACTTAGATTAAAATTAAATTAACATTAACTTGCGTTAAATTATTTTGTAATTTTTAGAGCCTTGGGTGTTTTTGAATTCAGTTACGAATATTTACACACTGCCGATGTCTAATTAAACAACAATATGATAAAGCTACTGTCACATGAAATGATAACCTCAATTCTAATGATTAGGAAAGGGGTGAGATAACAGTTTCACGAACTCGATGTTTTTAGTTTGTTCCTAGTGCGCTCTTCCGGATTCTTTTTAACACGCCCACAGTGGGTTTCCAGAACAAAACATGTTCTAACACAAGTTGAGTTTGACTTTCTTGGCTAACGTAGGCTAAACTATAGCACGTACACAAAAAGGATGTACGAAAGAATTAATGGTGTAAAAGTGATTGGTAGTGTCGGTAGGGGACGCCCTAGGAGAACTTATATCGATCAGATTAGTGGCCTAAAAAGGGCGATATAAGGAGCACCCATAATCGTGTATCCAGCCAAGGCCGTGATAACGTTTTTTTTTTTAAATTCCAATCTTTTTTTCAAAAACACCGCATTATCGAAAGCGGGATGTCGAAGCTGGAAAATGGAAGAAAATGACATAAAGCCCCGAAACCCGTCTGCAAAAGAGATTATTGAACTGGGACCGTGGGAAGGTTGGAAGTAGTGAAGATTTGTAGACAATGACAAAATTAATGAAAAGTCTTGTATGTAAAACGTTAGAATTAATAATTAAAATAAATACATTTGACAATCGTTATGTTTGAATGTTCAATAAATAAAATCGTAAATCAGTACGCCATAATGCCTTCTTGGGACTATTTCACGCCGGCCAGTATTCTCTCGAGAGCACAGGATGCGATCATTACGGACTACTTGAAGCGAATCTAAATGGTCCTCGACTCACATCTCGCCTCTTCAAGTCCGCCCCGGTCTCAGAAATGAATTCGAAAATATAGTTGTCTTGTAATATATTCTCTTTAGTTGTACTGTATATATATTCTAGTCTCTAATTAATACTCATATTGGTAGGAATTTTACACATTACATGATTCAGTGATTGGTCGTTTATGCCGTTAATTCGGACTCCAGCTTTAATATATCTAATATACTAATATAGTTTAAAAGTATTGTTTAATAACTTCACACATATAATAATTTACAGTTTTCTATATTTGATATTTAAATTAAAAGTAACTTAATTCTAACAACTCCCTTGGTTAGAGGTACCAGTGAGTATTTTCCTTACTTAGAATGCATTTGTAATAAGTTGACGACCTCGTCGTTGTTCGCCCTGCTATAAGCCTAGGTTCGATTTCAGTTAAGGCTTATTTTAGATTTTTGATTCCGGGTCTGGTTGAAGTCTCGATTGGCGTTAGGTTCGCACTCAGGGCCGGACTGTACCGGGCTCATTTTGTTATCGCCACCATGGGTTGTACTGTAATCGCCAAGCTTGATTGAACTGAGTTTAGATCCCTTTTCGTGAATTTATTAGCTCGAAAGATCATTTGTCAACCTTGGTATTTCTGGGATTTGATTTAATTACTTAAGAAATTTTGATATTGGACTAGCGGATCCTATGAAGTTTGGGAGCGAACGTATCAACATAATCCGTGCAACCGGAACGAAGTCGGGTCGGATTACTAGTTTATTATGAATTCTCCACTACTCTTACGTATTAAACCGATAAGCAATAAGGTACGATAGGAAAACATACATATTTCTATTCTTTATACATTCCGGTTAAGAATTGAAAGTATATTTTATTTATACTTGGTTATACATTCACAGGTGACATTCAAACTGTTACACATTAACATGGCGAGTTAACAAGTTACAGGAAATAAGATATTTATATTTGGATTACGGTTATTTTAAGATTCGAAATGGCGCTTGTTTGTCAATACTTTTCACTTTCGATTATTAAAAATAGCAAAGAAAATTTATGTTGCAAGAGTGAGTGAGTGGTGGTGGGGCGCTGTTGCAGAACTCATATCGATCAGATTAGTGGCGATATAAGGAGCACCCATAAACGACGAGCATGTATGCGTGGATGTATGGATGTAGAAGGTGTGCAAGAGTCGCGCCAAATGGAAATCCATTATCTCTACCTATCCCTCTAGGTTAAGGCCGTGAGCGAATATTTATGTATGATTATTTTTGAAGTTTAAACTTGCTTAGCTTGTAAGATGCCAATTTTACATCGATAAGTTTTGATGAACTTTTTCTTGTTTTTAATTAAACAAAAATTATGGATGAAGGTGGCAAACGAGCATGCGGATCACCTGATGTAAGGTGACCTCTACACATAGACATCCGCAACAAGCAAATGTGTTGCAGATGCGTTGCCTACCTTTAATGGACAGAGGAGGGCATAGACAGGAAAAAGGATGTTTCCTTTTTTCCCAACTTACCCCCTCCCCATCCAATCCTCTTCCTCTTCCCGTCCTATCCTTATGAGGAAAGGGTGGGAAGGGGGAAGACGACTGAACGCCTCCGGCACCTCACTCATCAGATGAAACGCAAAGTACTTCTACTTCACGCCTGTTTTCTGTGAGGTCGTGGTATTTCACCAATGGAGCCGACACATTCGTGCAACAGATGTTGTTGTTGCGGGCTCTACCACTGTTAATTTCTATTGACATATTTTTCTTATGTTCAATTTTGAATTTTATTAACACAAGGATTTATTTTTATCGATTTATTTATTGTTCCACCTTCCCGCCTGATTTGAGTTTTTACTTCTATTGGCAGGCCTTTATTTAAAATATCCAATAAATAATATATAAATCAGAATACAGACTTAGGGGGTTGGCAGGGAAAAGGAGATATCCTTTTTCCTGTCTATGCCTTCCTCTGTCCATTAAACGTAGGCAACGCATCTGCAACACTTGCTCGTTTGCCACATTGGTTCATAAAAAACACTGCGCTGTTTATAAACACGCTATAGCGTCCTTGGGTTTTATGGCATCAAAACACCGTGGAGCAACTAGATGCATTGTAGTTTATTACTCTCACGTAGTAAGAATGAACTAAGTATGATACTTGTCGGAAACCATCTCGAATGCAACGAATGAGCAACTTCCCAATAACTGCTCGTTGTTAGATTACAACATCCGCCAATCTTAATTTACGTGGGCGGTGTACTTTCTTCATGAGAGATGGTATATTTTTCATAGAACAATTAGAACAAAAAGTTAAATAAACAAAATACCAAGATTGATTTGATATTTCAACGGTATTTCGGTAATACGACTTAGATCCTCCAAGAATAGAACATACTCCCTCCTTAAAGGCCCCCCACTACAAAAATACGTAATAAACCTAATATTATTTAATATTCTGAATATAAGAATAGTCAATATGTATGATGACTTCAAAACTATCACCTTTATTCACTAAAACTCATCCTTTTTCATGATCTAAGTGAAGCACATGTGCCAAATAACAGATCTCGAATTTTCAATGACTTCCCATCAACAAATCAGAGTGTTAATCGCTTGCGACGGTAGTATTGCGTAGTGCCCTTGAACCGGAACGAAACACGTGTAACCGATGCATCAATGTATGACTCACTAATGATAAATTTCGATGCGTGTTTGTTTACATGGATGAAACACGTGAGCGGTCACTTGGTGTTATTCAAAGTCCTACCGAAAATAAAAGGTGAATCTCCCGAGCCTTTTATCCGCAGTGTGGTCGGCAGTAGCCAGCGATAATTGGTATTACTATTTGCAATTATTATTGTGTAAGGAGTAAATAGAGGAAGTGATTGAAGTGTTATTCAGTCTGCGTAACCTTTTCACCTATTAGTAATTCCACTTGGCAAGGTGGTCAGGCTCAATACCAATACTCAATCCCCACCCAACCGTACAAAGGCTCCGCCATGGTTATTTTTAATGATCTACAAAGGACAAAGAATCCTGTTAGACTTATTATTATAAGTTTTTGATAAAAATGATATCAGAATGTGTAAAAAACTTACAATTTTTTTTAACCATAGATAATATAATATAACGGTATATATAAGCTTAGTAGTGCTTTAAGAATAGTCAATGTTCGTATTCGACCTCGATCGTATCGACCGACCGACCAATCTGTAAGAGTATACGATTTGAATTGGTTGAGAATATATATCGACTTTTAAAAATCAACAAAGGTTTCCTTGATAGGGGTCCATAGAATACGAACCTAGTCAGCTGAGGTCTTTTGACGGTCTACTGAGTTATATCACTGACGCAAGTGGTGTTGAGGGTCAGCAGAATAAAGGTGTAAAGTCCATTTCAAATTGAGTTACAAGAAGACTTACGAGTCAACCCCATTTATATTTAGGTACCTCAAAAACCGATGAATAGCGTAATTAATTTTTAAAACTTGTATTTATTACTTACTAAGTTGTAACTTAATTAAACTCTCCTTTTAAAAAATACTTTCTGCTAAAGATTTAATCTTACAAGGCTTCTTACATCGACAGTGTTGCAATAGACCCTGAAGGGTGCTAAAAATAGCAACATCGATTGCTAAAAATAAATAAAGTTTATAAGACTACTGATACGCCCCGGCTTCGCCCTGGTAATCGTTTCGTAGTCTATAGGGAACATCGCCTTATAAACCTAGATAAGGACCTCTAACAAAACGAAAAAAATACGGGAACCATACATTTATCCGGGATAAATAGTGCCTATGTGCTATACCAGACTATAATCTACCTCTGTGCCGAATTTCATCCAGATTCGTTAAGTCGTTTTTGCGTAAAAGTGTAACAAACATCCACACATATAAACATTTGCTTTTATAATATTATGGCGTTGACTTTTCGTAAAAATTTTTTTTTTCATAAAAAGTATCACGTGTTACTTCTAATACCTCCACGAATATGTGTACATGATGATCGTTTGAGTAGTTTTCGCGTGAAAGCGTAACAAACAAACTACCTTTCACATTTATAATATTAGTAGGGATAGTAGGGCTACGTATTAATACAATTACTTTTATTTCGAATGACATAACATTACATAGGAGTAAATTTGTAAAGTGGCAAATAGACGAAAAGGGCAAGTATACACTAACCGACTTATTTTGAAGCGCAAAGTCATCCCATGAGTCCTGACGAAGTAATTGTGATGGTTCTTGCTCGCAGAACGGATGGCCGATGGGGCCGAAAGGTCTTAGGGTGGCGGCCAGGTCGACGCGGCGTAGGTCGGCCTTCCACACGATGGACAAATGATCTGGTCAAAGTTGCGGGAGCCACTGGATGAGGGCAGGGGACCGATCAATGTGGCGATCAATGGGGGAGGCCTATGTCCAGCAGGGAATGAACATCGGCTGAAATGACGATGATGTTTTCATATTCTATTATATATGAAACTAGCTGTTTCCTGCGACTTCGTCCGCGTGGAAATAAATTCGAGAAAACAATTTCGAAGGTTTTTCCCCTTTCGTGCGGAACCCTCAATATTTTGCTTAAATTAAATTACCATATTTGAATCCCGACAATATTACCTATCTTCTTGTAAAAGTCCCATCTGAATCGGTTCAGTCGTTTCGGAGATTACCCGGAATAAGCAGACAGACAGACAGACAAAAATTTAAAAATTGTATTTTCGTTATAAGTACCGTATATACATCATGTGTATTGAGTATGGAAATGTTATTTCGATATTATATACAGACACTACAATTTTATTTATCAGTATAGATTATATTCTACTATCATTCGTTTCTTCTGTTGGCATAAATATTATTTACATATAGGTTGCTAAACAAATTGAGTCCCGCCGTTTCATCGTAATACGATTGACAATATAAATCTGAGGTCATATACATTGTGGTCCTAATTAAATCTTAATACAAACTTACCCCCTACCTTTAGGGGATGAATATAGGTAAATTCGTAATCAGTGATCGCATACGTAATAACAGAAATCTGTGTGTAAAATTCAAGTCGGTTTCTTCTTTTTCACATGCATGCAATTGGAACGAAAAGTCCCACAACCCTTCGGAGATTCCATCCGTTATGGAACCTCACGAGATTCATATTTATGCTTAAACAATATCCAATCACATTTAGTATAATGAAGGGCATGTCTTTTCCCTGAGGGGCCCGAGCACGGCATCGTCTGTGACCTTGCTCGCGTCGACAGTAACCGTATACGGCATTCTGTGGTTACGACAGACGGACAAGTCGCATCTTTTATTGGAATATTTATTACGAATTGGTATTCTGTAGATAATTGTTAACATTGGACCTAGGATAAATATAAGAAATTTAATTAAATTCAAATGTGAATTAACGTGTTTCAAAAGTAATGTATTCGCTTTTTAAAGTTTGTTTTAAAAAAAAACATAGGCATTAGGACTACCGGCAGGGGTGAAAACTCAAAACAGTAAACCGCAACAATATTACAAAAATAAATAATCAACAAAATAACACTTGTGTCTTAACAATAAAATTCAAAATTGAATACAGGAAAAATAATTGGAAAAAATTTTTACCTACCAAATAAGTATTTACGCGACTAAAAAGGTTTCACTTTAATATTAAATAGACCGAATTAGAAATCGATAGATGTACAGGTCCACAGAGGTCCACAAAGGAATGTGACCTGAAAATTGGAAACTGTAGTTAAAATATCCGACCAAACAGATTGTTATCCGGCTGGGGTTTTATAAGCTTAGACAAGGGCGTTTGTTTGTGTAATTCTCCTAATTAGTAACCTGTCACCGTCTGAATACGATGCCGAGTGTTGTACTCTGCGACAGGTCCACGACCCCTATTATTTTAATGATTCCTTATCAGTGGTGTCAACACATCGCTAGCGTGTTATATATTAATGTGTGGACACTCGGAGATAAGGACACTCATGTTTTTTATAAAATGATTAAAACACGTCCGCGACGATACAGTCAAGTGCAATTTAATAATACATTAATAGTAATTAATAGTGGTAGAGCCCGCAACAACATCTGTTGCACGAATGGTGAAATACCACGACCTCACAGAAGACAGGCGTGAAGTAGAAGTACTCTGTGTTTCGTCTGATAAGTGAGGTGCCGGAATTAATTAAAAAAAAATGTAATCAAGTCGAACTACGAGAATCCTTATGTTACTCTCCCCCCACCCCCATCAAAATATCACGAATAATAAATTAATATTAGGGTATAAATAAATTAATAAATAAAACAAATTTTACGGGTTTTATTGTGTTTTTTTTATTTTGTACCTGACGGTTCGAGTACTTTACAGCTCTCTTGGTCACGGGTTGGACTTAGGATTGTCTGATGTCCCAATACCTGTTAAATAAATTGATTTAAAACTAAAATAATACACTAGTTCTATTACATTTATTTATTGTTATTAAAACTTGCACCTAGATGGCAGTATGTATTCTCAAATGGGACAAACCATTTAAATTATTACGACTCATCGTTCCTCACTTATATGAGCGAAGTTTTAAATTAATTCAATGCTTTAAAGGTTTTATTATCACAGACCTAACCTAAGCTACTAAAATCGAAATAGAAATAATCTTGCCAATGTAAATAAATAACAAAGTATTGACGATTTAAAATTACAAAGTTTTTATGTGAGGCCATTGCTTTAGCCGTTCTATATATTGTAGTCGTTTACATGCGTACGTATCCAAATCACGGCGTCAAAACACGTTACGTTCGTAAAAAAAGGCACGGTTCATATTTTGATAAAACTGTCAATTTTGTCAAAGAAAAGAGCCCCAGACAACCTCTTAATAATATGTAAATATACAAATATATATTATAAATGGTTCGTAGAATTGTTTAGTCGGAGGCGATATCGCGTAATTGACTTTTATGTATATCACTGTAATGTTAATACACTTGTCACATACTTGTGTCCGATACGAGTAATAATATAAAAGGCGTAGACTTATTAATGTATTATTATTATCATTATTACTTAGGTTAATTACCACGCATGTGGGCCGCAGTATGAATGTTCGTACTGGTAGGGTTTTGGTATAGTTTTTACGGCCGGCCGCCTGCCAAACCTTCCTCGGGAATTGAACAATCACAATATTTAATTATTAGCATTGGTGGACCGGTGGTAAGTGCCCCGACTTACGTACTGTTGGTTGCAGGTTCGATCAAGGCAGGCGCTTTACTTTGTGTAATTTATTTCATCACCACTGCTCCAAAAACGATGAAGGGAATGTCTTAGAACCACAAAATTTGAAAGCATGTGACATCCGCCAACCCCCACTGAGCCAGCGTGGATTCCCCTTCCCTCCCCTCTCTTCCTCTTTAAGAGAGGGAAGGGGCGGTGTCCCTGCAGTGGAAAAACATACTAAATAAAGTTTATTAATAGATTTCCAATAACTTTTAATGTCTCAATAATGAATTCATCAGGTGTAATCGATTACAATTTTTGAATACATAAACTTGATGACGACCTGTTTTGTTTAAGCATTTGGCTTACAGACACACGTACGTTTGGTCATTTATCTAATATACATTAAAGACTTGAAGGCACCTTGAACTTGGAGTTCAGAATTACTTCGATATCGAGAAATTGATATAAACACAACACCAGAGGAACAGTGATACTGTAAGCCGTTTCGTCGGTCTTCATTGGTTGGTCTTTATACGATGGTTAAAGTGGTTTATTGTTGTTTTAGTCTCTGAGAATTCTGTTGCGGCGAGGATCATAGTAGTGACGTGTGTTCTGCTCAGGGACTGTGGTGCCGGGGGGCGGAGCGCCATGCGTGGTAGAGTTCCGCGCGGCCGCCTGGCGGTGGGGGGTACCGCCGCACTCCTCGCCGCCGCCGCCCTGGGCGCAGCCCTCGCTTGGAACCAGATCTTCGACGCTGCACTTAGCGCTGTAAGTAATCTTTTAATTATTTTGTAATATAAATAATTTTATTGTAAGGTGGCATTTTTAACAGCACCTTAAATAGCAAGCCGGGGTGTTTTTGCCGTGAAAGCTGGATTTGTTTTCGTCCACATAAACTTGACCTCTAGAATCGCGACCAGCGAATAACGCAAGAGCTTAACCTAATTTAATCGATAAATGGCACAGTGACGTCTCTAGCTCCCGCATAAGTAACTGTACCTTGAAAATAACATTTTGGTGGCGCCACTGTTCGACTGTCACAACTCAAGACAGTTTAAATATTGTAATTTTTGTAATTTCACATAATCTTATCAAAGACGCGAGTTACTCAGTGGTCGCGATAGCTATCTTTTAACAATCCAAAGATAGTATTCATTTAAAAATTTTACTCGAAATATTATAACAGAAAATATTATTGATTGACCTTTGATAGTCTATGGCAAAAGCGTAAATTGTACATTGTAAACGTGTTTTTTTTATATTTTGTGTCTATATTCAAGCAAGAATATGAAGAAAATGATACGCGCTTTTTACTTATGGCTTACGCTATAATAACCAAGTTTTTGACACTCTTAGGCTACTTATTCGTTGTTGTCATTTCATCCGATATTATATCTATATATATATATATATATATATATATATATATATATATATATATATATATATATAGTAGGCCTCCCAATTGCACCGGTACGTTCCGGACCCAGATCAGATCCCGGTGGAACGCAACTATTGCGCACGAGGATGGCCACCAGGGGGGTTTGAGTGAGTCAAAACCTCACAATACCCTGTCTTTCCCTCGAAGCAGGATTGGTTAAAATTGCACCCTCGAAAAAAAAGGCCTCCCCCATTGATCGCTACAAAGATCAATCCAATGAACTCCCCCAAATTTGACCAGCTCGTCCATCCACCGTGTGACGCCTACATTCGCTACATCGACCTGGCCGTGCCCATTACCACTTTGCAATTCTTCGGGCAATCTCCTTGGTTCTACTGCGGATCACATCATTCCTGATAGGATCCCGCAGATAAACTCCGAACATTACCCTCTCCACTGCCCTTTGGGTGACTGTAAACCATCTAATAGTGCTCGCAGTGAGGCGCTACTTCTTCCACAGTAGAAAGCTTGTCTATCAACGACTAACGTGGGTTATATTTTTCTATCTGAATCTGTCTGTCTGTATGGTTTTACTAGTGCTATCCTAGTTCCGAGATTTGTAACTGAGTTAAGTTAGTAAAGTTAACTTTATTTCCCGACAGTGTCTTACAACTTACATCTGTTAAGGAGCAACTTAAGTCGACAATCGTCGCGTTTCTAGAGTTAGGTGTCTTAAATTCTGTTACTATCCGGTATTTTTCGAATTTTAAATACATGTGAATTTATATAGTGACACATTTTTCTAGCACCGATATCTGTCGCAAAAACTGTTTGGTTATAAATGATAAGATAACTCAGGAACTAAGGCGTTTAAAAACTGGTTGTCATCGTTGCCATATTCTGAAACATTAATTGAAGTGAAAACTTCCTTAGGCTCGACTTCTGAAGTAAGCGAGGAGAGCGGTACGAAAAGTGTGATCGGGCGAGGCGATCGGATTATGTTCGAATTTGGAACAGTTTCGACGAAATTTTTGTCATTTATTATTCTTGTATTCAATTTTGAATTTTATTGGTAGGAAACAAGGTCTTTTTTTCGTTGATTATTTATTATTAAACTATTGTCGAGCCTGTTTTTAGTTTTCACTACTGTCGGCAGTCCTTCTGACCGATATCTATTTGAACGCCAATCAGTTTAATGTCTAATCGCACAGCGCCATCTATTGGCGAGTTATTTTAAAATCTAAAGCGTTAATTTTTTTTGGCATGAATTTCTTATTATATTTGCATTCTCATTTTCATAGTAAACGGTCTCATGGTGTACGATTTTGGCCATTAAGTACACACAAACATATTTTTTTATGTAAATATATTAGACTTGTGTTATTGAAACGTTATATTAATTCAATACAGAAATACGTTATAGGTATAACGAGTAGAATGTGTTTACAGGTCATTATGAGGATTTTTTTTAAATAATGTAATAATGAGGTTTAAAAAGAGTGATAAAAATCAATTGCCAAAAGGAGATTGGGCTCGTCCGGGATTTGAACCCGGGACCTCTCGCACCCTAAGCGAAAATCATACCCCTAGACCAACGAGCCGGTAGTCTATCATTTTAATATTACGTATAATAGTAATTTGTAATGGAAATAAATCTTATTTGTTTAAAAAGTATGGAGGAGTAGTGGCCTAGCGGTATAAGACCCGACTTACGTGCGTACGCGGGTTCGAATCCAGGCAGGCGTTTTTTTTTGTGTAATTTTTTTCATCACCACTGCTCCAAAAACGGTAAAGGAAAACTCGCGAGGAGACCGGCATGTCTTAGAACCACCAAATTCGAAGACATGTGACATTAAATCAGAGGGTCAGCGTGGTGGATTAAGGCCCCTTCCCTCTCTCGGAAGGAGGCCTGTGTCTCTTCAGTGGGAAAACATACTAAAAGCGGGCTGATTCATTAAAAGTATTGGCGATCCGTATTGTAATAAGCCCCTAAACATGTGTCCACCAAACAGTAATATAATAAACGAAGTAACGGTCCGATCCCTAGCTCCCGAGGGATATTTTCCCTTAAAAGAAATATCCAAAAGTCATCGATTTATTCTTTGTCATTACCATTTTGTTTCTTTTATATCCGCTATAGTGTATTGGCACCTTAACAGTTACTCCAGGGGGCACCTTGACCATTAATCTCGTTAATCGATTTTAATCGATTCTGGATAAACAGGAGCGCTATCGATTGACCCGGAGCGCGGGTTAATTGCCGCGTACAACCTCTAGATTAACAACTAATTTGACCGTATACGCTAAGACAATTGGGATTAAGGAATATGAGTCGATTACTGCTTTAAAACAATCGCAGGTGCACGTATTACGTTGTACATATTAATGGAACATACTAGTGAGCAGTTTCAGTACAATGGAACGCCGAAGCTTAGCGTGGCGATTATGGCACAACTCCCCAAAAATGCCAACAACAAAAAATGACCCGCAGTACCCGGCGGCTCTGTCGTTTATGGCTACGGTAGCGGCCAGGACAATGGTGGGGCAGGGGGTGCTAAGAATACCCGGAGGAGATGGCCGATGGGTCCGAAAGGTCCTAGGGTGGTCACCCCCTAGCACTTCCCATCCTTTCCTACAAAAGAAAGGATGGGACGGGGAAAGGATTGGAAGGAGGATGGGATGAATAGAAGAAAGGAATCCTTTATCTTGTCTATCCCCTGTCCATTAAAGGTAGGCAATGCATTTGCAACTCATTTGCTTATTGCGGATGTGTCTGGGCAGTGCTCACTAGGTGAAAAAGTTTATGAAAAATTTCACGACACTTACTCCATCTATACGTGAAAACAATATGAGAATCCGTTCAGTTGTTTTTGAGTTTAACGCGTTACGGCAGACATACAGACGAGGTGAGCGGCGAGGTGAATATGTTTGTGTACCGTATTGTTTTATTACTAAATTAGTGACCCGCCCCGGCTTCGCCCAGGTACCACTAATTATGTCGATCTGATCGCTACCAAACACAGGAATGTGCCAATCTGGACAATCCCTGTAAATTTCATCGAAATCGGTCCAGCCGTTTCGGAGTCTATAGGTCTATAGGAACATATGTACATTCTTCGCTTTTTATATACTATTTATTTTTTCATAAAAAGTATCCTATGTTACTTTTAATACCTCCAAGAATATGTGTACAAAGTTTCATGATGATCGGTTGAGTAGTTTTCGCGTGAAAGCGTAACAAACAAACTTACATTCACATTTATAATATTAGTAGGGATTACTATATTAAAATTCTATGCTTAATTTATGTACCAATTGTTACGATAAAATATTTCATGTTCGCAGCAAATGACGATGACGCCGACATCCCGGACGTTCTTGGAGTGGGTGGAGCCCACGGTACCTCTCTACTTCGACGTGTACCTGTTCAACTGGACCAACGCGGACCAGTTCCCGGACGAGATCCCGAACTTGCAGGAAGTCGGTAAGCAAATTGAATCCTGTTCAATCTTTCGTGGCGTTACAAAAAATATAAGCCACGATAAATGGGGCTGGAGGCTTTCCTGATAGGGATAGGATGGGAAGGAAAAGAGTATTGGACGAGGATGGGATGCATGGGTAAAAGGAAGTTACTTTTTGCCCTGCTATGTCCTCCTCTGCCCATTAAGGGTAGACGACGCAGTTATTTGCTTGTTGCGGATGTCTATGGGTAGTGGTATCTGTAAATTTTTACACACACGTTTGAGCGGACGTCACTAGATAACTATTTCATGAAATTTAATTAAATAATAATAAGATTGAAACATAGGAGTAGTGGTGGCTCAGCGGTTTAGGCCCCGACTTACGTACTGTCGGATGAGGGTTCGAACCCAGGTGCTTTACTTTGTGTTATATTATTTCATCACCACTGCTCCAAAAGCGGTGAAGGAAAACATCGTGAGGAAACCGGTATGTTCTTAGAACCACCTAATTCGAAGACATGTGACATCCACCACCCGCACTGAGCCAGTGTGGTGGATTACGGCTCAAACCCTCTCTCTGAGAGGAGGCCTGGGTCCCTGCAGTGGGAAACATTCTAGAAAAGGCTGATTTATTATATTATTATTATCAAGAATGCAAAAATAAAACCTCATTTGATCCGTGTAATCCGGTATTAAATCGCAAAAAGTTAACGATCAATGTAAAAAAATAATGCTTTTGGTAAGTCAAAGCGTAACAAACAAACTGACATTTATATTAAGCTGTGATGTTGTAAATTAGGGCTGTGACATGACTGTTGGAATTTGTTTATTATTAGCTACTGTCATCCCTACTAATATTGTAAATGTGAATGTAAGTTTGTTTGTTACGCTTTCACGCGAAAACTACTCAACCGATCATCATGAAACTTTGTACACATATTGGAGGTACTAGAAGTAACATATTTTTTTACGAACAATTAAAAAAATATATTTGTCGAAAAATCTAATAATCTAGCTACTTCAACGCTATAATATTATAAATAGAAATTTGGTACAGGGATAGATTATAATCTGGAGTAGCACATAAGCTAAAATTTTGATTGATTGACACATAACAATGGTAGAGACCGCAACGACATCTGTTGCACGAATGTGCCGGCTGGTGAAATACCACGACCTCACAGAAGACAAGCGTGAATAGAATTAAGTGCTTCGGTTTCGTTTGATGAGTGACTCCTCTACTCCTTCACTTTTGCTACAAAAGATAGGGACGGAAGGGAAAGAGGGTTGGATGGAGGGGGTGAATAGGAGAAGGAAATATCCCTTTTTCCCGTCCTCTGTCGACCCAGGTATAGGCGTATCTGCAACTCATTAGCTTATTAGTGATCCGTTTTCTTGTAATCTACCATACAAAAAAACAATTGATAATTATTTAAAAAAACACGTATAGTTTGTTAACAATGCAAATATTAGTTACTGTCAATTATAAATAGTTATTAAAAAATAATTTTAAATTTAATTTAAGTACAAAATGGGTTAATTTTTTGTCTTAAGCTCGATTACCTTTCAAGACCTTTTTCTTTTATTAATGTATAACCTACATTTATAAGGTTGTTGTCATTGAAATAAATATGCACGAATGTTTTTTTTATATCGAAAATATAGCAGCGATTAATTTATTCAGACAGACAATTAATATAATGACGGGCCAGTTGGCGTAGTTTGTAAGACACTTGCTTTTCACGCCACAGGTCGTGGGCTCGATTCCCACCCAGGACAAACATTTGTGTACATAAACATGTCTGTCCTGAGTCTGTGCGTAATTATCTATTTAAGTATGTATTTACAAAATAAAACTAGTATATGTAGTATATCAGTTATCTGGTTGTCATAGCACAAGCTCTGCTTAGTTTGGGATCAGATGGCCGTGTGTGAATATCCTAGGATATTATTTTTATTATTATTAAAATACTAGGCGACTAGTTTTGTTTTAAGCCAGGCATTGACTAGTTAATAGCAATGCGTAGAACCGTTATATTTTGAATAATTAACTTTTTCTTTACAATTTATGTCACGACTTCCTCAAAATTACAACATTTCCATTGAAAATATAAAAACTGTAATGGCCACCATGTATGTTAAGTCACGTTTGTTTATTAACAAAAAATCGTTCATAATGTTCAACGAAAACTATAGGCATACAAGCTCGTCGGTTACGGGTACTCCTTATATCGCCCTTCTTTAGTATATCAGTAATCTGGTCGATATAAGTTCTCCTTGGACGTCTCGTGCCAACGCTGCCACTCACTGCCGCAACTTACATTTGTTTCAAGATCTCAGAATATAAATTGTTCAAAAAAATCTAATAATTGCGCGCACCAAGTAACCTCAGAACAATTTTTAACGACAGGAATCTATACGCTGCAGTAGGCAACCACCCCCTTTTTGACATGTCAAATTAAACTAAATTCACAAATAATGAAAAGAAATTATGTTTAAAGTTGGCTACCAGAAAATGTCCAGAGCGTATATTGTGATATATATGTCATTAATTTTAAGATTTTTTTAATTACAGCCAAATCGAAAAGTGTATACGGAACTTTATATCCGTCTTACATTGTAGGAAGGGATCGTCAGTTTTTTATCTGTGGTGTAGATGTTTGTATACCTAATAGACAATCACATCAGTCTGTAGTTTGACACAGACACACAAGACAGGCGTGAAATAGGGTATGGTGTTGGTAGCTTAATTGTGAAAGGGTGGGAAGTGGAAGGTGATACGTCGGGGGAGGGGATGGATAGGTTATATCCTTTTTTTGTTTATCCTCTGTCTATTAAAGGTCGGAAAACCTCTGATATCACAAGTAATAACTTTTGCTTTTACTTTAATTTCCCAGGTCCGTACCGTTTCCGTGAGCACAGACGACACGTCAACGTGACGTGGCACCCGCACAATGGATCCTTGTCGTACCGCACGCAGCGGAGCTGGCAGTTCGACGAGACCAGCAACGGCACACTCGACGACAGCATCACCACCCTTAATATTATAGCTGCCGTGAGTATATTACAACATTGTTCTGTTATGATATATTTAAAAAAGATACAAGGAAATGGGATGTCTAGAGAGAGAGAAAGGAAGAGACAGACAGAGAATGTCAAGGAGGAATCCGAATACATCATAAAACTGCATTTTTTATCGCAAATACAACAGCGATGAAGCAAGTATAAACTGTTATCTGAAGTATTGAGATATTTATGCTTTTGCATTTAATGAGTTAAATGCTTTAGACTTTGGATATGGGGGACTTAACCTCATTTGGGGGTTGTTTGACCCTCTTGTTGTTGAATTCTGGTGATTAGATACGAGCTTGACTATTGATTTCCAAAGCAAGAATTAAGGAAGTTTTAATCACGCCGGGTTCCTAGTTTAGTACAAGTCGTAAAGATGTAAATACGGTCACGAGGAACGTTTTCGCGTTCGCCTTGAGGATTGTAACAAGCCACTAAGGGCCGTACTACGGTAGGATTACATACGATCTAATTGGATTTCGACGACGAAAATAATACGTTATGTATGCGGCGACCATTTTTCTTCGTCTTCAATCTGAACGCCCCTTAACTTGAACTTAACTTAACTGGACCTTGTAAGTTGATTACAATATATTAGCAAAACAAAATAAAACTATTTATAGGCCCTCAAAATTCAACAGAAATTATGCCATTCAGCATTCTAGAAAATTATTCATTCTTAAAAAAATTGAAAAAAGAGTTAATTATTATTATTAATAATAAATATCGGACTGGTACACGAAATTAATCAATCGAAACTACTGTCCGTTCGAATCGAACTGAAGGTAGACCCGCCATAGCACAACCTGGGAGTAGGGGTACTAGGTTGAGTATGTACTAAATATTCCGACCTATTTATAAGCTTCAGAGTTCATTTTCTTATTCTATACTTCCTTATCCCAATTAATATTATAAATGTGATTGTAAGTTTATATGTTTGTTTGTTAGTTAGACTCACAACGAACAATTCAACTGTACATCATGAAATTTGGCACACATTGTCAGGGGTACAGTAAATGATATGGGGGGTACCTTTTATTTATCTCGTAAAAAGCTGTGTCCGAGATATAGGGACATAAATTAACATTATCGGTTGCCATGGTAATGGTTATGTCATGTTTAACCTGTAATATACTTAGTATAATCATAGAAAAATTTCCAGCGTGGAAAATGAGCAACAAATGAGTGAAACAGCTAGTTCACTATATTCGATGTGAATATTCGTTAATAACTTACAAGGCTACGTATAACTGCACCCTCGGGGATTACCCCCACACTAACGACTCCCGCCCTCGCTGCTCACTGCCAGTTACTACAAATCCCATACCTTAATTGGATAAGTTTGAAGGGATTCAAATTTTTTTACCTAAAAATAATACGGGATCGTAACGTGATTATAACGAGTTCGTTTTGTTACCGACTTTCTGACGTCATCAGTTTCGTTTTTTTTTTAAGAAACGGTATGTTCGGTTCAGACAGCATGTTATGATTTGTTCCGTAACAAACTTCTGCTAGTCATTGATATCTGCAGTTAAAAGAGTTACAAATGGCTTCATCAGGTTTTTTCTTTTATGTAAGAAGGTGGCAAACGAGCAAGAGGACCACTTGATGTAAAGTGAGCGCTACCCATAGACATCCGCAGCAGGTAAATATGTTGCAGATACGTTACCTACCTTTAATGGACAGAGAAGGTCATAGACAGGAAAAGGATATTTCCTTTTCCCCGTTAACCCACTCCCCGTCCAATCCTGTTCCCTTTTCCATCCCATCCTTATGAAGAACGGTTGGGAAGGGGAAGAGGACTGATATTAGCCCTCCGGTACCTCAATCATCAGGCGAAACGCAGAGTACTTCTACTTCGCGTCTGTTTTCTGTGAGGTCGTGGTATTTCACCGGTCGAGCCGGCCAATTCGTGCAACAGATGTTGTTGCGGGCTCTACCACTGTTAAAAGGTAAAGAAAACATAAAACTCAGAGGATCGGTAGCCGCCGTGATGTACTAGGAATACTTCTTTAATCCTTGGTCCATTTATCCAACATGTTCATCATGTCTTAACACCGTAATTTATTTTTTTATTTTATTTTTTTTTTTTATTTGGAAAACATACAGCAGAATACAAAATAACTTAGGTATATATACATAATATGAATAAGCTAATTACATGTTTTCACATATGAATATCTAAAAGAAAAAAAAATAGACCCCATCAGTAGACACACTTCACCGCAATGCTATTATAATAGACTTAATTTAAAAATAATAAAGAAAACAACAACATTTGCTTGGACAGAAAACAAATAAACTATATAAAAAAAGAAATAGTAAAACGAGGTGTAATGTACTTTTTATTCCAGTCAGCAATATATAGGTCGAGAGATTGGGGCTTTATCAGGCAGAAGGGCCTCGCGATGGGTCTGGCAATGTTCGGGCACCACGTATCGATATCGAAGCTGGCAACGGAACTACTCTTCGAGGGTTATGATGACCCACTCCTGGATCTCGCCAAGAATTTACCAGCGAGCACCACTGGAGGAGCGCCGCCCGTGGACAAGTTCGGATTGTTCTATGGTGTATGTACCCTTGTCTTTGTAGAGGTAGGGTGGTAACGCGCTATTCCTCCTCCTATGTTTATCAGTAAATTTTAATTCAAGTAACTTTATATCTATTTACTTTAAGATTTTTTAATTTTATTGTTGAATGTGTTGTAAATACAACCCGTTGTTTTTATGCAATTGTGGTACTATCTAGGAAAACTTACTAAGAATTTAGAAGATTAGCTAATAATTTTATTGAAGAATAAAACAAAGTAACATAACCTGCAACGAATCTTTCTATTTCAGAGGAACAACTCATTGGACACCGATGGCTACATGGAAGTGTCCACGGGCGCTGGCGGCCCGCTACCAGGCCAGATCTTAAAGTGGAACTATGAGGACCACCTCCCGTTCTACAACGGTGAATGCTCAAAGGTTAGTGAAGAAACACATTTTGACGCTTAAAGATTTACAAGGTATATGTATAGCAAGTGCCAGCCAAAGTTCATCCTCATCCTCATCATCCTTTCCTGTCATAAATATTGATTAAATAAATAAAGAATGTTGTATAATTTTCCCAGCTGTCAGGAAGCGCCGGCGAGTTCATGCCCCACAACTTGACTGAAGAATCTGGGTTGACGCTGTTCGTGCCGGACCTGTGCCGGACGGTGCTGCTGCAGTACACTGGCAGCGGCGCGCTAGCCGGCCTCTCCTACCACAAGTACGAGCTCACGGAGTCCAGCTTCGATAATTGTGAGTTGTGTACGACGATGGCGCACACAACAAAGTACTTGTGTCGTCCAGAAAGGGGGTACAAGCCCGTATAAAGATTAACACATAGGATCATCAACTTTGTTCTTTGTTTATATAGTGGTTGGTGCAAAAGTAATGGCCCTATTTGGTTCGGCTACAACTTATTTTCTAAATAAGAAAACTGAAATTAGTTTTTTTATATACGTATCTATAATTATGCCGTGAAATTCCGTGGCATTAGCATATATAGATGGATAGATATGGTGACTATGGTTTCATTTTGGTGTTAAGAAACATGGTACAACAACTAATGGCAGTAACCTACCATGAATTTTGAAGTTCAAAATCTCACTTGGTATTTCGTTTGGACAGGATAACTTGAGACAGTTTCTAAGTACATAAACTAGACTATAGTGTGGCGCTGTGACCCAAAGCCTTGGCCTCTGACTAGGTACATAGGTCTACTAATTTTACTAGACTACTAGTTTACTTACTTAGCGACTGCCATAAAAATATAACGCCAATATAAGAAGTAAGTCAGGCGAACTGCTTAATTTTTACAGTGGTAGAGCCCGCAACAACAACATCTGTTGCCTAATGGGCCGGCTCGACCGGTGGAATACCACGACCTCACAGAAAACAGGCGTGAAGCAGAAATACTCTGCGTTTCGTCTGATGAGTGAGGTGCCGGAGGCCTAATTTCCTCCTCCCTTTCCCACCCTTTTCTTGTAAGGATGGGAAGGGAACGGGAAGAGGATTGGACGGGGAGGGGGTTGATGGGAAAAGGGAAATATCCTTTTTCCTGTCTATACCCTCCTCGGTCCATTAAAGGTAGGCAACGCATCTGCAACATAATTTCTTGTTGCGGATGTCTATGGGTAGCGTACACTTATGTGATCCGCTTGCTCGTTTGCCACGTCATTCCATAAAAAAAATTAAATCCTATAAAAAACCCCAATATTTCCCCAGCATCATCATCACCGGGTAACTCCTGCTTCTGCAACGGCGAGTGCGCGTGGGGTGGTGTGATGAATGTGTCGTCCTGCCGCTACGGCTCGCCCTCCTTCCTGTCGCTGCCACACTTCCTGCACGGCGATCCGCGTCTGCGGGATCTCGTTACCGGGATGGACCCTGACCCGGAGAAGCACTCCTTCTACTTCTCCGTGGAACCAGTAAGCTTCCTTGATTGAAACATCCTTTCTTCTAATCCAAAGCTTTTGTTGAAAACTATCACAATTATTTAAGGTTAAGTTGATATCAGTCACTGATATAACAGTGCTTTAACTTACTTAAGTGGTTAAGCTTCTCCTTATGATAGTCACTGTAGGTAAAGACTCTCAAATTATTCCTGAATTAGAATTATTTCATTTTGCCGCATTCGTCTAGCACATTCATGCGATTACGAGTTTCACCATAGATTTAATTGTTCTTTTTACCCAGAAACTGGGGGTGCCCTTGGAGGTTTCGGCGAGATTTCAACTCAATATCTGGATAGAACCGACTTCGAATATAGAGTAAGTAAAAACATAGTATCTGCTGACGGGAAAACTTTGCGCAGTTGATACTAATTAGTGGCAACTAAATAATATGTCAGTTGTCAAAATCAACAAATTACCACACACTTACGATGACGTGGCGTGGTTAAAGTTGGCTACACAGGTCACAAAAGGCGCGATTTTCATAAGAAAGACTGTATTTAATAGTGTTTTCATTAATTCTCCTGCAGATTATATGAGAAGGTGCCAAAAATGTTGTTCCCTATCTTCTGGGTAGAGCAGAAGGTTCACATAGAAGACCGGGTGCTATCGGAGCTGCGGATAGTACGCGCTATCCTCGACTGGGGAGGCGCGGTGTGCGCCGGCATGACTCTCTTCTTCACCGTGCTTGCTATCAAAATCCTCTGCTGTAAGAAAAAACCTACATATTCCAGGTATGTAGCTTACCGAATGGCTAATGTGTTTACTGACATTCGTTATGGATGGAAAACTTAATCACTATATCTGACAGAAGACCAGGAGGGTGGCATCTCCTGTAAACCTCAGAGCTCGGTCGAGGAGGATGTTTTGAGGTCGAGAGTCCTGGTGCTGGGTGACTCATGTTGACTATCTAGTCAACATGAGTCACCCAGGACCAGATCCATATAAAGTGGATCTATCCACTTTAAGCACGGCATTGATAGGGAACATCCGAAGGAGTCTGGTAGTTGGAGGTTATGAAAATCTGTCTCTGGATATCGCCTGTACCTGACTTTGACTATGTAAGCTATTTTAGGATTCACCGAGATGCAACAAATGAAGAGCGAAAACAAATTCTTAAATCTGGAATATCTATTACACGTCACAGAAAGAATCATAACTGTCGCAGTAGGAATCGTTCCTCTCGTACGTATCAAAGAAAAAGGTAATACTTTTAAATAGGATGGTGTGGATAAATTGGGTGATGTGGTTAACTTTAACCAAGGTATAAATGCTAAAGCTAATGATTTCGAGGGCTTACGCGCGGCTGTTAATGCAGAAACTAATCGTGTAGAAGTACTATGTACAACACACCGAAATGCTCATCAGAAACGGATAATTTGAAATCTTGATAAAAGATAGAAAACAAATCATTTTAGGAATGAAGACTCGTATACGCCTTGGATATAATAAAAGTATAATGAATAGAAATGCTGTTGGCCGCAATACTATGATAGCTAAACAGCTTTATAATTTTAACATGCATGACTCTTAGTATGCAAAAATTTAACAAGGGAAGGTATGAGACACCCCCAACACGTAGAGAAGTGAAAACAAGAATTGCCTAAATAACGTACACTCAAATGCTAAAAGCCTACAGACATTACAGATCGAAAATACAAATGCCGATGCATAAAATACAAAATTCTGACTGATATTGAGTCAACCACCCACAGAGATATAAGATTGGATGAGACACCGACTCAGGCAGTACATATGCTATCAAACGATGATATACTGAATTAAAATAATTTAAGAAACTTACGAAAGGAAATCGGAGACTGAAACACATTTTTGTTTTATGTTTATCAGTAAGAATTATTAATTGCTAGGTTTAACTAACTTTAAATATGATAGGTGTATATGCCTTTTTAACTACACCAAGACAAAACCAGGAGCTCTATAGAAAGCTTTATAAAATCGTACACTTGAATCTAATTATAGAGTGCTATAGTTTTAATAATTTTGATTTACATTACGCAATTCTACTTGGGACAAACGTTAGGATAATGGCTACACCATAGCTCATCGTTCCCATAGAACCAAATAATTTTGTCGATGGTAATAAGTAACCTAATCTAATAAAATAAAACTTTCTCATTTCAGGCCTTGCGAAATGATGTCCGAAAAGCCGAAGGAAGAAGAAGCACTTAAGTTGAATCCATTATAAGGTTAGATGTAGTAAGGCCAGATCTGGTCCCTAATATTTGAGAGGCTTTCAGTCTTAACATGGCAATATCATGGTATTTAAATGTCACTGTTAGTTTAGTAGTAATCTCAAAATGTACGATGGCAACAATAACAAATTTTGAGATTCTACCGATCCAATCATTTGTATATGAAATTTTATTAAATTTACAATTTAATGTTTTTATGAAAAAATTCTATACAAACACGTAGACTTGGAATAAAAAAATAAATTTAAGGCAGATACATTAGCAGAAAATTTATTTTACAGTTAACCTAAAATTACCATGATAATGTTGAAAAGATTATTTGAATAAATATGACAAATAAACGGTAGATAATGTATTTAATAAGATTTTCATTAAGTAATCACAAGATAAAGACATGTTATATCCATTAAATTTAGTTCAAAGTGGTTTATTAAATGGGACCCAGATTTTTTTAATGTAAACCTTTTTCTAATCATATAGATTGTATTTTAGTGCCAATTTTTAGGTAAACTCATGGAAAATTAAAATATTTAGAACCTTATTAGTTTAGAAGAAAAAATCTTATGCTTGGAAGTTAGACAGGATCTCAGATTTAGAGAAAGTATGGCTGTTATGCTATTTGTAGCTCTCTCATGTATGTTTTTGCCTTGAGTAAGATGGAGGAAAATTAACTTAAGCTTATTTTGTACGAATTACCATCATAAATAATTGTAAGCCTTGAAGAAAAAAGTATATTTTTTTAAGAGTATATGGCAACCTCGATAAGAATATTATCGCACATTATTTTAATAACAATGCGTTTAGTAACTTTTTTTATCAACATAAACTTTATGACATAAAAATAAATAATTCCTGTTAAAGTTACTTATTCATGGGATTTATCTGTTTAGTGTATAATTAGAATTTTTGAAGCAAATTTAATTACCTTTATCCTTAATCCATTTTAAAATGTCATAATTTACTTTTGAATTGTAGAGCATACTTGCAATTGCCGTTATATTAAAATGATATTAAAATAGATGTTGTTACATACTAGAGGTATCTATATAAATCTACAGATATTAGTTTTAAATATTTATATTAAATTATAGCAGGTTTATAAAGATTGCAACACGTAAAGGTATCTATAATCATTAAGTTAAATGACAATTTAAATAAATAAATCATACAGTGATTTTTCTTTTACAATTTAGTAAAAGGCATGTTTACGTCTCATTTGTATATTTTATACTTAGATAATTATTTCCAATAGAATATTACTTACTGTGATAAGATTAGTTTGTTTATGCAGCGCCTAAATTTATTTGCGACTAATGAATAATCTTCTTATTTGCCGTAAAATTTTAACAGGCGCTAAAATTCCATATGTTAAGTGTGTATAATATTATTACCACAAGAATATGTAGGCTAAGAATACTTCTGTTCTTGAATTCTGATTTCCTTACTCAGCCAGACATAAATAAATGTATATTTCTCAAAGATCAAAGTGCGATCTAGCTTTGTTTTTTTATGTCTGTTGGCAGTTCACACGGACACGAAATGTACGATATGTAAATTATATACCTATATGTTTCTCTGCATTACGCTTTGGATTAGATTGAGTAATAATCATTGTTTCTGTGGCTGTTCGAAAATAAAACGTATATTTGGTACGCGATCAGAATGTAATGCGGTCTTTTGAAACTGAAATGGTTGGAAATGATAAGGCGCAGTAGCGTCAATCCATCAGACGGCTAAGTTATATAGCAAGATCAAAGAACGAGCGACAATCTGACCACCATTATTTATAAAACCTGAAAGTTTCACTTCATTAAAGTACTTCGACTTCAGTGTTTCGAACAGCAACCGTCTGTGTTTCGTTCTGAATCCTGATACCAGTGAACTGTCAAACGCTTGTATTTACAATTCCAGCGTAGAGAGGACCAGTCTCAGTAAAGAATGTCCACATTCCGCCCTCACTGTTAGGTTTTAATTGCAACGATGTAAATACGTTTACGGACGGGATAGCATAACTGTCAGAACGTTCTTGTTAAAGCTCCTCGTGTGAACTGTCATTTTATATTTACTTTGACACGGTTCCATGCCAAATGAATTGGTTTTGAATCCTTAAATTCAAAGCACAAATCATATTTACGATTCTTCGGGTTAAGTAACTTACTGTTAAAACTAATCCTGCATATTGGGATTGTCATTTTACAAAAGGAAAGACAATAATTGTAGAGATTAAAGTACATTACAAGTAATTTTTTGCATAACCCATTCTAAGTCAAAATGTACAATGTACCCTCTTATTTATCGTAGGCTTGTATTGCCGAAAAATTGACACAGTTTTTTTCAGAGATCTTGTTTCGATACACAATCATGTGCCAGAGACCCACTATATAAACGTAACACTCGTCTCGAACAAAAACATTAAATAAACGAAATAATATTATATTCGTTACAATACAAGAATTATAATTTTATTTCTAAAATAAGGTGACTCTGTTATATTATTAGGTTATGTTTGTATTATATTGTAAATATTTTCTCATAACTTTATCATGAGGATTTATGTAAAGAAATAAATATAACTGAAATAGAATGGAACTTAATGAATAACTTTCTTACTTCATTAACTTTGCTAAGCTTAATGCTACCTAAAGTTACTGACAGCTGTCGAAAATTAATCAATTTTTCTTATATTCCATTCACGCTTTACACCCAATATCCTAATATAAAATGTTAAAAGGGAGAACAAAGAAGAAAAACCAGTACAAACCCATTAATTATAATTTACGATTTGTTTACGTAAATTCTGATGCTATCGAATGAATGAAATATGGATATACAAGTATATGCTTTAGAGATGTATGCAACATATGTTAATGTATTTTTGATATGTATTGTCCGAAAAGTTTTTTAAAAATACAGCCTTATAATTTAATAAATATATTTCAAAACAAAGTTTTATTCTTCATTTAATACTAGTGACCCGCCCCGGCCTCGCCCGGGTACCACTAATTATGTCGATCTGATCGCTACCAATCACAGGAATGTGCCAATCTGGACAATCCCTGTAAATTTCATCGAAATCCGTCCAGCCGTTTCGGAGTCTATAGGTCTATAGGGAACATACATACTTCGCTTTTTATATACTATTTTTTTTGATAAAAAGTATCCTATGTTACTTCTAGTACCTCCAAGAATATGTGTACAAAGTTTCATGATGATCGGTTGAGTAGTTTTCACGTGAAAGCGTAACAAACAAACTTACATTCACATTTATAATATTAGTAGGGATCTATTCTATTTAAGCTTAAGAGCCTCATTTGTTTTATCAATTCCTAAAGTTTTAAGAATTAAAATATTTAATTAATGAAATTTTCCTGAATATATGGTAATAAAATTTTCAGCGGCTGTAAATCGAACTTGGGACTTACAATGTAGGCGAATAGATGAGTTATGTAACGTGATGCGATGAACACGCGGTCCTCAGTTTGAGAGATAATGGAAATAATCTCCACATCGGCCATATCTTATATCTTATCGTAAAATTCTGATATACATACATACGTATATATATAAAATAACATGATCTAATGAATTTTTGTACACAAAATATAAATAGTATAATATATATAGCATTAAATAAAAACCCCTTAAATAGAAAGTTTCTTCCCCCCCCCCTCAAATACCCAATAACCCTGGCACACCTCTCTCACTTCTTCCACATCCATACATCTACGTATACATGCTCGTCGGTTACGGGTACTCCTTACATCGCCCTTCTCAAGTATGTCACTAATCTGATCGATATTAGTTCTCCTTGGAAGTCCCCTGCCAATATTGCCACTCACTTTTGCAACATAATTGTCTCGTTACTCTCCATTCATCCTTTCAATAATAAATCTGTAGTAGTTATTGAAAATTATAGTTGTTTAGATGAAGACAATAGCAATTGCCTCAATCTACGGCACTTGAATAAAAAAGTATAAAAATAAGCGAGTAAAGACACGTGCAGAGACTCTCTAGACCTCTTGAAACCCTCGCGGCAGTCCTTGATGCGTCTTCAAATCAATTTATCCGCAACAATCAACCTGTCACCCGGCAATTGGGCAATTTAGCAATCAGCAGGTGGGGGGACGTCCTGCCGTGGACACACGCGCCCGTCACTCCCAAACAGCCAGCTCAGGACAGGAATATGCTCCTCTGAGACGCACCGAACTACCAGAGAACCCGTCAACATGATAGTCTATGTGCTTTTGGCTTTTATAGGTGAGTACACCATACTTAAAACTTTTTAATTTGCAGTAAACTGGTAGAGAAATGAAGTATTGAGTTGAGATTAAATAAATAAATTTGCAACTATAAAATATATTACTATATCAAGTATTGTAGTGTAAGCTTATACGTAACTTTTTTAATACATTGTAATCTCATAAATGGATTCCACCGCGTTCTTTACCTACTAACCCAAATACAAGTAACTTAGCGCACGCAAAAATATCACTTCTGAGTAGCTGATTCACTAAATTTGCTATTTTCCTCCTTTCAATACGTAACTTCAACACCTTAAGTTGACTTCGATCGTGACAAGTTTATATATTTTTATAGAAAGTAAGTAAAAAGTAGAATACATTTTTAATATCTGTATTTACATTTAACCCCAGTTGTTATTTATTTTGTATCAATAATATATGTATAAAACAATACAGCAGGGTTGCAACCCTAATTTCACATATATTCCATCTCCACAAATTTATTTTCCATGTAACCGTAGCTTACAAGCACCATAATTTCCCCATCGTCATCCCACAACACGACAGAGCTTCAAATTCCACACCACCTTGATGGTTGGTATTCTACTACCACGCGGTTTTCGCATAAGTTTCTGTCCCATAAGGAGGTTGCCGTTTTTTAATAATCTGTCTCCAGTAGTATTTCCAAACCAATACCACATAAGGGCCTTCAACGTACGCCTTCCTTAGAGCAGGCAACACATCTGTGTTCCGTTCCTCTGTTGTTGCGGATAGGTGGCGGTGATCAGCGTTAGGCGACCCATTGCTCATTTGCCACCTTCTCTTATAAAAAAATGATTTAGTTCCATAGTACATCACGTAGGATTTATTAATTCAGAAATCATTCGCCCACCCTGCGATGCGTTCTATCTATTAATACATAATATAGATATATCCATTAATAGGTTAGAAAGACCAGTGCATTCCTTCCCCACCTTCTTATCCACCATAAACATCTTTCCAACTTCTATATTTTTCTTTTTTTTAAATCAGTTGAAATCCTTCATCCACTGTAGTCCTTTTTGCTTAAAATATCTTAAGATCTATGATAATTCTGGTTATCCCCCCTTCGCAATCTTTTCTTATAAGGTAAGGATGGGAAGGGGAAGAAAATTTTATGGTGGAGGGGATGTATAGGAATTGGAAATAATCATTTTCTATTTATCCCCTCCTCTGTCCATTAAAGGTGGGCAACGCATCTGCAACTCATTAGTTAGTTGTAGATGTCTATGGGTAGCGATGACATCAGGTGAACTGCTTGCTAATTTATCACCTAGTACAATAAAAAAAATTAAAATGGCAACGAACGAACGAACAACGAAATGACAACAATGTCACCCTTGATTCATTTATGAATAGCGCTGGTCGCTACCGAGAATCGTCAACGTCCACACAATGCCGAGATAACCTCGCACTGATATATTCATCAAGCATATGAATAGGAACACCAGATATCATTGTTAATTCAGGACATGACAGGATTACACGTAGTTTGAACCTATCATATTTGCTTCCTTGAATTCTTCCTGCTAAAGTGAATCTTCCCTCTCACACTCTTGAGGTAAACTCACGTCAGTTTCTTCTTTTATGGTTTTCATCAACGTTCCAGGTTACCGAATTATGGTGGCAACGATGAACCGTAAGTTATTTAATACTATAATCAATAAATAAGGATAAAATAATATTAATAACAACAGATAATAAAGCAATAGAAAATAATGCAAACGTGAAAGACAAATTCTACGTATAATTTTTTTCCAGCGCTAACCGATTACATTATCTATTTTATCTATATATTTATAAGTTTTTAAGTTCAAATTCAGTTCTTTGCAAATCAAATTCTGACGTTTTCATGGTAATTTGATAGGTTAAATTCAGAGAAGTTAAGAGTTACAAATCTTTATGCATAATAGATTATTTCTTTGTTTCTTTCATCTTGTTTTGGCTGACGTCGTGTTAGTTTTTTATAACATATAAATTTACAGATCAGATATCAATATGCCTGTGTTTCATGTATAATAAAGTTGTGTGTTATCAAGATTTGTGTACAATATAAGTAATATATATAATAAATTTACCTCATGATCCATTACACTTTACAGACCGTGTTTTATTTCAATTCACGCATATGTGCAATAAAACAAAAATATAAAACGTCTTAGGATCTTTTCTCTGTTTATTATCTCATAGGAATTAAACTAGGACTATCCGAGTAAAATAATATTGTATACTGACAAATGAGTCAATGGCAATTTGCGAAGAATTTCCGGGTGAGATAAGCAGCGGGCGCATGTTTCGCGTCTCTGTGGTGGCGGCGCGTTTACGTTCGGCCGTCAATAAGTGCTCGAAAATAAGCAAACTGAGTTTCAGGTTGCTTTGAACTTAACCATGCACCCATTGCCACTCACACACAAATTAAAATAATTTCGAATATTTCCTAGTACCAGTGTTACATTTGACGCAGATATACATTTGGAGATTTATGTATTTATTTGACCGCAAGAAAATGATAATAACAAATTTGAATTCATTCCAGTTTCACAATTTGTAATGACTCAGTAAATGTTGTAACCTACCTTAATTTTTCTCTGTATTTCTCTAATATTTTGTCTCTTGTTGCAAATTTATGAAATATGCACAAAAACCATACATATTTCCCTACAAAGTTTCATCCCTTATTTTCACTTTACCCTTACCTTTAAGGATAAAATTCTTACAAACTTTGAATGCCATTTATTATATCTAATCAAAAGCCTTTCAAGCTTCTAGCTTCAAAAATGACGAAACTTCCATACAAAATTCAACCTATTTCAACGCCTTACAGCCCTTTTATGGCATTAAAATGTAGCCTATGTCCGTGCTCAGGTTCTAAACTATCACTACACCGAATTCCATTTAAATCGGTTCAGTAGTTTAGGCGTGAAAGCGTAATAAACGAACAGACAGTTTTACTTTCGCATTCATAATATTAGTAAGGATTTTTAAGAAAGCAATGATCGTAGTGACCTCGTAGTCCAGCATTAATATAAACCGCAGAATATACTTCAAAGAACATTCCGTCCCGACATCGCACCATTCCAACGGCTGCAGACTTTGTTTATGTTCACTCGAACTAAATTTGCAATTCTCTTTGAAGTCTAGGTGTTAAAATCACCAGGTTAGCTCTGGTCCAGGTTATATGTGGAATAATTCGCAAGTTAATACTAAAAGATAGCTTTGCTAAAGACGTTTTCGGTTTGGTTATATCTTGAAATTATATGCCAGTAAAGTTGGTAATGGGAATTGGCATATCTGCATCTTTACCATGCATTTTGTTTTTTTTTTATGGAAGAAGGTGGCAAACGAGCAAGCGGATCACCTGATGTTAAGTGAACGCTGCCCATAGACATCCGCAACAAGCAACTGTGTTGCAGATGCGTTGCCTACCTTTAATAGACAGAGGAGGTAACATATTAAAACAGTATACAAGCAGGTTTCGGTATTATTTTGAAAGCGTTTAAATTATTAACACAATTTTTTTTATTAATATTAAAATTCTATTCTTTTCCTGAGGAAATGTATTTATTTTTTAAATTAATATAAGTAATAAAACAAATATACAACTAGCGCCATTATTCCAGTTATATATTCTGTATGTAAGATACGTAATGATGTCTGTCGTTTTCGAACTTGGCCGCAAAGTGTTTTGACATTGCAACAAGTAAATGTTACGTTAATAATAGATTTGTGTGCGTGACCTTGTTTAAAGTTGCCTGTTTTAATTAACACACTTTGTACGTGAATTTAAGGCATCGATTAAGGTTTGTGTATTCATATTTAAGGTATACAAGCATTACAGTCATGATAAATTGTTTTGCATCATGTTTTGTTATGACAGCGTCCAGTGTTGCCACAAGCACAATTTTTAAATACTACCAGTTGTGTTACTGTTTGCGGTAACAATGTAGTACATAAAATTATTTATTTTTTATGCTTTTAACTATTGCTCATCATATTTTTTTTAAATTATTTTTCAACTAAACCTTTTTTTTAACTAAAATATATATTGTCGGTACCGCTTATAACAAATATGTCTAATTTAAACTCCAACTATTATTCAATGATATTATAATACAAAAAATAGCAGATATGCCATTAGCGGTTTAAAAGTGAAGACTCAAAAAGTGTGCTAATAGTACAATTTTTCTTTAGTTTACGTCATGTGTTTACATGTACGCTTCAGTGACAAACACTAGCTGTCCTCTTTTTTCTTATTATTTTAATTACGCTATCCTTTTTACATTTGACATGTGTGAATGTTGCTGTCACTATCTTTGGGACACTCTTGACCGGTGATTTTATTTTATAATTATAATTTTTATGTACTATTATATAAATAATTGGTAAAAGATATGAATTAATTTATTGACTGTAAATAAAACTATTTACAGCCACCTCAACTGCCGTAGCAGAAGAAGAAATCATGAAGAACCTGACCACGGTGACCTGGGCTCATGCAGTCAACAATAAGACATATCTAGAGGCTGCTTTAGCCAGTGAGTAAAACTGTGTTGAATTGAAAGATATATTAGTTTGGCAAAATTATATTTTTCTCATAGCATTTATATAGATTGCCAAAGTTTTATTAATTTTAGCTAGGATTCAACTTTCAAACCGGTGTACTAACGTCGCTAAAGTTTCAGGTACACTAGTCATTGAACATGCGAGCGAACGAATGCAAGGAAACATTGTTGTGCTTATAAGCAGGACTGTTATTAAGTTACATAAGTAAATGGTTTAACCACAGAGTAGTGTCAGGTGTACAACTGCTGCAATATAAAGCAATGACTAATAGATCTTTTAAAGTGTATCTGCTATTTTTATTGGACAAAATAAGCGAAAATTCCAAGACCAACAGTTTTAATACAATAAAAATATACAGTCGTTGATTTATCGTAGTTTTAGTAGTTTAATGGCTTATGTCTGCATGTTTATTTTGTAGACTCCTCACTAGGTGATAGTGTAAGATGTTTAATTTTTTTCAAGACAAACAAAAAAACTAGATTTGTTCCTTACGGTGCCATAGAATTGAATAATTATAAATCGACCCTCGGTGAGTAGAATGCAAAACTAAAGTGATTATGCATAAAACGTCTGAGTTTGATTACGCTGTATCCACTTTCGCCGGTCGAACGCCCCGTTCCCAGAACCGTAAGCAATTAATAACAATTATTGTGACAGATTTAGGCTCCACGAGTTAAAACTGAACGCAGTTTCAAGCTCGGCCGCAACGATACGACTTCGAACAATAGTTTTACTCGAACCAGGAAGATTATGTCGCAAGAATTATTATCGGTCAGATAGAACGCTATCCGCAATCTATATTATCTACTTCAGTTGTGTGATTCATACAAAATAATTATAACGCCATCTTTTGGTCAATGTTAGAATTTTATATTAATATACTACTGCAGGTATTGCTGCATAATTATTTTACATTTATTTGAACAGCGTAATATCATTTTTTTAATGTTATTCTCTGAACATTATCTTGGTAGCAGACAAAATCTAAAGCGAGCGAGTTAGAAAGAATTTAAATACATCAGTAGTTTGCGTATTTTGAGTCCAGGCTTAAAAGATTCCATGGGCTGGTAAATTATTAGGGTAAAGAATGACCTTGAATGACCGTCTGATGTAAGAAATAGTTGTCATTACAATTTCACATAACAGGTAGTATTTTAAATATGTTTTTTACAAAACTACATAAAAAAACAAGTTGTCTGGACATCGGTCTTTCAATTTGCCCATAAGTACCGATCCAGTGAGAATAGTTAGGAAAGGCTGGCCTTATCTTGTTAATATAGTTTTTTTTTGGTGGATTCGATTTTCAAATCGCAGGCAAATATTTAAAAATCAATATAATAAAATACTTCATTCAAATTAACATCTCTACGTATAGGGGTCTGGATATGTTGTATTTTATCTGTCGTTTTAAAAGGAATACGTGGACATAGATGAGACGGACATCACATCATCAGCTTACGTTTGTGATAATATAACACTAAACATATTTCCAGGCGATGTCTCCATGCTAGAAGCAGATATAGTCCTGGGCCACATCACAGGTAAGGAAGGCCCTGCGATACCAGTTATGGCTCACCCTCCGGCCACCACCTCTGACATCACCTTAGGTGACTTCCTGACCGCGGTCGCTCAGCACAACAACGGCAACTCCAAGCAGAAAGGCGTCAAGCTCGACTTCAAGAGCATTGAAGCGCTTGAGAAGTCGCAGGATCAAATAGCACAGTTTAGTAAACCAGAAGTAAGTGCCGTTTTGTAAAATACAAGGTAACTTTAACTCTATTAAGGGTAGCGAGAATTGTATTCGTTATTCTTACCAACATATGTCCTATAAAAACATTAAATAATGTTGCCTCGGTTAGGAAAGTACACAGTAAGTGGTGTCGAATATTTACACACAATAGGTTCTTGGCTTTGTCGTCCGTAGCACAGAAATCTTAATAAAAGTATAGCCTTCTAGTGCAACGGATTGAGTAATCTTATTACCCTTGCCAGATGATATAATTCTTAAATATTTTCCCCGCAGACATCGCAACAGGACATCGGCAATAAAAGTAATTTTATGATGGCATTAAACCCAATTACAAACGCATAAAATTTATGGATGTAATCTTAATTACAATAGTTTAATATCTATCTTTATAAGCATCTATTTTATGACATCATGACCAACATGCACCATAGAGTTCAGAATAGTGTAGGCTACACTATATTGGAGCGATATCAGGATGAACATTCTCTATTAAGATGTTAATTTGAAAGGATGACCGTTTACTGAATACATATATTTGTTTCTATTGTCACCTCGCAAAGCTTTCCTAAATGGAAGCAATGTTCTTTGTAGACTTTTCAAAATTTGTATACTGTTTTCTTGAAATAATCTATAACTATTTTTCGCAGTCTACTTATAAAATTAAGAGACAATTCTGCAGTCTATATTCTTGGAATATCTTATAAAATATACCCTAAAACAATTCTTTAAAAAAAGCTTTATATTATATTAAAATCCTGTGTTATTCATTTGTTGCATACATAACTTTTCCAATTACCTATTCTAATAGAAAGGACACTTTGATACACATAATTCAAACAATTCACACGCTTCGTCATTTCTAAATTAGCTGTTTCAGTAACAATTTTAGACTAAATTATACCCTAATACAAGTTACTAAAGTGTTAAACTGTTCAGCTGGCAACACAGTGCATTTAATTGTCATTATGGTGCTTATCACAAAGTGACAGAAGCTATGTTTGCTTGACATCTGTCAATGTCAGGACAGGAGTTACCAGCGGCTGATTTTAATTGCCTAAATGTGCCCAAAGCAATTATTCTTTAACGAGCGTAATTCAAAGAGTCATGAATTTTCATAGATATGCTGGCGTCTAGATTGAATGAATGAACGTGAATTGATTTTTTCTGATAAATAACAATCATTAATAATTTTATTTTAAGAATGTTGAAATCATTCAAGCGCTTTACAAATAAATTTACGACATCGCATTTGATTAACATACAGAAGGATCAAATATATGTGTGTTTTAGAAAAATTTATGATGAAATCACTGGTTCGCTATTAACTGCAAATTTTTAGAGGTGCGCACACAGATTGCCAAAAGTACCATTTCAGATCACGTTTCCGTTGTGGCTGAACGCGGACATCTTACCTGGCCCGGTGAACGCGACGACCACTCCTGTAGATCCCTTGAAGTTCCTGTCCCTGGGGGCGAAACACCCTCGCGCGGTGCTCTCCGTGGGCTGGACCACCAACTACGGCGGTAACATCACCGAGGGCGAGTACAGCCGCGACCAGATCGGCACCATGCTGCGGCTGGTCAATGAACACGTCAATCAGACGGTCACCTTCCCGGTCAGAGTTCTTACTTTTATACTAAATCGAACAAAACATTAGCCTTGCAATGAAGATTCCGGCTAGGTTAGTCAAACTAAAAAGCAGTGCCGGATCAATACTCCTGCTTAGCGGATAAAATAGTAAGGGTCCCCTTGAAGGAAATGTATCAACCACTAGTAATTATGACACAGTTCTAAATTGCGCTTTTTAACTTTTACGTTTCACTAATTTTAGTAGAACGTAATAAATACATTCTCTTTTGTTAGGTGCGTGCTGGCCTGGCATCAAATAGCCAACCGGTCCTGCTGGATCTCCTCCGGGAGACTGCGTCACTCAACTCTTCAATGACGGTGTGGTCGAGCGAGGGTGATGCGGTCGAGGTGGACCGTCTGCGGGCGCTGATCCTCACCGTGGGGCTGGAGCGCACCTACCTGGACGTACCCGACGATCTCGCAGCCAAACTTCATCTGCCCCCACCCGATACTAAAGTAAAGAATTGAATAAATACAAACTAAAGCAATAATTCTTATTTACCTTGTTATTTTATTTTGTTGGTACATCAATACCATATTGTTGTGCGCGTTTCTTTTTAATTACTGCACTATGTTACGCTGTTGTTAATATTAGAACAGTGACTAAGGGTTGTACGATCTGACAGACACGCCCGGTTTCTGAAAAGCTGATCTACGGAAAAAATTACTAGCTAGCTGTCAAAATGTCAGATGTCCGATAAAATGTCACTTGAATTGTTAGAATCATGTCATCGAAGATGACATTTAACTTGACAGGAGTTTTAAAGTACCGATACATAACTTGTTTTAATTTGCAAAGCTTGTATGGTTAACATATTCCTGGTTACATTTAGACATATAATAAATCTTGTAGATCTGAGAGTGCTTATTCCGATAGACATTAAAGCTGTTTCATAATCCCATAAAAGAAAAAAAGAGGTGAACGAAAACAAAACGATAATTTAAAATAACTTTCTCCCGGCATTTAATTGGTACATTGTTATAATTAACTATTTGTTGTTTGTAATAACGAGTTAGCATTGCGTGTGTTGTAAGCGGAACGCGTGGCTCAACGATGTCATGACATGACGTGTGTCATGACAATTTGAAAACCATAAACGAGCTGTCATTTTGACTTTTTATTTTGTTGACAAACCAACTATCATATACTTTAACAAGATCACAGTATAAGTAAATCGTACGACCAATGCTGACGATGATTGAAAATTATTTTAGGAATTGTACTCCAATCCATTCATGTACCAACTAAAATTGGCAATTATATCTCTGTAAACGTCTAGTGAACAGAGATCGTACACTCATTACCTCCCTGACCTTTTGATACTTCCTGTGTGGTCGGCACAGTATGACCGTAGTCTATACTGTTTAGGTTTTGGCTACAGTTTTTACGGCTGGCAGCTTGCTTGACACCAACCCGCGGGAATCAGTTATAATTCCTATTTGTATAGTCTCAAAAGTGTCCCTATTCTTATGATAATTTTTTTTCGTGTATGATCATTTATTGCTATAATTGGGAAAACCTCAACTGTACAGCACCCTCTCGATATTGTCGCTCGCTAGATTTTCCTCCTTCGAGTCACTAAACTATCATACGCCTTATTATTCAAATGCCCTCAAACCCGCCGCTTAGTCTGGCGTGCGTAGCCTCACAAGTTACTGTAATCACCTTGTCATGCGATTCTCAACTTAAATACCATAGCTTTAAAATACAAAGTGTATGTATTAGAAAGTTTGCAGAGTGTGACGACCTTCCCATGTGCGGCGCATCTGACTACGACTGTCTAGCATTCCCTTTGGCATGCCAATTGAAGGCACGGCTCGGTTAACTCATGCCGAAGCTATGCGCTCGGTACAGCTACAATGACCACGTTTAATTATATCTTACTAAAGTATCTTAAACGTTTAGTCGTAGTACTATTATTGACAATTCAAGGTAGCTACAACAGCTTGATTGGTTATTTTATCTCAAAACTTGAAAAATCTTTCTATTCTAGATTAAATTTCGGATGGTGGATAACATTAGCTGCACCCGCTAATAGCTAGTAGGTCGTATAGTTCTAAGAACTCACGGAGCGATTTTCACCCGCGGTTGCGGTCCTGCGGTTTTATTTATAAACTCACTAGACCGGAATTCTGTGCGATTAACGTGATCGCGATTCTACTAGTTACTCGCAGCCGCAAACAATCTTTCACGTTGCGTAAAGTGAGTCGTAAAAAAATATTTCATTTTTTACATACACATCTTCATTCTACGGAAGCCGTGGGCCTAAAACCGCTGCTGACTCGATTGAAAATCGATCCATGACTTTTCACCTTAATGCTGCACGTAAATATTGGTATTACCCATAGAGGGGGCAGTAGGTCGAAGATAAGCAGCGAAATATAATATGAATTGGGTAAGTTTTAAGGACATACAGAAAATACTTTAGAAGAAGTGGTGGCGTAATAAGCTTAGCTTGACAGACTAGGAGCTGTGTTCTCACATGTCACTTGTCACTTAAAACTGAACGGCTTGTTATAGCGCCCAATGTTAGTGACATCTCGTGAGACAATAATAATGATCGCCGTTTATCACAATCCCGGCAGACGTGTGCGGCCGTAACGAAGTCGACCCGGAACTAAGTGGGACACTAGTTGACAGACAGACATACAGAGAAGCATTAAAATCACTTATCTATACATATAAAACTAGAAACAGACTGACTAATATATAAACCAACAGTTCAAACTACTGAGCCTAGTGACTATGAGAATTTGCAGTATTTTTTAAATTCATTAAGGCTTAAAGTAGGGGTGATGATGAAAGTTTGTATGGAGAAATATTTGTTATCTAATGTAATTCAATCAATCATATTAAATCATTAAAACGCTAGACACAACCTTACCGTGACGTGGCAGTGTTGGCAAGGGCGTACGAACAGTAGTCTTACACAAAAGACAGGCGATATAAGGAGTACCGGTCCCCGACGAGCCGAGGACGAGGATTTACATTACCCGCGATCCTGGCACACCTCTCTCACTTCTACATCTACACATCTACGCATGCTCGTCGGTTACGGGTACTCCTTATATCGCCCTTCTTTAGTATGTCACTATTCTGGTCGATATAAGTTCTCCTTGGACGTCCCCATTAAAAATTAAATAAGGTGACGTGTGAGTATACATTCATACAAACATACATTATTATTTTGATAAAGTTTTCAGGAAATGTTTGAATTGTCCTAGCTGATGATCCTGTGAAGTGTTGGCGCTTCAAGCCGGGGCGAAACATTATTTAATACTAGTATTAAATAATGATTTTAGTGTTCGTACAACGCAACAAATAGGAATCAATGTAATCAAACTGTACGTTTCATAATGTAGGCGCTTGAATTATTTATAACATGGTCTGGACATAATTAATGTTTAAAAATAAAGTCATTCGTCACACAAATAGAACAGCGGTGTTTACTAAGCAACTGCCTCCGCATGATGTAATGCCGCGGTCAGACCGTGAGCGGGTTTCACACGCCC
The DNA here is from genome assembly GCA_029849275.1 of Papilio elwesi. NCBI lineage: Eukaryota > Metazoa > Arthropoda > Insecta > Lepidoptera > Papilionidae > Papilio > Papilio elwesi. Next base: position 12,273,030 of record CM056693.1, on the reverse strand, counting down.
CGTCACCAACAGATGCTGGGTTGGGTGACCATTAAACACGTGGTTGGTGGAAAGTACTCTTAACAAACAAATCGACAAAGTAAGCTCCCGTTTCTTTAAACTATCAGGGTACGAAAACCTTTTTAAAAATTTTTGAAATTCATTCCTTTATCAATTGGACACGTAGTACATTTTTAAACTAAAACACTAAGCAGATAACTACATATACTTTAGGTTCAAAATAGCAAAACAACTAGTAAATACGAATCAAATATGTTGTATTTAATTCCCAGTGTGTGTCAGTGCGCCTAGTGCAAGGAAATGTCGACTTTAAAGCGACTTGTACATGTAAAGGTTGGCAGTGGTTAGAAAACTTTGTCTCAATTTAATTGTTAATGGACTAGATATGTAGTATGTAGGTATATAAGTAATCAGATTTCCACACAATGAATACGTTGCCCTTTGATTTTGTGGTCAAATATAAAAAGAGACCTCCAGATATCCCAATTGCCTGACCTTACAACAAGACTGTGTCGTCGAAGGAAAGCGAGGAGACCCGACCCCAAGTAACGTGAATAGGGAAGGACAAATAAGAACAATAAATGCTAATGCTATTCTTGTTGTTGTTTATACGTTACAGTATTTAGTTAAGTTGCTATTTGACATCTAGACTAATATTAAAGAGGAAAGATTTGTCTGTTTGTTTGCATTGAATAGGCTCCGAAACTACTGAACCGATTTGGAAAATTCTTTCACTGTTGGGAAGGTACACTATCCCCGGGTGTCATAGGTTATATTATATTTTCAAAAAAATTAGGGATCCTTACTAAAAATCCAATAACGTAACCCAAGGTGCAAAAAATTACCTAAAATATTATTGGAAATCTGGTCAGTTTTTTTTTGGACTGCCATCCGATATTTCTTAAGACATTTTATTTTGCTCTGTGCCATGTTTTATTAGGCGTTAATTACAAGTGTCAATGTATGGTAATGTTAATATAAATTTACAATATTTTTGGTCGGTGTTTTAGTATAATCCCAAATATCTAAATCCGCATAAATCAGTACGGAATGGTAAACGTAGTAAGACCGCGCGCATTCGGACCGCGCCCGTCGAGCTCTCTAATTAAATTGTGATTGACGCACGGACAAACGGACACACGGACAGGAGAACGCCACGTGTAGCCCTATGAACCGCGCCTCACTTTGACGTTTCAATTAACAGCACCCTATTGATATTTACGAGAAATTCGACATACATTTTTAATTTTGTCGTGTTATTTTTATATTTTTCCTGGATATTGTAAAATTCACCAAACACAATTTGTCACAACTCAGAGTAAAAATAAATTAACCACACGTTTTAACCGTCCAGAGTTAGGCTTCGCCACTTCATCAATTGAAGAGTCGTTTAAGTGATGACTTTAAAAGTAATAATTTTTTTTTCTTTAGCATACCAAACCACGAAAGCATACCTTACATTCTTGTCATAATTCCGTCTCTCGTGGCAAACCTTTTTTTGTTTGGGGGGAAATCTTCTAAGATTATGTGGGATTTCAACCACTAAAACCCCCTCGGTGGCTACCTCCGGGATCTAAAAAAGAACGCTCAGTGCATTCTCGAGTGCTCTTGGCAAACCTACAAATTGTTACGCCATACTTAGACTTCGACTACTTCGACGGGCCGGTTGGCGTGGTTTGTAAGATACTTGCTTTTCACGCCGCAGTTCCCACCCAGGACAAACATTGTGTGAACATGTCTGTTTGTCCTGAGTCTGGGTGTAATTATCTATTTATGTATGTATTTACAAAAGAAAAGTAGTATATGTAGTATATCAGTTATCTGGTTGCCATATTACAAGCTCTGCTTAGTTTGGGATCAGATGGCCGTGTGACTATGTCCTAGGATATTATTATTATATTATTATTACTTAGATATTGCTTGCTTTGGGCGACAATAACTGTCCAGTAGTCACTGCATTAAGTGAAAATAAACTGTTTACTTATTTCAATGTGATAATTAAGTTTAAAACTGCGCAACTTATTCTTATAACAAGAGTGTATTCACACATCCGTCAATAGCTTACTCAGAAATTATTGCAATAGCACAACATAGACGTTGTTTCGCTAAGCGCTTACATTTAACTCTTCCATGTAATTGCCGCGTGGCGGGGCGCGCTTTCTAAGAAAACTCTACACTGTAGCACTTGCAGCCTGCACTGTACTTGCAGACGATGTAAGCCACTTTTATGCGGATTCCTCGAATTGTGAGCGGGCGAGCGAGCGGTGTGAGACGCGGCCTAGTATAACATAAAATTTATTGTTTTAAGTCATCGAAAGTAACAGGTTAAGAAACGTAGTAATTGAAACAATAAATGTTAATAGGAATCAATAAAAAAGTCACACAGGCATTCTTTGGGGAGGATCTACAGATAAAAAAAATTTGAACACCAAGACAAAGGAACATTCCTTAAGCTATATCGCTAGTAAAAAAGTTAAAAATGTACGGATCTGACATAAGCTTTCTTAATGTCACGTGGTCCATGGTTGGCGAATCGACAAAAGACATATTACTCTATTCCATCGACAATTTATCGAACGTCAATCAAGCATAAGCGTTGACAGATAACCCATTTTGACTAGCGCTTCTGGCTATCGCTTCGGAGCGAATGTACATTGTCTAGGGCATCTGATGTGTTTATGGCAGGTTTCCCAAACTGTTATGTAGATTGTCTTAATTATACTGCCACAACAGACTTAAGACTTAAAACTTTACTAACTAATCAACTTACTAGCAGTTGCGCATGGTTTTGCACACGTTAGTTTCTTATTTTCCTCGTTGGCGTTTTTTTTGTAACTTAATTCAGCGTATAACTTAGTATAAAACATGTCAAAAGGTTGCTATCGGTTGCCGTGGTAATTTTTCACTAGTCAAAAAAAAATAGAAATTGTGTTAGCGATAGTTATCCCATGGGAATGTTTTTTTTTCGGGATAGAAGGAATTTTATTTTTCCTTCTCTTGTGTAATACAAAATATCAGGATGATTGGTTGAGTAGTGTACTCGTGGAAACGTAACAAACAAACCCTCATTTATAGTACTAAGTTAAAAGAAAGAAAAAAAAATCTCATGCGAACGATCATTAATTACGCTCTAGTGTGTCGCGGCCCTATTAGTTAATCGTTTTTATTTTATAGCTTCAATGTAAGAGGCACTGCGGACAGATTATAACGCAGATCAGTCGATGGTAATAGAAAGTTTGCTGTGTAATTACGCTGTATAGATTTCACGTAATAATTCAAATATTTTCCATACAGTAAACGTACTTTTTATTGAATAGAAGGCAAACAAGCGTAGGTGTTGAAGTATCAGATGTACGTATGGAACTGACGTAAGCTTACGAAATGTCACGTTGTCTATAGTCAGCGAAAAAAGTTAGACAACGTACATGTTACCGTGGGTTTCTACTAACGTAAAATCTTTCTCTCCAAATAATACTGAAATGACAATACGTTTTATGTGATTTTTTTCGACAGTGGAAACCCACAGTTACTCCATTCCATCGACAATTTAGCGTTGCAAAGACAAATGCGTTGACAGATATATTGACAGCGATGTTGGTTACGGAATCGCTTCGAATGTACTGCGTATAGGTCGTCATATCATCTTTACCTATAACAATTGTAACTTGCAGTTTTTTACTAACTTATAAGGTAGGGGAAAATGGTCTTCACCTGACTGACCTAACTGGATGCAGAGGTATTGAAACTTCCACTGCAGGCCCGTATATTCCGTACCGTAATTTATAGGGGTAGTGCATTAATGTAACTATGAATACCTTATTATATTGCAAGATATGATTGTTGTAAACAAACAAACGTCAGTTACCATACATGGCGGCCATTACACTTTTTATATTTGCATCGGAAATGTTGTTTTTTTGGAAATCGTGTAATAAAGTGAAGGGAAATTGTGTAATATGGATAGGTAATGTGAGAAAAGGTTGTTTTTCAAAAATACTTAGGAATTTTAACGTAAAAGCGTTCGTTTATAAAAATCACATCTTGCTGTGAAACAGAGTCTGTTTGTTTAACTGTACTGCAAGGGTTTTCTAGGAACTTGCTACAAATGGTCCATTGAAACTAGCCAAAATTAACGTTTGGTCCGGAATCGCTACAATCTAATAATTCCTCTAAGAGTATGCTTGCTGTAAATTCAAGGGACTTAAATGTTACTCCGCTGTGTTCAATAGGTTACAACCATGGTCATAAAAAATGGCTCACTTTTGGGATACGATAGGTACGATTCCTGTCAATCAAGGATGACATCTCTAGGTCAATTGACAGTTAGCATTTAAAATATCTAGCGCTTAAATATTATGGTCCGTGACCTAACAGACGAAGAATTAAAATGAAGACGGTCGTTCATTAGGCAATTTGTAGTGTCGCCAGACGTCCAGGGAATCCACAAACACAACGCAATGTATAACGTGATGATAGCAAATGTGCTAGTTGAGCTTGAATAATTGATTTATTGCTCAGAGAACATTGTGCGCAGCTTGTGCTATTTCCTTCTAACGAATTCCGGTTAATTAATAATAATAAATCAGCCTTTTCTAGAATGTTCCCTACTGCAGGGACACAGGCCTATCCGAGAGAGGGAATGAGCCGTAATCCACCAGGCTGGCCCAGTGCGGGTTGGCGGATGTCACATGTCTTCGAATTTGGTGGTTCTAAGACATGCCGGTTTCCTCACGATGTTTTCCTTCGCCGTTTTTGGAGCAGCGGTGATGGAATAAATTACACAAAGTAAAGCGCCTGCCTGGGTTCGAACCCGAAACCTACATTACGTAAGTCGGAGCCTAAATCGCTGAGCCACCACTGCTCCTCTCGTATTCTGTTTACTTTAGGTATAGTAGAATATTCTGCGTTTCGTCTGATGAGTGAGGTGCCCGAGGCCTAATTTCAGTCTTCTTCCCCCTTCCTACCTTTCTTCATAAGGATAGGATGGGAAGGGGAAGAGGATTGGACGGTGAGGGGGCTAACGGGGAAAAAGAAATATCCTTTTTCCTGTCTATGCCTTCCTCTGTCCAATAAAGGAAGGCAATGCATCTGCAACATATTCGCCTGTTGCAGATGTCTATGGGCGGCGCTCACTTTACATCAGGTATCATCACTTTACATTCCGCTTGTTCGCTTGCCACCTTCTCACAAAAAAATATGTCAATTCTCGTATGGTAAAGAGCCATAGCTAGATCAAAACTCAAATTATTTTTGGGCAATCTTCAAACTTGGTTATGAAGCTATGAACGCATTAAGCTTATCGCCATTTTGATATTCAGTGCTTAAAGTTTTTCAAATAGCATCGGTCATAAGAAAGTAAATAATTCACGCTATATTTTACAGAGGGCTGAACCGAACTCAGATATTGCAAAACGCTTAACGATTCATTAAACATGTCATTACGAGTGGAAACAGTAAACATGTCATGTAAACTATGTTAATAATAAAATAAACTCAAAGCGCAAATAGAAAACATTGCACTAGGCCATTTCTTAAATGTCACACGAGGGCTAAGCTCTCATGCCTTTAAATCTAAATCGATCAACACGCTGTTTCATTTTTTTTACTTAAGAAGGTGGTAAACGAGCAAGCGACAGACAAGACATCTCCAACAAGAAAATGAGTTGCAGATGTATTGCCTACCTTTAATGGACAAAGAACATTGGATAAACCAAAAAAAGGATATTCCCTTCTCCTATTGACCCCCTCTCCAATCCTTCTCCCTTCCGATATGCATTGTAGGAAACGCTGGGAAGTGGAAGGGACTGACACCGAGCTTCTGGCACCTCACTTATCAGACGAAACGCAGAAGCATAAAAGTTACATATTTATTTAACTTATTGACTTTAGAGAGAGACGGCTAATTTTTTATATAGGAATCGATATGTTGCGAAAACAAATCCAATTACTCATAAGTATATTGATTAGTTAACAGTGGTAGAGCCCGCAACAATATCTGTTGCACGAATTGGCCGGCTCGACTTGTGAAATACCACGACTTCACAACACAGGCGTGAAGTAGAAGTATTCTGCGTGTCGTCTGATCGCCTATGGGTAGCGGTCAATTAATATTAAATGAAACGCTTGTTTGCCACCGTCTGCTATAAGAAAAGCTTAACCCCGTAAACGATAGAACTATTGTGAGAGGTTAGAATCTGGTCCAACGTCAGATTGTGAGTATCGTCAGTTTCTTATCTCACTAGCTATATTTCAATATGAAGTCAGTTATATATATTACTAGTGACATTATAAATTGACGATATTTACAATCTGACAGAGTACTAGACTATTAAGCTAGTTAAATGACCCGGGTTGCAGCATACGCATGACCCGCGCGTAATACATTAATTTAGCCGAGCGCAAAACATGTTTCGTGGTAAAACTGTAAATTATTTTATTGATACAGGAAGTAAAGAATGTAGGTCGCGTCGGTGCGAGCACGCGCGTCCACAGACCAACGCAATGCCTACTCATACAGAGAATGTATGACTAATTTATCAAAGTCTTACAACCCACAGACGAATAAACAAGGAATTTTACTAATTAAAAAAAACAATTAGTAAAAAACATGAGTTCAATTCGTTTTAAGTTTATCCTGAACAAACAAACAGTCAAAGTTTATTTTAAACATCACTAGCTGTTGCCCGCGGCTTCGCGCGCTCTTCTCTTAGTAAGATGATTTCGCGTAAAGTAAAAAGTATACCAAAATGTTGCACCATAGTTAGTATAAAGAGTACCCAAGCCGACGAGCATGTATGAATGTAGAAGAAGCGACAGAGGTGTGCCAGGATCGTGCCAAATGGAAACCCATGATCTCTGCGTACACCTCTCAAAAAGTTGTTACTGTCGAAACATGTAACACTGCCATGGCAACCGATATGATAAATAACGATTTTTTATTTAATGTATTTTCGTAACCGACTTAATTTCAGTTGACCAGTTGACAAACAAACTCACAGTCACATTAAGTTAGGATAAGTAGCTACATTGAAGCTGAATCATACACCGCGTCTACTCGGATATTTTTCGGAAGAATGCTGAAAATGTGGACGCGTTGTCATTAACTCATCGAGATTGCGCTAATCCACAGCTAGGGTTGCCACGAACCAGATATTAATTTACGACCATAGAATATTTTTGTTGAATAACACACATTGGTATTAAATAAAATATGTCACAAGTCACACACACAGATCGAATCATTTATATGCAAATTCTTTATTTAAAGCTCAATGGGATTTTATACCTTTGTAATGGACCACTCTTCTATATCCATGTATGGTGGCTTTCATTCAAGGGTAAAATCATCGTAACCTGACTCTCTAACTCTGCAGGGTAACAAAACCTGAGATTTTTCACTTATCAAACAATCCAAATGTGTTGCAGTCATATAGGCAGATGCAGTGCGATGAGCCCTCAATAAAGATAAATCACACGTCACCTTACCCCATAAAAATTTCCATGTGGCAACCCTAATGACAGGTGAGATCACTAACACAGTGGAGTTACGCGGCAAAGTACACAGACACGGTTTGTGCCAATATTAGCGTAGCAAAAGATACGCGCGTATCTCGTAACCTACCGATATACATACTGTGAAGTGATCTCGCGCACCGACACACTCGTGAACTAAATTTACATATAAATGGGTACATTATATGTACATACATCTTAAAATAGGGATGTGACAAATTATGTAATTTAATAATGTAACAAAACGTGATTTGTTTAAAGGTAACATGGTAATAATGGATGCAACAAGGGCTTGGCTACTATTAAAGGCTTCACAGCTAATACAAAATCATTAGTCGTTATTATACATATATAAGAAATATTGGAAGAAATCTCCTGTATTCAGATCAAAATCGGTCCATCCATTTCGGAGCTCAATTCCATATTAAATATATAGGTATAAAGATTACTAGCCTAAAATTACCACGTCCTTTGATTCTACAATAATTGTCCCAGTGTACCCCATTCAGGAACTTACTTGAGGGAAAGTTGTTTACTATTTCTGTCAACACCATCTAATCTAAAAAGTCTTATTTATATAACTGATAAATGTACTTGTTTGCACTTAATTAACTCCCCCTCTTAAGGAAATAAGAACGGGTAGGTAAAATATACAAATTTCATAAATAAACCAGAGTCCACCACAATACAAGCAACTAGAATACAATAATATGTGTATGATATGTAAACCAACATGTTTTGTGAGCTATCATACAGACAGTCATAAGGACTGTCGATAAAAGTGAAAACTCAATATGGCAATAGTTCAAAATATATAATCAACGCAAACAAACCCTAGTTCTTAAACTTTAAAGTTCAAATTTGAATACAAGAAAAATAAACGAAAAAAAAATTAAAGTTCCAAAATCAACTAGATTTTCCCCAACCAAATATCGTCTTACGCGCCTAAAGAAGTTTTCACTTCAAAGATATGTCCCCATGATATAAAATGTGCCCAGAAGTTTATCGAATACGTGGTAAAATTGGGTTGTAACAACACTAACCCGTTCTTCTAAAACCATACCATACGTCAAGATGAATAGCGCAAGAAAATTATAATAATTATCAAATAATTCACAAACACCAGCAACGGAATTAGTGAAATGGATTGTCCGACCCATTCGTAACCAATTTACAAATCAATCCATATTTATAGTCGATTTCTCTTGAAAATTAAGGCCAATCTGCTAACATAGGCTATCATAAACTCATTACTATGCTATCTAGAGGTAGCCATACACGTTACAACCGAATTAACTGCATATTAGGTGTCGATTTTATTAGTTTTTATAAGGAGGTAAACGTGCAAGCGACTTATTCAATTCTAAATGATCACTGATAGCCATCAACATTCGGAGACGAGTCGATGGAAAAGGGATGACACGTACGACACCTTGGCTCATCAGACAAAGCGCAAAATTATTAATACTAATATCTCACACCTTGTATCGAGTGGGAGATGTAACTCTGGCGGCCGCAGCTTGCTGTACGGACGTCCTGTGATGGACCCCGGCAGATATGAAATATTGAATATTCCAACCAAATATCGTTTGACGCGGCTAAGAAGTTTTCACTTCAAAAATATGGAGTCAAGTAATAAAATAGAATAATTACCTTCTTATTATAATTATAATAATACCAGAATATATGTGGTGACGTAAAAGGGACGTAACGCCATTAGGACGTCACGCTATTTGCCGTCACGACATACAGGTGGATTTTACTGCCAAGGCACGCTAATACATGTTTCACATCAAAAAACCTCTTACCGTGGGTTTGCACTGCCGAAAACATTCACACAAAACATATTGCCATCTCAGTTTTTTCAGAGAGAAAGCTAGTACTGCGACGTTTATACGCCAGTGAAAACACACGGTTAGAAAAGAATAGGATGGAAATCCAATTAGGAAAGAAAAGATTAGATGTTTTCCCAGCCCTCATGTTCAATTTTATAAAAGAAATATTTTCAAGCTGTGTCCTCCTTTATGTCGTCATTGCTGCACATCCGACAGTCGGAGGCGCGTCACATCGCCATTACATTGGCACAATCGATGCCATGACAATCAATTACTTAACGCGTTTGACCTTTACTCGCACGTTACTTAACACCCTTCACGACATTTATTCGATTCATGCATCATTACTCGCATCTGAATAAATTTGTTGTAACACATTAAAATGGTAATGCATTAGTAACTGTGGTAATCTGTGCCACCTCCTCGTTAAAGCACAAATTATTACCATTTTGAGCTTCTTCCAATCCGAAGATCACAAATTATTGTTTCCTTATATCCGCTTATTTCATTTCATTGAGAGAGTAACACACAGTTCTGAATGGCTGAGGAGGGCTGGCGTTTTAGTTGAATATAAATTTGATAAACCTTCAGAAGCCGGGGGTTAATGTAAGTAAGCTAAAAACTAAAATCTCGGGAAGGTAATAAGTAAAGTTTCACAGTGATAGAGCCCTTAAGAATTGGTCAAGTCGTTTAGACTATAGTTCATAATGGAACGGATACCCAACTATTTATTGTAAATGCGAATGTGTCTGTTTGTTTGTTACGCTGTTACTTCTTATCCACTCAAGCGATCATCGTGAAATTCTCGGGGTTCCGTAGTCCATACGAATCCTCCTCGGACATGTCATATCTACTAATGTTTTTCTGTAATGCTTAAACTCGGTTGGAAATGGTTCAAGACAATAGTCGGATGGCGAATTCAAATCCACGACTACGACACCTGCATGTTTCGCAGTCCGCACCCTTAACCATGGGCTATTGGCGCTTTTGTACCAATTGGAAAAAACTTTTAATCAAAGTCCTTGTTCCAGTATTTCTACACAATTTCTACCGTACAATTTTTTTTTCACATAATAGTTTTAAATTTAACATAATTGAGGGTCCATTGTGTTCCAACAAGTTGCATTGTTGGCTCCATTGGGTGTATCATTAGAGGCAATGACGGTGAAGTTTTTGTTGGCCCTCAGAGCCTTTTGCGCGGCTCGAACGAGGCATGAATGAACCAGACAGGCATATTTATAACTTGTACCTTGTATAGGAACAACTCGGGAATCAAATGTGGGGTAAAAACACCTGTTATGGACACGTCATTTTTTTAATCGCAATAAAATTTATAATTCTATTTTTTTAAACATATAAAATAAGATGACCGATATTAATAATAATTAATTAATTAATTTAAATTCAAATTAATTAAAAAAATTATATCAAAATAAATTTAATTATTTATTTTATTGTTTAAATTTATAAATAGGATCTCCCATTAATCTTTCTTTTAGATTGTAGTTTCGTTATCTAAGAAAAGAGTTCATTGAAATTTCAACACATTAGTTAAGGATACGAAGCCGACTCAAGTTTATGCAATGTGTAATATACCCAAAAGATAAACGATACTCTACACTAGCTTAGGCTACATTAAGGTCAGCCCTGATATTTACATAACAATTTATCACAGGTGTATTCAAACCGGTCAATTAATCTCATGCCATGCGATTACTTTAATTAGGTACAATCAGATTTTTTTTGGTAAGAGCATTAACGTAACTGTCATTTGGCAATGCCTAACTGATATGGAACTGGTTGTGTCCGACTTCTTTCAACCGTGTGAGAAAAATGTGTAATTGAGCAAGGATTTATTTATTTCAAAGGTTGTGTGTCTGAGTGTGCTTACATATATTTGTGTGTCTGAGTGTACTTACATATATTTGAAACAATGTCAATGAAACCAACGAGCGTAGTTGAAATTTTTTGTAAAGTGACAGAGATTCACAAATATTTCTGTTGCGTTTTAATTAAGTACTCGAACAAATTGTACATGGTCACGGACTACCGCTATTTACTAGGTTATAGGACAACCATATTTGTAACACCCAAAAAAATGTTGGTACACTGGGGTAGTTTATTTTCATACGGTCACCAAGAAAATAATTATTATTTGTCAGGTATTTTATTGGTGACTGTATCCATGATCATTGGGAAAACCTATTTAACTCCAGATTGTGTTTATTATAATTATTCAAGATGCAAACTAAGCCAACATTCGTTACCGTACCAACGCGGGCGCGTTCACCCCACCAGTCGGCAGCGTGGTCGCCATGTGGCTCAGTCGACGGTCGGCTGCGGTCGCATCATGTTGTGTCTGTTTCTTATCGTGCTCCTGGCTGTCCACAGCCAAGCTTACGTGACAGAGCCGCCATCCTTCGCGAAACGTCTTGACAGGCTCTACGAGAAAATTGAGAGGTTCAATCTAGCTCAGAGCGAGCCGGCTCGCGTTGAAGACAAGCTTAACGCGAAGCTAGTTAAACTGAACGCTTTAACTCCGGTGCGCTTGGGTGATGAAGATGAGGAGTTGGTGTCGACTATGCAGCTCTGGGGTGACATGAGTGAGGACCAGGTGCGTGACGTGGTGCAAGAGCTGCAGCGAATGAAGGAGCAACGGGCAGAGAATAAGATGGAGCGGTTAACGGATGGCGAATATAGTGATAGTGATTGGAACGATGAGGTTAGTGAGGTTTCATTTTAAACCGTAAAATGTTTTTCAATTTCTAACGATAAGGTCACGTTATTAACGTGACATGAGAGAAATACCGCACAGTTAGTGATCTCGGTTCTGAGATTTAAATTTAAACTAAGTAAAAAAAATTGAGATTTATCAAAAATAAATATATATAAAGTACAAAACGTACTGCACGAAAGAAAAAAGAGGGAAAAGCTAGTTGGAAAAATTAAAACAGACGTCATTGCAGTCGATTCACAACCTCGGCAGAGCCGCATCAAATATTGGACTTTTTCTAAAAGCAATGCAACGCATCTTAGATTTTTTCGGATGACCTTAGAACATGGCGTGATTTTTCGTAACTTAATATTCTTTCAGGTCTTATTAAATAGTGATGAGTAGATTAAGTACAAATATTATCGTTGTTGTGTCTAAGATAATTTCGTCTTTTAATTTGTTCACCAAACTTCCATTTGCCGCTAACTGCTCTGTGGTGGTATTCAAAATAAACGATTGGAATGTTTATTTTTATTACACACATGTTTAGTTCCATTGATGTTTGACTGATGAATACGTTATCGTAATTAAACTTATTTCATTTCAAATAATAGAGATTGTCATAAAATTCCACAATCAGGCAACGCCTACCGTAATGCTGTTTCCAATAAACCTCGAAATCTTGACAAATATCATCAAGCATTATTAATATTTCCTATACAAGGTGGTAAATGAGAAAGGACGGATCCTTCTCGGAGGAGACGCCGTCGTGCCTTTAAATGGGGCCTTAGGGGTCGCGGGTGCTCAGGGTCCCTGAGCGTCTACAAAACGGCCCAGAGTTTGAGGTCAGTTACCCATCTTACCTCGGGATGGGCTAGGTATTAGCGAAGCAAGGGGTCGCGGTGGCGTTCCGAATGGAGATCCTGTGACCCTTCGTTAGGGCTGTTGGCGACCAGCGTGGGGTTTTAATCGGTGCGAGCCCTACATAATTCGGCTCTCCCCCACGGAGCCGAGTATGCGTAGGCATTTTCTCACGAAAAAAAAATTAGCAAGTGGGTTATTAAGTGACTGCTACCCATAGGCATCTGCAAAAAGCTAATGACTGGTAGATGCGTTGTCTAACTTTAATGGACAGTGGATATTTATTTTTCCTATCCATGCGCTCTTCCGTCAAATCCTCTTCCCCTTCCCATTCTTTTCTTATTAGAAAAAGGTAGGAAATGGGAGAGATCCAGAATTAGGTCTCCGATATCAACTTTGTCTTCTCTGTGAGGTAGTATTTCACTGGTCGAGTCGGCTCATTCGTGCAACAGATGTTGCAGGCTCTACCACTGTTGATACGATACGTACCTACAGGGTACACGCGGTTTCAAACTTAGGTGTAAGATGAATAAAACGTCCGATATCACTTCTAGTATACAAACACTTTTCATGGTAGAAACCGGTTCTCGACTCATCTGATGTTACCCCAGTTGGAAGAGGCAGGACAGACGGACGCTCTCAAGTTTGAGTTCATAGGCACACGTTCAGAAATATTAATAAAAAAAATCTTTTGCAACATTCTGTAACCTCATTTGCCCCTGGCTGAGCCGAACTCACAGTTTTATCACTGAGCAGTGAACAAGACATGATATACTCTAATTTACGAGAGCTGGTAATATGCACAGACAGACGGCTGGTAATTCCGCAATTAACGCCAACTGTCGCGCGCTATAGTCCCGCGGTAACAGTTAAATTATGGCGTTTGATCGGTTAAATTTAACTCGGCCAGTTAACGCGTCCGACCACAATAGCGACGCGCCCCCGCGCCTCCGCGCCGCCGCACCGCTTGCACTCGACACATCTGTTCGGTGACATCATCTAGTTATTACATCTTCAAGACTTTATACAATTATAGTGTACGCAGAATACATTTTGAACGTCTTAGATTTATTACAACGTTAGAACAGCTTCACCGATCGTAATGAAAATTTGTATATAGCACGAACACTCGCCAATGATAGGCCATATAATGTCTGGTAACCTAAATTAACCGTTCCCGAGGGCACAGGAAAAAACTTAACGTATAATTCCCAGTATCGGTTGCCATGGTAATTTATATTTTATACTATAGCTGGGTAAGGTACTTTATTTTATTATATTCCATTCACAATCCCTACATCCCTACTAATATTATAAATGTGAATGTAAGTTTGTTTGTTATGCTTTCACGCGAAAACTACTCAACCGATCATCATGGAACTTTGGACACATATTCTTGGAGGTATTAGATACTTCTAATATCCTATGTTGAGTAAAAAGTATCCTATGTTACTACATACTATACTTCTTATGAAAAAAAATAGTATATAAAAAGCGAAGTATGTATATGTTCGCTATAGACCTATAGACTCGGAAACGGCTGGACCGATACCGATGAAATTTACAGGGATTGTCCAGATTGGCACATTCCTGTGTTTGGTAGCGATCAGATCGACATAATTAGTGGTACCTGGACGAAGCCGGGGCGGGTCACTAGTTCGAGATACGACAGACAATGTTACAGTATTTTTTCTCGGGACTGTGAGCAGGTCTTATTTCTTTGTTTCTCAATCCTCAGAAATGTATTTCACGAGGGAACCTGTTGATGCTATCTTTAGAACCCACACGGTAATATAGAATGAATATCTTGTAAAAATGGTACATTAATTCTTTAAACTTTAGACAAAGAAAACTTTTTAAGACAAACCTTCTTTTTCTTAAAGGAAAAAAAAGTTTTTTTTATGGAATAAAGTGGCAAACGAGCAAGCAGTTCACCAGATAGGTATCTGTAATAAGATAATGAGTTGCAAATGCGTCGCCTACCTGTAATGGACACAGGACATAGACAGAAAAAAGGATATTTCCCTTTTCCCGTCAACCCCCTCCCTGTCCAATCCTCTTCCTGTTCCCATCCCATCCTTACAAGAAAAGGGTGGGAAAGGGAGGAGGACTCAAATTAGGCCGCCGGGACCTCACTCATCAGACGAAACGCAGAGTATTTCTACTTCACGCCTGTTTTCTGTGAGGTCGTGGTATTCCACAGGTCGAGCCGGCCCATTCGGCAACAGATATTGTTGTTGCGGGCTCTACCACTGTTTATTTTTTATTTATCTCACCATATATACAAAATAAAGAAACTGATTTGATTTGAATTGATGGGAAAAGATTTCTCGCAATTCATCCCCTAAAAGTTTAAAGTTGGGGATGAAAGTTTTTAGAGAGATAATTTAAATCCATACGGTTAATAATGTTCAATAGGATTCAGTTGACGCAGGCTAAATTTGACTGCATTGCGGGTGAAACCGCAGGACACAGCTAGTTGAGTCTTTTAGACCGGAAACTCACGGAGAGTAAAATTTACAAACATGAGTAAAGCTCATAGCACTTGTGCAGTTTCACTTTTTAATAACCGAAAGTAGACGCTCGCGGGCTGCGTTCTTGTGGCGCTTTGAGTGCCCACGTACTACCATGAATAGAATTATTCATTCTTAAAGTTAAGGGCATTGTTACATCAGAATTTAAAATGGTTATTAATTACTCATTTTATTAGAGGATCCAAAGATTTTTGATAAAGTTGTTGACATATTTGTATGGAATTAAAATTAACAAGAGCTGACAATTAGGTTTCAAAATATATCGATTATTTTAGTGTTATCTTAGGGCAGTCTCTTCCAGTCAATCCTGGGTGTGATGAGAAGCTGAAAGTATGTAGCAGTCAAATAAAAACTGCGAATATCATTACTAATATTATAAATGTGAATGTAAGTTTGTTTGTTACGCTTTCACGCGAAAACTACTCAACCGATCATCATGAAACTTTGTACACATATTCTTGGAGGTATTAGAAGTAACATAGGATACTTTTTATGAAAAAAAGTAGTATATAAAAAACGAAATATGTGAATGTTCCCTATAGACCTATGGACTCCGAAACGGCTGGACCGATTTCGATGAAATTTACAGGGATTGCCCAGATTAGGTCATTCCTGTGTTTGGTAGCGATCGGATCAATATAATTAGTGGTGCCCGGGCGAAGATGGGGCGGGTCACTAGTTAGCATATAAAAATACATGATACATCTATACTAGTCCCATTATACACTTATTAAGTTACAATAGATATATGAGGATGTAGAGGAATGGGTGATTCTTAGAACTCGTTACTAAAGGGCGCACTTCAAAACGTCTGTATGGATGTATGAATGTTGTTACTCTTTCACGCAAAAACGGCTGAACGGATCTGGATGAAATTTGGCACAGAGATAGATTATAGTCTGTAATAGCACGTATGCTTTCTATTTTAACTTTCTATCCCGGAAATATATACGGGGGATAATATTTTTATCGTTTGTTTATAGGTGCATATTTACCTATATAAAAGGCGATGTTCCCTATAGATTCTGAAACGGCGAAGCCGACAGGGGAAGAGCACTAGTGAATAATATATTTGTGTTTCAAAATTATCAGTTTTTTTAAGCATTTTGACTTCGACAGATTACATAGTAACATTTTATTACACAAAAAGGCAGAAACATCCATTGCTCTGGTCCATAAAAGATACGAAATTACAGTCTTCAAATACGGAAGAATATTTCTTAACATAATAACTAAAATGGATATAGGAAGCTCGTCATAATGCACGTGCCATCATAATCTCAACTAAACGTTTGTGAAGAATACGCTTTCTAACGTTACGTTACATTCACACTAGTGTTGCGGCAACCTAGCGGCAGGTTCGCGAAACGAATCAGGCGTTTTTAAGCATGTGCTTTTGGTAACGCCATTTTTTTCTTCAGCTTATAATCTGTCGGATAATTGTGAACTGAGCGAATCATTAACAATTTGACGTATCAGATGCAGCAAACCTATTCATTCTTTGACGGAGAACTTTTGTAAACATTATTATTTGAACGAAGCTAACCCAATTATGTTCCATTCAAATTTAAACTTTAACACAACAGAAAAAAAATATAATAACTACAATTTGACTAAAACAGTGTATGGAGAAATGACAAGTAAAGTTATTCAGTTCACAATTTGCTGACAGTTTATAATACGTCTAGTCCCATTATAAATTAAGTTTCAATCAGTTGATGATACATGGGAGTGTTGAGAAATGGTTAATTCTTAGAACGAACATTTCAAAACGCCGCCGTACCTACTATAAGTGTCGATTTGTGACGCGCGTTAAACGCGATTAGGACGCCTAGCGAACGCAACACCGTCAACGCGTGGTGACTTTGTATCGCCACAAACGCACAGATAACGCGCAGGGTACGCGCTCATCAAAAACGCGAGTCGCCTGAGCGTGCCAACTTATTGTGTGTGGAGGCCCTAAGGTTCAATTAGCTTCCTTGGCGCCACAAACAACTCTCATTATCAGACTGAACAACGCAAATACCTTTAATTGCGGCCTATGATTTCGTTTCGCAAAGTAAATTACCATTCGTGAGTTTCACCCACGCTGTATACAATTAGGAAAATCGATGTGTAATATTTTATTACAATAATGCTTTACAAGGTTCTTGTTGATTATGATTATAGTATACTTAACGGAGTGTCGCCATTATTTAAGTAGAAAAATAGATGAGGAGGAGGAGCGGGGGGGGATGAGGGGGGGAGTTTTTACCTAAGAGTTTAAGATGAAGAAAGAAGTATAATCGAAATATTTTATTTATTAGGCATGAGGGCAATTGAGACGTTACTAGGATCTTTTGTTTAAAAGGTTATTAAATGATACCCACCCCATCGGTACTAAAGTAACAGTTTTTACGATAACACAATTTTCACAGTGGTAGAGCCCGCAACATCTGTTGCACGAACCGGCTCGACCGGTGAAATACCACGACCTCACAGAAAACGCGTGAAGTAGAAGTACTCTGCGTTTCGTCTGATGAGTGAGGTGCCGGAGGCCTAATTTCAGTCCTATTCCCCTTCCCACCCCTTACTTATAAGGATGGGATGGTAAGAGGAAGAGAACTTGACGGTGGAGGTGATGAATATGAATTGGAAATAAGAATTTTCTGATTGTCTCAAGGCGGGCAACGCATCCACGACTCATTAGTTAGTTGCTGATGTCTATGGGTAGCGATCATTTGACATCGGGTGAACCGCTTGCTCGGTTGCCACCTAGTACTGTAAAAAAAAATACAAATTTTAAAATTAACCACGTGCTGATAACCTTGCTAGAGAAGGGATGGGGAAAAACCGTACCGTTTTACAGATTGTTATATTTTCTTACTAGTGACCCGCCCCGGCTTCGCCCGGGTATCATTAATTATGTTGATCCGATCGCTACCAAACACAGGAACACCCGCTGTGGCAATCTGGACAATCCCTGTAATTTAGGTCTATATACATACATACATCCCCTTTTATATACAATAAATATAGAAAAATCCCAAACAGCTGAAACTATAGTCAATTGGATTGGATATTGACGTGACCGTGATAATACAGTGCAACGGTATTGTGATATACAGTACACAGGGTTGGAAGTTCATTACTGAACTGCTAGATGGCGCTGATGTAGCTATATTTTTTGATTTTTTGAAAATTTTTTTTACTTTTCGTAAAAAATATTTTTTTTTCCATAAAGTATCCTATGTTACTTCTAGTACCTCCAAGAATATGTGTACAAAGTTTCATGATGATCGGTTGAGTAGTGTTCGCGTGAAAGCGTAACAAACAAACATTCACATTTATAATATTAGTAGGGAAGTAGGGATGACCACTCAATACATCAATATAAAATGGCCTGGCCAATTAAATGATATCAGTCTCATGTTCCAGGAATAGTATACTTAAGCGCAATATCGTTTAGCTTAACGTAGGGTAGCGGGTTCTATTTCCGGCGCGCACTCCAAACACTACAGCGCCCGATTGTTCCCGGCTCCTGCCGCCTGCCGCTTCCTGTTTTATTTATTTCACTCTTAAAATAAATTAGTTCGATGGATTGTTGGTGTGTTCTCCGTAATTATTATAAAGGGGTATCGTTGGAATAAAATGAATTCGCTTGGGAACGCTAGGAGATTCTGTATTGCATCGTATACTTTCCGTTTGCGATGCGCGGCGAAATTGGTTTTCAATGCAAACCTGACTGTCGGCCAGCGTTTCTGAGATAACCTTTGACATCGCATTGATATAGCGCCGCTGAGAAATTCCCGCTAGTGGCAAATGTGGACAGATATATCCGTTCCGAGTCAATGAATACGGTGAAATGTTTACCAAAGCCCAGATCAACTTTTAACCCCTACGTATTTCATATAAGAAGCTTAATTTCCTCAACAGTGCGGTTCTCTCGAAATTACTTGCCACGCACAGCCGCGTTGAATGGTCTGTCTTCGGCGGTATTTCCGAATCAGTACGACTTAAGGTCCTTCAAGAAGCAAGCCTATCTATTCGTCAAAGGCCGGCAACACATCTGCATTTCCTCTGGTGTTGGTCTCCATGGGCGTTGGTAACCGCCTCTTGTAAAAAAAATGGTCGGTAATGCTATCCATATACAATCCATAAGAAATCACAATTTTTTTAGAACATTAATGTAGGAAATTCGTAAGACAATGAAAAGTAACTCACGCCGATTTTCTCTGAGGTCATGTCCCATTCGACGCGACTTTCATGCAACTGCTTTGTCTCTGTGTAGCCCCACAACTTCTTTGTCTCTGTGTAGCCCCACAACTGCTTTGTCTCTGTGTAGCCCCACAACTTCTTTGTCTCTGTGTAGCCCCACAACTTCTTTGTCTCTGTGTAGCCCCACAACTGCTTTGTCTCTGTGTAGCCCCACAACTTCTTTGTCTCTGTGTAGCCCCACAACTTCTTTGTCTCTGTGTAGCCCCACAACTGCTTTGTCTCTGTGTAGCCCCACAACTTCTTTGTCTCTGTGTAGCCCCACAACTGCTTTGTCTCTGTGTAGCCCCACAACTTCTTTGTCTCTGTGTAGCCCCACAACTGCTTTGTCTCTGTGTAGCCCCACAACTTCTTTGTCTCTGTGTAGCCCCACAACTGCTTTGTCTCTGTGTAGCCCCACAACTTCTTTGTCTCTGTGTAGCCCCACAACTGCTTTGTCTCTGTGTAGCCCCACAACTGCTTTGTCTCTGTGTAGCCCCACAACTTCTTTGTCTCTGTGTAGCCCCACAACTGCTTTGTCTCTGTGTAGCCCCACAACTTATTTGTCTCTGTGTAGCCCCACAACTTTCTTGATCGTTTCAGAACATAGCCAGGTCCATTAAGGGAAATCAAGATGGCAATTAGTTACTGGTATTATTGGAACCCGATCGTGACATGGCGAACATTGGCTTGTCGATAACAAATCTAGAAATAAACTAAATTAATAAGAACATACGCTCACGTCTGTAGCCCAGAAGGGTAGGCAGGGATCACGGATTTCCATTGAACGCAATCGTGGCGATTTTTCTCGCTTCACCTGCATTCGTACCTCTATGCCCTTGCGTACAAGGCTCTACTCCTTAGATTTTAGATATTATCTTACCGGCTTAAAATACCTTTGAACTTTTTTTTCTCAGTACATATATTATGTAAAATTAAATCATTCAAACTCCTTTCAGTGTGATACAATTGTGTCACGTATAGAATCATCGCTTGAGTCCGTCCGTACGCCGCACCGACGGCAGCTCTGTCATTGTTTACGTTGCCAGCGAAAGCAATCGCTTTGTATTCATAATAAAACACCAAGATTCACAAACGTATCTGCGTAGTTACTAAAAAATCTTTTCATGTTTATTATATACAGGTATAATGAACATTTCATAACAGGAGCGAAGCATTTCTGTTGCACTACAGGGCCGGCTCGACCGGTGAAATACCACGACCTCACAGAAAACAGGCGTAAAGTAGAAGTACTCTGCGTTTCATCTGATGAGTGAGGTGCCGGAGGTCTAATTTCAGTCCTCTTCCCCTTCCCTTCCTTATAAGGATAGGATGGGAAGTTTTTTCTGTAACCTCTTTCCTACGCTATTATTTAATTTTCTACACAGCTCTACAGTTATCAGGGTTCCTCATATCGTCTCACCTTAATAATGTACCTTAATATAATAATAATAAATCAGCCTTTTCTTGAATGTTCCCCATTGCAGGGACACAGGCCTCCTCTCGAAGAGAGGGAATGAGCCGTAATTCACCACGCTGACCCAGTGCGAGTTGATGGATGCCACATGTCTTGGTTCTAAGAACATGCCGGTTTCCTCACGATGTTTTCCTTCACCGCTTTTGGAGCAGTGGTGATGAAATGAATTACCCAAAGTAAAAGCCTGTCTGGGTTCGAACCCGCAACTAACAGTACGTAAGTCGAGGCGTACACCGCTGCGGCACAACTGCTCCAATAATGCTGAGCTGTTCGGGGTGTATCTATTATATGTGATAATTATGTAAAAAAGATGTGTGTGTGTGTGATTGTGGTTGGCTGTGGCTTCGACGTACCCATGTGTTTGGTGGTTCTATGTGGAGGTTGCTTAAAAAGTAGGGAGGTTGGAAACGTATTTCTCGATAATGAGTGTGAATAGTTGTATAATTAGAAGAACAAACCAGTGTTTGCAGCTATTTGGACACCTATATATTTAAAGTTCTATTGTCTATTCAATTGATTTCAATTGCACAGACGAAAATTGTTTTGACATTATTTACGACTAGCTGTTTCCTGCGACTTCGTCCGCGTGGAAATAAATTCGAGAAAATAATTTCGAGGGTTTTTCACTTTTTGCGCAGAACCTTAAATATTGTTCTGAAATTAAATTATCCTATTTGAATCTCGACAATATTAGCTATCTTCCAGTAAAAGTCCCATCCGAATCGGTTCAGTAGTTTCGGAATTACCCGGAATAAACAGACAGACAGACAGACAAAAATTTTAAAAACTGTATTTTCGTTATAAGTACCGTATATACATGATGTGTATTGAGTATGGTGATGTTGTTTTGATATTACATACAGACACTTCAATTTTATTTATCAGTATACATAGATGAATAACGATAAATTTATCCATTCAGCAAGTCACTAGTGTAGGGTTGTAGGAGATTGTCTATCGATATATTTTGTTCAGGCGTTTATCGATATTTCTGTAATAAAATAATGCGCCAAAGCATCAAAATGAATTTGCACAGGGTTGGCACAATGTCAGAAGTTTGTTACAATATATTACCGCTCGGTAAGTCTTCTATAAAACTTAGGGTTGGCAATAAGTAAAATCAATACGAAATGTTTAATGTGGAATACAATGTAGTCCGTAGTTAGTACGTGTTTGTACTCATATACAGCGACTGAAATTGTCGAAAACTGATTCTATTTATCAATTGTTCATTAAGATAATAATTATATTAGTGCAACCTTGATATTAAGTAAGGAGAGGTACAGAGGCCTAATGCAGTCAGTAAAAGCAAATATTCTTACCCCAGTATTCTGCTGAGTTGACGCGGTTCCTAGATCCACCACAGGGAGTCCCACGGTAGGGAGTCGTATTGGCACCATGGTGGGCACCTTGATAGCCCAGTGCGGATTGTTGGATGTCACATGTGTTCGAATTTGGTGGTTCTAAGAAACGCCGGTTTCCTCACGTTGTTTTCCTTCACCGTTTTTGGAACAGTGGTCATGAAGTAAATTACACAAAGTTAAGCGCATGCCTGGGTTCGAACCCGCGACGTAATTCCGGGCGTATACCACTGGGCCACCACTGCTCGAATGGGTAATATTAGGAAAAACTTTAAATACAAATATTCAAGTTTGTCAGCCCTGACAAGAGGTGTCAATTCTCAGAAGTATGATCGGCGAACACCTGACGCAAGTGCGGCGCACGCGAGACCCTCGCAGCTGCGCAAATATGTTAAAACATTCAACGGTCACTACTTTGTTATATGCAATTTTCATGCTAATAAACCTTTTGGTAACGAGTGAAATAGTAATCTTTGGATTGATTTAAATATACGCGACTCAATCGCGTTCATTGGATTCTAAATAAAATTTAAATCGACTGGCCATATGGACAATAGTTGGAGTAGAGAGGCGAATCTACAATAATAAATATTTTAACAGTGGTAGAGCCCGCAATAACAACATCTTTTGCACGAATGGGCCGGCTCGACCGGTGAAATACCACGACGTCACAGAAGACAGGCGTGAAGTAGAAGTATTCTGCGTTTCGTCTGATGAGTGACGTGCCGGAGGCCTAATTGTAGTCCTCTTCCCCCTCCTACCCTTTTCTAATAAGGAAAGGATGGGAAGAGGAAGAGGATTTGACGGACGAGGAGGGGATGGACAGGGAATGGAATTATCCTTTTTTCTGTTTGTCCCCTCCTTCGTCCATGAAGGTAGGCAACGCATCTGCAACTCATTAGCTTGTTGCGGATGCCTATGGGTAGCGGTACTTATTTCCAGGGGCCGCTTGCTCGTTTGCCACTTTGTTATATAAAAAAAAGGCTTTTTGGGTATGTAGGGTTTACTCGAAAAACAGGATGTTACTTACGGTCTGCGGCTTGATGGGAAAGTTTTGGAAATTTACAGCACAGAAGCATACGACATAGTAAATTAATACCCTCATCTGTTATTTAATCAGGACCTAGATTATATATTATATGTACATTGATATATGTATTACAAGTGGGTTGCTGAGATAGATCGTGGGCTGACAGTATTAAATCGTAAAACCAAATCAAATTGATCCCTTGGGTAACTCACCGTTCGCGGTTCCAGGGGTCATGTTTATGTGTACGTTAAATCGAACTTCAGTCTAATATTCTGTTTTACGCGGCGTTTATGAAGTTTACTGTGAAAAACAATAACATCTTAAGTGGCGTTGAAACGTGACCTTTGGGAATATGTCTAGCTTTAAATAAATCTTTATCGCGCCCATACATGATAACCATTAAGGGGCCGTTTTATTGCGGACACGCATAGCACTGCTGAGACAACACTTGTGCGTCGCTGTGCCAAGGCAACGCGTTTTACAATATACGCAATGTTGACATCATATAAATATATATGTATAAATTTAAAATTTGTTATAACAAGTAAATGGACACCGACTACCTATTGTTACTGTTACTTTAGAATTAGATATCAACAGTGGTAGAGCCCGGAACATCTATTAACACGAATGGGCTGACTCGACCGGTGGAATACCACGACCTCACGGAAAACAGGCGTGAAGTAGAAGTCTGCGTTTCGCCTGATGAGTGAGACGTCGGAGGCCTAATTTGAGTCCTCTTCCCCTTCCCACCCTTTCCTTTTAAGGATAGGATGGGAACGGGAAGAGGATTGGACGGGGAAGGGTTAACGGGGAAAAGGAAATATCCTCTTTCCTGCCTAGCCTCTGTCAATTAAAGATAGGCAACGCATCTGCAACACATTTGCTTGTTGCGGATGTCTATGGGTAGCGCTTACTTTACATCAGATGATCCGCTTGCTCATTTGCCACCTTATAACATACAAAATAAATGATTTATTTTATTGCTTATAGCCGAAGGTGGCAAACTAGGGGGCTATATAGATAGACTAGATTTAACAGATACCTATAGAGGCATCTGTAAAAAGTCGATCTGTAGGTCCGATGCCCATCGACAGAGGTGGTCAATAATTATTTTTTCGTTATTATCAATAATGTCCATTAAATTAGTCATTATTCCGAGCGCAAGCGTTGATCAGTCGACGTTGGAAGGAAGTTGGAAGTGTGTCTCAATGAACTCGCAGAAATTTAATTAATATGCACGCACGCTCAGTCATTGTATGCGGAATGAGGTGGACAGTATGCATAAATAATGATATGGGAAGCTCCGGTACGGATCGGTTTATCAGCGCCCCGCATCTTGCTCGTGGAATATCAAAGTGCCGACAAATTTTTCTTCGTTCTTCTAATCGTATACTGGTATATCGATTTGTGGTTAATTTTTGTTTTACTATATCAATTCCGTGCCACAATCCGGATAGAAACAATATGTTAGGAAGAAAAATTGTAATGAAAAGCTACCAACGAGAAGCGAGAAGCGTGGGAGATCCATGTCAGATTCTAATCTGCTATATTAGTCTACCCTTCTGTCACAGATAGCGTGAATGTTTTTTTCCACATATTTGGACTACCTCATTAGTTTTATCTTAAGATAGCCCAGGAGTTTAGGCCCCGACTTACGTACTGGTTCGAATCTAGGCAGGCGCTTTACTTTGTGTAATTAAAGTGTTAATTATTTCATCACCACTGCTCCAAAAACGGTGAAGGAAAACATCGTGAGGAAACCGGCATGTCTTAGAACCGAATTCGAAGACATGTGACATCCACCAACCCGCACTGGGCCAGCGTGGTGGATTACGACTCATTCCCTCTCTCGGAGAGGAGGCCTGTGTCCCTACAGTGGAGAACATTCTAGAAAAGGTCGATTTATTATTATTATTAATACTTGAAATGCAAAAGGCTATGATAGGAAAAGTAACAGTTAGAACATCTATATATGTTGTACGATTGGTCCGGAGGGTATCACAGAAGACAGTAATGTTTCTTGACCTGACGAGTGACCAGGCTCAATTCGAGCCCAGTGTTAATAATAAAGCACTTTATTTGCTTTACCTCTTGCAGGTGAAATGATTCTTTGTTTTTTATTAAGCGCCTAACGATCTTGTTTGTTGGAATTTCCTTTGTTTAATGTCGTCTGTATAATTTCACTTAAATTTTTTATATAATAAACTTAATTTAGTTTATTGAAGAGTTATTATTTCGCCAATTATTAACTTAAAGAGGATAGGTAGAAATTTACACAAGTTTTTTTCGCTTTTGTACTTTAGTACTTTTGTTGTCGTCCATTTTTAAATATAATGAAATCTTGGTCGATAATTTAGTCTAAGGTCTCTTTTTTTTATAGTACTAGGTGGCAAACGAGCAAGCGGTTCACCGGATGTCAAGTGATCGCTACCCATAGACATCTGCAACTAACTAATGAGTTGCGGATGCGTTGCCCACCTTTAATAGACAGAGGGGACAAACAGAAAATGGTTATTTCCAATTTCCATACATCCCTTCCACCGTCAAGTTCTCTTACCCTTCCCATTCTTTCCTTACAAGAAAAGGATGGGTAGGGGGAGAGAACTAGAAGTAGGCCAATCCAGTGTTTGTCGTAAATCAGTGGCATTAGGAAGGAATGTATAACACCCCTTACTTTTACATTAGTCATTAATTTACTTGGTGGCCTTTACTAATTAGTTTCGTCTGACATAAACAAATCACCGAAGTCCATATACCTTAGCAAATCTAGTTACAACGTTCGTTTTTTGGGACAATATATTAGCGTAAGCTTACCTTTTGTTTCTTTGTCTAAGAACCGAACTGAACTTTCCAACATTTACCTACTCCAATGTGATCGCACCTTTATAATGTTTTTACCAATGGCGAAATTTCCGATCGTAAAGTTTTATGTGGTACAATCGAGTTTAAAATTTATTGCTTCAGATATTGACCGATGCCTCTCGGAATTCCGAACATCGTGAGATACGAAGAAAAAGTCGATTACCGTACCTACAACAACAAAAAAGATCCCGAGATACCATCGCGAATGACTCGAGCCCGACGAAACGGAAAGTTGAATTAAAACTGCATTGTTGAATGAGGCCGCATCGCTCCGGCGTTTTTGTTAAGACCTCGGGCTCCAATTTAATTTATATTTACTTTTAGCACTTTTAATTGCCATTTTGTAAATGCTCAACAAGGATTTAATTAACAATAAAACCGTACTAACAGTGGTAGAGTCCGCAACAACAACATTTGTTGCACGAATGGGCCTGCTCGACCGGTGAAGTACCACGACCTCACAGAAAACAGGCGTGAAGTAGAAATACTCTGCGATTCTACTGATGAGTAAGGTTCCGGAGGCCTAATTTCAGTCATCTTCCCCTTCCCACCCTTTCCTCCTAAGGATAGGACGGGGAAAGGGAAATATACTTTTTCCTGTCCATACCCTCCTCTGTCCATTAAAGGTAGGCAACGCATCTGCAACACATTTGGCTGTTGGCCGAGGTCTATGGGTAGCGCTCACTTTATATCAGGTGATCCGCTTTATGAAATAAAAAAAACATTGGTCGAAACAGGACAACAGCGGTATTCTCACCCACAGGATATCGCAGTGAAATAAGGATAGGACGCCACAGCCCCCATTATCACACAAGGGTTGACAATATAACAACAATAATAAAGTACTGGAGGGAAGGACATATTTATTATTTTAGCTGGAAATAGAACCCAGAGCCTCAGATGAATGGTACTGCTAACGCTAGGCTACAAGGTCATTTACATAAAAATTACATTAGAAATAGCAACAAAAAGCGGGTCAAGATCGGATTTATCCACTCACACATCATGAGATGTGGTAACCCTACCCACGGCTTGTGATGTAAAGTCGCCCACACCATATTTATAATCTTTGCACATCATCGACATGGTCAAGCCTATTCCCCTCACCTCTATTGTATACTTGATATTATTACTAAATTTATAAATTAATTGCTGGCTTACAAGGTTAGGCACCCACGTTAGGCAGAAAAATAATGGGTTATGTACGCAATATATAAAACGGGATCTGGTATACCTTTACGATTTTCGTTTTCAGTGTGTTGGGATGGGAAACAATCACAGAATGCTCTTGTGCCTTTCTGCTTTGTGCGTTTTCACGCAAATAATATCATTGCTACTTTTACTAATCTTCTTGGAGTCCAGTGGATGCATAATTATTGCAGAGTTCGATAATTTACTATCTTAGTCACAAGCCATACCCTTAAAATTTCATCCCGACACACGTTACGTGTATTGCAAGGACATTTTTTTATGTGAAACGGTGGCATACGAGCAACCGGGTCACCTGATGTTAAGTGAGCGCTGCCCATAGACATCTGCAACAAATCTGTTGTAGATGCGTTGCCTACCTTTAATGGACAGAGGAGGGTATGGACAGGAAAAAGTATATTTCCCTTTCCCCGTTAACCCCCTCCTCGTCTAATCATCTCCATAACTCGTATGCTTAGAGATATGTTGAGAGAGAGCGACAGTTTAAAGATATATTAAAGTAATATAATATTATTAAGCACATGAGACGACAAAATTTACATGACACTAAAGACGTTGACGTTCTTAGAATGTTGTTTTTGTAAACATCGAATTATTTGGTTTCCGTTTTTTGATGTGAAAAATCTATTGGCACACCTTGGCAGTAAAATAGAGCAGTATGCCGTGACGGTAAGTGCTATGACGCTCTCTCATGCCGCGATGCCCCGTCACTTCGACTTAATCGAATCATGTATGTGGCTTTCTCGGGCACCTTTGGATCGGAATGCTAAACGCGTAATGAGTGACAGCCCAAACCGAGGTCGGGGGCCTTGAGCCGAGTCACTCCATGGAGCGTCCACCGAAGCGACCTGGGAGCTCGGCCTCCCAATACTGTAATAGTAATAAAGTAACGGCACGAGTGGGAGCCTCTACGGAGGGAACCGTCGAGCTTAGTTACTCTTAGGCTAGGCTAGGCGCCCTCTGCACCCTGCCGCCTTGAGCCCCGTGTAGCTATAAATTCCTCCTCTAGGCAAACAGTGACCTTTCAGATGATGTTTCACAATTGCCACCAGGCACGGCCATTTACTTTTCAATACGTCATATATTTACGTAGCACTGACAGCTGTCAAAAAAGACACTATAACGTGACGGTTCTAGTAGGGTTTAATTGATATCATCAAACTAAGTACAAGATGTTAAATCCTAAACAATTTACAAACAAAACCTTTGGT
Organism: Papilio elwesi; assembly: GCA_029849275.1. Lineage (NCBI taxonomy): Eukaryota > Metazoa > Arthropoda > Insecta > Lepidoptera > Papilionidae > Papilio > Papilio elwesi. Next base: position 12,244,189 of record CM056693.1, on the reverse strand, counting down.
TAAGTTCAAAGTACAGATGCATTGCACGCATTGCGTAAGGCCTGGGAGAGAAGGTTGTTATGTCCCCATTCCCCATATTGGGAATCAAACCCGCTCCCGTACACGAATGTGCCCGATTAACAGCAGCAGGCAGAAGATGGTGGAACGCCGTGCGATACTGTCCGCTGCCTACTCCGTCAATCACGACCAATCAGACAAGAGAAGCGACCAAGAATAAGATGCGAATCGAACCAAAGAACGATACGACTCTAGTAACTTTTTAAGAAATTCACAAACAAACATGTTTGTTTATCAAACATTAAATCACAAATAACAGTTGAAATATGGCAATTCTAAAAGGGGATTTAAGATAAAAACACAAGAAAACATTATTAAGAAAATTGTAAACAGATAAGAGTGGAGTTTATTGTGTCGATTTGTAATAGTAAATACCCGACTGTCAAGTGCGAGTTAATATTAAAATGAGGTTCCGTAGCTTATTGACTATTTATTTTTTAGTTTATAGCTGTTTTGGAACGACTATGTGTTCCTGTGTAACTTCATTCATGGTGGATTTTACACGATAATGCATAACTACCTGAGCTTGGATAATATTTAAACTTTAAATAATCCAATAGTTTTCTAAATGAAACTCGAATCCTAACACGGATATGCAGGTCACGAGACCACGAAACCAATCCGTCAACATCGATATCCTACGAGAGAGCGGACTCCATGGATCCGGTTAATTCATTACAATTAAAAAGCCAACCCTTTATAATATAGTGAATAAAAGAATGCGTTCAATTAAATGAAGCGACAGATTTAAACGTTTATGAATAAAATTTCAGCATTTTTCAAATCAAATTCGAATATTTACTAATGTACAAAGATGTTGCATACCTCCAGATGCATCTGGGACTCAAAAATGAAGATACCTTAAGTCGCCTATTGGCGACTTCGTAAATTCAAGCTGTCATATGTTTCCCGCCTCACGAATACAAAATCTCCGTGTTGAATAACAAATGACGGTTGCGTGCTATAAATTCGTGTAAAAACTATATTTCAAACTTAGATAAGTGTACGAACTCCACATTTTAAATACGCGGCAAAATCAAATGAAAAAGTTCGAATTTGAAGTAAGACCCCATATACTCGTTTATGACGTAGGCGAGTAACTTAAGTAAGTAAAGTAAGTATTAATCAGGTCGCGTGCACCGCGCCACGGAACCCTAGAATCTATTAATTAAGAGTATTCATGTAGTTGTATTTATATGGTAGTATTGTCGTAAATAACTCCAAATCCGTTGGACTTTGTGGCGCCATTAGATGTGTCCGTGCATCAATGTTTCGGTACGTTTTAGTTGTAACCACGTGCTGTAGTTTGGTGCAACCAGTGAGTACGAATTTATTATTTATGCTAGCAAACTCCCGGCTCGGTTTCTATTTTTTTTATTATATTAATTACACAATTAAAGAGAACCAAAGATATTACATACCTCCAGATGGAGCATCCCAGACGTGAAGCCACTTTAAGTCGCCAATTGGCGACTTCTTACATTCAATTGGCTCATTCGTTTCCCATCACACAAATGCAAAATATGATACCTAGATATCTGCCCGGAGTCGCCCGGGTAGCCATTTCGGAAAATATACGTAGACAAAAAATCAAAAATGTATCCCACGGGAACCGTACATTTTTCCAAGATAAAAAGTAGCCTATATGCTATTCCAGACTGTAATCTATCTCTGTGCCAAATTTCATCCAGATCCGTTCAGCCGTTTTTGCGTGAAGGAGTAACAAACATCCAAACGTACAAACTTTCGAATTTAAAACATTATTAGGATAGGATTTCGCACTCGGCGATGTACGATAGATTACTTAAATTTTGAACAGCTGTCCAATCCTATGTGTTCCATAAGATTGGACATCGGAATATCGGCATAATCACTTAATATCGACTGTCAGTTTGTCTGGCTTCTTACACGATAAAACCAGCACCAGAGAGAAGCTGGTTTGGAACTGAACCCCAAGCACTCCTAGCAAATCGGGTTCCACCCATTCATTCAAAGCCCTTTAATCATTCAATTGATTCGTATTTATTTATAAATAAATACGATGACCGATTTATATTTTAATATATTATATTATACAATAAAATAGTTGCTGTCTGGCGTACTAACTAACCGAGCAGTTGTGTAGTTGAGCAGACTTATAACTATAAATAAATGTCATTAGTCAGACATTCTGTTTGTGCGTACGACACCCCTCCGACCTCTGTTCACTTGCACTTTGAAACCAGAGACTTGTTGGGCACAATATATTCGAAAATATTCACCCAAAATATGTATCTTCTTACCTCTATGAGGGTAGGTAGAAACAATAGTAATTCCGATTTCCGCCCGAGTGCGAGGGTCGGTTGATACAGTTCTAGATGGACCTTTTGGTCTGGATAAGCAACAGTTCTTAAACATACCTTAACATTTCTTCATTAGAAAACCCTAATCCTAACTAATACTATATATCCCATTTACGGAAGTTTGTTTGTTACGCTTTTTCTTCCTCGCAGGTCAACTAATCATCATTAAAACTTGCACATATTCTACACGGTAAGAGAACCCAACAACCATGATGCCGACCACGATCCTCAGATAAGGGACCGACCCTATAGAGAGAAAAAATTTCATGGGTGCCTTTTATGTATCCCGAAAGTTAAAACTCTCAAGGGAAATACATTAAACCTTCATTTACAGTATCGGTTGCTATAGTCATGTTATGTCAATTTTTGACATATGTCACCTATAATTTGATATGTCGCACGTCACACATTAAAAAAACCAAAATAAAGCTTGGAAAAAAGAAATGAATTAGCGTGAAGCCGCGGCTAATAGCACTAGAAAATACCGTACGATTTTTTGGTTTTCCTGCAGATTATTGTATATTGTGCCACTTCCAGTAATGTAACATTATATCAAAAGACGAAACATACTACAGTTGTTTATTGTAAGTATAAATTTAACCGCTTCCTCATATCTGCCGTCTAGCTCACATCATGTGTTCTTTACTGTAGTATAATGAAGAGAAATATACTATATATAGTTGTTAGTGCATAAAATAGTTTTATGACGTAAAGTTTATTAGTTCGTGTTGTAGTAAAGTTATGATTTCGTCGTAATGTGAAACGTCTAATCGTATTACAAAACGATACTCTGTAAAATGAGTGGACGGAACGTTAGAACTTTGGACATTGGATAAAACAATCTTTATTGACTGTTACATACAGGATGATTTTTCGAGTTCATGGCGAAATCAGAAACTACGAGGAATAGCGAGAAGTATTCAAAGGAGTCTAGGAATAGTCTTAGTCGTAAATCGAAACCGATTTTACAATACCGAATTAGATATTATGTAAGGATACAAGGTGATTCCCGCGGTTTCACACGCCGCGCAATTAAATTTAACCCACAATTGTGTAGCTTAAGCCCTATTTATTATGATCATATAGAGCCGAGGTCAACTTACATTGGCTACCAAACACAGGAGCACTCGCTGTGCCAATCTGGACAATCCCTGTAAATTTCATCGATATCGGTCCAGCCGTTTCAGAGTCTATAGAGAACATACATACTTCGTTTTTTATATATTTTTTTTCATAAAAAGTATTCTATGTTACTTCTAGTACCTCCAAGAATATGTGTACAAAGTTTCATGATGATCGGTTGAGTAGTGTTCGCGTGAAAGCGTAACAAACAAACTTACATTCACATTTATAATATTAGTAGGGATAAGTTTTAAAGTCGATTTTGTATTTTATGTATTAAAGTCAGATGTGATGCTATAAATAAGCGGAGCATAAACATTCAGTTATATGTCGGGACTTCCCCTGATCATATGTAATTGATTCTCGATGGATAAAAAAATCATTTAACACATGCCCAGAGCCGCGGCGTGATCCCAGCACAACAAACAGAAGCCGTCTCCCCAGCAATACATCATGCTTCCGGCGAAGGACTGATTTCTCAGTTGTATGTTATTAGTCATTTATTTCGCTTGAAAAGGGCTGTTTAAGGTCACGAGCTATCTCAATATTGTCTGTTGTGTATAAATTTAAAGTATTGCGGTCATCTTCAATATAACATCGCGGCTTTTAATTCCAACCTTATGCAAAAGGTACTCATTACTTTTTTAATAAAAAAAAATGATTCAGACATATGTCCTTTAATCGAGACGTTTCCTTTCATCCTTTTGGTCCCAACGAGATACAACCACATTGTTTAGAATAAAATCCTATTAATACATATAACTGATAATGTTCAATAAACATCATTACGTTCTTAATTTGTGAATAACAAACTCGAAGAATAATTTGGGACCTAAATAACTCCCCCAAAGAACACTCGTCAAGGTTAACGTAACAAAAGCATCCTCATTTGTTTAGACTAACTGAAAAACAATAATCAAATAATAATTGACAGCAATAGCAAAGCGGTATACGATAACATCGGTCAAAGCGGTCGAAATCATAACATTCTTAATGCGTTCTCTTGTCGAACGCGTTGTAAAAATCTATAGTCGATTTGAAAAGAGCCAGGCGCACTGGAGCTTAAAATAGGTTCTATCTGGCGCGGGGCGCATTCTTGTCCGCTGACTGGCCTGTAAAAGGAATTGTTTTATATCTGGTACTTAGCGGTAATTGACGGGGCCGGTGCTGGCTTACCAAGACTATGTTTTAATTGTTTAACAAATTATCAAAATTAATTTGCATTTCACAAGGACAATTGACTTGATTGAATAACTATAATAAAGGTAACGATGACACAAACTGTAGTTGCGTTTGAATTAAACAGGAATTTTTAGTTCATCTATGTTTAACAGAAGAAAATGACAGAACGATACATCAACGGACAAACTACATGGCCTAGAAACTTGAAATTTCTGTTATTACGTAGGCGATCCCTTAAAATAGATTTTTCTTAATTCATCCCTTAAAGGTCTAAAGTAGGAGTTGATAGTTTGTATTGAGAAACTATCCGTGCGAAGCCAGAGCGGATCGCTAGTTAGTTATAGTATTAAGAATATTTTCAGATTTTACCTTGTACCTAATCTTTTGTTATTGCTTCCATCTTTCTTTCTAGGACACATTTTTGCAAGACATTAGCGAAGGTGATGACCCGGTTAACGACAGCGAGGGTTGGGACCTCATGGACGACCCCGAGAGCTCGACCTTGAAGCCCGGAGCGGTGATACCTTCCGCCATCACAAGAGAAACTTCGTTCAAAGAAATTGTGATATCGGCAGTAGACCCCGTGGCCGCCACTAACGAACGACCGAGGATTCTTGACGACTGTAAGTCGTTAGTTTACCTTGCACTCTTACATTTGTGCTAAATTAATATTTCCTTCGGAAAAAATAACGTGACCCTTTCGCGTTTAGTAATTAAACTTCCAAAGCATCAATTGAATCGCAGATGAGCTGTCGTCCATTCAAAAAGTTCTGACTTCTTTTTTCTTTGCTTGGAAGACATTTTTGTGGGATACAAAGCGTGGTGCGTTACCAAAATCTTGTCTATAAAGATGTCACTGCTCAACATGTCATGTCAACTTTAAATTGAAAATGAAATGCTCAAACAGTTTAGTAATAACCACATGGTAACTGACAGGAGATCTGTTGTGTTCGCAGCGAATCTAACGGCCAGCGAACGCAAGGCGCTGCGTCGGTCGGCCCTAGAGAACATGCGGGACATGATGCGGTCCGCCAAGTGCCTGACGCCGCAGCCGCGCTGGCTGCCCGTGCGCCAGCTGGCCCCTGCCGCGGACACTGTGTCAGTATGCCTTCCACAGAATGTGGTCACTTAGTTACTTTTAGTTACTCTTCCTCTCATGGGCGAGACACAGGTTGATACGTTTCCATCTCTCATGAAAAATCTCCACCTCTTTCTCTATCTATTTCTTGAGCGTGTTGTTCTGGCCGTGCTGCAGGTATATGCCGCCGTGCGTGCAGCTTCACCGCTGCGCTCCCGACGCCGGGTGCTGCTACAGCGAGACCGAGGTCTGCGCGCCTGTCGAAGGGAAATACGTCGCCATACCGTTCTATGTACGTAATCATTTACAAGCCCCTAACCTACTCATACCTTCTACCACTAATTTTTCACATCTATCCTCTCTACGAAACTGGCAACACATCTGCAATTAATCTGGAGACGAGAAGTCTTTGGGCGGTCACGGTCAAAACATTGTCAACAGTGCAATCGCAAATGCTTTTAGCTTGTAAGGCTTTTGTGAGCAGAAAATGAAATTCCATTTATGCAATAGACTATCCTACAACAACTGCTAGTACAGGCTTTACCACAGCTTTGACTGCAGACTGAGAACGTGCCAAATTAATAGCTTGGAATATACTAAGCTTTGAAATAAAATTGAAACATATCGATTCGTATTTCAGTCTCTTACGTTTATTAAATTTTATTAACTTCCAGCTCAACAAAGTGGACAGTAACTTGACTATCGCCCGCATGCTGTTCTTCAACCACACGCGCTGCGCGTGCGTGTCGCGTGACACTCTGAGGAGCACCGTGCACGAGAGGGTTGAGTCCCGGACCAGCACCGAGGTCCAGGAGCGCCCCACGGAGCGCCCCACTGAGCGGCCCGCGGAGCGCCAGCACGACTGGCGACCAACGGAGGAGCCCCTGCTCGAGAGGGATGAGGAGCATACGTCGCCGCCACAGTTACGGAGGTATATTGTCTTTGCCAGATTTTAAGCTAATAATCACCATAAGAATAGAAAAAATCCCAATTAAACAATGAGCATAAATTATTTTTATGACACCAACTATCTGATTGCTGCGAATCTCTTAATATCACATGAACCAATTACTCGTTTCCATAAAAAAATGTTGTTTTACAGATGCACGTGCCCCGTGCTGTTCTCTGCTCGAATGACGAACGGCGAGTGCACGTGCGTATGCGACTCGACGGAGGGCCCGCGGCGCCGCGGCTGCCTGTCGCTGGCGAGGGGCCGCGAGCACTTCGGCCTGAGGGACCGCGTGTGCGTCGCGCACGGGGACTGCACGCCTCCCGCCTGCGAGTACGGTCCTTACGACCGCACCGTCGGAATGTGTCCCTTGAGAAGGTTCCGCAGGATACGCTACAACCGCAAGTTCCACTCCGACAAAACCGCCGTGTGATGATGACGGCATCGAATTAGGATATCGTAAATTAGAATGCTTGGTATCCCATTCGGGAGAAAGAATTCGAGGAATTTAAACCGAATTAATATTAGTATCGCCCACGTTTACACCATCATAAGATATTCTTCAACTACATACAAAAACATCCAATTCCTTAAAAAAACTGTAAAATTTAAACGTTAAACACATTTAAATATATATTTAACAATGATATAATACAGTAGATATGCCTTTACCGGTCGAAAATTGAGTTATTAAGTGACAAACACTAGCTGTCACCTTTTTTCTTATTATTTTAAATACGCTATCCTTTTTACAATATTTGACACGTGTGAATGATTTTGTATGATTTTAACACATCAATAGTATAAAATAACATTGGTATTTAATTTAATTTTACGTTATAACTAGTATTTATCACAGTTTTTCCGAAAATAAGTAGTTGATGGCTATGACAGGTATTTTGTTCTGTCAAACTGACAGCTGTAGCATGAACAGATTATAAAATAACGTCCAATATGTCCGACTCAAATGTCAAACTATGTTTCTTTGACGGTGCTTTGTTTTTTTACTCAGAACCGCAACACTAGCTAAATTGAGCCTGGAGTTGTATAGGTTGCAGTGAGATAATACACATCGTTTCCGAACGTGTATGCATTTTTGAAAGCCTGAGTCCACCAGTGGGACTTTGAGACCTGATGATCGGATGGTTGACTAACAATATAGTATTAAAGTATGTCAATTAGATTCCTTAATCCTAACTCTCTTTCCTTCCTTCGAATGAATAAATATTGTGCCATATTATATAAATATTCTAGTTATTACTGCAAGTGAAGAAAAATATGTTACTTGTGAAGCTTCAACAGATTGCGGGTAGTTGATACAAATCCCGAGATCATATTGATTTAATAAATGGTTGTATGCGTTTTATATCAATAAAATAACTAAGTGATATTTATTAAATAATTTTTCCTTATCTCTTCCTCGTATTGTATGACATATTAATAATACAATGTCGGCTATAAGGGGACAACAGTATTGTTTCAACTGTCTAAGATTAGTTTAACTGTAAATGGAGTCTAAGCTTGTTTTTAAGATGTCCCATAACACTTTATATCCTAATAATGAAATGTGCTAAGATATTTTTACTACTGTTACTGTACATTGCATAATACTTATGTAAGTTCGAGATTTGACTATAGATATGTAAGTTAATTAAGTTGTAAATAAACTTTATTGTCTAAGAGTTTCATTTTTTTATTTTAGTACCATCGATATAAAGCAGTAGGAGAACCCACAGCTTTGATGAATGGGCCGGCTCGACGGGTGAAATACCACGACCTCATTGAAGGCATAAAATAGAAATTTTCCGGGTTTCGCCTGATTAGGTACTGGTGCTCTTCTAAAAGAGGAGACTTTTCTATAAGGGGATAGAGAATTGGATGGAGGATTAGAGAATTGGATTGGTACCTATGGGTAGCAGTCACTTACCAGAAGAACCACTTGCTCGTTTTCCAACTTCTATATAAAAAAATGGATAATCTGTTGTGATACATACATTGAGTTGAACGAGATTTGAATCTTCGTTCATTTTGCGTACGACAAAGGATTGGGACAAGCCACCGGCGTGATAGTTTTAATAGGTGTTTATTTTAAAAACAGCTTAATTATAATTATATGAATAAAAACAAACTTGTATGTAATGAATTGTTGCAAGAGGGGTTTAAGTGGCGAGGGTACAGAGCAGCGCGGCGCCGCGCTTCACCCAGAAGTCGGGGTGCTCGCGGCCCGATGCGAGCTCCACTGCCACCACGAACGCGCCCTTGCGTAGCGGGTAGTAGTAGCACGGACACGTGTACCGATCTGAACAATCCATATTCATTACTTAACATTGGAGACTTCATCAGCGCAGATGTGTGTCCAAAGTAAGCGGTTCCAAAAAGACCTTTTATTTTACGAAACCCGACATCAAATGATTATTATTGCCTTATGAAAGAACCTTAAAGTTCAATAAACAGTTACACAATGATTTCTTCTGTTTCTTCAGTCCGTTTTTATTTTTTTAAGAAATTATCAATTTCGACGTTTCAATGAGAAATTTTATTTCATCCGATCCCGGTGAATTTTCCACAAAGACCTCGAAGCAATGCGTGTTCAGGCTTTAACAAAGCTTCGCTGAGGTAAATGCACATGTTACAAGTATGTCAGATTACAAAAGGTGTCCGGATTACCGGAGATCCACTGTAATCTTGTGTATTAATTGAGGTTGTACGCACTCTTAGGCCTTCGTCCGGTCGCTCTAACCGGCTTGAAGTGAATGGGCGGCATGGGGAACACCAGCTGCATCGGAAGCGGGTCCTGCAGGTGGCCGTCCTTCTTGAACCAGCTCGCACCCTCCAGGAAAAAACCCCTGGATATCATGGTTTTAATTATACCCAAAACAAATCTTTAACATATTATTAAAACATACAACGTTGAATTGTATTATCTAAACGAGCTACTAGCGCCATCTCGTGAAGTTCAAGGTAATTTTTATAAAACATTGCAAATATTCAGCGAAATTGCTTTTTAAACTTTGTATTGAAGTAATCAGTCGCCAGTGTTCTAACCGACGATGACGTCATCTTTTTGCCTATATACCTGATGTAGACTCCGCCGTCTCTGGGCGCTCTCATGATGTTCTGCTCCTCTATGGTCAGCACAGTGAAGTCCCAACATAGTGTGTCTATGGGCCAGCCCTCGCCTCGAGCAGTTGTCTGTGGAAGGTTTTATTTTCTTATATTATCTCACAATCTTCTTTGACTTACATTAATTTAACAACAAAATAATAACATATGTATTATTTATTGATTGCATTAGATAGTAAGTATTAGTAGCTGTGAGTATTGTGGGTAGCACAGGAGGAGTAGTTTCATGGATACCGAATGCCATTAAATTATTGTACCTCGTAACCATGTTGCAACATTTAGTAACTTTGAAAATAATTGTTTATTAATCAATACGAATGTGTGTGGCAAAACAAAGCTGATTTGTACCTGCATGACGGCAGTAAGGAAGCCGGTGGGCGCGAGCAGAGCGGGCAGCCAGCAGAGCGGCGGCGGCGAGCGCGGCGCTGCGGCCCAAGCGCCCAGCCGGTCACCACGCGCCCACAGCTCACGGCACCACGACCCCAGCGGCTTCAGCGTCGGACGACCTGACGACGAGCAATCAACAGCAGAAAAGGATGAGAAACCAAGCAGATTTTGGCACTGCGATACGATCGAACACGGTCGGTCTGAGGAAAGTTTGCTACCTCACAGAATATCGGCCTACAGTATAGGTTTAATACCTCTTTCGTTGTAATTCTGCATTGAACCACACCAAACGCATTGCTCTTATTTAAATTAGCAAGAACGGCGTTTTTTCAAACAATCACTTTCCTCGATATTAAAGTTAACCAAACAAGTAAATATACCCTTCTGCCAGAAAGTGGGAACTTTTCCTTCGAAGATGCATCTGTACATGGTCTCCAATATTTCGGACATCACCACCAGCCCTTCAATCGCGCGCCGCAATTCCTAAATAATAAAGATACATTTTTCATCCTAAAGACCAAATCAAATCTAAATTCTAAGGAATTATTTCTGGGAATTCAATTTCTCATACCTTTAACTGTTTTGTCTGATCCTGATAGTTAAGTAAGCCATCAAATTCTCATATCAACATCACATCTCTAACGGTAACGTTACCTTTAGTCCCGTCACTATATAGTTAATGAGCACGTTGTAGTATCCGATCTCCTGCAGCAGCGACACGCACATCGGCATCACGATCTCCGGCCCCATCATCTTCTCTGTTGTCTCCATGTCAATCTTGCTCGGCAGACGCACCAGCATCTCCGCTGCCAGCTCGTCCACCTAACAACAAATTAGCAATAACATTGCATTTCACGGAGGCCAAATCCCTTCCCACTCCTCTGCACGATCTTATACCTCTCACGTTTAACACAAAAGCTGGCCAAATATCTGCAACTCTTCTAGTTATTGCAAATGTCCATATAGTATATAATAATCATTTGTCTTCTATAAAAAAAAGCTTATTGACGGTGGCATCAGTAGCGTTCTAAACAAACTTGTGTGGAACAAATCTGGACATACTAAACAGGACCCGTAACCGAGGAACATGTATGAACGCAGAAGAGAGAAAGGTGTGTCAAGACCAAATAGAGTCATGCTTATGAAGTCCTAAGTAGCTCTAACAACTGGCGAGTGTTGCTAAACTAAGAAGATGGCGTCACCTTCTGATCCTCTCCGCCCGCGGCGCCGCCGCTCCCCGATGCAGTCAGCAGAAACAGCGTCGAGCACATGATCGACGCGTCCTGAAATGTTAATACGTGCTCTTGTGCATTTAAAAATCGAAATGGCTCATAAACTTCAATTTATATTTTCTTCGTCATCATCACCCAAAAGACGTCCTTCTCTATTAGATATAGGCCTCCCCTAAATCATCTTAGAGATGTAGTGAATTGCCGCAACCTTTAACAACAGCATCTTGCTGGTCTACTTACTGGACGCGGTGGTTACCTGTGCGAGCGCGGCCACGTCGGCCGAGCTGTGCTGGCCAAGCGAGTCTGCACGCTCTGCGCTCGGAAGCAGCTCTAGGAAGTCGCGGTATGACTCCAGGCTACCATCGCGCGGCACGTGGTATGCCGGCATGCTTGACAGTCTGACATCAAAAAGAAAAATGTTATTCAATGTTTCTGTATGACAAGGCACTTTTATATTACTACTTTGAAGCCAGGAACTATAACACTGGTATCCACGAGGATTTCCTTACACAATACTCATAGGGTAACTGTGGGTACAGTTAACGCTGGCGATAGTCTAAGATCACCTGTAGAACGGCACGTCGTGCGCCTCTTCGCAGAAGAACTGGTTGATGTAGGCGAGCAGCACGCGCTTGTCCCAGTCGTCAGTGATGTGCCCGCCATAGTTGATCACCGCCAGCAGGTAGCGCAGCGCCGCCCACGGCACTTCCTCGTACTCCTCCAGGTAGTTAGCCAGGAGATTGTCGGACACCTGCCCAGGTACAGATGGAGTTAGCAGCAGTAGAACTCATGTTAAAATGTACGAATCAATTTATTAATTAAAGAATTACTTTATTAGCAGCCCATTCTTTCTTATAGTTAACCGGGGTATTAGCCCACTGACGCCGGCAATTCATTGCAGTCATTTGGTACCAAAACACTTGCATATGTATCTTGTTGGCACTAGTTAATTACCATTATTCTGGTCTTAAGGACATCCCCTGATTTAAAGAGACGCACAACACATAAAAGTATCTTATCAGTAAATATCTTGAGCAGGTTCAACTGACTTCAAAGTCGGCATCGTTGAAGCTGTAGACATCGTTGTAGCCGAGCTGGCGGAAGCGCTTCCTGGCGATGAGCGTGCAGTGGAAGAAGGCCACGCAGAACAAAAGCTTGCGGTACTTCGGTGTCGCCTCGTCGAACTTGTCCTCGTTTATGTTCGCGAAGATGCGAACTAGGTTGCCTTTGAGACCCTACAATGCAAATTAATTACCAATCGCCTTACATTCTTCATCAATATAACTGAGATTCAATAAATTCTAATGCAACTGTCCTTTACTAATAAAGAAAGGATGAGAAGGGGAACACGATTTGACGAAGAGGGGATGGATATCCCTTATCCCTTCCTCTGACTAGCCTAATATACCTAATGACTAGCTGTGACTTAATCCTAGGATAACCGCTTGCTCGTTTGCCACCTTCTTCTATGAAATTTTGATGATTTAAGGGTAATTGATGTGTGTATACGGAAAGTATCAGTATCGTGTACAGAAATCCCTAATCTGTGTGGGTCCTTACAATCTTTTATATTTCACCAAGTAATAAAGTCTTACTGACTTAATGTTTAAGTAACTTTTTAATACGTTACTTTTTTATACTATAATCGCTATAAATAAATACCTGGGGAGGTTCCGTGGTCATCTTGATGCTCCTCTGCAGCATGCTTAGCGGGAACTTGGGGTCGGGCATGGAGGACAGCCAGAGCCGGAAACGATGGTGGATGCTGGGGTTGTCCAACCCGCGCAGCGAGCCCAGCCACTCGCACGCCAGGTGACAGTTGGCCAAGAACACCCATCCGCCCTCTTCCATGCCTTGTGCCAGCATTCTGACAGTGAAATTTATCTTATTTAATTCCACACATGGCCAATGTACTCCTATGCGTGATTTTGCGATTAACACATCAACACTAATTGCAAAGTTATCCCAAAACGTAAGTTTTTTCTTTAAATCAACTGAAAAACACGAGGGACTGTCTTGCAATGTAATCTTTGGAAAGAAATCTGAAGAAAACATAAAAGTGATCTCGTACCTTTCTGCAGCAGGCGCCTGCCCTTGCCCGAGGCTGAGCGACTGGAACTTGTCGAACATCTTGACGTCCATGGAGAGCTGGATGAGCGAGGATGTCGGGTCCACGCCGGGCGATAGCACGAACAGCAGCGACGTCTTCCACGAGGACTCCTCCCATGCGGCCTGATTTATACATTATTGCATTTAGAAGAATTAAATTGGCTGTTGTTGTTAGCTTCATTATAGAAACCGACTGGTACATGACAGACTGTCTTAATTAGAGCCAAGATCTTATGAACTTGCAGGACAGTGCTGACACTGGAGCTCGCTGCAAATCTCGTTCGCTATACGTATTCGTTTGGCAATCGATGCAATCGCAAATATTAACGTGCACCACGTACCCGTATATCGAGCACTGGGGGCTCGATGTAGCGCGGGCCGAGCGCGCGCAACACGAAGGTGGCCGCGCAGGCCGCTACGCGGTCCGTGCGCAAAGCGCGCACCACCAGCATACGCTGGAACTCGCTGCAGATCTCGTTCCATTCACCTGCCATACGACACACATAATATGGATGGTGGACGGTTTTGTTCAACAAAAGGCGGGGCCAAACTATTACCAAAACCTCGTAAGCGGGGAGCGAGCGAAGCTACACCGGTTTCGATGGTGCTGAGGTAGGTACAAAAGGGATAAGTCACTGGAGCGAATAACCAACAGCAAATATGTCGAGTCATCTCAGGGACTGAATAAGTAAAAGACAGAAAACAAACGAAATAACTTGACTTGACAGCTCTCCCTCGCTTCAGTCGATATGGTCATGATGGATATTTTTTGGATGTGTTATTTTTACGTATAGCATAAGCATACCACTATTAATTTTACATAACCTCGGTAACATGCTCTTATGTCACAAGGCGCACCATTTTAAAGCTTGTACACGTGTATAGATTTAAAAATATTCGAAACTCGAATCGTCTCACCAATAAGCGGCTGCGACTCTGGCTCTGGGGTGAGGTACCAGTCGCGCCACTCCTTCGACATCGTCTCAAAGCTGTCGATGATGCCGTGGAAGCCGGCGATCTTGTCCAGCTCCGTTATATTGTCCCAGCACTCGTCCGGTATCCAGTCTGTAAGTAAACATGAAATCACAGAATATGTAGATAAAAGTGTCAATTTGTTGACCAGAACCCCAATAACGCCCTTCACTGCTGGCAAATGGCATCAAATGCAAAATTGTTGGCGATATTGTCTTGACAACTATTGAACTTGACAATTATTATTCTACTATTAATATTTCACGTTCTTTATCATTTCGTTAACTATTACTAACTGGTAGGATTGTCCGGCTGTTCGGAGCGGTCTAGTACCACACCGCCCTTTAGTAGGTACAGGTACTCGTTCATGTTGAGCTTGCCCGCCTGGAACAGGATCCGCGACGCCATGTGGAACGACAGCAGCAGCTTGTGACGCTCAAAGAGCGCCCGGCAAGTGTTCCTACACGTGGAAATTATTGACATTGTCAACTTGTTGCTGCACATACAGACAAGGTGATAGCTTTATCGTGTAGACAGAGAAATTACAGCAGGGATCCGGCTGATGAGACTTATATACGACCGGATCCTTAAGCTCGCAATAAAATGTAAAAAAGCAGTATCTTATTGAAGATAACCACTTCACTCCCAAAAAGATTACGGATCCCTCCTTTGAAAAGGCTTAACCTAATTTTGATTTTATTTTTTTACATCTGTCATAACGTTATTAAGACTTAATAGAATGTTATACTCTTACTTATATACAGCATATGTGTGGAACTCATTAAGGTAGTTGATGCGGTCCTCCAGCTCGCTGGACTTCTGGCTGCGGTCGATGGAGTACATGAAGAGGTCGGTGTAGGCGTCCAGTGAGAACTGGTACATCGGGTCGATACGAGACAGGTCGTTCAGCGCAAAGAACAGGACCGAAGCCCGGACAGCCACGGGGACGTAACCCTAGGGAGATTTACAATACAAGAGTGGGTTAAATCGTATGCCATCATTTTCTTCTAATACTATTACTATTTATAATTCATTTTTTTTTATCTTGTTTCAGACCACTTTCATTGTCTGCACAGACTACTCCATCAGTGTAATCCAACATTGTAATGTCATATTTAATTTTAGAGTTGCATATCTTGTAAGGGATACCTCTCGTGCGGCATCAATTTCCTTCTCCGTGACCTGCGAGGTAATAAGCGCCTCCTTGACCTGCAGTGAAGTGCGCTGCGAGATCTGTAGCGTCTGGAACAGCTCCTCATTCTCCAGCAGCGGCACCTGAGACTCGTACATGATGCGCAGCAGGTCGTTCTCCAGGTCCACCTGTATTTTGAACACAATTACGTGGATTACGTGTATGTATAGCATATGAGGTTACTCCTTCACTTCTACTCTAGAACAATCTCTCTCAATAGTTCTTGTCTCGACATCGTCCTCACTTTCCTTATTACGTATTATTACACTTTTTTATTATTTACTTATATTAATTTTAATATTATCGTCTACGAGGAGAATCTGAATCAGAATATTTTGCTGTTGCTGTCCTATCCACTAAAGCTTTCTGCAACTAATTAGCTTGTTGCCTTTAGGTAGTGTTCATTTAACATCGGGTAAACCTCTTGCTCGTTTAAAAATAGAAAATAAACTTTCACCGAAATTCACTATCGTCGTCTTAGTCATGGAGGTCGACGTGTACTGTCCCTGTTAGATTGTAACGGATCAAGATAATCACCAAGACTTTCTTGTCCCTGGCGATAGACAGTACTAGAGTATCTTTCATCTGCTCGAGCTGCGGTCGCTCTTTGCGCACCACAATGCCCAGCAGCTGCGACGTCAGCCCCTGCTCCTTCACCGCAAAGTTCACCATCGTGGTCTTCGTCAGGATCTCCGGCGTGTAGACCGGATTACCTATTCAATTACATTATATAGATGAGCTACCATATTGTGCAAAGAAAGGTTCAACTATGTTCAGCAGTAATTATTCTTTAGAAGATATAGAATTCTAAAGTAATGAGAGTCTTGTATTAATTCAAAGAAACTTGAAATTATTAATATAATTGTAATATGAGTGATATACATATATGTATGGCAGTTAAAAACAATTATTTTGATGGCTTCACTGAGATAAGTCCAATACAACATCGAGTAAATAACACACAGAACGAGATTCAAAGATCTCAATCGATTTACCTAACTTCGTAGTAAGGTACAGCTGGAAATTCGAGTGATACGGCACCATCTTCTCGTTGAACTTGATGACGAGGGAGGTTCCTATCTTCACGACCGCCTTGTCCAGGATGGGGGCGATAGACGGGTCCAGTACCTCACCCACGTTTTGAATCAATATAGGTATGCCTTCCGAGAGACATTTTTCCATTATCTTCAGATAGTTTGGCTGACCAAAATCGACCACCTATTTAAAAATAAATTACTAGATAAAACAAATATAAGAACAGACTAGACCATTCAAGTTATTCGACTGTCATTTTATATTGTTCCCGTATATTAACTGTACTTACCTCAATTCCATTATGTTCCTCCAGTCTAGATATCCAAATGAGAGCCTGGCCCTGGGGGTCCGCTGCCAGCGGCCAGCGCGTCGCTCGACGCACTATGATGCCGTTCTCTGCACTAAAGTTGTCATCTATCTCGAAAGAGAAACATAAGACATATACTATAGGTACTTACTTACGTTTCGTAAAATAACAACTATCTGCTCTGCTGACACAACACAAAGGATTAATTATAGTACTCTGCAAGACCACAATTTTAATTCTGTACTTAACAGATTCTCTGCATTTCATCTCCAGATGTCATTTGCAGCCTTCTTACATAAAAGGAACAAAAATCGTAAACTGCTAAACGACTTTTTAATTCAGAATCACGATCTTAGAGAATTCTCATCAAATCCAAGTAGTCTGTCAATTAGCTTTTTCTTCTGACCTGGTAATCCCATATAGTTCCAGTCTCTCAGCGTAGCATCGTCTAGAAGGAAATACTTCATGCTGAGATCCATTGTCACTGGAACCGCCTCATTATATACCTGTCATTGAAAGATATAAATTATGATCTGCACTTGTTACTTTTGCTACTTTATTTCAGACGAACAATAGGTTTTAAGTTGTTCGCTTATTATATTTGATAAGAGGCCGAGGTAGTCCATGAAGGGAATGGCAATGAAGCAGTCATACCTCGAGGAACCAGGTATCCATGAGTTCCTCCCGGTATTCGGAGACGAAGGGGCCGAGGTACGCCACGAAGGCGGTGGCGATGAGGCAGTCGCCCGGCAGGTTGTCAAACTCGCGGTCCAGCCGCTCTACCGTCATCTCCCAACGTTCGCGCTCACCTAGTCAATGTAAACAAAAGAGTTAAATCAAAAACGAAATTTGATGTCGTTCAAAGTGCAAAGTGTTCATAAACTCCATGGTATTGTATGTACTAAATACCTTGACTTCATAAAGTAAAGCTTTATGAAGTCAAGGTATTTATAACATTATTTACTGTTTTGCTCATCAGAAAGAAATTTAGAATCTCTACGCTACTACAAATATCTTGTAGTAGTTTCACTTAAGTTTACCTGAGAGTCCAGTTATAAGCGCCTCTGCCCTCTCAAGTTTCAGCTGTAGCATCTTAGACTTCCTTTCCAGCTCTTCCTTCTGGGCTAGCTTCTCGTCGTACTCCTTCTGCAGGCGCGCAATCATCTCGCTCAGCTCGCGCAGTTTGGCGCGCGCCTCCGCTAAGATCTGCTGCTTCATACGCAGCGACTCTAGCGCTTCCTCTAGACGCTCCTTTTTAGGCTTTACTATTCTTAAGAGATTAGACATCGAATTCATTAGACATAGGCTTATTATATGTGTTTATAAAAGAAAATGGTATTGATATAAGATAGTGAGATAATAAATAAGACAGTTTAGGCGCAGCTTCTGCTTTCAGAAGACAATCAGAATCTGACTTTTAATTTATACTTGAGTATGCTCAAAAAGATTTCTACAATACACTACTAAACGTCAAATGCTTTAAAAAAACCTCACGGAAAACTAAATGCAAGCGACTTACTTGTAGACCTTGCCGTACTTCTCAATGGCCCTGACCCAGAGGCACAAAGACTTGGCGGCGAGTGAAACCGTGCCCACGATCTCTGGCTCAAAGTCCGGCTTCGCGGTGTACGTGCCGATCTTTTTCAGGGTCTTGTCCGAGATATTGTCCTTGTCGAAGTCCCTCAGCCGGTCCAGAAAGTACTGGTCTCCTAGTTGACGCTTTGCTTCAGCCCAAGTTGGTTCCTTCTGTGCATTGATAATTTAAAAGAAATCCAATATCATTCAAGGTATTTCCAATCTTTACGATTTCATTGGAGGCATACCAGTTTAATCTCTGTATTTAAGTTAAGTAAAATATACTATTTCTAGCCACCAACAAAACAGAACAGAACAGAACTAACCTGCAACAATATCAAGACTGCTTCCATTACCATCTCGACTTTCTGCGGCGGTTTAGCGTACGACTTCACTTCAGTGATGTCTTTCTTGTTGAGCGCGTCCAAAGCCTGGCACAAATGAGTGTCAATGATCGGTTATAATAACCCCGAGTGGTTCTGAACGTATATAAGAGTAGAGTGGCCAATCACCTTGACAGCCTCCTCTAACGCGGGCATGGCGCTGGCGAGGTCGCGCATGGCGGCGTCGGCCAGCCGCTTGCACTGCACCTCCTCCTCCTGCGTCTTCTTGCTGCGCGCCGCCACGCTGCGCTGCTGCTCGTCCGCGTTGCGTTGCTGCACATTTATGACGCCCATGTACTCCACGCACTGCTCTGTGTACTCCGCCACTTGCACCTGAAATAACCAAAAAAGGTTCCTTGGTAATTTGTTTTCTTTTCTATAGTTTAAACAGTTTGTATTATGTCACATACCTTAGCCACCGCCAACTCTTCAGACATCTGCCCCACCAGCGTAGTAGTCTCTTCCACCTTGCCCAAACCGTTTCTTAGTTTGTTGGCCTGAAGCGCCACTTCCGCGCGCTTGTTCTTCAGCATTCTGAGGAAGTATTGTTTGAAATAACTATTATAATTAAGTACGATTTTTCGCCTTTGTACTCAGCTCGTGGATTATATAGAGGACTATATATTAGAGACATAGGTATGAGGTATACTTACTCCTTGTAGCCGGAGACGAGCTCGAGATAGTTGGTGGGCGTGACGTGGTTGACGCGCCGCATTTCCTGCCACATGCGCACCGAGTGCCGCCCCACCGACGAGTGAACAAGCGACATGATGGACGCCACCGACGCCCGCAAAATCTCCTCGCGGCTCTCCACCACGGACTCCTTGCGTCTCACCTGCACAGTAACCATAATTCATTCTAGTGATTCTGAGAATGACATTGTTTTGAATTCAACAATTATTCCACCCCTCTTGTGGTCATGTAAGGCTCTAAGAGACATACTCCTCGCGTCCCCTTTGTAGTAGAAGAAGCGTACCCTCTGTCCCGTGATAGAGGCGAGCAGCTCGACGCCGGCGAGAAACTTATAGGCCACCTCCAGCAGCGCCTCGCGCGGCCACTCCAGGAACCAGTTGGTGGTAGTCGCGTTGATAAGCGCCGGGTACTGACGGATGCGATTCCTACACAAGATTGATATATTAAATGGAATTCATTTGACAATCTTGCACACACTAGACAACCAACCACTGGCTGGTACACAAATTTGCTGATTTACTTAAAAAAAAGGTAGTAGATTATTGTGAAGCCCAACGAGACCCGTTTTACAAAGCATAAAAGAATAATGTGAACGTTTCTCAAATGAATTTCGTATCAAATACCAAAAAAATTAATTTCTAAATTCCTTTCAATAAGGATTTACACTCAATTCTCTCACCTAAACTCTTCTCCAATAGGACTGAAGCAGAGCACGATGCGCAGGTTGCTGCGCACGCGGTCCACAAGGAAAAGGTAGACAGACTCAGCAGTCTGCATTATGTTAGCGTTCTTCATCGGCTTCTCTAGTGCTTGTTTAATCTACAATAACAAAACCATTCTTAAAGACCTCTATAAAATTCGTATAATTTTAGTATTGCCACATTAATAACTATACACTAGTTAAATGTTTTATAGATTTTATTTTACTTATTAGACATATGACAGCTTTACTGACAGATTGTCAAATTAATAGCTGTCAAATCTATAGCCACAGGGTACAGTGCGTACAACGTACGCAAAAGGACTGTTTTAACGTAGTATTCTTTTTGCCATCTTTCAGACTCACCCTTCTATTTGGTAGGAAGTCTTGCAACATCCCAAAACTGTGAATTCCACAAATTTACCATGTTCAGAGTTAAACTACAACTATTTAAAAAGAGACAAGATGCGATTAAAACTCACGTCTTCAAATTCGTCGGGCTTGTACAGGTTGGTGACCTCGCCGCTGCTGAGCAGGTTGTTCATGATCTCAGTGAAGCTCTCCTCCACGATCTGCGTGTCGTTGAATATGAACGTCGTCTGCTTCGAGTCCACACCGCAGCTCGTGTACAGAGTCTTATACGAAACAAGACAAGATTTATAAAACAAACTGACAGAGTATACCAGGGGTCAAGTAAAGGTGATTATTTGTTCCAGTGAGCTAAGAAGTACCAGAAATAACCCTTCTCTTTTCTTCTCTTCCCATCTACTTTATTCTCCTTGCTTGTTACTACTTGCTTGTATGTGGGTTTATGCGTAAATAAACGATATATGTAGGCATAAACCCACATACAACGCATATACACCTACACCTTCTATTGCGTATATATTAGCTTCTACCATCAATTATGTATTATCATAAATTAGATGTCGTAACTAGAATTGATTGAATTGTATTGGTTGGAGCATATTGAAAGGATGAATGAAGAGAGAGTACCGAAATGAAGAACTTATATCGACCAGATTAGTGACATACTAAAGAAGGGCGATATAAGGAGTACCCGTAACCGACGCATAGACATAAATGTAGGGATGTAGAAGCGAGAGGTGTGCCAGGATCACGCTAAAAATAAATCTTTTTTTTCTTCCCCTCTGGTTTACGGGGATGAGGGATATTTATTTATACTACAATAATAATAAAATAAAAACTAATATAATTACTATAAATTAGAACATGCTCTTACAATCACTATGTTGTAACTAAATTAACACGACTTTAAGAAGAACTAAAATATATGATAAGATATAAAACTAAATATGTTAATGATTTTCTGTAGTTGACCTTCAAATCCTCGCGGAAGTCCTTGACTCCATAGGTCTTGGTCACGACGACTTGGAACGAGTTACACTCGCAAATGTAAGACGCCAAGCGAGTCAAGCTCTGACGACCCGAGCCCCCTGTAACAGTACAACACAAGAATTTTCTAAAAGTATCCAGTATTCAACTAAAGGAATCATGAAAGCCTGAAAATGTAATCTGAACGTCAAGTAAGGAATAAGAGATGAAAGGCAAAGAAAGAAATTCAGTTGTGTAATTCGTGCGCACACCCAAAACGTAGCCAGTAAAACATAGCTAGCCATTTTTCAGAAACTATATGGTTTGCTAGAGTTCGCCCTACATTCACAAGAGCAGTGCAGCTCTTTTAACATACATAAAAGTCCCAGGTATCTGCAAGGCGCTCGGATGTTAAACATTGCTTTTGCATTGTAAAGCAGTACTTGGTATGCAGTTATTCTAACTATAATATTAAGCGTTGTATTTGGTCCATGTGGTAGATGTACACATCTACACTACAGTGTAATATAGTAGTAGTGTCAGTGGCAGTGGTGGCAGCTGACCGATGCCGACGCAGAGCATGTTGCCGCGCGGTTGCGAGATGACACGCGTGATGCGGCACACGTGCTCGATGGCGTCCTTAAACAGCACCAGGTCCATCTTCACCACGCCCGGGCTGCTGTTGTACTCCTCAAGCTGGTTAGCTATGTACCTAATACCAGAAGAGGTAGGTAGATAATTGTACCATCGCCACCAATAATCAATTAGCTAAATGTTATGCACAATTCCGTCTTACTACCGTAAGAGTTACAACGTTCAGTATTAGCATTATTTGTACTAGACTACCCCTTTGATTAATCACAATTTCTACCTAATACCTACCTACTTTTAAGTATACTATGATACAATACCTGAAGTCTTTTGCGAATTCCCTAAAATAAGTAATACTAGCAAAACTAGAATTGACTTCGTAGTACATCTCACCATTGAGGCATAAATATCGTTACGAGACCTCTCGAAGACCCGAGCCGAATTAGCTGAGATAGCAATAGCAAATTACGGGAAATATCATTTACATTATCTAATGTAAAATAAGTTTATAATATCGAATGTAAAATTAGTCGACAATTTCAAATGTAAAATTTAAATACGTACTTTCTCAAGATCTCAGGGTCATTCATATCGTCGTATACCTCAAAGGGATTAAGGAAGTGACCAAATAGAGGTGGGCTCTTGGACGGGCACACGGCGTGGAAGGTCAGCTCGAAGTGCTTTCCCAACATTTCCGCTACCTGATTCATGAACCAGTCGCGATCTCTGGAAAATATTTTTTATTGCAAGTAACACTGTCTAATTTATATTTGTAAACCAGTTTTGCCTTAGTGAATTAGAAGACAGACGTTTAAGTATGCGTCTGCGTTCAGCTTGATGAGCGAGTGGCCTGGAGGCCCAATTTGTTTTCCTTATGAGTATAGGATGGGAAGGGGGAAGAGGATCGGACGGGGAGGGGATCGGATAGGAAAATGAAACATCCTTTTGCTTGCCTATTCCCTCCTCTCTCCATTAAAAGTACGAAAAGGTATGCAACTCATTTTCTTGTTGCGGATGGATGTCCATGGGTAACGGTTCAGGTGACCCGTTTGCTAACATTCTGCCATAAAAAAAAATAACCATTTAAAATAGACTCACTTCTCCTCGGTCAGGCGGTCGCCGAAAACACGGAAACATTCATGTATCCACAGTCGGAGGAACCGCGGCTTCGTGTTTGTGTAATCCTTATTACTTCGTAAGAGACCCTGGTATACAAGATATTTAGGGTTGTCAAAAAAAGTAGGGATGTCAAATGCTAATATTACATTGCTAGATAAATTTATGTATTTATCTAGCAATGTAATATTAGTATACTATGTATTACTGACATTTATACGTCCAAGCTTATAGTGCCTATTTTTACTGGTCTTTTGCCATTATCCTTAATTCATTCTTTATATTCCGTATGTTCCAATTAATATCTGATGGAGTGGAGTCTGAGGGATATATTTTTCACCTAAAATCTATTTCCAAATCTTTACTGAAGCAACAGAGCCACATACTGTTGCAACTTATGTTGCAAATTTCAGTACCATATTGTGATTTGAGACGAGACGAGATCTGGTTATACCTGAAATATTTTGGAGATGTCACGCAAATTGAAAAGGTAGTGCATCTTGCTCGGCGTCGGCAGCAGCTTCGCCACAATGTTGTTGTACATGTCGATGGTCGCTAGCAGCACTATTTTACCTGATGTACACGAGTAAATACACAAATGACGATAGAGAAAAC
This sequence comes from Papilio elwesi, assembly GCA_029849275.1. Classification (NCBI taxonomy): domain Eukaryota; kingdom Metazoa; phylum Arthropoda; class Insecta; order Lepidoptera; family Papilionidae; genus Papilio; species Papilio elwesi. The sequence continues at coordinate 12,220,094 of CM056693.1, read as the reverse complement.
ACAAGTCGTATTGTTGAAGGCATTTATATAGAGTTTACTTCGTCTGCCATAATAGTTGTACACCTATCTTATTAGCCTAACAATATCGAGGGATCCATTACTACGCGGGAATTAATCGAGGGTGATTTGTTAATATAGACACCCGCTTTCAACACCTATCTGATGATTTTTAACTGTACAAAAATTATTTTCATTTTAAAAGTACATCAGACTTTATTATTTAATTTTTTATAATATGCAATGTTGCCATAACAACGTACCAACAGTTTTCGTCTCCTCATCAAACTCCATGAGGTGCTGCGATAGCATGGTGCCGAAGATCTTGATGAGCTGCTGGTGCGTGGGGGAGGGCAGGAAGAACGCGTGAAAGCAGGACAGCAGCCGCGGCGGCAGGTGGCTGCGGGCACCGCCTGGGGGTCCTGCAGCGCCACACAGCACCATGTCCTGGTAAAAAAAAGTAAAGGGTTGGTACTTTCTTAAAAAAATATTCTTTCCTTACTTTGTTTAACTCAAATCGTTTAGAAAGCAATCTTAAGCCACAGGCAAAACTATATGAACCATATATATGATATAGGTAAGCTCAGAAACAAACTAATTAATACCAACGATGGTTTTTAATATACACGTTCAACTTTGATTCAGGAAGCTCCTGGAAATTGAGTATTAGTGTTCTTAATTTTTGTACAGTAGTTGCTGAAAAAAAAACCCAAAGTACAATACCCTTTTTCTGTTACAAGCATTGTTATCTGAGCTAGTAAGTAACAGGGATATCCACCTTAACATTCTTCCTCCACTGCTTCTGTCTGTCGAACCAGTAGCCGTAGTCGAGCCAGAGGCGCACCAGCTCCAGCGGCGGCTGCGAGCCGTACTCGTCCTTCACCGGCATGTTGATGTCGTCCATAAACGCTATCATCTTCTTACCTGGATACAATAAGGATCAATCAAGTTTTAACTTTACTACTTCTAAGGAGTTCCAACTTCTTTCGTGTTAAGGAGATTTAAAACATGAAATATGAAACTGCGCCGACATTTCTCACTTAAATATGTAACTAAGTTAATGGATTCTTCTTAATTTAAGTAAAGACTACGTTCTATGAAATCAAAGAAGACATTTAAAGAAACTAAAAGGAGATTGCACATTGTCTTTTCTACATGTTGTTACAAAGCCTGTTAAAAATATAGAAACTACATCAAGAATCATACATACTACTCCTAGTAGTACTCCTAGTAATACTCCTATTAGCCCTAGAAATCTCAGAAAAAAAAATCAAATAATGAGTTGATTTGAATCACATTTTACACTGTACTTAAATTGAATTTTACAAACACGAAACGTATAGCATCTAAAGGTCCCATAAAGAAATTGCTAAAGGTACGTACCACCAGCAGGGACGTAGTTCCCCTTGGTTCGCTTCTCGAGCCTCGCCTCGATCATGTCCTGAACATTGGCGGCTGTGGTCTGCGCAGACATGTTGATCACCTGGTTGCTGTATCTGGGATCGGAAACAAGTGTTAGTCAGAGAACCTGGTAGGTTTCCTTCGTTATCCGTCTCATAGATAAAGGGTAGTATCAGAGACTGTATCACAAATTTATACCCTCTCTTTTTACATACAAAGATCCACACTTGACCCCTAGAATCAGAATACAGCATATTAAAATAATAATATAATAATAAATCAGCTGTTTTTTAGAATTTTCCCCACTGCAGGGACACAGGCCTCCTCTCCGAGAGGGAATGGGCCATAATCCACCATGTCTTCGAATTCGGTTGTTGTAAGAACATGCCGGTTTCCTCGCGGTGTTTTCCATCACCGTTTTTAGAGCAATAGTGATGAAATAAGTTACACAAAGTAAAGCGCCTGCCTGGGTTCGAACCCGCAACCCACTTCTGCTCCAATTGCAGTATATTAGGCCATTTAACTAAAATAGCAATAGGCAGAAGCATTAAAAACGAGGATTTGCATCCAAAAGGTCTAAAAGAATGGAGGGAAAAAACAATCGAAGTGTTAAAGAGATACGAAGGCTTCATTTTAACCAAGCTCACTTTTCAGGATCCAGTTGCGAGAGCGTGCCTTGTATGAGGAATGTCTTGCCTGTACCCGTGGGGCCCGCGACCAGCACGCCGTGGCCCCCCTTCAACAGCTCCACCGATATGATCTGCACCCGGATGAATTCCACCGTCGGTACCAAAATAGAGTGGAAACCTAAGCTGTAAATGACAGGCAATTTTTTTAAAAATCTGCAAGTGCTCTATAATCGCAGACCCAATCAGAAATACTAAGTATGTATACCTACTAACAATTCGGTGGAGGTTTAAGGAAAATTTGTTGTTTTCCGTCTTTATTGCAATTCAATTTGCGGTTTGAAAATATGACTAACTCTCCTATAAGACGGTTTAGTTTTCATGAGTAAATCACAGAGTTCTTTTACCATACGGTGAAACCTTCAATGAGATTTTTCAAGTTAAAAGACACTATTTCTTTGCAGTTAAAGGCTCTTCTTTAATGGAAAATGTCCTCAAAGTTGAATTTACAAACGGAATCCGCGAATACAGTAAGGAATTGACCAACGAATAGTGAAAACGCGAATAATGTAACTGCAAATTAGGAGCTTTTACTGTACATACAAAGATACCAGAATCCATTACATATTTGTTACTTTACACGGTGAATTGTAATAAGCATAAAGAAAAACAAATACCTCGGATTGAATCGCCAATTGTCAGGCAGTCGGTCTTCCCAGGGTCGGAACTGTCTCAGTCTTTCGTCCAAGTAGTAGTCGTAGACGGTGTCCTTGAGTGGAAAGACTCCTTCGTGTTCCCGAATCCAGTTGTCCAGGCGTCGGCGCGCCTCCTCATCCAGGGTCGCACACACAGACCAGATTAACCTGGTTAACGATATTTTAATCAAGTTTGGAATATCATACGTTTTAATGACAGCCCACATGTTGGAAATTGGTCTTTATTGATAACCAGCCGGGTCCATATAATATACATTGTGCATATAATTAAAGAGCTTACGCAAATAGGAATCTCATCTTGGCAAAGGTGTCATCGTCCTCATCAGAGGGGTGCGGCGGAGGCGGCGTGCGCGCCAGCAGGCGGCACAGTGCGCGCACGCCACTCAGCTCGTGTCCACGCAACCCCTCTCCCAGCGACCGCTTCAGTTGCAGCACCGGTCCCAATATGTTTTGGAAGTGACGCCGCAACTGAGGCACAAACAATTTTGGACTCGGGTATGTCCTTAAACTGCGTCCAGAACGGTATTAGGCCAGTTATCCTGTGAAGTACAACGACCTCACAGAAGACCAACGTGAATATTCTATTGTTGTTCCTCCTCTGCCTTTCACAATGTGAACGCATCAGTAACTGATCAGATTGTTATTGATGTCTATGTAGCGGAAGTCACTTAACATCACGTGAACGAATAGCTGCTTATAAAGTAATACGTATCACGATTTAATATAGAGATGATGAGCTAACCATATCTCTGTACTCGACATCGTCGACGGTGTCGAGCCATGAGTTGACGTAGGGTCCCCACCCCCAGTCGCGGTAGTCATTGTATACCATGCCGTTGCGCGACACCGTCGCTGGCGATGCCACCGACAGGTCCAACGTCTCAATCAGCAGTGATACCTGTAAACAAGCGCGAGGTACATACCTGGTGAACCAGTCATTTTGAGTGGTGTCACACATCTTCCTCTTTCCGTACACAGCTATACGTCGATACTCGTCAGATATGGATATAAGAATAGTTTAACCAGTATCCATTGAATGCCTCGGTGTCAATAACATTGGTATACATGATACCTGTGGTGGCATCGATATCCTCTCGCTGTTGACGAGCGTCAGCAGCTTGTTGTCGTCCATCACCGAGTTGAGGTTTTCGATCCAAATCGCGTCCACGGGTCCATCGAACACGATCCACTTCAGCTCCTGGGACTCGTCTGATAAACACAATACAATATAATATAATGATAAGATCGTGTTAAATGGCAAAGTATGGACGAGCAATGAGATCGTAGAAAAAATTCTTCGTACTACGTTCAGGACGGAATGACCAACCACAGATGGACCGACGCTTAGGTCAACATTGCGCGAGTCTACGATGAGGGCCTACTTACCGATTTTTTTTGGCACTTTGGGAGAGCCCTACACGTCCAACAGTGGTCTTCTTGTGGCTGATCATGATGTTACCAGTTTCAAGTATTAACTTGTAAATAAATAAACTATACCTTGACAGACGGTGCGCATGATAGCGGAGAGCACACCATCCTTCCACTCTCCAGTAGCAAGGTTGTACTCGCCGTACAGTTCACCCAGGGTCAAAGCTTTGGGGTTCATGGGGTAAACTTGCACCGTCTCGAAGCCGGGCACGCCCTCGCGCTTCAGACGCGTCGTGGTCGCCGCTAATATCTTCCATGACACGGACTTTGCTGTATTCGTGTCGCCCAGCAAAATGCTCGAATGGCGGGAATTCTGATAACATATGTATGTTTTTTTATAGTACCAGGAGGCAAACAAGAGGTAAAACCGCAACTGTAAAGAATTACGGATACGTTCCCAGGTTTTACGTAAGGGGGCAGTGGCAAAAGTTAGGAGGAAGTGTTGACAAGAGAATGAATCCTGTGGGACCTCGCTCATCAGACGCCAGTTTTCGTTGAGGTTCATGTATTCCCTTCAACATTTGTTGTATTTTCCTTTTTTTTTAAAAAAGCTAAAACCATGAACCATGTCCTTATATATATATATATATATATATATATATATATATATATAATATTTTTGCCACCATACAGCGCGTATAGTTTTATCTTTACAGTAGATTTTAGTTAAATCTTTGGCGTTAATATTGAACACTTACCTTCGTTTCAAACGTCTGTATGACCTTCAAGAGAGCAGCCTTAACAGGCTGTAGGCCTATGAGCCTCATTTCAGCGGAGATGGCTGTCTCCAACATCTCATAGTCCAGGGTCGGGACCTCTACGTCGGGGAAGATGTCCTGCATGATGCCGTTGAAGAGCGGGACGTCCTTAGCCGTTAGCCGCGCCACGTTCATGTCACGCATTGCCAGTATTACTATCTGAGAAAACGATCAAAATATTCAAAATTTAAGCGCCGACATCGCATCCACAATTCATCTGGTGTTGTAAATGTTAATGGGCATTGGTGATCATCATAAGGACCGTGATTGGTCGGGCGCATTCCCTCCTCAGGTTTGCCGTTACTGTACAGTACATACATATCGACCAGCTTTCATCTCTTCTGCATACAAACAAAAATACTTCATGTATTTAATGAATCGGTCTGCAAGTAGAGTTTGTGAATCAAAAATATGCATTTAACTTATGACTAATAAACTAAGATATTAGTGTCTAAGTTGTAGTGGTCCTGCTTGGACCGCTGCTGCATCGCCAGCTGGTACAGACTGAACACCTGGAAATATATAGATACCTCCTGCTCCGGTAGGTTGGAGTACGCTCTTCGCTTGACGCCGGCATACCGAAGCAGCGCCACCATGGACCGCAGACCGAAGTCGTAGTGGTCCTGCTTGGACAACTGCTGCATCGCCAGCTGGTACAACGTGAACACCTGGAAATCGATTCGCTATTATGTCTTCATCACTACTCATTAGGCATTGTCTTCTTTTACGATTCCCCTTTGTCCTAAGCCATACTGCAGAAGAGAAATGGCATAGAAATTTAGTTAATACTTATAATTAACATGAAAATAACTTGTTTTTAAAAAGTTTTATTTGTCTTTTTAATACCTTATAAATTTAAAATTCGACCACTCACCTTCTTAGCGTTGATCTTGTACGCGGTGAATCCATCAGAGAACAACGTGTTCTCCGCAATGATGAGTGAGTCCGGTACACACATCGCAATCGGACGGAACATCGACTTCAAGTTGTCCGGCAGCTCGGTACGTCCGGCGTATCTGGAATAAAAGACCAATCAAATTGCAATATTTGTACACGAAAATATGGAGACAGTTCATAAAACTTCGTTTTGAAGAATATTACGAGGATGACGCATGGCGTATTAAAAGCCAAAATGTGTATATATTTATTGAGAATTACGAATCTCGACGCGTGGGCGATCACTAGTACTCATTCCACGTACCCAGGGTTCATGGTGATGAAGATACCGCAGTTCCCATCGAGCTTCAGGTCAAAGCCTTCGAAGAGGAACCGCTTCTGCTGAAGCGACAGTGCCTGCAGTACCGCCAGGATCTGCTGCGCGACCACCGACAGCACCTCGATGTTGATCCGGTTGAACTCGTCGAAGCAGCCCCAGCAACCACTCTGCGCTATACCTGATAGAACAGATCATTTATATAAGTTTAGCCTATACAATCTTCGACTAGACTTGGCTAGAGAAAGTTAGCAAGAGGACGCACACGCCCACGCACACGCACGTGCACACGCAGACGGTTTTAGTCGGTATGGGCCTTATGTTAGGACGGGTGACCACCAAGGAGACCGAGCCCGACACACCGGACATGTGGCTGCAACGTCTGAGGGTGTGGGAACACATTTCTTCCCTCTATAAAAAAAGAAACCAACACACGTGCCATAGAATTATTAAAATTTTCACCACCGGGAAAAAATAATCACACCGTCTATCTATACATATAATAAAACTGTAACTGATCGCTGTCTGTACATGTAAGATATTTGAAAATAAAACTATTGTTCGGGGCCTTTATATACGCAATAAAACCCAAAACAATGATTACTAGATTTTTTGTCTGTTTGTCTGTGCGTTTGTTACCGTTAATCTCAGAAACGGCTTAACCGATTTGGATGCGGTTTCATAAATGTATTGTGGTAAGCTTCACTTAACATATAGTGTTTGTTTTATCTTAATCGGTTATAAACAGTTATATCAATTTAAGGAACCATGTCAAACATCTGTTCGATAAAAATGCTTTAAAATAACTGTTCAGTTGAATATGTTGAACTATTAGTTATTAGATATATTAGGATCTTTAAAATGATGATGATTGAAAGTTCGCAGGGCGGGTGAAACCGCGGGGCACAGCTAGTTGCAAATTAATCCTTGCATGACACAATTGCTCGTACTAATCCAATGCTAGTAGGATAGTAAACTAACTACAAAGTCGATGTTAAAAAAATGTATCATTCACACACACACACACACACACACACACACAATAGAATGTATCAGTTTATACATATTGTTTCAGAAACATAATTCCAGGATTCCCGTTTTAAAAGTTGACTTCTTAAAAACTGTATGAAGAAATACGGTATACCGGCGAAGCACTTGGCCATAGACTTGTAGTCGAGACCGTCGGAGCAGTTGGTGACGACGACCCAGCGCGCCAGCGCGCGGCCCAGGTCCTTGGTGGTCTCTGTCTTGCCCGTGCCGGCCGGGCCCTGCGGGCTGCCGCCGCGGTACAGGTGCAGCGCCGTCGTCAGCGTTATGTAGCATCTGCCACGCAATCAGATAAAGCTTGACAGTCTATAAATTAAAACTACTGCTTGTATTGAATTGGGTAAATTCGATTGGAATTGATTTGTGGATTATCGATATTTCCATTTAAATAACTGGGTTAGGCTGTGACCGAACCTCTCTCCTTTCGACCTTCCCCTTGTCTTTTTTCTGGCTTCGTCAGATATGTAGAAACGTTTAAATTACTCTAAACTAGGGACAGATTTCTTTTATAGCGCATTGTTTAAGTTTCTCATAGCCCTATTCAATCGCAAATGACTTTTCAAGACGTAGCCATTCATTGTCGATAGTCATTTTAACTGTTTGTCGATAATTAATGAAGTAACAGCCCAAGACTAGACTTCCAAGGGAGCCAACGAGTTTAATTAATTACTGCAGAGAGGTGGTTAACCGTACAACCTAAAAGAATTTAAATATGCATAATTTATGTGATTCTGACCTATCAGTAAGGGGCGTAATAACGAGGCGTCCGGAATTGCCGATGTACTCGTAGGTGTAGATAAAGCTGGTGTTCGTCTGTCGGATGTAGCAGTCCTCGCGCTCACGATCCCAGTAGAACTTTAGCTGGGAAAACCACTCGAACGCCGACACCGACATGCAACCTGAACAACGACATTATACCACTGCAATTATTAATTGGGAAAATCCAAGGATTTATTACACGGAGGTTGTCTTCCCTTCGAACTAGATACAATGACCCTTCTACAGTTTTTACTATAGAAAAAAGCGGACGTATATCTAGCAAGGGTTTCAGGCATTACTTTTTTACATACCCATCTTATATAACTTATCAACGCAGTCCCTCGAATGTATTTCGATAACACACAAGGCGTTCACTTTGCAACGCAATATTTTGGAAATCTCCTTCCTCGACATCAGCTGCAAGGTAGCCAGGATCTGGTTCTGCTTCTTCCGCAACTTCTTCAATGGTTTCTTCTCTTTCATTATCTCACATCGGCAAAGAGTTCGGGTACAATCGGATGTCCATTGTATCTTAAAGAAAGTGGGGGCATAAGCTAAGACTGTTGTTTGGTGGGGAATTTTAATTCTAAATAAATTAACTTGACTAAGAGCTCACAAGCTTACCTACGAGTTTTATAACTAGCCACAATGTATAAATAAATAAATATGCGGCGTGAGCCCGTAACAAAGAGGAGTAGGCAGAGATCAGATCATGGATTTCCATTTGGTGCGATCCTGGCACACCTCTCTCGCTTCTACATTCATACGTCTACCCATGCTCGTCGGTTATGGGTGCCTTATATCGCCCTTTTTTAGTAAGCCATTAATCTGAACGATATACGGTCTCCAAGGGCGTCCCCTGCCAACACTGTCATAATGTAATGGACAATTTAACAGATTTACAAGTGTCACCTACAAACACCCTTACTCCATACCTCACAGTGCTGCTTTTAATATCTTGTAAGAATAGAATTCTTGATAAAGTATTATATTATTCCATTACCTTACTGCAGGTAATTCCAAGTTGTCCCGGCCAGTCATTAATCCACTGCTCCCTCTGGTAGCGACACTTTCTGAGAGCTAAGCGTGTTTGGATCAATTGCTGTAGAATTACAAATACCAATGATTTGATACACCAGACATTCACTCAATGCTTATATTAGATTCGAGATGATTAATGTGGGGAATTAATATCTGGTTCAGGGACAGCGGCCGGTTCCGAAGATCATCCTATCATCGATTAGATGTTAACCCTCACGTTACCAAACGATGTTACCCCGGGAAGAGGGTAAAAGGTTAACTATAAAAAACAATGTCCTGCTTTCTTTTATAGGTTTCTCTCCTCTCCCCCCTCTTTTTAACAAAGATTAATACCTGATTTACTTCATGACGTCTGTTGCATTAAATTCATTTTTTAATTTTGATGCTCTCGACCGATGACAGTCCTCGCGACACTTGAATTCGGCAACGGAATTGTCTTTAATCACAAGATATTCTAGGAGAGGGTTAGCGTCAGGCCGGCTGTAAAAACTGTAGCCCAAACCTATACAGTATAGACTCCGGTCATACCGTGCCGACCCCACGGGAGTGAAAAGGGCAAGATGAAGCCGTCTTTACTTCTGTAAGTAGATACTTGTAATTTTTTAGCTCTGTATTCAGTTTGTAAATTTATAATAGACATTTACTGTATTAAATGATTTTTCTCTTCCTTCAATTCAGTTGTTACTAGATGCAGACTAGATCAAATCAGATTTGACAATTGTCTCCAGTAGGCTATTCCAATTTTGCCGACCAACCTCTGCAATCCGCTACCTTAGATCCCAAATTTGCCCTAGACTCCAATCTACTTAGCCTGATGGCAAATCCACCACTGAATCAAAGATAGACATTAATGTGACTTGATATCTCACCTCTCTTAAAACTACCCTCATCGTATGCTCTAAGCCGAGTAGCCAGGTTTCCGCCGGTCCGTCCAGCACCAAGCTGTGCTTCCATTCTATGGTCTCTCCGTCCTCTGATATCATGGCTTTAGCTATGGGTAGACCGACAGCATTCTAAAATTGAATCATTAAAATTAACAGCTCAACAGTATAGAATCAACCTATTGTGTATAGAAAATTGGTTACTTCTCGATACAACCAATAGAACAATAAATAAGAATATATTCTTCAAGATACAATCAGGTAGACACCTGATTGTATCTAAGTGAATAGAATCGAAAATATGCTTATGTTGGAGAAGTTAAATAAAAGTCAAATAAATTAAAATGCAGACATTGTACTCGACGTTTATGGTTTTCACTATGGTATTTTTAACCTAATCTACATTACATTATGGGTTGCAGAATAAAAGATATTTATACCAAAACATTTTATTTTGTTACAAGTTACATTTTATTGTAAATTACATATTCATGTAACCATTTTTTATCCACCTTTCTTTCTTGTATATGGTTTGATAAAATAGTATAACCTCAAACAGACAGTCATTACTGTAGATAAAGGTGAAATCAACTTTGTTATATTGATATTTTGTCAAAATTATGTTATTTAACATTACATAACTAAGTAATGAGAAGCCTTGATCCATCATGTCATCACATTGACTTGTTCCTAAGAGTGCCTGCGGCAGTGATGCGAATGTTGAGGTGTATGTGTGGAGTAACACAAATGGATAGGAGGACACCTGAAAGTAGCAACAATAGTGGAAACTTAAGGAGCAAATGGTGCACAAGGCATGGGCATGTTATGAGGTGGGCATGTGACAAGAGTTTTAGATATGAATGTGAAAGGTGACATCTAAGCCTGTTATGGCCACCACACTAGGGCAAAGGAATAATGACATTGAGAAGTCGAGAATCCAGAGAGCACTTTCCCTTTCTTGCAAAACTGATGACAATGGATTCTTGTAGAGACCAACACGAAACAATTTGCATTTATTAAAACTATTTTAGTTTTGTTCTTTCCAATTTATTATCCTGTCATACACTATAAAGTGTAATATCTCAAATCACTATCTTCCATGAAGCTTCTCTGTCAAAGACAGGATAACTTTAAAAACTGCTTTCTTATCTTCATCTGACCGACACGACAGCACCATGTGGAAATATTCACTGAGCAAGGATTGAGCTTTGGCATTTGGATGGTTCATCAGTAAAATTGTCAGGGCCTGAAAACAAAAAACAAGCTGTCAAACATGTCAGTATAGAAAAAAACTTGATAGTTTATTTTTTTACTTTGTTCAAAACAACAAGTACGCAATAAATGTACTTATAAGTAAATGTCATGGAGTTACACTGTATTCAACACTATTATCAACAAATTAATAACTGAAAACTAAAAAAACAGGTGACAAAGATTATTAAAGTCCAGCAAAAATATTTTCTGGTGCTAGCCACAACATGCCAAAAATTACTGCATTCCGATTTCATTAAAATCAGAATGCAGTAATTTTTGTAGTATATAATTTACCATGCACCCATATTTTCCACCTGCCACAATTTAACTACCATATAATTTATGAAATGTTTCTTCAATAACTTACTCTAATATATATAGACATTTCGTCTTGCTTTTTTGGAGTGTGTTCCCAGATGGGTGACTTCTTCAATAGGTACAGAAGTTTATCCCAATCATGGGAGTATATTGAGCGGCTCATTGCTAAATGTAACTTGTGCCTCCATTTTTTCTGTCTTAAATCATTTTCCGAAGAGCTTCCCTCCAATTGCAGCTGTAGAAGGTTGCGTTTGCACCTTTTGTCTGGTTCCGGATGGTGTTTTTGTAATAACTCAACAACTCTCTCCTGCAAAAAGATTAATAAACATAAGAGGTATTTTTTACAGTAAAATTTTCTATAACTACTTAATAGTTTTATTCTAAGTACTTTTATAAACCTGCTTCCATATTCAACTCAACATATCTATTTCGTAAAAGCAACAGTAATATATGTGATTCAAAACCGCGGGAAGTTATAGTACATGGTTATTTGAATTTAATCCTCTTCTAATATAAACTGAATTGTACTTACCAATTTGCTGAGAGGCACAAAGTGACATTTTTCGATATCCCGTTTCTTCAACATTTTAAATACTAACTACATAATTTCTTATTTACTATACACGAAAATTTATTTTATGACATGTGCTCACACTCATCAAGTTAGAAAACCCCTACGTTGGGAACTATGCTTGTCAAATGTCATACTGACATTCGAATATGAAACTATTGTCATTGCTGCGGGTTTTTCAGTTAAATTATTATTAAATTATACAATAAATGTTAAATTTTTGAGTCCAATTTGCGGATCAAATTCTTGTATTCTTGATTTCTTTTTTTTGTACGGATAGATTTGTGGCATTTACAAAATTAATATTCATAACTTATAATTTATAATTTAGGTGTAAATAAAGAAGTAAATTTAAAAAATCAAACAGTTAAATAGCAATTTATAAAGAGTGTAAAAATAGTACGAGTTAAGAATTATAAACTAGACACAGATATAATAATTTGTTCGTATGCAGTAGAAATGGATTATTTTTTGAATTTTGGTATCACACGATGTACTTACTTCGTAGACATTTTACAAAACAATATTTTTTATTTTTTCCAACATCGATTCGTGATAGGATGTCAGTGTCACTATAATGTCGATTATATAAGGTTGTAGACGTAAATTGGAACAAAATAAAGAAATTTATTAACTCATTATATTTATCTGTTTGCATCACACAAAACCACTTTTAGTAAGGAGTAAATTATCAATCAAAAATTATCTTTGTGTTTTATGCAATTGAATTATTAAAATTTACTTTGAATTAAATGATAAAATTTACGTATGTCAATAAATATAAATGTTTTAAGTACTTACTTTATCAATTTTTATCTTGTTAACGTTATCAAACAATTTCTTGAGGTGTACCTGTACCAGTTGTGGCTTTTTGGAATTACCAAGAATTTCTAGGAGGTCGTCATTAGAAATGAAATAAAACCGAGGAAATATCTGTCTTTTTGTTTCAAGGTATTTCTCTAATGACCTCAATATTCCATCTAAGTTGTCGACCATAGCATTGAGCTTGTTGTATAAATACGGTGCAGGTTTGTAAAGGCATGCTTCGATTGCATTGGTTCCGGCATGCATGCTGCAGACATAAAAGAAATATTGTTGAAAAAACCAACTTTATTAATAATTTTCTTTTAATCCCCTTTTTTCAATTTAAATACAGAGGACATTACTTCTACCGTAAACAATCTACAAATTAACGGTATTTTACTAACTTCATAGTAATTTCAGTCCAATCAGCTGTCAATGCATCAAACGTCACTACTTCTTCGGGCAATTGTTTTCTAATATCTTCACCGCTGAATATTATTTCGAGGTAGAGGTAGCGTCGCTGCACTTGTAAGGATATCTGATGCAAGCAAATCGTTTACTTTAATAAATCTTTTAACGTCTAATAACATTAGTTAATAATCGACCGGGTTTCACCTCTATGCATTCCGCGACGTATCCCAATGATTTTTCCCAGTAATCGACTTCTTTAATAAACGGCTCGACGTATTTTGTTGACTTCATAGACGATAGCTGAACTTGATGATCTTCTAGAAACTAAAGTGATTTTTTTTTATTACGACTGTCTATCGATCTGGTGAAACTAATCCGCAATGTGGCTGGCGAATTACTACTCTACCTACCGTTAAGTTGGAACAGTAGTCTAAGATATACATTACGAATTTATTTATTTACGATTACTTAATTTTAAAACTTACTTATTTTGGTAACATAGGTACCATGAGTTCGATATGATCTAGGTTTAAACGATCAAAAAATTCACCTACGAGTCGAAATGCAGGCCGTACCTGTGTCACATCTTCGACATTTTTAATCCTATACATGTCTCCATGATGATGTTGCATTTCGTAAGTTGTATTTTTCCACACTTCTCTGATCGCTTTAAGACCATTTTCTATATTTAATTCCATTGTCGCAGCGTTTGATGTTTCAGCAATGTCCTCAGCGTACGCTTGGAAATTCAAGCGCATGATTAATTCTAACTTAAAATCCTCCGAAGTTTCATCAAAGTCACTGTAATTAACGAATAAATCAATAAGGGGTCCTAACATATCCACTGAAACATCAAAACTTATCGGAAATTTTGATCGGATTTGTTGCAGAGGCATTACTATAAGTAGGTAATTGGGGGAAACCACCATGAGGACAGAAGAAGTAGGAATCTGGCAATTAAATAAAATACTATTAGAATCACACACATATTTATTTGAATTGCGTATTTATTATAGACACGATAGATTACGTTCTACATATATAACAGCAATTTTAATAAAACTTACACGCCCATGAGCGTTTTAATTCGATCCCAGTGTCTTTCTCTCATACAAGGATTTTTTAAATCTCCAATTAGAGGTAAAGTCCTTCTGAAAGCATCAACTTTGACTCGAGTTGTGTCTATGATATCCCATCCTTTGTCTTTGAGCTGTCGCGATAGACGGTTGAAATTCCTGCAAAGAAGAGTAACTGTGAGTTACCAAGAAAATTTAATTGCTTTCCAACTAACGCGTTATTATAATTCAAAATTCCTTTACCTGAAAAGGTACAAAACATTTTCTTCCATCTCATCAGTTTCCATTTCCCAGAAAGTCTGCGTCCTGTATTTCTCCCAAGAGTCCTCCCATTGCGTGACCAGTCCCCAAACCTCCTCTAGTTTTTCCAGCTCCTTCTCCATTTTCTGAAGATCCAGATTTACTGGTGTCCTATTATATAAAAGAAAAGATAAATCAAATAGGACCTATACAGGTTCTCAATACACAATTGAAACTTATATATATATTACGTCAAATTAAATACTGCAAGTCCATCTCGTATTTGTTGCTCCTGTGCTCTCAAGGCATTTAGCTGATCTCTGAAGGCTTTCAGTTGGGCCATAGCATCTTTGCCACTTATATCTGAGCTGCACGGTGCCGTTTTGTAAAAGTCTTCACAGAACTCTTTAGCGGCTTCTTTAAATTCCTGATTAGAAATATTTAGGTGGGTTAAAGGACAGGGATAACAAGGAGGGAAGAGAAGGACTCCAGGATAAAAACATTTGCGAATAATATGATAACAATAAAATCGATACCCTACCTCGGCTTGTTCCAGTAATTCCGTTTTAAATTTATCCTTATTGGCTTCTAATAATTTCTTCGCTTCTTCTAATAGATTTAAATAGTCATTCCAGATTACAGGAATATTTTCATGACGAGTTACCATATCTGAGCTAACTTCAACTTCGAACTTTGCTGAAAATATAACCATGTCCAGTCGTTGGGTTTAAGCCATTTAAAAATTGATTTATATTTAAAACTAGGCTTGTAAAAGTTTATACCTAATGTTGTCATTTGGTCGCCTATCGGCGGAAAAGCTTGTTCTTTTGCAACAATTTCAGACATTAGGCGTTCGTAAGTAGCTATAGACGATGCGAGTTCCTTCAAATCTGTAGGCATCTAATGACAATAAAATAATTTCATAAGTGTCTTTTACATATTTACATATTTGTCTCTTTTTACAGATAAATTACAGGCATTTTTGACCGTCTTCTACGAGAAAACTGAAACGTCTAAGCAAACATCAACTGATTTTCAATATACAGGCTAGACCCAAAGACTGCTAGTAAAGTTTCTCGTAATGTTCACTCACTAATAACCATGATTCCATCCGTTTATTTAGGAACAAAGAGTTGTTAATGGTAGTAGTAGTTTTGGTTTGCTACAAACCGTCATAGCTTCTTCGCTACTTTTTTCGACATATGAGTACACAGCATCGATGTCAGATTCAGTAATTTTTCGTAATAATTCACCTAATTTAACTTGCCATGTTAAGCAATGGCCTATTATAGATTTTTTCAAGTCGCTTGAATTTAAGGTCACGAAATGAATCTGAAATACAATATAATATAAACAAGGTCTACTAATAAATGTACCAATAGATAGACACCAAGGAATACATTATTTTTAATGAAGTATTAGGTTTCCTATACATTAATATTTGTATTAGAGTTTACTAGCGTCTACTAAGTCTAGTTCAATGACAATCGTACTTTTTTATTGTCCTACCACTCTAGAAATGTGATCACAATATTAGGACATAATTTAGAGGTATTTTTTTATATATGACTATGTATACCTGATTGACAGTTTCCTGTACTTGTACGGTATTTGCTAGGTCAGTGTAGGCGATTATTAAATTGTCAAACTCTATAGCTTTGTGCTTCTCTGCAAGATATTTCGCCATAAACTCATCCTTGTCAACCTCCCAAATGTGCGCGTAAGGATCCCACATATTTATGTGATCATTTATTAGGTTTATATTAAATTCAATTTCTGTAATTTAGATATTATATTAATATAAATAATTATACAGAAACAAAAGCAACTTTCCATCGAATTCCGATATATTTTATAAACGTATAGCGTATCTTAAACTGTACATTACCAGCATCAATTAGAGCTTGAAGCTTATTGCTATCCGTGTCCACTTTAATGACCTCACAAAACCGTTTCAAGCCACCGGCAGGGAGCGAAAACTTCTCGAACAGTCGTGGTACGGTGCTCATTATATGGATGATTTCTTCAAGAACGGTTGTAAACGTTTCCCGCAGTTCATAGGTGGTAGGAATAAAAACGATTCTCTTTTCCGATAGATAAAGATTCATCTTGATTAAAGGCGATGGTGCCATTGTTCCTTTAAACAAATTTCATTTTCAATGAAATGAGTACCGTACAATAGTTGCGAATTAGATAAAACATTTAGGACAAGGAACTGGGACCGAGATTAGGTCTTAGCACCTCACTTATTTCATTACCAATCAACGCCGAAGAAGAAACAAAAAGTTAGAGATATTTTTTCGTAAATTTTAACATCGCGCTTGTCGCCTGTGAGTTGACGGTACTCTCCTTGTCCAGGTGGCCGATTCATGCAACGCCGCTACGGAGGTCCCAGTCAAACTACCTTTGAAACAGGAAAGAAAATATATTTTACCGTCTCCATGAACGCATTTGTACATGTTCTGCATTGTAGCCTTAATAGATAGACGTAAAGCATCTTCTAAAATGCGATCGAATCTCCTCACATATTTTACCCACTGGTCGGCCATCTGTTAATATTTTGGAAACATTATAAAAAAAACCACAGAATAACAAAAATAAGATTCTCTTATGTTATTGAATTTTTATATGAGATAAATTATAAACGGGTCGCCTGATGTTAAGTTATCACCTGTGCCTATTAACATCCAACCAGATCCAGAGGACCACTGCGGATGGGTTCCTGGCATTGAACGAAGAAGACGGAATATGCTCTCGTCTCGAAGAAATTTCATCTATTTGCATAATAATAATTGCAATACAAAAACTCACTTTTTCCCGCATAAAGTAAAAGTAAATATAAAGTAATTTACTTGCGATATATGTGCTTCAAATCCTTCATAAACAATGACAAGATAAATTATAATCTCCTTATACATTTCTAAAATGTCCGCTGCAGCTTCTGCTTCCATCCTTCGAATGTGTCCTCGAAGGTCCTTTATATCGAACACATTGTAAATATCGAATTCCATGAAGGGGGAATCACAAATCTTTTCCATAATTTTAACTAAATTCACGTTACAGTTCTTGTATGTAGTTAGAAAATCTTGTAACTGTAAGAGTTCATATATTATTATGTTATAAGTTTAATTAAATTGTTATTCAAATATACTCAAATTTGTTCAAACCTCTCCAATCTGAGTAACACAGTCTGCGATATATTCATCAGACATTGTAGATGTCCAGGTCAATTTGGAAATTCCTGGTTGTACTTTTCTTTCGCAAGCCTGAAATAGAAAAGTTTTTTAAGGCTTTAATTTTAGGCTATTATACTAAGCTTGGCAACATATTACGTTTGAAAGTAGACAGCTGTTTTAAACTGTCAACGTCAAAACTTGTGTCATTGTTTTCATAACTTTATAGAACAGTTTAAAAGTTAGAATTTAAAATACTCCAATAAGTATAATGATCAGAGTATTTTATATTCCACCCTCATTTTGTTTTCGTCATAGCAACGCGCAAATAATATAATTAATGTCAAACAAAATAATATGATTAATGTCAAAACAAAACACCGAACTTTAACTGATAGGCCCAGTAATTGGCGGCAATGAAGGGTATGGAAATGAATTTAGCAGATCCAGAATTAGAGCTGATTGATCCAACGCCAGACATACACAGTTTGTTTTTACATTTTGATAAGTTATTTTTTTGGTCGAAATTAGCGAGCAGAGTTGCGGTCCGATGGAGCAAAAGAATGTATTCATGTGCTGGCGTCTGTTCGTAAGTGTTCACTTAAATATAATTTATATTCATTGACAGCAAAGAATGGGTCGAGTTCAATTTTGGGGCAGAAATTTGTTGCAGTTGAGATGTTTTGCATTCGGTAAAGATTATTTTCAGTTTTTGTCATACCGCGAATATCACTTGAATTAAATGCTAACTCACTCACCATTCACATTTTAAGCAAAGGGAGTTTTACTTGCAATTGGTGACCAGAAACCAAAATCATGGCAAAAGCAATTAAGACACAAAGAATTCACATTTTCTTTGGCTGTAGCACAAAGGAGTCTTGTAGTGCTATAGAACATGAAAGGTTGTACCAAGACACAGCCAAAGAAATGCACTAGTTGCTTCCAGAGTTCTCAGAGTCTCTTGACATACTGGGTTTTGGCAGGCTTAAGAAATATCTTACAGATCAATTTCCCATTTTTCAATAGGTGTCTTCATGTTTTCCCTCAAATATTTGTAACATTATTTTTTTACTAATTATGTAGCACTCTAAAAAACATCATAGGATCCCTTCACATTTCAGTACTGTTCGTACGGAAATTTGATAAAGTACTTAAAACAGGTTTTTCTTTTCAGGTATGAATGCCGAAGTCGTTACTGTGACATTGCACTCAGTGAGCCTTTACTTAAACTACGTTCAAGAAAAGATCTAGTTGAAACTCTTCTGCATGAGATGATCCATGCGTTTCTCTTTGTAACATGCAGAGACAAGGACCGAGACGGCCACGGGCCAAATTTTAAAAAACATATGTACAGAATTAATGAATTAGCTGGTATTAATATAACTATTTACCATGACTTTCATGATGAGGTGAGCCATTTCTAACCTGTCCATGTTGTAGCTATTGAATTCCAATCATGTAAATTGTAATTACATGATTGTGTGTCAACCTAACAATGTGTTATTATCATTAATTTGCTAGGGAAGATTACTTCAAGGGACATTTGTAGTTCAGAATTATGCATAGGACTGATCAACATAAAATATTACCTACATATTATTGTACATAACACTTGTTTAAGAGTTGCAAACAAGACAGTTAAATGCTTGTTTATCGAAGGTAGGCAGAGGAAAATAATTAAATTTAAAATGTGTGAATGCTCAGATCACTAGAGGACTATTGTATTGATGTGGCTTTGCTTGCCTTGCATTAACAAAGAGCTGTACAACTATGAAATATTTCTAGAGCTGAGTAATTATAAAAATTTTAAATATTTTACACTTTAATGATGGAAGGAGGTTAAAATGAATCGTGAACATGTGATTTTCAGGTCAAATTATATCAAACACACTGGTGGCGTTGCAATGGACCATGCCAGAGTAGGAGACCGTATTTCGGTATTGTACGACGCTCAGCTAATAAAGCACCCGGCCCCAATGATAACTGGTGGAAAAGACACCAAGCAATATGTGGTGGTACGTTTATTAAAATTAAAGAACCTGTAAAGACTGCACCAAAATCTAAAAAGCAAACAAAACCGAAAGAAAATATCACTAAGTTTATAAACAATAACAATAAGGACGTGTTAAACAAAAATGTACCATATAAACTAACAAAACCTGCTAACAATGTTTTAAAAGATAAGAACAAGGAAACCTTCATAAGTAATGGAATTATTAAAACCAATAATGATAAAAACGTTGCATCACAAAAGGGAAAGACATGTATTCCTCAAGTTGATAAAAAGCTTTCACCTACAAGTGATATACGTTCAATAGATAATGGTAGGAAAAGTCCCCAATCTATTGATGTTACCGAGACTGTGAGACATATATGGGCAAATAAACAACTGCCTAATATACAAGATGGTAAAATAAATAATTCCAAAGGCACAAAATCTAGCCCCAATAGAAATATTAATGTAAGTACTTCAAATAAGCACAAATATGGTGATTCGACAATTCTCTCCCCTCCTTGTAAAATAAAGAAAATAGACGATTATTTTAAGAAAATAGCCACATCAGTTCTAAAAGACGTTTATGGTGAAGATTTTAAAATTTCCGAATCAGTAAATGACAAAAAATTGATTGCATCTAAAGCGAAAATGGTACATTGTCCTATATGCAATTTAAAAGTAAAAGACGAAGAAATAAATAGACATTTAGATGAATGCTTGAATAGAGGGGTTATTGAAAAATTGAGTAAAGATAGCGAGTCGATAGAAGTTATTCCAACAGCATCTGGTAGTAAAGAAGAAAGAACAAATGTACAAACTGGTGGAGGTTTCGTAAAACCTGAACCAAGAGACGATGGAGATATACATAATGCACTAGACAATTTAACTTCCGATGTAAAATTACCAGTTATTAAAGTAGAACCCGGTTGCAGTAAAGACGTCAATTCAGTTTCGGTACACAATTGTCCGTGTTGCGGTATAAATATTGATAAATCAGTAGCTGAACATTTAGACGAATGTCTTTCATTCTTCGGTAACAATACCACAATACCTCAGGAAGCTGCTTCTACGAGTTTGATTACAGAAACAATTGTTATTGATGATGCCGGTGACATTTTCGATGAAACACAAACCTTTAATGCTACAGGGACCAAATCACCTTGTCCGTGCTGCCTTGAGATGGTGGAACTAATTGACATGAACGATCATTTAGATACATGCTTATCCTCGTAATCATTATAGAAGAAACAGACACACTCTTAAGAAAAGGCTGATTATTGTTAATTTATAAATGTGATATGTGCCTTCGTTTGTCAATTTACACGCTGGAAATGTTTGTTATTACGATAACTTCGAAGCATAAGTAACATGCGGCAATTTTTTTTACTGTCAAAACCATCGGGCAACAGATAATGTTGAAGTTTTATGCCTATGCCATGTCATTTTCTGTGTCCCTGACAATGCTAGCATGTCTTTGTAAGTAAATTTTCAATACAAATTCTGAATTTGCATCTTTCTTCATTATTATACCACTTACAGAACAATTAGAGAAAGACGATACTTAAGAGGAGGACAGAAGAAGAGGAAGAATGAACTGCTAAAACTGATGTCTCGTGTTGCTTTTCCGATCGATTGTTCAACCGCTTTGAGGTAAAGGATCTTGAAAGGTGTTAGCATTGTGACAATATTAACTTATATGTACCAGGAGGGATCAAAAGTAGTGTAAATATGAGTGGAATACGGCGGTTTTTTCTAACCAAGGAATATGTCATTCTCACTACGTTTAGATCTCCCCTCGTATATACACATATATTACATACATTTATATATATACATATACGGTTCTCTTCGAAGATGACCGAAATCACCATACATTTAACAGCATTATCATGACCTTCAAAAGACATGCATGAAGTGGATTATACTTTTCCTAATGGAGGCCTAATTCTATATCTCATCCCGTTCCCACCCTTTTCTTATAAGAAAAGGATAGGAAGGGGAAGAAAACTCGACGGTGGAGGGGATGGAATTGGAAATAACCATTTTTGTTTGTCCCCTCCTCTGTCCATTAAAGGTGGGCAACGCATCTGCAACTCATTAGTTGCAGTCTATGGGTAGCGATCCCTTGACATCGGTTGAACTGGTTGCTCATTTGCCACAGTACAATAAAAAAAACTTGAGTTTCGTTTGATGAGTGATGTGCTAATGATTTCATCTTTCTCTCCTTACCATCCCCTTTTCACCTACTCCATTTTCCTTCAAAATGCTGTCCGTGCAATCCATAACTCTTGTTGTTAATGTGATCACTTAACTTTTGGCGAACCATGTGCCCGCTTGTGTCCCCCAGTCTCTCTCTCTTCAGGCAAAAGTTTTCTACTGCTGTCCGTATGCCTACCCCATTGGTCAGTCCCCCGCTGCCCACACTCTTACTTTGCATAACTATGCATAAATATGCAAGTATATAAGCACAACTTTCATTTTAAGATAAAACGAGTTCTTCTTACGTTTCAATATATATTAATATGTTGTATATTAACTTGTAACTTACGGTTATCAGTGGCTTAAAGAGACGCCTTTCTTCATCAGACAGCGCATCCAGTATCTTGTTGTAGCCCTTCACCACTGCCAACACGTTCTCGTATACGTACAGAAGTGTCTTGCTCTTCATATACACCTATGTTAAGTGATTAAACATGTGCTTAATTAACTTAACAAAAATAAGTAAACCAGCGATATTTTCAAATATTGAGCCCCTCAACAAAATAAGGTATTCTTCCCTTAAAGACCGGTTACTTATCTGCAATTCCAGAGGAAGATTTTGTCGACATTCATGGGCGTCGGTGACCTATGATGTAACGGTAAAGGTAACATATGATGACCCTCGCTCATTTGTCTCTAATTCTATAAAATCGATATCTTAGGGTGCGTCCAGATTTGGCGAATGGGCCGCGAATGTGCACTCTTATGCAATATACAGTGAAGATATAAATAACATTTACTACCACATTTCACTAAGCTTTTTATACGTTACATTACGAGTATTTAGCCATACGCTGAACACTATATTTCTATCCTAAATTTTACATGCATTACATCGGGGTATCGTTAATACCCTGAACACTAGAAGGTTCAGACTAATATGGAGGATGTATATCTATGGTTCTATACCATTATTTACTATTCTATATAAATTATTATTACGGTACTGTACCTGAAATGCATGAAGTGGGATGTCCAGGCCCAGATTCTCCCAATGCGAGGCTTCTTTGCACAGATCTAGTATATTTCTGAAATATCGCATTTTTTTTATAACAGACTAATCCAGGTGTTATCAAATTAAATGATGTTGAAGCAGTATACTAACACGTCCATATTGCATTCCATTAAGCCCGCGTTTTCAGAACTTTTCCGCATCAATGTTCTGTTTAGACCGGCGCCACATCTCTCGTCGAGGTTGTGCTACAACCAATATAATGATCAACCATTTTAGTGTGTAGTCTATTTATCTGTGTAGGATCTATTTTACATGTTTAATGTTGAAGGATATTTATAAAATATTATCTTTCATTGACGGGCCGGTTTGCGTGGTTTGTAAGATACTTGCTTTTCACTTCAATTCCCACCCAGGACAAACATTTGTGTGCATGAACATGTCTGTTTGTCCTGAGTCTGGGTGTAATTTATCTATTTAAGTATATATTTACAAAAGAAAAGTAGTATATGTAGTATATCAGCTGGTTGCCATAGCACAAGCTCTGCTTAGTTTGGGATCAGACGGCCGCGTGAATATGTCCTAGGATATTATTTTTTCACAAGAGTAATTATAGTTTGTACGTTGCAAAGGCTAATAATGAAAAAATACAATTTCAGAAAGGAAATATTGACTTCATAAAAATTGATCAGTATAAGGTGAGTATAGCATGTCGGAGAAAAACTAAGACCCTTCTTGACATCCAACACTTTTGACGTGACAACGTCTGATAAATTGGTGGATGGTGGCATTTGCTAGAAATGTAGCGTTACGATCGGGTCTTGCTGCGCTTGAACCGAGAGTAACCGATCATGCACGATCGATGTGCCACGTGTGTGCATATGTATGAGGGAGAGAGAGATAGTAGCGCCAATAGATAATGCTAATTGTTTTACGAAATGTCACGAATTTAACATCCGTGCGCCTTGCGCCCAGACACCTAGGATTTTTTTTAAAAGAAAATTACAATGAAGATGAGTCCTATGATTCATGAACTTATTTCAAGTAATTATGAATCATACAGACTCATACGACAAGGAAGTTGTTGAGATAAGCAAACTACAGATGTGAGAAGAGTTCCCACCGTCCAGGATATCCATAGCTCCCTGATGGCCACGTCGATGGCGCCGGCGAGCCGGTTGACGTGCATGATCACGTCCTCCGAGCTGCTGCACTTCATCATCCACACCGACGCGTCTCTCATCACCTTTGGGATTAGGACAAGATCAGATAGCTAAGTGATGTCGATCATGGTAACACTACCACTATTAAATTTGCCATCTAATGTGAACTGTGAAAAGCCAGTTGAAGTTAATCCATTTCTGAATAGTTTAAACTTACATTTTTCAAGTATATCAAACGATTCTTTCTCATCTTCAAGACCACAGCCCTGCCGGCGAACGACGGTAGGTCGGAGGGGTACTGGCCGCGATTCGACACCATGTCCTTCTTGGTCTCTTGCACAGCGTCGCTGAACATGGCCCATACCTACACAATTAACAAATAAGTACAGTCAACTTACTGAAACAAATTATAAACTTAACTACTTGGACAGACCAATATTCAACGGGGAATTTAATTAATTTAATTTAATTGTATGGACGGCGCCCACGTATACGCCTTGGATGCATCAATAATACTAATGGAATCAGGCAAAAGAAAAAATACAATAAGTCTTACTTCAGCAGTTTTCCTTTTAAAAATGCGCTTCAAGTTTTGCCGCCTAGAGTAGTTATGCAGAGAGTACAGAGCCACAACGGCTTCCTCCACGTGATTGACCCCCTCGAACACCGACTCTACCAGATTCTCGATTATTATCTGTGGACCAACATTATACTTTAACCGTCATACTAATAGCTTACGCAAGCGGTATTGTGTGCTGTAAGATAAACCTTAAATAAGATCAGGTGGTGAAATCACTTCCAAGATGGCGTAGATGGATTCTATTAATATTCCTATCCTTATGTAAAATACTCAAAACCCCCTCCACCCTCTTTTTCACTAAAAAGTTGACAACATCTTTACCACTTCTGACTTAAGAATTGAGATGGTCTAGTCTGAATTATAGTTGGTTTCCTAAATTATTATAGTTACTATTTAAGAAACAAAACTAACTTCGATATCTTTTATGGTTGACCGGAACTGCAGTATGTCGTCGTACCACGAGGGCGCCTGCACGTCCAGTATGGTGTGCGCCACTTTCCGGACCAGGCCGAGCGCGGAGTTGAACATCTTCTCGATCTGATTGCATTTCGCCTCGAACTGGTCGCCATTGGCGCCGGCAAATATTGGTTTATTTATTTGTTCCATTTCATCAATCCTTAAAACAAATGATCAAGTTTTTAAATAGACCTCTGGCGATGACACTGTTCCACTAGCACAATATAACATATAGCGGTAGATTAAACCACGTATTTCTAGTATGAACTCATTCAACGCCCCGCTATTTGTTTTCGCTTCATTTAACTGTTAAATGTATATGCTGCATTTCAAAACAATCCCAAGTCCCTCTATAATTTTAATATCTCGAATAATAAATATTCTATTACCTTCCGAAGATAATCATGCAGTTACAAACATCCAGCATATCAAAACATCTCTGTATGAACGAGTCGATGTAGTTGAAAATAGATCCCGAGTCCAATTCCCAGGTGCCCGGTCTCGCTGCAGTATGCGCTTCGACCATTGCGTCGTAGATCTCTCTGTATTTCTTGCAGCAGTCTATGCACTTGCTGAATTCGCCCAGAGCCTTTTTCGTCTGACCTTCGAAGAGATCGTCCAGCTGGATGTAATTTTTGCATAAGATTATAATTTGATTGCTTAGAGCCTTGAAGAGATTTGTGATGCGACCTTCAGAGTTGTAGTGAGGGGATTCCATCCAAATGAACCTAAAGAGATTAATAATTTGTGGGATGTGCTTTGAGATTTTGTCCGGGTCGACGACGCACTCGAGCACGGCGCAGGGCTGTTTGATGACTTGCAAGAATTCGATATTCGAAGTGGCCTCTCGAATCTTCTGCACTATTTCCTCGCACAGCGCTTGGAATTGGTGTATGAAAGTAGAATGTGTAGTCACTAGGATCTTGGTGATGTGTTTGACAGCTGGATTCTGGAGCTGGTACAGCAAAGCGTTCAAGTTTTCATCTGAAAATTAACGACATTATGATTTAAATCTAAGCATGACGGTTTTATTAATAACCCATTCTGACGAAGATCATACGTTCCAAAAAACCATTCGTCCAAATTATGTACAATGTTATATATATTTTGAAGAACATTGTTAAACTCACGTCTGTAAACCCAAAAGTCATACTCGTCACTTGGACATAGAAGCTCCTTTTGAGACGATACGGATGCATGATCCTCTACGCACGATTTGATCTGGTGCGTCCAGTAGACCACCACGCCTTCCAGTCTCTTCACCAGCTCCCGATCCGCGCTCGCCTGCTCGAACGATAGCTGCTGGCCCTCTCGCGGTATGTACAGGACGGTAAGTCCCAGCATTTTGTAGTACATATCCGTCAACTTTGCGAGGAAAGTGTGAATGTGAGAACAAAATTCACTCTTTACGCCTGAAAGAATTAGATATTATAAAGAACAAAAAGAAACTACAAGGCTCCGTATTATTACAATACGTATATATACGTACATGTATATACGTATTATACTTACTCTCTGGCCAAGTAGTAACAGCGAAGAAATAAGGGGCAAAAACCGACTCCAAAACCTGTATCATATTTGATTCTACGGAATAGACGAAGGTGCCAAAAATTATATCGTCATGAAAGGTCCCAACTTTGAATACGAAATCCGGGGGTCGGATAAAATACATGAGGTCGTATACAGGTGTAAGGGGAATGTCTAGAGTCGCCTTTAATATATCACCCCTAAAGTAGATGCAGAGCATGAGGGAGCGAGGGTCCAGGATCCACTCCTCTATCTTTTGCTTAGTTCCTTGATTCCAGTCCTCGTCTCTAAGATCGTAAAGAGTTGTCATTCTCATGATGAAACCAATCAGTTTATCTAATTCCTCCTGGGGATAGACTGGTTTCACAGGCTGTTCAGCTAGTTCACGCTCTATCTGAGCCAAACGTTCCCTTTCTGGAAAAGGAGATTTTAGGTGAGCATTTATTAAATAACTAATTGTGAACAGTGAATACATTTTTACCTCAACGTGAGATTTTGTGTGCGTTTTGATGATTTGACAGCAGATGTTAGAAGGGAAGTGAACTCTGCTGCATAAGCTGTGCGCAGTGATCACAAACTTCTGTTCAATCAGTTCAGTTTCTCAGAGCTTAATACAGGATATTTATTATTATACTCGGCGACGTAAGCTTTCTTGTAAAAACCTGCTCGCTTGACGGCGAACTGACCCAGCGGTGACGTTTTGAGAAAGACGTGATGATATTACAAAAGTGAGTGATAGTGTGGGCAGGGGACGTCCCAGGAGAACTTATATCGATCAGTTTAGGAGGATATAAGGAGTAACCAACGAGCTTGTATGTGATGTATGGATGTAGAAGAAGCGATAGAGGTGTGCCAGGATCGCGCCAACTGGAAACCCATGATGCCTATCCCTCTCGGTTACGGGCTCGAGAGCGTAATCTCTATGCCTCTATTCTTCATTTTTCAAAAAAATTATAGTTCTAATTTAAAGAAAATGTAATTACCCCTTTCTTCTTCAGAATCATGGCTGAGGTCGTCGCTCCAGGCCACTTTGACCCTCTTCGGACGGTCTTCCTCCATGGTATCAACTAACTAACCAAAACAAATGATAGAAGTTGTTTTATATCAATGTAACAATAAATTGTATATTTTCACTTGAAACTGTTCGGGTAACAGTGACAGGAAAATTATTATTTCGTCCTTTTTTATATTTCAATTGCAACCAGTTGCAAATACATATTTAAGTTTTTTCCATTTATATACTTTTCCAGTCATATTATTATTTATATAATTAAAATTGGACAAAATAAGTACATTGAGTTGGATCAAAGAACACAAGCTTGTCTTGTTCCCGTAGATTGTTTTATCGATGCATGGTTGCTATGTTCCACCTCAAACTCTGTTTACCATGAGCATAGGCTATGGATAGCCGATGGGGCGAAGCCGATGGTCGGCTGGGGACCGATCTTTGTGGCGAACAATGGGGGAGGCCTACCTCCAATAGTTGATGACTGTAGGCTTAAGAGGCTGGTTACATGTTAAGCCTAAAATGTTAGTAGGAAATTCCAATTTGAGTATTACACTATATACTAACTATAGTAAACTATCTTAGCTAATATAAGTTTAAAGATTTCCTGATGCCATTTTTTAAAATTGATCAATCCTAATAAAACTTCTTAGTAATGACATTAAAATGAAAATAAATAAAACTGTCAGAGCTGTCAGTCGGTGTAACAATAGTGAATCTGTCAATTTTCTACTAATGTTTTAAATGATATGAATTTTGCCGATTATTGCAACAGGTGAATGTTCCTTTCTTGTAAATCAATTTTAAAAGTGTAAAAATTAGTCACAAGGCGATTTGTGCGATGTTAGATTCGTCACCATTATTAAAACGTATTTACTTTGATAGAACGTGCCGTTACCGCAATAATTTCACTGAAACAGCGCTACCGGGAATACTTTCAGGGTAAACAGCCGCCGCAATGGCGCCCACGTAGAATCACTACATTGCAAGTTAACTGGCTATCGACATTACTCAGCATATATAAAAACAAAGTTAATGACATCCATGTTCGCATAAATAGGGAAATCAGTAGCCTTCGTATTCCTGTGTATTTTGCTACGGAATAAAAGGGAAACAAAGCCATTGGAAGGAGGCAAACACGGTGTTTAGTGATCATCCAGTCGCTTAGGTAACAGCAGGTTGCAGCAGCAGCTGCTCCTAACAGTAGGTTGCAGCAGCAGCTTCTTCTATCCTTTATTTCAAAAAAGGACAGAAAAGAAGGAAAAACAAAGTGGTGCGCCGGCATTCTTTATTATATTTAATCGAGCGGGCCATTAAGTTTTTCTTTTTCTTTTTTTTGTGTTACGAGTGCAGTCTGAAGTAATTTTAAATATGCCCTACGGTAAATTGAACCATTTGATTTGTTTTCGTGATATGTGCGTCGAATGGAATAATTTATTTTTTTAAACGAAATAAAAAACGCCGTCGCCACCTTAGTGACATTAGTGGGTGACCGCATGTATAATCTTATGTGTGATTTGTGTGCACCGGACAGAACGGAAGCCAAAACTGAACAGTTAGTGCAAATAGTTAAAAACCACTTAGAACCACAACGTTCAGTATACGCGGAACGAGGAATATTAAGGCAGCAAAAACAAAAAGGTGACTGAGTTTTTACAACAATTAAAACATTTAGCTTCGTCGTGCAATTTTGCTCATAATTTAGAAGAAAATTTATGTGAACAATTCGTGACTGGGTTGAAGCACAGAAATAAAATCACGTCTGCTATTTGATACGAAATTAACGTATAAAAGACCGGTGGAGCTGGCTCTAAATTTGGAAGCTACGGAGAAGCATGTGGAACGTGTGAGCGGACGCAGCAGCATGAGCGGTGCATGTTCCGGGGACTTCAGCGGCGTCAGCCCTGCGGCGGCGAGGGTCGCCGGCGGCGCTGCCCTCGCCGTGTTGGAGATGTGGTAAGCCACGTCGTGCAGATAAGTGTCGTTGTAAGCAATATACTTGTGATCGTTGTAATGTAAGAGGTCATTTCAAAGTAATGTGCAAGGCCACCAATTGTATAACGGCCGTGAGATATTTGTGGAGGAAGACTCCGAGGGTGAAATGTACAATATTCGTGCGGTGTCTAGTGGAGATTAGCCTTATTTCCTAGACGTTAAGATAAAATGCTTAAATGTGAGTTGAACACGGGAAGTAAGATTTCAGCAATTAATGAAAATTGTTATAAGATCATGTTTTCTAGGTATAAACTTTATAAAGATTTAAATTACATATGTTCATATTCAGGCTCCCGTATTGATTTTA
This sequence comes from Papilio elwesi, assembly GCA_029849275.1. Lineage (NCBI taxonomy): Eukaryota > Metazoa > Arthropoda > Insecta > Lepidoptera > Papilionidae > Papilio > Papilio elwesi. The sequence goes on along the minus strand of CM056693.1, from coordinate 12,190,139 downwards.
TTGTAGTACACGCCACGATTGAGGGTAATTTCCAAAATAATTTTAGGTTGTATGTAATTAAAAACGGCGGTCGTCCTTTGTTAGGCAGAAATTGCTTTCAGAAGTTTAACATAAATGAGAGACTAGATCCTAAGGAGCAGCGCGATCGGTTCATTGAGGAATTACAAAATAATTATCCTTATCTTTTCACAGACAAGCTAGGTGAATGTAAAAAACAGTTTCGATTACAGCTGACCGATAACGAGCAGGGAAATAAAACGTCTTGAAAAAGAGGGTTCTATTGTTCAGGTTATTCGGATTATGGTACACCGATATTACCCATTGTCAAATCGTCTGGAGAGATCCGTATATGCAGAGATTACAAGGCGGCTATAAATCCATTATTAAAAAGCGAACACAATCCACTTCCGCGGATCGAGGATTTATTTGCAGCATTAAGTGGCGGACAAGAATTTTCAAAAATAGACCTCACGGGCGCGTATATGCAAGTAGCTCTCCACCCCAACTGGCAATCGTGTATGGCAATCTCAACACATGTGGGTACATATGTATTTAAGCGCACCTCTTACGTGCTAAATTGCATTCCACAGAAGTTTCAAAAAATGATTACCAAATACGGTAGTTTTCTTAGATGATATTTGTGTAACGGGGAAAGATAGGGAAACGCATACAAAAATCTGAAAGCTGTAATCGAAAGATTGGCAAATATGGGTCTGACTGTAAAGTTGAATAAATGTAAATTTTTGCAACAGAGTGTATCCTATCCATATATTCATCCTGACTTGGCAAATGTGGAAGCCATTGTGAAGGCTCCGAAACCGACAAATGTGACTCAATTAAAAGCTTTTTTAGGATTAGTTAATTATTATGGGAAATTTGTCCGTAATTTAAGTTCATTACTCCATCCTTTGAATGCTCGTTTAAAGAAAAATCAGTCATGGAATTGGAATTTGGATCGCGCATTTACAAAATTAAAAATAAAATATTTTTGCCAGCGATAAGGTGTTATGTCACTACGAGGCGGCGCGACCGCTGGTGCTTTCGGTGGACAGCAGCGCGTACGGCGTGGGCGCGGTACTCGCGCACAGCTTCCCCGACGGCTCGGAGCGCCCTATCAGCTGCGCCTCTAGGACTCTTTCGGACGCCGAGAACAATTACAGCCAGTTAGATATAGAGGCACTGGCGATCATATACGGAGTGCAAAAATATCATCAATACCTATTTGGTAGGAAACATATGACGACAAGAATAACACCCGCGGTGGCTCTCTTGGGATATCTCTTAAGGAATAGACTAGATGCGATGCGCCCGAGCACATCTAAAATAGTTGAAGTAGCGCAGGATAAACCAGTTGAGAACTCCGCGGGCGTTGATAGGAAATTTAATGTAGGGGATAAAGTGTTAGCACGGAATTATTCGATGAATAATCATAAGTGGGTCGAGGGCAAGATAATAAAACAAACCGGTCCTGTGTCGTACAAAATTGTAAGCAAGGACGGGGTGGTGTATCGGCGACATACGGATCAAATATTACCACGCAGTGGAAGTCGCTTGTCATGGGATATAGAAAATGAAAGTGACCATTATGCCCGTTCCTATGACTATGTCAATACTAGACCGCGAAAAATAAACAAGGACACCCATCTCATATATTGAAGCCTATGCCACGGATCGGCCGGGGCCCCTCGATAGTGACAGTAGAACATCGTCTTCTAATGCCGGCGAGTCACCAACTCTTCAAGATTACACAAGCAGGTGTGAATCGTCCGGAGAGATTAATGAAAGAGCGCAACGAGCGCTTCCACGAGAATGACGTAAAAAAGGAATGGAATAAAAAAAAAGAACTATTTTACCTTTTCCTACAACACATAAACGTCGGGACCCTGCCCTGTCTCCAGGGTGAAAAACACATTTGGACAAGAATGTTTTTCTATACAAGCTCCACACATTTATAATAAACTTCTCGAGAAACACAGAGTGAAAATACACTAATTTTAGGTTCAAAAAGTTCTTATTCAATTTGCTTAAGCAATATAGCTACGAGAATTTGGAAAAATTGTTATTAATTAAATAATATACTTGTGTGTGTCTGTTACTCCTTGTATAGTATTTGTTTAGGTATAGTTTTTTTGTAACTTTATTACTGTACTCTGTTTTAATGCACCAATTCTGTGTACCTTTTGGGGTGAACACTGACTCATGAGATACGGCTAACGCTAGTTTATGAGCCAGGGAACTCGCCTTGTATTTTATTTGATTTTTTTCGTATTAATAAACGTTTTTTATTTTTTTTTTATAATTCACGTCTTTATTTAATCTAGTCACATAAAATATTTAAGTAGTTGTAGTAAAAAGCTAATGATGTTAGTTATAATAATTCTTTACAGTCTATAAGATCATAAAGTTAATATTATTTGGTGGAGGGGAGAAAGGGTTGGATTTAAGTTTAATTTTTGTTATTAATAGTATAATAATAATAATTAATAAGTTATCAAGTGTCTATTTTGTAGGAGAGAGATGTGTAGCATATTGAAGGTAGACAATAAATTAGTTAGATCCGAGCGCTGTGTTTAATTGCAAACTGGACGTCGTAAAGTCTGCCCAGAAAACCTGCAGTTCTGCTTAAATAGGAGCCAAATAAGAATGTGAATGTATATTTAGTAGAGGCAGCTAGCATGGGCCGGGACAGGCTGGGATGGCTTGGGGCGCGTTCACGTTCAGTCGCGAGGGGCGCGCGCGGCTGGCGGCCGTGCTGCGCGCGCTTCTGATCGTGCAGCTGGTCATCTCGCTGCTGGTGGTGCTTCTCTGCTACAACGCCTCCTTCCGCGTCATGTCGCTACTCAAGCAGGTGCACCGCGTAAGTGCTACATGATATATCACTATGTAGTTTATAGTGACACAGTTAAACTAACTCTGAAAATTAAATGTATTATTAAGTCATTATTGGGTTCTGCTTTTAAACCAAAACCGCGTCAAGCCCATAGCAACAGCTCTTGTAAAATTGTGCTGGCTAATGGGGAATAACTTCCCCAGATTATATTAGATTCGTGTATCATTAAATGATAGGGGTACCGCAGAATCCACTACCTTTTTAGGTCCTTTTCTGCCCATTTACTTTAGGCGAGTCTCCTCCCTATTTTGTCAAACAAATGTTGGGGACGTGTCTGCCTCACCTTCCTGATTATTGTAGATGAGTTGGAGTCAGTTAACATTAGGCGAGTCGCTCGCGTACCTCTTTCTAACATATTTCATCTGTTTTATGTAACAGCTAACAGTGTACTTATTCTACGGTCTGATCGTGCTGCACGCGTACTGCATGAAGCTGCAGTACACAAGCGGGCTGCGGCTGATCTCGTGGCTTTTGAAGTGCCCGCACTGGCCGCGCGCCGCTAGCGCCGCGCGCACCTGGCTCATCAGCGGCACGCTCGTCGCCTTCAATGGCCTGCTAGTCTACGCGGCCTGTAGGGGCACTCTCAAGGTAGTGTATACAAATACTCACTCAATCTTCTCCTGTGAGATCTTGCACAATTACTTCTATTAGTAAAACTTGTCAGAGCAGTCGACGTAATTCGCCGCTAAGAGATGGTGCTTAACGCTCCACTGTTCTAGCTGAAAAGACGACTATCGTGGGTTCAATTAAAGTAAATAATGAAGAAAGAACCAATGCTATATGGTTGTTGTGGTACTTCTTTAGTAGATACACTTACTTGTCTCCTTGCATTTTTACTTTATGGAAGTGTATTTTAAAAATATATGCATTGTCAATCATTTTTGGGGATTTTTTTAGATTGAAGAATTAGAAGATGTAAAAGAATTACCGAAAGTAGTATTACTGCACTGCATACTAATGTTATTTCAGGCGCTCATGAAGGAACTGTCGTCATCGCTACGGATCGGGATCGCACAGTATCTGACGGAGCCCACCTGGAAACATCTCATGGACACGATGCAGGTGTGCCAATAGATTTCGTTGTCTTACAAATATAACTTCATATAATTCATGAGTAAAATCTTTCTGATAAGTATTGTCCAGAGGAAGATGCTTGTTTTAAAATATTTTCAAGAATTTCGTAATGTTCAGTTTTAATTACGTTAATTTCTCAGTTTTGTCAAATGGAGGATTTATGGATGTCGATGTATATTTCAATTATATTTCAATCGTTGTGTCTATAAAAATGTTTTGGTGTGACGTCAGATAGAGCTAAGCTGCTGCGGCGTGGAGCGGCCCAACGATTGGCACGAGATCCCCTGGCTCAACCTCGACTTCCTCAACGAGGACTCGTTCCTCGTCATGAAGTCAGTATCAACCATTAAGTTCATGTTGTTTACTTTTAAACATTGTTATCTCATGTTTAAGCAAGAAACAGCTTAGAGAAGCTTGCTTGTTACAATTTCCCCAGAAAGTTTTTACATTATACAAAACTTGTACTTGAAAAGAACATACGAAACCAATAGACGAATTGTGAATTCAATTCTACAATTTCCTGCGTCGGCACTGTGCTGGCGTTACTGTCGTTAGCTGTCACACTATCGACATTTTCAATTCATCTAGGTTACTTTTAGATGTTCTATTGGTACTTACTAACCGTTGAGTCCTTCTAAATAACTACATTCGTCAGTTATTACTGTATTTGTACTATTTACATCGTCACAAGCTTTACCTATTTAAAATCTAAGGAGCTTTGGTAAAAACCAGTTGACCATCTCTTAATGTGTCTATAATTAAACTGTAAGATGACAATGAGTATTATTTTAGTATTTTTGCCAGGTTAGCGGGGACGGAAGGCAAGATATTACCACCCGTGTCGCCGTACTCGTGCTGCACGCCGCGCGTGCTTGCCGCCTGCTACCACGACCCTTTACAGCAGGTATAACGAAATGACCATTTAGTTGGTCTTGAATACTTTTATATTCAGACTGTTTTTGAAATTTAAATGAGAGGATTTGGTGTTGACGGAAAGGGGCCGAGGATCCTTCCCTCATCAGACGTAACGAAGGTGTATCTGCAATACAGCGCTGTCCAGAACGATGAGGACCACGGTTCGTTTATACATCTGCTGAATACTGGGTCTTATATTATATTGGTCGCAGTTTTAGGATTAATGTGGTAGGTGACGGTTCGTGTACAATGTTGGCTCATGATCAGTATTAACTCATGTTCAGTGCTGGCCTCTGATCAGTGTTGACTAGTGTTCAGTGCTGGCTTTTGATCAGTGATAACTCGTGTTGTGTTGGCTCATGATCAGTGTTAACTCATGTTTGTGTCAGGTGGAGTGGCGAGGCGCGTGGGCGGCGGGGTCACCGCTGCCGAGCGCGTCGCTGCACACGCGTGGTTGTGCGGAGGCGATCCGCGCGCCGCTCGCCCGCGCGCTGCTCGGCCTGCAGGTCTTCAACGTGCTCGTACTGCTGCTGCAGGTTGGTATAGACCTAACATTATACTTGTCTAAGCCTAGATTTGATTAAAATAATAGAAATAGTTCAGAAAAGTATAAGTAAACAAAGTTGCCAACATGTTTCCGTTTAATTATGTCGCGAGTTTTTTTTTTGAGAAGCGAACGAGCAAGCGGTTCACCAGATGTTAAGTGAGCGCTACCCATAGACATCCACAACAGGCAAATGTGTTGCAGATGCGTTGCCTACCTTTAATGGACAGAGGTGCATAGACAGGAAAAAGGATATTTCCCTTTCCCCGTTAAGCCCTCCCCATCCTATCCTCTTCCCTTTCCAGTCCTATCCTTATAAGGAAAGGGTGGGAAGGGGAAGAGGACTAAAATTAGTCCTCCGGCACCTCACTCGTCAGACGAAACGCAGAGTACTTCTACTCACGCCTGTTTTCTGGGAGGTCGTAGTATTTCACCGGTCGAGTCGGCCAAATCGGCAACAGATGTTGTTGGTGCGGACTCTACCACTGTTGCCCCTTAAAATAAGAGCGAATAAGTCGATGCTAGGGTAGTCCCTGCGTAAATTGTGGTACTACAACGTTTCTACTGTACGCGCTGCTCATTTGCCCCCTTATCTTAAGGGGGCAAATGAGCAGCGCGTCGCCTAATGTGTAAGTGATCACCGACGCTCATGAACATGCGCAACATCAAAGGAGCCGCGTTACCGGCCTTTAAGTACGTAACTTCAGATGGAATTCTACCTAAACACTAATTTATTAATTATAAAAAAGGTAAGAATTGATGACAGTAAAAGAGGATTTCTCTTGAAATGCATATTTCGTGGTTTGATGTATAGACGTATATATAGTTGTGAGTAATGTTTATGTTGTTTCTAGTTCATCATAGTGATCCTGGCGCAGCTGCTGCGCACGAGCGCCATCGAGGCGGTGCTGAGCGGCGACTTCGACGGGCTCGGCCGCGGCTGGCTGCTCGGCACGCTCACGCCGCACGATCGGGCCAGATTTGTTAGTTTTACAGAACATGTCGCAAGCCGTCTAATAAAATAAAACACTAACAGCAACAATACTAATATTTGTGATCTCTGCCTACCCCTCTGGGTGTGAGATTGCTGATTTCCGTTTGGCGCAGTCCTGCCACACCGTTCTCGCTTCTACAACACCTACTCATGCTCGTCGTTGTCAATGAGAATCAAGAATTAATTGACCTTTCAGATAACGAAGGCGGACCACTACGTGAGTGCCCGCGCGGAGATCTCCTACCGGCGCGTACCTCGCAGCTACGCACACTTTACCTAGCGGTAATTTTATTTTACATACTTCGATAGGAGTGTTAGTTGAATAAAAATTTGAAACCTTTCGCGTTACTGTTTCTCATGACGGTATCTGATGAGTACCAGCTGGCTAAGTTGTTTTGTATGTTTGCAGGTAATCAATGGACCAGAAGACTTAAATTTTGTATCGATTTTGTAAATATATTAGCTATAGTAACACGAAGGAGAGGTAAATAATAAAACAACATTTTAATCAATGCAAGGCTTTATTTTTCGAGTTTATTGTAAACAAGTCCTTACTACCTAATAGTTAAGTAACAATGCGTGGATGCGAATAGAAAAGCCGTCGTAATGATTTGTGCGGCGCCATATTTAAATACACGTTTATATCATAAATAATAAATATATTTTTCACTTTATAATTAATACGTTTCGATAGGTTCTGGCGCGAGTTCCGGAGCCGCAGCCCGCCGCCCGCCGCCCGCCGCCGCGCGCGCTCATCCCTTATCTTCCTATCAAATTCGTAACAAATATACAAAAACCGTGGTATTTACAGACATGCAGCGGACGCGGGCCGGTCCATAGCACCATCTCTCTGGAATGTCAGTCGCCGTACAGCTGCGTGCTGCTGTGTACGGCACGTACACTTACCATCGCTGACGTCACTAAGGACGCACTAAGCGTCCTCAACAATTATGAATGTACACTCTCAAAATCGGCACGGGATATATAAGGGATAGATTACATGTGCCGATTGCTTATGAAAGATGTACGTTCATAGTTGTGGAGTCCAAGAGGGAGTGGACCCGTGACGTCAGCGAGTCTCGCAACAATCAAGGAATGATTACATGGGAATATTAGAGTTTGCGTCAGATCGATTGCTTTACAGATGTTACACAAATCGATTTTATAAAATTCATTGATAGTGTGTCGTCGTCATAGAGTAAGATTTTCGTGTGTTGCTGTTCAGAGGGGCGGGGGACCGTCGGGGTAGCGCAGCACGGGTTCGAGCGCTAACGCAGGCCCGCAGGCGGGACCAGAGGCGGGGCCGTGCGGGGCCAGCGCGGCGGCACCCAGTAGGAGCAACAGTAGCGCCTGGAAGGGCAGCGAGGCGCGCGCCACGCGGCACACGAAGCGCAGCCCGCGCTGCACACGACCCAGCGACTGCTGCTCGCTCTCCTCAGACACGGCCGCGCTGGATACACATACACAAGTTAGGCTGACTGTTTTAGTTTACTACACTGAGGGAACGGTGGCCGGCTATCGTAGGCAACAGAGATAGAACAAAAAATATCGAACCTGTTCAAGACGTGACGTTCAAAAACCTCGCTCTATCTGAACAATACGCAATTGTTCTATCTAGTGTGTTTGACTTTGACAAAAATAATATAACTTTACAGTCTAAAAATGTTGATAGCGCGATATAAATAACACACAGCGACATCTAGTGGCAGTAGTCTTTATATCGTGTACTTGAAATAAAAATAATGGAATCCTTACATATTCAAAAGTTTTAAATTTATAAGAGTCAGTAGTACAGTAACAGTAGAGATAGAAAAGATTAAAGGCAGAGAAAAAGAACATGCAGGTAAAATTATTAATAGGCAAGACAAAACATTTACGTACATAGATCCGCAGAAGTGGAAACCACAAGACGCACGAGTCATTTAAAGAAAATAGAAATCCTAACCTAACGATATAATATTTTACGATTGAATATTGTTCTAGCATCCTTATAGCTTTAAAAAATCAAAGTAAGGTGTTAGTGCAATCCTACAACGGTTTATAAATAAGAACTAAGTTAGAACACAGTTTGAGAAGGCTCTGTACTCACTTGGAGGCATCGAGGGGCGGCAGGCCGAGCGACATCTGTTCCTCCTCCTCGTCCAAAAGCTAAGGGAGGAGAAAAATACGTCAAAATACGGTGCGAAGCGACTACAGTGGAAATATACGAGGGCCTCACCTATGCCAACATAATTTTGCTTCGCGCTCACAAGTTTTAATTTTTAAACTAGTTTGTATTAAGTTATAACTCGTTCGATGGTAGCTTTAACTTGTTTCACAGCAAGATGAGTGTTTATATAAACAGATTTATACGTTTAAATTCGTAAATTACAAAATATTCTGGAAAAACAACTTTTAGATTAGCTATAATATATATTACACAATTTCACTTCACTTTATCTCACGATTTCCAAACAAATACATTTCCGATAAAAGTATAAAAACTGTAATGGCCGCCATGTATGGATAAATGACGTATGTTTGTTTACAAAAAAATTATCTTGCTGTGAAAGAAAGTATATAGTAGAAAGTATTATTATATCGTAAAATTTAAAAAAAAACAAATGCAAAATTATGTTGACAAAGTTATATTATATATTTAAACGTCCGGGAGCTACATGACAATTTCTAAATGTTTCTTGAGATCACACAGCTTATTACATTAATTTAATTTTATCTATAGATGACTTACATATATGTAATGTAATCTGTGCCTACATGGGAACAACAAGCTTGCTTGTAACTCTGAGCCAATCGGTCGTGCTGTGTGAAGCGGTGCAGACCTACAACCTAATGAAATCTTTCCGCTGTTTTTTAAGAAATTAATAACAAATTTTGAATATGTGGGTTGAAAGTTGTATATATATAACAGTCTGTAGTACTTGTTTATAACTAACAATAGGTAGCGATGTACTGAACTACTGAGAAATCTTAACGTCTCGAAACGAGACATTCGTGTATGTGTGTTTGTGTACGGATGTAGTGAGGAGATCACATGCTCAGTTCTTAGTTCTTCTTTGTGCGTTTGTGTGTGAGAGCGGTTCGCGATAGTACCTGTGGCGCTAGTGCTGCAGCGGCGGCGGCAGCGAGCGGCGCGCCGGCGGCGGGGTGGCGGGCCAGCGCAGCGCCCAGCTTGAGCGCGTACACTGCAGACAGCTTGCGCAGCGACTGCAGCCGCAGACGGAGCTCGCCCAGCCTGTTGAAATATAAACACTCATGCTTTAGTCATTGATTGTCATTAAACCGCTTGGGTTATGCGGCCAAACAAAAACCATACTGAGAATTAAGTTTTTATTGAAACAGGGCTCTTTTATGCATAAAGTAATTGTTTTACAAGTAAGGGTATCATCAAGTATATCACTGAGGCTACGGAGGACTACGGAGCTAAGGACTTCCTAACGAATTAGACCGTGACCACACAGTGGTGTCACTGCAGGCGAGGCGAACACATACCTGCGGCAGACGTGTTGCGAGTCCGCGCCGTGCAGCAGTGCGGCGGCGTCGCGCAGCGCCTGCACGCGAGGCTCGGCGCGCGCCAGTTCGTCGCGCAGTTCGCTGAAGCGGCGGAAGTCGGCGCGCAGCTCGGCAGGCGCACGCCGTAGACGCAGCGGCTCGCGCGCGCGTACGCACGCCTCCGCCTCCGACAGCTGGCCCACCAGCTCCTCCACTGTTAAAATAATACGAAAACGTTCAATGGATATGGAATCATTTCTTGAAATATTAGCTGTAATTTCAATTTCAAAAGATTAAATATAAGACTTTATTATATGCTTCATTTAAAACATAAATCATATGCATCGTGTTCTGTATTCTGTTACATATCTATATAGAAATAAATTTGTCTAGTTCTGTATAGGTATAACCTTTCAAAACGTGTTAAAGCTGACGTTTTAGATCCATTGAAGATTAAAGAAGGTCAAGAATAGCACACTGACCGATATCGTGGAACTGCTGGTTGTGCACGAGCGCGTGCTGCAGCCGTGTCTGCCAGGCGGCGGCGCGCGCGCACGCGGCGTCCCAGCGCGCGTTGGCGGCGGCGAGGCGAGCGCGCGCCTTCTCCCCCGCGGCGGCCGAGCGCGCGTGCTGCGCCACATGCGCGCCCACAACGTTCAGCGACACCACCAGCGCCTTGTGCGAGTCCAGGTCCAGCAGGAACTCGCGGTGATCCTAATGATACGACACGACATTTTATTACGTTTAATAAAATGTTTAACATATATGAAAAAAAAATATAAAATGAGCATCTCGCTCATAAAAGGAATACGAAGATTACGTGCATGGTTCACGACAAGTCGAATGGTGGAATTAAGCCCACGACTTCATGTTTCGTAGACCGTACTATTAACCAATTCGTTCCTCCTTTCAAGATTCTTCTGTCGTTCAGCTCACCTGTATAGCATCTTCCAGAGCGTCGTACTGCTGCGGCGGGTCGGTTCTGGCCTCGTCGGTGGCCTCGGCGAACTGTAGCCACTGCTCCAAGCGCCAGAGGTCATTGTCCAGCTGCTTCCAGTTGCGGTCTGAGCACAGTGGACACGTCAGCCGGCCGGACTCACTGCGGGAGAGAGGTCAATTAGTGTGATCGGGTTGAATATGATGACACAATGGATGGTACATTTAAAAAGAATGGATATACTTTTCCGATGTAGTTTGTGATTAAAAATTCATTCAAAAATGCTAGTGTGATTGAATTTGTGAAGATTGTCTTTGGCCAAATTCTTAATATTTATAGATATTCCAAATGGCAGCTTTATAGTCACAGCAATTCAAACATATCAGCTGAAATCTATTTTAAAATAAATAAAAATGCAATTATTTAACAATACAATATTACAAACATTTTACAACACGGCAAAATAACAAAACTGCAACGATTTTTTTATAGTTTACTCGTTAACGCTAAAGAATATATTTAATTGTAAACAAACATTTTCCTGATTGACAATTGTTAATACAGCAACTAAAGGCACAAATAAATAAAAAAAACCCCATAAAATTTTCCCGCTTCGTTGTGCAAACTACGTAATAGTTGTAAGTTAAATACACTACAGTGAATCAACACAATTACCATGCACTAATAACATCCAACATTCAGTACCATTTTAGGTTATCTGCCAAAACTGTTATAGTCATTTCACATTTTGACAGATAACCTACTATAACCTCTACTTATTTGCATTAATAAAACATGAAACAAGTGCACAATACGAATTTATAACCTTGCTTCTTTACGATTACAACAAATAAAATGTTTAGTACTATCTTTATCAATTATTAATACTTTTTCCATCATTTTTTTGTGTTTACTTTCGCTGTAATGTTAAGAGTGGCAAAGTAATTCGTATTGCAGGAAATTTGGCAATTAATATAATATTAGAAAGCTGTACTCACTGTTCGCACGTGAGAGCGTATGACGCAGAGTGGGGCAACCTATGGGACCAGAAAAACGCATGTGTTTAATTTTAAGGGCATGCCAGGTTAAAAGCTTGTTAAACACTCCAGAATCTTTTAGGGCAGCTAGCTCCTACTCCGTCTAGGCTAATATCCGACAGAAGATCAAAATAACAATTATTTTTAATCGAAGTCATAAAATGTGACAAGTTTTGACTTTAAAGTATTTAAATATAATTTATTGGTTAATTAACAACATTAACATAATAAATAATACAATAAATATGTACAAATATTTTTTATTACCTCATTAGACCCAATAAAAAAATAAAAAAATGTATAATTTTGTTGTCCAAAAATCCTTAGAACTCCAATTCAAAGATACACTAACCTTAGGTCTTAAGCCCTCCACCAAAGTTGAAAGTACTCTAGTGCTAGGATCTAGTAGCAGATCACATAAATGAAGAGATGCCATCAAACGTTGTGTATTGTTGAAACATCGAACATTCTAAGATTTATTTATACTATATTTAATTCAGTTTCTTATGCGGTGGGGTTCGTATTAAAAAGACCCTATTCAATGTCTAAATGGGGACGGTTTTTAACGTATCAAGCGAAAGCATATACAAAGTAAAGAGTGCGCGTGCTCGTAACATTTAGTATGTGCGGTTTGTGACCAACAGACATCTCTCCCTTGTGTGATCTGCGTGTATACATTGCAATAGAAATACAACAAACATTTAATCCCGGTCCACTCACCTCAGGTTGTTGATCTGCAGCTCCCGTTTCTTTGCTTGCGTCAAGAGATCTTCGTATCTCAAGGACAGTGACTCGACCTCTTTTAGCATCGCTTCGTCTTCTGTCGCATCACATTCAGTTAATAGAAGCTCGGACAAATGTTTGGCCAACTCCAGTGTCTGTCCAGGCTTGGCGCCAGCTTTGGCGATTTCCTTGGCCGCTGTGGCCATTTCATCGCCGCTAGCGTTATCTTTTAGTTCGTACTGTAGCGCCGTTCTAAGAGCTTCGAGTGAATCTGAGGTTTCTTTCACAGCGGCTGCTAGCTCAACGCTGTAGGTCTCTTTAGACGTGAGGGTGTCCACTTGAAGGGCCGCATCCGTTTCCCACGTTAGCGTATCAACCTGAGGTGGATAATTCTTATTACATTATAAATATTGATAGACTTCAATAGAACCCGATAAGTTTGTTTTTAATCCATTCATCGATTAAGTAAAATAACTCAGAGTTACATATAAATTAAAGACGGTGAAGTCATGAGTGTGGATTTGATTGAAAATTTTAAATAGATGATTACCTGGACGGCGCTATCAACGTCGGCGACCACGGACCCTCTAGCGAGGTCAAGTCGCGTGGTAACGTCTTGCAGCAGCGCACGGTACTCTGCAGCGAGCGAGGCGGAGCCCCCGGCCCCCGCCAGCGCGGCCTCCAACCGGTCCGCCTCCGCCACCAGCGCTGAGCACTCACGGATCTCATCTTCTACAGCCTAGAAAGTTAACGTATTTCCGTTCAGTGAGAGTTCATGTGATACTGTCGATAATACTATGTGTATAAAATAACACTTACGTCTAATTCTGTAAGAGTGGCTTCGTGGTCTATTGGTGTAGGCGCCAGATGCAACGCCCTGGTCAACCGTACGTCAGCCTCTGCCAACGCAACGACTGCCTTTCCGTGTGCGGCCAGGAACTGTCGCTGCAGGTCTGTGCCAGCGGCGGCCACGCGCGCCCGCAGCTGCTGCCAGCGGCGCACCGCTGACCTCAAACGATTTGCATGATCTGCCGCCTCGCCCCGCATCTCTATGCCACGGGTAGACGCAATCCGACTGTAAGCGTCTTCCAATCTCTTAACATCTTCTTCGAGTGCAGCCAAATCTTTTATCACAGCCTTCGATACACTATCATCATCGACTTCACCACGTTGTTTTCTAATTTCCACTTTCTCTACTCTCTTCTCTATGGCATCTAATTTTTTCTCAACTTTGGGAAGAAGGGAGTTTGCTAGTTCGGCCGACTTACGGATTTCCTTAAGAGCGTTCTTTCGATGTTCAGACATCTCGCAAATGTTCTTCCATTTTTTGTCCACTATGTCGACACCGGTTCGTAAGTTTCTGAGATCGAAGTTGCCCGTGAGGACGTCAGGGTCATTGAAAACGAGTTCGCAGAGATTCAGTGTTTCACCAACTTCACTGCTCTCCTGCTCAATGCTCTTGTGTATTTCGTCACGATTTTGGAATTTCTCGTCGACGGCTTTCGTCGTTAGATTTTCGATGACAACAGATGCGGTGAGTTTAGATTCTATTGAATGCAATTTCAGTCTTATTTCTGTTAGACGCTCTTCCAGTTGAGCGATCGTTTCCAGTAACTCGTTTATTTTGGCGATTCTACTTCGGCCCGTCTCTTGCAGCCTTTGCCAACGCTCTTGCACATCCTTGAGTTGCTTAGAGATGTTTTTACTGAATGATTTCTCGTCCTTCTTAGATAAATCGACTAAAGACCTACCAGTTTCGGCGAGCCACTCAAATTCTCGTTCCTTTAGAGCAGTCTCAGCCTGAATGTCAGAGTTTATCTTTCTAATAAGGTCCTGTGGGTCTAAAGCGTTTACTTCACTGGCAGAACTTGAAGTGTCAAGGCGAGATTCAAGCGTCATCATCCATTCTGAAAATCTTGTTATCCTTGAGCTATATATCGTGTAGATTTCTAACCTCTCCTGCAACCTATGTATTATGATTGAGAGCTGATGTTCCAAGTCAGCTCGTTGCTGTCGCATCTGCCAGACTTTTTGATTAACAATTCGTATATCTTGAGGGCTGAGGCACTCTTTAAGTTGTTCTTGAATGACACTGAGTGCTTCTATTTGATTTTCGGTCTTATCTATTTTCTTTCTCGTTTCCAAATATTTATCTATCGCCTTCTTAATTTGCGGCCGCGACAAGCGGTCGTCGTCGGAGTACGACATGACTTCGTCTTGTGTTCTTGAGTAAAGTTTATGTAAGTCACTAGTCAAATTCTCATATTCTCCGATAAGTCCAACTATTCGAGTCAAAAAGTCACGCCATGTGTCAAGACTAGCCTGCAAGTTGTCAACTCGTTTTACTATTCCGGCGTATTCCATTCTTACCGAAGCTCCGTACGTGTCATCTGTAAATACTAGAACTCTCTTGAGGTACACTGACAATTTTTCCGCAAATTTCCGTCCTTCGGGTAATTTATCAGTGAGATTTTGAATTTTCGTCAGTATTTTGTGTACTCTTTTAATGTGGACGTATCTGAGTTGCATCTTTTCCTTCTCCCTCTCGATTTCTTTTAGCCATCGAAGCAGTTCAATGTAAATTTCTCTGTAGTCATCCCAGGCGGCTATCCTCGTGCATACTTCGTCGTGGCGCTCCACAATCCTCGCAAGTGTTTCATTGTGCAAATTCGTCAGTGTGTCGAACCTGTCAGCCAACTCTCTGTTCGTCGTTTCCTTATTCTCGTTAATTAGGACCGATCTTTGGGAGGCTAAGAGATTCCTATGTACGCGGCACAGCCGGCGGTGTTCCGTTAAGTTTTCGTAATCCGCTGGCACTGATCCAGAAAGGAACGATTGTAAATCTAATAGGTATTCGTGCCATAACTTGAGAGCAGTGGCAGCATCTCCCGATCTGACTAGAGCTGTGGATAGCCGGTGGTAATGCAAGAAGGTATCCCTGAACATGGCCTGCCATAGTTCTAATATTCTGACTATTGAATGCTCCTCGGAAACATCTCGATCGATGTCTGGTAGCTCCGCTTTGGCGGGGACTATATCCGCTTCGCTCTTCCCGAGGGCGATCAAGTTGTCGCGCAGAGCAATTAATTTGTCTTCAACGATTTCACCTTCCTCGTGCACTGGGGCCAAATCCTGCAAATAAAAAATGAACTTAACTCTTGGTAATATTAATAATTTTAACTTAATATTATAAATTCGAATGGGAGTTTGTTTGTTACGCTTTAACTCCTCAACGACTCAACAACCACCGGTCATCATTAAATTTTGCACACACTGTCAGGGGTACAAGGAGATGACATAGGATGCTTTTCATCCCAAAAAACTATTGGTTGCCAAGCCACGTATGTGGGACACGACATATATCATGGCAACCAGAACAAATTTTTCCAGGTTATGAGCGAAAGCAAGTTACAAATTATTCTTGGAAGATGACAATGCGTGCGAAGCCCCGGGGGCGTACTTTTATAATTTTAAGATACACAATTTTAAGCATTTAAGGAACAGAGAAGTCAACAACACCTACAGTTCCTTAAACAAAGAGCGCCATCGTTTTGCGAGGCAAATTCGTGACCGGCTTTGAATATATCAAGCGACCGTTACTCGTTGACAATTCGTAACTCTATAGCGGTATTACGCCAGTTGTATCAACAAACTTTTTGTATTCAGTCGGTCAATGATTTTAAATCGTTTCATTACACATGTTTTTTATTAGACATCTGTTAAGCCGTTAAACTGTCCTTATGTTGATCTTGATTTAAAATACTGCAATCTGAGAAATTTCAGAATGTTTCACAACCATATTGCACTAATGATATGGGTCAGAGAGCCTTGGAAGATCAAATAGTTCGACCTATATTTTTTGATTTAGTAGTACTGTTCGTGTATACATAATACCAATTTATACAGTTAGTAATTTTATTGGCAACATGGGCGATATTGCCAATAAAGTTATAGTAACGGAGATGCCAAAATTATATTATTTTATCATTTTCATCTTCCTTAGCCTCTTGCCACTCATGTGGGATTGGCACAGTACGATTGTAGTCCATACTGTATAGGTTTTGGCTAGAGTTTTTACGGCCGGCCGCCTGTCTGACGCCAACCTTCCTCGGGAATAATTTGTTGTACTTAAGTCTCGTTACTTATATTTATATAAATTAAATAAATGACTTTACATTATCTGTTTACGATGTCTGAGCTGCAGTAAGTATAAATAGGTCGGAATGTATCGGTCCTCTCACCTTGTTATCACCAGCCAATTGCATTTTGCCACTTAATGTCAATGTCAACTTTAATCTGTCTAATGCACAATAATGAGAAAATAATTATAATTTGTCTTCTTGATATCGCATTATGCTTTGGCCAATGCTTTTTTGAACCAAAGTATATATCACTTGTATAATTAGTATTACTGACCTGTTTCATATCGCACAGCTTCTCCTTAGCGTGCTGCGCCTTGGCCCTGGCCAGCTGACGCGCCTCGCCCAAGTCTGCAAGCGCCTGCACCGCGCCGGCCACCAGCTGCAGCCGCCTGGCCAGCGCGTCCGCGTCCGCCTGCAGCGCCCGCGACCCCGTCTCCGCGGCCACCCGCGCGGCTAGCGACCGCAGCTCTGCCACTCTACCTTCTTGCTCTAAACATGCCTAATGGACAAGGATCGAATTAATAATATTAATAAAATGTCACGGGGATATAAATAACTCAGCACTTGGCTTCTGCTGAAGTTCTATGCTAAATTACGAACCCGGAATCTATTATCTGTCATTTCAGTCGTCACTCCCTTCTTGATCATGTTACCTTTCACGCAATCCATCCAACTTTTCCCCTCTACATTTATTTCTAAAACTCTCTTTGTCACACGCCATTCTTCCCTCCGTATAACATATATACTATGCTAATCTTTTTCTCATCCTAGCTAATACTAGTACCGGTAGAGGGTACATTAAATGTGGTATAAAGTTAACAACCCGCTCGTCTAGTAAGTTTTAAAAGTTGTTTCGAAGCTATTCAATTTATCAAAATAAGCAATTATGAAATGTAATTAAGTTGGAATTTTTTTCTACCCCATTACGGTGCCATAGTCGTGAGTGTATATCATTATGTGTCTGGCGAGACAAATGTAATAAACAATAAAGCGCAATTGGAACGCGTATAAATTGACCAATGCGCTTTCTCTCTTTCACATCAACTTTGGCAAAACGTGAAAGTGTCTTTAAAGTCTGCCACACCAACTTTTTCTTTTAAGGGCACGATAATTTCAGATAACCCCGCTGCCATAATATAGTCGTATTATTTTATTATGCCGTGTGTGGTGGGTTGTGATCTGTAACTGGGTAAGATAATAAGCCTAGCTCTCTATTCCAGTGGAGTTGAAAACCATCACAATTTAAAATACCGACCATATACCCATAAGGAGCAGTGGTGGGCCAGTGGTTTAAGCCCCGACTTACGTACTGTAGTTCGCGGGTTCGAACCCAGGCAACGGCGCTTTACTTTGTGTAATTTATCAACACCACTGCTCCAAGAACGGTGAAGGAAAACATCGTGTAGAAATTAGCATGTGCACGTGTTGTCCCTGCACTGGGGAAACATACTAAGAGGGCTGTTTATTATTATTATTTATTAAACATATACCCAGATCAATATACATTTATCGAGGTGTTAAATAATAAATTTATATTTCTAACAACCGCTGAGTTATTTGTTCGACAAACTGACCAAGCCATTAATTAAAATACCGCTAGGGAACAAATAGTTAATTATATTAACCTTAATTAAAGTTAACTGTTATCATAAGCTAATAGTTAAATAAACAGTAAACAGGATATGCTTCGGCTTCTAATGGCCGCAGCTCTGAATATATAAAACTTACCTTGTTACATTGCAAGTTATAAATGTTGTAAACGAACGTCATTCACCATACATGGCGGCCATTACACTTTTTATACTTTCATTGGAAATGTAATTTTGTGGAAGTTAATGTTATAAGGTGATATTAGAAAAAGTTGTTTTATCGAGAATATTTTTGAATATTACAAATTTTGACGTAAAAACCTTGTTTACAAAAAACACATCCTGCTGCGAAACAAGGTATAATGGCTTTAAGCTACAATGTGGGATGAAATATTACTGCGGAAGGATATACAACGCAAAATATAAAATATATTCGACACATGCAGAGTAGGTAACTAACTAAGCAGTAATATTTGAAAATGTTTGCTTTTCAATATAGTATAAAATCCGGCATAATAAAATTTTACCCTCATCTGTTAATTGATCTAATAATGAGAGTTTAACGTAAACTCGTCATGCCCAGACGTTAAAATTTACATTTTTATAGAAAAAGGTGTGACATACGAACAGGCGGACCACCCGATATCATGCGACCACTACCCACATGAATATGCAACAAGCTAATGAGTTGCAGATCCCTTTAACGGACAGAGGGGTATAAATAGGAAAAAGGATATTTCCTTTCCTATCCCCTCCCCCATAAAATTATCTTACCCTCTCCATCCGTTCCATATTAGAAAAGAATAGGAAGGGAAAAATACCAGGATTAAGACTCTGTCACACCACTCCCACCACAAAAATAAATCAAATGGATCTCTATGGACATTTTTAGTGGTTGATATGCGGACAGATGTTTCAAGCTGTGTCTGATAGTTAGTTAGTTATATATAGTCTGTGTCCAGGATAGTTTAGACTATTTATTACGCAGAATGTGCGTGGTATAAAATAAAATGAACGGTGCATTGACGTCAGCACATTTCGTATGGGTTGTAAATAAACGTATATTTAGAGCAGCGGGGGCCGCGTAGCTCGCGCCGTGCGTAAGCGATGTTGCCCGCTATTTGCATCGGTGTTGCAAGTATTGGGATCCAACTACAATCAAATGAAATTAATATATTTATAATGCCATCGTAGAATCAGAGTTTTTTTTTATTTAGGTAATTTTTTGAAGAATATCCACTCAACGAGGCTCTCTCTAGGATGTCGTGAAATGCAAGAGAGTGCCAGGAAATAAGTAGCAAAATCAAGTGTGAGTAGAGTATGTGAGTTGATTACCACATTCGATCTTAACGCTTTAAGCACTGATGTAAAGATTGTCAATTTAAACTTTATCTATTATTCTGTTAATGAACTCCTAATGACGTATCGTTAGTAAATGCAGTGTATGTAAATAACACAGAAAATCGAAACTTTAATGGTACAAGTCAGATCGACTTCAAAATCACCAGGTTGTCTGTTGACCACGTACAAGACGGACTATAAAATGTTTCCTTCAGTGACATAGTGGTATGCCAGCGGAGCATCCGTTAAGTATGAGAGCGAACATGTGACTCAAGCCAAAATTTGAAGCGTAAGATTCATGAGTTGCTACTTTTTTGATAATGAACAAAGTGCTTGCACAATACCACCTGTTGTTAAGTGGTGATGTGGTCGAAAGATGGTAGCAGTTTAGCAACAGCCTATTCACTCTTCTCTTGACATTTTTGACAACGCTGGCAACTTGTTACAAGCCCTTGTCGTACGCATGACGAACGAATAATCGCTTCGAGCGCGTAGTACATCTACTATGACTATTTCAGTGCTTTTTAAAGATGAGATCTCACCCTCAATGAGCCAATCCATTAGTGTTGATACGTAAGCTGATGACCCCATACAAGGAAGTGGGTCAACGAAGCTCTTCCGTGGCGCGCCCAGCTCAACGCTGAACATTAATACGGAGTGTTTATAATCTGAACTACACTCCTTTTACCGTGGCACGCGAGCTGTTAGGTGTATGCACAAACATGATGCTAAGTAAACATGAGTACTTTCATTATGTTGAGCACCCAACTTTGCAGCAAGGCTGTACAAGTTCTCACGTATCGTTAAAACCAACCGGGACAGACAGAGATCATTATTCGCTTTACAACGAACGTATTGTATCCCATATAGGATAAACAAGGTTTTTGCTTTAATCTGGTAACCTACAACATGCAGGCCTACAGAAATGTTGGCAAGTAACGCGCCGGCAACTCTTGACTCCTTCGATTGATTCCAACTGCTTAATTAAACGGCTTTATTTATTTGTTTTTTGTGGACGTATAGATGTCATATTCATCAATTTCAATGCATTCACCTTGGCAGTGTTATTGGTATTGATTGGCATTGTTGGTAACACGGACCCAGTTCGAAACGCTGAAAACCTGTAACCCAAACACTAGCTTCGGTCAAAATTGGTTTATAAACATCGACCTAACAAACTGAATCATAAGATTATCTTCGTCTTATGTTAAGTCAAGCTATGAACGAGATAAAATGATAGATTGATTTGATAAACGTCACGTATGTCGCGCTGTGGCACACTTACTTATGAATATATCAAAGTGATATCTTATAGCTTATCTTAAGAACGTGATTCTAGTTTAGATTTTTGTCATGAGATTGACATAGTGCTATTCTAACACGTCGTCGCAGGTAAGCTACAAACGGGACAATGTTACACGAAGCCAAAATATGAAGTAGTCAGTGTATTTGCGGGGTACATTGCCGCTAAAATCTGTCTCGCATTATGTATTGGTTGCATTATGCCGTTGACTGATATTAAACTAATGGAAAGTTAATGTACGTGAATATGGCTAATTTAACTGTGGTAGAGGCCGCAACAACAACATTATTCGGACGAATAGGCTGGCTCGACCGGTGAAATACCACGACCTCACAGTAAACAGGCGTGAAGTAGAAGTACTCTGCGTTTCGTGTGATGAGTGTGGTGCCGGAGGCGTAATTTCAGTCCTCTTCCCCTTCCCACCCTTACCCTATAAGGCTAGGATGGGAACAGGAAGAGGATTGGACGGGGAGGGGGTTAACGGGGAAAAGGAAATATCTCTTCCATTATTAAGGCAGGCAACGAAACGCAGCGCATCGGCAACATATTTGCTTTTTGCGGATCAGCTTGCTCGTTTGCTACCTTATTCCATAAAAAAAATTGTAAAGCTACTATTATATAGGTGTTTTGTTTAAAAAAAAGATGGCTTAGCAATAATATAGTTTGTAAGTGAACGACGAAGTCACCGCTGCGGCCATCCGCCACATAAAATTCATTCAGCGACGTGTCATAGCTAATTTTGATACTCGAAGCGATTTTAAAATGCAACGCACGAGCAAACTTTATTAAAAACACAGATGACATCACCGCAGTGTTGTGGTACTAACGCGTATTCCAGATTTCGTTCAGATACAAGAACTTTCGAGAGACATTCGCAAGCAGACAGAGTAGTTGTTCATGTGTACTATACATCTCTCGCTTCTTACTCACCTACCTACCTACCTACATACCTTCGCAAACACCTAAGGCAATGGATCTCAATCTTATCAATACTCTCCCACTGTCTACCTTTTTAATTTTGGTTGGTGTCAGTAATATCTACAATTTTCTATCCAGCCGGAAACGATATAATGAATGTGGTATCAGGTATCAAGTGAATATATATCAAAGTTATATAATTTGTGAAAAGGAATCCCATCCCACCCTGGCGGCTATCGATCGGGGCTGGCGGGCCCAAACACAAGGGCGCGGCCGGTCACGCCCGCAGCAATTAAGAGAATACACCTCGTACAGCGTGTATACGGTATAGACACGGCAAGATTAGTAATAAAATGTTTAGTTCATTCTTATATCTTTTTTACTAGTCTGATATGGTGGTTTGAAGGAGAGAGATATGAAATTTTCGACACATTATTAACAGTTCTCGTATCTTATCCTACTAAACGCGAAAGTGTTTATGTATGTATGGATGTTTGTTACTCTTTTATGCAAAAACTGCTCAATGCATTTTAATGAATCTTTACAATATTATAGCTTATACATCAGAATAACACATAGGCTATAATTTATAAAGATATTATGTGAATTGTCTAAAATATTACGGTACGTGTCACTCACACACTACTTCCACTACTTTACTCCCACTTTCAGCTTAGGTTGGAAAATCGTCGATTAAATTGCACGGCAGGTGACACTGCAGGGCACAGCTAGTATATATTTACCTACTAGACGGATGGACAGACAAACTTATTTCGACTGTACAGTATATATAATAATTGAACAAAAAACTTGGTCAGAGAAAAATCCATTAAGCAGTTAACATTAACACTAATGAACTTTAAAAGAAAATACGAATTCATTTAACAATCGTAATGTTGAATCATTTTGAAATTCAAATGTAAGTATAATGAATTAAAATATTATGCGTCTGGCGACACTTGAGTACCGTGACAAAGATGTACAAATTTAGATTGTGAGGGCAACTCATCCTCGGCGCCATTATTCCAGACTTCGATGACCCAACTTATCTTTTTTTGCAAATAAAAAAGCAATGTCACGTAGTAAAACATATGTTTATCAATGAATTTCATTTTCTTGGTAAAAAAGGCGAAAAATTGGATAAGCAGACATAAAACTAGAATTTAAAGTTTCGAATGACAGACAGACAACTAGATTAGAACAAATATGTACTAATGAAATATCAATCAAATTGAAGCGAAAGATAAACGAAGATTGACCTGATATAATAATAATAATATCCTAGGACATATTCACGCGGCCATCTGATCCCAAACTAAGCAGAGCTTGTGCTATGGCAACCAGATAACTGATATACTACATATACTACTTTTCTTTTGTAAATATATATAATAGATAATTACACCCAGACTCAGGACAAACAGACATGTTCATGCACACAAATGTTTGCCAACCGGCCCGTCAGATATAGAGTTCTCCCATAAAATGGCGCGATTGGCCATGTGGCGTTCGGCTTTTTAATTTATTGAAAGTTTAAAAGGACACGTACAAAATATATGTGTAATCGTATATGGCGCCATTTACCTCATTCAGTCATAACGTTATTCTAAGTTTAAATGCCTAATGTCCCGTGTCGTTAGTAGCGTTCGCCATTCCCTAAAATAGATGGTACCAATTTACAATTTATAAAAATTAAATAAAATAATTATTTACGCTTATATATATATATATATATATATTATTTAGGTACATTGATAAAAAAACCTTAGAAAATCATCTTTCGTCTCAAAAATTCATTTCATTGTGTATCGCACGTTTTGGCATTAATAATACGTATGCGTACTTGTTTCGTATTGGTTCTGTAATTTATGCTTCGGGGTGAACCACCTTCGGTAACTGTTGCAGAATGTGCCAATAAATGTGAGTAGGTATGTAATGTATATGTGCGAGTTAGTTCATTGAAACCTTATCACTTTCTTGCATCTTCCGCTGAGCAAAGTCTGGGCGTTAACTCAGTTGCAATAAGTGTCAATCGTCAATATTATATTGATTTCACATGATGAATGTGTAATTATTTATTTTAGCTTAGCTATACTTGTCTAC
This sequence comes from Papilio elwesi, assembly GCA_029849275.1. Taxonomy (NCBI): domain Eukaryota; kingdom Metazoa; phylum Arthropoda; class Insecta; order Lepidoptera; family Papilionidae; genus Papilio; species Papilio elwesi. Next base: position 12,166,137 of record CM056693.1, on the reverse strand, counting down.
ATTAATTAATTAGTTATTATTAATATTATAAAAGGTTAAGGTAAGATTTGTATTTTTGTATGTTAGTAACAAATAATCTCAAAAACTACTGGACCAATTGCAAAAATTCTTTTACCACTAGGATCCCACATTATCCCTGAGTAACATTGGTAGGTATTTATGACTAGAAAAAATTAGGAATCACTACTAAGACTCGAAAAATGTAGAAAAAAACGAAACGAACGCGAGATAAAATATTTTATTGTTTGTTTGAGATAAACTTAAAAATTACCAATACGATTTTATAATTTCCTTAACCAATAGAAAACTTTATCAGGGAGAGATCTCGGCTGTAGATATTTTTATTTGTCTATCCATAAACAGTTAGCACAGACGAAAAAATTCCTGATCATTTTTAACCTTTAAAAAAACGCGCTCACGCCCTTAACCAAGAGATTTAGGCAGAGATCATGGATTACCATTTGGCGTGACCCTGGCACAACTCTCTCGCTTCTACATTCATACATCTACGCATACAACCTCGTCGTTTACGAGTACTCCTTATATCGCCCTTTTTATTAAGCCACTTATATATTTTCCTATTGTTAATAACTGAATATATGACACAGTAATCAGTTAAGAATAATTTGTGCATTATCTCTCATAGAAAAGCGTTTAAAATATATTTATCATTGCCACGTCTGTACCGTTCGTAACTCTTAGTACAATGGTAAGTCCTTGGAAAGTTGGAGGCGCGCTAATTGTGGCTACGAATTCTGTTGCGCTGCGAACATTTGTCGGTGTTAATGGGCGTCGATGTTTGCATATATTGTTGGTTGCTTAGTGAAAGATGTTTCTGCTAAATCGAATATTTAACAAAGACTGAAGCAATGGTCTCACAAAACGCATTTGTCGATTACTTAACGACAAGAATCAGAAGCAAAATAATTATTTCATAACTAAGAATACTTAAATTAATTATTCATAGGCCATTAGTTAATGTAGTTTTAAATGTTACATTAAGTTTAGGAAATAAATAAATTATAAAAATATTGAATTAAATTAAATGTGTTTTAAATCTGCACAATTTATAGTAAACAAAAGTTACCATACGTTTCGAATTGAACGCTAACTGTTGTGCTGTCAGTTAAACCATCAAGTAACTAACGTACAGTTCGTAAATTAATAATCGAAGCACGCCGGCCTATTTAAAGAGTCGTAACGGGATTCGGAACATTAATATGGCTTGGGTTTAATGTCAGAGCAAACCAATGTTTGTCAGAGCAAAACAACGGTTGCTTAGAGCCCGAGTGTCAATACACTCGGGCTCTAAACAACCGCTGGCTTTAGCTTGTTAATAATTTTTTTTAAAAAATCCATAAATTCGAACTACCAATATGCGGGTCGAACTACCAAAAGGAACACCAGAAGCATTGGCTACGTATTATGTTTTGAAGTAAAAGAAATTTATGTTACGAAAGTGAGTGGCAATGGTAGGGATCGTCGTAGGAACTTATGGCGACTAAATGTGTGCGGGCATGTATGCGTAAATGGATAATAATAATACCCTCGGACATATTCAGACACGGCCATCTGATCCCAAACTAAGCAGAGCTTGTGCTATGGCAACCAGATAACTGATATACTACATATCTTTTGTAAATATATACTTAAATAGATAATTACACCCAGACTCAGGACAAACATGTTCATGCACACAAATGTCTGTCCTGAGTGGGAATCGAACCCACGACCTGCGGCGTGAAAACCAGGAATCTTACAAACCACTCCAACCGGCCCGTCAAAATTTAGAGGCAGCGAGAGCGGTGTGACAAGACCGTGTCTAAAGGGAATCCCGAATCTGTCCACATCTCTGGGTTAAAGGCGTGAGTGCACATATGACAGTCATAGATTAGTGTTGTTCCTAGGAGTGTCATGGATGATATTACGTTATGAATGATACTCATACTGTCAGTCGGTTTTTTGAAGTGAAATTGTTTAGGCTTGACGAGAACGTTACGAAAGTTAATTTATTATTATTGTATTCAATTTTGAATTTTAATGTAAAGGTACAAGGGTTTTTTGTTGATTATTTATTATTAAACTATTGTCGAGCCTGTTTTGAGTTTTTACTCCCATCGGCAGTCTACTGGCTGTGTTTTTTTAATTAATATCATACTGGTCTGCGATACACGAATGTGTAACTAGAAGTCGGAGAAGGAGGTATGGTATATCGATTTACCAGGAAAGAAATTAAACTAGTATTTACTTCTACGTGCTATGGTATTCTCTCTATTTCTGCAGCAGCTTGCTGCCAGGCACTCCTATTATTAACAAGGCTTTTGAGGGACGCGCCCCGGCTTCGCACGGGTACCAGTAATTATGTTGATCCGATCGCTACCAAACACAGGAATGTGTCAATCTGGACAATCCCAGTAAGTTTCATCGGAATCGGTGCAGCCGTTTCAGAGTCTCTAGGGAACATACATACTCCGCTTTTTATATACTATTTTTTTTCATAAAAAATCCTATTTTACTTCTAGTACCTCCAGGAACATGTGTACAAAGTTTCATGATAATCGGTTGAGTAGTTTTCGCGTGAAAGTGTAACAAACAAACTTACATTCACATTTATAATATTAGTAGGGATATGGATAAATGTTAAAAATAATAAATGTAATAATTTTATCCATTTATTTTATATCTCCTTGTACACGCTCCTCAATCAATAAAAATAGTTGGGGCTTGGATTTTGTATAAAAACTGTGTAACGTTTCGATACAAACAAAATGAAATCGTAAGCACAATTCAAATGTAAAGAGGGTAGTTTTTAAAATCCTTTAAAAAACTATTTCGGTATATTAAAGTCTTTCTTATTTTTAAATCTTACCTCGTGCAGTGACATTGTGGTCGAGGATCAATCATGGATTTGACAACTATTTCTTGTCACTTGATAATTTATTACGTCATTACGACATAAAAACACTATACCTATATTATGATTCAATCCACTTAAAAAAACAATTAAAAACATAATTTAATTACACACAAGCACAGGAGTTCGTACATCGAAGAACCAGTCGGGAATGACCCCCGCGAATATGGAATTCAATATAACAAATTCAGGCACACATATAAATCGACCGAGTCACGGCTGCGTCCCAAGGTCGAATGCAACATTATCGCCTAATGATCTAATGAAATTATGCACAAGGGTGGTGTGTTAAAACAACATAAACAATGTCTTGGATATCACGGAAATCCATTGTTTGGGTTCAAATCAGAATCAAAGATTATATTGTCAAAGATTAGAAATAAAAAAGGTCGGTTAGTTAAAATTTACTATTGATATGTAAGTAAAAAACAAGTTTTAAAATGAACTCTTTAATAAAGCCTTGAAAAAATAACTTATTCGTGTCTTTTGACTAATAGTTAAAAAAAAACAAGTTTTGGACAAATCCTTCATATGTCCTTAGCAATTGGTTGCATTCTGTGGCACATAACACACACCTTTGGCCTTGGATTCTGTGCGCGCTTTAAACACTCAATCGTATAATGACGTTTATTTTGGCGCGACTTTTGACGTTTCGTTTAATTTAAAGACATTGTTTCGTTTATTTTTTCTATATTCGAGTACGGTTTCGAGTTTGTTCGTTTAAGTTTCGCGTGAGTTTTGTGCCGCTCGCTCAGCGACTTACGTCCGACCGGTCGGACGTCCGCTGAGCTACTGGCGGTGGTTGGCTCAGTGAAACTGTTATCACTGCGTTATCAGTTAATTAAGTCGAATTTTGTCAACTGTTAGGTGTTGCGGTCGAATCGCAGGATACTGCTACGATTTTTTTTACTAATGGAAAACGTAACATTGTTGTAAAAAGGAAAATCTTTAAATATATATATTCACGCTATACATACATAACATAACATATAATGTATTCATTATATGACTGTATGTAATAATCTATTTACTAAACATTAAACGTTCATGTTATTTTTGCAAATTAAATCGCTACCAGAAATCAATACACAGCGAAAGTTCTGCGGTTAATTCACACGTTCCAATTTAATGTTACCCTAATTTACAGTAAACGATACGTAGTCTGGCGAGGCTCTTATTCAGTGTATTTTAAAATAATTACACTGGTAATAGGTTAAAAACTGGGTAATGTGGGTTGTAATTTCAATAGGCTTGTCGTTTTTCCGTTGTTATAATTTTGAGTAAGAAATATTACCTGCTTAAGCTAGGGCAATATGTTCACCCCTGATATATTTAAGACTATATAAGCTTTTTCTCTCAAAATACATAACATCGACGTCAACAGGGAGAATAAAGAATTACGAAGAAATACAAAATAAAGTAAAAACTGCCTTAAATATTTCACGTTAAGGATTTACAAGTAGGGAGTGAATAGGCTGCTATTCTATACTAGTGCCTACCATCATTGTCTCACATGAGGTGGGTTGTGGTTGGGTTCCCTACCTACCTTACTAGTTTTAAAATTATTACAGGTTTATTTAATATATTTTTGTTTGTTGCAAGCATATGGCGATTAACGATTAACTCGGTGGATGACATCAGAGGCGACGCTCACAATTCTCGACAAGTTTCGTATAAGGCGGCGCGCCGGGCCTTGACTCACGGCGTCTACACGCCTTGTTTTAAGTAAACACTATATGTGCCTCGTATTACGATATGCCGGTATTAAGGTAAACTATCCATGGATTTGACACTATTCTAACTACACCACAAGTGAGATATAAGGAGTACCCGTAACCGACGACCATATATGCGTAGGTGTATGGATGTAGAAGCAACGAGAGGTGTGCCACAATCGCGCCAAATAGAAATCCGTCATCTCTGTCTACCCTTCTGGGTTACGTGTCGCATATGTATTTATTTATATATTGTAAAGTAAACAGCGGAAAGAGAAGCATGCAATAAAAATAGAGACGTATGCTTCTGTAATTTAGCAATTTTATATTGTGCAGTAAGGGTCATATAGATTATATGGCATCAGACAGATGTATTAATGTGTGATGCAAGATAAGTATGCCAAGGTGCGTGCAAAATCCCGTAATCTCTGCGTATCCTGTGATGAAGACGTGTCAATGTTTTGTTCACTTGAAGTTATACTTCTTTTGGCGCGTTGGCGCCTAAAAGCGATCGCGACTTCATGGCGTTACCATGGCAAGCAATAACAACCTTTTGACATTAACCTACAATTTAAGTTATTAAATAAAACCGTTATCGTAACCGTATTAAGAGAATGTTCCAATCTGTTTGTTTTTGGTTTATACATCAAGCAATTATACGACTGACGTCATTGTCCATAGATATTTTAACTTCCCGTTTTTTATCTATGTATTATATTCCCAGGATAGTAATAAGTAATCAAGGGCAATGTTTTTTTTATTTATCATTTTATCATAGAGATTAGTTTAGAGTTTTTATTTTACAAATACGATTAGATTAAAAAATTATCAATTGTTTTTATTTGACACAATTTAGCACATAATTTATCAAGTTTAAAATAAACCAATATCATGTCCCGTTATTTCGAATATTTTCGATAGATATCAATTAATGCATGACCCGGAGGATGACGATTGGTCCATCTAGTGTCATGTTTGGGATTTAATTAAAATTATATTTGGATGATGACGTCTCTATCCTAAAGACGTGATAAAAATAATTTCTTTATGTAATTTGTACACCACATCTACATAGTACAAAGATAAAAAAATATAGTAAGGTTCAGTTAATTAGTTGATCTTTTGAAACAAGGATCGATAGAGGGCGCTTAGACTATATTTTCATAGAATCGAAAATGTTTATACGTTATGAGGAGACCATAGGTGTAAAAATCGTCAGGAATAATAAATGATCTTTGCCTACACTTTCGGGTGTTGGGTGAGATGTTCGTACGTTAAGTTAGACATTGTATCACTTAGTTCCTGGGAAATGCACTAGCCAAGGCCGATGGCTGGCGCGCCACGAGAGCGAGAAAGCGAGACGCGCCCAGTGTTTGCTGTGATCGTATGACGCATTGTTGATATTCTCATCGCAGTATACTTATTTTGCTCGAAATGACTGCTACCAAACTGGACTTAAAATTAAGGAAGTTTCGACTTATTATCGCTAGATGGCGTTTATATAAACAGTTTGAGTCACCATCATTAAAAAGTACGTAAGTAAATTAATGGTATGATCAAGTAATAACCGTGAGACACTCAATAAACTAAAACAAAAATCCTATTATAAAAAAATACTCGTAAATTTATTCAAAAATGGTTAAGAACAGTGTGTCTGCAATAACAATTAAAGAAAATGCCATCTAGTCAGGAAAACCTAAGCCATAGTTTTATGCAATAGAAATTTAGATTTTTAAGTACAACGTCATGGAAATTCTATAAAATGATTAATATTAAAATCGAAATTAATAACATGTTTTTTCATTATAAATACATTTTGAATTATAAAGATTTTTTCGGATAAAAATAACGCCATCTAGTACTAATTTTTTAAAATAATTTCAAAACAGTAAAGTCAAGATACGAAACGACGGAACGAATATTATGAATTGATACATTTGTAACCAGTCTTATTAAAAAATAAAATAAATAAATATGCGCTCACGCCCGTAACCCAGAGGGTAGGCAGAGATCATGGATTTCCATTTGGCGCGATCCTGGCAAACCTCTCTCTCGTTCACATTCATACATCTATCTACGCATGCATGCTTGTCGGTTATGGGTGCTCCTTATATCGGTCTTTTTTAGTAAGTCACTAATTTTATCGATATAAGTTCTCCTAGGGCGTCCCCTACCAACACTGCCACTCACTTTTGCAACATAAATTTGTTTGTTATTATCTCTTCATTCAATCAGTCTTATTAAATCACAATAAATCAGATAAAATAGTGAATGGAATACAAATAATCTTCTTTTTACATAGAACTTCTGTACCACAGATCCCAAGCGTCCACCATACAGTTTGTTTAAATATGTGCCGCTTCTAGAACAAAACTCAAAAAATAACATACCTGTGCGGCGGCGGCGGCGTCGGCTGGCCGAAGCGCGTGCAAGTGGCCCTCCTGCGACTCCGCGAACGCGCGCACTGCGCTCGCTGCGTCGCGGTAACGTCGCCATAGTTCCACCGCTTTCTGATACCTGGGAGTAGAGTATATGTATTAGTTTATGCGCAAAGAAACCATAGTGTGTATGTTACTATTTAAAATAAAATTCATTTAATTACAAATGTAGTGTTGAAAATGGAGCGAAGTTGTTGAGGTGTCAGAGTGTGCGCACATTAGTGGGTTTTAGGTTTAATTTAATTAGTATCAGATCAGATCCTTATAATATGCTACTAATTAATTAAAGCTTGAATTCTATATAAGGCTGGGTACACACTTGTCACACATTTGCGTGAGATTGCTGCAGGTGTGTTCGTATGCTGTAGCCGCGTCGTCCAGGTCGCGCCGCAGCTGCGCCGCCACCGCCGGCTCGGTGCTGGCCTCTAGCGGCGCGGCAGCGTCCCTCAGCTCGCCCACTAGCTCCCCGCTTCGCCGCGATAGCGACTCACTCAACGTCTGCGAATTAATATACATCGATAAGGGGTTGCCAGAATAAAAAAAGGTATTCTACGATGATTTAAGGAAGGAATGACGATTTTCAGGTACTTTAATGTTTTTTTCAGTAATTTTTATTAGGAAGTTAATTTTCTAAGCTTTTATTTATTAATTTCTTTAAATTCAAAAGTTATTGAAGTCTACTACTACAGAAAGAGTTCCAGTATAAGTTTTTTTAATCTACATGCTGGAATAATAATTAATATATAAGTAATAATAAAAAGATAATTTCCGCAATGGTAGTAGTTTTATTAAATATAAGCAACCAGAAAATAGGTACCAAACATTAAGTAAATTAAGTCAAACCTATTATACTGTACGCTTCTCCTGTTACCTCAAGTTTTTCCGTGGCCTTAAGCAGACGATCGTAGTCGACCTGTCCTTGGACGGTGAGGAGCTCCACCATGTAGTCGGCCTCCCTCACGGCGCCCTGCACCATCTCCAGTTGCCTCTCGAATCGTCGCCATAGCTGCATCTTGGCCCGCAGCCGCGCGCATAGGTCGTTGCAAGCCGCTTCAATTTCCGCATGGGATTCCTGGGAGACCAAACGTTTAATTATTATAGGGAACAAGGTAAATACAAAATCGATTTATAAAATACATAGGAACTTACTTGTAATGCTGATATATCTCTCTCTACGCCTGTAGGCGAAACACACACTCGTAGACTTATAGGAAGAGTGTGGAGCGCTTGTCTTAGGGTTAAAATGTCGCGCCATTGTGTCACCAGGTCGTCCAACAGCCTCTGGCAGGTCTCGGACGCGCGCTCCACGACGTCGCTGCCGAGCCGCTCCGCCGCCTGGCACTCCTCTAGCGTCAGCCGCGCCCGACGCTGGTTCTTCTGACACCGCAAGATGCCCGATTGCACTTGGACAATCTTCTCTTTTAATATCAAACTTCTTTCCAGTTCCTCCGCTAATTGATCGTCTAATGTTCCCGACTGACTCAGGAGCGCGCCGAGACGATCGGATTCCGCGCTCGGCAGCAAGCTCAATCTTCCGAGTTCGTTCTGTATCCTATCGATGCGACCGGTCATCACTTGCAGCCTTTCTATGTATAAATTGAGTTCGTCCTCGCTCTTAATGACGCCCTTTAATCCATCCAGTGATGCCCTCAGTTCTCTTATTTCTTCCTCGAGTATATGTAGTTTTTCGCCAGAGGACACCTCGCGATCTGAAATATTCTGGATAGCTGTAGCATGTAAGTCACCAATACTGGCGGCCAGTTCCCGCCATTTATCCTCTATCTTCATGAAGAATTGACGTTGTACCATTTCGTCAGATATGGGCAGAATTTCTAGAGCCTTTTCAAACTGGACTCCGGATTCGTTTTTAAGGTTGTGGTGTACTTCGTGTTGAGCTTTTAGTTCCCAAAACCTTCTTAAGTTTGCAGTGGTTGTGATATTTTCAGGTGTTATATTTTCTAATTCTCTGTGAGCGAGTTTCATCCAACTTTCAACTCTGTTAATAAGATGTTCATACGTCATCCAATTTTCCTTAAAGGCCCTTAACCTAGTTAATCTCGAGTCAATGTCGTCTTGTAGAGTCAACAAAGTATTGACTGCTTTGGAACATTCAGACTCCAATCCGGAGCAGACGATAAGACTTTGTAGGCTCTCAGTTATGGACAGAAGACGTAACATTTTGGCATAATGGTGGGAAACATCAAGGCTGATGGATTGGTAGAGGTTGATATATTGCTCGTGATCCATAGATGTTACGTTTGTTAGGTCTGGAATTCTTTGATGAGCGACGCGTAACCACTGCTGTTCGTCCTTCATCCCGTGGTCTATTGTGCTCCAACGCGAGGCGGCTAAAGTCATTTGCTGGGCTCGGCCTGCAGCTCTGTCTATTATTTTAGTAGCTCTGTCGTGAAGGGAGTTATGGAGTGATGAGAACTTAGCCCTAGTTTCACTGTCCAAATTATCTTCTAAGGACTCGAGAATTGCTCGGCAATGGCTTAAATTAACGAAGAATTTTCTATGTTTCTGGATTTCTTCGTGAAGATGTTCTAAATCAGATACTATTATTTTTCCGTCTAAGAGGGCCTCCGCGACATCCGTTATCTGTCCAAAATCTTGTAATGTTTGCTCATATTCTTCTGCTAATGACATCAACTGCATGAGGCGATCTCTCTCGGTGTTAATTGAGTTTTCGATCTGCTTAGTGTCTTCATCACAAGTGTACAATTTTAACGGGCATTCCCGTTTAGGATTCACTTCTACAATACTGCGGAATCTTCGGAACAGCTTCCTTACCGTATCCGTATGTTCGATGTTTTCTGATTCGACATTATCAAGTTCATCAAGTTTTTGTTGGACGGATAATTCTAAAATTATCATATCGTCGAGTCGCATCTTTACCTTTTCTATAGATAGACTTAATATTTCAGTGTCTTCTAAGAATTTACCCCATTCGTTTTCTACTTCTTGCACTTTTACCGAGCTGTTATTACTCAAATTATTGACCGCTTCGACTTGACGTGTCAACGTCTCTATTAAAGTAATTATTTCCTCGTTTACTTCAGTAACATATAAAATTTCTTTGAGATTTTGGACACGGTTTTGAAGCTCTTTTAGGCGTTCACTTTTGTCATTAACTGTAGTTTGAGTAACACTTTCTATCTGTATTTTATATTGAATCTCCTCCAACCAAATTGAAATGGTTTCAATAACAATAAGTACGCTTTTTTCGGTTTTCATGTTATCTTTAAGTTGAATTGCTGTCTTTAATTCGCTTAATTCTTTATTAATTAGCAGATCGTACGATTTTTCCATGGAGGGTTCGATTAAGGCCACAGTCATTGAATCTTCCAAAATATTTTTCTGGGGCTCAGACATAGATTGCGTACGTTTTTCAAGCGACTCAATTAACCGAGCTTTTTCTGATTTTCTTAATGGAATAAAACTTTTGCTGGGTGACGGCGATTTAGATTTTGATCTTTGCACAACATCAGAATAGGTAAGTTTTGGTTGACCGACAATCTGCTGAACCGAAGGTACAACTGGACTAGCGATTTGAGATATTCCTTCATCTATAGAAATTGTTTCTCTACTAGATAAATCTTCGCTAGTTGGTGTTACTGATATTGACAGTTCTGCATTAATGGGGTCTGAAAGGCTTCCAGGCGAATGTAAGAATGGCTCTGCTTTCTTTTTGGGTCTTTTTTTCCTTTGCTTCGACTTATCGCCAGATATCGATTGAGGCCCTTCTTGAATTTGACGTTCATTATTAATAAAATCTGTTACTTGAGGAATTGAGATTTCAGCTCTTAGGTGGATTTCATAAGGCTCATCAGTGGAAGTTGAAATTGAATCATCAGAATACACACGCGGAGATGTTTGTTGTATACTATCGGCAGTGCGAACTTCTTTTTTAATTTCGGTAATTATATTTTCAGGGTAATCTCTTGGCGATGTTTGTTGCGTCTTATCCGATGAAATTTTGTCTACTTTATCAGAGATGTAAGTTTCTTCTGCACTAAATCTAGGAGAAGTCTGTTGAGTGTTGTCAAGTTGTACAATATTTTCAGCCGGCACTTGGGAATGAGAGCTAAGTGTTTCCATCAGCGTAGGAGAAGTTTGTTGCGAGTAATCTATTGTTATAGTATCTTGTCCTTTCTGATCAAGAGGAGGCATTGTTGATTCTTTATCCATCTTCACATCCGGTTTTTCTTGATCTGTAGGCGATGCCTTCTCTGATTGTGTAAATTTATTAATTTTAATAACTTCTGAAGTTTGGACACTACTCTCTACTGAATCCGACATTTTGACGGGACTAGTGGATGTTTCTTGGTCAACAACCTCTTGTTTTATGGTTTGGATATTTGTATCAGCAGTTTCGATAGTTATTTCAGTACCTTTCTCATCTTTTTGAATTTGAGGCCACGGGGAAGTCTGAATTTCAACGGATTCGATATCGACTGGAGAAACTTTTGAGACGTCAACATTTTCTTGTAATTGTACAGGTGATGTTTGTTGATTTTTTTCTTCCAATAGACTTACGTCACGTGGAATGACTTGAGTAGTAGCCTCCGACTTTATAATTACGTCGGGTGTGTTTGGTCTACTTGTTTGGATCTCTGAGTCTTGTACATCTATTGTTTCCATAGTTATAGTTTGTGTATGAACTTCTTTATCGTCTTTTGGCAAAGTCTGTACAAAGACTTCGTCAACTTGTGCTGGTGAAGTTTGTAGATAAGTATCGACTGTTTCTGCTGGGGGAACTGTAGCAACATTTTCAGTATCCGACACTACCAGTTCAGATACCGTTTCAGGTGACGTTTGCACTGAATATTCTTGTGTAAGGATTTCTTCGACGACTGGTACAGGATACGTTACAGTTGTTGAAATTTTATCATGTACCATTTCAGGACTGCGTGTTACGCACTCTTCGACAATTTTCACGGTACTGACATCTGAAGTCTCGCTGATTGTATGGCACGATTCCTCCTTCGGCGAATTAGAAATAGTCTCACTACTTATTATCTCACTTAATTCAGGTTTCGGTTCTTCGAGGTAACTTTCTTCATATTCCAGTGAGTCATTTTTCACTGTTTCTTTACTTTCTGAATCTTTCGGTTGTTTTAGATCCTCATCGGTATCAACTGTAGTCGATATAAACGTAACTTCTTCTGTAGTATGTTGTTTAGGATATGTTGTCTCGTCCCTAGTAACTTGGGCTGGTCGCTTTTTGTGCCGTTTCTTTTTATCCGGCGCAGGTGTAGGACACAAAGATAGATCTTCAGGCTCATATCCTGTATCTTCAGTAACTGATACTGACAAAACTGGAGACGATTCCAGCTCGAGTTGTTGTGACATGCTTGTTTGTATTACGCTTTCAGTGGGCTTTGGAGAATCAAGGGGAGGCGAGGCAGGAAGCTCTACATAATGCCCCAGAGATGAACTTTCCGTATCGTTAATAGTTCGGTCTGTTTCTGTATGTAATTCTATTTCAATAGAGTCACTGTAATCTGATGTACCTGTTTGTTTTTTATTCTTTTTAGATTTTTTCTTAACTTTATCTTTCTCATCGGGTGTTTCGTTAGCTGTTGGATGCTGTAATAATGTTTCTGTCTCTAAAAATTGTTCTTTAGTTGGTTCTTTAGTGCTTTTTACATCTGCTGGAAGGGTCACATCTACATCTTTTTTAACAATGGAAGAAATTTCCTGTCCTACGTTTTCAACTTTAAGATCCAGGTGCACACTTGGTACGGTTTTGTTACTAGTGTCAGTTTTTTCAATAGACATAAATACATCGACAGTTTGCGAAATACTCTGATTTTCGTCATCTTTTGGCACTTTTGGCACATTGGCTTGTGTCTCCTTATTTTCGGGTCCAGTTAACATCAAGTCTCGTAAGTGTGTATCATGCCGTTCAAAATCTATAAATTTAGTAATTGCAGCTTTTGAGTCCGTAAGTGGTTCTTCTAAGGGTTGGTCATATATCGTTTGTTGGGGTTCAAATTGGGTTACGTAAGATACTTCTGAAGTTGCCGGCTGAACAGCTATATCAAGTTCAGTTATGGCAGACTCTGAATGAATTGGAGTAACATCGACCGTCGTCTGCGTGCTACCTGCATCTACTGTCATATGGCTTTTTTGTATTTTTGTTTCGTCATCCGTAGTTTTATTTTGATTAACAACATTTTCCAGTTTCGTTTTTACCGTTGAAGCTATATTGCTGTCTGACTCAGATACTGTAACTTCTTTTGTCTCACTAAAGTACTTTGCACTTGAAGTATTTGTGGCTTTCAAGTCAGATTTATTAATTTGAGAAGTATGTTCCGGCTTACTTTCAGCCGTTTTGCATGAAAGATCAACGTCCTTTTGTATTTTTTCATTTGCTTGTGATTTTTCAGATACATCTTTAACTGAACTCAACAATTGTGATGTATGGTCAGCTTCACTTGTAATAAAATCAATAGTATTTCTAGCACCCAATGTGTCTTTTGTAGACACTTCTGATTTTTTATTAATATTTGATATTTTGCTTGGTTCATTTTCTTGTAATTCAGTTTTGCTAATTGAAAGATCTATTTGAGGGGTAATATCAGATTTGGGAATACTGGCATCATCCGGTACTTCAATGATTTCTTCAGTGATTTGTGCTTGGTCGCCAATTAATACTTTTTGTTTAATTATTTTTATATATTTCGTGTCAACATTTTGTTCTTGAATTGGAGAACGCACTAATTGTGTGTATTTTAGTGTTTCACTATCTTCATGATCTTTATTATCTGAGCTTAGGTTTTTAACATCTTTTTCTAAAATGACAAGATTATCTTTAGTACAGGTTGATGTTACTTGTGATGAAATCTCTTGACTTAATTCTTTATTTGCCACTTCAATTTCTTTAAGCATCGTGTCTTCTGTGTTAGTTTCAGATATTGAAATATTTTTTTCCTGCAACGTTTCCGTTATTTCTTGAGACGGTAAATCGCTTTTTCTATTGTCCTTTTGGTCGATATGACAAGGGATTTTTTCGACGTTTTGCTCTCTGTTGTTGTCACTCGGAATCTTTTTTATCAAGTTGTTGTCATCGAATTGTACTTCCGTAGGAATGGCGGTCTCCTTGCTCTTTATGACTGTTGTTTTGTCTGTGTTTATTTCGCCAGAAATAGAAGTTTTTGTAAGTGGAAGATCATTCTTTACATCAGTTACCTTAAGATTGGCAGCAGAATGCTCGGATTCCATTCCTATAAAACATTTTGTTGTATCAAGAATACTAGTATTCTTTGAAGTATTTGTTGCATCAGAGACGTTTATAATGTGTTCATACTTTAGAGGTTTATTTTCGGACTTATTTGGTTCTGATGTCGATATTTCTTCGTTTACGGGAACATCTTTAAAATCAATAATAGTTTCAACTACATTTTCATCAGTTGCAGTTATTGTTCCGCCTGGAATAACCGCTTCTACTTTAGAACTTGGTTTAGCTTCAGTGTTATCAGATTGTAGTTCTTGGTGTTTTTTTATGCATTCAGGTGAGTCAAACGCAAAACCAGGGCTAGTTTCGCTGTCGATCAAACTTTTCGTGATGTCAGTTAGAGTGTTCTTTTGAGCTTCCCCTTGATTTTTAGTGGAGATTGATAACATTAACTGGTTATCCTTGAAGATTTCCGCTTCAGGCATTTCTGTATTTGATTCCGTGTGTTCAGGTAAAATTGCTAGCACCGCGGTTTGTTTTGGAGCTTCAGATAATTGAGAAATTTTGTCATCAATTTTGGAATCAGTTGTTTTAGCTTTGAACTTCTGAAGAGATTCAGTTGTACTTAAAATATTTTCTTCTATTGTTCTTACTTGCGCATCAGTGTTAATATTACTGGATATTAAATTATCGGTAACACATAAATGTTCTGCTTTCTCTATATCAGCATCAAGGGCTTCTGAATTTTCTTTTTCATAAACGATAGTAGAACTTGCAGTTTCCAGATGACTCGGAGTAAGAGATCTTGAGTTTTGTTGGCTTTCGGGAGTTCCAATTAGATTTTTCAAATCTGCTTGTGGTTGAGCTTTTATTGTTGCGGTCTCTTCTTCTTTGGAGAGGTTATTTCCAAATAGCGTTACATTAGATAATGCATGTTCTTTTTCACGGTCTATAAAACTTTTTAAGATTTTTAGTGACGAGATCTTTTCTTGCATTAACTCCGTATTTTGTAATGATTGCTCCTGTTCTTTTATACCGTCCGTTTCAGTTACTCGATGCGTTTTGCTTAATGGACCAACTTTAACATCAATATTAGCTGTAACTGTGGAATCAGGAATGTATTCATTATCTGAATCTTCCACAATTTGCTCTGTTATATGTTCCTTGCCGTCGATTATTTGAACATTTCTAATTATTCTTATACGTTTAGTTTTGACTCCTTCTTCTTGAACTGTGAATGTTTTGGGTTCAGTAACTTTTTCCTCTGGCTCTTCTATAATTTCTTCAGTAACATGTTCCTTTCCATCAATCACTTGAATATGTCTTATTACACGTTTTCTTATTTTGGTTACGTATCTTTTTGTATCAAAATCTTCTTCTGTTACAAAGGGGGATGTTACTATCATACTTTCGTATTTATTATTATCAGAAGATATAGATTTATTGTCTGGCACAGAGATATCACCTGTATGCTCACGGATTACATTAGGCAAATCTTGAGTGACTTCTTTCCGCTGACTATCATTATCACATGATACAACAGGGGTTTGTAATATTGATTTGACTTCTCTTTGTTCTTTTAACGTTTTGTCTTTTATTTCATTGTTTGATGAAGCAAGTTCTTCGGTTTTAGGAAGCGCACTTTCTAAAATGCTTTCTTTTGTAATTAATTTTAAAGATTTACTTTCATCTAGTTGTAAAGGTTCTTTTTGTGTATCCTCTATTACAGATTCATATTTACCCGTAGTACAAATTGGGGCCAGCGTTTCAGGTACATCTTTCATTTTGTCCTTTGCTGTTTCGTCAACTAAAAAGTCCCTTTTACATTCTTGCTTTGATACTAAGCTATGATTAATTTCACTTGTTATTAAACTAGATGTTAAGTCAGCAATACTTTTCAATGTATTATCTACTGTAGTACTTTGAGATTGTTCTCTTTCACTTAGGACACGTTCTTGTACTGCACAAGACTCAGCGTTGTATCCAGTTGTGATCTCTGGCTCAGATACATCATCATCTTCATCAATTATTTTCTCTGTTACGTGCTCTTTGCCATCAATAATTTGTACCTGCTTAATGATCTTGATTCTTTTAATTTTAGAACCTTCATCAAGAGTTGCATGTGCTTCTTCGGGCTCAAGCTCTACGATTTCAACGTCAGCAGGCTCTTCTATTACTTCTTCCGTAACATGTTCTTTTCCATCGATTATTTGAATGTGTTTGATAATTCGTTTCCTTGTTCTTGTTATTGTTCGCGTTACTTTTTGGGTAAATGTAGCAAATTGCGATGATGATGTCTCTAATCGAGTAACTTCATCGCCCGATAGCAGCAACTGACTAGGTGTTAAACCGTATTCTTGAGTGCTATCATGTTCAGCGACTGTGTCATGTTTTATTTCCTGTAAATCTTGACTCTCTGATTTTGCAGAATCGCCAATAAAATCTACTGGCTTGCTTTTGTCTACTTGAATATCATTATCTTTATTTTCTTCATTTGTATTACGATAGTTAGGTGGTTGTTTATTATCATAATCGTCTGAATCACCCAAACCAATGGGTACATTTCTTTCATTGATGTTAATTGATACTCTTGGTATTTGCTCTTCTAAAACTTCAACATCTTCGGGTTCCTCGACAATTTCTTCTGAGACATGCTCTTTGCCATCGATAATAACAACGCGGCGAATGATACGGCGTCTAGTTTTGATAATTCGTTTCGTAACTTGTTCTACAACAGCAGTAACACTAGACGACGATGTCTGAATTTCAGGTTGAATCTTACCTTCTGCTATTTGAAGAATTTGATCTGGGTTCATACCTTGCTCCATAGAGATAATCATGTCTGGTTTGGATGTAAATTCTTGAATCGTCATTTCTCTGCCAGGAAGTCCTGTAATGACTTGACCCGCATATGTTTGGTATTGAATGTTTTGGATTCCGCCATCGCCCATAGTTTGAGAAGTAGAACCTTGATCTTCTCTCAATGTTATTTGTTGGAACGTGTGATCTCCAGGACCGTCAGAATCAGATAGCACATTGGAAGAACGTCCCTGGGTATGCAATATTTGCTGTCTTGTAACTAATGTTTTTCTCACTTTTTTCACAATTATTCTTTTAGTACCATCGGCATCCACTACCACTTCTGTAGTTGTTTCGTCGGGTTCCACCATCACTGTTTCAAAAGATTGTGGTAAGCTGTGTGTTATATTCAGTTCAGAGTTTTTGTTTTGATTATCACCCTTATAATCAGCGTCAACTACGAGTGATGTTTCATCGATTGCTTTCTCCCTGACAACTGGTCGGCTTGAGATGATAATAGTTTCATGGCCATCTGATGTAGTTTGTTTGATATGAATGTTCTCAAGCAATTCTCCGTCTATCGATTTCTGTTCACTTGTTTGTACTTCGACTTCTTGTGGCGGCGCGCATGTTATTGATACATTCTGGGTTTCTATAATTTCTGGTTGACAAATAACAGACTTATCGTGCAGAGACGGAGTTTCGGAAATAAGACTTTTCCCTGTCTGTGTTTCTATTGATGTAGTTATTTTAGACTTATCAATTTTAGGAGATTTCATTTCCTCTACTTTTACTACGTCGGCCTTTTCAGTTGTAAAAGTCACATTATCTTTAGGGACAGTTTTTATTTCCAGGCTTGGGGCTTCTTCGACAACCTCAATATTTCTGTGAGGAACAATTTCTTCCGGCATTGAAGTGGAATCAATTGTTCTATCTGTTTGAGAATTTTCTTCTTCAACTTCAGCTGTAAACTTGATATTTACTAATATTTGTCTCAATCTCTCTATTTCGGCAATGACTAGAACTCTCGATTCCTCCAATGTGCTCTTCAATGCGTTTAATTTAATTTGCATCGACTGACTAGATTCATCAATACTTATCATAGTAAGAGACCTTAAAATAACTTCGTATTCTTCGTACTGTCTGACGTATCTTTCATAAATTTCTATATATCTAATAATATCTTCTTCAGTGAGTACTTCGCTTTGTTTTGTCGATGCTTTGAGCTCGGTATTTATTGCGTCCAGCCAATGGTCAAGCTTGGTTATTTGTTCCTTTTGTTCTTCAATTTGCTTAGATTGGTTTTCCATCTCAATTTTAGCATCCTGAAAGCATTTTTTTAAAATTTAATAATGTAACTAACTTAGAAATATGTTATTGTTCATCATAATATTATAACAACATTTAGAACAATTACCTTTCTTACCTTGATGGTTTGAAGACCTTGGCGCGCTTGAGCTAACAATTTACTAATTCTTGCTTTCATCATTATAAGTTCTTTTAGTAATGTCTGAACTTCTAATTCATGTCCGTACTCCATTATCTTCTGTTCGAGAAGATTCGCTGCTTCTTCGCACTTGATTAGAACTTCTATTCCTTCCTGAAAATTAAAGTATGGTATTTTATTTTAGTATTAGCTTTATAGTTCTTTAGTTGTAGATTTGTACAAATAGAAACAAAATGAGCAGTTTGGCATTGGTAGCCTGAATGTTAGATAAAAACTATCACGCCCATGAGGTAAACAGACACAACAGACTACCATTTTGCATAGGCCCTAACACAACACTTCTCACGCTTCCTTTACTTCCAAACTTTACTTAATTATGATTGATGTTTCATGAAAATTAACATTGAAATGTTTATTTTATAAATATGTATGTGTACGTTAATGTAACACACATACATACATAACATATATGTTTTACGCATGTTGACAGTCGACGGTATAGTTTAAGGAATCTTTAAATAGTGCCATATTGGATATTAAAATAATTTAAATATAAGACACATTGATGCGTAGACGTAAGATAAAAATGACAATCTTAATACATACCATACAAAAAGTTTATTAATTCAACTGTGGTAGACAAAAATAGCAATAACAGTTTCTTGCAAAGTTAACACCAATATGGGACAGGGAGTGATGTAACATGCTGCGTAAAAATTTTAGCAAATAAAAACACAAAACCCTTTTTTTAATTAACCCAATAGATATTTAAATAACTTTCAAGATTCGTATTGTAATTATGAAACAATAACTCGACTTTAACTGTGCATCCGAGGTACAGTCGCGCACTTCACTTACTATTAACTTTAGTAATCTCGCTTTATCCTATCCAAAAACTGTTGACATAAGCACCTTTTATTATATACCGGTGTATGATCATTACATTTATCTCATTAAGCAATATTTTTTTACAATATATAAAATGACAATTTCAACGGCAAATGGATTAGACAAGTCCACTTATGAGAAGAGAGAGAGAAAGAAAGAAGAGTCTTGTAGTACCAAAAAAATATCTATACACTGATATCCATAGACAAAATACCGTTAATTAAGTGGCAAGGCTCAAAACAATTCGAAACGTCAATACTGTAATGGTTTACACGTTCGTATAAGCAAACAAAGTTGTGGATTCGAATCTGTCACTCGACTATTGACGTGAACCATTTCTAACAAGAGCTTAATTGAAATGGTTTACAATGAAATGCGGGTCAATTTTATTTACAAAATTATTTGAAAGAATTAAGAAAAAAACCTAACAATATCCTGCGCTTTATTTTTATACTGTTAAAATAAATCTGGCATTTAATTGATTGGTCAATAACAAAAAAAGAGACCATATGTGGAAGAAAAAATAATCATTGAAATCGGTTCACCAGGAGCGGAGTTCTGAGATAACAAACATTTAAAAAAAGCAAACGAATTGATAATCTCCACCTTTTTAAAGTCGGTTAAAATACCTTTGGTTATCAGCAGTCACACTTTAAAAAGCACAACAAAAAGAAGAAAAAGGCTTCGTTTTCTTTTTAAATAATCACAATGGAAATTGTTTCATCAATTTAAAGTTCGTACTGGTTCGAATTTCGAATGATCGAGCGACCGTAGCCTCCGCGCACTAAAACTAGTACTAACAGAAATGATGCCAAACAAAATGTGTTTTATTATTAACACATGATGTCGTAACCTGCGACTGCACGGTGACATCATTCCCAAGTAAAATTCATCACCGTCTGTAATTCTTGTAGCCAATAGAAACAGATAACTTGGAGACACAGACATGACTCATTATATTCTTTTCATTACGTTAATCACTAGGGGTGAAAGAAAGGTCGATTGTAGTATGTCATCAGTGTAAACATACCGTTATCTGAATCACTTTTGTCTATGGTATACTTGTTTGAAAAAATCATAAAGAGGAAAGATTTAATGTTCTTTTTGTTTCCGGATAAACTCAAAACCACGATTAACGTCTTTACAAGCAAAATGGGATTTTTGTAAACAAAAGTTTTTTTACAACTTTTTCTCATGTTACCTAATAACATTAGCTATCCATATCACACAATTTCACTTCACTTTATCTCAAGACCAGGCCGCCATGTATGGTGAATGACGTTTGTTTACAACAATCATATCTTTTTATGAAATAAGGTATAGCATGATTTATCAAGAAGACATGTAAATCGTCGTTCAGACACTTATGACTTTCCCCGTCCAACCCGTCTATGCCTTCTGTCCATTCATGGTCCATCTGCGACTCAGTTGCTTGTTGCGGATGCATACTGTAGTATTTCGAAATATACCAGAAGAGGATCACCTCTGCCCATCTAACCGTATTCAAAGTAGCTACGTACTATTCGTTTTGCGTTAAACTTTCCAGTATAGAAGTAGAGAGGTCAATGCATTTAAGAACATACAGAACAGTTGTTCTAACTTTGTACTTGTTTCCATTTTTTATAAAACAGATGAATCTAAATCAAACATAGAAAAGTTGTTCAGTGTGCCAAGAATGAATATTGTTGCCGGACTCAAACGTAAATAGTAATGACCTAGTTTTAAAGACGAATAATAAAAATGAAATATGTACATCTACTACTAGAAAATAAATCAACATGTTGCCAAACATAAGCTTAACAAATACATACAATGAAAATCACACAGGTGGCGTTACATCACCATTGAAAATATCTGTTGAGATCAGCACAGAAGTGCATTTCTATTTATATAATTGTTTCTCAGAAGTAGTAAATCTTAAACGTGTGATTCTAGTTTTGTTTAAACTGAGGCTTCACTGTAGTAGATATCTAAATAGCGGTGTTCTGTAAGTTGCTAGCCGAAATTAATTTATTACCACAAATAATTCATATGAGATACACGCAGCTAAATGAGCTAACAGCTAAAAATATACAAGATGAAATCGATATAAGTACCCCAAGTAATTGTTGGGAACATCTGCGCTTTTAAAAAGGTAGGTCCATCGATTAAGTGTGAAATAATGACGTCGACAATGATATTATAAAGGGCTAATCGACTTTCATATGAACACATGAATAAATTACGTTCCAAAAATGAAAATTTAGAATGCATACCTTAAGTCCCGCATCCATCGCGTCCAGCGTTTCGTTGGGCAGATCTGAAAGCTGAGCTTGCACGATTCTGACTTCCTCGAGGAGTGTCTCAAGATTGTTAGACAAGTCATCCTAAAACACACACAACTGTATCAGTCAAACTGCACTACTTATTTTAGCAGGAGACGTGGAATTTCAAGAAACAATGGTGTAAATACCGTTAAATTTGAATAGAGATACTAAATTTAAGTAAAAAGGTGATACAAGGAAAAAAATTGTCAGATCTTTAAAACTCCACGTCATTTTGTGACCTAGCAATGTTCAGTAAATGGTCCGTAACAGCATTCCAGGGACGGAATGGATTCAACTCGAAATCAGGGTCAACCAGCACTACTTCTACGGGAGGATTGGAATGGAGCCCAATTTTGAGTTGCATACTACTCCGGCCAAAGTTAGCAACACAATATACAACGCAAACTTATTATTAGCTTTCAAATGTCAAAAATGGAATGACATGCTTATCTGGACGGTCAGTTCCCTAAACACCTAAAGCCATTCGAGTGGAATATATGCTCGTGTTATGGTCGAAAATTTTGCAAAAACACAGCGTTGTATTTTAAAAAGAGGCTGAAGTAAAAATATTACAACAAAGGAATTCAATGTGTATAAAAATTTAAAATTTTAAGTTACGTCATTTTTTCAATTAATTCTGCGCAGGCTGATGTGTTACATTTAAATTGCCACAGACAGCTGCACTTAAAAATACAATGTTAAAGAATGGTTTTTAAGCCGTTTTTTGTTAGCATTAGTTCGGCGTGTTTAAAAGCTGTGTTCGTGTCATACGCGTTGGCAAGCGAGCAGTTCAATTTTGAAAAAAATTGCCAAAAACAATAAACTAAAAAAATATATGCAAATGAGAATTAGACAAATATAACAAATGTTCACATATGAGTTTATAACAATAAGGGAAAGTTCGTAACTTGTAACTACAAAGGGGTCAATGTAGTCAGGAAATTACAGGGTTTTAAAAATACATTGTGTCGACTGACTAACCTCATTACGAAGAATTTACAATACGTAGATTTTAGAGATAGTCTCCTCCCCATTATTGCATAATAATGTAAGCCAAAAATAAACATCTAAAAATTGATTCATTTAAAGCAACAATTTCGTCGATCGTCTCGTAGTAGCCAAAACTTTTGTCCGACTAGAGGGAAGGTGTTATTCAATTTTTTTTTATTTCAATTAAAATAAATAAAACAATATTTGCATATATATTTTTATTACAATAGACAAAAGACTCAAGAAATAATTTCAGAGTGACTAGACATGACTAGAATAAAATAAATTGCACATATGAAATTATGTTAAATTCCTACAACTACGCTAAAGGTGTTTAGTGTAAAGAGATTTGTAAGCGCTTGCCACAGTTGGCACTACAAGACGAACGGCGAATTCTGCAGACGACGACTCACAACAATAATTCTTGTAATAAATGTGATCAAAAAAATTGTTATAAATTCATGCCAAACATAAAATAAATATTGTAAAAGAGTACAATACGACTGTAGCTCGTTCACCTTGGCTATGGTCCGGTTCTCATCTTCTGCCGGCGGCAACTCCTGCTCGGGAGGGGGAGAGGCAACTGGTTCTAGGGATAGGGTAGTTAGTTTATCCTCTGGGATGTCCGTACCTAATTGAGGTGTATCACTTAGCAAACCCGTCAGAGAATCTGTAGGTGTTTCTAAGCTCAAATAAGAACTATGATCTTTCCAGCTGCAAATACCGCCTGGAAGATCCATTGATAAATAGTTGGAATCGAACGGTGATCCACAAGATTCCCGCGGTTCGTCAGTTTCAGAGGAGTGATCTGAACCACCACCTGGATCTTTATCTTTGTCTTTTTTATCAGTATTTTTGACTTCCGTGTTCAGCTGAATCTGATTTTTATATTTCTTTGCCATCTGTGAGAAATATTCGCATTCGGCGTCGTGATATACATATTTCTCCGGCCAAAATGGCTCTTCTATAAGAACATTAGAAGGAATATCGGAAACACTAACGAGCGCTTGTGGCGAATCAATAATGTGTTCTCCATCGGAGTCAGACTTTTGTTGTGAGGGAGCAAAATTATCTAATTCGGGTATAATTTGTTGAACAAGCAATTTTTCCGCATCGTCTACTATGGCTTTTTCTTTCCAGAAATTGTCTAATTTTATGTTTATATGATTGTTAGTAAGTAGTGTTGATGAAGTGTTAATAACTGGGGAATTTACACCTTCGACACGATCATCACTAGGTTTTTGCATGTACTCCCTACCCGAAACTGGTGTATCGGTCATAAAAGCCTTACAAGTATTGGGTTGAACATCTTTTAGTACATTCTTAACATCATCAGGAGTTGTCTTTATGTTAAGAATTGATTGTTCTTCCCTTTTCGTTGATGAATTTACTTCTCTGTGGGAAATCTGACTTTCTTGTGTAGATTCTTCCGGTTCAGGCGATGCTAGCGATGGTGTTATGTTTTCAAGTATTTCGTCTGATTGTTCATCTAATGAAGTTTGCATATCTGTTAGTTCTTTCGGAGTTATATCACTTGCTACGGAGGCATCGTTTTCGGGAAGTAACATTTCTTCTATTTCCCTTTGTAAGTCGGCCATTTTATTTTCCAATGATTGTTCATCAGATATTTTTTGTGCTTCATTTATCGTCGGTAAATCGACATTTGAACTAAAAGAACGCATGTCACTTTCTTTATGTGTGTGTTCCTTTTCCAATTTGTCGTAATGAATATTAGTGGTTTCAATAGGTTTGTTACTTTCTGGAGTTTGTTGTAGTTCAATTACAAAATTTTCGTGTTTATTCTTGACGTCATGATCGACTTTGATCGTAAGAATCTCGGATATACAAGTAAGATCATCTACAATGCTGGGATTTACCTTCCAGTATTGGGCTTCGGCATAAAATCTATCTTTAATAGGAGTTTCGATTGATTCTGGTGTTGAAATTGTTGTTTCAATGGATTTTAACGGGACAGTAAATAATTTTGATTCGGAAGTTTCTTGTTCAGAGGAAGTAACTTCAACTGGTGATGGAGTATCAGTCGTCTCTTTAGGAATCTTTTTCTCCTTCTTCTTCTTTTTGGCTTTCTTTTTACTTTCTACAATTGATGCATATGGAGATTGTGTTGTCAAGTCTTCCCTTTGTTGAAAAACAAGTGTCTCTACTTCCATAATTTCCTGTAACTTGTCGGTTGATTCGTTTAATTCTAACGTTTTATTTACTTTTTCCTTAGATTTTGAAGATCGCTTCTTTTTATCTTTCTTTGTAGGCTGCTTCTCTTCATCAGAGGTACTAGGAGGTACTATCTGGATTTCTTTCGGTTTTATTTCTTTTTCTCTAGATTTTGATGAGCGACTCTTTCTTCCCCTTTTTATTGGTTCTTTTTCGTCGTCAGAATGGCTGCTTCGTAAAGACTCTCCATCGTCAGGTTTCAAAGTGCTTGTTAGGGCATTAAATCTATTTTCCGATTTTTCCCGCACATCACTTTTTCGTAACATCCTGGACACAGAAGGGGAACGGTCGTCCCTAGATTTAGATCTCGAACGTCTATTCCGGTCAACTGTTATAAATCCTTCAGCATCAATTTCTAAGTCAGGTTTATTATGTTCCGAGTCAGATTCGTCAACTAAAATAATGGGGGCTTTTGACTTAGATTGTACTGATTCGTTCGGTGATATAATTTTCTGAATTCTTTCCGGCGATGGTTGATTGGAAGCAACTATTTTTGCCCACGAGCCGTGAACTTCACGATTTTCGTTTCCTTCCAGGCATTGAACTGGTTCATTATCGGGAGATTCTGTATTTTCTCCTAAAATAGATGCAATTGTGTATTTTACTTCTGGGTTTTCAATAACATTAATGCTTGGGAAATTTTCTTGTCCAACCAAACCTTCGGCTAAGACTTCAGCGTAAGATTTACCATCATCTGATAATTTTGTCCACAGATTTTCTTTCTGATCGGGATTGGGCTTTTGTTTGTGTTCCTCGGGAATGGGCACGTTAAGCACTTCATCGATTGAAGCAACTATTAATGATGCCTCACCTTTGATAACAGAAATTTCCTTTTTATTCTCTTTCTGCTTCTGTTTTTTATTACGTTTTAATTTTGGTTCCAAGTATTCTTCAGTGGGCTCCTCGGTTTTTTTGTTATCACCCATTTCACTTTCATGTTCTTGAATATCAATGTCATGTACTTCTTTTTCTTTCTTAGACAATAGAACTGAAGAGTAGGTAACGGGCGTAACATTGGTTTGGTACTTATCTGTTTGTAATGTTAATTGGTTATCGAAATTTAACGGTTGAGTATTTCCTTGATTACAATCAGATGTTGTATGGTCAGTAGTTTGATACAAATAAGAAGGTGTAAATTCGGGAGCGTCAGCTGAAAGTTTTGAGTTAAGAACTGTATTTGAAAAGGATGGCTTAAATTCAGGTATGGAATCAATTTCCGGAAGTAAATCGTGTAAATTATGAATGGGAGATTTTTCAGACCGATTACTGGGTTCTATTTTCGATTGAGGAGATTTGTCTGAATCTATTTCGAGATGTATAGACTTATCTATTTTTTTATCGGATTCCGTACTTATAACGTTGCTAACCTGTTGTTCCGTATCAGTACTTAACGTTGTGGAACAAAAAGAATGAATAATTTCCGCTTCGATTAATTTTGCCGAGATAGTTTGAGGCACGTTTTCAGATTTTGATAATTCTTGATTTAGGACTTCATTTTTTATAGGTTGTGTTATAAGTACCGTCGAAGAGGAAACATCAACATCGTCGATTGCAGCAGGACCGCTGTCAGCAGTTTGAGATGTAGATTGCCCTTCGGTCATTAAAAACTTTTCCAAATTAGTATCCACTTCTGTTTTTTGTAATTCAAATGAAACATCTTTTTCAAGATTAATAACTTCGAACGAATGTTCGAAATCAAGCTCATCCGCAATAGTTTGATGTATTTCCTGGACTAAATTTTCGGGCTTGTCTAGAGACAATTCTAAGTGTGGCAAATCAAGATGCGAGTCCACTACAACGAAACCTTCTTCTACGCTCTCTTTTATTAGTGTTTCATCATGTTCTATACTACCTTGGCCTGTATCTTCTTTATTTTGTTTATCATTCTTACTCATTTCTCTTTCTGCAATAGATGTGGTGACCTCTATTATATCACCAAATACAACGGGCACAAGTGAATTAAATTCGTATGCATCAAGTGTTTCTATTTGAGATTTTTTAATATTATCTTTATCTTTAAAGATTTCCGTTTCTGATTTATGTTTTGATATATTGTCATTTTCTTTAAGCGTTACAACGCTTGTACTAGCTCTTTCTTCCAGAGGTTTTTCTATTGTTTTAATAACACAAACCGAGTCTGGTGACTTTTCGTGACTAGAAAGCATATACGTAGCATTTCGAGCAAATGTACGTTCAGCCTCTTGTAAGTCACTATAATTGTATATCATCGGTTCATACAAAACTGTTTGTGACGCAAGATACAAGCGATCAATGTTTATTGTGGAATCGTTATCTATTTTTTCCGTACGCTTTGCTTCAATTTTTTTGTCAGATTGCTCCAAACTCTGCTTGAAAGTAGTTTTATTTAAATTTGTATGCAATGTTTCAGATAACAATTCATCACTTTCAGTTTTTTGGGTTACATCCCCAATACCTTGATTATTATCTTGGTAAGATTCGGAAGACTGGCATAGATTTAACGCGGGCCTATTTTCTGCATCGATGATTTCGTGATAGCTTTGTACTAATATTTTGTTCACTGTCGTACTTTCTTTATTATTAAATATATTCATGTTATGCAGATTGTCAACTTGTGAATTTATTTTGTCTTCTTTATTGTCATTTTCAACAGAAAATCGATCGTCTGAAAGAAGCTTATTTTGATCTGAATCTGCACGATGAACATTTTTCGGTTCATGTGTGGGACATACGAAATTTAAATTTTCTTGGGATAAAACAGAAGCTAAGAGTATTTCACCTTGAGTGAGTTCATGATGGTCGTATTTAGGCTTATCGAAATACATCACATCAACATCAATTGTCTCTCTCTCTGCTCTCTCATCTCTTTCGAATGAGCGTTCGCTATGCAATTTTACTTTTTGTTTACCATCTGAATCTGGCGCATTTTCTACAACATTCATTTCGTCTGCTATTGTAACCAACTCGGTTGCCTCGACTGTGTCACTGTCGATTAAAACTTGGGTGTTTTTAATTATTTCAATATTTGCAACAGCTGAAGCAACAGATGAAACGTCTCGCTTTTCTTGGTCAGAAATGCTTACAACACAAGGATACATCTTTTCAGCGTCCACAATATGATGGTAAATATAGTGAAGCGAAAAATCTTCTTTTAACGTTTTCAGTGATACATATATTGAATTTCGTTCTCTATCATTATTTTCCGTTACTACATCTCGTAACATCTCTTTTTTAATAACGGATTCAATCTTAGCGTTTGCACCAGTTACTTCGTTAACATCATTTGTCTTATGTAGTTCAAGTTGTTGAATATCTGTATTTGCAACAGTTGTTTCAGATATTGGCAATATATCGGTTTCTTTAGGATAAGCAAACGACCCTAAAAGTTTTTCTGAGTCCGCAATTTCACGATAATTATAACGTGGTGTTTCGTTTTTGAGTATTTTTAGATTGTCATCCAATTGGACATTGTCATCTTCCTCTTTTCTTATATTTAGAAGTTCATTAGAGCATAGCTTTTTAATATCAAATTCCGACGTTAAAGTGGCATCAGTAAATTTCTGAGTATTGTCTAAAGTAGTTGTAGTAGTATGAAGACCTATTGTATCCATAACAATTTCTAAGTATGTTGTCGGTGGGACACCTAAGGTTTTAGTTCCTGCGTGATCTTTAAAATCTGTTTCGTTTAATAAATCTTTTGTAGAAATAGTAACAATTCCTTCAGTTGCTTCCTTATCGAGTGCTGTTGGTTTCACGTCGTTAGGATTTTCAAATTCCTTTTCTTCTTCAGAATATATCGTGGCAGATGTCGCGGTAAGGGGTGTCGGAGAATGAACTGTATCTTTTGTTTCATCATAACTCAATTGCGGTACTTCAAACGCAGTCTGCTCAGTTCTGTCGAGTTTTTCTGCGACATTTTTAACTACTTCGCCATCGGTGTGATCATGAGACTGTTTTGGATTTTCCGACTCATCTTTGGAAGATAAATTACTTTGTTCGACCAATAGTTGATGATAGTCAAAGTGAAGTCGATCAAAGTCAAGATTTAAGGAGTACGTTTTAATCTCCTCTTCTAATTCCTGATATGGGATGGTATTCTCTTTTATTTGTACCCTTTGACGGTCTTGAACTGAGCCGAATATAGCGTGTTCAAGTATGTTTTCTGAGAACTCTTCCATGCTGGAAC
Source organism: Papilio elwesi (assembly GCA_029849275.1). Taxonomy (NCBI): domain Eukaryota; kingdom Metazoa; phylum Arthropoda; class Insecta; order Lepidoptera; family Papilionidae; genus Papilio; species Papilio elwesi. Next base: position 12,137,060 of record CM056693.1, on the reverse strand, counting down.
ACTGATGTTCGTCAATATTACTTTGATTTCTATCATCGATGATCTTCTCTTCGCAATGATCGTCGGCGGAATACATTATATCTTTATCTACTCTAATTTCATGATATCCCAATGTTGAAAAAGCCTCCACTTTTGCATCACAGGATTGTTCTTCTTCAACGACATTTGTACACTGATTGTCTGAGAACATATCTGAATCCTGTGATGAAAGTTCTGTGACTAATTCAGATGGCGCGACTAACTTTATATCAGTTTCTGTAGATGTTTTGGATTCACTATTGAATTCGGAAATATTTTCATCTTGAGAGTCACTATCTACAGAATGGATCTTAGTTTTAAAAACTTTCACAGTTCTTATAGGTGGCAACTTTTTCTCTTCATGTGTTATTAAATAAATAGTACGTGTTTCTATGTCTTGTGTAACTGGTTCGTATCGAGTAATTTCTTCTACTATATTGAACGGGCTGTCCTTAGGGGTATCAGTTATTAAAGTCCTTTTGTTATTATTCTGCTCGTTAAAACTACTTGTAGATTGAACCGAACTTTGAGTTGTTTCAGAGTGAATTTCCTTATCCAAGGAATCTTTACCATCGGCCTTTATATCTGATAAATCGATAATTTCTGGAAGTATAGTCACTTCAGTTGCAATGTGCACACTTCCTTGTGACAAATCAGTATTATTATTGGGTTGATTGATAGGCGCGAGTTCTGATTCAGGAATGTTTTCTTCTTCAGCCATTAAAGTATTCCAATCCATGGTCACAAGACTACTTTTGACATCCTGATTATTTATTTCATCTTCCTTATTTAAGTTATCCTCAGCGTTCATAATTTTAATACTTTCGCTTTTAGCCGTTTCTTGTCGTAATTCTTGTTTATTATCTTTTGACTTTACAGACTTTTCTAATAATTTATTTTTAGCACTTACTGGTTGATCTACCTCTGGCAGAGCTATTCCTGTTTCTTCGTCAACAATTTTAGGTTTCTTGCTTTTTGATTTCTTTTTATGTGCCTTTACTCCAGTAAATCCATGTTCGGCAATGTTTGCAAAAAATGTTTTCTCTTCGAATAAGTCCTTTTTTGTACTTTCAGTGTCAGAAATAGACTGCAGAGGAGAAGCGTCTTTGTTTTCAATGGATTTCTGTTTCTTTAACTTTGATTTCTTATTAGGATCCGTCACGTCTATAATGTTTTCCTTATTATGCACATGAACTTTTTCTTCCTGTTCTTTAGTATTGTCGGATTTCTTATGTTCTACAACCTTCTTCTGCACATAGGGCATTTCTTGAACTTCGGGTGCAATGGGTTGATTATTTCCTTCAATCGCTTTTTCCATAGTTTCGCTTATAGTTCGTTCGATATGTGCCTCTTCTGCAGTTTTTGATTGCTTTTTGCTTTTCTTTTTTCGCTTTTGCTTTGATATAATTTCCAACTCGGGGTCAGGTATAACTTTGGAACCACTACTATCTTTAGTTCTACATAAAGTTGTAACATTGCAATCTCTTTCTTTCTGAATAAAGTGTTGTGTTACTTCTTGTTTTTCTTTTGCGTCTTCAAGGTGTTTATCACCTGGATCAGGTTCATTACGCTTAGTTTTTTCTGTATATATTTTGTTTATATCATCACCACATTTATTAGAATTACTTGAATCTTTAGTAGAATTTAAAAAGTCTTCTTGTTCTGATTCACGTGAACAACTACCAGAATCATAATCCCTGGAATAACCTGTTTGTCCCATTTCTATATTTATCTTTTCTGGAACAGTTTTCTTATTAGTTTGATGATGTGTTTGTGTAACGACAACGGCGTTTTGTTCAGTTACTTGATACGTTCGTAACTCTCTAATACTAGTTTTCTTTTTCTTTTGTTTATTAGAAATTTCTTTCGAATCAACTTTGACGTCTGGTATTTTAACTTTACTATCGTTTTTATCCACTGCCTCATCTGATTCTGTATCCTTAGATATTTCTTTACTCTTGTCGCGGCAATCTTTCATTTTTCTTTTTTTCAGTTTATCTGATTCTTCAATTTCTTTGAGAGCTTTCTCAATTTCGTCATCAGTTTCTTTTGGCTTCTTATGTTTATTTTTCTTTTTAGGTTTTTTATGTTCGATTTCAGTTTTAGTTAAGTCTTGTGTACTTTCCACAGTTATAGTTTCGACAACAGTTGCACTATGCTGCACTTTTTTTGTAAACTCCTTACTGGTAGTTTCAATACTAGATTTGTCATTTTTATGAACAGATGTATGTAAGTCACTGCTAGGCGCAGCTAAATCTATCAGCTGTTGTTCTGGAGTGTCATCAAAGTCCTCAACTTCAATAACTCTCCTTGAAATTTTTTTCTTCTTTATGATTTGCGTATCGTGAGATTTAGTCGACCGTTTTTCAGGAGCACGTCTTTGTCTTGGTATATCTCTAGAGCGACTACGCTGAACCGGTCTCTCAAACTTGTCCGTTTTAACACCTAACGTTTCTGTTGAATGAACTCTAGGTTCATATTGTATGATAGGCGGAGCTTTCTCCACTTCTACAATTATTTCTTTAACCATTTCCACTTGTGCTACTTGTGGCTCAGGTAACGTCACAATATTGTGGACCTTCGCCTGTTTCCGAAGACCTAATGCCAGAATTTCTGCATAAGATAAATCTTGAGATCGCAATCTTGTTGCGGGACTTAATGATCTGTCATGATGTTCAGGCGGACGTAATTCTGTATGAATAGGAGCTTGCTCGCATTGTTCTTCAACTTCGCTCTCGAAAATTTGTTGTTCTTGACAGTCTTGGTTTTCCATTGTTACTTGGGCAATCCATTGTTTCTCCTCCGGTTGGAGATAAATATTAGATTCAGACATGTACGCATCACTTTCACTTGCGTCAATAGTCTCACTGTATAGATCACTGGGCGTATCAGCCACTTCACTTTCGAGACACACTGGCGCACATATTTCACTTAGGTTGTGTTCCTCTTCGGCGGGAGAGTGAGGGGACTCAAGGGGCACTCTTTGTGCACTAGGCTGCCGGGAGCTGACTGAGCTCGAGCGGGAGCTGAAGCCTTTCACTATCTCGGCGTACGTCGTAGACAGCGGGGCAGGATTGGCTCGCGGCGTGCGATGTGTGGGTGCGGGGCGCGGGGCAGACAAGGCTTGCGGAGAGCGCGGGCGGCGCTCGGCTCGCGCACGCTCGCCCGCTTCTAGCAGCAGGCTCAATGTCCCTGCTTCGTCGACGCCGCCCCCGAACGGGTCCAACTCGAAGATACACCGAGTCAGCTCTTCGATACGCCGTGCGACCTCCTGATACGCAAGTACGGACATAGATAATTTACAACAGGTTCGCTGACGTGCGAGCGATGGAGGAAGTGAAAGAAAACGACGGTGGCTGCGATGTTTAAGTATATTTCGTATTAAAATGAAATTATAATAGGAATAGTAGTAGATGACTAAATTTCGACTTAATGCTACATTCGACGTTTCGCCTACGTGTCCCTAAGCGGGTCAGCGTCCGGGCCCCCGCGTTGTATAAGCAGTTTGATGCGCTCATTTCGTGCTTGGATCTTGCTTTGTAGCGATTTAATTCTCTCTCGACATGCCTAACAGAGGATATCGATTCACGAGTTAGTAGAGGGGTGAAAGGGAGCAACAGAAAAAATACCAGATGAATGCCAGTAATGTACACAACGCCTTTAACGCCCAGTACCGGGCGCCAGAGAGCCTCAGAGTGACATAAACAAAACTAGAACGTTCGCTAGCCACCTACAAGTGTGGGTGCGGGTGTGAATGCGTGAAGAATTTTGGCTGTGAATGTTTCTTACCTGTTGCTGTCGGTTGGCGCGCTCGGGGTCGCGTGGGCTGTAGTTCGGTTGAGCAGCGTGACGCAGCTGCTGTTCGGCGTCCAGCAGTTGGGACCGGAGATGAGCGAGTTCGGCGCAGTAGGCGTCAAGCTGTTGTAGTGCGGCTGTGAGCTGGCGCGCCTGTGCCCCGGTTTGTTCGCCGAGCGAGTCTAATGCGCCGCACAGCTCACTGGCTGCTCTTTGTACTCCTTCCGGTGAGCGCGACTGCGCCGCTACGCCGTCCGGACCAAAATGTACCTGAAAGAAGCACAGTTGAAGTATCCTGGACTGACTTAAAGCTAGTTAAGAAATAATTTCGAACCACCACCAAATGTAGCACCGATAAATGCGAACGAAGCCGAACGAAGTAACGAAAAGCAAAAACCAACAACCAAAATAAATTTAACCAAGTCTGATGTAAAACCCTGAAACTGTTACACTCACATTAAGTTTTTCAACGGCATAAGAAATTTTTGTTTTTTGAGTTGAGATATCGTTTATGAGTTTTTCTCTTATAGCGAGCCTGTCCCTGAGTGGTTTCTTTGCATTTTGAGGTGCCTCAATAGTCCTTGTCGTGGCCTCAAGCCAGTGGCCAACATCTTTCAATTTCTTTTCACATCTCTCCCATTCTTCGGCCAATTCTTGCAGTAAGCCGTTCTGGAAAATAAATAGTTAACATTTCAATTTCATAACATCTTGGCGATTATGATTTTATAAGAAAAACATAATTGTAACTTGAAATTAATGTATACACGTACTGTCTTTGCCAATTTCTTCTCAACATCAACTGTGGCATTTTCTGCTGCTTCAAGTCTAGAAGGTAGGTCACCTGGACTTGTAACACGCTCGATAGCTTCTATTTCTTTAGTCATATCTGCGAGATTCTTAGCTTGCTGCTTGCAGCTTTTAAGGGCGTTCTGAAAAAATATAAAATTAAAAAAATAAAATCATAAGATACTAAACTGAGAATAAGGAAAGAAGTATTACCCCATATTCAGTCTGTTTCTGTTGCGCCTCCTGCAAGTCGGCCAATGGGAGTGGCCGCGCTAGGAAAGCACGCTGTGTTTCAACCCAAAGCAGGACTTTCTCTAACAACGCTAGGAATCTGGCTACCGCGTCGCAAGCGTCTTCCACTGCGGCCCGGCGGGCTTCGAGCTCGCTGCAAACGGCCGAGAACTGGTCAGACAGCGCCAGCACCGTCGATTGCACTAGCTGCCTTTCCCCGGCGTCGCGACTGCCTTCGACGATGGCGCGGGCATTGCGCGTCAATCGTTCGAGGCGGTCGGCCACGCTGGGTACCTCCGCCCTGGTGGCCACCAGGCGCTCCCTGTAGGGTTCCGGTGGAAGCGTTCTATCTCTCGCAGTAAGCTCGGCCGCACGAACCCAGGCCTGCACACTCTCCACATCGGTCGCGTATTCACTGCGAGCCGTGCGAGCGCGCTTCCATTCTCTCTCCTTCTCTTCCATGGCCGCCGCCAATCCCTCCGCGGATAATTCTAAAGCGGACAGCTCTTGTGCGATGTCCGCCGGGGCAGATCCGCCGTATCTCTTGCGGCTCTCCTCCGTGAAGTTTTTCGTGCGCTGGACTAACTCCGAAACTTCGGTGGCTAGCTCGCGTACGCCTTCCTCGTCGTTCTCTCCAAAAACGTAGAAAGTTCCAACTTTGGCTATGAAAACCTCGATCAGCTGTCGGAGCTTCTCAATATTCTCCGCCACGCGGTCGAATTCGGAAACAATGTCGTCGATCTCCGCGAGCCTCGCCGCTAGAGTCTGTCGCAATCTGTAAAAGGAAAAATAAATTAGAGTTGCGCGTTCGTTTCGGGCTGCGGAATCGCGGCTTCTGGGAGCACACGCCGCGGGGAAGCTGCCAAAACGCGACGAAAATACTCCGCGCGCGGCGTGACGCAGACGGAACGGCCGGCTGACGCGCAAGGTCGCACCTCGTGCTCGGTCGCCGGCAGCCCGCGGCGCTCCGCTCGCGTCGCTCGCCCGTCGCTCAATGAACCGCCACTGCGCCCGCCCCGACACGGCTATATTTATATTCGACACTATGATGTTTGCACGATGACATCAGAGCGCAAGTTTTTCTATTGCAGGTCGTGTTTACGTTGCGAGCGCACAGCGCCAACGTGACACTTCCAACTCTGGCATCGAAAATAAGATTGCGTATTGCGCAACGGTAGGGCATGCGCCGTGCGCCGCAGCCGGCCGGCGCCGTGCGATGTGGCGTCGTAAACATTACATACGGACTCTGCCAAGCCACCACGAAACCGAACGATTGTTATCCAATGTCGACGACTTACCGGCGATACGGCGTATGACGACACAATTATTCAACGTAAATCCGTAATAAGCGCTTCGCACTTGCAATACCCGAGAGAGATCCCGTGGCACACGATGTCGGGACCGGTCCGACCAGACACGGCCGGCGACTGGTGAGCGTGTTTGCCGAAACGTTCACGAGTTTACTGCACATTGCATTTCCGGTGCGAGCCTACTCGCCGCAAAGCGCCTTTCGCTAACACGATCTAAGCTTACAGTATGCCTGTGCACTCGGCCCACACTGCGGGGCCGTGACCTATAAACTGCGCAGCACGCATGCGCGGGCCGCTCGAACACATCGCCCCGTCGTAGTCGATTCCAATGCGTAACGATTGCACGGACTCTCTTACACCGTCTGGAAGTTGGATCGATCGAAAGTAAGCCCTGTTATAAAAGGAGGGAGCACGTTTTTTAGCCTACATTATGTCGCGTCTTGAGGCATTCCAGTTTCGATCGAGACTTACGGAATGTATTTTAGTTGTCCTTTATAATCTACGGTCAAAATGTTTCGCAATAAACGCGCTTGACTCAGAGGCCTACCTAGACTCGTGTTTACTTCGAATCTATTCATATAACGTCGAGAAACGTTAATAGTACACGTGATACTTTGATGAAGTTAGGCGCTAAGAAAAAATATCAAAGTATTTTATAATACAATTAATATAATCCAAAGAACAGCATCTTATAGTCGTACTTGACTTCATAGGAAGAACGTAAGAGTAACCAGTTTATGATCTTCGAATGTTATGAAATGATAAATTAACATTATGCTATCTTAGCCTACGCCTCTGACTGTCGGGTGTAACACCCGGTTTCTGATAGGCTAATCAACTGTAATATTAGCTAGACAGCTGTCAAATGTCCGATCCAATATCGTTTGAGTTACTGAAAGCATTGACATCAATATTTTTGTTTTTCTTTTATAAAATACTAGTGACCCGCCCCGGCTTCGCCCGCGTACCGCTAATTATGTTGATCCGATCGCTACCAAACGCAGGAATGTGCCAATCTGGACAATCCCTGTAAATTTCATCGAAATCGGTCCAGCCGTTTCGGAGTCTATAGGTCTATAGGATACATACATACTTCAGTTTTCATATACTATTTTTTTTTCAAAAAAACCTACGTTACTTCTAATACTTCCAAGAATATATGTACAAAGTTTCATGATGATCGGTTGAGTAGTTTTCGCGTGAAAGCGTAACAAACAAACTTACACTCACATTTATAATATTAGTAGGGATTGACAAACCTTTCAGAAGCCGTTTGTGACGGGTGTAAGTCGAGAAATCAGAAAGTGATCAATAAAAGTGACGCCGATATCAAATAGAAATCTTACTTTACGTATGTCCGTATATTACAAATTTATTATTTTTTATAAACATTTTTTCTTCAACGGCACAGTATACACTATTAACACTATAATTTAATTATTCAATTAGGCACAATTATGTCCGACCGAGTCTTTACAATAAACACTGGACTGGATAAATGCCACGCTCGATATTTGCGCGTTGTTATGTTTTCAATATTGATTGCAGGAGGGTGCAGAAATAGTGGCGGTTGGTTTTTCCCTCGGGCATTTCGAGGGGAGCGATATTGCCACACTAGGGTTGTACCTCTCCATTCATTTAGCGGGCTTTATTTACTGGATTTTATTGAGATTATGAAAGACATGACTATGTTTTTACAGCTAAACCCTTTTTTATAGTACAAGGTGGGAAACGAAGCGGTTCACCAGATATCAAGTGACCGCCACCCATAGACATCTGCAACAAGCTAATGAGTTGGAGATGCGTTGCCCACCTTTAATAGACAGAGGCAGACAGGCTAAATAGAAAATGGTGATTTCCCTCTCCTATTCATCTCCTCCACCGTCAAATCCTCATCCCTTCCCATCCATTCTTTATTAGATTGAAAGGGGAAGATGACTAGAAATTGGCCTCCGGCACCTCACTCATGAGACTAAACGCAGAATACTTTCGCGCCTGTCTTCTGTAACGGTATTTTAACTCCCCTGCCGGCCCATTGGTGCAACAGATGTTGTTGTTGCGGCTGTTCCACTGTTGGAACTACCTCTTTGGCCTATTAGGGTTAATAACAGTTAAAGATGTTTAAACCCCTTCATCCAGAGATTAATTGAACAGAATGTGCTGACTACGGTTGTTTTTAATTACTGTTTATTATCTAATAAAATTTGCATATGTTAATATGACAAAATCTTTTAAGTTAAACTACATGTCTCTATCGGTAAAGATTCAATAATCTCAATTTGCCGGACATATTATAAAGCCTTCACAATTCACAATATACTCTGTACAATGTGGCAAGCCTAACATCAAGAACCCTCTGTCGTAGCATATTGATCAGTACTTAAAATTCGTTTCGTTCCCCTTGCGTGTCCGCCTGTAGTCGCGACGAAAAGAATACAGCAGACAGAATAGAATCAAAATGAAAAATGTATGTTTGTATATAAACAAATATATTAGTCACAGCCGTAACCCGAAGGGGTAGCTAGGATTTACATTTGACGCGACCCTGGCACACCTCTCTTCGTTTACATCCATACATCTACCCATACATGCTCGTCCGGGTACTCCTTATCTCTCTTCCTTAGTTTGTCACTAATGAGATACGTCTGGACGTTGTCAACACTCGCTTTTGAAACATAAATTTGACTTGTAACTCTCTCTTCATTCATCCTTTCAACATTTTCCAACCACCGAAGCACTCTTTTTAGATTCTAGTCCCAATATTTTATGCCACACTTTTCCATCATTGATATTATAATTCAGATTCACGCCTGAATACTTTTTAAGGATCACTACGTAGTTAAACCTCGCTTCAGATTCAGGACAATTCTATAAAAATAGTATTGGGAACAATTGCGACGCGAATAGACCGACTATAAGACGAGCCACCGACGAAATCGTCCGTGCATCATGGTCTCAAAAATATAATCACCGCCGGAATTAAAGTACTGCGTCCTGTAGGAATGAGAATCACGTATCCATCTTGCAAAAGTAACATTGATGTCGATTGTACATTCAACCTTACTGCTTAGGAAATAAGGTCACTTGAATATAAAAATTCAACACTCGAACTTGAGCGCCTTGTGGACATGACATCACCCCGATAGAATTAACTTAAAAAAATAATGACATCAGTTTAAATATTGTCGTATGATGACGTCAGAGCTTCTAGAAAATACGATGGTTTTAAGACGAATATAAACATAACTTGAGATCAGGAGCCTTGGCCAGCCCTATTTTGTCCATGGTCGTGAAAATATTATGAAATCCAACCTTATACGTTTTAATCTCCTACTCACATAGGTTATTAGCGTTCAATAGCAATAATATTACAACAAATTTAGTTTTGGTTGGTACAAGTTGAATGAAAAAGGACCGTCAGTTAAACTAGATAATAATCTAATGAATGTAAATTCTAATCTTAGTACTTTAAGTAGTAGTAGGAACACGTGAGTCACGTGACTGCGTGTTCATTGTAGTTTCAACGATGACCATTCGACCTTGACCGTGTCCATAAATGTACACAGCCGACTTCAAACGTTACTTTCAAATAAATAAGGTACTTATCACAACTACATAAAAGTCAAATTACAGCGATGACAAAACACGAACTTAAAAGAATATGGCAAGTGATGAGTGCTTAAAATTATATTGTACCGTATTGGACAAACGTAAGGTTTAATTTCAATCAAACACAGTTATAAGTTGAATTATGTCTGAAAGTCTGGCTGACACACAGCTCGGAAGCTGCACTGCAATGCGACGCAGACAGACTGCAACATAGTTGGCGGAATTAAGTACTTTAAAAGACATATGGCATAGACAAGCCAAATTTTATGTACGGAATTTCTGGCGGAATATTGTTTATATCTGCATCGTTGATTACCTACATATATGCTGTGTGGAACTTTTCGAAAAAAAATAATACCACGTCCTAATGATGTGATCAGAAAGTAAACACGCCTGAGATTACTTTCATGGCTGTGTCATTGGTAACCCCTTACGTAAGTAAGAAGACAGAAACATATGGCTTTAGCACGCCTACATGTGGAAATAAATAGGCCAGTACACAGCCCTGTCTATGCATTCTATTATTATTTTTTGTCTGTATGATTCAGATTGTCTATATTTACCACGTAGAGACCGTCTTGTTAGCGTAAATACCGCCCGAGTCCAGTGGCTCGGAACTGAAAACTGTTTATCACGTAATTGTCACGGACTTGTTTGCGTCAACAATTAAATGGTCTGCTAAACTATTTCCAAGACAATTGAAAAGTTAGCCTAAAATTATAAGGGTAGGTAAGTTGTGATTTGAGATTTAGAGAAGAAACACATATGGCTTAGTTACCATCGTCGAATTTGATATGTATGCTACGAAAGTTTGGATATTGTACACATAAAAATATATTATTAGATATTTTATTCATTGTAGGCAATTAGAAGCAGAACTAACTGACTGGAAACGACAATAAAACTGTAATTTCATGTTAACAGTTTCACAGTCGTTTCCATTACTTATGATCAATTATATAAATAAATAATTTATAAAATGAAAGATTATTTTATAAACCCATAGCTTATGCATTATTATTTTTTATATTAATTTGGCTTACATATCTCGTTACCAGGCCATAAAATCTTTAAAAAAAAAAACTTGACATTACTGACACATTACGTCAACAAATTTGCAACCTGTCAACATGTCAGATATTCGTACCGGATGGAACTACAATACTATATTGTTGTAATATACGAAAATATAATCCGGTGCCAACAGCATACAGAACAACTCCCAGAACGTTTGACGCCGCATGTTACTCTGACGGCATAGAATGTGAGGAGCAAACGAAAATAAACCTTATTGCTTCGTTCTAATTAACGAGAGCAGTTAAAATCGTGAAATAGGTATTACGTAAGTAGAATTGTGGTGGTTACATTGTTGATATCTTGCCAACTGTAAAAGTTCGACGTTTCCGGACTTAAATATTTATTAAATAAAATAAATTTAAAATTAAATTATTTTTAAAATAAAGTATATTTAAATCGATAGTACTCTGTTAAATGTTATTTATTTATTTCATCCTACTAATATTATAATTGCGAAAGTTTGTTAGTAAAGTATGTATGGATGTTTGTTACTCTTTAACGGAAAAAGTACTGAATGGATTTTAATGAAACTTTACAATAATAAAGCTTATACACTAGAATAACACATAGGCTATAATTTATAAAGTTATTGTGTGAATTGCCCAAAATATAACGATAAGTGTCAAGTAAGGAGGAAAAAATTAGCAATTAGCGAGCTATTTTGGTGTGCGCTGCAAAAATCGTTAGAGTTACACGTATATACTGTATAATGGAAATGTTTACCTTAAATAGTCCTACAAAAAAGCCCGCGACAGCATATATCTATCTTTTATGTGTGAGCCATAATCGCCAAAATAGTAAATTATAGAGTTTGCTGGCCAGCTAGTATTGTCATAAGCCTCTCCGCAATAGCTAAACGAAGACCTGTTCAACAACAAATTAAAATCGTCTATTGTTCTAAAAAAATTTTACCTTTAACTAATTTTTCAAAGTAAATTTTAACTAATTTAATAATAAACTTGTAAAACATTTCTTTTTAAGCGCATCAAACTATGAAAACTGCAAAAGAAACTTGAGAAGACAGTTAACTATTTCCAGATTGTGCAAAAAACGCCGCGATATCTTCCCGTTACCCGCTGTTGATTTATAAATCCGCAATTCTTCGTATTTTTTGTTCTCTTACTCTTTTAGACCTCATTTATTTCGTCTCGTTGACAATGCAGGTGTACATTTAATAATGTGTTAAAAACTTTTAAGAAATTTTAACAACATTCTCTACGTTATTTAAATTTAAACATGAGGCAGACATCTTTGTTTTTAATAATCTTGAATTAAAGTTTCTTATTATATGTGTAAAGTTCATTATATGTTTATGTATACTTCTATACTAATATAAAGAGGAAAGATTTGATTGTTTGTTTGCTTTGAATAGACTCCGAAACTACTGAACCGCTTTGAAAAATTCTTTCACTGCTGGGAAGTTACACGATCTCCGGGTGACATAGGCTGTATTATATTAAAAAAATTGGGATCCTTACTAAGACTCCAATAATGTAACATGGTGTAAAAAAATACCATAAATATTCTACTTTGAAATTAGTTCACAATGTGTAATAACGTCCAACTTAAAAGATAGGATAGTTCGAAGCCGAGGCTGATCGCTAGTAATAGATATTTCTGTGATGGGTTTTAAAACCAATAACGTTATAGTACAGTCGTCAGCACTTAAGGTAACCAGTACAGATACATCTTGTAGAAAAACACGTGAATCCAAGTGTTGCCGAATCTATCGAGTATAACGGATAACAAAAACAGAAACGCAATTTTAAATCTTGTCTGCAGTAGCACGTAACGCGGCCTTTGGTCGACAATTGTGTACCGACGCTTGAGTAGCTCCATGATATTTAAACACGCTATTATTCTTTCATTTTCTGCAATTATTAAGTAAACGATAGATTTTACTTACTTTGCGGACGATCATGCAGGCGAGCGCTCCCAGAATCACAAATGTTTATCTTTACCAAGACTTACCTTGTTAGCTAAACACTACAAATAATCTAAGATCTCCCAAAAGGAATGAATACCCTCCTCTGTTATTAAATCAGGACCTAGATTACATATTTGATACTATGTACATTGACAAATTACAAGTGGGTTGCCGATCTATGAATAACAGATGAGGGTGAAACTCCTCACCGGTTCTTGTACCATTCCAGCATCTTATGCTTAAAAATCATTACCCCTATAGGGATGTAATAGAGTGTGACAACATGAGCAGTTGCGAATAAACTTTCTAACTTCTGCATTCACCTATCGCTAGGTTATGTTTTTGCTTTGAGAGGTCTCTGGACTTGAAGAGAAATATAACTTTCTATTACGGATAATGTATCTAAAATCCCAATCATTGCACTCGTCTCCGACCTACTCTGTTATCAATTCTAGTCCAAGACGTTGATCACACAAGTTTCACTACCACACCAACTTACTTCTCATAGGCTTCCGCTGTCTCCTTAACCGATTTCTCAGTCTCTTCTGCGGCCTCCTTCGAGTGCGGTTTGAGGATGTTCAGCACGAAGTCTGCGTGCTCCAGGAGATCGTCCCTGTTCTCTTCAAGTCCTGATACGTCCGCCTGCAGCTCCTGTACAAAAAGATAATCTTGAATTGTTTAATACCGGTTTAACCGTAATCACTTCCCTGTTTAATTCCTGATGTTTCGTGATAACCCAACCCGTTCGCATTGGTACTTTATAAGATTTATTAGAAGACTTTTATTTATCAATCTTAGATAAGTGACATACATCCACATAATTATAGTATGCAAAAGTCCCAACATAATAGATGCTATCGTGGCTACTTCCCGTACGCAATGCGATAATGGTGATAACAAGGGTCGGATGCGTCAAAAAGGGGCAGCTCAAGTGACTAAAATTTCAATGTGTTATATGTATTCAGTTTATACACAACGAAAGTTTATAGATTCGCAACGTTCCCTACAACAAATACTGCATTTCGTACCAACTAAAAATTCAATCAACATGTGTGAAAATATGATGAATATAGGAAATAAACTATAAACAATAAGAGAATAGAACCAACAGTCAGTAATAACAAAAGGGGAATTAAATTAGTAGCACATATTGCGACGTTTCTACAAGGCTCGTGAGTTCACTCCGAGCAAACCTGTCTCGGGAACTTTCCTTTAAAGGTCCCGTTCGGCGGCTGTGCAGTGCCGGTGCCGACATATTGATCGGCGAGCGTTCTACTGCGTTCTAGACTATTTTAAAACTTTTGAATGCCTTTTGAATTCAATAGACCTACTTCGATGGAAATACTTCTACGTTTAGTTAGTAAAAAGTGGTAAAAGTTGACTAAATAGAGTGTTATTTTTTGGCTATAAAAACTTAGCTAGCGTCTTCAAATCTTGTTTCTTATGTTCTTTGTCTTTTCTTGTATCTATTTTAGTGTTATTTAATTCGTTCAACTATATAAAATAATTAAAAAATACTCCTTATATCACTCTTAATGAATTCTCGCCACGCATACTGGTTGCCAATAGCTTTCAAGCACATGTTAAATTTCTCTTTTGTAACAAACCTGCAAAGCATGTCGTGTGTCGAGCGCGCGGCGCCTGGTGCTGGGGCTGGCGTCCAGCTGTCGCAGGCGGTCCGACGCAGCTGTAATAGCGGCCGCGAGGCTCCGCTGCGTGTCCAGAAGTTGAGTCCAACGCTGCAGCTGGCTGTCCGCTGTGGTCGCGCGTTTAGCTAGGCCTATTGTGAAGAAAGAAACTGTGAAAAATCTGCTAAGAACATATACATAGCGTAGCCATGAATCGCCGTAAAATAACGGTCTCTTGTTATCTTCATCCAATGCACTCCTGAAAAATGCTTTCCCGCATCATATAATTTCAGACATGATCCCAAATTTAGATTTATTTTAAATTTAAAATCAAGTTAAAAAGTTAATTGTTCATTGAGCTTTAACATAAGCATATGGCTTGATTCCAAGTACCGAGTACTCACAGTGCTCTCGGCCGAGGACCAACGAAAGCAGCAAGACAGTAGCTCGGTCCCCACTCTACCTACTAGGCTGAGTACTGTCTCACCACCTTACTCGCTTCGTGATCAAGCCTTTAATGATGCTGTATTATTTGCATACCTTCGCAGGCAACGTTCCACCGGTCGGCGAGCTCCCTAGTCTTCTGTTCCACTCGCTCCCCACTGGCTGCGTCCGCGCCGCCGCTCAGCTCGCGCGCCCTCTCCCGGACCACGTCGAGCAGCGGCTGCTGGTTCTGTTGGTAAATAGTTACAAATAGTTAAAACGACGGACATTTAGTACACATCACAACATGGACTTAGAAAAAAAAAGAATTAAAACTAGAATACCATAGTTCAAATATAATTACCTAGATACTCTATATTCTTTTGGTAAACAGCTAAATACAAAACGTTTAGCAATCGACAGTGGCGCCAGACGCATTAAGAAAACACGAGCTATATCTTTTAATATCGAAACACAATCAACACCGGCTTGCTTGCATTCCGGGCGAGTGTTTACAATGTTATCAACTGAGCGATGACTGGACGATAACACAGATAAGAACGCACTGGAGGTGAAATTTTGCACACAATTTAATTCATACAGTACATTACACGATGCCAGGAGAAACCAGACAAGCTTTCCTTTCCCAGACTGAGCTTTCTCAATAACTCTAATAACTATCATATTTTTTGCAGACCCTTGTCGAGTATCAACATAGTAATTAAAACAGAAATTGTCTAATCGATATATTTAAAAGGAAACCTGACTTAACTCTCAATGTACCTATTAGTTGCCTATAAATTACTAGACCTAGGAATGTTAACACAAGCCAATTATCTTACTAGACACGACCACCCAAATAGTAAGCAAGACAAAAGAAATTTAGTTATTAGCGAATTTAAAAACACATAAGTAGGGTGGAAGTTAGCCAATTTTAAATTATAATTGTAATGAATGCGTTGTGAATAATGCGTAAGTCTCCGTTAATCGGCGCAGGAAAACTTCAACTTGTCCGCATTTGACATTGACGCATCTGACCTTGGCGTTACCCCATTGAGGATATTTTTAGTCGGGCCTCGTTTCGGTCGGTGTTCAGCGCTCGGCGCTCGGGTGCACATGTTTATGGCCGTACTAACATTCTGCATGCTCGAATAACCATCAAATTATACACAAGTACTCCGAGTAGAGGCAGAAAAACCATCAACCATAATACGTCTGCTATACGCTATTTTTTTAAATAGTAAAACATAGCTTAAAAAGGAAAATTAGTTCATAATTAAACATAAATGACAACTACGTCTCCGTAAAAATAATTTAAAATAGTCTTTCATTAGGTTATCGAATATGGCAGAAATAAAAGACAGCGTCAGGAAAATCAATTAGACGAAGTCAACGTCAGTTTTCTTATTTAAGGATGTTAAGATGACACAGACGCGCGAAAAATGTCGATAATTCGTGAGCTCACGACCAGAGACCATGAATAGTGTTTTATGGAGAAGACGGTAATAAATTAATGTTTACAGGTGTGATATACACAAATTATCTGTATTTTTTAATAATAATTAATAAATAATATAGACTTCTTCCTAATTCTACTTTTTTATAATACGAGGTGGCAAACGAGCAAACGGTTCACCCGATTTCAAGTGATCGCTACCCATAGACATCCGCAACTAACTAATGAGTTGCAGATGCGTTGCCCTTTAATGGACAGAGTAGGGGTAGTAGTACAAAAAGTTAACGGTTATTTAAAATTCCTATAGTCCGTCAAGTCCACCGTCAAGTTTCCTTCCCCTTCCCATCCTTTCCTTATAAGAAAAAGGTGAGAAGGGCGGGAGTCTAGCCTAACAATCTAATCAAAATGACGTAGCAATTGTTAATTTGACAGTTTTCTAACCAGCCGTGTCATGTTGATTTGACAGTCGTGTACCACAACCAAGCCCTAGTGACAGAATTGACAGCCAGTCATCATTTCATGCAATCGCTTTAGCAATTCGCACATTGTTGGTCTTAGCACCATATTGTTTTTTAGTCCCATTCAGCGATAAAGAGCAAAGAGTCAATTAATGTGACTCAACAAAAATTGCTTGAAATTTCTCCGTTAAATGTTACTACTTAAAAATCGATACAAAACACTTTCTACAATCATTACGATACTGACGATGCACTATATTTGTGAACGTACAAGCTTTCATAGTGAGAGCTTGTCAAATGACTGTCATATTTAACAACAAGATTGATTAAAGTGCATTAAGGGTGAACAGAAGATATCCTTCTCCATGATCGAAAAACAGTTTATGTGTTTCAGGTGAAAGTGAATATACTTTTTTAATGGATACCACAAGGATGACTTGACCACAATCCCACCTGTTGGTAAGTGGAGATGTGGTCAAAAAATAGTACGCACTAGTTTAGCAACAGCTTATTCTTTTTTTATGTAAGAACTAAACGCTAAACGAGCAAACGGATCACCTGATTTTAAGTGAACGCTACCCAAACATCCGCAACAAGCAAACGTATTGCAGATGCGTTGCCTACCTTAATGGACAGACGAGGGCATAGACAAGAAAATGGATATTTCCTTTTCCCCGCCAACTACCTCCTCGCCCCATCCTATCCTTATGAGGAAAGGGTGGAAAGGGAAAGAGGACTGAAATTAGGTCTCCGGCACATCACTCATCAGACGAAACGCAGTACTCCTACTTGACGCCTGTTTTCTGTGTGGTCGTGGTATTTCACCGGTCGAGCCGGCCCATTAGTGCAATAAATTTTGTTGCGGACTCTACCACTGTTGATATATATTCACCCTGTTCTTGAAGTTACCCACGTTATTATAAAACTATTTGGTAAAAAGATTATTGACCTGTACAGTGTAGCATATTCTGAAACCGAAATAAACAACATCATGCGATTTCATTCCAGAATTGAAAAACATGTAAATTTAACACAAAGAAATAACAGTATCGCGTATTTCAATGAGTCCGCAGAATCCTGTTGTAAAAGGACATGCGATACCCCGTCTGGTTTTTTTACATTAGCTCCCACAATGGTGTCTATTTATAAACCTTAGCCTGATAAAACTACCGAGACAGGGACATTACTTTGTCCAACAAACAATAGCCTGTTGTTTAAGCATTCATTGTTTTGTACCTCGATACGCTATATCAGATTTTCTGCTTTTTTAATATTACAATTAGGTCACTGACTAACAGGTTATTGCTTTCACATACAAGAAACTAGTTATTCACTACGACTGTGTACGTTTTGTTATAAATCATAACGTTTTTAACTTTCCCTACAACACTAGTTCACTGTCTTTATTCTCTAAGGGATATCTAAAAATCATTTGACACTAACAAACACTCTTATATCGAAAATGGGAAGTCTTGTGCCAAATTTCACGTAGCTTGGTCCAGGCGCTTATAGGAAATTATGTGTATTTAAAAATAGTAAAGGGCGGCTTTCAAAGGTTCTTTACGAAATTCTACTATCCTACTAATATTATAAATGCGAAAGTTAGGATGTATGGATGTTTGTTACTCTTTAACGGAAAACTACTGAATGGATTTTAATGAAACTTTACGATAATAAAGGATATACACTAGAATAACACATAGGCTATAATTTATAAAGATATTGTGTGAATTGCCCAAAATATCACGATAAGCGTCAAGTAAGGAGAAAAAAACTCCACAACATGCGTGCTATTCTGGTGTGCGCTGCAAAAACCATAAGAGTTATGCATATAGAATGTATAATGGATATGTTTTCCTTAATTAGTCCTACAAAAAAGCCCGCGACAGCATATATCTTTTATGTGTGAGCCATTATCATCAAAATAGTGAACCTTCTATTAATTATAGACCGGAGCGGAATTTGCCGATCCAGCTGGTCTATCATAAAACTTTAAAACCTAGGTAAATATCCCATTACATTGCATGATTCCTATTCGTATAGGAGTTTATAATTTAGCGTAAGTTAACTCAATATTATGTATACAATTCACTGCTAAATGCAATCACACTTAAAACAATGTAGTGATAACCAAAGTGTGACATTCTTATATCAAGAATTTACTCCAATCCAGTAATAACAACGGCCCGAGCCGAGGCTCCTCCTAAGACCCTCGAACTAAGTTACTCTTACAGAGGTTCAGGCTAGGCGCCCTCTGGGGCTTGCCGCCTCGAGCCTTAGGCTGTAAATGCCTCCTTAAGGCAAACACATTCAGTCACAAAAACACATTATGCACCTGCCTACATAACTAGGAATAATGAAAGTGTATTTTATAAATATTATTTTGTGACACAGAATTTTTTAGACAATTCGTCTATTTTTAAGCTCTCTATCTGATATTATTGTTATTACTTTGACTTTGTATATTTTTCCTTAGTTCTATATTAAGAGTACTGCTGTAGAATCGAACGAATTTAACAATTAATTTATAAGGAAAACATAAAAGTAGCTAAAATATAAACGTAAATTGAAGTCCGCAACACATTTATAATTTTTATACCACAATTTTTTTAAATATTGTGAGATTTTTTGTTATATATTTTTAACCGTGACAGCTACAGATCATGGCTACATATCGCATTGATAACACTGTTAAATTATGAAAAAAACAATTACATTATCACAGAGACTAGATAACTTTTTAAAATGTTATCAGTAGATGTTTTAACACTTTACGACAACGCTACATATTGTTCCGACTCTGCAACAACAAATCTAGACACAAAATAAATTAAATATTAGCTCCAATAAATTGCACATCACATTTGATTAAAACATAAATACATAAAATACTTTTTATAAACGAAAACCAGTTAAATATCACACATTTTGATTAAAAATTCAATTGTTTCACTCGCGGCGTTTCAAGTGCACGGAAACTCACCTTCCTCTTTCGCGGAATGTTTGTTTACTTAATAAATCAATTAAAAAAAACAAATAAAATATTAAAAATCGTCAAAACAATAAAACAAAACTTATGTGGGCACGTGGATACTGCACTTGTACAATGTGAAAACGATATGATTGTAGTTAATTCGGCTTCGTACGGTTTTCATTGCTGGGTGTACGAGTGCAGACTGGCGCGGGGCCTTGACACGCGCCGGTATGACATCACCCCGTTAAGGGGACACGCAAGAGTTGATTGTTTCGCGTACTAGTGGCAGCCGGCGGAACTACTCGTTGTTTATAAATTAAAAATGTAATAACGAATGAACGACGCCTTTTGCGTGCGAAAAAATAATTTCGTAAATAAACTCATTTCACTTTTACCCCGCGTGTTACAAAGGCTACGGAACAACAGGACCAATGTTCTATAGCCTTTAAAGTGATCTTGGTAAAGGTATGACCGTATCAGCTTACTATGACTTATTCATCTTTACATCTTAACGTATCTACAAGTATTTTAGAGGCAAA
Source organism: Papilio elwesi (assembly GCA_029849275.1). NCBI lineage: Eukaryota > Metazoa > Arthropoda > Insecta > Lepidoptera > Papilionidae > Papilio > Papilio elwesi. Next base: position 12,116,829 of record CM056693.1, on the reverse strand, counting down.
ATTATTTATTGTAACATAATATGTGCGAAAAAAAACAAAATATCTGTAAATTAGTGGATCCCAAAGAAAAAGGGTAGATATATATATATATATATCTAGTAGATAGAGCCAAACAAAAAAGCAAACCAGAATGTGCTAATGGCAACATTGTCCAGTTCGGTTGTCCAGTTAATATTGTGCCACCAGTGGGTCTCGACCTATAGTTAGGAATTATCTGGTCTAGGCCATGATAAATACTTTTCTGTTATGATTTAAGGTTATATTAATGCAACGATTAATAAATAGTTACATTTATTATCCAATCTTTTAAGCTAGAATTCTGTATGTAAGGAAGGCAGCAACAGACGAAATCCTTCCGTAAGTCCTATTACTCATTCAATTAATGTAGCAAGCGTGTGACTATACTTCGTCATACATACATATACTATATGATTTCAACATCTATTATTAACGAGTACCGAACAATTTGATATTGCCGATCACGTATAGGCATCGGGTTAATCTGCGGCAGACAACCGCAAGAATTATACTCGCGGAATATATATCTATGTCCTGTAAATTGATTTGCAGATAAAGTCGACGATCAATGTTAACTAATAGAACAGAAATACGTATTTTTTTTACTTCCTAAATATTAATTACGTTCGTTCGTATCCCTACTAACATTATAAATGTGAATGTAAGTTTGTTTGTTACGCTTTCACGCGAAAACTACTCAGCCGATCATCATGAAACTTTGTACACATATCCTTGGAGGTATTAGAAGTAACATAGGATACTTTTTATGAAAAAAAAGTATACAAAAAGCGAAGTATTTATGTTCCCTATAGACCTACAGACTCCGAAACGGCTGGACCGATTTCTATGAAATTAACAAGGATTGTCCAGATTGGCACATTCCTGTGTTTAGTAGCGATCGGATCAACATAATTAGTGGTACCCGGGCGAAGCCGGGGCGGGTCACTAGTAAACTATAAATCCTAGCAAGAGAACTGTTTTGTTTCCACAGAAAAATCAAAAAACCTGAGATAAATCCGGCTTTATTTTTCCTTCTTGGTGTCTTTAATTACCTAATTTTATTGTACCTAACGTAGCGAATAGCTAGAATTGTAAACAAAACCTTAGAACTAAAGCTGCGGCTTTAGAAATGGAATAAGCTTTAAAATCTTGTTTAAACATAACAGCATTTCCAACTACTAAATCATAATCTCTCCCGTCGCTGAACGTTAGAAAGTAATAATATACTATATATAGAGCAACGGTTACGAGGCGCTTTCTCTCTCACTGATCGGCTTACAGAGATAATACTGCTTGCAGTACTGTACGGTATCTGTACATACACACAAACGCAGTTAAAACGCATTAACTGTAAGTGAATATGCAATCTTAGACACAATACAACGTGTATTGAATGTGCACATGTCTTTATACTGATTGAAGTATTTATAACAAGACGGGAAATTTCTGAGCATAGACAATTAGAAATGTAGAATTCAGGGGAATCCCCATGTTTTATATTTATAGATCATAAACTGTGATGTGCTGGTTGTAATAATTGATCTGTTATAGAGACATATGCAATTGATTCAGTTTATTACTTTGACTTCTTGATTAGGCAAGTTTGAGTACGTTATCCTACTAATATTATAAATTCGTTTGTATGTATGGATGTTTGATACTCTTTCACGCAAACCTACTGAATGGATTTTAATGAAACTGTACAATATTATAGCTTATATATCAGAATAACATATAGGCTGTAATTTATAAAGATATTGTGTGAATTGTCCAAAATATTACGATACGTGTCAAGTGAAGAGGAAAAAATCCGCAATATGCGAGCTATTGTGATGTGCGCTGCAAATATCGTTAGAGTTACACGTATATAATGTACAATGGAAATGTTTACCTTAAATAGTCCTACAAAAAACCCGCGACAACATATATCTGTCTTTTATGTGTCCATTATCGCCAAAATAGTGAACCATCTATTAATTATAGGGCGGAACGAAGTTTGCCGGGACAGGTAGTAATGAATAATTATCGGTTTGAAAGTTTTATTTAAAAGTAAATTTGATACAAAAATAACGTTTAGAAGTTGCAATGTAATGCTCTAGAAACCAAATTAAAGCGGACACTCGATATCGCCTTAACTGGATAACAATAGGTCAACGCAGTAGAGTGGCCCAGCGTTATAAAAGAGCGGGATAACATTCTAAATGCGGGAAAATAAATTACCTATACTCATGGTGGGTTAGGTACTCACGTTTAAATCTTTTTAATGATTTGCGATGATATATTGATATCACCGCGTCTCACATCTGTGTAACTATGTAAGGGAACGAATTGGGTGTTTATACGGTAGGTCCTTAATGGACGTCATTACAAGAACGCGTTTATGCGAAGACACTGTTTAAATAAACGTCCGAAAGTCAAGAAATAAAATCGTCAAAATTAATTTAATTTAATATGAAAACGTAACAAAAACTTTAAGATAATTTCGATTAAAATCAGAACTCGGAACTTCCTAGTTTTCGTCGGTGCGTTGGTAAAACTATCGCAGAGTAGGGATCAATAACCCTACTGAATGGAAAGCGAGCGAAATGAACAAAATGGATGGCTGGCGACTAGGCAACGGAGCGGCGACGGCGAAGGCAGGCGCCATTTGCACGCCCACGAGGGGACAAAGCGATGTATTTGCGAATTATAACAACACACACACATCAGATTGTAGAGTTTTTTTATAGTAATCTAAGTCCATCTAAGTTTTAATTTTCTGAGTTTTGGGTTCAATAACTAATCGAAGACAGTATTTTGCTTGGGTTCCAAAATTAACAAATCTCCGTTATAGGTTATGGGACTAGTGTGCCTTCGGAATAAGGCGTAAATATAAACAGTTAGTTTAGAGAATTATATGTATTTAAGAAGGAAAAACGATGTTTTGTTACTTTTTCCTTCATTCGATAAACGAAATAATTCACTTCTTTACCGAGATATTTGATAAACACTACGATTAAAACAGATACCACAATTTCTAGATAATGATAATTTGTCACTGATAATGTTAATACGGTCCTACGTAGTATAGTCCAGTGACAGACGTAGGAATGTGATTGGCGGTAGGGGGAGGGGGATCTCCGTTCACACAGGCCGGCGCGTATACGCTTGGAACTGACCAGAGCCAAGCCAACCAAGCCGTTTCACACGAAGCGGTTGAAAAAGCACTGGTAAAGCGGATGCACGCAATCGGCACCGGTCTGCTGCGCGAGCGGAAGAGCACGTCATCAGAGGTAGCTCGTCGGCTCCTCTTATTGTTTCATATGCTTAATATTAGGCTGACTTTAAAGTATTCCAAATAACAAAGGAAATTAAATTTAAAAACTCTAGTTTAATTACGATCAAAATTTGCTTTGCTGTCAGGCAGTCGGTGTGAACGGACCTTAATGACAGGCGCTTAAGCCACTAAGCAGACCCGTATCCGCCAATCTTAGAGTACAATTGGGCTAAGCAAACTTACTTTTTGATGTTAAGACTACCTATGTATGTGGGTTAAAATTGGGATACAAAAATAAAGTAATCTAAAAGTCTATAATAATTAGTATTTCGGTTCTATAGGTATATCAACAAAACTCTGCACCATGTGGTTAGTTAGATTGCATATATAGCTTTAATTACATTATACCTGTACATAATTGGTATGACACTAACTCCCGATAAAATAAGCATGTTGATTTGTATATAGAATTCAATGTAATGTAATTATTAATTATAATTAAGTAATTAATATTTAAAGTAAACTGCAAAATACACTCGGCGCAGTAAGCAAGATATATTTAGTTACTACTACTACCCTATGGTAGTAGTAGTAACTAACGACTATTCGTTTGAATGTCTTAAAATAATTAGATAGATATTCTATAGCGAATGGTCTTTAGTGTGTCTGTGTCGGGGCCGCATGATTTCCTAAATTATCATATATATTTTATCGATCTATTAACATGGAAGTACAAACAAATATCACGCATTTTGTCTAGAACTAGGAAAAAGGAAAAAAAACTCACCTCCAAATCGTTCTTGGCGTGGTTGAGTTTCTCCAGGTGCAGTCGAAGGGCGTCCACGGTTGTTATCGGCTCATCCCCGATGTCGTTCTTGTCCAGTATAGACTTGATCTTCTCGACCAGTTGGCAGAAGTCCTTCCAGATCTCTAAGTCTTGTTCCAGTTGAGCCTGGCGCGACTTTGCCGAGTTCAAAGTGTTCTTTAGAAGTTGGTTGTGTTTCTGGTGGTCCTTGGACAGTTCCTCCTGCTCCGAGGCAGTCAGCGACGGCCAGATCTTGTCAACAATATCTTGCATCTTCTTTCCGACCAGATCTTTCATTTCAGGTTCAGATGTGTTAAAGAATGATTTGTGTTCTTCTAAATCGGACTCAATATTCTCAAAGTCGGTTCCGTTTTTGCCCATGTCCAGTCTTATTCCGGCCTCGTTAACCCAAATATTTAATTTCTCGACCATTTGTATGTATTGTTGTCTGTATTTCTTGTTGTCCTTCAGATGTTTCTCTCTGTTTGCCAACTCGGCGGGCAGGGATGTCTTTAATGAGTTGCCCTCTGAAACCATTTCGAGAAGAGAGCCCGGTACACCATCGTCATTCTTTATAATGTCGGAGATCTTTGAAAATTTATCCAAATAAGTTTGTACATTTTTCGCTAAAGTGGCATGTTCGACTAGCTTTTTATCGACGCTAGCCACATCTCTGTTTAGAAGTGGGCGGGAATGGACCGCAGCTTCATTGTCGTGTAGCCATTGTAAAATTTCAGACAGATCTGCTGCAAGTTTCTTATGCTCAGCAGCAGCTCTTTCGTGTTCCTGTCTCTTTGATTCAACTAGTCTTCTCAAAGTTAGAAGTTGTTGCTTCAGCGACTGCAAAAGTTCCGTTATGTTATTTCTATCGATTACAGTGCCTTCTGCCGCAATTTGTTGACCTTTGTCTGTAGCAGTAGCCAGCAGTGCCTCACATCCTTGGATCTTTACAATAATATCGTCATAGCGTTTGATCTTATCTTCCAGAGTATCGTTAGACCTCTCAATTTCGGCGGTGACATTGGTATACTTCGTGATGAATTCTTCAATTTCTTTAACGAGAGCAAAGAACTGTTCACGAAGAAGCAGAAGCTGTTTAAGTTTAGAAATTTGATCTTCAATCGTGTTAACTAGATCATCCTGTTGCGTTAGTATGTCTTGGAGATCATGAAGGTTTCCTCCTTGTAATTCGTTAAGCATCGCCTTATTCTTTTTGAGATCGGCGAGAATAGATTCATAAGCCTGGATGACGGGTTGGACATCCTCAACTTTACTCCCAATGGGTTTGTTAAGAGCCTTCAGCTTGTTTTGAATTTCGGTCAAGAATTCAAGAGCGGCAGCAATCTTGGCTGCAGCGTCTTTGTATTCCTTGATGTGCTTAATTATAATGTTCCTCTTGTCGTTAATAATAGCTTTGATTCTAGCAAACTTATCTGAGAGGACGTTTACTTGTTCTTTAAGTTGCAGTTTATTGGAGTCAGATAATGTTTCCATAATGTCTTTCGACTTGTCCTTGATTTTGGTAATATTCTTTTCCACGTCTTCCGCTTCTTTACTGAGTTTCTCAAACTTAGAAAGCTGCTCCTCCAAAAGTTGCAGACTTGTGGTACGAAGTTCTGGAGTAGCGGCGACTTCCGCTTCATTCAACCAGCTTTGGCATTTTGCTACTTCACTTTCGAATTCATTTCTGCCTTGCAGAAGTTTGTTCAATGCCGCAAGCTTCTCATCGATGTCTACCTTAGCCGATGTGTATTGTTTGTTTAGTCCTTCTAATACAGCTTGTAATTTTGTACGATCTTCAGGGGAGCAGTCTTTCGAAACAGAATTTCCTTGACGGATAACCTCGGAAAGAGTGTCGTTATGGAAGTCTGATAGTTCACTTTGATGTTTCTTGTGCACCGAAATTTCCTTCTCCACCTTTCCTACTTCTAACGGCACTGGTCCTCCAAGCTTCTTGATGTCGGCTAATTTGGACTTAAGCCAATTCTTTGCCTTTTCAATGTCATTTTCTAACTTCTTCCTGATTTCAGCACAGCCACTTAACCTTTCGATTTCTTGTTTTATGAGAGAAGCCAGTTGCTTTTGCTTCGAAGACAATTCGGATAATTCTGCTTCCAATTGCATTTGTTCAGAAGGTTCGAGTTCGGATTGGATGTTGCTAACTTTCTTCTCTAAAGAGTCAATAACCGTTTTCTTGCCGTCGGTTTCTTTCAATAGATTGGCTATCTTCTTCTGCCTTTCTTTTACCGATTTGCTTTCATAACCGAGTGGCTCGGGATGAAGAATATTGCCGATTTCTTTTTGAAGCCATTCGTTTTGAGCGTTGACTTCACTCTTGGTACCATCGATGGCTTTGTAGGTGATTTCGAGCATCTGGAGTTTGCGTTGGATTCGTTTGGCAATGTCATTATACCTTCTCTCTACTGACTTCATCTGAAACAAATTAATTATTTAATTCGTTCGGCACTCATATTAATTATTGCAGGGATTAACTTATAAGATACCAAGTGAAAGATAAAATTATTAAAACTATCGTGAGACATTATCAATAAACATTTTATGAAACGGCGTTACTCACGTTCGCGTTTTTCTCGGTGTTTTGTACCGACAAGTTTCGGACCTGTCGGAGGTCCTTCTTCAGGGTGAATGTCCGAAACTTGTCGGTACAAAACACCGAGAAAAACGCGAACGTGAGTAAAGCCGTTTCATAAAAAGTTTATCAAGTGAAAGATGATATAAAAGTGTGTGTAAGCCTAATCTGTTTATGATGTGAGATATCTTCTGGATACCATAAAAATCAAAAATGTATAATTTTTACACATTATTTTTATACTTACTTGTTCTTCCACTTGCTGTGACTCCAAGTTACTAACAATGTTTATAACTTGCGAGCCTACGCTCTTGATACTGTCAACCTTATCTTTGCCTGCTTGTCCAAATTCATTGGAAAGTTCCTTCAAAGCGCTGAGCTTCTGAGGACATGGGAGACCGGATCCTTTGTCCGCGAGGCACATCTTCTTCAATACAGAATCAAACCAATCATGTATTTCCTGGCATTTGTGGCGGAAGTCGTCTATGATACCTTGGTTGGACTTTTCTCTCTCGATAGCTTGGAAAATTGTCTTTTCAAGGTTATCCAGTTCATCCTCTAAGTTGATTTCATCTTCTAAACCTAATAAAGAATAAAATATTACACCGTCTTATTGAGTTTACACAATAGACTTTGAACCTTGAACTTGTCATCAGTTTTTTTTCTTTAGATGAACTTACGAGTAAATTTTCATGTACATCAAAATGTAACTAATGTTATAGCATCGTCCGAAAATCATCAAGTACACAGAATATTTGTAATCAAAAATGTATGAGATAGTTCTTGAAAATCTTTGATGTGAAATGACCTATTTATTTTATAAATACCTAAAACGAAGAATTCTCATTCTTATGAGTATTGCGCACAGATATATCTGGACAGCTTTAATATAATTTTCGTGTCTGAACATTCTTACTGGCACCTAGCCAAAGAAAATAACACCTTAGCAATGTTGGAATGATTTGTTATTCGTTTATATGCGAGAATTATTTGAGGGCTAAATTTGATAAATGACTCTATAAATAATATTAGTATTAATTAAGTAACGTTACAACTTTGCATTGCTTTCAGAAGATTATACATTCCAGAGGATAGTCAGAGGTAGAAAGAATTTATCAGTCCCTATAATTACAAGAGTCGTACTAACGTGACAACATTTGCGTAGCGTTGGGTAAAACCATTAACACGTGCCTACCTGGATTTCATCAGGAATTTCGTTATTAAAAATACCCAACAATTAAGTCATAGAGCTCTTAAAGTTTTAATTTTTTTTATCAGAACTGAACTGTGGTTCACTAATATATCTATTAATAGATATTCCCTATGTATCACCGGAAACATATTCCCTATTATTATTAACACGTAAATGAAAAACAATCCAGTGGGCTTCTGAGGGCTGATGAATGGCACCATTGAAGTGATATTGAATAAATTATAACATAAAAAAGGGTAATTTACCTTCTGTGGGAATTTCAGTGAGCAGTGTGTTTCTCTTTTCAGCCAAGGAGGCTAACGCGTCGCTCATAGCCGCCATGTCGTTCTTGGCCGCCTCCGGCCTGAGTTTGGACGGGTTGGACAGCCAGTCATGGGCAAGAGTTTTGTGCACGTTGATCCATTCCTGTATTTCAAGGACCTGCTTCATAGCTTCTTCCATACCGTGGACCGCATCGCCCAAGGTTTCCAGATGACTTTGTACCTATTCGGAAGAGTGGCTTTAGAAATACCAAGATCATTTAAGCGTAGTATATCGTTGTGGTTTAGTATAGTGTTTGTTTTACAAGATATTTACAGTGTTTTAGTACATTTATGTGAGGTGTTTTTATGAAGCTTTACGGAGTGCGTACGGCGATTTACTTGAATTATATGACACCCTTGAATTTATCTCAAAAATATATATTTTTTATTCATGACCCGTCCGAAGGTTTTTATTAGGTTTGGATTAAACTTAAATGTTAAGTTATGTTTTAATCACCAAAGTAGCGAATAGATAGAACGTTAGCCTTATCTTTAAATTTTATAAACTGGTGAACAATGTTGAGTTTTAACAACATATAATTATTATTCCTTATAAAATGTCAATTATATTCTTTTAAGGAATATTTTAGAGATAATAGGGATTCGGCCTTGACACAAAATACTTTATACTGTCACGAACCGTTCAATATTAAGCTTCTGTTTGTTTTTCAGTACCTAAACTTTCGCCACAACTTTATTATTCAAAGGATAGCACAACAAAAAGCATGATTCCAACCCACCCTACCCAGTTCGATCCCTACCCAATACCTACATCAACCTCCGCACTCGCGTATCCGTGTGGGTAGCGTGCTGAAGCCTTACCTTCCTCTCCAACGAGACCATTTTCTCGCTGAACTCTGGCGCCTCGAGGCTCTTAAGCAAAACATCGACCCTCGGCGCAGCAGCCACCTCGCTCACATGTTGCTACGGACAGACAACATGCTCAAACAACGCCGTGCGGGTTAGTATTGCGATATGTGTATAGTACATATATGTACATATATAGGCTCATTGTGAGACAGAAAGTTACGAGACTAGTTAAAGTAATGTCCGATATCTCTGAACCTTGGAACGAAATCTTGAATCTATAGGGCCTGTTGTGAATGTATCACTAAATGAGGTTCACTTAATATATATTTAATAAATACTATACTAATATTATAAAGGGGAAAGATTTGATTTGAATAAGTTCTGAAACTTCTGGACTCATTAAAAATTCTTTCATCTTTAGAATCCCACATTATCCCTCATGAATATTATTTACAACTTTTGTTAAATAACCGTGCAAAGCCGGGGTGGGGCGCTAGTATTCTATTATCTTAAAATGATTAGTTAAACCGAAGGATACTGACTTTAGTAACGTAATTCCAAACCGGCTGAACACATCTATACTAATATTATAAATGTGAATGTAAGTTTGTTTGTTACGCTTTCACGCGAAAACTATTCAACCGATCATCATGAAACTTGGTATACAAATTCTTGGAGGTATTAGAAGTAACATAGGATACGTTTTATGAAAAAATATTAGTATATAAAAAGCGAAGTATGGTATGTATGTTCGCTATGGACCTATAGACTCCGAAACGGCTGAACCGATTTCGATGAGATTTACAAGGATTGTCCAGATTGGCACATCCCTGTGTTTGGTAGCGATCGGATCGACATAATTAGTGGTACCCCGGCAAAGCCGGGGCGGGTTACTAGTATTTTAATTAACTGGTGATTACCACAGCGACAGTTCAGTGACCAATCCAATAAATAGCAAATCAAAGACGTTCGTAAATATATGTATATAGAAAGGCACGCAAGTTCAACGTCAACTTGGCAAAAGCCGAGCATTTTAATGTAAATATTTACAGATGAAATATAAAAATAGCTTTCTGTCCCACATAATGGTATCGCGGTGTAATGAAAGTGAAAATAAAGTGTAGTTCTCACGAGCGCACGTGTACAAACAAACGCAAACAGTGTGCACTCACCGCCATGTGCACTATTGGCGGCTGTGTGATCAAACATTGAAACGAATAGAGCCAATTTATATTAACACTTAAGCTATCTAAATATTCTCTTAAGAGCAATTACTTATATTTAACTATATAATTTATAATATAATTGTCTCTACTCCATTCTGTCTGTTTCAATTTGCACATCAAATGATACCAGGTGCAAAAAACACATTGCCAACGTCAAAGCATGTACATTTTATTATATACTAACTACGGCATAGACTATCTACCACATCATATTACTATGTTTTTTTACAAATATATTACAAATTCTTACTTCAAGGTTTATGCTAACTCGTTGGTTTTGTTCTTTTTCGGACCTGGCAAACTCAAAGCTTTTTAAACAGCGAGTTTATTATTATAACTTAAAATTGTATTTTTTTCAATATACATTTAACTAAATTGTGCTAATGCTAAGTAATATAATTCACCAATATGAAGAATAAGTAGGAAATAAAATTAAAAATTATTAGATGTATCGTTATCTTAAAATAATTAATGTTTGGAGACTTCACCACATCAAGAAACATTTAAAACAACAAAAATCAAACACGTGACAGTCCATGCGTTAAGGAGGGGGGGTAACTGACTTATAAATCACTCATTGGGTAACTGATCATAATATCAAAACGAGACTCGAACCCCGAACCTCATATAATATTCCCCAATATTTTTGAGGTACATACGACACGATGATTTAATAATAAAGGAAAGTAGAAGAGCATGTTTGCAATAAGTAAAAGATTAAATAGTTGTATCGTATAAGAAAATCAAGGGAAGGCTCAATACAGGGAAGACTGGAGATTGCTTCACTACCAAGAACAAAAAAACTCCCTAAAACTTTAGATCATAGGTTTCTCCGGTTTTACACAACACACAAGCATCAAACAACAGACTCAACGAGCAGATCGGTGGCCAAAACCCTTGCTGCCGTGGCCAGTACCTGGTCGATGAGGTCCTCGAGGCGGGCGCGCACGTGCAGCTCGCGCGGCGGGACCGGCAGTGGCGCGGTGTCGGCGGGCGACGCGGGCCGCGACACCGACGCGGCCGCCGCGCTGCACGCCGCCACAGCCGCAGAGAGACGCGCCTTCTCAGTTTGTAGGCGGTTGTGCAGACCCTGCGACGGACAGACATTTTTTTACACTCCTCATACAAGGAAAGTGATTTAGTCAAAACTTAAAAAAAAATTAAAACTCTAACAAAGACACAAGAAACTAACCACTGCTGGATGTGGGATAATCTTTACAACACCATAGCCACGACAAGGATGTAAGGACTCTGTGGTTACTTGTGTCAGAAATTTACATAGTTATTATATTTCCTACTTACCCTTGCTTTATCCAACAAGTCTCGTCCGTGTGTGAGGCCATCGACAGGCACATCCAGTTCAGTGATGGCCGGCTCGCACTCGTCCAAGTTGTTCAGGATGCTCTCTAACGTGTCTTCGTACTCCTTAAACTTAGCGAGACCTTCTCTAAGACGCCTTTCGATCTGGAGTGCAGTTGCCAGTAGACTCTTATGGCTGTCGTTGACGTTCTTCAACTGCTTGCCGACGGTGTCGCGAATCGATGGAGTCGTCGCTTCGTACCGTTCAATTTGGGCACGACCTTTCCCTTCCAAGTCGTCTAGTGTGGCACGATACTTTTGTATGTCGTCCAGGAGTACCGCGTGTTGAGCCAACTGCTCCTCCGTTTGCTCTCTGTTGGCGATGTAAAGCGAGTTGTGAGCCATGAGCTGGAACGACACTTGCAGGAGCCATTTTTCCGTGTCCTGCAACGATTGATGGTACTGGTTGTACTCTTTGATTTCGTTCTCCAGTTCCACTTTCTTCGCAGCGCACTTAGCTCTTAGAGAATTACACTTCTTCTCGATTTCAGTCACAGATTCCCTAACCGCAGGTTTCTTCGCCCATCCACTGAGCTCAGCGGCTTCCTCTTTGAGTCGATCTAGTTCTGGTTTCTTATTGTCAATTTCGTCTTCGATATGCTTGTACTTCTCAAGTAAAGTCTTCATCTCGCCCAGCTCCCCGCCAGTCGGTGGCACTTTATCGAGATTCTGTTCGGTGTTACTGATCCATTGGTTGAGTTTGTTCTTCGATTCTTCGAAGTCTTCCCATTTGCCAATTGCTGCTTTCAGTTGAGCTGTAATGGAGTTCAAGTCTATCTTCAGCTGATCCCAGCTTTCTTGTAAGACTTGCACATCGTTCCTTAAACTGTCCTGCTCCTCGGGTGGTGTATTATTAAGAGCTTTCTTAAATGCTTCTTGCAAAACGACCAAGAGATGGTGACCCTCAGTCATTCTATTACTGACGAGCTTAACGGTTTCCAGTTTATCTTTGGTTGTTTCGATATCGCCAACTCCGATGGAATCCTGCACGGTACCATGGGCGGTTTCCAACCACTGTTGCAGTTCTTTCTTTGCTTTAATAAACTCAGTGTGATCGGACAAATTTTTCTCGCCATTGGAAACTAGGCTCTGTATCTTGGTCAATAATGAAGTATACTCCGTTTGCAAATTGACAGTTTTATCACGGACCCAAGCGCAAGCACTCAGCTCCATGAGGTTTTCACATCTGTCGTTCAGTTCTTCTAAGACGTGCTTATTTGCGAGCGCTTGAGCAAGTAAATCCTAAAATATTTAACAATATTATTATAATGAAATGTAAGTTGTTTTGAAAAAATAAAAAAGAATTGAAGAGATTTTTTTAAATGAAAATTGAGTACTACAACTATAGATTGATTTTCATATAAGACCATATAATGAATTGATTGTAATCGGATTTGGATAAAAAGTGAGGTGATATTCAATTTTAGTCTTGAGTTTGTTATTCAGGAAAAGGTACTTACGCGACATTTGTCCAGATATTCGGGGGTGATTTTATCGACCTTCTGGACGGTTGTTAACTTGCCTCCGAAGTCCTTTACCCAGTTAGTCATCTTCTCTGACGTTTCCAAGAAATCTGACCAAGCGGAAAGACATTTCTCGAGAAGCTTTTTAGTATCCTTACAGATGTGTTGTAAATTCTCCCACTCTATCTTCAATTGCTTTATTTCTTGGTTAATATTATCCTTGCCTTCATTGCCCGTCGTTTCTAAAACAGCTTCGCTTAGTTGTATCGCTTTCTTTAGTAAGGCTTCTCCCTTGGGCAGAGTTTCAATAATTTTGTTAACGTTCTTTAGTTTCTTCTGCACTTCCTTCTTCTCTCCATGTGAATCGGAACATTGCTGTATTTCGATTTTGCAGTTGCGTATCCAATCATAGAAATTGTCGTAAGACTCCTTGTATTGTATATGCGTGTTAACATAGTCTTCAAGTTTCTGAATAGAAATGGAAAGCATTTATTTCAATTTGTGAACAAGAAAGTATATAAAATAAACATAAAATCATGACTCAAGCTACTACAGAATAGCAAATAAACTTACGCCGATCATGTCACTAACAGTCTTCCTGATATCTCCATATCTCTTCAGGCTATCTTCAATATCCTTGGATTTAAGTGATGCATCTTCTCGGAGCTTTTCATTGAGTTTATTGACTAAATCTTTATGTGAATCAATGTCTCGATTGAAGGTCCTAAACTTCTCTAATTTGGCCTTCTTTTCTGATAGATCATTAAGTAGAGAGTCATCAGATTGAATCTTCTGATCAATATCGTCCAACCATTCGACCAGGAGTTTGTGAATCTAAAATCATCAATGTGTCTTCATTACACGTGTGTTAATTTATAAATGTAGACTACGGTCTCTAAGGCATAGCCTTACACCATTAAAGACATAGAATGATAAATATAAAAAATACGGGTACAGTTAGTTGATAATTAAATTATTATTATTAACTAACTCTGCCCATGACTTCGTCCGCGTGGAATAGTGATATTGGACAACATTTTTAATATTTAAGACTACGCTTTTACCAAATTTCTTTTAAATCGATTAAGTAGTTTAGACGTGAGAGCGCAACGGAGAGGCAGACTAATTTAGCATTTATAATATTAGGGATTAAAAACTATTTTTTGTGTGAAATAATTCTTGTGATATTCGTATTCTAATCATTTGATGATTGATTTACCTTAGATATATCATCAAACTGTGAAGCTCTGCTGGTCAATTTGTTCCGAACGTCCTGCAAGTCGGCAATTAGTTTATCAAACTCTTGCTTCAAATTATCCGTATCCTCTTGGATCTTCGCTGCGCCGGCTTGCTCCGTATTCATTATCACCTTCTCCTTCAATTCCAGAAGATACCTCAGCTTGTTCTGGCCCTGCTCAAGAGATTGACGCAGAAGTTTCACGGTGTTCAGCTTATTGTTCACTTCCTGGAGGTTGTTGGGTATGTCAGCACACTGGTTGAGTTTCTCGCGAGTCCTGTCCAGCCAGTCTTGACATTCTCCGTACAGAGCATTGTGCTGTTGGTGTTCCTGTAAATTAAGATAGTTCGCTGTATATTTTTTATCTCAGAATTCAAGCGCACGAGCGAACAGGTCTCCACGATATTCACAAACATTTGCATAGAAGTTAAGGCGTTGCTAGAAAGAGGTCAGGATTAGACAAGAAAAAGGGGAAGCGAAGGAGGGGATAGATGTGAGAAAAGAATGGAAACCTGCCGCATCTCACTAATTAAAAGAAATACCGTTTTAATTTTACCGTTGTGTTCTCCGCTCGAAGTCGCCCATTGGGACTGGTTCTGCTACTATGATTCTCGTCGCAGATATAGGACGTACCTTGGTCCTTATTTCAAAAGTATTACACTAAGAAGTTATTAACTTCGTGTTCGAGATAATAACTGAAGCAATTGATCCCATGATCCTTAAGGATATGCAATTACTACAGATTTTTTTCTGCTTCTGACTGCTTCTTCCAGTTCAATATTTTTAAGAATTACCTGGTAATGCAGCTCTAGTCTCTTCATCACCTCCTTGGCCAGTGACAGCAAGGCGTTGTACTTGGTGGTCAGCTGAGTGATCCCGTTAGAGATCCTTGTGTCAGCACAGGTTTCTAGGAGAGTCTGTGCTCTCATGTTAAGTTTGTCCAACTCAGCTTGCCAGTCGAATAATGTTTGGAGGTGACCCTGGATCAATGATTTACATATATTACCTATTTAATTAATAGTATTCCACTACTGCACAAGTTCCACAATCTATATTTGTATTTGTAACCACATTATAATATTTATAACAAATAATTTATATTTAAAAAACATTTTTTTAACCATTCCAACGACGCTTAACCTTGTGCTTGGATATGGTTCACAAGTCAAATAGAGAGATTCGAACCCACGACCCAACTTTTATAGTCAAATATACTTAAGCATATGGCTATTGGCTATCATTTGTGTTCAGTAATAAAGAATTGGAACATAACATTTGCGTTAAGTAACGACTAATTTTTATGTTTCTTTTTTGTAGATAGCCTCATTTGAATTTCTTTAAACACCATTATCCCTTCGTTGCGTTTGGGTTTGCCTTAAATATGTGATAAACGAATCCAGATAATTTAGCGTTAAGTACATAAATAACATTTATGATTTATTTGTAAAGCGTACCTGGAACTCTTCAAGAACAACTTTCTTTTGTTCCAAGTTGTTCTGCAGCTTATTGAAAGATTGTACGAGTTTTTCAGTCTTCGACAACCAGTCCAAGGCTTCCTTGTATTGCTCTTCGTATTCTGTCCACTTGACGATACCTCCCTCGATGAGGGCTTTCGTGTTGTTTAATTGCTCTCTGTGAAAAATCAGTAAAGCATTTCTAACTTTATGTCAAATAGATACAATTAAATGCAAATTATCACATTGTTGCAAGAATAATTTAAATTCTTTGAATTTTTAGAGAAATAATGACTATAAGATAATTTAATAATTTTAGACTAGGGACGTCCTGATGCGACGACTAGCATAGTGGTAGAGCCCACGGAAGCAGCAGCGCCTGTTCCATGAATGAAGTCGCTCGACGTTGAATGTGGGCAGCGATATTTTCTTAACATCTAAAGAACTGCTTGCTCATTTGCCTCCTTCTATAAAAAAAATTATAAAGACTACTTACACATAGGTATCGAACTCTTCCTGTAATAGAGCCACTTCCTCTTCGATCTCCTCCCTGTCGTCATCATCAGCCAAACTGCAAGATATTTCACCAAGCTCAAGGGCCTTTTGTAGTTTCTTCTGACCCTCTGGTAGTTCGCTTTCTAACACCTTAAGCTGTGATATTTTGCTGCTTAGCGATTCCTTATCTCCGGTCGCATCGGAACATTTTCCTAATCTTTCTTTAGCGGCTCTAATCCATTGGACGAAGTCTGTACCGGCATCAATGAATGCTTGATGTTGTTCCACCGTCTCCTTCTGTTTTTCATATAAATCTTTAGCCTGTTTTGTCAAGGTCTCGTACTTGCTTGTTATTTCAGACGCCGGCGCTTGCTGCATCAACTCTGAAGCCTTGGAAGTTACAGACTGTATCATTGGTTCAAAGGAAACAATATCTTGTACAATATTGTTTGTTTGACGAAGTGTGGCCTTTCTTTCACCGAGGCTAAGACCGGTCGTAAGACCGGCTACACGGTCCTGTCCTTTTTTAGACTTGGCAACCTTTTGTTCGCATACTTCTTGTAATTTTGCCTCTCTGTCTGAAATCCATTGCTGCAATTGAGAATAACTAGAGCTATAATCTGCCCATTGTAGCAAAGCGGTCTCTAGATGAACCTTTGCAGTGGTCATTTTCTTCACCAGACGATCCCACTCACTTTGTAATTCTTTTAGTTCAGTGTTAATCTTGTCTTTACCATCTGATCGAGTATTTCTTAAGACTTTTTCTCCACTATTGACAGTAGCGTGAACAAGATTCTGACCTTCTTCACGACGCTTTAAAAGATCTTCGATTTGTTCTAAGCGTTTTTGCAAAGCTTCTTTGCTGCTATTGCTTCCGGCTTCACTTCCACTACGAGTAATCTCCCAAGCGTCGTCAATCCATTTCTTTGTCTTTACATAATTATCGTCATAAGTTTGATGCTGCTCATAGTTAGTTTCTACTTTTTTCAGAACATCATTAGCCATGTTGATTAGAACTTGATATCTCGAATTAAGATGACGTAGCTGGTTATTTACATAGGTGTCAAGATGTGAAGACAGAAGCCCGGCCGCTGACGAATTGAATCTATCGATATCGACCTTGCCCTTGTGTAACTGGCCAACAATTTCTTTAACCTCGTTAACTTGAGCGCCCTTTTCTTTCGCCGTTCCGAGCAAAGCTAACTTATGATTTTTGATAAGAATTTCTTTTTGTTGCAACCAATCAGAAAGCCTTTCGTACTCATCTTTGTACTCTCGCCACTGACTAATAGTATTCTCCAGTTGACTTTTCTGTTGTTTGATTTCTTTAAAGAGGTCATCGAAGCTTTCTTTAAGAGCTTTCATTTCATTCTTAATAATTGTTTGTCCTTCGGGGGATGTACTAGCTAAAAGAACTTCACCAGTGTGTTGCAAGTGCTCCAATAACAATTCTCCTTGAGCTTGTTTATTAATTAACGCATCCAACGGAGTCACAGCATTCTCGATTGCTAACTTGTCACTTAATGGTTTTGATTTTAAGGATGGAACTTTTTCTCTAGCCCTACCTAACCATTGAATAAGTTCGTCGTGAGCTTCTTTGTATAAACGGTGATCTTTATATTGCTCTTCACGGTCTGAAAGTAGTTTTTTGATTTTATCATAAAGTGAATCAAATTTATTAAGAGCCTCTTGGGCCCTAGTAGCAGCTTGATTTTGTTGACCACTTGCGATCATTTCTGCAGCTTTAGCCTTCAACGTGTCGACATCCAAGCGATCACAGCGAGCTTTTTCCTCGACTTCCTTAAGCTTTTCAAGTTGGGCCCGTTTATCAGACATTGAACTTTCGAATGGTGTTAACTCTGACAACATACTCTCAAGCCAAGAGTTACTTTTATCGACGAACTGAATTTGCTCCAAGAATCCAGCCCATTTTGTTACAGAATCATCTAACATATTTTTAGTTTCAATCATTCGTGACAACAAAGCTGACCACTGTTCTTGCAGCGTGACCAAGGCGTTATTTATGGCTTCGTGGCCCGGCGGTGCGGTATTAGCCATAACGTTTTGTGCTAACTCTACTAATGATTGCACTTTTGTAAATCCTTCATCTTTAGATAACAAAAGATTTTGTATAAGAACTAATTTTGTTTCTAAATCATCTTGTGAACACGAACTCAAATCTGCACAAAAATCCAACTTATCTCTCAACTCTTCAATCCATTGTGAACACTCAGCGACATTGCTAGTGAACTCTTGATGTGTCTTAACATATTGCTGCCATCTGTTCGTCAGATCTTTAACTTTTTGAGATAATGTTTGGTATTTTACAGTAAGGTCAGATATTTGCGACCCTCGCGGACCTAGCATTCCTGTATAAAGATGCTGCGCTTTTTCTGTAATGTTATCAATTTCAAGTTCTTTTGCACGAACTTCACCTTGAAGTTCTTGGAATTTGTTATATTGGTCTTGTTTTTCTGCTAATGTCGCTTTAAGGTCAACAGCATGAATTTGATTATCGGTATTTCTAATCCAAGCCAAGCATTGATCCTTCATATTTTCGTACTCACTCCATTGCTGAATTTTGTTCTCTAAGCCTTCTATAGTTTTATTGATGAAGGAAACCAATCCTTCCCATTCTTGGTGAGAAGCATCAATTTGATTTCTTACGTTAGCTTGTCCACTACTTATAGTACCGGGCAGAACATTCTCCCCTAAGGAACGTATCTTATCAATACGATTCTTTTCTTCCGGTAGATTAATTTGCAATGATTTTAATTTTTCACAATTACTGCTTAAAGCCACTCTTTCTAAGTTCACGTCGCCCCATAACTGAGCTGTATTATGAGTTGCCTCAACCCATTCCTGAAGATCCATGACAGCTTTTGTATATTGTTGGTGGTTATTAACAATAGCTTCATATTGTTCGACGAATGATTTCGCCCTTGCTAAAATAGCGTCATGTCTTTGTTTAAGTTGATTAATTTCTTTTGAAATATCCTTTGTGACATCAGGCAAGTTTTGCGCCCGACTTTCTAAATCGCTAATGTCTTGTTGATGGGCGATTGCGTCTTGTAGGTAATTTCTATATACATTTAATTGATTACGTTTTTCGTCCAAGGTTGCTTTTAGTTCGATTTCTTTAGGAAGATTCTTTTCAGCAAGTGTCAGCCACTGCTGAACTGTTCTCAAATTATCTTCAAATGAAGACCACTTGCTAAGTTCGGAATCCAAGTTTCTTTCAGCCTTGCTTATACTATCGAATAAGTTGTCTACGGCTTGTTGAATGTCTTGTAATTGTTGTTCTATTAACTCTTTTCCCTCTGGTGATGTTGAAGGATATAACTTCTCGCCCAGCTCAACTGTGTTGTTGACTAAAAGAGTCGCGTTTCGTTGTTGGCTCAATAACTCATTTAAGCTCTCTCGTTTCGCATTGATCCCGTCAGGAGTATTAGACAAGTTCTTTTGGCACTCTTCAAACTTCAATTGAGCGGTCTTAATCCAGTCAGTGCATTGGCTGTACCTATCTTGATAAGCAGTATGGTCGTTAACTGCTTGCTGACATTTCTTTACGAGTTCTTTAGCTGTGGAATGTACTGATTGGAAGCGCGACGTCATTTGTTGAAGATTCATTGTAATTCTTGTGTCGTTACAATTTTCAATTAGATCACTGAATTCGTCAGTTAATTTATCAACATCGTTTTCTGTCTTTTTAAGGTTAGCTAAAATAGCCTGAAAGTAAATTATTTTATTTTAGATTCAATATAATTTATTAATACAATTGGTATTTATTTTAAGCTAGTCTACGACAACTACAATTAGTATCGCCACTAAGATTATTATATTATATTAACCTTCTAATAGAACCAAAACCATTTATAGTTAGTTAAAACCATCATAAGTAAAGTGTCATCTAAGTCATAGAACAGAGATATACAGTGTAATTCTCATATTCCCTTTAGTTAGATACTAAAATAAATTAATTTTGGTGAAATTAGACACTACTGAAAGTTATTTCAACTTATAAAAGTGCGAAAAAGTAACTAAAAATTTATTTTCTTTTTAGAATCTTACTTGGTCCAAGGCTTCACCCAAACGTATGACCACATTCAAATCGTTCTCGTGAAAATCAATTGCTTTACTTAAATCCTGTTCAACACATGGTTTAATTAGATTCACTGCTGTTTGTTTAAGACAAAATTAAGTTAAATACATACCTGATATTTATTAAGTTGATCGACTTTTTCCTCCAAAGCAGCTTTGGGTGTGTATGTTTTCAAACTCATTTCAGTGTCGCTTAGCCAATGCTGAAGACGGTCGTTGGCGCTGTCGAACTCAATCCATTGCTGAATTTTGTCTTCGATGCCGCGCTTTACATCGTGAACGGTTGTAGTAAACTTTTCAAGGTCAGCTCTAAGAAGACTTAATTCACGTGACATACCATCTTTGCCTCTAGGCGATAATTTTGCATTGTTACTATCTATAAGATCTGACAAAATTTTTAACTTGTTGCTACCAGTTGGAACGGCGTCTAATAACTCTTGAAGTTTAGCTAACTTGCTCTGCAGAGCGGCCTTATTTCCAGTAAAGTCAGAAAGGAGGTGCAAACGATCCCACAGGTGTTTTTGGTAATCTTGTAATGATTTCTGTTGGTCTGCGAATTGTTGGTAGATTTCAAAAGTACTTTCATGCTTGTCAATTACAGTCGATAGCCTATTGGTCAACGCATTATATCTATCCCAAACCGATTGAATGATGGTCGTCATCTCATCGCTCTGTTCTTTGCCAGTATGTAAAGTAGAAGCTACACTTTTAGCTTTTTCAGTAACTGTCTCAATAACTCGTTTATGGGAATAAATTTCTTGCAACAATGTCTTATTTTTGAGAAGCTTCGATTTGATTTCTTGAGCTGAATTTAAAACCGCTTTCTCCTCGTTTTCAACTATTTTTTCTTTTTCGTCTAACCAGGATAACGTTTGTTGTAATACTTCTTGGTAACTAGACCACTGTAATGTTTGAGATTCGTATTCTTTTTGTTGTTGCAAAATGCTATCATTTAGTCGATCCCATCTTTCTCTCAAAACCCGTATTTCAGAGCGAACATTTTCCCTGCCGTTTGCAGCAGTTTCCGGTAATACTTTATCACCCGCCGTAGTTAAAATTCCTATTTTATGTTCGCCGTTATCTCGTTCCAATAAAAAGACTTGCAATTTGCTCCCTTTGCTTTCAATACTCAGTTTATCTTCTTTAGTTGTCATTTGTGAGAGTTGCTCCTCTAATGGTTTAAGCCATGCGTCAAATTCGTTCCGTAACTGAATATATTTCTTGTGATCAGTTACTACTTCGGACCAATGATTTACGATTTCTTTTGAAATTACGTGTAACTGTTGATATCGGCTACTTATTTGTGTCACGAGAGGCTTGAGCCTCTCCACGCCGCTTACTTGAATAAGATTATGTGATTCATCAACAAAAGAATCGATTTCTTTTTCTTTGGCATGAATACCGTTGCGAAGATCAACGTATCTTTGCAGCTGTGCCTCTTTTTCTTGTAAAGTAGAACAGAGTGCTTGTTCACGACATTTAGTTTCCATGTCTTTTAACCATTCAGTAATAGCTTCGATAGAAGAATCAAATTTGTTCCAAATCTCCAAAGTATGGTTAAGCTTTTGTTCAGAAGACCCAATACTGTCAATAGTGTTACGTAGTTGGTCGTGTAAGTTATCAATTTCAGAGTTAATTGCTGCGTTGCCAGCCTCCGACGTACTTTTACTGACTGAAGTGAATATAGTGCGAATCTCGTCTAATTTGTTAGATCCGATCTTCTCAATGTCTTTGAGAGCTGTGACAGCCTGTAGCTTTCTAATGATTTCAGGTTTTTCGCCGGCGCCATTTTCACAATCAAGCACTTTTTCTGATTGGGAACTTACCCATTCCTTAAATTGTTGAATAAGGCGGACAAGATCTTCATGACGTTTCACACAATCTTCTAGATTGTCTTGTAAGGTTTGAGACTTAGTGACGATATTCTGGAATAATTGTTTTATTGATTGCAAATAGACATTCAAAGATGCATCATGTGTTTGATCAACAAGCTGTTGGGCTTTATCGCAAACAGATTCGACAAGTTGCTGATGAGTCATAATCTCTTGGTGCATTAACTTATGGTTCTGTAGCTGAGCTTTCTTTTCTTCCAACGAAGCTTTTAATTCAGTATGACGCTGCATTGCTTTTTCAACATCTTTGAGCCATTTAGTTAATTGCTCTTGAGCCAAAGAAAAGTCAGAAAATTGTAAGAGACATTGATCAAGTTTATTAACTGTTTCTTGGAAACTATCCCCAAAACTATCGAATAAAGTTCTGATCTTTCTTATTTTCTGGCGGATGACTTCTCTGCCGTCAGGGCTCGTGTGGGAATATAGCTTTTCACCTAAACTAAGAAATTCCTCAAATGCGGGGGTCTTTTTGTTTCTAGTTTCATAAAGCTCCTTAGCTTTATTTTGTTTCTCCTGTAAGACAGCATAATCTCCAACTATTTCATTCAAATCCTGAAGCTCCCCGAGCATATTCATCAACCAGCTTTCCATGTCATTGAAATCTTTTTCGAATGCAGTATGTTCAGCCACAAACACTTCGTATTTAGAGACAATTTCATTTACAAGGTTATTTAGGGTATGATACCGTGTAGCTAATTTTGATGTCTTATTGGTGAGTTCTGACTCACTTGATACATTTTGTTTATTGCTGGTTAAATCTGCAAAGTCCCCACTTCTTGAGGCCAGTTCATTTCGTATTTCTTTGACTTTTCGCAAATGGCCTATTTTAGCCTCAAGATTATTTTTAAGACTTTGATCTCTTAATTGGTTTTCTTTTAACTTCAGCCATTCTTCAAGTTCATCTAAAGTTTTTTGACTCTCATTCCAATGCTTCAACATTTCTTTAAGTTTTTTGTCTTGCTCTTCGCATTGTGTAGCAAATTGCGTCCAAGTGGTTTTTAGCTGTTCGTACTCACTTATAAGTACGGGGTGCCCGTTCGGACTTGTATTTTCTAAGACAATATGTAGTTGCGTTTTTAGTTCATCAAGAACATTTTGAATGATCGGTCCTTGCGATGTTACTTTTTCTATCGCCAAAATTTTAGCGTCCACGTCATCTTTTTGCGTTACAACACTGTAAGTCAGCATGCTATTTTCGGCAACAATGTGATTGAGTCGATCTCGAGATTCCTCGAACATTTGTACGTATTTTTCATGATCTACAACATGACGCTCACATGTGGTAACTCTTTTTCCAAGCTCTTTTGACATTTCTCTGTATCGGTCGATAGTTTTAGATAGACTTTTTTCGGCTTCTTCATCTGGCATTAACTTAATTTTTTCCGTTAGCTGAGTAAGCATAGACTCATGAAGCTCAACTTCTTGAAGTAAAATTTTATTGGCATGGAGTTGCGCCTTCTTTTCGGGTAAAGTGGCGCATAACTTGAAATCACCTAATTCGGTTTCTTTTTCACTTATCCATTTCTGTACTTGGTTAAAGGTATCGTCAAACGATGATCTTTTGTTTATAGTTGTTTCGATATCTTTAATCACATTATTCAGTGCATCGACAGAATCTTCGAAGTAATCTCTTAAAGCTCTAAGTTCATTTCGAATTTGTTCACGGCCTTCTGGGTTTATTCCACTGAATAAAGCTTCTCCGGATTCGATTGCATTATTTAGTAATTTTTGACCTAAATCCTTATTTTCACTGAGTTTTTTTACTTGTGCTAAATCAGCCGCTGATGGTTTTGCATGTTTACTCATAGCTGCCAAATCTGCGATTCTCGCGTTGGTATCCGTAAGCCAATTTTTAAATTCTGCAATTGATTTGTCGTATTTTCCTTTGTTGTTCTTGAGGTCTTTCAGTCTATTTAAATGATTATCCATGAACTTATTGACGGCCTGATATCTACTTACTAAATGATTAATATATTGTAATACCCGAGATTCAGGATTACGAGATAATATCTTATCTCCGATTTCAGTAAATTTGTTCACTTCGTCTCCATAGTTCTTAACGGCAATATTAAGTTTTTCTATTTCAACAATTTTGTTCTCTATTGCATCCGCATCGAGTAGGTTCGCAGCCTCTTGTCTAACTAAATTCTCTTTATCTTTTAACCATTCAGAGACATGTTCTAATAGTACTTCATATTCTTGCCATGCTTCTATATTTTCCTGTAGTCTATTTTTGATTTCTTCGCAATTCGATGTCAAAACATCTAGATTCTTTTGAGCTTTTTCTGTCTGGATTGCTGCTTCTTGCGCAGTTGCTGGTTCGGCTACTACGCGTAATATTTCACAAGCTTCCTTTAATTCGTTAATCTTCTGCTTGCAATCAGCAATCCCATTTTCAACGTCAGTAAGAGCAGCGGTTTTAACTTCCAAATTGTATTTATCACTTGTTACATCAGGTACACACCATCTTGTCTTATCGTCTAAAATCTTCAAATTCCTATTAAACATACTGAGTTTATCAGTAAAAAGTTTTTGCAAGAATGTTAGAAGAGTTATTTCAGTTTTATTAGCATGTACTAAAACACTTTCAAATCTCTTTTGTAAGGTGCTTAGTTCTTTAGGTACCAATGATTCATAAAAACCTGGATAATTGGCATTCATTTCAGACACATTTTCAGAGAGGTTATCGATTTCGTCGCTTACATTTTGTAATTCGACTTTGCAAGCCTGGCACTTCTTTAAGCGATCTAAAATCTTCGAATTATCGCCAGACATGTCATCGCATTTAATAATATCATCCCGAATTTTGCTGATATTATCCGATAGGCGTTTTATGTTCTCCTTCAATTTGTTTTCTTTGGACTCCAAAGATGACACTGCGCTTTCCAAATTAGTAGCCAGCGTTTGTAAAGCTTCAAATTCGTTATCAAGATAATCCATAATGGACGAAACTTGACCCATAGGAATATTTTTGTTTAGATTAGTTATCTGTTCGCACTTAGCTTTAATACTGTTCTTGAGCCCTGTGTATATTGGTAACTCCTCTTTGTATTTTGTAAGATGATTTTGTCCAAATCTGATTTCTAAATTATCACAGGCATTTGACAAATTTTGACCCGTTTCACTTAACCAAGTAACAACTTGATTCTTCGTGTCATCGATTTGTCGCCAAACGAGAAGTTGAGATTCCAAATCTTGAATTCTTTTAATGATAGCGTCATTTTCTTTTTCCCAGAGTGTTTGGGATTCCAAAAATGCATTTTCTAATGGACTTGTGTCAAATCCTCCTAATGTGGAAGCTTGTTTGAGAACGGATTGTTTGATAACATCCATTTGATCTAATAGACCCTTAGATCGCTTAAGAATTTCATAGGATTTTCTAGCTTTATCCAAAGCTTGAGCAGTCTGTACGTAATCACTTGGAGCATCCTTGCACTCATTGTGTAACTGTTGAGCTCTACTCATCTCTCTGTCGAACGCCACAGTAAAATTCTTTAACTCCTGTAATGTTGAGGACAGTAAAATGTATCTATTTTTAGTATCACGCACGGTATTAACTATTTGATCCCAGTTATGATCAGCCGCGGACAACGAATTTTGAATGGTTCCCATGTTAGGTTGGTCTTCTCTCATTAAATGTAAACCTTCTTCGCGTAGACCTTTTCTAACAGATTGCTTTTCTTTAAGCTCTGTGTCTAAAGTATCTAGTTGCTCCGATAAATCTTGAATGGCAGCTTCTGTCAATGGTACGGGTTTTTGAGCCATTTCATTTAAAGTCGATTGAACGTTGTGTAAAACTTCCGATACAGCTTGATGTTGCACATTAAATTTATCCCACCTCGCACCAACTTTTTGTACTAAATCTCGTTTAGATGTGACAAGATTAAGCAAAGATTCAGCTTTGACCTCGATTTCTTTTACTAAACTTATGGGCGAAATTATCCTGCCTGTATTTTGATCAGTCACCTTGACTTTTGATGGCCCATCTAATAGAACAACATTGCTCTTCCACTCCGGCACTTTTGTTATAACATTGACAAGCTCTTGACGCAACGACTCATAGCTGTCAGGTGTAAGTTTCGGCCCATCAATTTGATATTGAATGTGAGTTAAATGTTGCTTTGTGTCTTCATACCAATTCAACAAGTCAGACCATTTCTTCAATATGGCCTTATTTTGTTGAATATTTGATTCAATCAATTGGTAATGCTCTGCTATATTTGAATATGTGTCACTTAAGGTGCGAGACTCATTAGGGTGCGAAGCTAGAGTCATATTCTTAACTTCGTTGTAAATATCTGCGAATTCCGGTGCCTTAGCTGCATGTTCTTGCAGTAGGACGTGCATGGATTGTAGCGATGGTTCAACTTTACCGGCATCTACTTGATCAAAGCTTTCTGTCTTCCTTCTAAAGTCAGTGATCCAATTATCAAAATTATGAAGCTTACTCAAAAATTCTTGGCGGACAATAATTTTGTCTGAAAGTTCATTTATTTTACTACGAACTGTTTCCGCGAGCGTATTTGTACGTTCCCTAATATCAGACACTTTGTTTTTCAATAATGTGGCACCTTCCGGCTGTATACTGTGGCAAATGTTATCACAAGTCTGTGATAAGGAAATTATTTTCGCCTGTTGCTGTGAAATTTCGTTACCGAATGACTTAAGTTTATTTAATTCTCGGTCTAGTTTTTCGACTTGAGGTGACTCGACTGTTAAGTTACGGCTACTCAACATTTTTTCACCGTTTTCTATCCAACTTTCTATTTTTTCTGCGTCCCGCTCAAAGTTTTCCCAATTAACAATAAGTTTTTCCAGTTTACTATTCCACTGGTCAGCTTGATCGTGAACAACGGCCCAGCGAGAATGAATGGCATCTACTTCGTCAGGGGCACTAGTTTTTCCTGATAGTTGATGACTAACACTGGAGAGAATCTGCAAATTCATTAGTTGTTTTTCGCAATCCGTGATCAAAGCTCTCGACTGTTGCTGTAGTTGCTGAGCTTCAGGTAATGATGAAGGCTTGGGAACAGTACCCAATTTAATCTCTGCCTCTTCAATCCATGGTTTAATTTCGGCAACACCTTTTTGATATTTTTGCCAACTCGCGAGGTCATGCTCAACCACTTTTGTCTGATGTTCTGTAGACCTTTGCAAGTCAGCAATCATTTTCTCCAATAAAGCGACTTCACCTTTTAGTCTGTTGGCGTCCTGAACGCGATGTTCAATGGCCAACTTCGTTCCCTGGTCTGCAATATTTTTGATGACATGTAACTTTTCTGCGATTACTTTCTGCAGGCTTTGCGACTTCTCGACCCTCTCTTCTGGTGAAATATTTTCTGAGCGTATTTCAGATATCAACGCCGGACTTTCTTTCTTGATCCATTCACGAACATGTTCTAATTTGCGTTCGACCTTAACCCACTCTTCATTGAATTTCTCCAAATGCTCAACTTTAGTAATAACTTCATCTTGAACTCTTTCCAATTTTCGTTCAATAGTTTGTAAGTCTTTTTCGATAACAGGTTTCGGCTTGTTTGCTGTAAGTGATTGTAGTTCAGCATAAGTTTGCTGTAACTGCGGCAGCCTTTCTGTTTTAGCTTTTTCAATGTCTTCATTGATAACTTTTGTTTCATGCAACTCTCGGCTAATATTAGTCACACCTAATTCTAAGCCAGGGTGAGCAACATAGTTCTCTATTTTGTCGATATCTGATAGTAATTCCTCTTTTTGATATTCATAGTTGGACCAAACCTTGTGTGTATCACGAAGCTTGTAAAGGCGATCTGTTGAAGTTTCATAAGCTGTATTCCAGCCAGTTTCCAAATTTCTAACATCTTCTCTTACAAACGCTGGAGCGTTAGCATCCTTAATAAGTTCTTTGCCGCGTTGAAGCATCGACATAACAGAAGATCGCTGGCGGTCCAATTTCTGGACAGCGGCCTGTTGTTCCAGGACCAGCTGCTCCACTTGTTGCAAGGACTGAGGCTCAGGTTCCACCATGGCCTGTTTTTGGGCACTTTCCAATATGCAGATCACTTCATGGACTTCACGTCTATATGTATAGCATCTAGTGTATGTCTCCGTCTTTATCATGGTTATCTCAATGGTCGGAATTAGATTTTTGTATCTTTGTATGAGATTTTCAAGTTTAATTTGTTCATCCTGAGCCTCCATCTCTGAACAATGATGGGTGAGCATGTCTAATGTTTGTACCAACCACTTCATATCTTCGCGTTTTCTGTCAGCCTCGCGGCAAATATTCTGAAACAGATTTATTCCAAAATTTACTATTATTATAATTAATGTATGTAAGTATGATCGAGGGCGAAATAAAGCTAATGTCTAGTCATACTAGCTTTATAAAAAATTTGATTTCAGCCATTTTAGATCTTCTAGTTTACAACAAATAAAATATGGTGAACACAATGAGCTTTGGAAAAAAAATTGTTTTTGTGGGATTTCTTGACCTTGACAAGTTTCTTATGGTATCTCCGCATTGTAAGATCTTAATCAATCATCACACATATAAATAAACTTGTATAATGGTGCCATTCATGTTTAAATAAAATATTAATTACCATCAACTCCCTCAGCTGTTTCCAAAGTAAGCGTAAAAACATAAAAAGCAGTTAAAATCTTATCTAAAGGTATCAAAGAAATCTGAATAGTGCGACAATAACTGTGACGAAATCAAGTAAGCATTTTACAAGGTTTTGTACAGTTCAAAGACGGACGTCATATTTAAAATTTACAATTAGCCTCAAACATATATTTCCTATCTCTGCCTACCCGAAAGATGAATATTCCATACACGAACAGAAAGTGAGATCTGAGGGCTTGTTTTAAATTATCTAAACATTTAAAACATGTTTTTAGACAAATGTATGTACCGAAAGTGAGAGAAGAAGGGAGAGAGGTGTGCCAGGATCGTGCCAAATGGAAATCCGTGATCTCTGCTTGCCCCTCTGGGTTACGGGCGTGAGCGCATATTTATTTATTTATTTTATAGACATTTTGGACAATATTTTTTTTAATATTTATTTCACTGACTTTAGTTAATTTCGTCAATTTATAATCTCACAAGGCATATTATAAACTGACAACAAATAGTAAATGGAACGAATCATTCACAATTTGACATGTCATTTCTAGACTTATGACTTATCAAATTGTGAATTTCAATCTATTAAATAAAACTGTAATATTTAAGTAAATGATAAATGTGGAAAAAGTTACCTGGAATATGGTCTTCTCTCTTTCAAAAGCTTCAGCAGAGTCCACTTCTCTTACAATACTGTCCATTGTCTTATCGACATGGTCCATCCACTTCCCCATCTCCCTGAATTTCTCCCTATAGGCATCCCATTTGGCAGGAATCCTTTGTAGTTGTTGTCTAAAATGTTCGACTCTATGAACTGTGGACTCCCATTGTTGTTCGCATTTGCGTACCTCCTCATCTAATGTCGTGTCTCCTGTCTGTTGCGTGTAACTTGTTGAGATTTTCTTAAGATTTTGAAGGCAATGCTCCACTTGCATAATCTTGCCTTGGTTACGGAAGTACTCTTCATTTCTAATAAGTATGCCATCGGCGTCATCACTTTGGTTGTAGGCCTGTGAAATAATTTTGTATTACTAGTATTGTTTGCTATAGTAATAGTTTTTTTAAGGAATTAAGTGGCAAATGAGCAAGCGGATCACCTGATGTTCAGTGACCGCTACCCATACACATCCGCAATAAGCAAATGTTTTGCTCATGCGTTGCCTCCCTTAATGGACAGAGGAGGGCATAGACAGGAAAAAGGATATTTCCTCTTCTCCCTTAACCCCCTCCCCGTTCCCATCTTATCCTTATGAGGAACGAACTCACTCATCCGACGAAACGCAAAGTACTTCTATTCCACGCCTGTTTTCTGTGAGGTCGTGGTATTTCACGGGTCGAGCTGGCCCGTTCGTTCAACAGATGTTGTTGTTGCGGACTCTACCACTGTGAAAAAAGGTCCATTTGCACCCTAACCATCTATTACATTATTTACCGATTATATTTTTAGAGAATATAATTAGAAATAAATCATGTTTATAAATAGTTTGATATTTTTTTAGCTACAACATTACCTGTTCCTCATAAACAAGTTCCTTCTCAATGTCCTTGATACAATGGTGGAAGACTGTCTCATCCAGACGGAACTCCAAACGCATAAGGTGTGGAGGCGCTCGGTCTAGCAGTTCCTTCCAGCGACGCTGTAACTCCTCAACTGTCTGCACGACGCGGGGTCGGTCCTCTGGATTTACTAGCTGTAAGTAGTACATTTTATTTATAAATTTGCTGCCTAGCAAAATGACTAATATATTATTATAACCAATTTACTATATTAAAGAATATATACAAAGAAGAATCACACAAATAGAAGAACCTATTGCAGGTTCAATGAGGGTCAACATTACCTGCAGATTTCCCTTCTTTTACTATCAAGATATATATAACATAATTTGTTTTTTCGTTTAAAGATTCTTCTGCTTGTTAGTGGAACATTTAATTTTTGGACAGCATTATTACTTATAATGAATCTATTACCTCAATTAGCTCCCGACCAGAACGGACGAGCTCAGAAACAGCTCTCTCATCAGCACCCTGGAAGAATCTCTTGTGGAAGTCAACAGCCTGCTTTGAATCAACTCTGTTATCAGACAAAAGGGCTTCGGCCCTTGACGCCCATTCTTCAACGGCACGTTTCTTGGTTTCGAACTCATCCCAGGCTCGTACAAGTCGCTGTAGTTCTGACTCTCTGCGTGTAGCTTCCGACGATATGTGCGCAAATCTGAATATATCATGTCGGAAAAAAATATTAAGTTACTCAAATAAAATACGATAAATTTATAATATACCTGTAGCGCAAACTATACCAGTAAAATTTTCTGATACCCTAGATTTGTAACTGTCAGTGTAAATGTAAACACTAAGCACTTTTATATATAACAATAACAGAAAATGTTTATAAAAAAATTTAACCAATTGTTTATGGTGAAATATAGTTATCTAAATGTAAACACAAATATAATTTCCTTGTAAAATGATAATACAACGATTTACAAAACTTCGTTATGGTCTGTATAATAAGTCTACGTGATATAATTTTCTTACCTATCATTTAGATCCTTCATTAGATGTACTTGATCGGTGACGTCAGCGCTGCGGTCCACGTCGGTGGCTTTGACAATGTTCTGGAACACTTTGTTCTTGCTCTCCAACATCGAGCGGTAGTACGTCGTGCGGGAGAAGAATGTGCGGTGAACCTCATAACGGTCTTCTATTACCTCCCTGTTTGTACGAGTACGGAGATTTCCAATATTACAATGTTATTGCAGTCGGGAACTTTAAATGACAAATAAATATTCAATAATTCTATCTGACTAACTACCAAATCAGGAAGAATGTATTAAATGTACATACTTAACTATACTTGATTAGATGCTAGATATATTCGTAGCATTTATTAATGCTTAAGTTGAGTCATTACATACAAATGATTTAAATTGAAAGCGTATTGTGTATTGTAATCTCACCGTCTCGTCTCAGTAGTGGTCTTCAGCATTTCGTCGGCCCTGTCCAGCCACTGACCGATCTCCTTCTGTCCACTCTCCAAGGATTCATGCTGCACCAGTAGCTGTCGGTACTGGTGGAGCTTGACAGGCACCGTGGCTCGCACTCTCACCAGCGCCTCCTTTTGCTGCTTCAGTTTTGTCATGTTAGACTCGACCTCATCACGAGGTAGGTCTGCAATCGCGTTTTGGAAGGTCCTGTAAGAATAACAGTCAAAATCAATGTATTAAAACAATTTATTAGCTCAAGTGGATTGAATAAATTATAGAAGTGATCATTTTCTGATCTCCTGTTCAGTTCTCCTGCATATAATCATTGTTATTTTTATAAATATTTGTTCAAAAACCTTATGTATACAACGTAATATAGAATGCCGACATAACTTAAGCAATACAATTATAATTATGAGACATAAAAGAAACTTAATTGTTGTTGATTCGATAATACATTAATACGTATTAGAAGTAAAGGGTATTTACCTGCTAATAGTTTTGAATAATTCTTCATGGTGTTCAATTTCGGAGTTGAGTTGTACCAGCTTGTCGATGTATGTCTGTATCTCCGTGGTGCTGGCGCGAGGCTGCCGGGACAGCAGGTTATCAGCGCTCGACAGCCAGTTGTCCAGCGTCTGGATGCCCGCGGCCAGCTCGCGTCGGTGGCGGAGAGCGTCTCCGCCACGGACATAGCTGTTAATGTTTATGATATTTATAATTATATTATTTAGTTTTCAATTACCATTTTTACACGTGTTATTAACTTACCGCTCAGCTTCATCCCACACGCGCTCCCAACGTTCTGTAATCTCCACATATTTCCTCTTAACCTCAGAACTTATTTCTTCGGTACACGTTGCAGCCAAGAATCCAGCTGTCTCACCTAAAAGCTGATGTTTCTCTTTCCAAACTGTCAGATCGTGGAAAAATTCCAAGCCCTCGTCTTCAGATACTCTTAACATATGTTGAGCTTTGTCTAGCCAAGTATTAAACTGTTCTACTAAAACGGTCCATCTTTCCCAGTGAGCGATAACTTCTTCAAGGACGCTTCGTGCGCATCTAACGTCTGAGGCAACTCGTCTCCAAGTCTCCGAAATTTCCCTTAAGAACGCATCAATTTCTCGCGCTTCAGTTCGATCTACTTCGCAAACTCTTTTATATTCTTCTGCTACTTGCTTAATATCAACGTAGGCTTTGTCGAACTCTTGGAAAATTTTGTTTTTAGTCACGAAATTGTCGTAGTCATCTAATAAGGCACGTACGTGTTCAACTCGACCACATTTTGCGGTCCACGTGGCTAATTTTGCTTTTGTCAGTTCTGTGAAAGCCACTATACAACATTTGTGTTCTAAATATTTTAATCTGGCTTTTCTTTGGGGAGCTCTTCGACTGACAGTCTCCAGGCGCTCTTTCATATCAAGGAGCCTTTCGGCAGGAATTCTAGCAGCATCCGGAGACCTCAACGCCGCTTCAAATCTGTTGGCGACATCGGGGAGTTCGGCGAAGAAAGATGTGTGTTCTTCTAACTTCTCGCTGATCAAAGCAGCAGTTCGCTCATCCAAGTTATTCGGTATTTCATCAAAATATAAAAGGTACTCGGCTCTCGCAAGCCATTCACCGACCACCCTGAAGTCTCCGGGCAAATCTGAGTCTAAAAGCCAAAGCCATCTTCTGTGAAGTCTCTCCAGTTCGATCCAGAGAGAGACAAGCTCGCGCCAGGATTTCGGTGCAATCGCCACCAGACTCTGTGTATACATGAGCTTTTCGAGTTTCTGATATATTGGCTCTCTAGCGAGCCGCTCGTTTTCGGCACGGACGTAGTCCTCGTAGTTCCGCGATAGGGTCCGCGTGTCGTATTGTCTCTGGACTATAGTAACGCGTTCCGTCAGCCACATTCTGAGGGATTCGTACTCCTCCTGGACCGCCGCGACGGCGTCCGGTCCTGTCGTCTAAGAATACACAAAGAAAAGAAGATCAGAATTAAATAAACTTAAAAAGGAAAAGATTCTTTATTCTATTTTTTACCTTAGGTTCCGGATATTTATGTAAGAACTGGGCAACATAGGTCATGATCGATCTTTCGTCTGGTTTGTCCACGTCGACATCCTCGGCGTCCAGGAGGCGAGCGATGCCCAGCTCGTTCTCCGCCACGTCGAAGGCGTGCTCCAGGCGCTGTCTGTTAGTCTTTCGCTTCATTTCCGCCAAGTTGATCAGGTTTGCCTTGATGGCGTCGATTATCGCGAGGAAAGCGATACCATCGCGCCACGACGGCCCAAAGTCTGACACTTGGATATTCGAATCTCTGTTGATGGAAGTGTATTTAAATCATTAGGTTATTATGAACTAAAAGAATGTATGAAATTCATATTTGGTCTATGACTTTATTCTCAGAAGTTTGTTTTACCTATCACTCTCGCATCTCGAACAATAGTTGCTTTCACAACTGGCTATTGTCTTAAAGATGTTTTGATTCTATGACAGAACATTCGTCTACGCCTTCGGATACAAAGATTAGAGATTTAGTCGTGATGGATCAGCTTGCGTGGGCCACGTTGTTTCAACTAGCTTTTGACCTGTTGTTTTGGTAGCGTTGGCATAACAGTTTCTTTGGTAACGAAGGAGAATATTTATCTCGGTAATAAACTAAAGCACCTTGATTATTATGGTTATTGTTAGTTTCACCACTACAATATCAATAAAGGTTATTTGTCAAAGTAGTTCGAATTGTTTGTTATATTAAAATTTCAAAGGACAAATGATTAAATATGGCTTTATTCAAGTTGAATTTTTATATCTCAAAAGCATAATTTGTGTACTTACTTAGGCAGCGCGTTCGCTACCCATTGCAGGAGCGTCTTCTTGGCGCCCTGCTTCCACCTGTCCTCAGCCCTGTGTGTCGGCGTTGCGGCGCCAGACTCCTGGGACATGACCGAGGCACACCGCGACCCGCCCAGATACTCCAACGCTCGGCTATTCTCTTCAATCTAACAACAAACAATGTATACCTCAATTATTGAACCTGGAATATAGTTTATTTGCGTGTGTTTTTTAGTTAACAAGTTCCTGGTCACTTATGGGTTCATTAAAGGAGGTTTCGAATGAGAAAACCCTCAAATTGGTCCAAATAAATCTATGTGTTCATATATCAGAAATATCAGGTGCCGGAGGGCTAATTCTGGTTCTCTCCCTCTTCCCACTCTTTTCTCATAAGGAAAGAATGGGACGGGGAAGAAAACTTGACGGCGGAGGGGATGTATAGGAATTGGAAATAACTATTTTCTTTTTGTCCCCTCCTCTGTCCATTAAAGGTGGGCAACGCATCTGCAACTCATTAGTTAGTTGCGGATGTCTATGGGTAGCGATCACTTGACATCGGGTGAACCGTTTGCTCGTTTGCCACCTCGTATTATAAATAAAAAATCCATAGATCAACATAACATTATGTAGATAAAAGCATATTTCTGTACTACTAATTTTATTTAATAAGATAGTTAATCTATACAAATATAATAAAGCTGAAATCTGATGTAACGCACCAAACTCAAGATCTATCAAATGGCCACAGCTATTGTAATAATATTTCTAACCGTGGGTTTCCACTGGCGTAAAATCGTGTCTCTATACAATCTTTCTATTTTAAAAAACTGTGAATATGCTAATGTGAATGTTTCGACAGTGGAAACCCACGGTAAGTAGCGTAGTCACGTATACGAAAAAAAATTTATACGACTTGTATGATTTTCGACGGGACATACAGAGTTAATTATGTATATACGTAATTATGTAAATACGTCACATAGATCTGAGTACGATCTAGATGGACTAGAAACCCAAAACAACAACCTTTGGTAATATCTCTATACATAAGTTATGTGGTAAACATCCAAAGTGGCGACCTCTCTCAGTCATGTTTGCAAGTTATAAAATAAAAATAGCGTAGTTACCATTGAGTAAGCTTAAGAACCGCTTAGGACTATCGTATTTAAAATAAATATTTAGTTTATAGAAATACAGAGACCAAGAAATGTTCAAGCGCTACGCATTAAAGGTTTTTCAAATAATAAGATATATTAGGGTTGTCACTCTAATCTTTACCTTTCAACAACTATCGATACTAAAAACTACTTTTGTAAAAGCAGTTTACTTACATACTTTATTCCATTTAGCTGGACTTAGAAACTTGAATAGTCGCTAATTATAAATGGAATATATTCACGTATAATAAAAATGAAGCCACATTCTCAAGCATTCATGCAATTATATCTATTGCAACCATTTCCAGTAAAAGAAAACAATTCTCATTACAAATAGATATGGATTTAAAATCGCATAAAAATTAGCGCTAACTAAATGTTTGTTAATAAATAAAAAATAATTCGCCCGTTTGTTATAATGTTCCCTACAACAGGGACAGGCCTCCTCTCCGAGAGAGGGAACGGATCGTAATTCTACCTGGGTTCGAACCCTCAACCGTACAGTACGTAAGTCGGGGTCTAACCCGCAGAGATACCACAGCTCGTAAATGTTTGTTATCAGTATAAAATTATAAAAAAAGTTATATATCGCAAAATTAAATACTTCTTTTTTCCGAATACATCAAAAGGATTTATTATTAGTTCAATGTAATAAAACAGAGATTCCCAAACTGTGGGTCGCGATCCAGAGTTTTGTACGAGCTTCGACAAGTTTCGGACCTGTCGGAGGTCCTTCTTCAGGGTGAGCGGGATTAATTCGCGGTCGCGACCCACCTCTCACTGTGTGAACGTGAGTAAGGCCGTTTTATAAAAAGTTTAATAATAATGTCTCACGATAGTTGTAATATTTTTTTGTTCTAGTTTGTGTTCAAGAAGTGGGTGGTCCTAAGAATGGATTTTTTTTGTTAAATAGTACGGCACCCTTTGGGAATCTACTGAAATAAACCGATCAAAATTTTATATATAGTATTAGATTAACAGAGAAAACAAATAGTTAAAAATTTAAATTGAAGTTTCATCACGATATTAGTTTAAAATCAATTTAATCATTAATCAAAAAACCAGAGATTTTAATACCAAAAAAAATATTAATAAAAAATGGCGACCCTATTCTATAAGCTATGTAAAGTAGCGTATACACAGCCCCTGCCTGAAAGCTCGTTTGGTACCCACCTTAGTCCCATTGTCCTGTGGGCCCAATATATTGAGCGAAGCTTGCGCAAACAAATTATATTCAAGCCAATTAAAATTAGTTAGAGTTTAAATATACAATTAAATTACGTGAGGACCAACATTATATCAGTTACTAAATATTACAATTTGAAGTGTAAAATAAAAAATAAATAAATTATAAGGATAGTTTATAATACATTTGTTACCGGCTAGTAACCACAATAGAAAGCAAAAAGAAAGAAAAAGAATTGAAGTAAAAAAAGAAAATATTATAACACTTTTTTATTTTTTTTAACATATGAAACCATTGTATATGTAATTTCTTTTGGAACATGTAGTCAACTAATACTCTAACCATCGTAATTTATAAACATACTAGTGACCAGCCCCGGCTTCACCCGGGTACCACTAATTATGTTGATCCGATCGCTATCAAACACAAGAACACCCGCTGTTCCAATCTGGACAATCCCTGTAAATTTCATCGAAATCGGTCCAGCCGTTTCAGAGTCTATAGGGAACATACTTTTTATATATAATTTTTCATAAAATGTATCCCATAATACTTCTAATACCTCCAGGAATATGTGTACAAAGTTTCATGATGATCGGTTGAGTAGTTTGAAAACGCGTGAAAGCGTAACAAGCAAACTTACATTCACATTTATTATATTAGTAGGGATTCGTTTATTTCTCTATTTGTGCAAAAAATCTTTTCCAAAAAACTATGTGCTTTGAATCATCTTTTTAAGAACCGGACAATATTTTGACAGTGACATCGTAGAAACGCCACGAAATTGCCTAGCAATACCATTATACAGTCTTTTTGAGGTTAAAGGATTAAACTGTCACTGCTTTATTAGGCGTACATTTTAAATAAACAGGGAGTTTAATGATTGAATTAACTTATTCGTGTTTTATTCATTTTTATTTTTTATTGTGCTCACTACTGGTAACAGAGCCCATCCTCTATCCGACCAGTACGAACAATGGCAGCCAGGTAATTATACAGGTATTGAGTATTGGCACTATAATTTAAGATAATTTCGTACCGGCCTAGTGCGCGACGGTTTGACAACAGAGATTGGCAGTGAAAGTTGAGTAACCTAAACTCTAAAGACCCTTACACATCGCACAATCTCCTTATTTATGTTAAATTATATTTTTATGCTCATATCTCTAGGTCTAAATGGATTGCTTTTGTAAAACTTAACGGTATTTTATATTTTTAATAATTTAAGCTTTTATGTAAATTGGCTGAGTGACCATGATAGTATTGATATGACGACATCATACAAACAAACAAATCGGCTAGTCGAGATGAAATCGAATTAAAGACAGAAAGATGTGAAACAGCATCTCTACTCGACTTGCGCACTCTCCACAATGATCACGCGTCGCAAAAATTATGTCACGAAGTGAATGCCTTTAGAATAATTTCAAATCAACCTACATTGAACTACAAGAAGTCTGTAGATTTATTTTTTAATTGCCCCAGCACACTGATTTCGCTGTGAACACATTAACACATCTGCTGTATAAGCTATTTGATTTATTTTGCTCCTCTTGTCAACGAATAAATTCTAGTTTTGGTCTTTTACCATTGCGACTGCCATAACAATTTTTTCCATCTCCATTCTACAATCGAACTTTAAGACGACTAACTTGTTTATGTACATCGCATTCTAATCGAGCTATTTTAATTCTCGTTTACTGTACACACAACTAAAGATTATAACAAATTATTAATTATTAGTATTTCCGTCCTATTGTAAAGTGGAATGGTCTAATGCTAAGTTCACACCTATTTAACACGAGGTGGAAATATGGTCAAATACTTTTAACTTTTATCAACAATAATTGTGTAAACGGTCCTTTACTGCGAGAGCTCGACTGTAACGGCTTTGCGGAGGAGTGAATCGTGAGACGCGGCGAACGGTACAAAGGTTTTAAATGAAGATTTATTGACTTTGAGAAATGGACTATGTTTTAAATCGTATAATAGTAATATATATCCATTCTAAAAAGTATTTTAAGCTCTGAAATCGGTTTTATTTTTAAAATTCAACGATCAATTGATTACAAAAACCTGGATGTGTCAATTGTCAGATACAATAATTTTACACTGTTAGTACAATAAATCTATTGCTTTTGGACTGCATTTAAAAAATAAAACCGACTACAAATTACAGTATACGGAAGCGAGATGTCCTTGTGCCATTTTTGGTGTAACCAAATTAGGTAGCCCTTGCGTAGCTCGCCGTTGCCGATTCTAGGGGGTCACGTTTATTTCGACGTAAGTAAATCTTTTACATTACGCAATACATGTTGGGAGTTCAAGGCTACTTGAAAATAAGAATCTCCTTTCCGCAAAAAAAAAATAATTCGATTTATAAATGGCGAAGTTCTGTGTTATGTGTTTTTTTTATACAGTCGGTTAAAATCAACTTTAACGTACGTCACCAGAGTATTAGGCGGGTGTCTTTGATATGCCAAAAAATATCATTAATAAAATAATAACGTTAATCTAAATAATATTTAGTGTTTTTCTAACTTTAATCAACATAACACGTTTAATTATTCAATTATGTCTATGGCCAATAAAACATAATTAAATCTATGATGTCATTTTATTCCGCAATTACACATTGTGACTAAGCGATGGCCGACATGTTTTTTTATTGTTTTTTTTACAGCAATACAAAATCACCAAACATATACATTAAAACACCGTACTGTAAGCTGTAGGGAACAGTGACTGTACATACACAGTATATTTCATTCGGCTTAGGTACACACGAAGTTTTTGTGCGCACGGACGAGACGCGTTGAACGCGATTAGGACGCTTAACGCAAGACCATCGCGTCGACGCGTTGTGACCGTATCGCCACTAACGCGCAGCGGACCCGTTTCACATATCACGAATATTGTAGACAATAAGAAAATATTGATAAGTTTTGGCATTGACAACAAATTGTGATATTACGGCGTGCTTGTAATAAGTTGACGCACTGACCACACTGACAAACTTAATGATGCGTACATGAAAATATATACGACTAGCTGTGACCTGCGGTTTAACCCGGATTTTCCAACCTAAGCTGAACCCTATTATGATTAACCTGAATAACTCGCATATGGCTGATTTTTTCCTCCTTACTTGACACTTATGATTATATTTTGAACAATAAACAAAATAGCTTTATAAATTATAGCCTATGTGT
Source organism: Papilio elwesi (assembly GCA_029849275.1). NCBI lineage: Eukaryota > Metazoa > Arthropoda > Insecta > Lepidoptera > Papilionidae > Papilio > Papilio elwesi. Next base: position 12,076,642 of record CM056693.1, on the reverse strand, counting down.
TATTCCGATGTATAAGCTATAATATTGTAAAGTTTCATTAAAATCCATTCAGTAGTTTTAGAGTGAAAGTCTAACAAACTTCCATACATTCATATTTATAATATCAGTAAGATAATTTATAAACCAGCTACCCGCTTTTCACGGTATTTATAAGGCTTATACGGGCATTTCAAAACATATTGTACTTAAGAGTTCAAAAACTCAAACATTTGTACAAGCTGACTGCGATCGCACTACAACCGACTTTAATATTAGTTGGAGCCTCGCACATCGAACTTTCACTACTCATCGTTCCTGTCTAACTTTAACAATGGTCTAGATACTTGGATTTTAGCCAGTCATAGGCTTACGAATATTCAACAAAAAAAACGAAAATAATTTAAAAAATCAATTAAGGAACAAATAACAAAAGAAAGTAATTTTATTGAACTCAAATAACATAAATTGCAAACATCAGTTTCCTCTAGACCAAATCGTTTACCTGGAAGTACAAGATGATGGTCCAGATGAGACCCAACACTACGGCGGGTCGACCGTCCACCAGGTCAGCCGCGTTAATGTTGACCAGCTTGATCCTCTTGCCGGCCAGGAACCGCAGCGCCGTGTTCGCGTTGGACAGGAAGTGGGGTCGCCGCAGCACGCGGCCGCGCTCCATCGGCTGCGGACAGAACATCAGTTACTGCTCATGATACAAGCTAATGAAGTACAACTTTCAACAGTGGTAGAATAAACATAAGCAACAGTTGTTGCACGAACCAATCCGACCAGGGAGTTCAACAATGCCAACACGGATAAACTAAATATACTTCTGCGTTTCGTCTAATGAGAGGTGGCACTGGCCTCACCCCTTTCCCCTTTTCTCTTTTTCATCCCCGTTACCACATCTACATAGTCCCCTATCTTTCCAGACGCAGCAGTGCGATACGAGACGCAACCGCGAACTCATCCGGCATAGGTAGATCCAATATAGTTGGTACTGGTCTACCTTTGAGTTGATAATGTCTTAATAATGATGTAACTATATTGTTGCGAATACTGGAGCCAGATCACATGACATTGAATGAGTTGCTTGCTGGTATACTGTCTTTTAATTTAAGGGTCCATTGGGGGGAGATGACCAAGACAGGACAGACGTGCGGAGCTTAACAATGGCCAGAACACGCGTAGTCTTTTGACGCGTGTTGGTGGTTGGTTGTTTCAAGCTAACAGATCCGAGAAATACTAATAATAATTCAACATAATGATTAAATATTTGGTAAAATAAAAACAATTATTAAAAATTAATACTCGGATAATAAAAATTTTTATAGTTATTTTATAAATTACATAGTTAATAGTCTCCACTTTTCACAGTTCGCAAAATAAGCAGGATGGAGACAAAGTAATAAACCGGTAAACCGGTAAAGTGTTGTACCGTTAAACGCTCCTCCTTATTACAATGTTCGCAACACATTTCTCAGGGGAAAAGCTAATAACTATATTATATTTAAACATTTTTGCCGCACTTTCTCGGCGTTTAAGGTACGTTTAAGATGTGCTGGGCCAGCGATTCCTCAATACTCAAAAAAGAATTTCATGCAACAGAACCCCATATTAAATTACTACGAAACAATAAAACCTTCCTAAGATATTTTCTAACTTTATAGTTCCATTTTACACATTGACATTTAAAGTGACGAGTTGAACTGAACATTGTGTAACAATACTAAGAAAAACCCGATTTTCCGCTGAACATTTAGGTGCCATTGCATCCTCACAGATCAGAGTACATGGATTCTGTCTCTGAAGTTAGTCTATACACCTATAGGAGCATCTTAAGCCATCTTGCTTATATTTATGCAATATATTACAAATTTAATGTATCACAGTGTAGCCGACGGTCAGTTAGTTCCTAATTAACCCACGCGGCGCTAATGTCTATCCGTTCCGCTTTACGCAGGGGTGGTGAACCACAGAAAGATATACTATTAAGTATACAGTAGAAGTTTGTGGTAAAACTCACCAGCTTCTCACCGGAGAGCACCTCGAGCAGCGCCAGCAGCTTGGTGCCATCGCGCAGGTCGTAGATCAGGTCGTCGATACGAAGCGGTGGAATGCGCTGCGGGAAAATATACAAGTAAAACACTCCTTACTGTTAAGCGACCATTTTAGAAAAAGCTACGTCTTAAAACGACGACTACTCCTATTGTAGGAGGCCTAGGCCCACTTTGGGTGATTGCGCCACCCAAGTCCTCAAATATCCGTCTCCAACGATATTTCCAAACCAATACTACTTAGGGTCGTACTCCCAATTAAAGGCCGGCAACGTATCCACAGTTCCTCTGATATTGTACATGTTCATGGGCGGCAATGATCACTAAATTTTAGACGACCGTTCTTAGATAAAAAAAAGTTACGTCCTAAGACTAAGACCAGTAGACTAGTCGTGGTAGTGCCAGCTTCTGTTGGACGAGGCGGTTCAAGCGATAATGCCACGACCTCAGAATATTTACTATTGCATTTCGTGTTACACATATGAAGTATCACATTTCTCCTCTTTTCCCTTCCCATCCCCTCCCTCTTCTTTCCATTTCCTTATCTATAATTCTTCCTCACACAAAGGCGCATTTGTAACTTATCTAACTATTGCAGATGTCGCTGATTAGAGGTGATCCCTTCACTAAGTCGCATATTCGTGGTCCTACTAGATCAGTGATATAGTATGATATAGTGCCTCAATATTATAAGATACTAGTGACCTGCCCCGGCTTCGCCTGGGTACCACTAATTATGTTGATCTGATCGCTACCGAACACAGGAATGTGTCAATCTGATAAATTTCATCGAAATCGGTCCAGCCGTTTCGGAGTCTATATGTCTATAAGGAACATACATACTTAGCTTTTCATATACTATTTTTTTTTCATAAAAAGTATCCTATGTTACTTCTAATACCTCCAAGAATATGTGTACAAAGTTTCATGATGATCGGTTGAGTAGTTTTCGCGTGAAAGCGTAATAAACAAACTTACATTCACATTTATTAATATTAGGGATGATGCAACCAGTACTTAACGTGCGAATCATTATGGTCGCAACATGGACCACAAATACAAAGTCTACTTGATATATTCGCATTGCGTCAAATTAAAAAAAAATCACACCTTTGACAAATGTGAGTTGATCCAGTTAACGAATGTCTTTTTCTGCACTCTTTCTTGCTCATCTGAAACAAAGAATATTTATATTAAAATTATAGATCTAAGTAATAGAGGGATACTTGAAAAACATAACAATTTCTCCTATCCTTTTGAAACTTTGAATCGTATCCATTCTTTAGTTTAAATAATTAGTAAAATTACAAATCGTCAGTACCTCTTCTAGACATGCCGCAAAACCGAGGTATGGTCGCCGCTAATAAATTAAAATCTCCAATGTTTTTGTGTTAAGTACGTAAGCCACAGCCACCTATTATCAATTCATTTTAGCAATTCTTATAAATTATTTCTTCACAATTATTTTATTAAAAAAAACTAAACTAAAAAAACATTTTTAGAAAGCCTACCTATACAATCTTAAATTAAAAAATTACGAAGTAAAAACATTTTGTACCTTGTTCCACAGCAAGATATAATTTTTGTAAACAACCAAACGTCATTTACCATACCTGGCGGCCATTACACTTGTTATAATTTGATTATAATCAGAGAAACTTGTATTACGAAAAATATTTTGCAGTTTACACAATTTTAACGTTTAAAAACCCTTGTTTACAGAAATCGCATCTCGTTCGGAAACAAGTTATACAATTATCTTGGGTAATGCACATACCAATATTGTCAAGTGCTTGAAATTTTAAAATCGATTAGAAACATGCGAAGGCGATGTTTTGACAACTTATTTTCTTGAACGCCGAGACCGCTTGGATTGTTTCCCGCCAAAAAATGGCGCACACGCGTCACTGCTGTTACTAGTTGTCCGCCATTGCCAAGTTCACTGCACCGAGTGCATCGTAAGCAATGTACTCGGTATCTAATTGTGTTGTTCTAATATATCATGATGATGCTATTTTGGACGGCTTCGTCTTCACAGCTATTTGCATTTTGTGAAATCACCTTTATTTAACTGGACAAAACGTATTACGGCCAATAGCCTAATGGTAAAAGTTACGTACTGCGAAGCATGCACGATTTCCAATCAAGTTTAAGCTTAATTGGGAATGGTTATAAGAAATATTAGTTACTTATTTCGATAATCTTCCGAGGAGGGTGGACGGCCCTACTGTCTATTACAGTACGGACTACGGCCTGTCTATTACAAATTAAAAAGGGGCAGGGAAGTGAAGATAGCATATTACGCAAGCGCACCGCGCACATGGCACATATATTATCCAATTTCTTTTATTGTGTGGGATAAGCCAAGAAGTTTGTTTACTTTATCTTCGTAATAGAATTATTTGTAATCTCTCAGCTAAATTACAAACCAAGTGAAACCAAGGAGATGTAAATATTTATGTTAAATTTAATATCAAGAGGACTAGCACAAACATAACCTATAAAAAGACGTTACATTATTTTAAAATACGATTTCTTTATGTCAATAATATTTTATACTATTTAGATGTTATACGTTTACAAAATCAAAGGTCAAAAGCGTTCCAAAGACAGCATCAAAATATCGATTGGTGTAAAAAGGATAGGTAGAGTAATTAAAGTAATAAGAAAGAAGACTAAAGCTCTGCTCAGTATTTGTCAGTTGCTACTCGTCGGCCTGCTTGATATGACGCAAAGAAAAAACGTCCCAATAAGGACGTTTTCGAGTCTTCGCTTTTCGCTCGCTAATAATTTTATTAGTCATTTGCAATATACTTGTACTTTGTTCTTAATTTATGATTACCCACATTTAAAAAAATCTATCATATTGTAAAAACAAAACCGTAGTTTTAGTAAAAACAAAAACGATTGTTCGTCGTTTCAATTGTTTTTAAATTTCCTTTAGTAAGTGAAATTCGAGTTAGTTAGTTATTAAGTAAAAAAAATAACATATATGCTACGTGATAGGTAGATACTATGTTCAGCCTGAAACGTAATTTATATGATAAACGTTTAATTCCGCAAGAATTTTCTATTTTTATTAACATACACGGAAAAATATGAAAGCATACCGACGTGATTACATGTTTTTTTATAATATTTCTTGGTTTATTCAAGCAAATAGCTATTTTGCCTTCTAAACGACCGTATATAGTAAGGTAGTGAATAAGACGCCATTTATTTCGCAACAAGATATGCCTCAAGCCGGTCCGCATTTGGTGCTGTTAGCACAAAGTATGCTTATCCAAATATGGAAGCCCCTGGTTCTTACTCACAAGTATATTACGAGCCATTCACGGCGACTTCTAATAAAATATTTCTGCAATAAGTCGTTAGTATTTTAACACTGATTTCTAAACGAAAAATATGGAAATGCAATACAGCGAGTAAAATATATTATACAGAGTTAGAGCTAGCAACACCAGGTGAAATACCTCACAGAAGTATGCTTCTGCGTTTCGTTTAATAAGTGAGGTGCTGGAGGCCCAATTTCAGTTCTCTTTCCTTTCCTATTCTTTCATCCACATTCCAGGAAAGGGTTGGTCGGGGAGGAGATGAATGGTGAAAAGGGAAATATTCTTTTACCCATCTATCCCCTCCCCTATCTATTAGAGGTGGGCAGAGCATCTGCAAATCGTTTGCTTGTACAACCTTGCTTACCGGTCACTTAACATCGAGACCCGTTTGCACGTTCGCCTTCTCCCATAAAAAAAACTAGAATGGTAATCATAACATTTGTTATATTTTTTTTTTAATATGAAACACAAACATACAATATATATTAAGTATGTTACTAAACAATATATTAACGTAGGTATGGTATGTAAATAACTACGTTATATAATAATTTCTAAAAAAAATCCGGAACGGAAGGATTCCTGCATAGAATTATATCCAAAATCTTTCACCATCAAAGATTCAGAAATGCAGAACATAAACAGAATGGCATTGAAGCCATTATTCTCAAACAAGCTGTGAGAAATATCCTCTCCGTTTTGTATTGTTCTATACAGAAATGTACTCCTAATGAAGATTCGGAATACGGGTCAAAGACACGGTAAAAAAACAAGAAAATATGACATTTTTAGAGTTCGACATTACAAAAAATCGTAGCTACAAACTCTTTATATATGCATAAATCAGTCAGTGCTTATTCATTATTCCAAGTTATATAAAAAAGACCGTAAAAATACAAGCTACTGTTTAGTCAATTTGCGTACAACATCACGCAAGTTATTCCTGCGGGCGGTTTGTCCCGACATTACTAAAACTGGCCGGAACACGCACCGGGCACTGCTAGGCACGGACGACCTGTATTCCAGACTTTTTAGGGTTGCATCTAAATACGTTAACTTTTATCTGTGAGGAAATGTTTCTATCGCATCTAGTTATTGAAACAAGAACTTCTGTATTGTACTTAGTTCGTTTATCATCATATCGTTTAGCGACTGCTTTTTGGAATATCGATATTATTTGGTTGTTTAATTCTTATATATATGTCGGGGACTGGCCGAATGCAGAGTGACTTGACGAGTAAAACGTTAGAGCTGTTACTCTGACGCAACCCCAAGCTCTAGCGTAACGGCGAACCTGGTAGCGTTCACTACATTACGAAGAGTGACGGCAATCGGGTTGCATCGTGGATACGCGCTACGTGTTTCGTGGAGTGTCGTTACATGAAGCCGGTCTACTTACTGTACTATCGATCCAAGATTATATTTTGTAATGTCCTAATGTATTTGGCGACGTGACAGTCTCCTTACCCTACGCCCGACGCAGAGCTATTCAAGATGGAGTTAAATATCTACGCATCCTATCTGTACGTACTTATAAAATATAGAACAGTATGATCCTGCTAAATTAGGAAGAAGGAACTCTCGAACCTATTTTTATCCCGACTGTAACTGTACAACAAAATACATTTGTGTTGGATTGAATCCGTAAAAACTTTACATAAGCAAGCTTCACAGATAGATTTATGTTTGACACTTAAGCAGACCTCATGATGATGGCAGGGGGGATGTAATGACCAATTCAGATGTATCAATGAGATTTTCTACAAGGTACAAAGACAAAATGAAGGACAAAATAATTAAAATTTGACTCGTTATTTTCATTCGAAGTGGCAACCCTAATTATGAAACTCGACTGAACCTCAGTCCTCCTTCAATCTTCTAAGACAGGCGATCGCGTGCGGACTTCGCCCTATACTATCCAGTCTTACATCTTTGAACATTTCTTCATGATTACAGGGCTTTATGAATTTATTCTTTATAGTATTTTCATTCACTTTACGTATTCACAATGCTAATAGAAACACATACGCAGTACGTGGATACAATATGGATTGTATGCGAATAATTGAAATAAAACAAGATTTTTCTACTTTTAAAAAACAATAAGCGAGAGAGATGTGACAGGATCGAAAATGGGAAGCCATGATCCCTGCCTATCCCTCTGGGTGACGGGTGTGAGGGCATATTTGTTTTGTGTTCATCCAGGATCGTATATGGGAAGCCATGATCCCTGCCTATCCCTCTGGGTGATGGGTGTGAGCGCATATTTGTTTTGTTTTGCAATAATTACGAATTTCTGTGCAAAAATCAAGTGCACAATCACTAGGAATTCGACCACTTGATGACGAAATGAACTCATAAATCTCTTTAAGTAACTAACTTTTAGTATCTCATTAAAATAGTAAATATTAAAACGGACCTGCAAGGACACAAAGCGTCGCGTCCGCGTCGGTCGTGTATTGCACAAACGTATGACGTCACAACATGGCGCCGGCCAATGTCACACAAAGTAAACACTACACTGAATAGGATGCCCGTCAATTTTTAGATTGCTTTTATCTAAAATAATCCGCTCGAGTTAACTCATATTTTCATTAACTTGTATGTACGAGTTAAGTAAATTTTGTAAATAAAAAATTGCGTGAAATAAATATTTTTTCAACTATTTTTTTAATGTAAACTTGGAAGATGAATACACAATACACAATGTAACATACGAAATTCACAATATATAACACTGAAGTGTGTAGCTAATATGGCAAATATATACACAAATCAATAACAATATCAACATTGTAAAAAAAGTTCCACAAAGATGTAAAGTTAAACTAATTTAAACAAAGTTCAAAGATGAAACCACAATGCTACGATATGCGATACTCCTGTGGTCCTAGTCCCCACACGCAAAATACGCGCTAATCGTGGAGTCGCGGATAAGTAGCCCCCAACTACTCCTTTTATTTTTTATGGAAAAATGTGGCAAACGAGCAAGCGGATCACCTGATGCTAAGTGAACGCTGCCCATAGACATCCGCAACAGGCAAATGTGTTGCAGATGCGTTGCCTACCTTTAATGGACAGAGGTCATAGACAGGAAAAAGGATATTTCCCTTTCCCCGTTTACCCCCTCCGCGCCCAATCCTCTATTCCCATCTTATCCTTATGAGGAAAAGGTGGGAAGGGGAAGAGGACTCAAATTAGGCCTCCGGCACCTCACTCGTCAGACGAAACGCAGAGTACTTCTACTTCACGCCTGTCTTCGTGGTATTTCACCGGCCCATTCGTGCAACAGATTGCGTGTTGCGGGCTCTACCACTGTTAAACTGTCTCATTTACCTTAAATGCAATATAGGGTCGAAGATTCTAGAACGACAGACAGGATGTCACAGCGTTGGTAGGCCTCTTACAAGATGGATCGACGATCTAGTCAAGTTCCGAAAGTCTAATGTGTGTAGACTGGTTGTTGGTCTTCTCCATGAAGCCCTACAGCAGTGTCCGTTGCTATCTGAACATGTGATCATAATTAAAAACAGATTAAAAGAATTTATCAGATTGTATTTTCTATGTAATAATATACTAGAAGCTCCGGCACCGTACGTATTTATTGATTTAGAACCGTTATTCTATATGGATGAGGTCGTCACCTAACTATTCCCGCCGCAAGGTTGTGCCGGTAAACCGATACGCGGTTTAACGAACGACGAACATAGTGACAGGTTATTTTGCTACAATAACGAACCATCACGTTAATAATTCAAGTTTTCAGTGTCCATCTTGGTGGTGACAGACTTCTAGAAGTTGATTTAAAATAAAGAATTAACTCGAGCCAAATAACAAATAGAAAAGTAGTCAAGGGATCATAAAATAGGGGTAAGCCCGTCAAGCTTAGTCACTGTGCACTAGTCATCATCTCCCTGCCCTTTTCCCTTATGTGGGGTCGGCAGAACATACTTTCGACTTCATTACAGTCGTCACTCCCTTCTTAATCATGTCACCTTTCACGCAATCCATCCATCTTTTCTTAGGCTACCTTTACATTTAAACTCTCTTTGTTACATGCCCTTATTTCCACTTCATGACATGCCCGTACCATGCTAACTTTTTGCTCCTTAACTTTTCCACTATCGTTGCTACTTTCAGGCTTCTTCTAACTGTGCACTAGTACTGACCGAGTAAGGAAAATGCTTTGGCAAATCACATATATACAGTAAAACATTCGTGTTTATCTTTTGAGTGTTTAATGCAGCGGTATATATTAAACCCATCATTTGATTACCATATTGTTAGTGTTTATTGCAGTATTAATTTAATCCTTATCTTTATTTTAATTTAATTTAACATAAACATGCAAAAATTACTTTCAAAATAACGTGTCTATAAGTACACAGTAGGCACTGGATATCGCGCGTGTGGACGTGCCTTAATGCACAACAGGTTTTGGCGACGCTAACGCATTATATTCAAGGTCATGTTGCTTTTTGCGACTTGTGATTTCAGTTTTATATTTCGTAATGTTTGTTTACTACATACTCTCAACATACCTGTAACACCGAAGCATACCTTTCTCAATTCTAGTCACAACGTATACTTTTAAGCCACACTTGTCCCTTATAACGCTATACAATGAAATCATTCAATAAGAGAAGGGAACTGACGGTCAATGGAAATTATGTTGCTTTGCATTTATGCCCCAAAAAAGGAATCGATTTCGAAATTTCTCAGCTAGAAAAAAAACATTGTGCGCATAAACAAAACTATCGTGATTCCGAACACGTTCTCCATGGATCATTCGTCTCACTTTAAGTGAATGTGCGAACACACATGCACAGTCATACACACATGCAAACTAATGCGCGGAACAACCTCAACCTTGAGACTGGTAGACCTTGAAGTATTTCGACAGGCTTTGAGGAAATAATCTAGACGAGACGCTTTCGATCATATTCCACTAAATATTAAATTCTCTGAGCCGACTTAGGACAGACAGTCATAGCTAATTTAATTTTACTAATCGAAAATAAACTTAACACAGCGACCTTAATTTTAACTAATATTATAAATGCGAATGTATTTGTTCGTTTGTTACGCTTTAACTCGTTCACGGCTTAATCAATCTTAACATTGTACACGCACATTGTCAGGTGTACAGGACATGATGTGGGATACCTTGTTTAACAATATCGGTTGCCATGGTGATGTCTCAAGTTTTGACAATAAAAACTTTTTGATATTGCCTATGATTTGAAGTTATTATAAATCATCTTACAAAAAAAAACAGATTCAAGTTTAGTATAACCTAACAAAATCTTTCTTAGAATTCATTAGTAAGAAAAAGAATTTAGAGAGGCCTCGTGGTGACGTCAGCAAGTGAATAATGAATGCAGTAAACATTGTCGGCGACACAACTGAAGGTCGCTTACATCACCGACGGGCGACCATCACGATGGTAAACAACAAACAATAAACACGCAATGTATGAGGAATTACATTTAAAAACAGAACTTAGTTGAATTTTCGATTGTTTATTGCGGTAATACACCGTATGAGGTTGGAAGGGGATTTGTGATGGATTCATGGGGATAATGGTGTGCAGCGCAAGAAATAATCTAGGATCGTAGTCCAGACCAATGATTTCAGACCGGTGGGATTTGATATACGCAAAAGCTTGTTGGCAAAGTAAAATATTTCAACTTGTAAAATTACTTGAACTTTCTAATTAAAATACAGAAAATGAAAGTAGCTAATTAAATGTCTTAATAATTAGTTTAATGTATCTTTGTAATTCGTGAAATAAATACATAAATATATATATAAATATTTACACCTAAGTGGCAATAGCTGTTTTAAAATAGCCGATTGGAGCAAGGGTTCTGGAATGGGGGCTACCGACAGGTTCATTCAACAATGGCTCGTCATGTTGACGTACATATGTATATTTTAATCCAGAACATAGTAAAGAAAGGTTCGTTAGTTTAAAGTCGACATTTGCTTGTACCAGAGACAATTAAATGAAATATATTCGTTTAAAACTTAGTTTTTACTATTTTCAACAGACTTCAAAAATGAAGTTCTCAATTCGTCTGTTTTCAGTAGTTTTCTTAAGGCATTGTTGGCATTGATTCGTATATTGGTATTTTCTGTATGAAATCGATTCCAAAAATAAAAAATTAAAAGCAATAATTCTTATTATTAACTAGCTGTTTCCTGCGACTTCGTCCGCGTGGAAATAAATTCGAGATAACAATTTCGAGGGTTTTTCACTTTTTACGCGGAACCGTAAATATTTTGCTTAAGTTAAATTAGCCAATTTAAATCTCGACAATATTAGCTATATTCCAGTAAAAGTCCCATGCGAATCGGTTCAGTCGTTTCGGAGATTACCCGGAATAAAGAGACAGACTGACAGACAAAATTTTTTTAAATTGTATTTTCGTTATAAGTACAGTATATACATCATGTGTATTGAGTATGGAAATGTTATTTTGATATTACCTACAGACACTACAATTTTATTTATCAGTGTCGATTGGATAAAAGTTTTGTTACCCAATTAACTAACTTAAACTTTCTATATATTTATAAATCTCATATTGAAAATATTAGACATTACAATATCCATTTTTATGATGACATTTACATTGAAATTCAGTACTTATATTGAATGTACGTGCTCGTAAATTGTAACCAGCGAACATTCCGCAGCGAGCTTATCACGAACCAGACATCGGAACCGGTTCCTACGACATGGAACTTGGAAGAAATGCGATCACGGACAGACCCGTATCGCCAACATGTGGCAAGTTTTGTTACTAACTCCATAATTAAACACACACAATGTTGTTAAATAATTATAAAAAGGTGATCGGTACTTTGAATATTTATCCCTACTAACATTATAAATGTGAATGTAAGTTTGTTAGTTACACTTTCACGCGAAAACTACTCAACCGATCATCATGAAACTTTGTACATATATTCTTGAAGGTACTAGAAATAATATGGGATACTTTTTATGAAAAAAATAGTATATAAAAAGCGAAGTATGTATGTTCCCTACAGGCTCTGAAACGGCTGGACCGATTTCGATGAAATTTACAGGGATTGTCCAGATTGGCACAGCGGGTGTTCCTGTGTTTGGTAGCGATCGGATCAACATAATTAGTGGTACCCGGGCGAAGCCGGGGCGGGGCACTAGTACAGTATAAATAATCAAATCTTTCCCCTGTTATGGGATAAGGGGGCAACTTACAACTAATATCTGCCGCCTATGATCCACAACACTATCTGAACTGATGCACTGCCGGCGTAAGATCGTTCGCTCGAGAAGGATTGGTCAGGAAAAACCGCTGGTGACAGATAATTCAACAAGGAAAAGTTGTGCGAGGCAACCAACCACAATTTTGATGACGATATTTGCGACGAGGAAACTCGGCATCACTCAAGGCGACAGAGCTCTTAATTTTTTTTTATAGTACATCTGCAACCAACTAATAAGTTTCGTATGCGTTGCCTACCTTTAAGAAACAGAGGAGGGGACAAACAAAAAATGGTTATTTCCAATTCCTATACATCCCCTCCATCGTAAAGTTTTCTTCCCCTTCCCATCCTTTCCTTATAAGAAAAGGGTGGAAAGGGGAAAGAACTAGAATTAGGCCTCCGGCACCTCACTCATTAGACGAAACGCAATTCCATTCCATTTAATATTGTTGACACAGATATACCACATTTACTTGTTCAAGATCGCTAAATAAACGTTAAAGTGCTTTTGTTGCTTGATTAATACTTTCAGGTCTAATCTCGCAACTGAATTTTTAAGCAGTTATCCTCAAGCAATTTTTAAATTGTAAACAATCTGACTTAAGAAAGAAATCGTTTCACAATACCTATAGATATGTAGTAAATCAAATCATTAGATTTAAACTACGAGATTGCCTTGTATCTTATACATCTATAGGCCGCTCCCCGAATTCTAGAGCCCATTGGTCATTGCACCGCTATCCGATACGGCCGAGCGCGGTCTTACACTCGTTCAGTCTTGCTATATATAAAATACTAGCTGTTTCCTGCGACTACGTGCGCGTGAAAATAAACTCGAGAAAACAATTTCGAGGGATTTTCACTTTTTGCGCGGAACCCTAAATATTTTGCTTATATTAAATAAGCCTATTTGAATCCCGGCAATATTAGCTAGCATCCGAATCGGTTTAGTCGTTTCGGAGATTACCCGGAATAAACAGACAGACAGACAAAATTTTTAAAAATTGTATATTCGTTATAAGTACCGTACATACATCACGTGTATTGAGTATGGATGTGTTATTTTGACACTTCAGTTTTATTTATCAGTATACATAGATATATCCTATCCTAATGGTTCAAATATTAAAAAGTAGATTAACAATGTGTGCAAGAATAACAAAATAGTTTTTAATAATATAATGCAAATATGCTATAAAATGAAGTTCGGAACGCTATCACCAACAGTATATTGTACGTAAGGTGATACTTTAATAGAGGGTACACACTAATGATACGAGAATCAGAGATCATAAGCATTGAGCTTGGCCACAATCCTACCTGAAGTTAAGTGGTGATTTGGTCCCAATATCTTACAATAGTTTAGTAAAAGCCTATTCAAGCCTTGAAAATATCCACGTCATAATTGGACGAAAATACAGACGGTGGTTAACTTGTTACAAATTCTTTGTGTCAGCACAAGCAACGAATATTCGAATCGCTGCGTCCGAAAGCGCGGTATGTCCTCGAAAAAAAGAAGAGGGCCGATGGAGATGGGAAAAATTCCCAAAATGCAACCAGAAAAACACCGAGGGGCTAGCTAATTTCCGTCTATGCTTAAGACTAACTACGGCCTTGGTCGTTGATCAATCTTTTGCCCCACCTCTCCACGGATCCAATACTGCTTGGTAGTTGGCTGTTCTTTTCCTGATATGACAGCAGTACTCCATAAGCGGTCGGATCTGTGCTTTATAGATAGTCAAAAGATGTCCCGAAGTTAAGTATCATAGACGCTATTTAACTTCAGTTGTTACGGAAGTTACTCTTAGCATATTAAGCAAATAGCCTGCGTGAGTATCCAAGCCCTTCGGGTCGTCGACCTCGGCTTTATCACATGCGGTACACCGATTTAACTAGTAACGAACGGATATAATTTAAAACGAGAAGATCACTGAATGTATACTTCTGCTCTAGAAATAAATTATGTATTTTCAAACATACCGAAACAAAAATCAACAGTCATTTTTGAAATGAAACCTTAATAAATGAGGTTACCCCCAACTACCTCTTGCAGTGCCATCTCCTAGCTAAGGGACTACCAGTTCCTTAAGATCAAATGGATTGGGTGCTTCTGTCGTCGGTATTTCAGTCAGGAGATGCTTCGATTAGACTTGCGGCGCCTTCTTATTTTATTTGCAACTAGCCATGGAAATAAAGCAACATATAAAGCTTTTCGAATTCCAACCAAGATGAAATTTGTTTGATATCTGATGCGTTCCTGTTATGTAGGGATGGGTAGGGATCTCCCTACTAGGGATAGATAAGAAACTCTGGTAGAGAAAACAATTGACCAACGAGTGACAGGTACAGGGAATCCACTTGGTATCCCGCGCCGGAGGAATGGAGGACGGGGTCTTGATCTCCCCTGGGGTGAAGCCACAAAGGCGGCTGACGCAGGCAGGGCTGCTGATGTGTGTGCGACCGTTCCTGTAGCCTCGCCAACATGAGTGGAGGGAGCATTGTGAGGTTAAGTCGATGCGAGTCCGACATAATCAGCTGTAATCCTCCTGCTTTTATTCACATTCAAGAAAATAGGGTTTCTCTATCCATTTTAAGGCCTTCTCTGACCCAGTTTTTTTTAAGTTGATGAAGATTACTTCGACGAAGTTGACTTCCATAGTATCCCTTCAGTCTTCATCAATTCGTTCTTTATTTATTCCTGTTTATTGACTTAACAGACTAATCGTGTTTGCATTGAATTTCACAACACGGTGCATGTTTACGAAGCTCAAATAATTAGGTTAACAGACTTAACATGTTGCCTTGAACGTAACCACGTGCACGTAAGAAGCAAGGAAGCCATCAGAGACCCTTGCCACACACACTGGAGATTGCTGGACTTTAAATCTATGTATGCTTCAAATGAATAGCAAAATGTCTTTACTTAAACGCTTAAAAATATTAATAATTTTACGACATACTACTTTTGTAAATGCAAAAAGATATACAATAACTAGAATGGCGCAGTGAGCATTTCGAGCAAGCGGGTCACTTGATGTAAAGTGAGCGCTACCCATAGACATCCGCAACAGGCAAATGTGTTGCAGATGCGTTGCCTACCTTTAATTGACAGAGGGCATAGACAGGAAAAAGGATAATTCCTTTTCCCCGTTAACCCCTTCCCCATCCAATCCTCTTCCCATTCCCATTCTATCCTTATAAGGAATGGGAATTAAGGTAAAGAGGATTGAAATTAGGCCTCCGGCACCTCACTCATCAGACAAAACGCAGAGTATTTCCTGTTTCCTGTAAGGTTCGTGCATTCGTGCATCAGATGTTGTTGTTGCGGGCTCTGTCACTCTTTAAAAAAATAATATAATACATTTATTGAAGACATTTAACCAATTCATTTCCATTTAATAAGACTACAATGTATTACGTTTTGTCTTTCCCACGGCTAAAGGATTCTTGTTATATGACATTAACGAAACAGATTACGCAAATGAGCTAAATGCGAGATAATACCAAAGTATAAAGGTGTTTCTACACTGATGTGATTGCGATTTATTAAGATTTTTCCAGGTAATTAAAATATCAAAGTTTGGGTTGTGTGTACTCACGACATTCTGACCGAACCTCTATGGGGAAGGTCATGTTTCGAACTTAGATTTGAAGGCTTAAATCTAAGGTACACAACTAACAATAATACATTACAGGAAAAAGTGTGGCTTAATAGTGGATGGTGTGACTAGAATTAAGAAAGGTATGCTTCGGTGGCTCAAGCATGTTAAGGATTAATGAAGAGAGAGTAACGAAAAAAATTTATGTAGCAAAAGTAAGTGGCAGTGTTGGTAGGAGACGCCCTAGAGGAATACCGATTACATTAGAGGCGTACTAAAAAAGTGCGATATAAGGAGCACCCATAACCGACGTGCATGTAAGCGTAGATGTATGGATGAAAAAGCCAGGGTGGTGTGACAGGAATGCGCCGAATGGAAATACATGATGACTCTGCCTACCCCTGTGGGTTACGGGCGTGATATCACTTGACATTAGGAAGTAAGACAGGCCTTTTATAGCATAGTATATTTTTTTATTACTTGGAAATCAATCAAGCAGAAAAGATATTAGATATTTTCTGTTCAAAGCTATAATCGGTACTTTTGTTTTTTTTTGTTTGTTTTTTAAGTTTGACAATTTAAACGTTAGTGATAATTATTTAAAGATTTATGCGTGTTTTGGTATAAGATCTATCGAGTCACTGGTTACTGGACACTGGACTGGTTTTCCTATTGGTTAAGTAATTTAACTAGATGACATAAGTTCGGCATGTCTTTGATATGTTTTGACCGTGTATGTCACGAAACGGTTGAAAAGTCGGTATAAATTATAGCCATCTGTCAAATTTCAACCCAATAAGGCTTCATCAAAAGCTATCAATGTGGCACAGAAATGACGGGCATTTAATCTATACTTATATTTAATATTATAAATGCGAAAGTTTGAATGGATGTTTGTTACTCTTTCACGTCGAAACGGGCTAGCGGATCTGGATGAAATATGGCACATAGATAGATTGCAGTTTGGAATAGTACATAGACTACTTTTCATCCCGGAAAAATGTACAGCTCCCGTGGGATACGTTTTTACGGGTGGATATCTACGTATATAAAAGGGGATTTTACTATATATTCCACAACGACTACCCGGGCGAAGCAGGGGCGAATCAATATGTATAGTAGCGGGCCCAGGAGACGTCTGCTATGAACGTTGGCTTGACTGTTAACTTTTTTCCTTATTTCTTTTGTTATAGGTATGTCAACAAATTAAAAAGTCCTCCGAAACCTATAACTTCTATTCTCATTGAGAAACATTTACTTGTAGGTCTGGATATTACGCATTTAGTAACTAATATTGCGCCCGTAACGTAACGTAACGCAACGTATATCCGATCTTGCCGCGTGAGCGCTATATTGCGATACATATATAAGGTACACAATCAAGACAGTGTTACTTTGTACTAGTAGCACCTGAGTATAAATAACAATTTATTGTTTATTATTTATAACCAAAAAAAGGAATGTTTCATTTTATTCACCTCAGGATATCCGCATACTAGTGAATCTACAATATCCATTTAAAATTTATAAATCTTCGCAAAAAATGCCGGATCGCCTACGCGCCGTTATCTGTATTCGAGCGCCAATATTTTATACAAGTCGTTATTCCCGCGCTGTCAAAATTGTTCTTTTTTTTAATTTTATAATTTGCAGTTGATCTTCAAAAAATTCTGCCAAGAAACATGCAATATCTTTTGAATATCGACTCAAATACCTTAAGAGATGTGTTTTGCGTAAAAAATAACGTACATATTTGGTTTTGTTTCACTGTAGATGAAGAAATTTTTAAATGAAAATTTAAATGTACTCATGTTAAGTTTTCTAAATCATCATTATTTTTGAATTGTGTATTAGCTCTGCTTTTTTTGTGACTGAATGGTCACTGTTTGCCTTGAGGAGGCATTTACAGCTACACCGGGTACAAGGCGACAGGGCGCGGAGGACGCCAAGCCTAAGCCTCTTTAAGAGTAACTTAGCTCGAGGGCTCCCTCCGAGAGGGAGCCTCGCCTCGGGCCGTTACTTTAGAATTTATAACCAGATTGGATTAGCTCCGCAGATGCGGCTGAGAAAGAGACAGTTGTTTTTTTTTCATTATTTTTTAATTTAAAAAATCGTGTAAGTGCATCCTAACAATTTAATATTGTGAATAGTAAAACATAGATCGAGTTTCTTCTTGGCTCGGTAATGTTTACAGCGACAAAGTCGTTACAAAATATGCATAAAGTGGTAACATTGAAAACCCGTTTGGTAATTAATGTAGTTTCTGCGAATCGTTTGTGAATAATTTAAGATAAGATTTTAACATAAACTATAGACAAACACTTGTGTTAACGAGTTCTGCAACTTCCCCTTAATAATCGTACACACTTCCATTATAATCTGTAGTCATAAGATGATAGCACAATAAGCTTCCCCTTTAGAGTGAAGTAGCATACGAGAATGTCTATGGTAAATGTTTTGACTTTAACAGGAGAATGACAATTGGCCATTCGCTTACGAGCTAACGAGCGCTTGTCGCGCGCTATTTTAAGAGATGTGTCATACCAAGCGTCTGTAATATTTTCTTTTCTTTTTCCTGGAAATATACAGCGTATCAAAGTGAATCGAGATTCTTATTTCAGATCTAGAAAGGTTTATAACAGATAAAACAAGTTTTAAGTACAACCGATTATTCCTAAGGTTTGGCTTCAGGCAGGCGGCCGGAAAACTGTAGCCAAAACCAATACAGTATAGACTATGATCGTACTGTGCCGACCTCACGTGAGTGGGAAAATGGCAGGGAGATGACGATGAAAGGTTTATAATAGATACTAGATATTACAGGTAATGATTATAATTTGTAAACGTCCAAGAGACAGTTAAATAAATATATAAATGCTCATGCCCGTAGCCTAGCGGGGTAGGCAGTAGCGGTACTCTTTACATCACCCTTTTTTTGTATGTCACTAATCTGATCGATTTAAGTTCATGTTGGACGTCTCCTGACAACGCTACCACTCACTTTTGCAACTTAAAATAATGGAGTATATATAAAAGCGAAATAATAAATATTAACTATGTCGTCAGTTAACTGCAAGGACCACTAGTAAATCATAATTAACAACAACCGATGCGAAACACATGGTTTAATTTCTCAATTGTATTTATATCGTGTTATATTCTGTGATGGTAGGTAGCTGTGTAACAGATGTCCGCAAGCACAACTCGCTAACGCCCGATTTCTAAACAGTTATATTTTTATTCAAATCAAACTACCGGCGTCGCTATCTCCGTACTGCAGAACGCATAAGCCTTGCTCGTAATTATTCGACCTCGCATTGAAGGAACCCTCACAATTGTCGCGCCAGAACGTGAAAAATTGATGATCATATTTCCAGCAATTCAAATGACATTTGACAGTTATTTATCTACTACTAGTGACCCGCCCCGGCTTCGCGCTGGTACCACTAATTCTATTCCGATCGCTACCAAACACAGGAATGTGCCAATCTGGACAATCCCTGTAAATTTCATTGAAATCGGTCCAGCCGTTTCGGAGTCTACAGGGAACATTCATACTTCGCTTTTTATATACTATATTTTTTTATAAAAAGTATCCTATGCGACTTCTAGTACATCCAAGAATATGTGTATAATGTTTCATGATGATCGGCTGAGTAGTTTTCGCGTGAAAGCCTAACAAACAAACTTACATTCACATTTATAATATTAGTAGGGATTACCGACAATCTTGATTGGGGCATTGTCGTGTCGTGGCTTATAACCACGGTGAAGCTAAGGGGGACCTAAGGCCGGTCTGTGAGGTAGGAACGGTCACAGAGGGCCGCTCTGGGATGGGCTCATTGGAGTCCACCTTCGAGCGCGCTGGTGGGCTGGTGGCTGGTGAGAGTGAGTCGCAGAGGTAGAGGACTGTTGGTGGTCATTAAAGAAAAAAAATATTATGTTATGTTTAGTCAGTGAGATTTAAACTAACATTTTTACATACGACAAACAAAAACCTGTCACGTAGCTTATTACACGATTTTGCACAGTGAACATTTAAGATTGTCGCATCGAGCACGTACGAAAAATGACATTTCAATTGTGCATACGATTTATTTCAAACATTGTAATACAATTGTCTGTATTCATACATAAAAAACTTGGATGTGGGCTTGAACCAATTCGATTCATACAATGGGGAACAAAAAAATAAGCATTCGATTATTATTTCTGCTTACCTCTTTTAATGGGCGTGATTTAATGAATGAATATATCGAGACCGCACAGGTCGGCAAAAATAGCGCGTACTCGTTATGAAACTCCGTACGAACGAACGAACGAACGATTAATCGATGAACGAATGGAAACATCTTAGTTACAAATCATAACACTAATATCGATTAAATTAAATTATTATTTACAACAATTTATCAAGAAACTGTGAATTAGTTGATACTTGGACCAAACAATCCTAACTAATATGAATAAATGCATATATATATATATATATATATATATATATATATATATATATATATATATATAGATGCTTGCCTTTTATATAACATTAGTTAGGTGACCGCTACCCATAGACATCCGCAACAACACAGACAGTCGCAGATGCGTTGTCTAACTTTAATGGACGGAGGAGCCAGAGAGGAAATATAATGTTTCCCTTTCCTATCTAACCCTCCCCGTCCAATCTGTATCTTCCCATCTTTCTTAGGAAACGTGGATGTTAAACTTGTATCCCGGCAATAAAACTGTTCCCGAAGGATAGGAAAACACATAAAACAATTGTTTACAATTTCTATTGACATTATAATGTCACATGTTTTCACAGCAACGAGTTATTGATACATAATATAGTTTTTTTTAAACTAAAGTTCAATACCAATAATTCGATGGTATTGTAAGCTAAGTCATCTTACCTAAAGTTCCAAATCCAGGATGGATCTTCCTTCCATTCCATGCCTTATTAGAAAAGGTTAGGTTGGGAAAGAGGAATTGTAAGACAGGAATATACATTTGTTGGTGAGTATTAAAAGTGGATGTTGTGACTAGAATTGAGAAAGGTATGCTTCGGTGGTTCGGGCATGTTGAAAGGATGAATGACGAGAGAGTAACGAAACAAATTTATATAGTGAAAGTGAGTGGTAGTGTTGGCAGGGGACACCCTAGGAGAACTTATATCGATCAGATTAGTGACTTACTAAAAAAGGGCGATATAAGGAGCACTCATTATCGACGGGAATGTATGCGCAGATGTAGGAATGTAGAAGAAGCGAGAGAGGTGCGCCAGGATTGCGCCATATGGCCTACCTCTCTGGGTTACGGCCGTAAGTGCATGTTTATTTTATTTATTTGTTATCTATATAACAAATAAATAAACCTTTACATTACATTTTAGCATTTTATCTGACACTGGCTCATATTATTCCTTAAACCAGAATGAAAAGAAAACTGATTCACTTAAAACTAACTCACGTTCGTGACAACATAAAAAAACCTTACAAAGTTACGTTTTGTTGCCCTTTACTTATTTGAATGAACGCCGTCATTTTCAATAACAGAACAATGTATCAAGCGAATTTAATCTCAACACCTTTTTAAATAAAGTCTACTTTCTATTGTACGTGTTCGGGATTCCGAGCATTATAAAACGAACCGTATCTACATTGAGATAAAAGTTATTTTTGCTCGCTGCACTGTCCACATTCCCCTGTGAGGTCATCCCCGCATATAACTTTAACGCGGTGCCACACTGACGTAAGATATTAACAAGAATTAAACATGACATCAACCGAACGATCCAATATTTTTAAACAAACATATTTATAGATGAGCATTGTGATGCCAATCGACAATAAAGATTAACAACTAAAAAGGTTTTATATATTTTTAATATACAGCCTTCTTGATGGGACACCAAGGTCATTCGGTATACAATACAAAAAAATCATTATATATATTAAATCTAAGGCTTAATTACTTGTGCCCAATAAGAACTGGGACTAGCAATACACATAGTTTTTCCTCCCTGCCCTTTCCCCACTTAGTGGGGTCCGCACAGAACGACCGTAGGCAATATTGTAATAAGTTTGGCTACAGTTCGTTTACGGCCTGACACCAACCCTCTTCGGGCATATAATGCATGAAATTAGCTGTTTATCTAAATAATTTAACCGTTCCAACTAATCGAATGGCGGATTCGAACCCACGACTATGTCGTACATGGTTCATAGTCCGTACACTTAACCACCAGGCCAGGTGCTTTGTAATAAATTTCTAATAACGTTGGATTAAGATCAACCATCCTCTTAATTTATTTAACCTGTAAGGAAGGCTAATAATTTGTATTTAACCTCAAGATACTATTTGGTTAAGTTGCCTGCATACAATTGATTATAATGGTTTTAAAATATTGACGCTTTCGCTAGTCGCTAGTCTTTTAGTTTTTTATGTCGTACAATATCAACCAAGACATCTGGCTGAAAGTGAAAGAAAAAATAACAACTTCCAATGACGCATATCTTCGTAACAAGCGTCTAAAGATATACAAGTTAACATACATAGATTTACACGTATACATTACATGCCTTTTTAACTGAACGAACATTTAAGTTAGCTGTACAATCTAAAATGAACCTTAGCGCCTTTATTTAGAGGGTATTTCAGCTAGATATACATATCATTTTGTAAAAGGTTTAGGGATAATCAATTGTTGCATATAGAGTTAAGTCGGGAGTCGTGCACTTCTGTAGCTCGAAAGATTTAAGGCCTTATTCAGCATTCGATATTTAAGCAATTTAGAGCGTTTGATACAGTTCAGTTGAACCGGTTTATACCGCATCATTCAAGATCATGATTTAAAAAAGTATTCAATATGTAGATTTGCTTAAGAAAACAACGTGGATCAACTAAAAACAGATGGCGCCACAATAAATTAAAAATAAACCCTTGTGACATTACAATAAAATTCAAAATTGAATACGAGAAAAATAAATGAAAAAAATCCGTTGAAAACTGTTCCAAAATGTAATAAGTGGTCACGCGAACCTGTAAGACTTCCCCTTACAAATATCGTACTATCGCGGCTTAAGAATTTTTTTTTTAACTACTAGCATTGGACGGATCACATTTCTTAATATATTTTCTTGTTATTTAAATTTACATTACAATGATAAATTTAATATTGAGTCAATTATAATAAAAAAACACAAGTCCTAAGCCATTTTATCTTGCATGGAAAATATTCCTGAGAACGTATTGTTTGTTTGTCTGTCAAAACAATTAGTTATCTGTGGACAGTTCGGGCGTTCAGGTATGCGATGCGTCAGCCGTTAACGGCAATTGAAATTTACAAATAATTATGCTTTAACGCTTTCTGTTTTCTTTCTTTCTGGACAAAAGAGTTTGCAAGAGTTTTTATTTCAACTGCCCGGAAGCCTCGATTTTGGCCGTAAAAAATTAGTCACCGATCGAGACATGTTACGGAAGACGCGTGTAATAAAAAAGCCAAGCCTGTTGGCCTTTGAGCCACAATACTCCATGAAGCTACCAGCGATAGCCACTTACCCGCTTCTAGACGGAACGCCCCGAGAGGAAGTCTAGTTTTCTAAGCTACGATAAAATTAAATTGATTAAAATTAAATTGAAGGGTTTCAGTCAAAGCGCAGTACTACCACCTTCCGTGAAACTAAATCCAATCCAGTGAAATTAAAGGCTACAAAAGACGGTACACATACAGATAGCGTAATTATTTTTATAAGGTAGGTTATGTGGAATTAGTATTGCATTAGCTTAAGGCGTGATGATGTCAGACAGAAAATTAACGGCCTTATGATCAACAAGGCGCCAAATCACTTTATATGGAGGTCAGGTAGCACTGTTCAACTTGTAGGAATTTATTTTTCTTCCGTACCAATTTGCCGAAATGATCTGACCCTCGCCTCGTGTGGGATTGGAGCGCGGAATAAATGAGTTGACCTTTGTAGCGTAATTTTATTATACAATCATTATAAATACATCTATGTATTCAAATGCAAGTTCGTAATTAGGTATTCGTAATAAAAATGTATGTTTGTTGGTTTGTGTGTGGTATTTGGCTAAAAAATATTGTTCAATTACTTTTGCGCTCAACTATACTTCTATACTAATATTATAAAGAGAGATTTGATTGTTTGTTTGTTTGCATTGGATAGGCTCTGAAACAACCATAAGAATCCTATATTATCCCTGATGAACGCAGGCGAAATAATTTTTATTAATATTTTTTTGTTAAATACCCGTGCGACGCCGGGGCAGGCAACTAGTATAAAATAAAGCATTCCAATATTATTTAGTCGTGCATTTTAATGGTAGGTAAATATTGTATACTCTACCGGTTATTCTTAAAGTTGTTGAAATGCTTGCAAATTATTCTGCTAAATAAAATTTAATTTAAAAATCAAATTTAAATTAAATACGTGCTCTACGTAATTTCGGGCCGTCCTTTACAACTTAACGAGCGAAATAACCACCGCTAACAAATGTCGCGGCAAAAAAAACGTATTCTAACCTAAGCGTGAGGCGCCATCTTGAAAATCGTTGTGCACGCACATGAGGTCAGCCGGTTTGCGAGCGAAAAGGAAAGTATTCGTTCAAATTAGGTTTGGCTGCTCGCTGCTCGCACTCAGTGCTCTTATGGTGAACAAAAAGTAAGTTTTTTACACACTTTTATTAGCTTGACGTGTAATGCTTACCCACTTGAAGATGTGTGAACAGTTTGAAAATTAACCATTCTGGCACTGTTGTCAATCGTTTACTAAAGTTACAAGATTATTTAATAGGTCTTTAAGAATCTACCACTGCAAAAATGTCCCCGTGGAGTTACAATTTTACCTACAGTATACGATTCACGTAGGTATCATCAGTTGCTTTAAAAAACTTGATTGGTTCAATGCTGGACCTTGCAGTGGAACCGGCATCAGTATGCTGCAAAGAACATTCAGCTCAACTGCGTAATACCGCGACTTATGTTTGTGTGGTGTAAACACTTATGTTATTTGGATTATTTAGTTGATTAAGTGTCTGGAAGTTTGTGTGATTGTATACTACTTCTTCTCGATTTTATACTAGGTCCATCCTTTCGCTATTTTTTTTACAAATTCTAAACGAATTTCACCGACAACTCCCTTCTAGAGGATTCTTGTGATTATTTATTCTCCTTCTTGTATAGATGTCTGAATAACATCAAGAAATCGTCTATTCGTTTATTTGAATAGTGCATAAAATGGTTGGAATAATGCGATGTATATATGCTCCCTGTAGACTTCGAAACGGTTGGACAGATTTCGACGAAATATTCAATAAATGTTTAAATTTGCTTAGCTGATGATACTGAGAAGGTTGGTAGCGATCGTATCAACATTAAGTGCTACTCGGCCGCAGCATCGCCGGATCAATAGTTGTAAAATAAAATTGAACAGTTCATTCCTTCCAAAATTCTGCGAGGTTACCGGTTTAGACGGTACATTAACGCAACCGCAAAGCGCTACATGTACTCCATTGTGTTACAATACTACAAGCGTGTCCTATCTCGCTCCGAAAGTAGCGCAATAACTGTTATCGCTAACGAATTACACGTGAACTCGATTCCTGTGCACAGTCCTAACTCCAACCATGACAAATTTGTTGTTTGTTGTTGGGTGATGATTAAAATGTAAATATGTATGTATGTGACGTAATGTATGGTTGTTAACTGTATCCGTTAAAAGACAGTTCACGTTCAGACACTGGTCGGTTTAAGCTCATAGGTCGCAACACAGATCCCCTGCCACCCTCATCCAGTAGACTCTTGCACCATTGACGAGATCATTGGTCCATCTTGTGGGAGCCGTACCTACGCTGTGCCAACGTGACCGCCAGTCCGAGTTAAATGATTGTCCATGTTAATTGACACCACAACACAAGTAATCTCAAATTAGTAGGTATGCCACTAATCTGGTCGAATTACTCATGTTGAATGAGTCGAGGAGACGTGACCATGTGCTTGTCATTAGGAATTGGATTGGATATTTTAAATTTGTTCAACGTGAATTTCGTTACAGTCAAAGATTAACAGCCTATATTTTAATCTGTAATAATTATTTTGAAATCCAAGAAATACCAACTGATGGTAGGATTATCATTATTCATTACTTTCACACACACACACTCTTTTACACAGTTCAGAGTGGAACTAACATACATACAAACGCGATGATTGAGCCTAAGTAGTTCGGGCTTACTTACTTACTTAATTAGTTGAACTTTATCTGGAAATAGCAGACTTTAAACTAATGTAACTTCGTCACGTATAAAAATAAAACGGTCATATCACAAGTATACAATATTATAAAGTATGGAGTAATGCAAAATGTTTTTAAATATTCTAAATATTCGGCACAAATATCGGAAGATGCCCCGGTCTTGACCCTCGTGATACACTGACACACGCCCGCGTCCAATCTCGTCGGTGACATCACCCACTCGCTCGCTAATATGAAGTACACGAAGTTCGCCAAGTGAATGGTAAATGAGGTAGCAAGGCTGGTGAGAATTCTGCTTACGCGATGCGATGCTGTTTTGAATGAAAATCAAAGGCAACAAGTAAAAATAACACAAAAGGTCCTTTTGCAACTTCTACGTGACAAGGCAAACAAGAAAACTTATGTACATGTCAAGTATTCATACTACAAATTTGCTTACGAAGCTGCTTGCTCGAGTAATCAATAGTTTAAAAACCATCCAAGTGCGAATCAGACTCTCGCACGAAGGGTTCCGTACCATTATCTATAAAATAAATAATATGCGCTCACGCCCGTAA
Organism: Papilio elwesi; assembly: GCA_029849275.1. NCBI lineage: Eukaryota > Metazoa > Arthropoda > Insecta > Lepidoptera > Papilionidae > Papilio > Papilio elwesi. Next base: position 12,049,587 of record CM056693.1, on the reverse strand, counting down.
CCCAGAGGGGTAGGCAGAGATCATGGATTTCCATTTGGCGCGATCCTGGCACATCTTCTACATTCATACAGCTACCCATACTCGTCGGTTATGGATACATATATCTCCCTTTTTAAAAAAGCCACTAATCTGATCGATATAAGTTCCCCTAGTGCGTCCCCTACCAACAATGCCACTCACTTTAGCTACATAAATTTGTTGCGTTATTCTCGCTTTGATTGATTTTTTTTAATCTATTTTTTTTTAATTTATGAATAAAAAAATAAATAAACGGTTGTTTCAGTTTGCTTATTACTAAAGACTAGTTTTGGCCCGCGGTATCGGCTGCCGTTTATTTCATACAAATCTTCATCTTCCACTTTAGGACCTTTGCGAGATAAGTTTAAAAAAAAAATAGTACTTGTCTACTTAATACCAGAAATCTGTACCCAATTTCCAAGTCTCTAGGCTGAGTAGTATGGATTTTAAGATTTAAAAAACATTTCAAGTTATTTCAAGTCCAGTATATTCATGTCTAGCACGACCTAAGTAGGGCGTAAATATTTATGTTACAAATTGTTTAATTGGATATCAAATGTGTTTATTGTGATATAAAAGTTTTGACAACTTTATCTGAAATGAATAAATGCATTTAACCTTTAAACGAAGTGAGATAACATTATTGTGTCACGCACTTGACGAGTGATGAAGACGAAAATAGAGTATTCCCTAATATATTTTAATTGAGGGTAGATAGTAATTCTACCCATTTGAATCTTAAAACGAGGGTGAGTCAGAGTTGCCTTGAGGAGGCATTTACAGCTACACACTACGGGCTCGAGGCGGCAGGGCGCAGAGGGCGCCTAGCCTAAACCTCTTTAAGAGTAACTTAGCTCGAGGTCTCCCTCCACAGAGGGAGCCTCGGCTAGGCCCGTTACTTTAGAATTTATAATTGGGCGAAAATAAATGTGGTAGATTTGGCGAACGGCAAAAAGTGTTTTATATAATTAGTACGATACTTGTAACCCTGTTAGGGTAGAGGTAGAGGGACACAGGAATAGAATTTGCCTTTCAACTAAATGACCTGTGATGACAAACGTGCCGTATAACCTATAAGGCGCGATTGTCAATTTTCGATCTACAAAACAAAAAGTATAGACTTAAATTCTTCTATTATAACCGCCGCCGCCGGTGTGATCTGACCCGCCTCGGTTAGTCCCGGTTATTGGTTCCACTGGACGCTTACTTATACCACACGATGTAACACACGTACATACGTCCAGATAACGGGCATATCAAAGTGGAGCCACTTAAGTCACAGATTGGCAACAGCGTAAATCCTGCAGTCAGGAGTTTCCCACGATACGAAGTCAAGAGAAAACTGTGACTCGAACACTGAATTGTTCCACAGAACGCAGGTATTTATTAATCTCTGTATTTCTCGATTGCATTAAGAGTCAAGTGTTATAAGTATTACTAATTTAAATACCCAATAAATACTCCAGAGTTTATCACCACGGCTCAATTTACGCCATAATGATGTCAGCAGAGCCCTAACAAAATCATCGCTTGTCCATTATCATTTAGATCGTTTGTAATTGCCTGCCGTCGATGAAGTAGCGCGCGCGTTGACATCGCTAATTCCTCAAGTGGCTTACGTGTCAGCGGTTAGTGCTACATTACTTGGTACTGAAAGGTTTATTACATATTAGGTTTTGTTTGCTGCTGCTCTTGGAATGTAAGCTTGTTTCCTGATGAAAATAAAACGAGTGGTCATCTTTCGCACAATAGTTACTTAGTCGTGTTAACGTGTTAATTATATGTACTATTAAAAGTAACTCACTACTGTACTACTATTGAACTTTAGAAAACTAGACAGAGACTGCACTGGCTTATACAGACAAAAATCACTCGTTACATTACTGTTAAGAAATTATTTAATTCGATTAATTCGTTTTTTTATGATTTTTAAAACATTAATAAATAATTAAATTTATTTGCTAATATTTGCTTTGCCTATTCCATTTAAAGCTTAAAACTTGTGGTAGGTTCACAATAGTCGAATGGATTTGACCCACGACCTCAAGAGCGGCAGTCTGTACCTTTAACCATTATGCATACTGCATATATAATGACAGAAAAAATAACAATAAATATATAAAAATCACAAAAAATCCCAAACAGCTGAAACTATAGTCAATTGGATTGGATATTGACGTGACCGTAATAATACAGTGCGACGGTATTACAGTACTCAGGGTTGGAACTTCATTACTGGCGTTGAAGTAGCTAGATTTTTGACAAATATTTTTTTATATTTTTCCCCCATCCTTCTATTTCCAAGAATATGTGTACAAAGTTTCATGATGATCGGTTGAGCTGTTTTCGCGTGAAAGCGTAACAAACTTACATTCACATTTATAATATTAGTAGGGATGTTCAGCTTTGTGTTTAAAACACATATAAACAATAATTATATTTTTAATAACGGGTGTAGGTTGCAAAGTCAGTGTAAACACGTGTGATAAGATACAGAATTACACTCGAGAATTACATTGCGATGCGAGCAACTTTGACCTCTATTATCAAGGTAGTAAAAGTAGTGTATTGAAAATATGCTACTTGTATCGGGTTCATTCGGATAGACGTATGCCTAGAAAGGCACGAGACAGGAACTTTTTTTTACTGGTCTTGTCACTGTTGCACATAATATGTACTGAAGCCTCGGCTTCGTTTAAGAGTAATAAAGCTCGTAGGCTCCCTTGGGCACCTAGTCTCAGGCCGTCACTGTATTTTTGTATTACCGGATTGGAAAACCACCGAGTTCGTAGGTCGCTTCGGCGGACCCTCCATGGAGTGTGCACAAGGACCCCCGAGAGGGGATCTCGGCTTGGGCCTATTACGCGATAAGCTAGCTAGCTATTATCGAGGCAGCAATAATGAAAGTTGCCTTTTTATAATTTCTGAGCTTAGAAGCAGCATGAATGGGTTGGTCTCTTGTCGTCTACTGAATGAGAAAACCCAATAATTTGCTAGCCTTCCCTTTTTCCTCCAAATACGCTAACAACTCATCGGAAATTATTTTGGTTGTTCCGGAAAGGTCTAAATGCTGTACACATTTAAAATCAAATAAGCCCAATTCTGTACTAAACTATTATACCAGAACTTACAACGAGGAAATTTTATTTTACGATAATAAATAACAAAGGCGTAAGCGCTGAGCCATGCGATAATGGCAAGATTTAATTCAAGGGCATTTAAGATTATCTGCGATTAAATTTCACTCTCAGGGAAGCGATAAAATATATATTTATCATTGATTGCAAATTACTTTTATAATCTGTTCTAATCTATCAGGAATCCAATATTGTTTTAGTCGTAAAACGTATGAATTAAACACGACTAAACAATAACATAGCCCTAATTAAAAAATTTAATCAATCAATGGTAAAAAGATAATTAGTTTTTATAAAAATCGATTGAGTGATTTGACATTAGAATGGTGACATTTCCGTGCGTTAATGCAGTAAAATGCGTTTCCCGCGAACAATTTAAACGGTCCGTTTGACGTGTGATCGGATAGTTTCGCAACAACGTCAACGTGAATTTAAATGCATAAATGAATGTACGAATGTGTTCATGCATATAATGCCTTTCGTTACATTGTTAAGCATAATATATATAATACAACTTTTAAACGGATTTGGACGCTTTTTTATAGCTTACGTCATGTGTTTACATTTAATCTAAGTGACAAACACTAGCTGTCCTCTTTTTTCTTATTATATAAATTACGCTATCCTATTCACACCATTTGACATGTGTGAATGTTTCTGTTTCTGTCTTTGGAACACTTTTGACCGGTGATTTTGTACGAGTATAACATATTCTTTATATATCTAATTCTTATGTACGTTTGTTGACAGCTGAACCGATTTGAATGAATTTTTGTGTATGTATTCAAGTGGATTCGAGGGTGACTTAGATTCACAAGTAAAACCAGCAGATGGCGCTGCAATCTATACTGCAAGTAAACTGCTGAAGTGACTTGAATGCACTTTTGTGTATGCATTCATTCAATGCTTTTAATTAGTCTACGTATATACAAGGCGATGTTACCTGTGGATTCCGGAACGGCTAACCGGGTAAAGACGGGGGGTCACTAGTCTATAGTATAAAATATTATTTAGGTTGTGTGTAACTGTCTAAGTCACGAGACATTTAAGAATTCCGTTTTGATATAGCGTACGAGCTAATTCTATAGATATTTTTTTGCAACAAGACAGATTAGACTTGATGTTAATTTATAAATATATTTATCATTATTATCTACCTACATTATAAAATGATTACGAGTTTTGCAAGCAAAGCAGCTTTGACAATATCTTGTAGTGATTGATGTAGGTATTCTAGTGACAATAATATGAAGGTATACATAGAATAAAATGCGACTCACGGCGAAAGTTTTTCATTGGAGTGGTGTCGGGGAAAGAGGGACTCTCCCCCTTCCCCCTTATAACCCCCACCCCTCCAAAAACCCACCCTTGAATTTAAAACTTTTATCGATGAATCCCGATCGGTTGAACTGAAGAACTGAAGAACAGCTGAAGAACCTGACGAAGAGGAATGTGCCTCACCAATAACAGTCCTCGACATTTGATTCTCTTGGCAACGGAATTGTCTTTTATCACACTGATGGAACAAGACTTAAATACAACCAATTGTAATAATACAACCAACAGGCGGTAAAAACTGTAGCCAAAACCTATACAGTATAGAATAGTCATACCGTGCCGACCCCACGTGAGTGGGAAAAGGGCAGGGAGATGATGATAGACTACAATTTCATTTATTTGATATGGTATCATCATCATTGGCCTGTATCGGTCCACTGATGGACATTGGAATTCTCCTGCACAGTATGCGGTCTTCTGCTTTCTGACATACTTCTTAACAACTTCACATATGTCGAGCTAGCGACGTGAGATGCGGGAGGAAAATCTTGGAATAGAGGCCACGATGGGGAAAAGTGTGGTAAGTCCTTCCAGATGTACCGACGACCTCGTGAGGACGTCAGAAAGTCCCTGGATGTGGAAAGCGGAGGACCGCATGGACTCTTAAATGGAATTATATATTGCTATTAAATTGTATATTGCTCCAATGCAAAACAGACAACGTCAAATAATCCAATACACCATTAAATTTAATGGCCAATTACATGAAAATGACTTGGTGGGATTGAAACCTTTTTATTACCGAGCTATATAACGGCTCATAACAAAATGTTACGGAATAAAATACCTTCCGACATTTTGAGGCGCATAAACACAACCTGAATTGGTGGCCAAGGTCGAATACGTTTGACATTACACCGAGTGAAGTCACACCGGCGAATGTTTATTCACTCAACATTTATGTATAAATACATGTACAAATAATCTTTAATAGATTTATACTACAACACATTATTCGATATAATAGTAGTTTAAAAAATAATGGGATAAGCTATTTAAATTACTACATTGTGTTGGTACTCGATAAGTGTGCGAAGTGTCAAATTATTTCGACGTTTTGACAGGGTTCAAAAACACAGCCAAAGATTCCGTTACATACGAACAAACAATCATACGCACCGAGCTAATAAAAACGTGTTATTTACTATATATTTTCCCAAATAGGGAATAGATATTGAATACGCTTGATAATAAATATGTATTTATAATTTTTGTGAAGCGGAAAACATACGACATACTTTTATCGGGCAAAAATAGCATTTTAGAACCACTACGAATAAACTAGGCATGTATGATTACATGTATGTAACATGTTCGTTAATGATTAATATATATATATTTATATATATATATATATATATTTATATATATATATATATATATATATATATATATATATATATATATATGCCTATAATATGCATGGATTTGATCAAATCTATTTAAAAATGTTCATGTGAATGAGTACGGTTGCGTTTTGATTTTTCTTATCAAAAACGTGACTAGACGTCTGGGTTACCGAGAAGCTTAAATATTTTTAATCTGTAAAACGAAACGTTTGTTACAAGTTGAGAAATACGTCGTAAAGTATCAATAACTATAATTATTTATTTTATTATTATTAATTTTGGAATATTTAAATTTTCCCAGACCACAAAAAGTATTCGTACAATTATTATATTAAATATTTTATGAAAACACACAAGGAAAATTAGTTTCAGCTTATAGTGATTTATATCATTCATCATTTCCGTTATCCCTACTAATATTACAAATGTGAATGTAAGTTTGTTTGTTACGCTTTCACGCGAAAACTACTCAACCGATCATCATGAAACTTTGTGCATATATTCTTGAAGGTACTAGAAATAACATAGGATACTTTTTATGAAGAAAAAAAATTGTATATGAAAAGCGAAGTATGTATGTTCCCTATAGACCTATAGACTCCGAAACGGCTGGACCGATTTCGTTGAAATTTACAGCGATTGTCCAGACTGGTACATTCCTATGTTTGCTAGCGATCGGATCAACATAATTAGTGGTAACCGGGCGAAGCCGGGGCAGGTCAGGTAGTGTAAATATAAGCAAAGAATTCCCGAAAATACCCTAAACCAAATAGTCTTTACAATTTCATGACATTTTCAGATTTAAATCGAAGTATCCATAATTGATCACATAACTCATGAGTTCTCAAAGAACGCGTCTCAACGGCATTTTTGTCATCTCCCTTTTCCCATCCATCTGGGGTCGGCACAGTATGTTCTCTTCCATATCTAGTCCTATTCTCTATCAGCCGTCATATCTGTACCCTTCTTACACATATCACCTTTCACACAATCCATACATACTTTTTCGGTCATCTTCTACGATTGTAACCATCCACGTTCATTCTATTTACTTTATTCGCTATATTTTTCTTTCTTCCTCCCTTTCTTCATTACTCACTGCTTTCATTCCTCCATATAACATGGCCATACCACGCTAACTCAATTTGTCTGTTACTGGCGCAACTTTCAGGTTACCTCTAATATACTATCTACCTATTACCAGGTTAGTGACATTTTTTTATGAGGGAGCAAACGAGCGGCGGGAACACCGAGGTGATCAACGACGCCCATGGACACCAACACCAGAGGAACTGCAGATGCGTTGCCTTCACTTATAACTTCACTTCTTGAACGACCCTAAGTCGCACTGGTTTGGAAATACCGCCGAGGGCAGACTAAGGAGTACCCGTAACCGACGAGCATGTATGTGTAGATGTATGGATGTAGAAGAAGCGAGAGAGGTATGCCAGGATCACGCCAAATGGAAATCCATTATCTCTGCCTACCCAGAAGTTACGGGCATGTTTATGTATTACATATGTATCTACTCATCCTTAATTTTATCCAACCTCATCACACTTCCACACATCCATCATACGAACCTATGTTGGCCCAACATAAAATTTTACAACGGAATTAAATTTTCTATTATTAATATATACATTGAGAGAGATATTATTAATCATGGTAATAAATCGTGGTGCTCACGGAAAGTAAGTTATGTAATACTTTGCGAAGTATGTCCAGGCACGTATTCAATCTTCACGATAATCTTGAAAGTCATGGCGCAAGGTATCTCCTTTTGTTGCGGTTGTCCTTGAGTTTGCGCATTCGTACGGAGCTTTCCTTTGTCCTATTATAAACTAGGAAAGTAAGAAGGAAACAGGAATAAGTTGTACGTCAGTTCATTTTGTTTCAATGTTAATACGCAAAAGAATATTCACCGCCATTGGAATAAAACAAATAAATACCACTGGAAACTGATCTGCATACAAGTCAGCAGTGTTAGTAAATCTTGTTTAAGTCAAAGTAACTTAATTTAAATAATATTTTCGAATCCTGAATAGAATCCATAGAGGTGTGTACAATAACAATACATCCAGGATAGCATCAGGTTACATCCATGATTGAAACACTCAAATCTGGCAGGCGTAAGGCAAATTAAATATTGTGAATTAAAAAAAACATGACAATATTTTGATTTACCCGAACTAAGTCTAAACTTGAAATGTCTTCGTATCACACAAAAATGTAGATAGACAATGCGTCTCTGTGTACTTATGATAATATGACCAACGCATCTTGGTCACACTGCATGATAGCCTTTGACCACAATCCGAATTTAAAGGGCGATTTCACTGAAGGATGCTACACACTGGTTTAATAATGCATTCTTCTCTTGAATGCACTCGAATATTAATTGTATAGGAATAAATAAATATGCGCTCTCGCCAGTAATCCAGAGAGGTTGGCAGAGATCACAGATTTTATTTTCGCACGATCCTGGTACATTTCTCTCGCTTCTACACATACATCTACGCATACATGCTCATCAGTTACACTCCCTACATTGCTTTTCTCTAGTATGTCACTAATGATCGATAATATCTCGTCGGATGTCCCCTGGCAACACTGGTGTAACATAAATTTGTTTCGTTACTCCCTCTTCATTCATTCTTTCAACATGCCCGAACCACTGAAGCATACCTTTCTCAATTCTAGTCACAACATCCACTACTAAGCCAAATTATTCGTCTTTGAATAATAAGTTATTTATTGTAATGTAACTTATCGTTTCGTTCCTATATCGGTCATGTTTGCTAAGTAATAATGTCACGTCGGTCCCATCCAGTAGTTACCTAATTATATCCATGTTTCCTTAATTCGTTAATCAGTTCTTAATTATTGTTCATTAATTGTCGCTCAGTAACTGTGTTTATGGCCACACAGTAGCGTGTCCCGTTCGGTCAAGGATAATGTATTGTTATTTAAATAATAAATATTATTATAATGATGTTCGTTTGTTGCGATTTTAGATTACATATTAAAGTCTGAGATTTGAAAAAGTTGCGATGTTAATACATCTACTTAAGTCTAACTTAAATGACCTTGACGAAGGAATATACAGTTTAAAGTCATATTCAGTTGTATTTTGAACTGCAGTTGTTTCTATTTCTGACAGCCCACTTGTGGTTAGTCATAGGAATTAAAATGTAATGGTCGCTTAATACTTTTTTCTTAAGAAAACATACCTTGTTTACTTCAAACTCGTAGCATAGGATTTATTATATCCTAATATTTACAATAAACTGCAAGCCAGTAACTCATCGTCGTCGTCACAAATTTGTATGTCATACAACTTGTATCGCGAATAACTATGTATTCATATGTACCCATGGTTAATAACATATCTAAAACCTTAAGAATACCTAATCCATAAGGAAATAATATAACTAGAATGATTTATATAGTTTTTTCTTTTTATACGGATATAAATTAGCTTCCTCACCTCTAATTTCGGCGATGTGCGAGTCATATTCGGATTTACTGCGCAGATAGTCCTTCTTAGGCGCCGTGTGTAGCGCCTGGTTCTTGTATTCGTGGTACCATTCGGGCTGGGGGGAGTCGGGGCGGTCCTCGGACCGAGTCTCCACCGTCCGTTTCAAGGACACCCGTTCGAACTTGACGTAGCGGATACCAGAGGTCAGGTCGCCCTCTTCGACCTGTCTCACGACTCGCTCCGTCTCCACAACGGGCTCCACGTGTCTCAGTTTCACATTCGGGAAGACCGCATCCTGACTCTTCCCCGGGGACTCGGAGTCGCGCGTGTGTTTAAGTTTAACGTCGATCTTCGGCGACTCCGGCCGTCTCTTGCGCTGCTCTATCCGCCTTTCGATCTCCTCCACGTCGGCGGTGGACTCTACATTGTGGGAACTCCTGCTGCTGCCTTTCCAAACTCTCTCGAAGAAAGAAACGCGGTTGCGTAGTCCGGTCGGCGGCGGCGTATCGCTGCCGTCAGACATAGCGACATGACCTCACTCGACGGAGGCGCGTTCGATACTGCCGGCCGGCTCGGAGGCTCGGAGGCTCGAGCACTGAGGCGATGAGGCTCGGAGTCCCCGCATGCGCCACCGCCAGACTTCACTGAGACGTATCGCTTCAATCCTTAACCGACTTGTGAAGTTGTTATTCATTCTTCCGTTTGTAGTTTCCTCGTATAAAGAAATTTGTTGTCATTTATTCGTTCGATTTACGTTTCACTTTCAAGTTGTGTTTATGTCAATTCTTTTTACGAATATGTTAATTATATTTCAGTTGAATTTAAGGGATTTTTTTTCGTGAATCAAGATTAAATATCGAATTAACGTCAACAGATTGGTGTAATAAATATAGTATTTATTATACAATTTTAAAAAGATCTATTGTATGAAGTAGAAGCACTTACTAAGATATCGTCTTGGAACTTTGTTATTTTGTCTTTTTAAAATATAATAAACGACACCATTCAATTTGCAGTGACTGATAGAAGACACCTTCTGTATATTTCTTTTTGTTTCTAGAATTTGGCCAAATGGTTGACGACTACGATCTTAGGCTAGTATTGTATCTAGTGCCGGATTTAAGCTTCCGTCGCCACTGTAAAAATCCCCTCCGCATTTTCAAAATTTTCCGTAAAATGAATGAAATTTCGAATAACTTGATAATCAATTAAAAAATCATTATTTTATAAAAAAAATTATGCAAAAAACTTTTTTATAAATGTTTTTATAGTTCTTTACTTTGTCAAGATATTCGTTTTTTGGACAGTATAAAATCATTTTCGATACGCGAATATTTTTTTTCACTCCTTGTAAATTTGCTTCCCTGGGCACTAGCGCCGAGTGACCCTATTGTTAATCCACCACTGATTCTATCAACAATACATCTTGTGTCCGTCGGTTTTATATGTAGTTAAATTTAACACTGTACTTGTATATTAATGCATGGATCACAAATCAATTGACACAATCTGATTTAGCCACTTATCAATACAACGATAGAATACGCATACTTGCGCGTGTTTTTAACTATATTTACTTGATAAACGTAGCATATTAAAATAACTGTTTTATTTATAAATGATTTCAGTTCATTAAGCATGTTGCTGACGCTATCGCTGACGCATGTTGCGCATGTCGATCTCGCGAATATAATATTTACCCCTACCTACTATCGTTTAACGTGGCTAAAGAGGTTTACACTTCACATAGCAAAATGTTGAAATTATTTTACTACTTACGGCAACCTTTGTTAAATTGCAGGTAGCTGGCGGCGCTTTCGATACGTCGTCGCGTATTTTTTTTCACAATTTCGAGGGTTTTTTTGCGCGGAACCCTAATTATTTTGCATAAATTAAATAACTTATTTGAATCCCTACAATATTAGCTATCTTTTAGTAAAAATCTCATCCAAATCGGTTCAGTAATTTCGGAGATTACCCGAAACAAACAGACAGACAAACAAAATTTTTAAAAATTGTATTTTCGTTATAAGTATCGTATATACATCATATGTTTTGAGTATGGAAATGTTATTAAGATATTACATACAGACACTTCAATTATATTTATCAATATAGATGTTCGGTTAGTGTCAAATGGAAATTCATAATCTCTGCCCACCCCACTGGGTTACGAGCGCCAGTCTAAGTGGTGATGATTAGCGAAGTCACCAACCTTCAGACTTCCTGGAATGTGAGAAGTAACAAAAACAATTTAATATCTATATAAGTAAAGTGACGTAACAACGAGTAATCTCCCACTCTCTTATCTCTGGTTACGGACGTGTTATCAGCTGATAGTGCATTCCTTGTTAAGTGTAATCGAGCTATGATGGGTTTGCGTGCGATTATACGCTCATATACCCAAGTGTTCTTTGTTCTATCTTCCCTTGTAACCAGTACCGAACGACCTCCCAGAAGACAGACGGGAAGTAGAAGTATTTTGGCGTTTCGTCTGACAAGTGAGGTGCCGCTTGCTCGTCTGCCACCATCTTCTATTAAAAAAGTTATCTCGCGTCACACAAATAGTCGAGACGAACCATTCACTTGCCAACTGACCCTCTTACGTATAATACTGTATTATCATCATCATTATCAGCTAATTAGTCCACTGCTGGACGTGGGCTTCACCCAGGTTGATGTCCGATCGCCTTAAAAGATCGGTGTCTTGTCTACACCCACGTGCATTTTAGTCCAGCAACTTGATCAGATCACCGGCCCGTCTTTTTGGTTACTTACTGTTCTTTTTAAGTTAAATACTTAAATTATTAAACATCATGGTGAACAAAATGTGGGGTACGCGACAACTTTCTAAGGAACATGACCGAATTGTTTGAATAAGCTACACGACGACTTGCAAAATGGAAGCTTTTTAGAGCTTTAAGAGCTTACAAAGACTTTATTCTGCATTGTCTTATTGTTGTCTGCGAACTTGACGTCGGGGAACGTAAGTTTAAAGGGGGCAAAGGTTGTATTTTACTATGTATGAGGTGAAACCGTAGAAAATAAGTTAGTGCCAATCGCTGGGTTACTGTCACTGACAGTAGTGTCGGGGTTATCAGAGGTTTTATTTTAAGCTGTCGGAATTTTTGCCACAGATTGTGTTGCCTGGTATACACTTGTTGTGAACTTGTTTATAGACGTGGTAACGAAATCCGTTTTTAGCCACGGTAGGATGCCTTTTAAATTAGAATTGTCTGGTTTTCAATAAAGGTTGGTTCATCACGTTAAAAGTTTTTGATTAAATAAAAGGTTGGTTATTCACGGTCTTGTTAAATTAATACCACCATAAAATTTCCTGATTCACCATCAGATATGCGGATTATCTGACCCTTTCTAACCTATTGTTGTTATGTATATGCGTCCCTTTGCTTCGCTAAAGTCCTTCATTCCCCTTGACCGCTGTCCGCATAATTTTGTGATTTTATTACATACAAGTCGATGTCGATGTCGGGCGCATTGAAAACTCGAAGTTCCGATTTGTTTACAAGTCCTTACTATTATTGTAAATGTGAATGTAAGTTTGTTTGTTACGCTTTCACGCGAAAACTACTCAACCGATCATCATGGAACTTTGTACACATATTCTTGGAGGTACTAGAAGTAACATAGGATTTTTATGAAAATAAAATAGTATATAAAAAGCGAAGTATGCATGTTCCCTATAGACCTATAGACTCCGAAACGGCTGGACCGATTTCGATGAAATTTAAAGGGATTGTCCAGGTTGGCACATTCCTGTGTTTGGTAGCGATCGGATCAACATAATTAGTGGTACCCGGGCGAAGCCGGGGCTACACTACACTAGTAACCTATATTTATAAAAGTTCTGATCCGTTTATATTATCGAGTTGAGTTAGCACCGCTTTGCCGGCGGAGTGTAATTGACCCAGATTCTATCACCCAATGCAATTAGTGTAAACGTATAGAAAAAAAACTGCATCTTCTAAAAAGGGAACTTGTTGATTGTGGAACGTTGTTAATCACATTTTAATATAACTAACTAATGAGCTACAACTACTCGCACTCCTAGAACAATAGGTAAGGCTAATGGAGAATACCTGGGATGGTAAGTAGAGAATTCCAAGTGTTTTCGCTCACATTTCCGGTTCGCCGTAAATGTATAAGTACGGTACTGAAACGTGAAGTTGCGCATTTGACTTTAGACAGCAAGAGTTTTTACAAGCACTTGTCAAAGGAAGGAGACTCAGTTTGTACTCCTGTCAACGGTCGTCACAACACCTCTTAAGGCCCGAGCCTTGACTGATTGTTAAGTACAGTATATTGTATAGTTTAAATATTAGGCTAAAACCTGTGCGAGATATCACAAGGATTACAGTAATTATATTATAGTATGTTCTAATAATGTATTGCATATTACATTTATTACTATGTTTCGTTTACTATTTAAATTTAATTAGGTTGCCTTGTATTGCCAGAATGACATAAGTTACCATTTATATATAAATCAGGAAACACGGTGTTGCCACATTAAATATGTTTGCAATGGGAGCCGGCAGTAGGCAGCAGCGGACAGTGCTTGTGGCAGACATCGTGCTAATTGATGTAAATAGAATACTTAGAGGACGCGCTTAGCGACGCCATTTGCAATTGAGATTTTAATGCTAAACGTACCGTCTCGCTATGTTGAATAATTACGGACAACCATTAATTGAATGTAACAAATTAATTTAATAAATTTTGGACATCATTGGAAATTATTTACTATTTATCTCTGGTTAGTAACGCTGGTTATATCACGGGTTACGGATTGCAAATATGCAGGTAGCAGGTTCGATTTTGCCATCCAAAGGTTGTCGTGGACCTAAGCGTGACGAAAATTAACCTTTCATGTCAACCTTGCCCAGCAAATTATTAATCATTATTTAAAAAAATGGTGGCTCAGTGGTTTAGGCCCCGACTTTAGTACGGTAGATTGCGGGTTCGAACCCAGGCAGGCACTTTACTTTGTGTAATTTATTTCAACATCACTGCTCCAAGAACGGCGAAGGAAAACATCGTGAGGAAACCGGCATGTTCTTAGAACCACGAAATTCGAAGACATTTGATATCCACCAACCCGCACTGGGCCAGCGTGGTGGATTAAGGCTCATTCCCTCTCTGGGAGAGGAGACCTGTATCCCTGCGGTGGGAAACATACTAAAAAAAAGGCTGATTTATAATTATTATTTAAAAAATACCTAATAGTAGGGTACGCCTTAAATCGACTAATCTTTGTGTTTAATAAGCCACTCAACCACGTAGTCTACTAGCCATTAATGCTAACTCATAGATTAGATAGAAATAATATGCAGAGCTAATAATAGACTAAACAACATTCGGCGCAGACGGGCCGTATGCACATCCATTGCATTACAGGTCTTTGAACTCGGCCGTGCGGAGTTTATCGTATTGAGAGTGTTTAGTTTACCTTACTCTGTAACAACTGTGTCCTGTTTTAACTACAACTAATATCTCCACTAGTTTATGTATAAATGGCGAGGTGTATGTATTTCCTATAGGACTGGACCGCCATTTTAAATCCTAACTTTGTATCGATTCATGACATTGCACGAGTGTACATTAGGCACTAGAGGACAGAGCACTGTACAAAAGTACACGAACATTTAATGACCTTTATATTAGACACATTACGCTGTACATAAGTTATATCTCACAGAGGTTGTAGCCTAATATTTCCACTACACAATGTACTGTACACACTATATACGACTACTTATAACAATTAGTCAAGGCTCGAGCCCAAGAGCTGTCAGAGTGTTGTCTGTCGGTGTCAAAGTGTTGTCACGACCGTTGACAGGAGTACAAACTGAGTCTCCTTCCTTTGACAAGTGCTTAAAAAGACTCTTGCTGTCTAAAGTCAAATACGCAACGTTATGTTTCAGTACCGTACTCATACACTTCCGGTTTGCCGGAATGCGACGACACAAGTACAATGTACTATGCTTGGAAATCTTTTTTTATTTCCATTTAAAATCAGACGCAAATTGGGTTCAAACGTTTTATATGTCACTGATCGGTTGTGAATATTGTCAGTTGACAATCGGACTAGTTATATTAGAAAGTGGACGAATCATTTACAATTTGACGGGCTTGACACATCTCGCTTATAAATAAAAATCAAAGTAAAATCGTACAATTGTGAACTGACGTTTTGGATGCATTTTGACACCAATATTTCAGTTAGAATGGAAGACTAGATTTGTTAGGTTAGGCTAGTTATACATAAACTAATATCTTAAAAATATGTTTATCGATGAAAAAAGGTCTGCTACGTTTGACCAAGCTCGTCAAATTGTCAATGATTCGTTCAGTTTACATTTTGCTGACAAGTCATAATATGCCCAGTCCATGTGTGATCTAACGAAGTTCACAATCGGTTGGTAGCATAGATACTCTATTTATATAATGGCCGCCATGTTTGGTAAATGACGTTTGTTTGTTTACAACATTTATATCTTGTAATTAAATAAAGTATTCATTAAATATTACTTTCTGTGTTACCTTCGCAATTCGACTTATGTTCGGAACTCGATATTACCTAAAATAAAGTAAAAGAAATAATTATATTACCAACATTTTTAAGTGGATGTTGTGACTAGGATTGAGAAAGGTATGCTTTGGTGGTTCGGGCATGTTGCATGAGTGACAATGTTGGTAGAGGACGCCCTAGGAGAACTTATATCAATCAGATTAGTGGCTTATTAAAAAGGGCGATATAAAGAGCAACCATAACCGACGAGCATGTATGGGCAGATGTATGAATTCAGAAAAAGCGAGAGTGATTTGCAAGGATCGCGGTAAATGGAAATCCTTGATCTCTGCCTACCCCTCCAGGATGCGAGCGTTAGCGCATTTTTATTTATAATAACATTTTCATAATTTAATTGGCTTGAATTAAAAAATGCATGCACGTTTCCAGGAGTAATGTTGGTTGATGTACAAGAGAATGTTAGACTTGAGTTCAATTTACCGTCCAGGTTCTGATCAAATAACAGATGAGGGTATAAATTCCTTATGTCTATTCTTAGACCTTAAGCGATTATTGAATTCTAAGGAACCGAAGCTTAACAGTATACAAGGCCGGACAAACGCGATCATTGTCTCCCTTGAGGTCGGCCATCTCGTCTAGACCTTGTAGCGATCTAACGCGCTTCGAGAACATCAGGAAGTTTAGTGTTTGTTTTACTGTCTGTAATGCTAATCGCAATATCGAGACTGGGCCTTAATGAAAAGGCTTTTGAAAGAGCTTTCCCTTATTCCCAATTCAGGTATTTCAACTTCTTTTGGCGAACGAAAACACTTGAAAAAAATGTATTTTCAATACGAAAACACTTTCTATAGATAAACCCCCTTTTAATACGTATAGGACAAGTTCTTCGACAAGATTCAAGTACAGATAGCTAATTCTGTCTTTTTCTAGCTTTTAATTTCAGTATATCACACTCTGATGATACGAAATAATGTATAGGTTGACCATACGGCCTATCATAATACGCAAGTGTAGGTTCTATTAATAAAAAGGAATCTCGGACCGCGACATAAAAAGGCATCGTACAGACTACAATAAAACTATCGCCTGCGCCCACGCAGCGGTGGGCCAAGAGTTCTAACCGGTCGGACCGCTGGTAACCCGAGCAACCATTGTGCTAGACCGGCGCGTCTAGGTCACCGCGGCGCATGCCTAGCTCTACGCCGCGAAGTACACACTAAGTACGGAGTAAATTAACCGCGAGTGAACACTGCCGAAAGCATTGACATAATACATATTGTGCTCTCAGTTTTTCAGAGAGATTAGGTTTTATGTGAGTTTACGGCAGTGTGAACACGGTTTAAGGGGAGCTTTTAGAACATGCGAAAGTATCTGTAAGTCGTAGGAGGCGACTATATAATTTTATCTCTTATTTATCTTTTTCATTCCCTTGTCTATATAAAGTCTGGTAACGCGATTGCAGTTATATAAGGGCAGCAGGCTTCGCATTAAATTTAGCTTACTGCTTTGTCAACAATTATGGGTATGATTCTCGGTAGATTATAACTTCTGTCTCAACTAATCTTAGGGATTTTATTTCATTGGTTTTTATACCAAAGTGTAGATTAGACGCAGTCTTGTATCTATGCACATATTTAATTACCCAGAACATCTGGATACAGACAGACAGATGGACAAAAGATTTAAAAACTATATAAGTGCTTAAGTGTTTTTATCATAAGTACATATATCATGTGTATTGAGTATGGAATTTTATTTTGATATTACATA
Source organism: Papilio elwesi (assembly GCA_029849275.1). Taxonomy (NCBI): domain Eukaryota; kingdom Metazoa; phylum Arthropoda; class Insecta; order Lepidoptera; family Papilionidae; genus Papilio; species Papilio elwesi. The sequence continues at coordinate 12,031,941 of CM056693.1, read as the reverse complement.
CAGACACCTCAATTTTATTAATCTGTATATATATTTAAGTACAAGGCACACTTGTAAAACAGGCATTTTCCTGAGTGACCGTTATTTCGTGCCACATTCGAGTATTTAGCTTTGCATGTTTGAGGGCGTTTCTAAGAATATCGATCGCTTCCTCTCGCGGCCGGAGGCGGTCGTGACGGGACTTGGAGCCCGCTCGTCGACCGGGGAATGCAGGCTACAATGTTGCATGTGTACTTACATGTGAGTTATATAATAATAATAATAATAAATCAGCTGTTTCTAGAATGTTTCTCACTGCAGGAACACAGGCCTCCTCTGCAAGAGAGGGAATCAGCCGTAGTCCACCACGCAGGCCCAGTGCGTCTTCGGGGATGGCACATGTCTTCGAATTCGGTGGTTTTTAGAACATGCCGGTTTCCTCACGATGTTTTCCTTCACCGTTTAATGAGTGAGTGAGTGTGAGTGTGTTATATACTTACGATATATCTCCGAGTTGAAGGAATCTCATCTCTTTGGATATAGTTTTAAGAACATGTGCTCCATATTTACTGATAAAACTAAATATTTAATAGTATGTTAACATTTTTTAAATTCTATATTATATCAACATAGTAAATATGGTGAGATATATATGTAAAGTTAGTGCAGCCGCGTCAGTGTGTACTAATAATAGAACTGAATGTAAAGGCCCGAAACTAATACATAGGTATTGATTTCTAGTACGTACGCAAATAGTAAGCGTTGAGGGGATGGGACAGGAGAGGATTGATAGGAGAATGAAATATCCTTTTCGCTGTCCCTCTGTTTTATTGGCGGGCAACGCATCTGCGAATCATTTCCTCGTTGCGGATGTCTATGGGTACCTAACACACATGTTAACCGCTTGCTCGTTTGCCACTTTCTTCCATAAAAAAACCTTACGTATTATGAAATTAAAATTTATCTGACCTTTCATAACCTAAAATATATTCTTTAACTGAAAATAAAGGTTAAACGATAAAAATAGATACGAAATGTAGTTCCCATAAAACTTAACCAATAACCTTAAAACTTAACTTGTAAGTATTGTTCTACCATGAAGAAATCCTTATCCAAATATTAAATTGAATCCAAATCATAACACAGGACTCATAGACAACACAAAATAAATTTAATTGCACGCATTTTTCATTTAAAAATTAATTTATACTTGTATATTATACTATCGGATAAACGCATGCGCAATTGCATTTAAATGTTCGTAAACAATTTCATTTCAACTTACGAGCTTACTTGAGCCAAAGGTTGTTTGTACAATCACCTTAAAAAGTTGACCACATTTAATAAATTTACGCCCAATATACATTACAATAGCCCGTGCTGAAAAATTTAACATCTTACATAGGTTTTGCGAAAGTAAACTGTTACTAATAAAAATATACATTACACAAAAAAAAATGGACTTGTTATTTTTTAGTTGGACGAGATACATTCGGACAGAGTAAAGCTTTTATTTTTCTTGTATGGTTTTATGTGCGCGATTGTACAGAATGCGCAGTTCAGCCTTGGCGTGATGTCACCTCAAGCACTGCGCAGCTAGTGGGACTGCGTCTCCTGGGCAAAGGGAAGATTTTTACTTATTTTTCCATTGTCGGTCTCGTTTATAATAAAAACGCCAAGCATTATTCACTTCAGTTTCAAAAGTAAAAATATCTAAGCATAAGAATATAGACCGAACAATAATTTTAACAAATGAATTTTGTACGTACATAAGTGTTTCCAAGAAAGAAACTACAAGTCTAGAATTCTGAAGTACAGTCAGGTTCAGGCACCATTTCGGTAGCTAAACTAGCGAAGTCGATAAATATCAGTTAAATTCAATAAATTATTCGTAAATCGTAATAATCAAATACAAATTCAGACCCCACTAAATCAATGGACTCACGTAGGCAAACACGAACTTTTGTATTCCAAGATTACATCAAATTTAACGGTCGTTAAACGAGTTAAGGACCATTGAAGTCGATCCCCAAATATCCGAGTTGGTGGCGCGAGGTCAATGTCCTGCCGTGTCTAAATCGGTAGCAGTTTGAGGAAGCCGCGAGACGCTGCGTGATTGACGTGACAAGACGTCCACACGTGACAGATACATTCCATGTCACGCCATTGTCAAACCAGTTTTATAAGAACATCAGTTCGATAACTTCAGATAGAAGCTGAAGTAGCCAGTATATGTCCTACCTAGCTCCGTACAAAACAGAAAACGCGGGAAAATATGAGCAATACTTACTAAATAAATAGTTAATAAATATGCGCTCACGCCTATAACCCAGAGGGGTTGTCAGAGACCATGGATTTCCACTTGGCGCGATCCTGGCACGCCTCTCTCACTTCTTCTACATTCAAACATCTACGCGTACATGTTTGTTATATCGCCCTTTCTTAGTAAGCCACTAATCTGATCGATATAAGTTCTACTACCCCTACCAATACTAACACTAACTTTCGCTACATAAATTTGTTTTCCCACCATGACTCTCGTCTTTTAAACTCAGTTGCTTGGACGTGACATGGAGTAATCGCTTACAGTGGCTTAGAAATTTAATTCAAGGGTGCGGAAGAAAACCTAAGTTAATCGGTAGCTACCACTTAATGGAACAAGCTTCAAGAGTTGCTGGGACTTAATGTTACAAGGAGTCGTGACATACATCGCCTACCAAAACGTTATCTATACTAATATTATAAAGGAAAAATTTGATTGTTTGCATTGAATAGGCTCCGAAACTACTGAACCGATTTCAAAAATTATTTCACTGTTGGGAAGCTACACTATCCCTGAATGACATAGGATATATTATATTATCAAAAAAAAATTAGGGATCTTTACTAAAACTCAAATAATATAACCCAAGGTGTAAAAAAGAACCTAAAATATTATTTACTTCGAAATGTGGTCACTATGTGTAATTTCGTCCAACTTAAAAGTAGCTTAGTTTAGTCAATATTTTTTTTTTCTTGTTTTAGTGCTACGGGCACGAAGCCGGGGAATCGCTTGTATTCAATATATCAGGCTTGATATTACCTCGAACGAAACTCGCTCTAAAAATAAGTAACATACGGCATAAATTGCCGCCGAACGTGACGCGTCCGATCCATCGGTGCACACGAAATGAAAATCCAGAGTTTTAAATAGAGATGAGTTGTGGCTAAATATAATGGGTTTAATATAGCAACGGATCTGCGCGCGAGACGCACGCGTGGGCTCAGTCGCGGCTATTTGCGTGCCCTCGGGAACTGCGGGTTCGATTCCTATCTACCATATTCCGTTCAACAAAGTAAAATGTATTTTTTTAAAATTCTTACATACCATTTGAAGCAAATATTTTCAATTTCAATATTGCATTGAAAAGATTTTCGGAATGGGCGTTTAGCCTTTAGCCTCCGAGAGAATAAAGGGACCGTAATCCACCACGCTGGCCCGGTGACGGTTAGTGGATGTAACTTGACTTCGAATTTAAGGGTTGGCATGCTGGTTTCCTCACGATGTTTTCCTTCACCGTTTTTGGAGCAGTGGTGATGAATTTACACAAAGTAAAGCGCCTGCCTAAGTTTAATGTTGCCTTATAATCCATCAAAATAAATTAGCAAGAATGTATATTGAACGCATCATGTAGCATGTAGTAATTCCAACAAGAATTAAAATCATCGTAGAGTAACTGAGAAGTAACTTTAAGTCTCTGTAGCAATCACAACGAGGACTTGAGGAAAAACCTTGACAAAAAACAGTGAGGGAAAAAATGGTTAAAACCAAATGCATATCGATTGTATGTAGGGAAATACTCGATATTTGACATCATTTATTTATATTATTTTTGGCACATTTATAAGTATTTTAACAAATTAATGGAACTCTAAGTCCATACGTAATATATATATATTTTTTACTACTGCAAGCGACTGTTTGTTTCCTAAATAAAAATAAAAAAATATCTTACCAAAATATAAATCATTTTTACACGTAAGTTATATTGTTAACTTCCACGATTTTAATAAATAAATACTCTATTCGATCATAAAATTTCCCGGTAGAAATACACATAAGACATATGGAAATTTAATGACATATATTTCTTATCTTTAATTTGTTACATCTCAATTTATTATTTTCCCTGTCCCATTCGATTCATTATAAGCAATGACAATGATATATCTGCTGATATAAACTTGTAAGACAATGAACATGTCCGCGACAGGGTTTATAGTCAGCGTAGTAGGGGAATAGAGGCTGTAAACGCCCACCGCTTCAAAAGCCATGGACTGACTGGATGACTGGACAAGCGAGTGGATCTAAAACTCGTTCCCTCCAACATAAATTTAAATACTAACGTACATATATAGTTGATCCACAGAAATTCGACAAGCGTTTTTTTAGGCGATCCTAAATAATATTGCACTGCCCCAGAACCCCTGTCCTTGGTAACTTATTAAAAATAGATAGAAACCAAAAAGCGAAATACTAAAATTTGAAATCTTCTAGAAACATCTCAACCATTTCGTTCTTGAGTATTCCCATTTATTACAATTCTTATGACGCTAGCCGAAGACGGAGGCGGGTGACGTCAAACGATACCAAATCAGCTGGGCCAGATATATTTGGTCCAAGATCGAGTGGTATCGCAGTCTCAGGCGACGATATTAATGATGCCACGGATTAAACTATACGACTGGAGTCAAATGTGGGTAGGTAGACAGAATAAATAACGTTATCTATACACCATTACATATAATGAAGCCAACCTTGCAACGTCTGTCTGAACGCGATGATCTTAAAAAAGACTAAACGGATTTTCATACGGTTTCAAATAATAGAAGGTGGCAAACGAGCAAGCGGTTTACCCGATATTAAATGACCACTACCCGTAGCCGTCTCCAACAAGGTAGTTAGTTGCAGAGTATGAGGGGCGCCGGCGCTGTTTCTTTCTTACTTGATTCGCTGCCAACTTCCACACAATAAGGTGTGACCTTAATGAAGTCTCATGGTATTTTAAGGGCCGCATGCCGGAGCGGTCAGTGTACTTCACTGTCAACGAATTGATGATCAGTAATTCACCTCTTTTCTCCGACAATCACTCCTCACTTGCTTTGCTACTGATGTTCTTGGAAGTCGAAAACTAATTAGTATAAAGTGTAACCACCTTAATAAATATTTTCTAGTAAGAATCTGTGTGATGAAACGCATCTTGTAATAATTGGCAGGCTTGGTTAAAATTTCGGAGGTCTAATACCACTTGGCTTGATCATTTCATTCAAGGAAAAGATTCTAGTACATGGAAGATTTCAGATGACAACAACCTGCACTTTACCTTGGTTCACTTAGTATAACCCGTTGTCCTAGGTGAGTGACAAGCGCGGCAATGCTACGCGACATTATCAAACAGTCGTACGTAATTGTGGGCTACATAGTACGTCGCATAGTGTCGCGCCGACTCCACGACAAACCTCTCCGCAATGTACGAATCCGATTTGATTGTAAAGCCATACGACACAGTGTATACCTTTAGGCAGCTGGTTCTAAACAATCAGACCTGCCACAACCGTCAAGGTGCAAGGCGAAAATAAATAATGTTCAATATATTTACAGATGCACATTTGTACGTATGTATTTGTGTACGTCAACCGTAACACTGGACCACTGAGATCATCCACCTTGTGCCAGATTCGGGCGCGGCGTGCAACGAGTTTCCTGTTGCCAAACGATATCGTTCTATTCTCGTTCTTGCACCGCAACCGCGGACCGGAATAAGCGGAAACCATAGACGAAAACTTTATGTTTTCGAAACATTTCGAATTCCGTATGATTCAGCGGAAATATACGAGAGTTAGTTTTATCATAATTGTATCTTTTTCCCTAACATTCGTATATCGTTATCATTTCGTTAGTTTCTTGTAATTATATTAATGATTATTTCTTAAATTTACGCGAATTACTTAAAGTAATTTTACGGATTTTATTGCGTTTATTTCATTTACTTTATTTATGCACCCGACGTTTCGAATACTTTCAGCACACCTGCTGAGGCATCTGACAGCCCGATGTCAATGTTGCTAGCGCTCTTATTTACAATTATTATTTTAGATCAAAACTATGCAGAATAAGCTCACAATACTCTTGACATCTTCCAGTTGTATGCTTGGCTTTAAACTTAATATTATTAATCACAAGAGATGTTACCCGCCCAACCATCTTTTGTATAGATTTAGGTTTTTTTGAAGAGGGATAAATCTTATAGGTCCGCGTGAACAACACGCTCAACATGTCAGCGACGTGATTATTTAAATTTGGAACAGTTTCAACGATTTTTTTTCTTTTATTTTCCTTATATCAAATTTTGTTTTGTTTTCAAATTATTTTTTATTTTTGAACTATAATCGCGCTCTGGCAGAGCTGGTTTGAGTCTTCACTTCTGTCTGTAGTCCATAGACTGCCTGTGTTTTTTTTAATCAATACCCTCACCAATCCAAACGTCGGATTAACCTGAGACACACACTTATCAAGGACAATGACAATACAATGATTTAAATAGTTTGTCCCATTATCCTTACGAGGATATTAAGTATTTTTTTAATTGAGAATAACGCCATCTAGATTCTATACGTAATGGAACTTAGTTTGTTTTTTAGTTTTTTTATAAGTATACTATTGACCCGCCCCGGCTTCGCCCAGGTACCACTAATTATGTTGATCTGATCGCTACCAGGCACAGGAATGTTGCAATCGGGACAATCCCTGTAAATTTCATCGTCATATCAACATATCATCATCATCTGAGGCTCTACAGCCGCGGGTGGGTCTGGGCCTGGTCAAGTAAATGTTTCCATGTAGGCCTACTTTGGGCTTTATGTCGCCAGCTCTTGACGCCGATGTTTTTTAGATCTCGCTCGACGTCGTCCAGCCATCGTATTTTCGGCCTACCCCGTGTTCTACGACCATCTGGCTGACTTTCCAACAAGTGCTTTGGAACTCTGTGATCCCCCATTCTCGCGACATGTCCAGCCCATCGTAGCCGCCCAATTTTTATGGCTTTGATAATATATGGCTCATTATATTTTTGGTACAGCTCATGGTTGTATCGTGTCCGCCTTTGATTATTTACGAATAAAGCCCCATAAATAAAGCCCCATAAATAAAGCCCCATAAATAAAGCCCCATAAATAAAGCCCCATAAATAAAGCCCCCATAAATAAAGCCCCATAAATAAAGCCCCATAAATAAAGCCCCATAAATAAAGCCCCATAAATAAAGCCCCATAAATAAAGCCCCATAAATAAAGCCCCATAAATAAAGCCCCATAAATGCGTCGCAGTATCCTACGCTCAAACACCAGTAAGCGGTCCTCGTCTTTCTTACTCAAAACCCAGCATTCAGAACCATATGTCAGTATTGGTCTGAGTAAGGTCTTATACAGGAGAATTTTTGTGCTTCTGGGAAGTATTTTAGAGCCAAAATATCTTGCCAGGCTAAAAAAACACTTGTTGGCAGCTGTTCATATCAACATACATACTTAGCTTTTTATATAATATTTTTTTCATAAAAAGTATCCTTTGTTACTTCCAATACCTCCAGGAATATGTGTACAAAGTTTCATGATGATCGGTTGAGTAGTTTTCGCGTGAAAGCGTAACAAACAAACTTACATTCACATTTGTAACATTAGTAGGGATTATTATAGAAAGTACATCATTCAACAGTGACATACATATTTATTCATCATAATGAAAGGCCAACCTTAATTTTATAATAGAATAATATCCTCGATTCTTAGTAGTGACGTACGACCTAAATATTTTATCAAAGTGTTACAATTAGAAGGAGAAAATATCACATCCGGTGTTTTTATCCAACATACTAACCAATTATATGAATTACTTACGAAATATTTGTTACAATTACGATTAAATGCCCGTGTAATTAAGGAAAATATATCACACGGAGTCTAATAGAGGTACAAGTCCTTGTTTTCCTACCGGCAATCTTTGTCAACATTCAAATAAAAGTGGCCATGGATTCAAGCAGCATTTTGAATTAATGTTTTCTCTCATATCACACTTATTTTTAACACTGACATCATCGAGTGATTCCAGATTCTGGAATGACAAATTGAATTGCAATCATTGTTTAACCCCGACACAATATAGCAAATATTTCCTCTGACCTACTTAAAAATTATTTGAAGATTACGAAATTACCTTTAACTGGTTTATTATTATTTTATTAAACAATACATTCTTGTTGCATAGATAAACAGAATCATATTTATTGTGCGTGAACAATATTATTTAGGTGTATTTGTTATAAGCAATTGGTATATCCAATTTACTATTGAGTGCATATAGTATTTATAGTGTATTTTCGACGTTACAGATGCATTATTTACAGCAAACGTAACAATAAAAAGTATATAATCATAGATTAAATACCTCAGATGCGGCGTTCCGTACAAATTCAACATTCAAAAGTGAAATTACAAAACATATTAACAACACTTTTTAATCTATCTTCTTTTATATTTATTTTTATTTTTAAGGTTAACATAATATTGTAATGTAGTTGACAACACTTATAACATGTCGCAACAACAACGTCGCATTGTTCACATCACAATTAACATATCACAATTAACATAAAATTAATTACTTGTGAAATGTGATGTCCGTACACTTTCTTTCTTTCAATCTTTCTTTCAGGTATAGTTTATACACAATTTCATAGCACACACTGTCATTTTTTAAATTACAAACACGGAGATTTTGTATTCGTGAGGCGGGAAATGAATAACTTAGCTGGATGTTACGAAGTCACCAATTGGCGACATAAAGTTAGGTACATGTAACATATCTGTTTATAATGATGTAAGATTCATATAATGAATAGGTATCTATCGTCCTGTACCCGGAGAGCAAAGCCGAGGAACAAACGTTAATTATTTTTAAAAAAACATCTCACGTACTGAATACATGACAATCGGCGTGTGTTGTGCATATTCTATTATATATCTATTATGTAATAACAAATCTATCTATACATACAAAAAGCGATGAAATCTATCTATACATACAAGAAGGACCGATTTCGATGAAATGTTCAGGTTGGTCTATGGTTTGAAGTTTGGTAGGGATCGGATCAACATTATATTTAGTGCTACCAGGACAAAGCAGGGACGGATCACTAGTAAATAAATAACTCGCAGATAAATAAATTCTGTTATAAAAATAAACTAGCTGAGGGCCGAGCTTCGCTCTGCGTTGTCTTTTATGTATATGTAAGATCTTTTTTTAATACAGCGCCATCTAACAAAAATATGAGATATCAGTAAGTTAACCCTTAACGCGCTCGAAGAATAGACAATGCAAAAACCCATATAAAGATGGCGCAATTTTTAAAATTATTTTTTTGATATTTTATAGGTTCTTTCCATTTAAAAATATCTTTTAATTTGCATTCTTCCTTGAGATAAATAGTATAAAATCACTAAAAACTTTAAAAAAATGTATTCAAAGAGCATGATTGACATCTTTGAACTGACGGATCTCCCGTCTGTCACTGACGGACGTCCACTGCCGCTACGCCCGGGGAATTATCGCTCCTGGCTCACAACCAACTCTGCTGAACCGTGTGATCGCTTAAACTATACGACGCATGTACATACACACTTAGTCCAAAATATGCCATACTCATTTGATTGACTTGCTTTTCACGCCGCAGATCGTGGGTTCGATTCCTACCCGGTATTCCTGAGTCTGAGTGTAATTATCTATTTAAGTATGTATGTATCAGTTATCTGGTTGCCATAGCACAAACTCTGCATAGTTTGGTCTGCTCTGCATATATAAAAACTACTGAACTTTAGCATTCTGTTTGGGACTGTCGTTTGTTGAAATATGATACAAGCAGATAAAGGTCCAGAGTAATTAGTACTATGCCAAAAGTGTGGCTGAAAAGAGGATGGTGTAGAGCAGTGGTGATGAAATAAATTACACAAAGTAAAGCTCCTGCCTGGGTTCGAACCCGTGACCTACAGTACGTAAGTCAGGGCTTAAACTGGGCCACCACTGCACTTGGAACGAGAGAGGTGAGCCAAGACCGTACCTTTGGGTTAAGTGCGTGAGTGCTTTATCATTTTTCCATAAGAGACAGTTATGTAATGCTATGTAGTCATGTAGTAATTTCATTCCACTCAGACCTACGGAACTAAGTTTTTTTGCTTCATTGGTATTCTGTAAAAAAGGTGTATCAATTGAAAATCTTAGCAGATTGTTTCACATTAAAAATAACCGATTGAGGCCATCGTTGTATACGAAGCGTCCGCGCGGTCCGTTTTTATTTCCGACCGACAGATATAGCCCAAGGCTGAGCCGAGCTTTCCCCAAAACTCTAATCAATTCGCCTTAAAACATTGTAGACACGTTACTTAATGGATTAGTATAAAAGAATTAACCTTTGCGAGTAACGCCCGGTTTCTGAAAGGCTTGTCAAAATTTCATTCGACTAACACATCAAGTTAACACTAATGTCAAATTAACTAAAATGACATTTAATAAAACATTCGACAACTAACTAATATTTGCGTTGATGAGCCAGCAGAAATCAGATGTCTGCTGTTCATAAACATTAGCGACATCCACGAAGGTTGCAGGTGTTTACACTCTTAAAGTTAAGAGTCGAAAAGTTCTCCAAGGGTGAAGCCGCCTCGACAGCTGACACATCCCAAAAATTTAGAACACTAATTGTATGTGTGAGAAGAATATTGTGAGGTTTGTATGCATGTTAATGCACAGGAAATCCTTCAAGGAAAGGAAAGGGAAAACTTATTACATGTAATTTTTTATTGAAAATCGCAGAAACTTGCTGAAAAAGTGAGGTATTTCGTTGGCTCACTCATGTTATCGCTACTACAGCAGAGGGACTTTCTCTCTGTCTGGTTCCAGTAGTCTACTGCTCGGAATGCCTACCTCCATTGATGGCCACAATGATCGATACCCTGGATGGATGGATCCCTCATCCAGTGGATTCCCGCAACCTAGACCAGATCTAGAGATGGGAGACCCAGAGTTCTGCACATTGCTCGCAAAACTCTGGGGCTTTACTCGTAAATGAGCACATTGGGTTATAAACACTCATTTTATAAATAGTTGCAATAAACTGATCAATGCAACGCCCTTGTTTACAAAATTCTCGAAATAGTCGATTCTCCGAAACGTTGTTGACTCACAAAGGTGACACGTAGATCACGTGCGCAGGAACAAATGCTGCAGTGCTTACATTGTATTAAGTAACAGTATTTCGCACGATTTTAATTGACCGGGCCAACGTTACATAATCGAAACGTTTGCCTAAGTATGTACGAACATAGCTTAGCTGAGATTAAGTTAGCAACTTTTATTTCACTTAGCATAAGAATTGGCGAAACCAGCCATCCTTGTCCGCATGCTTGTCAAACTGCTATTTGTAGTCTGCAGTTGTTTTGACAGTCGACATTTGGTTTTAATGCGTAACGTGAGGTTAGGATACACTCAAACTTTAAATTAATGGTTTCTTTTTTCTTCTACCTCTGTTATTACTTAAATGGTATGGTTAGGAGTTCTTTGGTTTTATTTAATATAAAAATACATATCAATAAGTCAGTAGCTCGAAACCAATCTTACCTTGTAGGAGTTGAATCGTGGCTTGATATTCTGCGAGCTTCTCGTCCACGTAGCCCTCCTGGGACTGGTTCGCGATGATCTCCGCTGTGGAGGGTCCACGATCCTCTTCCTCCTCTTCGAAGATCATGGGACGCGGTGGCGGAGGGGGCTCCAGCCCACTCGCGTATTCGTATTCCCGGATCGGTTCGTACGGCGACGAATAGTAGTACTCCGGGCTCTGGCCCAAGGTCGGGGACATAGGGTAGGGAGAGATGGAGAAGTGAGAGCTCGGGGAGGGAGAGTGGGGACGGAAGTGGGGGGAATGGAGAGGTCTAAAGGGTTTTGGGGAAGGTTGTACCGGTGGAGGGGACACTAGCGCGGTGGAGTGGCGCGGACCGGAGATGAGCGGGGGTGGGCTGGGTGCCCATGGCGAGGGAGGTCGGTAGTGAAGGGAGGACGGGGAGGGCGCACGCGCGCGCCCGCGCCCCGGCGGCGGCTGAGACATCGCGCGGATTGAGACGCGTCAACCCGGTGTGTCACGCACGTATCGGCATCGCTGCAACAATGACATTATTACGTTAAAATTGATAAATGCTATTACAGAAGTAACACATTTAAATATAAACCATATCAAACAATTAAAAATCAGTGCGCATCGGGACATAAACAAGGTATTTTTCGATCTAAGCGATTTCTCCACTTGGAATCGGACAGGTCGGAGCTGCGCTGGATATTCAACAGTACCGTAAACATTTACGCCGATACAGATACACGTAGCAAGGTCGAAAATGTAATTTTGTACAATGCCAAGGACACAACCCAGCAATAAGTATTTGTATTTGAGTAACATAAATGTTATGCCTATTACTTACATAGCCATAAACCAGATAAAGTAAACGATATTGGATTATTAGTGATTCGAGACTGGAATTATTCAATGACATATCCGAACCTAACCTACAAAGGGTACGTGACTCCGGTCAAGACGCAAGATGGCCGCTGTAGTTTAGCAGATGGCCACGTTTTATTAGGTACGAAACGATTCTAAAGTGTATCGCTTACGAAATGGCATCAGGTTATCTCGACAGGTTAGTGTTACGCCATCGGAATTTTAATATTTTTATGTTTCCCGTTTATTATAGCGTTCGCTTCTGAAATAATTACTTCATAGTTCATATCTGACTTGAAGACATATTGAGGAATTTCGATTGAGATCTTCAAATCAATCTCTTGTTTTAGGACTCTGTACTCAATTGTACGGGCACTTGTTTTAAAAATGCATATCTCTAACTAAGACATTTTATACGTAATCCCTGCTAATATTATACATGTGAATGTAAGTTTGTTTGTTACGCTTTCACGCGTAAACTACTCAACCAATCATCATTAAACTTTGTACACATATTCTTGGAGGTACTAGAAGTAACATAGGATACTTTTTATCGAAAAAAATATATATAGTATATAAAAAGCGAAGTATGTATGTTCCCTATAGACCTATAGACTCCGAAACGGCTGCACCGATTTCGATGAAATTTACAAGGATTGTCCAGATTGGCACATTCTTGTGTTTGGTAGCGATCGGATCAACATAATTAGAGGTACGCAGGCGAAGCTAGGGCGGGTCAGTTGAGTATATAAATTATACATAGTACTTTAAATTACGATGGTTAAAATCTACTCTACATTTAACTTTAACTCGTTACAGTACCCAAAATTGTAACATTAACTAGATACGTTAACTAACTACGTATTGAGTTCGGAATGGTGTATCCCTAATTATAACCTCATGTTATTATTAATTACTGGCAACCCGCCCACAAATATTATAAATAAAAAAAACTATTGCCATCTACAATACAGGATTCTAATGGTGATAGAATTTTTAAATCCATCCAGTAGTTTGAGTGCTAGTCAATGCAAACAAACATATCTTTTCTCTTTATATTAGCTTAGATAATTTCTTCAAAGCCGAATAAACCTAAACAATATTTATTCTGTTTACTGACTTTTGGAAACGTGTTAGTACATTTTGGATCAATTTATTTGAAAGTAAGTCAACATTTTGCCTCAGAACTCAAGATTATCTTTGATGTTGGTCTAGTAAGGATTAGATTCTTGCGCCAGCTTAAACTTCTGAACAGGTTCATTAAATGTTTAAGGGCTTTTAAATTTGTTATCTCATCTGACTCACGACTCAGAGCTAGACTCACAGATGACAGGTTTCTACTAAACAACCAACGAATATATTATGGCAAAATATGTTTACTAGATAAACGGCACACAGCCTTGACGCACTTGCACGCCGGTTGCACCCAGCGATATTATAAGACATTAACTCTTAAATAAATATCTTTGGACGGTCGCCAGGGGACGCTAAATGGCTTAAACGCCATCTCTATTGCCTTCGACGATATGGGATCAAAGAAAAAAAATCTTTGCGTAAAATTTATTTTGCGAAATTTTAATTTGATATTATTCGTCATTGGAAATCAGTCAGGTTTTTTAATAGTTAGCAAATGAATTCACGTACATGTGTGGCCTAATTCTGTCATCATGCAGTAGTAGGGAGTTCAAATATAAGTCTATTCTGATTCGGAAAGCGAGGCCAGGGATGTGTCTTATGTGTCAAGGTGAGGAACTAGAGTGAGGTGCGAGAGACGAGGATGTTTTTAAATCCTTCTCAACGCTCCGTCTTTACAAGCGTATAATTTCACCTATCAGTCATCGTACGTCACGTCATCTCCTTGTATAACTGACGCAGCCTAATGCGCTTGTGCGTTGACAGTGAAGTCCTCCTAAACGGCCGAGCCGATTTGAATTAATTTTTGTATATGTGTTCAAATGGATTCGAAGATGGTTTAGATTCACAAATACACCCAGCAGATGGCGCTGCAATCTATGTTTCTATGTACCATATAGACTCCGAAACGGGTGGACCGATTTCGATGTAATATTCTGGAAATTGTCAGATTGATAGAGGGTGATCCTGTGAATTTTCGTAGAGATCCGATCAACATATTTACCCCGAGCGAATGCGGGGCGGGTCACTAGCTTAATACAAGATCGTTCACACCACATAACATCTGCATTCATACATCTACAGATGCATGCTCGACGTTTATGGGTGCTCCTTATATCACCCTTTTTTAGTAAGTCATTAATCTGATCGATATAAGTTCTCCTAGGGCGTCCCCTACCAACACTGCCACTCACTTTTGCAACATACATTTGTTTCGTTACTCTCGCTTCATACATCCTTTCAACATGCCCGAACCACCGAAGCATACCTTTCTCAATTCTAGTCACAACACTTTCTAATTATATATTTTACATAATTTATAATAAACAACTTGCAGCGAGCGAAAGGCGATCGTTGTCCTATTATATCCGATCTTACACCAAAAAAACGTGAAAAAGTTGTTTATAAAAAAGTGATATTTTATATATTACCAGTGACCCGCCCCGGCTTCGCCCGGGTACCATTAATTCTATTCCGATCGCTACCAAACACAGGAATGTGCCAAACTGGACAATCCCTGTAAATTTCATAGAAGTCGGTCCAGCCGTTTCAGAGTCTGAAGGTCTATAGTACATACATACTTCCCTTTTTATATACTTTTTATGGTGGATGGTCTAGATGGAGCATCTGGGACCCAAAAGTGAAACCACCTTAAGTCACCAATTGGCGACTTAAGCTGTCATTAGCTAAGATAATAGCCAAAGCTAAATAGTCCTAAGTACAAATAAATATTATTTTTAGTACTCAGGAGTATTTTTTTAATATGTACTTTAGCATACTCCCCATGATTTCGAGTTCTTAAAAATATTATTTATTTTTAGAGTAATATAAACAGTCTTTATAAAAAAAACTGTAATATTTAGAGATTTTGTATTCGTATTCTTGGGGTACGGCGCGTTGACATGCGGTCGCGGCAAAAATCCAGCGTCACTTTTGAATTTATATGGAACACGGTATCTCTCAAGATAACATCTCCATGTTGATCAAATCAAATGACATATGATCGGACATTGACAGCTATCTAAATCTTCCTGTGACCTGCCATTTAGAAACCCGGACATAAGAATCTAAACCCTGGCTATCAAGCTTCAACAATTTAAAGATTCATTGCATCTTTCGTAATAAGCTAAAACTTCATAAAAGCTTCATGAGTTGTAAATTGTCTATTATATTTACACAAATAGTATAATATACTAGGTCTAATATTTACATAAAAAACAGATTAACAAGGCCGCGGTGTGTTGAATTTTGTTAAAATATATCCAGACATATATCACGTGCGTCGTAAAGTTGTCAACGTGACTGGATCTCTCGGACGTGTAACGAAGCTCGCAGTAAATCAACCTTATTCCGCACTCAAATAGTACAACATATGCTCAACAGACAGACTATACACTAAAACCTAACCTAAATCTTTTAGAACACTTGACATTACAACGTAAATTTTGTTTCGGAGCTTCAATTCAATGAAAATGGGCAGTGTTAGAGCCCGCAAAAACAACATCTGTTGCACGAATGGGCCGGCTCGACCGGTGAAATACCACGACCTCATAGAACACAGGCGTGAAGTAGAAGTATTCTGCGTTTCGTCCGATGGTTGAGGTGCCGGAGGCATAATTCTAGTTCTCTCCCCCTTCCGACCCTTTTCTTATAAGGAAAGGATGGGAAGGGGAAGAGAACTTGACGGTGGAGAGGATGTATAGAAATTGGAAGTAACCATTTTTTGTTTGTCCCCTCCTCTGTCCATTAAAGGTGGGCGACGCATCCGCAACTCATTAGTTAGTTGCAGATGTCTATGGGTAGCGATCACTTGACATCGGGTGAACCGCTTGCTTCTACTATAAAAAAGGAGTTGTCAAAAAAATGGCGTGTCACACCTACGAATCAGTACTACGTTACGTAGTAATACTTGTGCTACGTGTACCCAATGCTCGGCTCAGCACATATATGTATGCTACACAGTACTATCAGGCGATAAACTTTAGGCCTATATCTGTTTATTTTACATTTTCATAAATATTATTCCTAAATTAGTCTTTAAAATAAATTCCCGAAGAGAATTGGTGCTAGGCAGGCGGCTGACAGTAAAAACTGTAGCCAAAACCTGTACAGTATGGACTTTCTCGTTTATGCGTTCTGTGCATTATATAAATAAAATTTCTGAAACATCACTACATGAGTTAGTATGTGTCTTAATTATCCTGTAGATTTATTCTTTAGCATATTAGTAGAGAATAAATGATATAAATAAATATACACTCACGCCAGTAACCCAGATGTTATATCCCGATCCTGACATACCTCCCTCGTGTCTTTTACATTCATACTATATCGCCTATACTTTAGTATGTTACTAATCTAAGTTCTCCTGACACCTCCGATGCCACGCACTTTTGCAACATTAATTTCAAAGGACAAAGATATTGTAAATTATATAAAATTACATATTACTTGCCGTTCATCGCTTCACCAATATGTTTGCAAGAGCTCATCTCAATTTTCTAATTTCAGTTACTTTATACACCTCCCAACCCCCAACCCCTAGTCATCGACCTCAAGCGGCAGCAAAATGGCCGCCGGCCAGACGGACATAAGTCTAGCAAAAAATTAGAGTTCGGGACATGCACGTTTCCCTGGCCGCGGTCCAAGCATGCCAGTTCCCGGTGGGGTGACAATGCGACGCACTGACGCCGGAATTACCATTTTATATATGTCATTTATCGAAATGGAATTAAATGGTCTTGCGCCTCCTTCAAATTAATGTTTTTTTCTTCCAAAGATTTTCTTACTAAATAATGCACTTTTTTCTTACTAATAAAGTACTTAATTACATAAATAGAGTACAGGTATACTAATCAGGGTCCTAGACTTGTAATGCACGATTAGCGATATCGTTAGTAGACATGTAAAAATTGTACGGAACCAACATAACCTTTCGAAATGTCACGTGATCTATAGTTAGCGAATTGACAAAAGCTAGACAATGTACAAATTACTCTATACCATCGACAATTTAGCGAACGTCAATCCAAGCAAATGCTTTGACAGGTGACACATTTTGACAAGAGACATCGCTAGCTAGCGATTGTATGTCCGAAGTTATGGAGTCGCTTCGGAGCGAATGTACTTTCCTAGGGCCTTTGTTACATTAAAAGATAGGAAGTAAGTCAAACTGTTTCAAAACAGTTGAATTATTATTAATTTCGCAATATTTCCGTAAACGTACTAAGTGAATACATTTTATACTATAAAATCCATTCAGTGGTAGCCATCGACCATTGAAATACAACCAAATAGGAAAAGAAAATGTATTTTATTTCTTTGTGTCCTCTCCTTTTTTCATTAAATGCCTGTGGGTAGCGGCCACTTGATATCTGAAGAACTCAGGTGAACCGCTCGCTAGATTACCACCTTCTTATTCAAAAAATTACAATGCTAATGCGACTATTACCGAACTATTAACTGCAAATACTGCATTGGATTGCATTACATTTGATTGCAACAAATGAAAATTACAATGTTATGATAATCAGTTACGAGACTTATTTAATAATAAAGGGAATATATCTTTGTAAAAATAGTTTACTTACTGCACAAGATCAATGAGCGCTCGTTCGTTTGTTCTACAAACAAATGTCATACACGCACCTTCGACTAGGTAGAAATTTATCCGCTATAATACGGTTTTGCATTATTGCTTACTAGTATTGACAGGCGCTATGCTGATGACCCACCTTGACAAGACTATTTAACCGTTGTTACCTTAAATGATCTTGAATTGAAATGATATAAGCATTTGTTACTTTTATCGACAAAAACATTATCGAACAAAAATCTGGTTGCGAAATTAAAATTCGCTATACTTATAATTATTTATGTTTACGCGAATACTACACATTGGAATAACACACACACGTATTTTATCGCGTTTATTTTATGTTGCTTTACATATTACTACATATTTATTTTGCCATTAGATATATCACACTCAGTAAAAATATAGAAAATATACAGCATAAAATTACATTTCAAGTAAAACACATCTATTCTTGAAAATGATTCAGTATAATTAACATGGTAACCCTAATGAAAATTCGTTAGTTCTTATGTAATGTTGCGATTATGAAGCGCACACGGAAAAAAGCGGTTGCAAAACTGCCAAATTGATTGTAAAGCTCTGAACATACTAGCCCCTAAAGATATACCTTTTTTAGAAATAATAAACCTATTGTGATAATTTATGACTCAAGTGTCGGTTGAAAAATGGATATCCATATACCTAATTTTTCCATCAAAATAATTTAATAGGGAAGAGTACACAGAATACCCAGATTTTCCAATGACAAAATCACTAAAATCACGCTAAATAAAAACCCGTAATCTCTGTCTACCCCTATGGGTTACCGGCGAGAACGCATACTTATATGTTTTTTTATTTACATATGGTCAGAGTATCAAGACAGTAGATGTAGCTCGTAAGCCAAATATTTTGTAGGGCTAATGTGTCGCCGCCTTTATCTACATGTATGATATACACGCGGCAGCTGAAGGCGCTGTGACATCACTCACGAACTATCACATGATACAAAATTTGTTTTGTTTATTTTTGGCCAAAATAACATAAGTTCGATACTATCTCTTTAGGCTGATCTTGTAACCTAACCTCCCTTCATTTTCCCAACGCTGGTCACTTAACATGATAGTACTCTGCCACTTACTTTTATAATATAAATTTGACTTTTGACATTTCCATTACCATTTAAACATGTGTAAGCCATCGAAACCTGCTACTGGCCACACTTTATCCTAACTACATTATTTCTAATTACGATAATCAAAGTCATATGATTTGACGTGACTGCCATACATTTCTATAACCTAAAACATGCCAAGTATTAAAACTCTAGATATATTGTTAATGCCTTTTTTATTTTCACAGTTCAGGCTAACATTTTCCTCTCGGCAAGACAAACTACATATATTATACGTAATCTATTCTTATGAAATTATATTATTTCTACATAGAACAGACGGAAAACACGTCAAATAAACATTCAACTTCAATGACAAATGCACATTTAAAATTACTGATTGTGGCAAAACGATATACAATTAGTGGTACCACTGAAACACGTATTTTAGGTTATAACAGGCGGCCGTCCCGCCCCCGGACGGTACTAAACACTGAACAGACGTAATATTAAATCAAAAAATTACGAAATTAGCCATACATCATGCGCCTCTTCGACTGGAGTGATTTTTCAATCTAATTCGGTCGCTTGTATCAGTGCACCGGCCCGCCAAGAATAGTACGGACCGTGTATTGACTCCAGCGCGCGCGCTATTGACAACGTCCAGAAAAATCGACATGATCGACTATCGAATTATTTTAATTTTAACTAAAACTTTGAACATGTATCCATAATTTGCTACATAAAATATCTGTAACATTGCTTGTTGTTTCAAATTTTGTGCATTTTTTGTTACATGTTAATCAATGAAATGGTGATTTACTTAATACGTTTTCATTAATCCATTTACATAATGACCTATGCGCAATGAAATAAAACAAATCTATGGCTATATCCTATTATTTATTATTATATCCTATTTTGGCGTATTATTAAAAATGCGGGTAAATTATACAAGGCTGTATTATACAATTATTTTAATTAAAAGCAAATATTGAATAATTTAAATATTATTTTACAATTAAATTATACATCAGTTGTATACATTGTAGTTACTACAAATTGGCTTAGGTAATTTTTTTTCATCTTTCATCTACAATTGTCAATTATTTAAAAAAAAAATAAAAGTGTCTATGACTCTGGTCTCGAAAAGTTTTGGATTGACTGTTTGATTTATACATCAATTTCAATCATGGCGCTGACTGTAGTCTTTGGCTCCATAAGCCCGTTCCTTGGCCAACAGTGAGCGCCGCGTGCGTTCATCTTCATTCAAAGAGTCTGATTCATTGCAGATAAACGCACTTGACAGATTGCCTAACACCTATTAATATGTATTCTCTAGAAATCGCGACGTCATCAATTAAAACAATACTCACGTAGTCAGTAGAAATAAACTGAGACCAACAAACAGAACAGGTTTAGACCCTAACGTCAGTATACTAGATACTATTACTACTAGATACTATACTTACAGACCGTCCAGTTTCGCACGGGTAACACGAAACAAAGAAAAGCGAGATAAACTATCCTATTTTTTTAAGTTGGTCAAAATTACAGAGAGACCAAATTTCATTACGATTAGTTTAGTACTATTGGAGGTTATCCCGGACAAACATCGCGACACGAGATTTTTATACATAGTATGATACGTTTTATAAAATGGCCATTAAGTCGAAATGGAATTGGTTGAATTATGCAATTTATTTACCGTGGGCTACGGGACTACTACGCGCGGGGATTTGGGCAGCTGTTCAGAGAAGTATTGGCGGCCGCGCGAGCGTCAGCGCTCGTTGTATCACGGGCACCGGGTTACCAGGCTTTCGGGATGTGCAGGAGATACTATATATGTACTTAAATAAAAGTTTATAGTAGAGATATTAAGTCTTGTTAAGTCTTGGTTCTTTTGTAATCAAGTGTGTCTAGTAAAGTAACGGAAAAAGCATGTTCCTGCAGCTACATTTTCATCCATTATTGTTAGGCTTACACTTCATCTCCAAATAGTCTACCCATTGATAGTACTGTCTTAAGACTGTATTTACTATTACACGTCTGGATCCTTGACCTCGAACTCCGCTAGCCATTACCAACACCAGAAGTTAGAAAAATGTTATAACCATACATCCAATACGTAATAGATTATCTAACTGTACTATTACTCTGATATATCTAAACTAATTAACTCAATCATAACTTCCTTTAGAAGACGCTTCTGTACTTCGAGAAGACTGAATTTGTTTAATTTTATGAAAGTACAACCAGCACGCGTCAACCAGTCAACCCAGAAAGTAAATAAGAAAGTTGAAAATTTATTATATAAAAGAATAGATAAATATAAAAGAAAGATATACTGGGGTTGTATGAGAAGGGTGAGAATAGAGGAAATTGTAAATAATTCATGCAATTTCATGGTCTTCAAAATATCTGTTTTGCATAGCGCATTTCACGTATTGTTTGCATTCCTTACATTTCTACTGTTTGACTTCTATTTCTCCCTTTGAATGTCCGGAAGATTTTCTAAATAGCGTTGGCAACCCTGGGCGTTGGTCGCCGATCGCCAACCTCTAGGCGCCTTGGCCAAGGGCATTTTGTAACTTTTATTTTTAGAGATCTCTTTTTACACGCGCAGAGGGGACGATTGTTTAATATTTCGCTGTCAAAACAAATTGTACTCGGGATTGTCGTCGCAAGTCAACCTTTATTGCGTAAACATAAAATATGTGATGCAGGCTACATCTTAGGAACAGCAAGTTGGTAATGTAAGACGACGCGAGATAACGCTTGCAACTAGGTGATTTGAATGCTGCAAACCTGGATAATGCTATTTATTCCCTTTATCAAAAATATATACAGTACGTCCCAATGCCACATCCAGGCGAACCTACAATACTGTAAGAATTTTTACTTACAGGAGACTTAATTTTAATTTTAAACTTGACTTGAGGAGAAACTGTACTTAACAATACCGCGGGACACCCTGTATACGTACCAAAATTTGTTGGAAGGTTAATTGGGGTAAAAGATAGGTCCATTATGGATATGCATATGGATATGTTGTGTGATACTTTCACATTTTAAAGTACTGAGTACCCCTTGCGTGATGTACCTACTTAACAGTTGATTAGACTTTTTTTATAGCGCAAGGGGGCAAAGGAGCAGTGGAGGCTCATGAACAACTACAACATGAATCATTGATCAATAGATGTGGTACCACTCTCCTATCTTGAAGGGCCCTAGTTTTGTTTGGCAATACCGCTGGTGACAACGCGCTTGTCCGAGCATCTGAAATTTGTACATTTGAGTTTCGAATATAAAGGCAGATCTTCTGACGCGTTAGCCACGGTCTAATATATAAAATAAAATGAGAAAATTACTTTATGGTTTTGACAAGTTGACAATTTACTGTCAACTTTATAAAAAAAATAATTGTAAGTGTCGAAAAGCTTACAAATTAAACATTTTATGCTTTTTTTATTTCAAACAATATTATAAATACCAGGTGTTTTTTTCATAATATTACCGTATTACCTTTTGCAGCGTAGTATTTCTATTGGCGATAGATTTCATCATGTGTTGTAAAGAAAATTATACATCAATATTTGAAGCAATTTTTATTTTACTTTATAATCTATGATACTTTATACAATAGATATGTTATACAAAATCACCGTCAAACGTGTACCAAAGACAGAGACAGCAACAGTCACACATGTCAAATGGTGTAAAAGGGATAGCCTGATTGAAATAATAAGTAAAAAGATGACAGCTAGTGTTTGTGATAACGTAAATGTAAACACATGAGATATAGAAAAAGCGTCCTAATCAGATCGCTTTCAAGACTTCACTCTTCGACCGCTAATGGAATATCTGCTACTTTTTGCATTCTAATATTTTTTTTATACAACCTCCGTCCTAATAAATCGAATAACGCTATGCTCATTTTAAGGCCAAATAACCTAAAAACATTTCAACGAAATTTTGTTAACAACAATAATTCTTAAAGACATCATTGCGTCACCATATAATTTGTTAAACATACAAAATAATTACGTAGGTAAACAGAACTGATATTAAATGTAATCGATTAATTCATTTAGTTCTAATCTGCTAAACTTCGACGTCTGCAGGGCGCAATGCGGAACCCGCCGCAAAATTGAACAACTGTCTACATGCGTAATCACAACGCGGAAATAAATGTTATAAGTAAACCATATTCGAAAAAAACTAATCTTTTTTTTATGAATACTATTCTATATATATATATATATATATATATTCTTTATGTATTGTAATTTATTTTATCACAACTGTCACATAGCGATAATATTTTATTGTTTATACATTTAGTAAAAATCATCGATACAAATTCTGAAACTGGACGTCAAATAAATTATATCATCTCTATCGATACTAATATAATAAATGTGAATGTAAGTTTGTCTGTTACGCTTTCACGCGGAAACTACTCAACCGATCATCATGACACTTTGTACGCATATTCTTGGAGGTACTAGAAGTAACATGGGATACTTTTTATGTAAAAAATAGTATATAAAAAGCGAAGTATGTATATTCCCTACAGACCTATAGATTTCGAAAAGGCTGGACCAATTTCGATGACATTTACAGGGATTGTCCAGATTGGTACATTCCTGTGTTCGGTAGCAATCGGATCAACATAATTAATGGTACTCGGCGAAGCCGGGGCGGGTCACTTGTTGTTTATAAACTGGGAACAATGGGGCTTTACGCAATTCATACAACCTAAATTCTGTAAAAATTACGTATTAAGGCCCATAGCCCATGAATATCTGTGTGTGTATACCTACAGTAAAACATGAGGTAAACACAACACGATACACCACTTAGTATTTATTGATCTAGTGTCTCTAACCTTGGGTTTCCACTGCAGAAAACATTCACAAAAAAGTATTGAGATCTCAGTTTTTTTCCAGAGAAAAGGATAGAGAGAAAGCTTGTATCGCGACAAGTTTTTACGCCAGTGGAAACCCACGGTGACATTACCATGCTGATGTTACTTCGATCTCACGTAACTTCAATGTGAGCTAACGGCTCTGTTTGTTCAAATATTTTTGGAACCATGTAACTTTAACCATTCGTATTTTTTTATGGAAGAAGGTGGCAACGCGAGTAAGCGATGTTAAGTGAGCAATGCAAATGAGTTGCAGATGCGTTGTCTACCTTTAATGATTTGTAACTTCTATTATAAAGGGCCTATATATTTATTTACGAAATAAAAACTCGCACCAAAACTAAGCCCGTGAATCAAATTACAATAGTAAATCAATCTTTTTTGATATCCATAAAACCATGGTCTTAGGTTTTATGGTTAGAAAGTTATTGGGTGCAAAAGTAACAAACAAAAATATTGCGCAAGTGTTAAATATAAGCGGCGCTCTAATTTATATTCACTGAATAATTCTGGAACGGCAGGCAGACATGTTGAAATCCAACACTCGCGCCTCCAGCACGTGTCAATCAATCATAGAGTAAGCGATACGATTAGACTTTCAATTCTAACTACAACAGCGCAGATTACAATTCAGAAAGTCGTAAAAATAAATTATAAATATATTTACCGGTATCACGGAAAAAAAAACTCGAAAATCCACCACACACTGTCACTTTGACACGAGAATTAAAAAAAAGTTTTCACTTGAATTAACACGAACGCGTTCCCAAATTTGGAATTTGTTCTTTTTTCGAAAATTTTCGGGGTTAGTGTGGCTCGTGAATTTGTCGGCTGTGACGTATCGGCTAGCGCGCGTTCGGTCGCGACGTTCGGGAATGTCGGGGCGGCAGCTGGCGATGGACTGAGGCGGGCGGGCGGCTTCGGCCCGCTTCGGCTCGCTTCGGCCTTTAAATTTAGATTTTGGCTCTCACTCAGGTTTTATATAGCAGTGAGTACATCGTATAAAACGTACCTATTGGAGATGCGGTCTCCGGCCGCGTATATATAGGGATTACCGTCTTTATCGAGTCGATTGGGAGTTTTTACATTCCGAAATGTCGCACGCGAACTTTTTGGACGATGTGACTTTTTAAGTTGATATTATTCTCAAAAATAGCTATTGACGGGAACGTCACATCACTAGAATCTAATAATAAGAATCGTCACGAGCCGACACGCAAAGTGTCGACTAATGTTTACACAGCCTGCTTCCACACACATTGAAGAAGAATACGTTTTTCGTTTTCCCGTACTTTTCCCACAACTATCTTTCGCTACCAGTTCGGTACGCTACATATGGGTAGGGTTCTTGTAACGTTTAGAGTTAAAGGTGGCGTCATGCATTTATCTACAAACAAATTAATGTAGGAGCGATTGGATTTATGTGATTATAAGCGACACCCTAGGTTAAGTTACCACAGCTAACAATTAACATTCCCTTTTATTCTCCCCCTCCATCTATCCTTTGAAGAAAGGAGGGGATAAGAGATGTCGCTTAATACATACAGACAGATATTTGAATTATTTAAAATAATTGACGATATTTTAGAGCTAAGCTAAAATCTTTAGTGCCTCACCACCAGTTGGAATGATATTTAGGTGACTTTTGCCGCAATGTGCTCCGGATTTCATTAGTCGCAGCATTCTTCAGACGGAAACCCAATATGCTGGCACGCAATAGCTTGGCTGTAGCAATTTATACCGTGGTAGTACTGACCCAGATGGAATACTACTGAAGTACTAACAATCGGTAGAATAATAATTTTGTCATGACACGCAATCTTCGCGAATACAAAACCTGAAATAAGCTGTATTTAATTCCTCCTAGTCCTAATAATATCTTTCTTGTCTAATATATCTCCTAACCTAAATTCGCGACCTTGTGCAATCAGTCGCGAAACGATACAGTTTTATTACGCGTAAACTTTCTCGAGGCCGAATTTGATTTTCGCTAATTTGTCTATGGTCGATACACGTACGTGCGAAACAAGCGATGACCTAATTGTAATGCAATCATCGATGTATCACGTTAGTTTATCGATAACTGGCTGCACTTTGCGTACAATGAACCGCAGACAGTAAATTAACGAAAAATCCTCTCGTCTTGCTGCAGACCTGTTTTGCTAACCTTACTACAGAGTAGCAACAACCAATAAGTGATGCCCGGTTCGACCGGGGAAACTACCCTTTCACAGTCTGCTAATTTTGCTTTGTTGCGTATGATGCAAGACGTATTCACATTTCATCCTTCCCTATTTTCTTATCAAATCGCAACGCACCCGTAACTGTTCCTATTTTTAGTAATGCTAGAAACGAAACCCGCGTTGGTCACATATTATCAGGTTTACGTTCGAGCGTTTGATTTCCCTTTCAAAGCTCAAACACTTAGGTACTTAAATCAATCATTTTGGACTTCACTGGCGTGTTTTTGTGGCGCAGAGGGGTGCGTACATCCAGCGTCATAAGAGACCCGAGTACCGCATTGCGTCCAGACAGGCAGGCGTCCAAGTCCGCAAGGTTATCGAATCATAGATCTAAATAATGAGAATTTAAAACGCCTTAAACTTTAACTTTTCCTTGACTTTGCTCGTATGAGAAATAATCTCACTACCATAAGATTTTTTAATTGTCTGAGGTAACAAAATACAACGAAGAGACCGCTGGATGCTGTTTTCATAAAGTTTCTTCACACGTTACGAATCCAAAATAACAACATTTGTGGCACGAATGGAGCGGATCGACCGGTGAAATACCATGACCTCACAAAAAACAGGCGTGAAGTAGTATTCTGTGTTTAGTCTGATAAGGTGAGAAGTGGTGACTCAGTGGTAGTACAGTATGTCGCGGGTTCGAACCCAGGCAGGAGCTTTACTTTGTGTTATTTTATTTAATCACCACTGCTCCAAAAACGGTGAAGGAAAACATCGTGAGGAAACCGGTATGTCTTAGAATCACTAAATTCGAAGACACGTGACATCCACCAACCCGTTCGGGGCCAGCGTGGCGGATTACGGCCCCTTCCCTCTCTTGGAGAGGAGGCCTGTGTCCCTGGAGTGGGAGAGCACTGTGTAAAAAAAGGCTGATTTATTATTTATTTTTATTTATAGCCTGATAAGATGCCGGAGGCCTAATTCAATCCTTTTCCCATTTCATCGATTTCTTCTAAGGTATTTAGGGGAGAAGGATTCGACGGGAGCATGGATAAATATAAAAAGTAAATCCTCTCCCCTCCCGTCCATTAAAGGTACGCAACGGATCTGCGACTCATTAACCTATGGGCGTCGGGTAGCGAAATGGGTAAACAAATGATATCTAGTGAACCACCTGCTTTGCCGTCCTCTCCTATAAAAATGTAAGATAACAAAGGATCTCCCTATTTATTCCATGTGGTTCTAGTTGGTCGCCAATAGAATCTGTGTCACACACTAACTAATGTTCATTATTCCCATAGACAACATATCAACAGCCATCGTGGTAATGGTATTGCGATGTATTTGGGGAAGCGAGCTTTACGCATGTCTCGGACAGGCTATCGATTATTGGGCCGACGGGTTTCGTTACGAACAAACTTCCAGCGCCCGTCCGGCGCCGAGCTTCCGTATGGAACTTTGACATAGCGAAAAAAGCTGTCACCCGCTTTTTTATTGTAAAAAGTACCATGGGTCTATTGACATTTCAACAGTCATTTTAATCAACAACAGTCGTTTTAATCTCCTGTTTGGGGTTTAAACTTAAAACCTTTATATTACTTCGTACACATAGTACATTCAAATATTCTAAAATCACAACGATTTGACTTGCCATTTTTAATTACCAATAAATTTGCATTTATGTTTTTATACAACAGACCTAAGAAACGGTTAAATTTGAATACGTGTTCGATACACTTACGTTTGTGTCGTCATTGATAGGTTCATCTGTGATCCAATGGGGATAAAAACTCCCGCTGCTCACTTCAGATGTCGCTGTCGTGGGTGTACCCAACTATCTGTCAAACTTCATACGAAATATTAAAAACTGAAACACTAGTCCTTATTTTCTTATAATGACACACGGCGCACCTGGAAGTTGCAACTCTTTTTCTTAATTCGGCTATTAGCTCAGCTACAGTCCACATTGTATATATTTTCTGTTAATAATATGAACAAAATATCGTCGCAGAAATTAAACAAACAACACAGCAATGGCGAATGGAATGAACACTCAACAGTAGCGACATCTGCTTTGAGTTTTGAGTTTGTAACGCCATTATCGCATTACAATTGATTATATTCGTATTT
The DNA here is from genome assembly GCA_029849275.1 of Papilio elwesi. Lineage (NCBI taxonomy): Eukaryota > Metazoa > Arthropoda > Insecta > Lepidoptera > Papilionidae > Papilio > Papilio elwesi. Next base: position 12,003,318 of record CM056693.1, on the reverse strand, counting down.
AAAGGCAGGTTTCGTAAATGCTACGAAGGTCATTCTGGCTGCAGGTCCAAGATAGTAATTGTCATTAGAACGCATAATTTGAATTCAATACAATTTTAGGGTTATTCCTTCATCCAGAATTTTTCTAATATTTTTTCCTTGATATATGGTTTTAATTTTTAATGACCAATTAAGGTTTCTAGGTCTCTTTAGAAAATCATTTGGGGTATATTTTTGTAGGAAGGGGTATCTTTTAAATTTAATTGTTTTATTCACCATTTAATTAATCAAATAATATTTTGTATTTTTAAACTGAACTGTTGCAAAATATAAAAGGGATAACAATGATTCTATATAACATTTTGCTGCACCTACCGATTGGTATTACTAAAATTGCTTTTTCAATACAATTTGAAGCGAAATTTTCAACTCGTTTTATAATCGGTAAGAATCTTTAAAAATCGACTTGAATTTAGCTCAGTATTTTTCTTTCATCAGTCATTATTTCGTCGTTCAGTAGGCGCCATTACCATTAAATGTGTCATCGAACAATAGCTTTATTGCCGTAAGAATTTTTTTGCACAAGCATGGATTAAATCAATTTTGGCAGCAAGCGAATATCCTGGCCGTGAACAAATTATAGGAAAACCTTCTAAAACAAGTAAAATATAGTTTTTTTTATGTGATAAGGTGGCAAACGAGCATGCGGATCACCTGATGTTAAGTGAGCGCTGCCCATAGACATCCGCAACAGGCAGATATGTTGCAGATGCGTTGCCTACCTTTAATGGACAAAGGAGGGCACAGACAGGAAAAAGGATAATTCCCTTTCCCCGCTAACTCCCTCCTCGTCCAATTCTCTTCACTTTCCCGTCCTATCCTTATGAGGAAAGGGTGGGAAGGGGAAGAAGACTGAAATTAGGCCTCCGGCACCTCACTCACAGACGAAACGCAGAATCCTTCTACTTCACGCCTGCTCTCTGTGAGGTCGTGGTATTTCACCGGTCGAGCCGGCCCATTCGGCAACAGATGTTGTTGTTGCGGGGTCTACCACTGTGTAGTAGTTTAAAAACCTAAAAACACACTCTTAGCCATAATTAAACTAGAAAGAAAATATTCTACCGTCCAGCTCCATCATCAGACCCTGGTTATCATTGAAAGACAAACTACTCGTCAAGACGGTTCAAATGAACACAAGCTTGATGAGCTTGTGTCGTTTAATTGCGAAGTTCCCTTGGCTACCTTCCAGCTCCAGCATCAGATCAACACCATGTTATTTTAATATTGCATAGTCACTTGATTTACACATGTATGCAAGATTTCAAATCAATCGGTAACCGAGTAGTGAATCAAATTTAGTTTGCAAGATTTGATGGCAAACACCGGACAGGTGAAACTGAATAAAGGCTTGTAAAAATGTGTGTCGCCTCGAAATTAATTTCATTAAACGAGCATTGCAGATAAATAGATGAGTTATCTCTGTAGGCGTATTTTTAGATACTAAAATCACTTTTTGTGTTAGATTTTAGTACTCCGTGTTCTGTGCATTTATTTCATGCAAGTAAGAATACATGAGCAGTCAATGACTGCCTTAAAACAAGGCCAATGAGAGCTCAAGAGAGATCAAAATTGGTTTACTTTTCTATAGCTCTTCGCCTAATGTCCTTCGCCGTCGCGTTTTTCCAAAATATAACTTGTCTCAACACTAGTGACGTCACCGATCCTTTTTGGTACGATATAAAGCTAAATTTTGAAGAAACAAAAGTGTGTCAATTTTCTTTTATAAATTGATATTGAATCTAATACACTATTTTAAATTTTAGGGAATAAATAATTTTATTGACACAAAGTTAGTTAGTTACTAAAAACGCGTCATACCAGCGACCTTGACGATTTTAGTAACTTTTGTTAATACAGTTAGATGCTAGATTGAAAATTAAAAGCGTCAGATGTAGATGTATGCTGGCTTTAGAACCATTACGATACTAACATCATTGACCTATTTATTATGATAATCAAAGCGTATTATAGAAGTGTTGAAAAGTACAAACTATATTAATACTACACTGTACTGCTTCAGCATTTGTCGGCAGTGCAAATTTGTATCAAAACCAAAAATGTGTGTATTGTCTCGAAATTAATTTCATAAAACGAGCATTGCAGATAAATAGATGAGTTATCTTTTTAGGAGCATCTATAAATACTAAAATCACTTCGTGTGTTAGATTTTAGTATTCCTTGTTCTGCGCATTTATTCTATGCAACTATTTGACTCGTGTGCAGGGTTGATGCAAACGATATATCGATATTGAAATCCTTAGTATCGACGACATATCGTTCTTTATGATCGATTTTTTGTGAGTGATGTGTCACTCTTTGCCAGGAGCAGATAAAGGCTGTAAATGTACATCTACACCGAAGTCGTATATATACAACGTGTCGTCATGTCTACCTTATATATATCTAACCTGCTCTTTGCTCCTCAATTTCTAATTATACTCGATTTTAAGCTTCATTATCCTGAACCATAAACCGTTTTCAATTGTGGAAGGAAACGAATTTGTACAGCAAATGAAAGAATGGTGCCTTTATACTAAATCCCTTCTAGAGAAACACTTACAATACCCAAGAAAGACACCGCTTAGTAGGCACATTGAAGTTAAAGTTATTTATAAGCTGTTTCAACAATTATATTTGCCATATTTCTTTTTTTTGGTAAAACATCGATCTTTTCGATACTGAAAGCGATGTTTGACTTTAGAAAACATCGATAATATTTAGGAGCGAGAGTTGCATCCCTACCTGTGCGTGCGTTCAAATACTATCTTTAAGGAACCTAATTTTGTAAAAAAAAATGGCCTACAAGTTCAACCAAATGGATACCAAAAATTTCAAAAAATGTAAGGAATATAATTTTGTTTAGAAAAGTCAGTAGTCGTAAATTTAAGTAGTAGTTTTTCAATTTCTGTCCTAAAAATATCTGGTTTGTGAACTTAATTGTCACATGAAAAACTTAAAACAAGTTTATTTTGTTGATATTTACTTTTAAATGTTTGCTATTTTTAGAACACATATATAACAATACAATATTTTTATAACTATCGCATAAACAGTGCGTATTTTGTCTGAAATAGACTGAAGAGTCGAATAATAAATTTTTCTTGAGTGCCCTGCCATGTACATTCCCGACATAAATGAATATCAACTGACTTCAATAGTAGCAGAGTGTTGTGGTGGAGTAGCCGTTGTTTATTCTGCATTATACAAGCCAAATAACCAAAATGTGGCCATCAAGAGATACTTTGTGGACAAAAGTAAAGAGAAAGCGAATTTGATACAGGTATTGCTTCATCAGCATTCTTAAGTATGTCAAAAACATCTCAAATTGAATGAAACTCACTAACTACATATTTTATTTTATTCTATAACATCTAAAGCAAATTTATAATAATTTATTTCCAGCAAGATATCTTGACAAGAAAGGAGCTCCAGCATCCTAATATACTATCATACCTGACATCCTTTGTACATGGTAAGGAGTTATATGTGGTGTCTCCTTTGATGAGTTTGGGTTCATGTCGTGACATGCTGGACCGCTACTTCCAAGAGGGCCTGCCGGAGCTTGCCTGTGCTATCATATTAAGGGATGTGCTCTTCGCTTTACAGTATTTACATAAGCAGTTATATGTGCACAGGTATGCTAGTTTTGTTGTGATTTTACTGATATTATACTACTTTGGTCATCATGATCATGATCATTGAAAAGGAATTGTAGGTCAAGTTGTCAATTTTTATATAAAATTCAATATTTAATATTTTACTTTATAGAATCAGTACAGCCGTTGGTTTCCTCTAAAATTTGACCTTACAATTATATTAAAGGTGCAGACATATGGTTGTTATTCTAATTGTGTAAACAGAATGAGAATGACAAATAATAATATAATAATAATAATATCCTGGGACATATTCACACATGGCCACCTGATCCCAAACTACGCAGAGCTTGTGCTATCTTTTGTAAATACATAATTAAATAGATAATTACACCCAGACTTAGGATAAACAGACATGTTCATGCACACAAATGTCTGTCCCGGGTGGCAATCGAACCCACGACCTGCGGCATGAAAAGCAAATACCTTACAAACCATGCCAACCGGCCCATCAAATCAAACCGGCCCATCAGTCAAATATATTTATAAGAAGTGCTTAAAACTTCTTGACTTGGTTGCTCGAACTAGTTTCACTAATTAAATAATTACTGAGTAAGTAGTACCCACTTTAATGAATAGGAATAAGAGTTGGGTATGGCAAGGCAAGCATGCTAGTAAAATCATGGCAATTGAGATGCAGTGTCTGAGAAGTATGCTAGGTGTGATGTATGTATATATTATGACATCAGTACCATTTCATTGATTTCTCATCCTATCATTGATCATCATCATCAGGATGAGAAATCAATTTGTAACTGAAAAGTATGTAAAAAGCATGCATGATGGTTCGGACATAATTAAAAGATTAGTGAAAAAAGATTGGCAAGAGAACTTTATGTTGTGAAAGTTAGTGAAAGTATTGGTAAGGGTTGTTAGTTATATTTTTCCATAATCCATTGGACTTGGATCACTCTACCCTGGACCAACTTTCCGAAGAACGCCAGCAACCACTTAATGTTCCTGGCAATCCCTGGGAGTGATAGTGATTGATATAAGGTGACTGCTTGCTCATTAACCTTGTAATATATTTTTTTTTATATTACAAAGTGGCAAATGAGCAAGCGGCCCCTGGAAATAAGTACCGCTACCCATAGGCATCCGCAACAAGCTAATGAGTTGCAGATGCGTTGCCTACCTTCATGGACGAAGGAGGGGACAAACAGAAAAAAGGATAATTCCATTCCCTGTCCATCCCCTCCTCATCCGTCAAATCCTCTTCCCATCCTTTCCTTATTAGAAAAGGGTAGGAGGGGGAAGAGGACTACAATTAGGCCTCCGGCACGTCACTCATCAGACGAAACGCAGAATACTTCTACTTCACGCCTGTCTTCTGTGACGTCGTGGTATTTCACCTGTCGAGCCGGCCCATTCTTGCAAAAGATGTTGCGGGCTCTACCACTGTTAAACTGTAATATAAAGGATAAGGTTAAATAACAGAAAAAATTATATCCTTTCAATTTATCAGAAGTGTCCGTGCAAGTCATGTCCTAATTGACACAAGTGGCTGTGTAAAGCTATCGGGACTACGGAGTGCTGCCTCAATGATGGTGCGCGGTAGAAGACAACGTCAGCTCCATAGCCTGCCTCCACCGGACCATGATAATGCTAACTTGATGTGGCTCAGTCCGGAGTTGTTAGAACAGGTATGCATCCTTCCACTGCACTGCATAAAAGATACTTGGAGATAAACTGAATTCCAAAGACCATAAGTTATGGGTTATTATTAAATTCTGTCTTTTTTTGTATTATTTTAAATTGTTCTATTACAGAACTTAAAAGGTTATGATGAGCGATCTGATATCTACTCTCTGGGTGTGCTGTGTTGTGAGCTGGCCAATGGAGCGGTGCCCTTCGCCGATGTGCCCACAACGCTCATGTTCACCGAGAAAGTGAGAGGCAACAGACCTCAGCTGCTGGACTGTTCTTCGTTTCCAGAACCACTTGACGACGGAGAGATGAAGAGTGAGTTGACATTTAATTTTACTCGTTTTCTATATTTCATAGCTTCTTATAGCCAGTTTGCTGTAACGTTGTATGTATGTAGTAGAGATAATTTAATGTCTTAATCTATTCCTTGCCAGATCTTATTTGGAATGAAACAGATGGTAAGTAAGCATCTTTAGATTCTTAGTTAAGTGAATTATATTTTGCTGTCCCTTTAGGAATTTGTCTGTGCTGTTTCTTTATTATTAAAAGACTAAAGTAACTAAAGAAATATTAATAAGTGACCCCAACCCATAGGCAATAAGCTAATGAGTGGCAGATCTGCTGCCTACCTTTAATCGTCACCCATTCATGCACCAGATGTTTTTGTTGCGGGCTACCTAACAATGTTGAAACTGTCCAGTCCAAATTTTGGTTGGTAGACTGCTAAATCCTACTTTTTATATTATAAATGTATAATAAATAAAATAGCCTTTATTTCTACCATAATTTTTAAAGTAATTTAACATTTTTTTTAACGTATGCTTAATCAATCAATATTCATCATATTATCAATTCATTCATTCCTTTGTTACTACATTCATATATATTATTCAATTATAATTATTCGATTCACTTTTTATATTCTATATAATATATTATACTATTATTATTATTATAAAATTTCTATTATTATGTCATACTGATTATTATATTATACAATTAGTAGTATACTGCGTTCCATCTTTCTCTGTTGTACAGCTAATTTTGACTCATCCTTTTTACGTAGGGACCATGACTGGCAGCCATAAGTTATGCACGGAAGAATTGCGATTTCATATGATTTTCTTTTGATGTAAATTGGAGTGTCCTTACTCTTCATAACTTCCTTTAACAGCCAGTACTTCTTCCAGGAAAGCGCAATTCTGCGGTTTATATCATTTTCTGTGTGATCTTTGAAGGAAATTGCCTGACCGAGATATATATATTCGTGCGCATATTATATCACTTCATCATTTACATGTACCGCTTTTTCTGTCCCGTTGGTTATAATTTTTGTTTTAGAAATATTCATCGACAAGCCTACTTTCTGCTTTCTTTAGCTAGGTCCTGTAACATTTCTTCTAGATGGCTGGGATTTTCTGCAAAAATGACTATATCGTCTGCAAAGCGTAAGTTGGTCAAGTATTCCCCGTCAATTTTGAATCCCTTACTCGTCCAATCTATGTTTCTAAAAATCATTTCCAAAACTGCAGAAAATACTTTCGGTGATATGGGATCTCCTTGACGAACACCTCTCGTGATTGGGAACATGTTACCTTCTCTTTCTAGTTTAATTTTTGCCTTCAGTTTTGAATACATATCATAAAGTAGTTCAATGTAATGTGTGTGTACTCCTTGCTGTGACAATGCTGTCCAGATTGCGTTATATTCCAGCGAATCAAAGGCCTTCGTGAAATCTATAAAGCACAAGTAGATAGTTTTCCCGTATTCCTTCGACTTTTCTATAATCTGTGTAACTACTTGTATGTGGTCCATAGTACAGAATCGTTTACGAAAACCAGCTTGTTCGCGAGGTTGGTTTTCATCCAAGGTGTTCGACAGTCTGTTTAATATGATTTTTGGGAATATATTGTATAAATTTGATATAAGGCTAATTGGTCTATAATTCTCTAAGTTGTGATAGGAACAACTTAGAGAATTATAAATGTATAATATAGTATAATATCCCATTACTAGAAATGTAAATAGTTTTTAGCAGTGAAATGTTTTGTTTAGGCATGTACAACACTGACAGCGGCGTAGGCGATAGCGCGGACGGCGTGTGCCGGCTGCGCCAGGTGTACGCCGGGCGCAAGCTCTCGGAGCCCTTCCACCACCTCAGCGAGTTGGCGCTGCAGAGGTGAGCTGATCAATATGTTAACAGTGCCATCTATTGGTGCACACCACACCACCTCATAGAATATTTCTCACTTCGTATCTTTGTTCCCTCTCTTTACAGCATAAAGACTGAGTTATATATATATATATATATATATATATATATATATACTCTGGGCTTAACCAGAATACTTGGGTATTCAAAATTGTAGACTTATTAGTGGAAGTCACTTGGGATTGGATTGGGAAGTTCCAACTCCTCGTAAGTCATACTTAGGCTGAATATGAGGTCTGGTCCGTTTATTAGAAGTTCTGACCGCTCCCGAAAGAAGCCAATGAAAGGAATTTATGGGTGCAATAACAAAGAAGGGTCGTCACTCAATGACCTTGAGACTAGATATGTTTAGAGAATTTTGCTCCGTAAAAAGTAAGCTTGTAGCTTTCAATGAACGAACCTATAATGGGTTCATTCATTTGTTCTTGTGCATTTGTGTGTAAGCCATGCATGTTTTATGACATTCATATTAAATTAATAAAATACATGTAAAATTAACTGGGTTTTACCAGAGACCCAGAGCGGCGGCCTTCTGCTGCACATCTGTTGAACCATCAGTTCTTCAAACAGATTAGGAAGAGTGATTACTTGCCCAGCCTCGTCGGTCGGGTGAAGCCGATCAAACCAGATGCTAGTAAGTGTGAGAGTAACCATTATTAAGTACTTAAGTTAAAGTTGTGTTTTCGCTTGCAATTCCATGTCAAGTTATCTTTATTTACAACAGTGGTAGAGCCCGCAGCAACAACATCTGTCACACAAATGGGTCGGCTAAACCGGTGAAATACCACAAGCTCACGGAAAACAGACGTGAAGTAGAAGATGAGTGAGCGAGCCAAATTTCAGTTCTCTTCCTCTTCTCATCCTTTCGTTATATAGATAGTATGGGAAAGAAAAGAGAGGTGAATGGGAAATGAATGAATATGAAACGGAAATATCCTTTTCCTTGTCTATGCTTTCTTTTGTCTTTTGAAATAAGCAACTTTCAACATTTGCTTGTAGTCTATGGGTAGTGTTATTTAACATGAGGCTCAGCACTTGCTTTTACATGCTTGAATTTCTTTTCTTTCGTCTTCAGATGACATATCAGCACTTCTACTGCAAGAGAAGTTATCGGAGATGGACATAGAGAAGCAGACGGAGTGGGACTTCTAGTGCCAGAAGAATAATTAAATTACTATAACAATTTAGGTCGTAACATCGTCGTTGGTTAATAAATCATATGTCAAAGACTTAGATGACATTTTGCAATAACAGCCAACATTAACTCATACTCCCTTAAAGCCGAATTCCATAACAAATATCCATACCATAGACAAAATATATTTTTCTACGTAACATTTCATATCGATGCTTACTTATTAAATACGTCGATTATTTAAATTGACTCTAAAATATAAATGTATAATTTAAATATTGCTTATATTATACAGAGAAAATTTTGTTTGTTTGCATTGAATAGGCTCCGAAACTACTGAAGTGTTAGGGACCTACACTATCCTATAGTGACAGGCTATATTGTACTTTCAAAATAATTAGGGATCCTTACTAAATCCTCCAATAATGTGTGAAACCGAAGGGGTGAAAACGACCTAAAATATTATTTACTTTAAAATTTAGTCACTCTATGTAATTTTTTCCAATTTGAAAGATAGGATAGGGTTTTTTCTTTAGTGCCCGTGCGAAGCCGGGGCGAAATGCTAGTTATTATTTTATTAGTTCATCGTAATGATTACAAATAACACTATAAATTAATTATTTAAAATATTATCAAGGTATTTTTTTTAATATTAACGATGTATTACGATAGGTATTCTTTAAGAAATAAAATTGGCAGGTCTGTGTAAATACACTATAGCCCATTTTTTCTACATATTTTTATTTATTTATTTACTTAATTTGACTTAAAAAAAATCTTTTATAAGCAAAGTAAAACAAAACTGTCTGACTCACTTAAAAGTAATACGATTTTAAGTTCAAAATTACACACATTGTTAATTTTGGCCCACGCATGAGGTTAACTTTTGACCCTTCAGAGATGTGCAAGAGACATGATGTATCTATGTATATCACAATTATATATCTAACTAGCTGTTTCTTGCGGCTTCGTCCGCGTGGAAATAAATTCGAGAAAACAATTTCGAGGGTTTTTCACTTTTTGCGCGGAACCCTAAATATTTTGCTTGGATCAAATAAGCCTATTTGAATGCCGACAATATTAGCTATCTTCCAGTAAAAGTCCCATCCGAATCGGTTCAGTGGTATCGGAGAATACCCGGAATAAACAGACAGACTGACAAAAACTTTAAAAATTGTATATTCGTTATGAGTACCGTATATACATCATGTGTATCGAGTATGGAAATGTTATTTTGATATTACCTACAGACACTTTAATTTTATTTATCAGTATAGATACATATATTTTTTATTATAAAAAATAATTAAAACACAATTCTGTTGCAATATGAAGTCAATACGCTTGTGCAATAGAGTCGAGTACGGCGCGCAGCCAGAGCGTGGCAGCGCGCGCGCCCGCGTCCTCCCCGCTCAGGTGCTCGCTCGACACGTACGACGCCCGCCCCGCCCTGTTATTACAATGCGATTTATACATTAATTGAAGAATGCTTGGGTGGTTCGGCGCGTTGAAAGTATGAATGAAGGGAGAATAACGAATAGTGAGTGGCAGTGTTGGTGGGAGACGCCCTAGGAGATATCGATCAGGTTAGTGGCATACCAAAAATACGCGATATAAGGAGCACCATTAACCGACGAGGCACTGTCGGCCAAAAGTTTGAGACCACCTTGAAAAAAATACAATATTGAATAAAACTCCAAAAGTTAGTGCACTACAAATTATTTATTTACCTTATTAAATAGGGAACTTTTTATGTAACATAAAATAATTTAAAAACTGCAATAATTGCCATTATTATTAATAAAAAAATATATATTATTAAAACTAACTTTTCGTCGAAAAATCTTCCCTTTTTATAACTTTTTTGACCAATCTTGGTAACCGGGCTATTAGTTTATTGATAGTTTCTTGTGAAACATTGTTCCAACTCTCTTGTAAAGTCCTCCAGAGGTCTTCTTTTGACGTCGGACAATGACTACGGACGTTTCTGTCCATCTCCTCCCACAGAAGCTCTATCGGATTGAGATCCGGACTCTGAGGGGGCCACTCCATGTTTTTCAAAACTCCTTCCGTCTCTTTGTGCTCTAAATATCCCCTGCATAGCTCAGAACTATGTTTTGGATCATTATCTAGTTGGAAAATGAATCCATCTCCAATCAAACCTAGCCCGGAAGGAACAGCGTTTCGCTCCAGTATCTCTTTGTACTGCTCCTTTTTCATTATTCCTTCAATTTTTACCAAATCTCCGGTCCCATAGCCAGAGATCCCCAGACCATAATAGAGCCTCCACCATGTTTGACTGTTGGCACTACACAGTCTGGCAACATCTTATCTTCGGCACTACGACGTACAAAAACTCTTCTTTTCGAACCGAATATTTCGAACTCTGATTCATCAGTCCAAAGAACTTTTTTAAAGTCTTCTTCAGTCCAATATCGATGAGTAAGAGCCCACTGCAGGGGTTTCTTTTTGTTTTGTGTCCGTAACAGTGGTTTACGAACAGCTACGCGACCAAACAAATTGGCATCTCGAAGTCTTCTCTTTACTGTTGTCAATGATACAGGTTCCGGTCGAGATTCTGGTGCTGTTAAACGTCTATTACGCTTGTTTGTTACAACAATGAAGTTGTCTTCGCTAGAAGTGGTTGCTCTCGGCCTCCCCGAGCGCGGTAGGTCTTGATGAATGCCGGTTGTCTTGTATCGAGTTATTGCGTTATGAACACAAGTCTTCGATAAGTTCGGCTTAGCGGCAATTTCTCGTTCAGACTTGCCTTCGTCGTTTAGAGTAACGATGGCGGAACGAGTTTCACTGGAGATTTCACGGACTTTTCCCATTTTTGGAGATCTTCACTTGACAAAACAGTAGCTCGGACTGAATAGATTTAACCAAGACTAACTCCTTAAGTAGCCATGCTATGAATAGGATTTATGGCTTTAAAATATTCCTAAATATTTATCAACGCAAAGCAATAACCAAACAAGTACAAGGGAGCCGCCATATAATATAATGACAATTGCAACACCTGGTCCTTACGCGGCACTCATCTGTGGTAAATAAACAATGCCCATTTATGGCATAGGCAGTGTGTAAAAGATAAGAGAAATGGTGTATAGACATTCAGAATGATTAGTAGATTACACAGGTGTTCATATTGTTATGTTATCATAAGCAGATTTAAAATATTTTGCAAATTATAACCTATGTACAAAGTGGTCTCAAACTTTTGGCCGACAGGGTACATGCGTAGATGTATGAATGTAGAAGAAGCGAGAGAGGTGTGCCGGGATCACGTCAAATGGAAATCCAAGATCACTGAGTTACTGGCGTGAGCCCATATTTATTTGAACAATATATAAACAACTAAAAGATCGAGGTTTTTTAAAGGTTGTAGCTTGGAGAAAATCCAGAAGTCCTTATTACTTCTGCGTTTCGTCTTATGATGTCTTCTCCTTCTGGCGACCACCTAACAGCTTGTGAGCTGTTGTTCCTTCGCTGTCTACCTACTGGGAACTATGAAGACAAGTCCCTGTGTATCGAAGTGTACCTGGCAGTCATCGCAGCGGTCGCCCTGCAGCCCACCTCAGCAGCCTCCGCTGTCTTTTGCAACAAGGTCTTCAGGTCTCCACCGAGGTTCGCTCTAAATGCAGATGCAGCCGTGTGCAAAGTGTCTAGCTAAAAAAAAATACAAATATAGGAATAGTACAGATTACAGTCCACCTACACAGTACATTAACGTGTTCTCGTGACTCCTAGTTGGTCCTTCGAGTTCGAAAGTAACTCAGTACTAACTTAATTGTATAGACTTATTGTGTTTTACGACGGTAATGTATTTATATGGACAAAGAAATACGTAAATTAAATCGATATATCCGATTGGTTAAAACTTATAAACAACGGAGGGTAGTCATACCATAGTCCTGTCCCCGGGCTCGGCGCCTCCGTACTTGGTGATGGCGGCCATTCCTTGTTCCCAAGCGGCTAACCATACTGCGGGTTCGTTGGATTTTGCACTAAAAACCATACAATTCCAAAACTATGCGATGCATAAAATATAGTCCGTAAATACCCTGATGTTATGTGCCACCACGGGTATTCATACAGATCCACAACTGTCAAGCCTTACTAATCCGTTGTAGCCAGATCTTAGAATTGATCACTTTATGAACCGTACTAAACTCAAGTATAAATATTTGTGAATTGATTTCAGTCCCGTTTTGATTCCTAAATCAAAAAGAATTACTTACAGTCCTTTAAGAAGAGACCATCCTAGACTTTCTACAATTCCTTTGGTATTAGATATTCATACGCGGTGAACACTTAACAATAGACCAATTGTTGCTATGCTACAGAAGAAATAACGTCACTAATGTCGTTTCACCTGGCGAGCGCCTGTGAAGCCGCAGAGAGTCCTAAACTGTAGATGCCGCCGGACGTGCCGCCCATGTCCGTCTCCGCCATCTCCGACAGCTGCCACAGCACGTTGGAGGGATACTCGAGGTCTGCTGTTTCCAAGTACGACAGTGTGGCTGGGACAAATATATAACCTCAGTGTAGTCGCCCGCAGTCATTACCAGCAATATGGGGAGCAGAAGTAGGCTTCTTGTATCAAAATCACTAGGTTTCATAGGAGAATTAATGGAGGTAAATATGTAATACTACGCTAAACAGATGAAGCGCAAATATCAAATACTGTTACTCCTCGCTGGTATTCTGTTAGGCTTGTTACTTTCCCATTGTTTCTAACACTCAAACCAATGACTTCTAAATGTTTTGTTTTAAAAGAATGCCTTCAACAACAAATAAATCTTAGTCATAGGACTTAAACAAGATACCCTGGACCTGGAGGAAAGGGTTATGTTAGGTTTTACTCACTAAAACCCCACGGTGGCCATCCTCGAGTACGATGATCTCCAGCGGTACACACCGGTGCTCCCTGCACTGAATGTTGCCGTGTTCCCGGAATGGAAGCTTAAACGTAAATTGCACAAGGATCTAATGTAATTCTAGACACTATACCTTGAGCAAACTTCTTAAGTGTAATTCCACAGTCGCCATCACCACAGCCGGAGTCCAATCCGTTGAGGAGCGCCTCGCTCGCAGCCAGGGTCTGGGCCGCTGCCGACAGACTTTTCCTGACGACATCCTGCTGTTTGCTGGTCAGAGATGGACCTGACGTCAGCTGTAAGAAAAAATAACCATAAGTCGTTGTTGGCATTGTTATAGCCATACCTTTACGTAGGAATCGAAAGTAATAACTAGCTATTACAAAGCAGGTCTAACTGTCAAGGGGGGGGGGCAAAAGAATTTTGCAACTAGATGTTAGTTAAAGCTGTTGAATGGTTCATCCACGAATCAATACCACTTTTTACTCCTTTCTAGGGTGAATTCATCGTGCTATCCGGTCTGAAATCGTGAAATGCATCTAAGTTTTTTTTCTAAGTCTTTTATTACCTTCCTTCCATCACTCTGTAGCAAGCTAATATCATCTTCGTGATCCTCATCCCCTTTCTTTGAGGCTACGCCTCCAGTCCATCCAGGAGCTTCTGTGGGAAAATCGAGGAGTTCCAGCCACAAGGCCCCGTTCTGTTTGTTCAAATGCAACACGCAGATCTGGAAACCGTGCATCTCGAGCGATGTCTTCAGATGACCCGAGAATATACGCTCCACTGCTATCTTTTTGGATTCTGTGGAAGAAAAATAATGTTTTTGTAGGCTTTGTAAGCCGAGGATTAAGAGATTTTTTATACCTCCTCTTAAGAAATATACCCCTAGGAAGAGACTACACAATGAAATGTCTTGTGTTTTCACGCCTATTTCTGCCGAAAATATGGTAGTCCTAAAAAATCTGAGTCCTATTTGAAGGAACATTCTTCGATCAACGACGACTCAACTAAAGTGTAAATAAAAAACTACTGAAGTGTAAATAATTTCTTAAGGTTGGAGGATGGATAAACAAGAACTCTGAAAATGAGCATATTCTAGTGTATTGCCTCTTACCTAGGTAGTCCTTAGTTTCAGCGCCGATAATGTTCATCTCCAGGAAGGAGGCGCCGCCCAGGTTGTCGATGGTGACCGCAGTTCTGTCGCCCGCTTTCAGCTTGAGATGTTCTATTATCTACCGGAAGGAGCCTTATTAACTCGAGTGGATTATAAAGATGAATTAACTGGAAACATCAGCCGCCTGGTTAGGCCAGATCGTATGACAGCAACCCAATCTAGACACATAGACAAAACCTAATAGATTCAATATCAGTCCCGAACCATTGACCTCTTTAGACTAGTGATCGCGCCGGGTTTATTTACCTTTTACCGGAGGAAATTGTTTAACTCATATCTGTTCTTATGGTGCTCGTATCATTATTTGAGCTTGCGTTTTTAATTGGGAACTTTATATTAAAGAAAAATGTCCAGGGGCACTTGCTTATAGTACCTGATCAAGTATCATCTCGACGACTTCTTTGGCGGTGCCAAGCTTCATCTTGCGGATGCCGGCCTCGCCGTGCACGCCCGCGCCCAGCTCCATCTCGTCATCCAGGATCTCGAACAGCGGCGGCTGACCTGGATAACACGTTACTGATTTAAGTAATTGTTCACCCGTATCCTCACGATTGGGAATGTTTTTAATCTATTCTTTTTTCTCTGCTTATACGAGTATATGTGGCTGAACTCCTCCGAAAGGAATGGACCGATTTTGATGAAATTTTGTGTGAGAGTTCCTGGTATGTATGGCATGATCAGACCCGGTAGATGGAACTGCCATCGGGTTTCCGGAAGCTTATTGCAATTTTAAATGAATGTAGAGCATAGGCACATTAACTGAATCCGCTAATATTAGGCAAGCAAGCGTTCATGAAATACAACGTTTGCTGGCTCCGCTAGGAATTTAAGTATATTTCTGTTACAGACGTCATCACATCTCATGTGTAGACTCTGCTCGTCTAAAGATTGAAGTAAACATTTAACATCAGGCGAGCTGTTCGTCGCCTAACCGTTAAAAAACCTGATCACTAAATACAACAGCGTCAAACATACCAGGCAAGGAGCACGCGCTCAAACACACCCCGAGGGTGGCCATGTACTTGTTGGCCTCGGCCGCCATGTCGCGGATCGTCAGCAAGTCGTAGCCTTTCTGGGCCATCGCCCCGCATAGCTACATGTAACAACATTACAATAAATAATATACGTCCATGTACTGAAATCATTAGTTACATTATACGAAATTCCTGTTATATTCTAATAAAACGAACTCGGAAAACGTGCTTTTTTATAGTACTCGATGGCAAACGAGCAAGCAGTTCACCCGATGTCAAGTGATCGCTACCCTTAGGCATCTGCAACTAACTAATGACTTGCAGGTGCGTTGCCCACCTTTCAGAGGAGGGGACAAACAGAAAATGGTTATTTCCAATTCCTATACATCCACCGTCAAGTTCTCTTCCCCTTTTCCATCATTTCCTTATAAGAAACGATGGGAAGGGGGAGAGAACTACAATTAGGCCTGCGGCACCTCACTCACCAGATGAAACGCAGAATACTCACTTAACGCCTGTCTTCTGTGAGGTCGTGGTATTTCACCGGTTCAGCCGGCCCATTCGCGCAACAGATGTTGCAGAGAAAATATGACTTTTTAATTTTATTTCCAACATTTATTTTCAATTCAATGTACCTTGTAAAAGATGACCTCTCCGACCATGCTGCGACCGCCGGTTTTGTTCTGACTGGACGCCACGTCCTCACCAACTATCAGACCTTCGACCTGAAATATTTTTTAAGTAATCGAAATGTGGACTGGATTTAAAATGAAAACGTAGGACATGATGACTGTTTAAAACCAACCTTTATGCCGGCAATCTTAGCCTTTTCAATAGCCTTGCCGAAGTTGAGTCTGTCGCCCGTGTAGTTCCCGATTATGACTATCACTCCTCCTGGAACCGTTAATTAGAATTATGTAATTAATTAGAATAATATATAAAATAGTTTTTCCTGTTATACTGTATAATACATGTAATATAATTTACAAATAAATGACCCACGATTATTGACCCTCAAATAGAAGTCGAGTAAGCAAGCCAGGAAAAATCTACCGAGATTTTACATTTCCTACCGTTAGTGCCGTTTAATCCTACTATTTCCTACCATAAAAACGTTTTACACGGACGACAGCTATTTCGCTCCTTATTATACCGCTCATTTAATACCAAATGTAAATCTTAACCTGAATTATATTTGTATAAGTGCGCGATGCCGTACAGTACGTGCCCAGTGGGGGGAGACGCGAACACGCCGCCCGCCACCGCCCCATCCAGCATGCCGCCTCCCACCAGACCTGCGGAAATAATTCGCGGTATTTTGTTAGTGTCATTTGTCAAAAACGGTAACCGATTCACCAATTATGAATGAACAATTGGAAAAGGTTTGCGATGGCGTTCCAAACGGAAATCCCTCATCTCTGCCTACCGCCTTGGGTTACTGGGCGTGAGAGTTTTTATGAACTTAAAGCTCAGAAATGCACTTTAAGTTCCTTTAGTATTGTCAATGTTAATGAGTTTACGGTACGTGCCGTAATATACTTACAGATGGTTTTGTACATTCAGGGAATTCTTAATTTGCCTGAGACTTTTACATTTGTCATAATTTACGATTAATCGGTTTTGATAGTAGCGTGTGGAGAGCCGCGGTCACCTCGTCTCTTAAAACTCACCGGCAGCAAAAGGCTCGTGGCCGGAGCCCCCGCCGCCGAGGACAGCCACTCTTCCCGTATCGCTCTGAAAACAACGCATTGTTTTTGTAAGTTCCACGCCTTAAGGAGTTATCGTGTCTTCGATCGTTGTCAAGGGAAGCCAACCGAGCAGATTTACTTTAAAAGGCTTAATGCTTTTGTCCTGAATTGAACTGAAACTATTTGAATTAACGTTAATATTCAATACACTGTCATATATTTCTCAAAGTGAATAATAATACCCATATATTACATAAGTGACGTTTGTTTGTCATTAAAATACATTTTCTACGAAGAATATGTTGTAATATATATATATATATATATATATATATATATGTTGGATATTTGACCTTGGTTCTAACGGTGATGACGCGGTTCTTGGGGTGCAGCCTCAGCGCGGGGTAGACCGCCACCACGCCCCGCACGTTGTCATCCACGCACGTCTCCGGCGAGTTGATAATTTTCTTGGTCACCGGCTTCCGACCAGCCATGGTTCGAACCTGAAAAATTCGTTTATTACTCCGTCTGCTTTTCAAAGTCATGGTACCTCGTCCATATCTCGAATTAGTTTTTAAAGGTGACTGTTTAGTAATTGTGTATCTGATTGTTTTTTTTACATTCACATTCTTATCTCTACAACAACTTTAAGTTAAAGTTAAGGCCATTAAAAAGCTTAAGTAAATTCGCTAATTGTGACGATACAGTGGTGTAGTTTCCGAGTGAAGACGATCTGTCGCACTAAAGTTCGATTTTCAAGCCAACCATGTATGTGGTGTGTGACATGAATTCTTTGTACAATAAATATTTACTTGATTTTATGTAATTTATTAAGTAAAAACAGTGTTTTTGTCAACATTTTTGTACAGCCTAAGAGAGCTGCTTTTTGGCTGTTTCTTAAAGGAAATTAACAATAATGAAAAAGATAAAATTAACTGAATTGTATCATTCGTCACATTAGGTGACATTTTCACTGAAAACTCTTTCAAAATAGTGTTTTCCCTCCTCAATGGTCGGTAACGCAGCGCGTGCGCACTTTTCTATGTTGGTGATGTCCCCATGTCACCGTCCTGTGATCACTCAATATCAGATGAGCTTCTAAATGTGTTGTTGAGTTGAAAAAAATCGACGCAACACATTCTCTGCCATGATAGAATAATTGTAATATTAAATTACCATTGAAATACATTGAATAAAAATGTATCATCCAATAAATAATATTTAAATTACTTTATTTCATTAACATACCTTAAATATTGTTGATTTTATTCCAAGATACGTAACTTTTATTGCCACAGATTAAAAAATAGTCGCGTCGACAATTGAACGTAGTGTCGTGCTGTCGATGCGCTCCGCAGAAGCGAGAATGGAACGTAAGAAAGATAAAACATGTTCCCAACATTATCTTATCACCTCACGCACTTGTTCCGACATTTATTGCTTTAAAGATGACCCGGCGATTAAAACAAAAAAAAGTATTGATACAGATAAAATAAAAATGTTATGTCAACTTGTTTTATAAATACAATGGATTATGTAACGCGTAATAATTTGTTTTATTCCTTGTTTTAATTCATTAACGACTCAGCCGAGAAATTATGCACAGACATTGTTAAGGGTACAGAAAATGGCGTGGGGTACTTATCCAGAAAATAAAACTGTTCCGACATACATAAAACATTTTGGACACATGTTACCTATAACTCGAAGTTACTTACGCGGAGTGATCTTACAAATATTTCCAGCGTGGAAAATGAAGATCGAATGAGTGCGAAGCCGCGGGAAACAGGTAGTATGATTGTAATTCATAAATAATGTAAAAGTAATAAATAGCGGAACATCGGTTTCTTTTTGTTTTTTCCGTCTCGAATGAACTTTGTCATTTAAGAGTTCCTTTCCCAAAGGGTAGAACATACCCTATTAAAAAGACTCCGCTGTCCTGTCTGTTCGTCTGTCCGTCTGTTTCATGTACCGTGATAGTCAGACAGTTGAAATTTTCACAGGGTAGTGGTACACAAAATAGAATAAAATTAATATTTAAAGGGACTCCCATACAACAGCCATGATTTTTTGCCGTTTTTATAGATAATGGTACGACCGCACTTGGCCAGTTTTTATGGTTGCCCTGCCACTCGCCCATTGGGATGAAGCGGACGGATATTTTATCATATTATCTTCACAACCTCATATCACAGTGGAAGAGCCCGCAATAACAACATCTGCTGCACGAATGGGCCGGCTCGACCGGTGAAATACCACGACGTCACAGAAGACAGGCGTGAAGTAGAAGGATTCTGCGTTTCGTCTGACGAGTGACGTGCCGGAGGCCTAATTGTAGTCCTCTTCCCCCTCCTATCCTTTTCTAATAAGGAAAGGATGGGAGGAGGAAAAGGATTTGACGGATGAGGAGGGGATGGACAGGGAATGGAATTATCCTTTTTTCTGTTTGACCTTCGTCCATGAAGGTGGGCAACGCATCTGCAACTCATTAGCTTGTTGCGGATGCCTATGGGTAGCGGTACTTATTTCCAGGGGCCGCTTGCTCGTTTGCCACTTTGTAATATAAAAAAAAACCTCATCTTTAAAAATAGTTACTTTGAACCCTAACATCCGTTCATTTGTTAAATATTTACGTAGATAGCTTTTACAATGGACAATGGCGAACACGGAGTAAAGTATAGTATATAACTATGGTTTTTACTTTTAAATCATTAATACCGTCATTATTAACTTTAAGATTTTACCTAAGTTAAGTCTTGTTTGCCGCAAAAGAAACTACAACTTGACCTTAAACGACTCCTAAAACCTACAAGCAATTAAAAAAAATACTTTGCATGTAATAAGTTCTTAAGGACAATTTGCTAACAATAATCTTTTGAAATTTACTTGAAACTTTGATACTAAAAATTTGATACTTACGTTTTCACCTGTAGTTAAATCTCACGGTTATTAATAAACTTGTAAACTACGCGTCCTTTGCACGTTAGATCTTAATGCAAGTATTGTTACAACACGAAACAGTTTTACGACTTCATGCAAATTTCCTCTTTACGGTCATGAGACTAGTCTACCAAACGATATGTAATAGGTTTTCTTACGCCACAAGTGGGAAGACTCATATAAGTGTATATATATAACTTTAAATATGCCTTAGCTTATGTGTTTTAAAGTTTATTTCTTGATGGCATTTCTGCATTTATGACTATAAGTAACTCTCTAGCTAAGAAAGGACATTGAGACCAAGAGTTTGTGTTTGCCCCGATACTAATATAGACAATAAATTGTTAGTGTTACCATAAAAAATTCTACACGTTTTGAGTTCAATACACATTTTGTTAAATGTGTAAATTGATGTGTTTTTAATCCTTGAATGAAATACATGACTAATAGGTATTGCATCTCACAGATCAGTGTTCAGTCGAATTGGTACATCACTAGTGAATAAATTGGTCGCTCCGAACAAGGAAG
Organism: Papilio elwesi; assembly: GCA_029849275.1. Classification (NCBI taxonomy): domain Eukaryota; kingdom Metazoa; phylum Arthropoda; class Insecta; order Lepidoptera; family Papilionidae; genus Papilio; species Papilio elwesi. The sequence continues at coordinate 11,982,442 of CM056693.1, read as the reverse complement.
ATCTATTTGCGGTGTCTCTGTCCTCAGGCCGCCATTTGCTTTTATTCAATTACAAGTAATACATCATAATAACATGAAATATTGTTTATTATTGACCCCGTTGTCTCGCCTATAAAATAATGAAACGACCTTTTTGGTTAGTACCGCCGTACTCCTTGTTCCTAGACTGTTCATTTCATTATCAGGACTTGAGCCACAATCATCACAATTTGTGTATTTATTTAACAAAACAAGATTTTAATATGCTTCCTTTTTCTCATAAAACTAACGAAGATAAATTGAAATAAACTAAACCTATGTTTTTTTCACAGTGAAATAAATAGGAAAAGGAGTCGTCTCGTAACAAAAACAATGAAATGACTTACCTTTAGTTAATCATATTTAATACAACACAGGTACATAAATCTAAACTACGAGTTAACTTTCAACTTCGAAGGTGTCCGTGGCCCCTGTGAACTGTGTGATGAACCCGACGAGGCTCCGCCAGGCGCCGCGGTAGACAATACGGTAGGTGCCAGGCCTGGTGCCGGCGGGGACGTGCCACTCATAGCGCACGCGACTGGTGCCAAATATAGACGAAACGCGCTCCCAGTGGAATCTGGGATAATAACGGATCTTTACTGCCATATACCGACTATCTGAAAATATGAACATTTCCATCCAAGCTCAAACTTGGTAGGAGGTACACGACAATAGTGGAATGGTCGATTCGAACTCACGACCATGTTGTGCTTGTTTCACAGTCCGCGCCCTTAGCCATTAGGCTATTGAACACTAAGTTCGGGCACGTTGACACCAATGTCATAATAGTGACTCACTTGGTCTCCCAATCGGCGTCGGTGGCGACGGTGAACCATTCGCCTTCCTCGTACCTCTCCACGTCAGCGTGAGATGACTCCTGACGGATGTCGTTACGAGGGTTGGCAGCGACCTAAAAATTTAAACTTAAACAACAAACTTTAAACCAAAATGGTACGGACAGAAGTAGCATCCTGTCCTGTTATTATAGCATCTGAAATGAATGATGTTTTTTAAATATTTACGGAAATACATGTTACCGAAGTTTGGTGTACTTTACAGCAATCAGGGTCACGTGGAAGACTACCCGGGAACAGAAACTTTAAATAAATGCTATAAAATCCATAAAATTGGTTTAATTTCAATGCATCTGAGATGATTTAGTCTCAAATACGACAGAATGTAAGCTAAAAAGTCTATAACAAATAAGGATTAAATATGGCTTCAAAAAACATATTGTCAGCAAAAATAATTAGGAAATACAATTGATAATTAAATTACGAACACTTGGTAAGTAAATGTTGTATTAAAGATTTGATTGATGAATGGAAGATTGCACAGTTGACTTGACCTTTCAATAGCTAGCAGTACTTACAAAAGTAACGCTGACAACGTCTCCTGCTCTAACCCGTGTGGGAGGCGACACGAGGACGTCTCCGAAATTCCTGCCGATGGGAGCGGCGTCCAGGATGACGGGCGGCAGCAGGGAGGAGGTGTTGTTCCTGTGATCTCCCGGCTCCGGTCCCGGAGGGACGTCACCCCCCTGAAATTTCGTAACAAAGCGTACTCACGTATTCACCCTATACCCTTAGACGTAGAACACTTTTGTGTTTATGCACACTAATGTCTGTCTTGGGTGGTAATCGAATCCACGACCTGCGGCGTGAGCAAGCAAGTATCTTACTAACCACGCCAACCGGATCATGTTAATTCAAAGAATTTTGTTCTTCTTCAGCACCCATCATGTCCTTGTTGTTTCAAATGGTCAATGGATAGATCTTACAGCTTGTGTTATGGAAGCGATAGTGTATGTACTAACGTCGATGGCAGCGGCGGTCAGCTCTGCGAACTTGTTCAGTAATATCTCGAGTGTGTGAGGGCCGTAAAGAGTTGACGCGGCTTCGTACCTTTGCACCTGTACGGAACATACACATATTTATCATAGGAAGCTTTAACTCGTCTTTCGATTTTAGATAGCTGGCAGCGTAATTTAAAAATTGGAATCACAAACAAGAAGTTAAGTGGGAGTTTTAACAGTGGTAGAGCCCGCAACAACATCTGTTGCACGAATGTGCCGGCTCGATTGAAATACCACGACCTCACAGAAAACAGGAGTGAAGTAGAAGCTGACAAGTGACGTGCCGGAGGCCTAATTTCGGTCCTTTCTCACCATTTCCTCACACGGATAGGATGGGAAAGGGAAGAGGATTAGACTGGGTGGGGTTGGCGGGGAATAGACGATATCCTTTTTCCTGTCCATGCCCTCCTCTGTCCATTAAAGGTAGGCAACTCATCTGCAACACATTTGGTTGTTGCGGATGTCTATGGGTAGCGCTGAGTTAACACCTCGTTGCTCGTTCGCCACCATGTTACATAAAAAAAGAAATAATCTGGGCAATAAATCAACACCTCCTTCTTTCTTAAAAAGAAAAAGAAGCATTAAAACCAGCATATTCGTATCATATAGAAGTGAAAAAAGCGTAAAGGGCGAGTACATGAAAGATGTCACAATAGAGTCCACATCTTCATACCTGATATTCCTCAAAAGTGCTGACGTAGTGAACATATTCGTTGGTGAGACCGGAAACCTCAACCTTAGGGTCGTACCCTCGCGACCGCATGACGTCACCCACCACGTCCCGGATCCTCCTCCCAGACATGGTGGTGGGCTCGCCAGGGACGCCCGCGATCGCGAACCCTCCCAGCCAGATCACAGTCGCTGACACTATTTGCGTATGCCATGGGAGTGAAGAATTGGCCTGTGAAGGTACTTAAATGTTGTAGTCTCAGTAAATCATCTAATGCCCAAAGTGTTTGTTTGACTTTTGACATTGCACGCTTTATCGTGAGCACGGCGAAGCCTGGATTCCTAGACATGCACGCGCAGAGGTTAGCCCATTAATTAAATTAAAAAAAGTCAATCACCACACTCGAGATGCCCTTTAGGGTGCATTTCAACAATCGAGTGCGAGAGGCTAAGGACTGTGGGGATCAAAAACTTGTTAAAGGAAACCGTCACCTGGACACCCTCGAACGCGGTCAATTAACATTATTATATTAAAGTAGTCCAAGGATAACGTGATAAGATAATCTGACTGTGACTGATATGCCGAAGAAACGAAAATTGTAAATAAAGACTACAGACCCTTTCGCCAGCGCTAAAAGTATAAACGTCATGTAACCTTTTACCATCGCCTTCCATGTTATATGAAGTTCCCTATATTTTCGAAGCCCATTGTTTATAATTCAGAGCTGTCTGTGAAGTTAAATAAACCATTTTACATAATATAGTCGTTTTAATATAAAAAAGCATAGAATCCTTCATTTTCTCTGTTATATCACCCTGTCCATTAAAGGTAGGCAACGCAGCAACCTTGTTACGAATGCGCGTGGGCAGCAGTCACTTAACATCAGGTGAAACTCCTCAATGACAGACAGACAGACAGTATCATCCATCTATCAATCTTTGACGTCCATATTGTCAAGTCTCACCGGAATGATTGACCAATTTTGAGTGGTCTTCTGACCTCTAAGACTAACTGGTCAACTTTTTAATTTACTTAAGGGCTTACCATAGTCCTAACAGAAAGCAGTAAAATTATCTTAATGATATTTTTGTATTTTACACTTACCCTGCCTGTAGCCAATAAGATAGGTTTAGGCCAGTGACACTCGATATCCTCTGCAGTCGGGTTCATGATGGCGCCCAACAGCTCATCCAGATCCTGGTTGCCGGTTAGAGTGCCCTGTAATCGTAAATAAATAAATGTAACAAATACTGCAAACGAACACGGATGGCGCTGTCCGCTATAGTATTGCAGTCTAATAATTTCTCTAAGATTATATAGATGGCGCCACATGTATCCTGACACGCGGTGTCGAGTTTTAAGGAACATTCTACGCTACAGAGTATTTATAGAGAGTTTCTACAGAGTTTTATACTAGCTTGCTGACTTGTGACTAATATATAAATCAGATAGGTAGTTACAGAGTTTTGTATTAGCTTGCTGGCTTGACTAGTATATAATTCAGATAGGTACTATTGTATGTGACTGAGTTAGACTGCTTGCGTTAAGTGACGGCCTAATCTTAGTAAATAACCGCTTGCTGGTTTGTGACGGTTATTATGCTACTCACTTCAATAAATACCTTTGTCGCCTAACTAGTGTGGTTACTAGGCCAATTTGGCTTACACAAACATCCCTGCCCGACATAAATATATTACATCATGATACTCAAACAGGTCAATAGATGGCGCTATACGATATGAAATATTTATAAAAAGTATTATATACCTACTAATATTATAAATGTGAATGCAAGTTTGTTACACTTTCACATGAAAACTACGCAACCGATCATCATGAAACTTTTATTATTATATTATTAATGTATGTATGTTCCCTATAGACTCCGAAACGGCTGGACCGATTTTGATAAAATTTACAGGAATTGTCCAGATTGGCATCTGTTAGGTAGCAATCGGATCAACATAAGTGGTACCCGGACGAAGCCGGGGCGGATCACTAGTTTACTAATAAAACAGAAATTTCAACATCCTTTATCTACACCGTTGACAATGTGTATAGATTTATTTCATGGTGTCGTGAAAGTATAAGAAACACACGTAAAGCATTTATAATATTAAGTGACAATAAGGTCGGTTGGTGTTGTCGGACAAACCTTACCTGTGTTATATTGAAGACATTCGCGCCGTCCGTTGTCCCGGACCCGAAGCTGTAGCCCAGCGCCGGCATACAGCCTTTCACGGGCTCATTCTACAAATACAATGCACCTTAATATTTCTATTAACTCTAATTTACTGACTTTTATCCCATTTATTTTTTTTACTCTAATTTACTGACGAAGGCTTTACTGGTTAAGAGTGAAATACATAGGTTCTTTTATTTTACTTATGTTAATAAAAAAAGTTACAACCAACTTTGTCATAAAACAAATATTTACGGTAACAAATCGTCTGGTGACAGGGTCGTACTTCGGCACGACCTCTTGCGGCACGTTGATGAACTGGTGTACGACGGCCAAATCACCTCTCAATTCCGTACCACCACTCCTCAATACCTCCTAGAATAAAAGAAATATTTAAAATGACTGCTTACCACCTTGTGAGAATATTAAATGATAGAGCAAGTCCCCAGCGTCAGTTCTTCTGATCATGACCTGGTTGTTTTTTTTGTGGCATACTAGCTAGCGGTTCACGCAATAACAAGCTGCTGAGTTTGAAATGCGTTGCCTACCTTTAATAGACAGAGGAGTGAATAAACAGACAAAAGGATATTGTCATTTTCGTATCCGTACCCCCACCACCAAATATTTTCAAGAGAAGAGTAAGAAACTTAACACCCAACGGTGTCCCATCTTTTTATATGATATCGCCATTCAACAACATGTAAAATTGTTTGCAACTACCCTCATATCTGTATACCGATAACCTTCTGTCTGTCAGATATCTCTTCATGTCTGTGGAGTCGTGATACTTTCCTGATCAAATGGAACAGCTACCGCTTGGACTTCAACTGATGTACCCAAAGACAACATTTACCAAAGCAGCTTCGAACAACGCCGTCCCAATGATCTGCGTACTCTCGAACATGTCGTCCCCAGGCCCACCCGCGAAGCAGCGCTCCATCCGGTCGCACAGCACGAACTGGTTGTCGCAAGTTATCCCGCTGAACTCGCAGCGCGCCTCCTGCGTGTTGGGAGATACGTCTCCCAGGTTGGCCGGGAAAAATCCGGCTACAACCGGCTAGAATGTAACGAGATGTTTGTTAACTTGTAGTACTCCATTAAACTTGAATCTGAACTAGCTTAAGTGATATTTGACCATGTTATACACATTGCTCTAATTTGTTCTAATCTTGCGCCGTCTTATGACACACAGAAGCTAAGTGCGTCATTCAAATAAATCTCACGACGTCAGCCTTAATAAAAAAGAGACTAACGAACCTATAATGAGTGTTGTACTTCCTGAAAGGCCTGCAATTAAAGACATGGCGACAAGGGAATATTTCTCCGTTCATATTAGACTAAAGGCTAACAATTATTGGCACTATCTATCATTGTCTTGTGACTCATTCTCATTATTAACATAGTGTCACTCTCGTGATATAATTCAATCCGGTAATACTAATAAAGTAACGGCCCGAGCCGAGGCTCCCGAGGGAGCCCTCGTGCTTAGTTACTGCAAAGAGGATTAGGCTAAGCGCCCTCTGCGCTCTGCCGCCTCAAGCCCGGTGAATCTGTAAAAGCCTACTCCAGGCTAACAGCGACAAGACAGTCACAAAAGAAAATCGTGATGTAATCGCTCCCCATAATATACCAACTAGTTCTAACATATACAAATTTGTTTTTAACATAAGGTAATGATTTATTTGATAATATTTCAACAATTTTAATCTCACCCTTCGACTGGGGTACATCGCGTTCAGTTCCCTTTCAAGGCGGACTGCCGCGTAGCCGAGGTTGTCTGCGGAGACGAGCTGGTTGGTCATGTTCATGCTGGTGGCGTGCAGCGGGAACCAGGTGAGCGCGCCGTGCACGGTCCCGTCCTCCCGCTCTATGCGCACTTGGGTCAGCACCTTGTCTGTGTTTCCATCGTATCTACAAGGGACCACACGCACCATTGAAAGCTGGAATTTCAACGGTAGCAATGGTGGTACCGTTGAAATTCCAGCTTTAAGGCGATCTGATTTCTTGCATATATAACTTAGTTAATTTTAAATAAGTACATTTCTAGCGGCAATAGCTCACGGTTGGTATTCGCCATGCATCCATAATACACACTTAAGCATGAAATAATGTTTTGCTATTAATTTTTAAATGTTATTGAGTCAATTGTTATTGTCCTTATTGCCAGTTCTCACTTACCGTTCCTTTTCCTCGGCCGGGTTGTGTTCGTAAGAGAAAGGCGAGCGATTCTTTTGCACGCCCTGCACTCGGGTCTGGCCGAAGAACAGCTGCGCAGGCACTATGTTCTCGTGCGCGCGCACTATACTCTGCAAAGTAAAGGTAAATTAAACGGATGGGCGGACGGACATTTTTCGGGATATTTTTCGAAGAATGATTGAACGCGATGATTAAAAAGGTAATAGATATCATCCTCACCAGCCTATGTCAGTGCACTGTTGGACATAAGCCTTCCCCAATGCCTTCCACGGTATGCGGTCTTCTGCTTTCTGTATCCAGCGACTTTCTCTCGTCGTCACGAGATCATCGGTCCATCTGAAATCCGATTCAAGATTTTCCACCCCCGTCTGGGTGATAGCTGTCACAGCTGCAAAAATACACATACACGACCGACCACTATAAATCTGATTTAATGTGACAAAATCTACTTACCCTGGTGATACCAGCAACGTACGCGTTATAGGTCTCCCGCGAGAAGCCGAGGATGGTGATGTCCAGGAGCAGGTCCACCAGGTGACCGCCAGGAGCGCTATGCGTGTGCGTCCCGGTCAGGATCACGTTGCGCAGCGAATACTTGTCCCCGTATAACTCCTGGAGATTCTTCACCACCTGATATACCAACGCTCAATGTGTAAGTATTTCATCAATTTACATGAGAATAAGAAAGAGAAAGAATATTTGGACAAAATATGTTCCAGACTTTCGGAACTCAACAAGAAACAGAGCTTATGAATGTTTATATTTACGTTGACAGTTCAAGTTTACAATTCTCCAGGACTTAGCGGGCCACTACAATTCGGCGTGACTATGAGAGACATTATCTGGATTGCAGAATCTCTACGAATAATAGGAGGACCTGTCATGGCAGTAAGCCAGTTATTGACAAAAAAACAGCAGTCTTCAAGTTTCCAATTAGTAAGTTGATTAATTAGGGTCATAAGCAGCATATCGATGCGAAAAGAAGGGTTAAATGGAAGGAAGTAAAGAAATTATCTCATTGATTTAATTCAATGATTCCATAGTCTTAGCACCTGAGCCTAACTCAGTGCCGTCAGGATGCATGTGATTAAAGACCAACTTTCATAATCATTCAATCTCACCTCTCGTCTAACGCCAATGCCCACCGCCAGTACGTCAGCTGTGACGAGCACGATCCTGGTGTCACCCTGAACGAAGACGAATGCCCGGGAGTACTGGCGCGTGTGCAGCCCGCGACCCGACTGCCCGATCTCAGCATAGCCCATCTACAAAATTATGAAGTTAGAAAGAGAAAGAAAAAGAAGGGAATAAGGTAATGGGGTTAGAGCTCGCGATTCTTTGACTATTAAACGAAACATCCACTCTACTTATTATTAGTACCTCAACTTCCCACTTGTACTCGTGTGGTCGTTATGTTTTCCTGGTAGAATCGACATATTTCTGTTATGTTTTTAGATTTATTGGATAATTTAATCTGTAGTTGGAGTTAAAGACAGTAATTAAGTACACGTGCGCCTATAAAATTAAATTAATTTATCATTACTTACAAAATTAACTTCGACACAAGGTCCCGTCATATCAGCGATGCCAACACCGACTTGGTAGAGCGTTTCCTTGGCGATGGCGCCATCCGTAGTTGTGTCCGGCGTAGCACTACTCGTAGGGGCCTCCGTAGGCGGCAGGTACGTAGAGGGAGTCGAAGGCAGTGTCGTAGTGTCCAACATAGTGTCATCCTGGTCGTTCACTATGACCACTATTAGAGCGACCATTCCGCCCACCACACCAATCACCAGTATTGGTATTATGATTTTACCAGCCAATGGAATCGCCATTTTCTGTAAAAAGCAAGTGATTGGGCAGGTGACGGGAAGTCTTCTTTTGCTTTTGGCACATTCGTATTGTCGTGGGCTATCCGTATGTAGAATTTCAAATTATGTACGTAGTTCTTATATACTGTTAAGTATGGTATCGAGAAATCGGTCCCCTGCCGCTCTCGTCCAGTAGACTCCCGCAGCCTTGACCAGATCATCGGTCCATCTTGTTGAAGGCATAAGCTGCTTCCGTAAAATGGAAGTACAATACATTTAATGGACAGAGTATAGTCAGAAAGAATTCCTATCCAACCCTTCCTTTCACAAATCTTCTTCCCCTTCCCATCCTTTCCTTATAAGAAAGGGACTAAGATTAGACCTGTGGCACCTTACTCAACAGACGCAACGCAGAAATACTTCTAATTCACGCTTGTCTTGTATGAGGTCGTTGTATTTCACGGGTCAAGTTGGCCCAATAGTGCAACAGCTGATGTTGTATCTACCACTGTTAAATATATGTCACCGACCGATTGCAAGGGCGGGCACTTCATAATCGGGCTAGGCAAATTCTAAACGGTCGGCACATTGTCAGTTTAACGAATTATTGAGAATGTGCCGTTTGCTTCTTGGCACTTTACAAAGAGATGACGTAAGGCAGGCGCATATTTATCCAATAGACATGACAGTCTTTGTCTACAAAACAAACTTTGAGTGCTGATTGGTCGAAACTTGAGACCCGCTTTTTTGATTCGATGGCAGTCATCATAAGTGACTGGAAATAAAACGTCATATTGTCAATGATTCGTTAAACTGAGAATGTGTCGACCGTTTAAAATTTGCCTAGCCCAATTATAAATTGTCTGGTCTGACAATCGGTCGGTGACATATATAACTTATCATAAAGTAAGAACCCCAGTATTCTTGGTTTAATAATTAACAATCCGCTGTCCACTGTTTAGGTAGTAACCAAGAGAAACAGGAGAACGGTAGTTTGTCCATCTTATCAGATACAAAACAAGAACAAAATAATAATAACGCAACCCAGGGCTCACTAGATAAAGGTAATCTACATTCCTTGTGTACTCATTAAATCAGTACATTCAAGGTCACATACATAATCTGATTAACATTTAAAACAACATTTATTACCTACGAACCAGAGAACGTGAGGGATCTAGAGCCAGCCTCACACACTAATAATTGCATACAAGCAAGTGGGAAACCATAGTAAAGAAGCAGATAAATTGCATTTCCTGTCCCAACTTATTTCGTCTACCAGGTGAGGAGACGAAGACCTTACCTTTTCCCCTTCCTCTCATTTTTAAGAAGGAAAGGATGGGAAGAGGATTTGACAGGGGAGAAGGAAGACAAGGGAGAAAATGGATAGGAGACGGTTGTGTCCTTTTTTCATCAGAGGCAGGCAAATCTGTAGGGGGTTTTCTGACCTCGTGGTCAGGGTACTTCCTCGACCGAACGAGCGCAGTTGTGCAGCGAAGTCGTCTACGTTTTAGTATAGCACGTGTAGCGACAAGGACAAACTTTAATGATTCATACTACCGCTTCATTATAGACTCCTCATAGCGGGGAATGCAGGGATCACAAGTGTAAAATGTTGTCGTTAAGGATCTCAGATGTTCTCCAGTGATCATTTGATATTTTTTACGACACAATATCTCATGGGTGTATTCATTCATTAACAAAAATATTAAATTTCATAAAAGCCAAATAATTGATAGGGTACCAAGTGGTTCCAATATGGTATTAACTGTGGTCTACCTAGGTAACTGTTTATTTAAATTAATTGTTTTTTTGACATTTCAAAATAATAAGATAGTTATATCAACATCAGTGAATATTTGTAATGATTAATAACCCGAATGTAAGATTTACAAAAATAAATTAACTTACCAATCAAATAACACAAAACTTTTCTAACCTCAAAATTTTTGATTAAAAACACTTAACTGTCAAAACAACCAAATTAAATAATTAACACTATCATTATAAATATGTGTCCAGCTCGCACGGCAGCTAATCAACTGTTATTAACCAAGTTTACTAAGTACATACCAGTTCATACACAATCTACTATTTTTTAATAAGATTAATCTTATCATTATCACAAAACATGTGTCAAAGTACTAAGTACTTATCATTGTTATAGTAAAAGTATTGACAAGTGGACAAGGTCGAAGACATAGTTAATTTTTTATAGAATATAAGGTGGCAAGTGAGCTAACGGTTTACCCAAAAAGCATAAACAGAGACAACCATAAACAGAAGAAAGGATATTTTTCTTTTCCTATGCATACCCTCTTCAACAAATCATCTACCCAGACCCATCCTTTCCTTAATAGAAACGGAAGGGGAAGACCTCAATCATCACACGAAACGCAGTAAACATCTGCACACGTCTTCTGTGACATCTTGGTATTTCACAGATCGAGCCAGCGCATTCCAGCAATAGATGTAGCCACCTCTACCTAGTGGTAGCAACAAGGTACCTTTGTTTTATAACATGTAGTTAGTAGTAGTCTACTAACTACATGTTATAAAACAAAGGTACCTTGTTGCGTCTGTCTGGATGGAATTAACTTTAAAACTCCTGGACAGATTTCCGTGCGGTGCTCATTTATAACCCCTCGTTCAGATTTAATTTTCAAGGTTCACGGTAAAGTATACAATTAATTATTGGTTTTGGATACAATATGGCAATGATTTTTGAAGTAGAGGTAGCTCATTACGTCTTGTAAATGTATCGATATATGTACATACATATGCTACCTGTGGTAAGCCGGGGCCGCTCGCTAGTCGATTTGACCAGCACGCTTGTTTTGCACACGCTACTATAAAGAGAAAAACAACAGCAAATTAGTCAAGCCATATTTTATTTAGGTATGGACAGAAATGATAAAAAAGCTAGTAGTTAAAACTACAAAAATTAATAAAATAAACCAATAATCTTAAATATTATTTAAAATGAATTAATTAAATCACAGGAATATTTATAATAATTATTACTAAAGTTAAATAAATCGAAGCCGTTGGTAACAGATATATCAAAATCCACTTTAATTAAAATTTAATTAAAATTAATTCCACTTTTATTGTTCAATATCCGCTACATTACAACGTACAGGCACCAACATTTCATATTAAATGGGCACAATAAATATAATGTATTTTTGATACACCTTATAACATATATATAACACATTTTGACGACTAAGGAAATAAATTTCGTTTTTATTTCGCTAAAGATGTTTCTAGTACTTAAAATCTTAGATTGCCATCCATCATCCTTCAGTCTTCAATGATTTGTTGACAGGATCCATCCAATGCTCTCGCATAACCCTGAAAGCATCCTCCACTAAAAGCCATTCTTGGTACGTCGTCAAAATGTTCATTGTTTTGTCTCACCTTCCCTTCGTTTGACAGGCAATATCCAGTCTCCGTAAGAACCATTCCGTCCGGACAACCAGCGGTCACGTTAGTCTTTGTACTGTCTTTACTGTCCGGGAATAAAAGTTTGTCAATATTTGTGGTGTTATCAATTGTTTCTACTACCACAACACCATCATTATACGTTACGATTGGGCTATTCATCGGTCCTGGGAATTTGATACTTGCGTTAGCTTGCTGTCCAACTAGTGCAGTTATTTTGGCAGGACTTTGTTCAGGTGTTATTGTGTTCGGATCTGCTACAGTTGCAGAAGTTGCACTAATTGGATTATCTGTGGTAAATATTTCATCGTTATTTTTATCTGTCGAAGGTACCCGGTCTGTATTTGCTTTGGATATATTGTTATAATTTACAACTAGAGTTATGTCAACGTTTACTTGTACCTGCGTATTGTTATTCAGATTTAGATTTTGTCTAATTGCATCTGAATTCTGCAGTTCTGTAATAATTACCTTTGTAGATACAGTTTGTTTCGTCGCATAACCTTCGTGGCTCCTTGTGTTTGTATTTATTTCAATAGTCTGATCCGTATTACGTTTTAAATCAGATTTATTTTCTTTTGTATTCGATGTTACACTTTCAATGTATCCTGCTACTTTATTCACTTCACTGGCAGCTGTTTCAACTAAATTCTTGACTACACCACATTGAATATTTGTTAATAATATTAGAGTAAGATTCAATGATATTAGTATTTTCATTTTGAAAACCACAAGACAATCCGGTAATATTTCTGCGAATATAACACAGTGATGTTCAAGAGACGGTGGAATCAGAACTATTTATGTATACAATGTGCGTACAGGTCATTTGACATCGTATTCAATCGTGTTCTTATCTGATTTAATAGGAGCATAGGTTATCGTGTATTAATTTCGCTATGTAAATGTATAAACTATGAAATGGCAATTGCAGAAACTTTATCGTGTACTTAAGAAGTTTTTACCACCATTGTATATTATAGGGATATATTTTTAGGGAGAAATTACACTCAAGGGAAACTGTTGATAACACGGCACCATGTTTTGACCATAATAACATCCAGGTGTCGGATCACTGTGCAGCTACCACAATTATTGTTTAGGGATTTTCCCAGTCGATAATTTTTTTAGGAATTTGTTTTTTTCTTCATGGAAGAAGGTGGCGAACGAGCAAGCGGATCACCTGATGCTAAGTGGGCGCTGCCCATAGACATCCGCAACAGGCAAATGTGTTGCAGATGCGTTGCTTACCTTAATGGACAGAGGAGGACACAGACAGGAAAAAGGATATTTCCTATTCCCCAACTCCCTCCCCGTCCAATCCACTGCCCGTCCCCATCCTTTCCGTATGAGGAAAGGGTGGGAAGGGGAAAAGGACTGAAATAAGGCCTCCGGCACCTCACTCAGCAGAGTACTTCTACTTCACGTCTGTTTTCTGTGATGTCGTGGTATTTCACCGGTCGAGCCGGCCCATTGTTGTTGTTGGGGGCTCTACCACTGTTAAAGATAGTTTTGTGGTAATTATTATAAAAAAATCATTTTAAGTATTATATTTTATTTAAGTAACTTAAGTCATAATTTATAATATATTATACTTATTTATTAGCAAGAACTCGACTAGTTATAGTAAGATGTTTCTAATCTTAGGCATTCGTTGAAATATACAATAGCCGTGACAATTGGAATGACTCATTTATCATCTCAGCTAAAAATATTTGAATTATTAGAAATAATTCAAATACCTGGCTTGGTAAAGTATAGGGAGAAATTACAACTAAATAATGAACACATTTGCCTGGAGGAAACATAAAATATTTAAATTGTTTTAGACATTAAATAATAACAAACTTAAGCACCGCGATTTAGATTATAGCGGGAGCGCCCTCTATTATCATTTTAGTAAAGTACATCGACACATCGACCTAATTCGAAAACTTGTTATTTACATCTGTAAATAATAAGTTTTCTGTATTCAACCCGATCGAAATAGTTTTTTTGCGATGTAATTTCATGTAAACACTCACGTCAATTGGACAATGAGCGACGCAACTGGACGCAGGGTTAGTTTGTCTCCAGACATTATATGTACACGTAATCTTTTTTGCTCACTGTACAGTAATATGACGTCATTGAACTCGGTGTTATTGTAAACTATGAATTAGGCAGTGCATGAATGTATGAATTATATTGTTGACTATCTATATGTGTTATCTGTGGTACACATTATGTGACCTCAAAGCTGTCACTAAAGCCGTGATAGGGGTAGATGCCGCCGAGTATGTATTTGTAGTTGCCGTAGTGGTGGAGGCGGTAGGTGCCAGGTTTGGTCCCCGGGGGGATCTCCCATTCTATCTCTGCGTGGCTTGTCCCCATGATCTTGGAGTTGCGGCGCCATATAAACCTGGTGAGATTTTGGTCTTTATATTTTATGTTTTTTAGTCCTAGTGTATTTAGTATGAAATAAATTTATATAGCTGTGGACCGAGCTTCCATCTGCGTTGTCATCTCTGTCAACGTAACATGTGACGTGACTGGGACGTGTTTTTTTTCCGAAGATATTTGGAATTCGAATTATGACGACAATTTAGTCTCCAGGAAGATTTCGCATTGTTGAAAAAGATTTATCATCATGACCTCTCAGGTGACGCTTTAATTTTTTTTTCTTTTTTCTGGAGAAATGTAAATTTTTAAGGGAAAGATATAAAAATATAGCAAATATATAAATGAGCATAGACACGCTAAGGTTGGGTCATCGACATTTAAGAAATAATTATTTCTCCCGTATTCACGTACTTAGTGTCCCAGTCGGCGTCGGTAGCGATCGTAGTCCACGCGTCGTCGGCCGCGGACTCGAGGCGCTCGACGGCGGCGTACCACCGGCCGTGCCGCATGCTGTTCCGCGGGTGTCCCGACACCTGAGCATAATCATACTTATACTAAAATGAATGAAAAAATAATAGATGACAGTCTTTTTAACTCCAATGTTTCAAGCAGGGTGAGACATAACTATCCACTGTAACATATCACTGAGCTAAGACTTGAATATGTATTGGTTGTCTGCGCCTTTAAAACAAACTATATTGCGTACAATAAACGTATTGGAGCAAAGCGCAGCTTTTCTTATGACGGCCCCATACACATGACCATTATAATAGGCCAAAGAGTCAAGGTAGCAGGAGAGATAAAAGATATCATACAAATGTAGCGGTGACGGTGTCTCCATAGCTGTATTGCTTCTGAGGCTGGCTGGTGCAATCGCCGAACTCCTTGCCCCAGGGCGCGGCGTCCCACAGCACGGGCGGCACCAGCGTGATCAGTTGATCACTGAAGTCCGGAGGTTGAGGACCCGGGTCCACGCTCTTACCCTGCAAGAGAACAGATGGTAGCACTACACTTTAGGATACAGATACCTTCCTGAAAAGGCTAGCAAATTCGTTATTCTTGGTAGTTGTAGATATTAATGTATTTTGTTGGTCACATAATATCTGGCGACCCGCTTGTTTGTTTGGTACATCGGCCGGCAGTATAAAACAATGTTTAATGTACTCACTTCGACGAGCGCGTGTGTCAGCTCGACGTATTTGTTGAGATATATGTCCAGCGTGTGCGGACCGAAGATCGTGGACGCCGCCTCGTAGCGCTGCGCCTGTCAAAATATGTTTTCATTGTATGTTGTCGTATCAGCGTATCGCTATATCATATTAAATAAGTACAAACGAATATAGCTTTATAAGCTTTCACAGTGGTAGAGTCCGCAACAAACAACATCTGTTGCACGAATGGGCCGGCTCGACCGCTTGCTCGTTTGCCACCTAGTACTATAAAAAAAAAGAACGGTGAACAAAATTTGTCTGTTGAACGCTTAATTAAAATGGAGAATCAATCAGCCTGCCACCAATTCCGGGCGCAGGCTTTCTCCACGAATCAGTACATAGAGCAGTAATATGCTGTCCTCACTCGTCTTCAGCAACCTTGACCAGATCGTTGAACTTTCTTCAGGAAAGCCTACTTATAATCCGATATAGTATGTTTAAGTTATTGATTTAAGGTGATTAACGGCTAGTAGTGTACATACATACATCATTACAGTTTGTAAAAGAAAACAAATCCTAAAATTATTAAAACTATCGTGAGACATTATCAATAAACTTTTTATGAAACGGCTTTACTCACGTTCGCGTTTTTCTCGGTGTTTTGTACCGACAAGTTTCGGACCTGTCGGAGGTCCTTCTTCAGGGTCCGAGAAAAACGCGAACGTGAATAAAGCCGTTTCATAAAAAGTTTATTAAAACAAATCCTTGTATAATTTATTACCTGATACTCCTCAGGGGTTGCGATATAATCAGCGTACACATTGGACAGTCCAGCCAGCACCACTCGCTTGGCACCCGGCGCTGCTCGGGACACCTCGCGGCGCAGCCGGCGGCCGGACATCGTGGTGAATTCTCCCGGCACGGCTGCCACCATCAGACCGCCGATACGTGCCACTGAGCATGAGACAGTACGCGGCTGCCACTCGTATGGGAATCTGGCCTGGTGGATTGAGAAAATCAATACATATTTATATGTACTAGATAATTCTATGTACGCTTGTTATTTGGTATCTGTTTTCTATTCAGAGCCACAGCACCAAAAGTCCAAGTTGCCTCAACGATCGTCAGATTTGGTATGAAACTGGTATTCCAAGAAGTACGACATATTAGGAAACTTACGATCAAATAGAGAAGATTAAAAGGTTCCGATAGATAAAAGGAACGAAGCAAACTGGCATTTATGTGAGAGGCCTTACGCCGGGATAGTAACGTCTATTAATCTCGGCGTAAGTCTTGGATAAGACAAGCGGTACGATAAGTACTATATCCAAAAATCAAAAAAGGTACAAAGATTTAAAAAAGCAACACATTTAATTTAAAAATACTAGACTTACTCTACCAGTAGCCAACAGTATAGGCTTAGGCGCTTGGCATGCTATATCTTCTTTTGTAGGCTCAGCGATAAAGTCCCTGACGGCGTTCCACAGCGGGTTGGAGGTGGTGGTGCCCTGGGTGAAGTCGAAGGCCCCCGGCCCGTCCGTCGTGCCCGCCGCGAAGCTGTAGCCCATTGCTGGTAGACACCCAGACACCTTGGTGCTCTAAGGACGTAGGGGTCAAGCAATAGTCGTAGTGAATCTGTGATAGTTTATTTCATTTCTTCTACGGATATCTGCAACTTATTTATCTTTATAACATATATACTTACAGTATTAAATGTCTCTGTAACAGGATCGTAAGGCGACACGAGTTGTGTGGGCATTTCCACGTACTGGTGCACAACACCCAGCGGCCCGGTCAGGTCCTCTCCGGGTTGCTTCAAAACTGACTGTAATTTTTTATAACGTAATATTTGAGGATGATATTATGAACGTAAGTCACTTAAAATTGATCCCAACGCCAGGAAGTGCGAATAACTTTAAATTAAGTGAAAGTTCGACTTAATTGACGGGCCGGTTGACGTGGTTAATAAGACTTGCTTTTCACGCCGCAGGTCGTGGGTTCAATTCCCACCCAGGACAGACATTTGTGTGCATGAACATGTCTGTTTGTCCTGAGTCTGGGTGTAATTATCTATTTATGTATGTATTTACAAAAGAGAAGTAGTATATGTAGTATATCAGTTATCTGGTATCCATAGCACAAGCTCTGCTTAGTTTGGGATCAGGTGGCCTTGTCTATGTCCTAGGATAAAAAAAAATTCCGCGTCAATTGAATACAAACAAAATTTCTGCGTATATTCGTCTATAGTTTGTTACACATCAAGATAGAATTTTTGTAAACAAACTCACGTCACTTATAATACGAGTACATGGCGGCAATTACACTTTCTTCGGAAATGTTGCAATTTTGTGGAAATCATTAGATATGGTAAAGTGTAATTGTATAACATGGATAGCTAATGTTATGAGGTAATGTGATAAAAAGTTGTTTTTCTAAAATATTATGGAATTAACGTATTTTTTTTAATGTTGAAGGTGGCAAACGAGCAAGCGGATCACCCGATGTCAAGTGAGCGCCGCCCATGAACATCCGCAAAAGACAAATGCGTTGCAGATGCGTTGCCTACCTTTAAAGGACAAAGGAGGGCATAGACAGGAAAAAGGATAAGTCCTTTCCCCCGTTAACCCCCTCCCCATCCTATCCTCTTCCCCTTCCCGTCCTATCCTTATGGGGAAAGGGTGGAAAGGGGAAGAGGACTAAAATGAGGACTCCGGCACCTCACTCATCAGACAAAACGCAGAGTACTTCTACTTTACGCCTGTTTTCTGTGAGGTCGTGGTATTTCACCGGTCGAGTCGGCCCATTCGTGCAACAGATGTTGTTGTTGCGGGCTCTACCACTGTTAAAACGTAAAAGTTTTAACGTAATAGTTAAGGGTACCTATGTCTTCCTTGAAAAACTCACCATAGCAGTGTCGAATAGTTTGGTGGCTATGATCCTTGTGCTGTCAAACATGTCCCGGCCGGGCCCGGAGGCGAAGCACCGCTCCTTGTGGCCGCACAGCGCGCTCTGGTCGCACGCTCGCCCGCTGAACTCGCAGCGCGGCCCGCGCGTGTTGGGGGACACGTCGCCCAGATTAGTTGATGCGAACGCGCACACCACGCTGCCCTGTGCAAGGAAAACTCTAGTTATTATGTCACTAATGGATATTTCCACACCAGATTTGAGTATTACATGAGTAGATAAGTTACTGACGTAAAGTTATTCGGTGTGGAAAAGCCTCATTTTCTTCGCTTTATCTTACGTAATTTACTTTTTTTAAAATCTTCTGATTGTTGGGTTAGCTTAAGTCACTTAGTTGACTCAACAAATGTGCTAATTCCACCCGAGGAGTACCGTAACCTGAAATAGTACGCTCTAAGGGAAGTTATTATACTGTGTTCCACCTGATGAGTGCCGCTAGCCTCATTCCATTCACTTTTCCATATCGCACCTCTTTATATGTTTGGAGATATTATTTAAAAGCGGAAGTCGCTTAAAATCAGGGCCATGTCTCGCCATCAGTCGGTATTTCATAATATTCTAAAAATTAACACACCTTACACTAGAAACTCTGGCAAAACAATTTAACTTGTAGCATATACTTTTCCAGGCAATGTGTTATTTCCATTCAAAGCTTTCTCCATGAGTATGGACGCGTAGCCCACGTTATCCGAGGAGATCAGGCGGTTGGTGTTGTTCATGCTGGTGGGGTGAACCGCGAACCAGTTGATGACGCCCACCACCTTGTCCTGTGGCCCCAGGAACCGCACCTGAGCGAGGGTCTTGTCCACGTCGTACTTATATCTGGAAGTTGTAACTAAATGTTGCTTACGATTTTGAATTAAACCTCACTACATGGACGGGAGGTACAAGGTTGGTCTTGTTATAAATAGATTTCCAAAAAAAACATCGTGAGGTCGTCACCAGTCGTCGTCAGGCCAACATAATCCCCACTTACCCCCCGGCGAAGGGCTGATGTGAATCGTCATGGACCTAGTTAAACTGTAATACAAACTTTCCTCAAGACATGTTAGTCACAAAAAGGAATTTGATCTCACTTGGCTCTCTCCTCTGGAGGGTTGCGGAGGTATGAGGTCGGGGACCTGTTGATGTTGGCGTCCAGCAACTCAGCTTCGCCATACTCCATGCGCGCCGGCTTCAAGTTGTTGTGGGCCATGAAGATACTCTGCAATCCAATAGAGAACACGCATTAAACTATAGCGAATGTTCTTTGTTAATGTTTTCAATTGAAAATACATAATAATGAAAATTGTATAGGAAAATTGGATCTGGTCTCCCTACTAATATTATAAATGTGAATGTAAGTTTGTTTGTTACGCTTTCACGCGAAAACTACTCAACAGATCATCATGAAACTTTGTACACATATTCTTGGAGGTAAGAAGTAAGATAGGATACTTTTTATAAAAAAAATAGTATATAAAAAGCGAAGTATGTATGTTCTCTATAGACTTATAAGCTCCGAAACGGCTGGACCAATTTCGATGAAATGTAAATTTAAAAAGTTTATTATTACATGATGCGGGTGACGTTTCTAAATCGGAACGCATCCATAAAGTGAAGCTAGTTAAGTTATTAGGTTATAAATAGTATTTTTTATTGATTATTACTAAAAATCTGGTTTAATTAGTTTAGTAATTACAACATAATTGTATGTTAATTAAATTTAAAAATAAAACACAAAATAAAAAATCCCAGGTGTCTGGGTGCAAGGTGCAGGTGTGTTTCCTAAAACAATTAGCAATGAGCATTATCCATCGGCGCTACTATCTCTCTCTCTCTCATGTCGCGCTCTCGCTCACACACGTTCAGACACGCGGCACATCGATCGTGCATGATCGGTTACTCTCGGCTCAAGCGCAGCGGGACCCGACCGTAACGCTACATTTTTAATGAATGCCACCCTCTATTATCAATTTACACGACGTTGTCACGTCAAAAAGACCAAATTACAAGTGTAACGTAATGAACAAACACTAGTTATTGTTTATTTTGGAAATCTCACCTTGAGTATCCCAGCGATGTAAGCCACGTAGGTCTCCTTGACAAAGCCCAGAATGGGCAGGTCGAAGAGGAAGTCCATAAGGAAGCCTCCGGGAGTGGAATGTGTGTGAGTGCCGCTCAGGATCACGTTGTTCTCCGTGTACAGGTCCCCGAAACGCTTTTGCAGTCTCTTCAACACCTGGAAATTGGAAGGCGCGAAAATAGTTGAAAAAATAAATAAGCAACATTAATAAATCCTTGTATCTTAACAATAAAACTCTTAAGATGATTACAAAAAAAAATGAAATCGTCGAAACTATTCCAATTTAATTACGAATGTTGTTGACGCATGTTGAGCAAGTCATTCCGGCGAACCTATAAAGACGGCGTCTAAAGAAGTTTTCATTTCAAATATTTATGTAACCTCCTTTCTGACGCCGTTGCCCATCATGGCGGCGTCGACGGACACGAACACGAGCCGGTTGCGGTCGTCAGCCAACACGAAAGCGCGCGAGAACTGCCGAAGGTGAATCCCCTGACCACTCTGCTCGAAATTCGCGTACCCCATCTGAAATTATATTTATATAATAAATTTTAGGTTGTAAAAAGATTTATGTACTTTAACAAAATAAAAAATTACAACAACTGGTCATAAATTACAATGCAACACAAATCACAAACTTTAAGTTTGTTACAACGATAAACAATTTTTTTTTAAATGTACCTTTAAAAAAATAATTAAGAAATAGATTACTTATTACTAGCTAACATAAGTAAGCTTAGTTACAAGGAGTAGCATATTCTACGAAGAATAAATGTAGAAGAAGTGAGAAAAGTGTTCCAGGATCGCACCAAATAGAAATCCATGATCTCTGCCTACCCCTCTTCGTTACGGGCGTGAGTGTGGTTTTTTTTGCATTTTCACTTACATAACACTTAAAAATGAGTTGATATAATAATGTATGTGACTGACTGTACAAACTAATACCTATTGGTATTTTACTTTTACTAATAATCTTATATCCGTATCCGAAACTACCGAAATAGTTTCATGACCTTTCGTTTAAGTAAATTATTAAAGCGCCATCTATCGAAACTTTCAAATATGTGCTGCATTGACAATGTCTAAAATTGCGTATAATTTACTTAATTAATTTAATAAGATATTTGTTTGTGTTCATTTAACTATATTATTATTTGCATCAAAGGTTATATGCTTAATTTTTTTTAATATAAATTCAAGGCAACACTGCTTAAAAAGAAATCACAACGGCTTTTACGGAATGCGTTTGTTTCATGCGACAAGAGATGGCGTTACCAGTCATCGAAATGACTATTGGATATTTTCCCAGTTTCTACCGCAAGGACTTTTACAGTTAGTACAGTAGCAAAGTCTTTCACTGACAAGGGTATGAATAGTCAAAGTAGAGAGACAGAAAGATACAATATAAAAATTCAAAACAATTTAAAAAAAACAGTCCCAGCACTAGTAACCTTACTCATAAGTGTTATTTACTTAATTTTTGTAGAAATAGATGTGTTATTGAAATTTGAAGAAAGGATTTACGACTAGGGTACGACTGTGCAAGTCTCTGTATTACGCTAACCGTGTCCATATTACATAAGTATTTTGTAAGTGCATAATTTGCAGATACGGGTAAATCGAATGAGGCATGTAAACAAAACATTAGGCTGATGACACATCACAACACTTTAACGTACCAGAGATATGCAGTTAATTATATGTCCAAAATTTAATTTTATATTCCTTTTCGATAATTAGATAATAAGATTCGCAATTTAGACTAATTTATTGTGTATATTATTGAATGTAACTCACATAAGTACTTAGTTTATACTTTTAATATACTAAATCTGCATCTCCACTAAAATAAAAGGATAATTTTTAGCAAATTAAAATATATCGTATATACAAATTACACGAGCTTTTAATTCACTCTAATGTAGTCACAACCTAATCTGACATTCTCGACTTAATAGAACTTCAACATATTTCTTGTTACTATTAGCCTTGAAAGCCTTTTTAATTATAAAATAACTCTCACCCATAAGGGTGGGCATCGATCTATATATTTTACAAAGTCCTGTCCATTGATGTGTTAATTATCACATTTCTAACGAACGAATGGATGGGAAGGGGAGGATCTGGTGGGGAGGGGACGAATAGGAATAGGAAATACTCTTTTCCTGTCCCTGTAGTCATTAAAGGTAGCCAACGCTTCTGTATGCTACTCATTTGGTTGTTGCGGATGATTATGGGTAGCGGTCATTTAAGGTCAGACGAACCGTTGCTCGTTTGCCGCCTTCTCTTGACTCTCGTGACTTGATCTGAGAATTAGGTAAGTACTACATCAGAATACAGCCGTGGAGCGATTTTTAAGCACACATTCTTTACTAGTGACCCGTCCCAGCTTCGCCCGGGTACCACACAACTAATTATGTTGATCCCATCGCTACCAAACACATGAATGCGTCAATCTGGACAATCCCTGTAAATTTCATCGAAATCGGTCTAGCCATTTTGGATTCTATAGGTCTATAGGAACATACATACTTCGCTTTTTATATACTATTTTTTTATAAAAAGTATCCTATGCTACCTCTAATACCTCCAAGAATAAAAAGTTTCATGATGATCGGTTGAGTAGTTTTCGCGTGAAAGCGTAATAAGCAAACTTACATTCACATTTATAATATTATGTAGGGATACACACATAATGGAGTCGGTGAAGCAGGGGCGCCATTTCCAGTCACGACCAATATTGTTGGCTTGGCTTCTACAGTGCGCCCATACATACATATTTTACATGAAAATTCTTTCAGACTAAGCACAGCTGTGCACCACTCAAAGAAACTATATGAATAGGTTGTTTATTACAAAATATTATTAGGCTACAAGCCACAAAAAATGGACCCATACATACATGCACGCGGAAAACAATACCCTTCTCCCGGTTCAGACGAATGAAAAGGAGCAGTACTTACGAAGCCGACCTCGGCTGGTGGGCCGGTGACATCAGCGATACCCACCCCCACCCGCAGCGCGTGCGCCGCGCACACGCTGGCCAGCACGCATAGCAACACCGACATCTTAAAAAAACAAGAAAAACTTACGTTGAATCAGTTGATTAAATACTTCTTAGCTGTAGCTACTTTTTTAATTTCTAGATTTTATCAGGTTTAGAGCCAACGAAAAGGAATGGCTAGAAATTATCACAATCTAAGAAAACTAGAATGACAACTAAGCTGTGGCCTAAGGCCTTACAAATTATTATGATAATTTCCTCCTGGTCATTTGGATTAATTTTTAATACGGTCGAAGTAAGTGTGTTTTAATAAGACAATGAGAAACTATTATGTGCAACAAGGAAGACTAAAAATTAACGGAAATACTTTTTTGAAGTTAGAACCGTAAGTTAATCTCAAGGTCAAATTGAACAGAGTTATTGACAGTTGGCGAGCAGAGTATAATGTAGTAAATTGTAGTTAACAAAAGAAATTATATATCCTTTTTTTGTAGACATCTCCATCCGGTAGTCGCGTTTTTAGCGTTCTCTCAGTTCAGTGTGATCCAAGTGTAGTCAAAAGCATATAAATAACAAAGCACAAAATTAAAATTCTGTGGCCATTAGGTACATTGCCGCCAAATATTCATTGCTCTTATTATCTTAATACGTGAAATTAGTTTATAATATTAATTTGCGTAACTGAAAATCCGGCCGGATAAATCCCACGTTAAATATTTATCGCACAAAACAGAATTATATTCGTATCGCTTTAAAAAACAACAAGGTTACTCAGCGGTCAATGCCTGAAATTAACATTCATAATTATTTGTATATTGACGTGAGCAGTAAAAAAATATTAATGCACTTACTGAGATAAAAATGACTAAATAAGATGTACAATAGAACCATGGTACATTTTTAAAAGTTATTTACTCTATGACATCTAAAAATGTTTTTAAATTTAAAAAAACACAGGCAATGACAAGGACTGCCGAAAGAAGTGAATACTCAAAACAGGCGGTAAAGCGTGACAATATTTCAAAAATAAATAAATAAAAAATCGAATAACGATCCTGTGACAACATAATTAGTGCTACCCGTGCAAAGTCGAAGCGGATCACTAGTTACCAATAAATCTGTATTTTGTATATGTATGTATAACCATGGGTTTCGGCTGGTGTAAAATCGTTTCAAGCTTTCTATCCTTCTGTTTGAAGAAACTGAGAAGACAATATGTTTTAAGTGAATGTTTTTGGCCGTGTAACTGTAAACCCACGGTAGGAACAATAGTCGTCAACGCACGCACGCACACGCACAATGCACGAAACTCGCTCGTTAACTCTGAAAGACAAGGCAAGACTGTTCTGGAACGAGCTAAGCAACACATTACACACAACTTTTCCACTTTTCTGTGAGAGGACGAAAGGTATTATAATGAAATGAGTAATACAACGTTAAGTTGGTAAGTTAAATCTGAGTAGTAATGCCGATAAGAGTGGTGACACTCATGAGGACTTTAAAAAAATTGGACTATAACACTCGAATTTTAAAGTTTTTCAATTCACAGATTCGGACGATTTCCAGATTGGCATCGTACTAATTCTTGAATCGCGATAGTAAATAACTTCAATAATTTGTTAAAGAAACTTGTTCTCAAGTCAACCCGCTCAACTATCCGATTTCTTCTCACAGACTTTCACTAGTTTCTCAAACCAATATTCACTGCAAATAAAGAAAACTCGTCTCTGATAAATAATTAATAGATGTATGGATGATTTAACAGTGGTAGAGCCCGCAACAACAACATCTGTTAGACGAATGGACCGGTGAATACGACCTCACAGAAGACAGGCGTGAAGTAGAAGTACTCTGCGTTTCGTTTGATGAGTGAGGTGCCCTTCCCACCCTTGCCTCGTAAGGATAGGACGGGAAGGGGAAGAGGATAGGACGGGGGGCGGGGGTTGTCCGGGAAAAGGTAATATCCTTTTTCCTTTCTATGGGGCATCCTTTGTCCTTTAAAGGTGGGCAACGCATCTGCAACACATTCGCCTGTTGCAGATGTCTATGGTAGTAGTAGATCACTTGATATTGGATTAAACTTATTTGCCACGTTGTGCTATAACAAAATGTTACAAATTATAATATTATATTAATAGATTTAAGCTGTAAATTGTGATGTAGGTCGGACGAAATTGAACAGTAATCTTTTAATGGCATCACAAATAAATTAGCTATCATCGTCTTAGCTGGACAAGTATTTTGCAATTATGGTGATCGCCTGTCTACGACAAAAGCAGTACACAGAGCTAATATCTCTATTTATTTTAAACTAGTGATCCGCCCCGGCTTCGCTCGGGTAGACGTTTCAGAATCTATACGGAACATCGTCTTTTATATATGTAGATATGCACCCGTAAAAAACAAGGCGTATCCCACGGGAACCGTACATTTATCCGGGAAAAAAATAACCTATGTGCTATTCCAGATTATAATCTATCCCTGTACCAAATTTCATCCAAAACCGTTCAGCCGTTTTTGAGTGAAAAAAACATTTTTTTTCATAAAACCTATCCTTTGTTACTTCTAATACTTCCAAGAATGTGTACAAAGTTTCATGATGATCGGAAGAGTAGTTTTCGCGTGAAAGCGTAACAAACAAACTTACATTCACATTTATAATACTAGTAGTGATAGTGTACTTGTAAATTGTAATCATATTTCCGCCCTACACAAGGTCAGGGTTTAGTTTGACCGCTTTCCTTCAACTATTGCATTCTAACACAAACCACGTTTCACGGAAGTGGGGCATTGTCATTGCCGATCCATCGAGCGGCGCGCATCGATTGAATCGTAATCGATGCATATTGACGCGTCATGCAACTCGATATAGTCTGTACTTATGTTCCGCCAAAACCATAGACAAAGGTCACATGTCACATGAAACAAAAAAAATTTATAGACTAATCTAATTAGATAAAAATAAAGTTTAATTATTTAATAATACCAGTATGTGATAAATAGATTACCAGCAGAATTTAAAGTTTTTTTTATCATAAAACATGAAAATGAGCTTCACTGCTTCTTGAGATTGAGGTTATAAAATAACTGCCTTCACCTTTCAGAGCAGTAATAAAATACAACATAATCGCATCTTAATTAGTCGCAATTAATTTTTACTAATAAACCACGCTTGTTAAGTTTTGTGTCTATGTTTGTGTAACACTGATGCGTCTTTTCGCAAGACAAGATTTTCACACAATCTGTAGTTTACGAAATTCATACGACATCGTATGTTACACAGATAGAACCGGTATCTATTTCTGTCGCCTAAAAATAAGTTTTTTTTATGGAATAAGACGAGTTTCGGTAATATTTAATATTTTTCTTTACTTTTTCATTTAAATCGATTGCTTGGTGCCACTAAACAGTTGCACATTACAATGGTTACGGGAATTATTGAGGTAAAAATCCGTCGAAACATCGTAGGGGACGCCATAGACAATCTCAAGTCGACCATAACCGAAGACAAGCAGGTTCATGTGTTCATATATGTAGAAGAACTGAAACTAGCATGTGGCGGAAAAGGTGTGCCAGCGCCATGCCAAGACGAAATCCTT
Organism: Papilio elwesi; assembly: GCA_029849275.1. NCBI lineage: Eukaryota > Metazoa > Arthropoda > Insecta > Lepidoptera > Papilionidae > Papilio > Papilio elwesi. Next base: position 11,955,098 of record CM056693.1, on the reverse strand, counting down.
AATATCATCTAATACTTTGTTACAGTGTGAGCGCTTATTTATTTTATTAGAAAGGGTTAACTATAAAAGGGTTGCGTTATTTAGTTAGTTTATTTACCAGCTCATAAGACGAAAAATGTGATATGCTTTAGATTATTAGTGAATAAGAAAAACATGTCAAGGGCGTGACATTCGCGGTATGCAAGCCGCCACAGTTCCTTCACCTCTTGCTAAAGTTCAAAACACTCATCCCACTATAATAAACCTTACGGCTTAAATAATACGTCATAGTATAGCTAATTTAACGTTATCTGTTGAACATAGCTTTGGCACAATTACGAAAAGTATTGCGTGTTACCTTCAGTTCTCTAAGCGTTGGTAACAAGTAATAAAAGTAGATAACAATCTTCTACAACCACGTAAAGATAATTTTTGACATTCTATGGCGTTTTGAATGTTTATTTAATACTAGTTACCCGCCTAACACAACTCTAATTATGTTGAATCGTTACCAAATGTCAAAAGAACACCAGCTTTCCCAGCTGGAAAGTTTCATCGTTATCGGACGAGCCGTTTCGTAGTTATAAGGAACATTCATACACACCACATGGCATTTATATAGAATAGATAGATAGAATACAATCTAGAGATTTGCCGCGGCTTCGCTCGGGTAGCGTTATGTTGATCCGATCTTTACCAAACTTCAGAAGCGGACCGGCTTGTCCTATTTGAACGTTTTCCGAAAATTTCATCGCAATCAGTCCAGCCGTTTCGGAATCAGGGAAGATACATTCACACATCGCCTTTTACATATTTATATGGACAAAGATTTTTCTCAAAAGAACACAAGGTTATAAAGAAGCAAGCGAATGGTGTTACTTTTACTACGTGTGAACAATCAAAACAGATACAATGCCTTTCTAAGACCTTAGTAGCAAAAAAAAGATGGATCAGGCACAAAAAGAAGATGGTAGGGAAAGCAAATGGTATTTATATAATTGATAGTAACGCTGTGAGCTAGGCTTTTTAGGCTCAAGGTCGCTCGGGTCGGTAATGGAGAGGGCAATGTCTCTGCAAGACCGCATCAAAAATAATTTGATCCGCGGCATATCTAAAGCACCTGACATTGCCTGAAGAATTACAAAGCTTAAGTGGCAAAATGGAATTGCGGCCATGTACGCTAGTGTTAGAGCCTGAAACAACAATATCAGTTGCAAGAATGACACTACCTCACAGAAGACAGGCGTGAAGTATAAGTATTCTGCCTTTTGTCTGGTGAGGTGCTGGGGGCCCAATTTCAGTTCCTTTATTACCTTTCCTGCAATGTATACGGTGGGAAGGGGTAGAGGATTGGATGGAGGAGGTAATAATTATGGAAAGGTAATATTATTATTTTTTATATTATTTTCCCGTTCACTAAATGCAACGCAACTTTTTTGCTTGTTGCGGATGTCTATGGGTAGCTAACACGAGGTGAACCGCTTGCTCGTTTGTCACCTTTTTCCATAAGAAAAGGAAGGCAAGTAAGGAATGCCAACAGAAGTGAAATCTCAAATCAGGCTCGACAATAGTTTAATGATAAATAATCAACAAAAAAACCCTCACACAGATCAATCAAATCAAATAAAAATCAATTATCTCTGCCTACCCCTCTGGGTTACGGGCGTCAGTGCATATTTATTTATTTTATTAAACTGGCAATCTTGTGTTAAAATTTGTCAGATACAACCACGATTTATTCAAGAACGAGAATTACTTACGCGTACGCTGTTACCTTGGCCGTCGAGGCCGAACGAGAATTGTGTAGAACAGTTTAACTCGACAAATTATATTAATATTTACGTAATAATACCAAGATGGACTACCCTAGTAAATGTATACTGTAATCTCTGGTCGTGGAAGCCCAACAGCCAGGTAGTAATCATTTTTCGTTTAATTAAACTTCAGAAAAACTATAAAATTGCCTATTTGGCTGTCATAGACTTTAATAACCAATCCAATATCTATATCCAGTTTCCTTATGGTGTAAACAGTAAAGATATCAGTGGTAGAGTCCGTAACAACTTCTGTTGCACGATGGGCACGCTCAACCGGTGATATACCAGGACAGAAGACAAGGTCGAAGTAAAAATATTCTGCGTTTCGACTGATAAGTGAGGTGCCGGAGACCTAATGTCAGTCCTCCACTCCTTCCCATCATTTCCTTATTAGAAAGGAATGGAAAGGGGAACAGTATTTGACGGGGAAGTCTCTGGAACTCTGCCCATAAAAGGTAAACAATCTGGAACTCATTAGCTTGTTGTAGATATAGGCAAATCATAGATGATTTCTTAATAAGGGTGAACCGATTCTCTTGCCACATTATTGTATAAAGAAAAGAGCGAGCCAATAATGTCTACGTACCCTTTATTTATGACCGATAGTGTGCATGTACGTAAAGTAGACGTTGACGGTGGTTGTACACGACAGTACCGCGCGAGGTACAGTCGCGGTCAGCTCGACCAGTTTGTAACAAATTCTCCAAGGCGAACCACTTTCGCGCACAACTGTTTTATGCATAATTTCTTAACTTAATCTATATATATATAATTCTCCTGTCACAGTGTTAGTCGCCATACTCCTCCGAAACGGCTTAACCGATTTCAATGAAATTTTGCATATACATTCGGTAGGTCTGAAAATCGGTTTTTATCTATCTATCCCAACATATAATATATATGTGAATGTAAGTTTGTTTGTTACGCTTTCACGCGAAAACTACTCAACCGATCATCATGAAACTTTGTACACATATTCTTGGAGGTATTAGAAGTAACATAGCGTACTTTTTATGCAAAAAAAGTAAAAAGCGAAGTATGTATGTTCCCTACAGACTCTGAAACGGCTGGACCGATTTCGATGAAATTTACAGGGATTGTTCAGATTGGCACAGCGTGTGTCCCTCTGTTTGGTAGCAATCGGATCAACATAATTTATTAGTGGTAAGCCAGGACGGGTACTAGTATTTTATAATAGTCTGCAACTAGACCGTTTAGGACACGCAATCAAAAATAAATCCTTTTTGATGATTCAACATAGATTTATAAAGACAAAAATGAAGGCCAACGAATATTAACCCTTAGACAGAGCTATCGGCTAGAGCTAGAGGTAACTAACTGAAAATATAATAACGATTTAGCCTTCATGTAGCACGTCTCTGCGTCAGAAATGCTAATTCAAGTAAATATTTATTGTTTCGTGCGAGAATATAATAACTACTATTCAGGTTAGTCGATTCAGATTCGTCAATAATCAACACGTAACCTCATTCGAATGTTTTGTAAATTATTTCAGAGACGTGACCTTAGCAGAGAAACGTAACTCGGTTCTGTGTACTTAGAATCAGGCAATAATTAAATAAAAAAAAGAAAACTATAATAAAATCTATACTGATAAATAAAACTGAAGTGTCTGTATGCGCATGATGTATATACGGTACTTATATCGAAATGACAATTTTTAAAATTTTTGTCTGTTTATTCCGTGTAATCTCCGAAACGAACCGATTCGGATCGGACTTTTACTGGAAGATAGCTAATATTGTCGGGGAATAGGCTAATTTAATTTAAGCAAAATATTTAGGGTTCCGGGCAAAGAGTGAAAAACCCTCGAAATTGGTTTTCTCGACTGGTTTGTAAATATTGCAAAACAAATTGCTTATTTTGGAATATTTAAATGGTATATTGTGAGTCCTAGAATGGCGGCCATGTTGACGCAGCGTCAGTAGGCCCAATGACCTGATGTCAAGGATGCCAGAGACCACTCAATGACAGGGGAATCTTTGTGGCGAATATTGGCTGACTCTATGACCTTAAATAGCATGGAAAACTGGATAAAAAGGACAACAGAATCAAACCTCTAACAGATGTTGCTGGTTGGAGTATATATATTAAGTAAGAAGGAATTCTATACAAACAGAAAAACATTTTTTTTATGAGACGGTGGCAAACGAGCAAGCGGATCACCTGATGTTAGGTGAACGCTGTCAATAGACATCCGCAAGCAAATGTGTTGCAGATGCGTTGCCTACCTTTAATGGACAAAGGAGGGATAGACAGGAAAAAGGATATTTCCTTTTCCCCGTTAATCCCCTCCCCGTCCAATCCTCTTTTCTTTCCCATCCTATCCCCCTTATGAGGAACGGGTGGGAAGAGGAAGAGGGCTGAAATTAGGCCTCCGGCACCACACTCATCAGACGAAACGCAGAGTACTTCTACTCCACGCCTGTTTTCTGTGAGGTCGTGGTATTTCACAGGTCGAGCCGGCCAATTCGTGCAACAGATGTTGTTGAGGACTTTACCACTGTTACATTATTTTCCTACTATTTTTTTTATTTATAGCAGTTTAATTAATATATTTAGCTCTTAAAACGAAGAGTAACATCACTAAATATGTCTAACGTCTATCACCACCGATTTAAACAAATGCCCAACCGCTTGCGGATTAAATTAAACTTCCGAATGTGATTCTAGAATTAGGTTGTACGTTATCATAAAATTAAAGAAGTAACAAAGAAAGATAGGCAACAATCTCACATCGCTCGAGCTTCTGATACCGTTATCATGCGCCGATGTTATAAATCGATGACTTCATTTTGATAATAACAAAACACAAAGACAAAAGGCGTTAGGTGACACGATTGTGTTGCACCAAGCACGACCCTCAGCATTGTTGCGGTACTATGATATCTAGTAACTACATTGTTACGAACCTTAGCCTGCGACTCCATTCAATTTAATATTAACTCACAATTTACACAGAGGTAGCTTATTATTCGTAAGCGGAACTGGGGGTAGATTTTATTCTAAAAAGAACTGTCGAAATCAGAAACATTTTTCAACATTTCACAATGGTGAGGTGAGACCAATAATATTTTCATTTGACAGATGTCAAAACGTATAGGTTAGGTTTTATTATTTATAGATGTCAGAACCACTCTTTTTTTAAATGTTAAATCGCTCGATCACCGAAATAGCACGACATCGTCACCTCCAAAACAATATCTACAATGATTGATGAGCACAAAAGATTAAAGGATAATGCGTCACACGGCGCAACGGAGGTAGACCTCCAACGAGATAGACCGACGATCAAGGTTGGGTTAATAAACGGGAAGAGGACACCAAAGTATGGATCTGTTAGCGATTAATATTCGATGCCTACGTCCAGTCCTCTAATGGCTGATGACAGTTTTGTATGATTGTTGTTCCTTTCGTAAAGAAACAAATAAAGGTTGCATAGCGAGCAATTTGCATTCAGCAAATTCAAATGCAATGACTCTTAAGGTTCGAAATGTTCTTCCAGAATCACGTGCCAGCTAGTCTACAAGAGCAGGGTTTTCGCTTCTAATACGCATTCCCGTCCACCACTGGAGGAAGAAGCCTTCCTTACGCCTTCTACGCATGCCTGAAATATACCAGTTCTCCCAAACCTTAAGCTCATGAGAGATAAAAGGTCACTGAATTTGTACTTCGTTTAACATGTCACTTCGTATGAATGCTTTGCTAAATTTTCTAGCATGAAAAAACTCAATGACCATTACAAATCATTTACTTGACCTTTCGTTGACAGTCATAATGGCTGATTCGCTGGGATAAGATCGCACGAAAAAGCATCATTAAACATTTATTTATCACTAGTGATTCACCCCGGCTTTGCCCGGGTAGCTATTTCGGAATCTATACGGAACATCGTCTTTTATATATGTAGATATGCACCCGTAAGAAAACAAAACGAATTCCACGGGAACCGTACATTTATCCGGGATAAAAAATAGCCTATGTGCTATTCCAGATTATAATTTATCCTTGTACCAAATTTCATCCAGATCCGTTCAGTCGTTTTTTGAGTGAAAGAGTAACAAACATCCATACATACACACATATAAACATTCGCATTTATAATATTATGGCGTTAAAGTACCTAGATTTTTCGATTTTTTGACAAACATTTTTTAGATTTTTCGTAACAAAAATGTTTTCATAAAAAGTATCCTGTGTTACTTCTAATACCTCCAAGAATATGTGTACAGAGTTTCATGTTGATCAGTTGAGAAGTTTTTGCGTTTCATATTAGTAGGGATTTGTAACTTTATTTGCTATGATTTTTATGATAGCAAGTGCTGTTTGTCTTAAGATTCTTAGTTGATTTGTTCCCCGATTCAAAACCACATAAGTTCGGTTCGCCAGTTGAATAGAGGACAGTTAAATGCATATAAGTCTAGTGCAGTTCAACATTTAATTGTAGTCTTTGGTCTAGAGTTAAGAATGGTTGTTGCCCGATGGCATTGTTAATAAGTGAGGGATTTTTACTGAAAAAGTTATAAAAAACATATTAAAGTTTTAAATAATCATCTAAAAGTATGATATTAAGAGTACCCGAAATCATAGTATTCGGTTAGTGCCAAGCATGTAGCACAGGACCAGGACAGAAGCGTAGTTGTTTGTTCCGGAACTGTACAAATCAAATCTTTAGTACCTGCCAACTTCTGTAGGCTACTGGTGCGAACTCCGAAGCCTGTTATTACTCCCTTTTAGTTGAATATAAATTAATAAACTTAAATTTGTTGATTTAATTGCATTAAAAATTAAATGTAGACGTTAAAAATATAAAATAAGTAAATTACGATATCAACTAAGGATATTTTTCTTGTATTATACAAGCGGTTAGTGTTTTATTAAATTATAAACAATTTGTTTACCTTGTAAATTGGATTGATCACAGACAAAACAAAATAACTTCAGATCACATACTCCAAACACATCACAATTTGCCCCCAAAATACCATAGATTAACTAAATATAACCTATATATACTTTGATAAAACAATGGCAAAGATGAATATTTAAAGCATTTACCTAAAAAAAAACTTTTGTTTGTTAGCGCGATTGAAAGTTCGAACTAATTTAATCGAGGGAGAAAAGCACGTTCTACACGATGTGAGTTCACGAACAGACTACTTGCGTGCGGTTAGCCGGTTGGAATTGAGTAGTGCTGGTGCCTCAATGAATCATTCAACCCGAACAAAATAAATACATCACTGCCACAAAGGCGCACTCAGTAAAGAAGTGGCAATCCAATATGGTCAGGTTGCCAATTGTTAGGCGATGACCCATACTAGTTTAACAAACACGTAAAAGCATTATTTATGTGTGATTATAATACAGTTGTTTTGTTTACAACCGGTAAGCCTAAATAAGAAAACTTTCAAGTGTAGAAACAAGTCAAGTGTGTTTAGTACTCATGCTAAATAGACGTAATTGCGAATAAAGATTCTCGAATGTAACCCACCGATAATCTTCGTGAGTTTATAATCGATATGCATAATATTATAAACTGTCAGCAAATTGTGAACTGAAGGAACCATTCACAATTTGAAGCATGTCATGTTAAATGCAACAAAACTTTTTTTTTATTTGATCTGTTTACTTAAGGTATTTCTTTTTCTATCATTGGCCCTATCATACAATTGTCATCCATTCTAACTTAAACTTTAACTTAATATCAGAAGCAAAATATCAGTTCACTATTAGACGATTTGACTTCGACGGTTGATAACTTGTCCAGACTGAATGATACGAAAAATTGTGCATGTTTTGTTCCATTTCACCAATTTATTAAAACTTTCGTGAAAAATTATTAAAGCATTTTTTACAAAAACTACTTTACTCACGTTCGCTTTATATCTTGGTATTTTTGTATCGACAAGTTTAGGATCCGTCGAAGATCTGTTCAGGGTGAGTGGGATTAATTCGCGGTCTCGTCCCGCCTTGCACTCGGGTGAAGCCGTGAGTAAAGCCGTTTTCATAAATTTGATTTTACCAATTTCCTGACAGTTTATAATATGTCTGGTCTAATTAAAAACTGGCTGAAAAAAAAATCAATACAATATATATTTCTGAATGGATTTTGCCAGAATTGAAGGGTCTTCATCTTGTCATATTCTTGACCTCTTGAAAATATCAGCCATACATTAACTGCGTCGTATCTTGTTTACTTACTTCCTTATGCATTACTTATCTGTATATATAAAAATAAATCCCTATTTACCTCGGTCACGGCATTACGCGTCGTTCACGCTGGACCGATTTCTTTCGCAACTTTTTTTTTGTGTTTGTAAAAAAAACAAAAAGTTATATGTACTCTATAGACTCCGTTGAACAGTTCACGATGAAATTTTGAAGGGAATGTTGTGATTGGCCTAGCGGGTGATCTTGTGAAGCTTGTAGCGATAGCGATCCAGCCCGGGCGATCCCGGGGCAGGTCTCTGGTTAAGAATAAAATTAAAACTATTTATAATCACATCGGAGTAAACAATAACAAGAATGAAACATAATAAAATAAACTTGTATGTCGCCAGTATAAAGCTATAGTTTTTTTTGTATTTTTGTAAGCAAACAAACATGGCGGGCATTGCAGTTTTACGTTATGACAGTGTGATAAAGTGAAGTGAAATTGTTTATGGATAGCTAATGTTATAAAGTTGTTTATCGAAAACTTTTTGATATTTACGAAGAATGGCGTGTCCGCCTTTTTATCTTCCCGCTAGAGGCCTTGTTCCTGGTCTCCCCTAACTTACACCCGGCTAACTTAGTCCCAGACTGACAAGGTGGGCGTTTAGAACAATCTGGCTGGTACGCCGCAGATCCTAAGGTCAATTCTCACCGAAGATTCGAAGTGTATAAATAATACAATAAATCAGCCTTTTCTAGAATGTTTCCCACTGCAGTGACACAGGCCTCCTCTCCGAGAGAAGGAATAAGCCGTAATCCACCACGGTCGATGACCCCTTGGGCCCATCGACCCATTGCCTGATCTGAATGCAGGCTTACCTAAGGATTGTGAACTGTCTTCCACCCTGTTTCCTCTGCATATCAATTATATGCTGCAAATAAGCAACATCCATTGCTATGCAGTCATTGATATTGCTATCTCCGGCTACCGCCAATGAGAACCGAAACAAACTTGTATCTATGAGACATTATTGTGTGATGGATGTCTCGGACTGGGATCTACAAAATGTTGTCCACAACCCAACCAAAATTTCCTACCTCGCATAGCCGCGTTGTGGAATCATCTGTCGCCAGCGGTATTTCCAAACCAATACGACTAGGGGTCCTTAAAGGCCGGCAACGCGTGTGCAGTTTCTCAGCGGATGTTCCTGGGCGTCGGTGATCACTTTTATCTACCTACCCTACCCGTTCCTCGTTTGCCCCCTTATCACCTAAAAAAATGTATCGTATTCTACCAGATAGTAAATAACAATAGTCGATTTCGATGTTGGGGTTAAAAAATCGTAAAAATATTATGAGAGGAAAAAATACATTTTTTAATTGTTTATTTTAATAAAAAGTTAACTCACACAAAATAGGCTTAATGTTAATTAGACACAGCCAGTATTATACGTTAGTAAAAAAATTAAAGAATGAAGAAGAAAATGATTAAATTATTTAAAAAATACTTAAAAGCCTAAGCGTTCCTTGTTCGAAACGGGCACCGACAAATAGTTAACAAATAATTAAAGCAGAAATTCAGTCTTTAATCAATTTTCCATATTCGATACCACATATAATAAACAAAAATATTGTCATGTTAAGTTTAAAATGCGCGCTACTTTGAATGAACAGAACAGATTATAAAAGAACAAAGAATTTACAATAGCGCCATCTATTAAAACGATGATGCGTGCAATTTTATCTTGTAGAGGTCGCTACATGTACACGAAGAAACATGTTCACCGTTATAGACATACCAGTGTCTTCTAGAAATGCTATTAACATATTTACTGACGTGTGACTTCATGAAAGGTTCTTACATGCAGCCTACTAAAATTGCAAATACAATCGTAATTATAGTTTCGTACATGAACGAAGTAATAATAAAACTAAGACGGAAGTGGGGTGCTTACCCTTGAATTTAACTCCCCCAAGCTACAGCCCCTTCCTGATCGTAACGCAGCGCGTACATAACGGTAAGCAAGATTGTATTGACCAAAAATTTCATATACTTAACACGATGGCGTCAGAATCAAGTGTTGCGCAACGTATTTTATCTTTTAAATTATTATCCTCGCGTGCGCACAACTGTTTTATCAGTCCAAGCGACTTCTCAACTCAGGGATAAATAAATAAGCTAATGAAACAAAATAACTTTTTTTACTTAAAATCGGTTGTATTTACATTTATTTTGTCAAATGTAGAAAATCAAGGTTTTATCACAAATAAATAAATCGCTCTAAGGTTTACATTTGACGTACACAATATGAAAACACCTCATTCTTACCACAAACGAAAGGCGGGACGATAGGATTAAGTCGTAAGATAATTCAATTTCATTTTTGTTTAATTTTCAATGTCAATTGTTGCTAATGAAAACTCTGCTCCCTTCGGTGAACGATCGGCAGTGGAGCATTCGTCCAAATGCTCGAATAAACCCACTCTATGCCGGCTGAAAAAAAATGACGTGACACGACTATTCTAATGCAGATCGCCGACGTCAGCTGGTCGCGTAGCGGTCCATCGACGGGCAGCGCTTCCGTCGCTGCCCGACCGTCCTCAGCCGCGCGGTAATGGACAGCGCGATGACGGTTATTTTCCACGCGCGGGAACGCGTTGCCGTGCCGCGGTACGAGGGAGCCGCCGGACGCCACCGGGTCGCTGCGGGGCGAGGCGGCGAGCGGCAAATCGAAAGAGGCCACTCGCGCACGGGAGGGGGACGCATCGACGCTTACCTCTCCCCCTCCCCTCCGCCTACACGCTGCCGCCCGTCGCCTTCCCAGGCATGCGTCCCGTCATAAAATATAAACGCCACCTACTTACTAGATCACTTTAACCTAGGAATCTCTTATTCCACACCTCGAAACTGGAATATCGAACTGAAGGTTCTATCTTAATTAACAATATGGACAAAGTTACGGGCCATTTATAGGTGTTGGGTGTCGCGACGCGCCGCGCTAACCGTCGCGCTATTTACCAGTCGCGCGGAGCGGGCGGCGGGCGCGAGCGGCGTGATAATGTGACAAAATTGTGATGTTTCTCTATCAAATGTCGCGTGATCAATATCGCGCGCTCACCAGTCGTGGACGGGCAGACTCCGGACTCCCGACCCACATCAATTTTACAAATTCAAAATACTTTAACTAGCGCGCCGCAGCGGGAACTTCGGGTCCGCTTACGACGACGCCGGGTCGTAATTGGGGCGCGAAGGTACCGCCGGAAGAACGGTGAGAGAGTGGTTTATGAATAATATTACATTCCCGCTTACAAAATGCTAGGCTTCACTTACTCTATATATATACACACAATCTCATCAAGTACATGAAAAGGATAAATTGGACGACTTACTTTCTATGTTATAGGGATTTCAAAATGAAAATTGTCGACAGCCGTGTAAGGACTACTTCATAGAAAAATATCACAACTTTGCCATACAACGGGCACATAGGATTACTTCTAAATACAGAGCAAATTTCACTTAGATATAAAGTTTACTTTCAAAAAGAAACACATTTGTACATCTCATGACAAAAATTCAACAGCATTCCACTAAGTCTTATTGCTAGCAGCGAACCGCGCAATGTAGCTCGGACCACTTTCGTTTAAAACTTATAACATTGTAAAAAATTGAAAATCTGCATTGGATTCGACTTAATTACGGTTTGTTGTCATTTATTAAATAAACTGCACCCGTTTTAGGTGGGAGCGTGTGTTCCCGGCCCCGCGTGTTCCCAACTGCCGGCCGCGAGCGTTGGGCCGCGGTCTCGGTGCACCCTGATATTAGTCCATTTCACTATTAATTCATAACTATTTGACAATTTGCTAAAATTCGATCACTGAAACTGTAGATGGCAATATTTTTATTGTGCACTTTATTTACGATTGGACATGACTCGAAGCGACGTTAGCTTAAGGTGGATTGTGTTCAGTGTAAAGGAACGTTTCCAATCGTCCAATATAAGGGTGCACTGATGGCGTTGGGGCGAAGCGAGGCCGCGCCAGTCCGGGCCGTCACGTGCACTAACACTTCACTGTGACATTGTCCTTACAGAGGCGCGGGGAGTATTACGCATCCTCCTCCTCCTCTTCCCCTAATAATTCCTCCTCTACTTCCTCTTCTACTTCCTCATCTGCAACAAAACATGAAAAACTATTAAAATACTGCACTACTCTTACGTTGTTTTGGTGTATTCCTAGTATTAGGCTACAAAATAATTCAAAAAGGGAACATTCGATCATCATGCTGCATTTGAAAATTAACTTCAAAAATTCAAGAATAATGTATGCCACATTTAAACTAAATAAAAAAGGTATTTTTTATTTATTTAATTGATGTACCATAATTACTTAAGTTAATCTATTCATGAGTAAATTAATAAACACGGGTAAAGTAATTAAGCAAAAAGTTAGGTATAAACAATATATTACCTTCAATGTCGTCTTCTTCACCTTCTTCCAATTCTTCTTCGTCTACTTCACCTTCGTATACTTCCTCATCATATTCCTCTTCTCCCTCGTCTTCTCTTTCCAGATCATCCCCTTCGCTATGTGCCTCATCGTCCCCACCGCCATTTTCTTCTTTTCGCGCCTTTTTTGCTTCCGTCACTTTGTCCTAGAGCAAAAAAAAATCAGTGATGTGGCGGGAAAAGTTGTCCCTCAAAAAGGAATGTACGAAACACTGTAGTTTCACTTGTATTATTGGATTTAACAAGTGATACTGGCTATCCGCCAATTGTATTTGTAATTCGCATGAAGGAAATTAAAAACGACCAATGGGTCGTTTTTAATTTCGTTTCGTGCATTTTCTGTACAAGTTAATGTATAGCAGGTGAAAAATAATCGTACGGATAAAATAGCGTCGGTTATATTATTGTGGAGGGAAAGAGAAAGGTGATGTGCGGTACTGGTACCATACGGTCTAATTTGCTCTAGCAAATTTTAACGGAAGGCGACCTACGAGCCCACGACGCCAAGCGGACTGAATGCTATAAGGCTTAGAATATTGTCTCATATTCAGGCATGGCAATTTAGATTTTGGTACATGCTGCACACAATCATCGAAGCATAGAAAATGCTTTATTTTAAAACTGATACAACAAGCGCAACACATTTGTGTCGTGTTTTGAATTTAGGTTACATTGCGCGAAAGAGACAAAAGGAAAGCTATACAGTTCTTGGAAATGTTTTCTCAATTCCCGCCTATTTTGTGGAGTAAAATTAATTTTAAAATGTTTACTATACAACGTTTTTCAACGAATAAAACAAAAGAAGTCTGAACTACTATTACACGCAAAACACCTATATGCAAATACGCCGGGTCAATGACTACCGTTTAGTGAACGCATAAGCAAAATAAATGCACAATTGTGCGAACTGTATAATATTTACAGTTAAACTTCCACAATAAAGTATTTTTTGGCGAAGTATTGCTACGAAGGCAAAATAACCAAAAGATAGTAGCACATTCTATGCTACTCATGACAGCACACACTAACATTCGCCGGCCATGTTTCCATTTAGCGTCACGCTACAAGACCGTAAATCGAAGTAGGTATGAAAATTGGTCAAAAATAGCAGCAAACAAGAAGTAATAATATTCTTAAGAAACATCAGAATTAGATAGAAGACGCGTTTAACTTTTGTTTGTAATAATAACCGTATCGTCGAGAGCAAGCGTACGTTCCCGCGCCATATTTTTTTTTCTGCCAAGGTCATGCTTTCGTAAAACGGGTAAACAAAGCTTGAAACTTCTAAAAGTTTTGAGACAAATCGATATTACATGTGTTCTGTATTGAGTATATTAAGAATAACTTGTATTAAAACTGACTCATCGATTAGCTCACATACTAAAATATATATAAGTCAGATATGACATCCTAAAATACGCCGGCACTCGATGTTAAACGCTCCAGTGAAGCACTTTTCATAACCACGTGGAAACATAATACTAGCTTTTAAATTTAACCGTATCAACTTTACCCGATATTGCAAGCGTTCAATAAAATGGCGAGCGGCTAAAATGAATACATTTAGGTTTGACATGTGCACTCACCTCTGCTGCCCTTTTGGCTCCTTTTAGGTCACTTTTCGTATCCCCAGTCTTCTCGTCTCCGACCTTGTCAACGGCCACTTCACTGTTATTTTCATTGGTGCTCATGATTGTTCTGATTTTTTGTTAATTACTAGAAATAGTACGCTGGGTATATGGTTACTCCAAACCGACGCACGACTGACTGACCGAGTGAGCGGGCGGGCGCGCGATGGAGATGAGTTTGAAAACGAAGATGGCGCGGGCTTCTACACACCGACGATGTGATTGGTCAGAACCGTTCGCCATTATCAAGCCGAACTAGCATGTGGGTAATTTTTTTTATATTGCATTTTCGTTATTTTACCGTTCGAATTATTCAAAATATGAGTAAATGATGTTAAAACCTATAAAGGGTTGTTTAATATTCCACAAACTGTATAAAGCCACGTATTTATTAAATAAACGAAGAAAATGATAATCAATAAATGCAGTTAGTTCTAAATAACGACGCTACGCGGCGCTGGAATCAATGGATTTTCAATAGCGGGAAACTTCAATTATTCAATTCAATGACTCAAACAAAACAATAGGGAAAGGAACAGAACATGACTTGTATTTTACTTTAACACATTTTCAAAGACTAATATTAACCAAGTAATGTCTTTTTGTCATGTACTCTTAAATTTTATTCTAATTTGTTATTAAATTCTGTGATATACAAGGCTAAATATTGTCTAATCTGTTGAAGAGGCTTTTATTCTGTACTGTAAACCTAATTTAAACTACATACCCCGTTTCTGTCGTTTTCTTTACTTTTTGCTTAAGTAATCCTAACAAAAAATATCAGGAACATTTATAAAGTCGTCTTTATAACGACGATAAAAAAATATTTTAAATAATAAATCATTTATTTACATAATTGAGACTAACTTACAATTGTTATGGATCATACGTTTAGTACATATATGTAAACAAAAATAAATGAAAAAAGCACGAATAGTAACTAGTACATATTCTAGCAAGTAAAGTTACTATATTATATTAAATGATAGTACAATAATGTTATTGAAATAAACATATTTCTTTAACAAATATTGCATGTGATGAGACCTAAAACATTTTGTATATATATATAATATTATATTGGTTTTCACATTAAAATTAAGATTTTTTAATCTGAAACATTTATTCTTACAATGATCGACAAACAAAGTATTTTTAGGTACACTATTAGAGGCAAAGCACAAATAAACCTTTTTGGTTATTTCACTATATAAGCATTTAATTTAATAGTTTTAATAACACACGATAAGACATGGCGGCGGTGTATCCGAACACCAAATGACGTACAAATTTATCTACCATCTAAACATGAACATAGAATGATTATTTTCGAACAATATTTAAGTTTTAGTATTTAATTTTGAAATTAGATGGATTTTCGTAGCGGAAAAACACTATACTGCTATAATTATAACAAAACACTAGTGGACATATCACAGGCATAAAATATAGAAACAAAATATCCCTTTGATGATAATTAAAAAGTAATAATGGAATTCGTAATGAATGAGTGAACATCAATACGCTTGCAATTAAAAGACGAATGAATCCCACAATCCAATCTAAAAGATCGACCGGGAGTGTCTATGCAGCCATATAAATATATTTTTGAAAGAAATAAACCTATGAACAAACAAGTTTAACTTTTAACTAAATATTTTTAAGAAATAAGAATTGATTATTTACAATATGTTCCTATAGGTTGTCAAATTGACGATTTTACAATACGAAGAAAAAACTTGAGGCACAGATACCTCCGGATACCGTTTTCCGTAAAAATTCAACATTCCAAAGCAGCTCTTTTTTGTCAGCGTATATATATATATATATATATATATATATATATATATAAATATATATATATAATTACGAAAGTTAATCAAAATTTAATTAAATCACAAGACATGTTTCAATCTATTGTCTTTTATGTTTATTTTTAAGGTTAATATAATATTGTAATGTATTTGTTATTGTTAAAATCATATCACAATCAACATAACATTAATTACTTGTGAAACGTGATGCACGCTGATCTCTGAGTTATAGTTTTCAGACGATCTCATAGCATAAACCGTCATTTTCAAAATTACAAACACGGAGATTTTGTATTCGTGTGGCAGACATGAATGACTTGTGGCATCACTTTTGAGTCTCGGATACTCCTTTTTCGTTAAGTAATGTGTTCAACGCAACATAAAACCTTTTTAACATTGTTTTTATTTTTTTTAATCGACCAAAACTTTAAACATACATATTTAAAGATTCATATCTTCCATATGCAGAAAACTGAAAGAAATATTTACTATTATTACTGGTCTCTGATTACTATTATAAATTAATAATTGTTAAAGTATCTTAAGAACTGATTACAATTTGCTACAACAATAACAATTTTCACACATGGAACAGGTTTATATGCAAGCGAAGGGAAACAAGCAAGGTACAAATAAACAGCAAATTGCTAAACTTATAGATGTTTTATTACATATAGTTTACTACAAAGAAAACGCTAATTTTTAACATTTAGAAAAATAATCGAAAAATCTGGAATATCTTTTTGACAATCTGATATTTTTTAATTATTGAAAGCAGTGATTAAATTTTTAAATGAGTATGATGTATGAATGAGTGTATTTGAGGCCCAATACACGTGTATTTAAGTTCCAATACCAGTGTATTTAAGTTCCAATACCAGTGTATTTTAATTTCTGACGGAATGGCCAACGTTGATTACGGAACAATTATCCTCCTTATTTTTGCACCATACATTTCGGACCTTTATTAAATTCTAAATATACAACTGACAGGATTTTTAAATTAAAATAGTAAGCTGTGAGCTTTCTTATCCATATGCACAGATAGCCAATGATTTCTTTAACTCTGATTTCACACAATTTTCATATTACCACATTGTTTTTAAGATTATTTCATTTTAAATAATTAGTGCTTACCCCGATTGATATTTAACGGCGATGTGATTGGTTCGCACTCTCGCAGAAGTCTCTTCACTACAGGTAATATGTAATGTTTTATAAAAATCAAAAAGGTTTATTTTCGGGTGTGGTTCGTACATTATATAGGACTAGTTTTGTCCCTTAAAATTGCTGAATAGGTAATATAAAGACAATTAAATCATTTTATATTTTAATAAATTACTTTTTTTTATAAACCTATTAACTATTTTAATTTGCATCTAGCATGGTTTTGTTCATTACACGTCATAGGATATCGATATTTGTGCAAAACAGGGGTCGCCAACCTTTCAACCGCGGGTAACTGATCAGTGTCTCGTTTGATAATTCCAAGTTTACTAACTACTTTAGTACCCAAAAATTTAGAAAAGATACTAAGAACACCAAAGTTCGTTAAACACTTATATCAATCTATAAGCACTATAAAAAACGCGTGACATGTATGTCAAGATTTTATATCAAATCATGTCTGCATACACGGAAGTAAAAAGAATGGAAGTGTTCAGCAAATTTCCGTGAATCACGTCCCGAATATAAAAACGACTTAGGAGATCCATAACAGACGTCTCCTATACTTAGATTATTTTCTAAAATTCATTTGTCGACACTGGCTCCTGGACAAAGAGTGGTTAAACATCAGTTATTCTACATTGATTAGTATACGGATGGCATATAGCTGCATAGAAACTGACCTATGATTATACCAACAAAATCGTGCCCCAATCGTTTCATAATTGTCAATTTTACATTCATCAGACATTTAGATGACGCGATTAGTTAGATAAATGTCAAATCCACAGTTATTAGACTATTGCGACACGATTGTCTACCACAACCAGGCAAATCCGGCGTAACTGACAAGTTGATAATGTTCTAGAACCGTCTAGAAACCGGCCCGGTGTAGCCGACAGTTTCAGAATGTTCTAGAACCATCTAAGAACTGGTCCGTCGTCGGTGACAGGTTGAGAACGTTGTAGGGGCGTCTAGAAGGCGTTGCAGGCGTTGCCGTCGAAGTCGACATTCCTGCCGAACGCGGGCGGGTTCTCCTCGCGCCACGCGCTGTATATAGCCGGCAGGTAGTCATTGAACAACGGGCTACGCATCGTCAAGCTGTTGTCACGGACCACCTGGACGGCATAACGACAATGAGATTAAACAAACATAAAATGTACATTTTATTTTGATTGAATTTTTGTTAGTAAATACACAGATTAAATATGACATTAATTAAAAATTCGTGATTTTTATCAGTCTCCAGATATCTTACTCATCAGATGTTACTACTAATATATACTGCGTACTTCTGCGATTTATTCTCTACTGCTGTGTTGGCTCTATATGTAAATTCCACCAAATACTATGTATTTCGGAGACTATAAGGTAGTTCGGCGGTTAAGGTAGACAATTGGTCAGTATCAACAACAGGACGTATTAAAATAAACTCCTATATTCCGTACAAAGAAATTTTCATCTAAGGTATTCATGCAAGTAACTTGGCAAGAATCGTTTAACGTGCGCTTTTCAAGTTATAAAAGTGTACATGTGAGAACATACCCCCCCCCCTCCCCACTACCTTGCCAAGCTACGTGCCGCTTACAATACTTAAACCAAATTTATTTATAATTAAACTTTCTCAATAAAATGAATCCATAAGCAGCGAAGCGGGGATTTATGGGTTAACTCGAGCGCGTCAGATTATATATTAGGTTCCTTGGAGGCTGGATGTGTCTAGTGCCGTGTGCTTTAAGCCCATTAAATTTGTAAAAAAAAATATCGTACATACTCGAGCGCGTCAGTTTAATTTTCGTTTTAAAGCAAATAGTTCAAGGACAAAGTGATAAAATAATGTGAGGATTTCAACAAGCCGAAATAACTAAAATCATAACAGAAGTATATATTTCCCCAGCTACAACTATCCGTCTGTATGACCACGCCAGTGCATTCGATAATCCATGAACGGATATTCCATCACAGATCAGTTCATGGCATATTTGTGAATTTAATATGTCTGCTGTATTGAATGCTAATTAATAATGAATGTGCATACAAGTAATTAAGAGGCGTTCCCCGGCGAAGCCACATCCAAAGTAATACAAGTCTACTGTCAGACTTCATTTTTATTTTGAAATTCAAATCTGGCATGTACATTTATAGTATATAATGTTTACTAAAATAATATACAAGAGAATTCAAACTGTACAACTTTAAAAAGGAATTGCGGTTCCTGATACAGACGTAACCTAGTCTTTCAAAAAATTTTAACTGTACTCTAAAAAAAAGCAAGAAAAAAAATCTTTTATAATTTTTTTATCAATTTTTCATGTTGTAAGAATAAGAACACGCCCACACATAACCGTCACATTATTGGTCAGCGTGTCCAGGACATTACACAGAATCTGTATGTAAATCTGACGCGCTCGAGTATTTCAAAATGGCATTTTCTAGCGATTTCAAGTACCGTCAATTTTTTAAAGGCAGCTTCTTTTAGTTCTAACATCCTTTGTCAATTTCAAACGCGTTCTAATTTTTTAATGATTTTATGGCGCCCACCATTCACACCTATAAATATCTGATGCGCTCGACTCCGTCCACACAAGACTCTTCTATTAACATCTTTGAAATGAAAGACCTTTACCGCACCGCTAAAAGTAAAAATTGTAACCATTTTTTTCATTTTACCACATAATCTTCAAGACCGCCGACCCCGTGCCGCTCGGGCGTGATTAGCACCGTGGCCTCCCCTGCTACATAGCAAGAGCCGATCGGAAGCAAAAACAGAAAAAATAAATAAAAATGCTTTCACATTTTTATCCTGTTTGTGATTCTTTAAAAGAAAAAAACATTTTGTTTTCCAACAGCTTTAATACAGTGTCAACGTAACAAACATACTACCTTGTCCATCCCCTCGTAATCAGGATCGGACTGGCTCTTCGGTATCCAGATCTTGACGTCCCTGTCGAGGCCGCTGGTCGCCAGCACGGGGAAGCGCGGGTGCGCCTCGATGGTATTTACCTGAAACCGTTCAAAATATATTCAAGCAATAAAACGGTACAATGGAATACGAAAATACGGACTGCATATTGGTGTAGAACCTATAAACCCAGAAGTGGACTAATATACCCCATAATGTTAACAGAACTAGTGATATTTGTCCAAGTACAACGCTTTATGAAGGGCTGCCTTCAAGAGGCAATAAGAGGCTTTTTAGTCTGGTCTAATACCAAGTAAACTTAACTTACTTGATTTTTCAAATAGTTCTAAATGCTTTTTGTTGAGTTTAAATTTTTTTTACAGTATATACTGACCACGCCATTGATGTCCGCGTAGAGCCACTGCACGAGCGCCTCGGTCTCTGTATCCCAGATGTAGAGGTGGGAGCAGTCGGACCCTGACACCACGTACTGGCTGCGCGGCCCGAAGAACGACACGCCCTTGTAGGTCGCGCTGTTCCTGTGACCAGAGTAGCGGCGCCGGTAGCCCACCGCATCCTCATCCGCCATGTTCCTGCCCACATCAAATTAACACTATACGGGCGCCTGAATCAACAATTACAAGTCCTAATTACCTTGTTTTCTGTTCTTCAAAAGAATTTTTTTATATGATAAGGTGGCAAACGAGCAAGCGGATCACCTGATGTTACGTGAGCGCTGCCCATAGACATCCGCAAGCAAATGCATTGCCTACCTTTAATGGACAAAAGAGGGCACAGACAGGAAAAAGGATATTTCCCTTTCCCCGTTAACTCCCTCCTCGTCCAATCCTCTTCACTTTCCCGTCCTATCCTTATAAGGAACGGGTGGGAAGGGGAAGAGGACTGAAATTAGGCCTCCGACACCACACTCATCAGACGAAACGTAGAGTACTTCTACTTCACGTCTGTTTTTTGTGAGGTCGTATTCACCGGTCGAGCCGGCCCATTCGTGCAACAGATGTTGTTGCGGGCTCTACCACTGTTAAACTTGTAGTTTCATCCAATGTAACAAAATTCATAATTGTCAACATAAAGGATATCAAGTCAAAGACTTAACGAATAGGCCAGAACCAGCGGAGAACCTCAGGAAAGACCTCACAGAAGACAGGCATGAACTTCTGCGTTTCTTTCTCTCTGTACTTCTCTATATTTTCCATTTAGTATGTAGTATGTAGCGGTATGTAGCATGCTAGTTTACTTTTCTTTACTGAAAAAAATATAAGTTTTCTAATTTAAAATAAAAACAGACCCGCCCTCCACATATATGTCGCGCTTCGTGTCAATCAGGTAGATATCTTCGTCGTTGTACGAGCCCAGTATCTTTGTGCCGTCGTGGTTGTATATAGCGCAGGTCAGGTGCTTGTTCAGGGGCCGATGCCGCTTCTGTTTGTTGAACTGTAACCCACATACACGACGTGCTCGATTACAAACATCCGGACGGACGTGAGATCTAGTTATAATAGATATTTAACAACAATACGCCAACAAAAATTAAGAAGCGGGCTGAAAGTATAACAGCGCAGGTATGAATCGAATTCGACTTGCCTCAGTGACGTCAATACTGGTGATACACTACACGCATTTACCATTAAACAAGACGCGCAGTTACAATATTTTATATAAAACTAGTGATCCGCCCCGGCTTCGCCCGGGTAGCCGGTTCGGAATCCATACGGAACATCGTCTTTTATATGTAGATATTCACCCGTAAGAAAACAAAACGTATCCCACGGGAACCGTACATATATCCGGGATAAAAAATTGCCTATGTGCTATTCTAGATTATAATCTATCCCTGTACCAAATTTCCTCCAGATCCGTTCAGCCGTTTTCGAGTGAAAGAGTAACAAACATCCACACAAACAATCGCATTTATAATATTAGTAGGATTGTTCAACAAATTACAGGCCAAACACGTTTGTGTGCCGGCTTAGTTAATATATTGGTTGATTCCCGTGATCTAGATCTGTCCAGCTCTACCCTGAACCAATCAAAGGCTAGATGACTGCCTAATTTAGCTTTAGCCTGTTTCGTTAATGTAACTTAAAATGTGAAAACATGTTAATGGTGCTTAGTCGGGTAAATATTATTTTTGTCAATTACCTGTCTTATTTTCGAAATAAAAGAGTATCGTGTTATAGTTTACCAGTGTGATGTGGTGTGGGCAGTAGGAGGCGGCGGGCTCGGCGGGCTGGCGGCGGTCGTACACGTGCAGGTACCGGTCGCGGCCCGCCACCAGCAGTTGGTTGCCGGTGGGGTCCACGTCCACGCTGTACAGCGGCACCGTCATGCCGTCGCGTCGCACGTGCACCAGCCTGGAATCATATCATACGTATCAAGATAAACAATTAGTGTGGATTTTTTAAATAAATAAACTAGCACTTGAATACAAACTGCTTAATGCTAAGTAATTTTTTTTATAAAAGGTGACAACAAGTTACCAATAAACATCCGTAACTAGGAAATGAGTTGCAGAGTTGCCTAACTTTAATGGACAGAGGGACAAAGGATATTTCCTTTTCCCTATTCATCCAGAGAATGGAAATGGATAACTAGGAGAAAACATAGGGATACATAATTTAACAACATAACTGATGTATATGTACAACGGCAAAGTCGGATATAACTTCACCGATCTCCTAAAGGTTATTCTGCTCTAGGGTAAGGATTCAGTAACTTATGTTATCTTAAAATGTAAGAAGTTCATATCGGTGAGGTGTTTGTTGTAATATTAGTTTAGTCGTTTTAAATTGCTTTGTGTGTATTACTTGGTGGCCTTGTCGGAGCGCACGTCGGCGAGCATGACGAGCCCGTCTTCTCCGGCGGAGAGGACCTCGTGCGGCGCGCGCGCGCTCACGTGCAACTTGTGGGCAGAGCGCGCGTGCGTGGCCAGCCGGCGCCGCGCCACGCCCGGCCCCTTCGCGCCGCCGCTCGGTGCGCACTGCACCAGCCGCACCTTACACCGCAACACGAATCTTTTATATCTAACCCTTATAAGTTTCGTATCACTAAGATAGTCCTACTTTATTTCCTACTAGTGACCAGCTCCGGCTTAGCCCGGGTGCCACTAATAATGTTGATCCAATCGCTACCAAACACAGGAACACCCGCTGTGCCAATCTAGACAATCCCTGTAAATTTCATCGAAATCGGTCCAGCTGTTTCGGAGTCTATAGTCCTATAGGGAACATACATACTTCGCTTTCTATATACTATTTTTTTCATCAAAAGTATCCTATGTTACTTCTAATACCTCCAAGAATATGTGTACAAAGTTTCATGATGTTTTCGCGTGAACGCGTAACAAACAAACTTAACCGCGATATCTTGACAGTTCCCACATGCCACATCATAATTGTACAGTTTTCGTGTAATAACCTGCCCCTAATTGATTTGTGAATGACCTCGACCTGTCAGAGATCACTAGAAAAGTACAGACAGCAATAAAAAATGTTTGCGTAAACTCTGAATATATTATACTTTTTTTAATGAATTATTAACATATACATCATTTTCTGCAGAATCATAGTGCTGTAAGAGTGGCATAAATCAGGGCAACGAGATTAATAGAATACGAATAATTTCTTTATAAACAAGAGACAATAAATATTTTAATTGAAAAATATTAAATCGGTGGAATATTTTAATGACATGAGTATTTTTTATACCAAAACGCAGCAGCGAGCCTGACGACGGCGGCGATGGTACTGATCAAAAATAAATGTTATTTTCAAAGATCTGTTTTACTGACTCTACCTATTTTTTAAATTAACCATAGATCTTTTAGCTATCTATATGTTGTAAATTTTGGTCATCACTTAGAAACAAGCGAGTGTAAAGAATTGTTCTGGATTTTAGGTTACCTGGCCGTCCTTAGAACAAGTGACAATATTCAGCTGGCTCCGAGCGTTAAGGTAGAGGAACTTGCTTTGGAAGACATTGGACCTGTGACCTGTCCTGATTGTCTGCAGCGCACGGTTGCGGGCCCAGTCCCACACCACTACGTTCATGTCGTCAGAGCCCGACGCCAGAAGATGGCCTGTGCAAATGAGTTAAATGTATAACAATCACTATTCGGGGTATTTCTTCATTCGCTTATAGAAATTTTATATTAATTTATAGCATTCAATTCTGATACACTAATAGATTAAGCCACATTTTCATCCTTCATCTTCAGTTAACAGATCTTCACTGCTGGACGTTGGTCTTCCCATAAATCATCCCAAAGATTGGTCCTCTGCCATCCTCATCCGGTGATCTCCCGCAATCTTGATCAGGTAATATAGTCCAACAACTATATTATGGACGGCCTGCCTACACTTCACCGACCTTGGCTTGGCTTTTATATAGGCCTTTTATTGAATAGAACTATACATTCAATTTATAATGTTTGGTAATCACATAGTACATATCTTACCCTCAGGATGGAAGTTTATGGAGTTGACACATCCATTGTGCTTGTTGAGATTGTGCAGCTTCTCGAGTCTGTATACTGCGTGAAGTGACGCATAGAATTTCCGCTCAAACTTTACGGGGCTCTGCACCGTATTACCGCAGGGAAATGTCAGCCCCATCTCACGGTTTACTACTTCTGCAGGAAAAAGAAATGTTGCATTCATATCATTAAAATCCAAAATGTACATTTAAACTAGCCGGTTTCTTCCTATGTCAATAAACTAATATTGAATCAAGACATAAGTTAATGTTATGAGGTTGCCATTTTTGGTAGACCCCGCCTTAAAATGAACAAGAATTATGGTAATAACATGATTGTAAGAGTGAATACAGTATGGGAATCAATGAACATCTGAGCGGGATTTGTTTTGTAAGGTCAGGAGGGCGCCCCGCGAGCGCGCGACCATTTGTTTCGTGGCAGCTGTTCCTTTGTTTTCGGGTATCTATAAATATATGGATACCTTCTAAAGCATTGGAATAAAACTAATTTTACGGATTATATCGCATTTTTTTACGTTATTGCTTCCCGATGGTTCCTAATGGTCACTTCTAAATCATTTATGAAAATGATATAATGTAAGTTTAATCTACATTTAATGCTCAAGCTTACTAACATATTTATTTAAATATAATTGATACTGAATCAAGAAAAGAGCATTGTATGTAACATTTGACGTTTGATTTTTTTAAGAAAAATAACAGTATGATTAAAATAGATTGTGCGTCAAAAAAAAGTGCCAATAGACTTCATCTAGAATTTTTGCAGAATTCTTTCATTAATTAATTTGATAGATACTTCATTAAACTTATGCAAATCATGAAAGAAAAAATCGGCGACGTTTTGGAGGTTACGAAATTTGTTATACTAAATTTAAATTATAATTAAATATAGTATATACTTTTTATACTATATCACATAAACTTTGCAAAAATAGGTTATCTGCATGATTGGGAAGATTATTTTCTAAATCCGTTGCATAGCTTGGAAAGAGTTAGCAGATAAATAGATACACAGAGACAATTCTTTTTAAGCTACCTTCATATAAATTGATTTATAATTTTATCAAGAAAAAGGAAAATTATTCTTAGCTTTATTTCCACCATAGATTAGCCTTTATTTTTTACCATAAATAATCTTTAATTTTGTGTAGACATTATCTGCCATATATATTTGTAGGTTTAATAAGTTTTATGTCACTAACCTCTTAATATCATATAATTATGCTTTGGTCTCTCTTTTGTAAGTACTTTGGGAGTTGGTCCATAAAGTTCCTCTGTATTGTTTCCTAACAAATCTTCATTGTTGAGCATTCCAATGATTCGCGGAGCGTTAGCCCAAGCGCCATCATCATCACTCGAGTCCATTGGTTGGAATCGGAGATTGTCACTCTCAAAACTGTAGTGGGTGTATGAACTGTTGCTGCTGCCACTGGTACTCCCGCTGCCAGAGCTTCTGTATAAAGGACAATAACTAACACTAAGCAACCATATGTTTTAGCACTTTAACTTAAAGTAAGAGGCTAATAAACTTATTTATATAAACTAATTTAAGAGGCTGCCTATTTAAGTATCTGAATGTTGTAGAAATTATAAAGATATTTCTTTGGATGTAGCAAATCAATTCATGGGAAAAGAATTTCTCTAAGTTCTGCAAAAAGAATTGGAACCTAAAGAACTTGGCAGACCCCAATTAAGATGGATGAAGATCAGGACCATTGTCATTGGAGGAGATACCAACAGAGCCTAAATAAAAATAGGAAACTGCCAGTTGAATATAGCAAACATTCACCATATTAAATATTTGAACCTGTACTGATTATGACTCTGAAATTATACTCACGAACTTGATGATTCCTGAGAAATTATTGTCATAAGCTGTTGCATTTCATCTCCCTCAGTATTATTATCTTCTGGAGATATGCTTGGCTCACTAGACAAATCATCAGAGTCTGTGGAAGACTCACTGTTGTTAGCTTCAGGTGTTTTTCTTTTTCTATAATTTCTCTCGCGATTGTGGTGACGAATGTTTTGCATCATAGAACGAACCATATTGTCTGATGTGCCAACATTTACCACGACATTCGAAGGCCCAGAGGCAGACAAAAGATCATCGCTGCTGGCACTTTCCGATTTATCAGGCGATATTCCACTGTCTACTACATCTTCTTTATTACTACTACCCTCCACAGCTAATAGAACAAAAATGAAATGTTATTTACATCGCTAAGAAAGGTACAAAAAGCTAAAACGTACATACAGAAATATTGATTTTTACCTGCATCCTTCGTGCTGTTATGAGAGCTTCCATCGTTTAATTTCAACTTCTTCCCACTTAATTTTCGACTCTCAGGGGAATCTTTAACCTCGTCATCGCTTGACGAATTATCTTCCATATTTCCCCAAGTTTATTGTCGCCTCAATCGAAAAATAGCACACAAGTTGCAATACCTACGGCAACCTACGACTTAAAATGTTAACTAAACAGATCACGATATTATTTTACATTAATACACAACATAATTCAATGAGATGAAGGATGGAATTTTTTTCCTATTCTTTTCCTGACTTAATGATTTTTATTCTATGCCAAGAAAGATATAAAGACTATTAACAAAAGTAGGCAACGCAAAATATTTTTATTTTTAATAATTAGCTTTCTACAGATAAATTTAACTGTAATTACAATTAAAGAGAATTGAATAGTATTCGTAGCTTATTAAAATAATGTTGGTTCTTTTATTCATATTTTATACAAAAGTAATTTTATAACGGACATTTGCGGTATTACATTATCTTCATGAAAATGTACTTACACTTACACTTGCACTGAGTTTTCTACATATACAAGAAATCGGAACCAAAAGTTATAGATTGCCGCAAAAAAATAATAAATTGATAATTATGACGTTGCGATTGTTTGAATATTTTCCAGTTATGTGCTAAAAGGCGTTCAGCAGTTTCTCGACATTTTCACTAGAAAGCAACTTATTTTTAATAGCTACATAAATGAATGGTCTACATGGAGTACAACATCGAGTCCTATTTACCACTATTAAACCATATTAACCTTTAAAACGTATTCGCTTCTACACAAATTATAATGTGGAAAAAAAAGGCTTAACCGCAATCGAAAGTTCACTTGAAGTTGCGTATTCTTTTCTCTCGAACTCATTCATTACAGAAAATAAATTGTACTGAATAAATTGTAATGATTATTACTTTAAAATATAATTACTTATAGTAACATGTAGGTGAAGTTTTAAAATCCGTCATCGGTGTTTTTTCATAGTGGTATAAATACGCCACATATATTTATTATAGCTCTAAAGAGCAAGAACCTAGAGCTGTATGTCGTCATGCCAAAGTCAGAGATTAACAAAAAAACGTTTCACATCAAGTCAAGCGTCAAACGTCAAACACAGTCAAAAACAGAAATTGACCGAAACATTGTATTTAAGTTTATATTAATAAAAATGTTTCCTCGTAACGATTTAATAACTTTTATGGATCTGCTTGACTTAGATGAAGAAGTTATCGATTGCCGATTGGCAGCAATAATGGAACGATCTAACTTCGGCGATAGCCATATTACAAATGCTTTACATTTGTTAAAATACAAACAACTTATTAATTTAAGAGAAGATTCGGATTGCGATAATGATAAAGAATTTTCCTTCGTTAGTAAATTATTAACCAACCTACAAGAAGATAACGTAGATAATATTTGTAAAATAGTAAATGTTGTATTATCTCTCAACCCAAGCAGTTTAGTGTCTAAATCAGAACATTTAGTACAACAAATTTTGTGCAATATGGAGTTACCATCAAAACCTCACAAACCGTTGTCGAATATTGAGGACGAAGCAACTGAAACACTGCTTAATTTAAAAGTGTGCAGTAGCATAGTTGAAGCAGTTGTAAATAATAGTCAAGTTCTAACTCTACCATTTATGGAAACACCATTGGAAAATATCCTGTACAGCAACCAAGATAAACTAAAAGGCTATTTTTTAACTAAGACAGTTCCTTTATTCTTCAAAGGTGTCCATGGTTATGGTATACTGGATAGAATTTGGGAACATCTTGTGCAGCTCGATAACCAGGTAGAAATAGGTTTGAAAACATTAAGTTGCCTTTCAGACTACTATTTGCCTAGTAAAGATGGCAATGCAATAACTTTAGAGTCAGAAATTGTATTTAAACATCATTTTTGGGAGATTGTTTTAGAAGGGTTAATGTCTGATTCAACAAACAGAAAGATGTCCATTTATCTAGCTAAAAGAGCACTTGATTATTTAAGGTTCCTTAAAAAAGATGCCCTTATAATGTCTCAGGATAAAATCATATTTAAATGGACCTACATAAAAGTGGAAGAGCAGAAAATAATGTGGGACAATTTCTTTATTGTGCTAGATAGTTTGGAGGAAAAACAAAGTAATATTGTTCTACCATCACTAAGACTTCTTGAAACATTAAAAGATATGCCAGAATGTTGGCTAAATTGCATATTCAATGTTGGCCTAAAGCATGATAATACACAAGTTCGTTTAAAATGCATTGAAAAAAGATTAAAGAGCAAAATATATGTTGCATCTGAAGCACAGACCCTTTTAGAAGCCCTGAATGACACATACATCTTTGACAAGAATACTGATTATAATGTGCTTAAAAGTATATTATCAAATGTGTTTTCAGATATAAAAACTTTAATGTGTATTATTACAACAATGCCTGAAATTAAATGGGCCCCTGTGCCGTTGTTTCATATAAGTGAAGTGTTGGCAAGTGTACGAAAAGATTTATTGAGTAGATATGATCAAAAAAGCATTTCCCAAACTATAGTAAATATTTTAAAAATACCTTGTAATAATATTCTAATACGGAGAGCAATTCTTGTAAATATTTCGCATTTAGTTGGAAACTGTTGTAGAGGGTTGCACTGGAAAGAATATTTGAATCTATATTCACATTTTCCATTTGAGTACCACATGGAAGAGAGTAGAAATAGCAACCCTTTGCTGATGTATTTAAGAGAAAACACTTTGATACATGCTGATGATATACAGTCATTATTCATACTAATTACAACTGTAGAAAAAAATATTGATTTTGGTTTATTTTATATTGAAACACACCCTGTAGAAGTTACTGGATTATTAACACTAATAAATAAAATGATTTTAAACATCCAAGATATCAATCAAAGACAATTTGCAGATAAAACTAAATGCTTTGATGACGTAGTATCTCTTACCAAAATTTTTAGTAAGACTACAAGAAAGAATAATTCAGCTATAGAAAATATAAATCTCATCACAGCAACAGCTTATAAAACTATACTAGAATACTTGATCTGTCTGTTGAGAAGTGATACACATTTGAGTGTTCTAGAGATTAATACACTATTTGCAGGATTAAGGCCAATGATGGCCAATTTAAGTGATTACAATTCAATAGAAACTGTGTTACAAGTAAACAAGTCATGTGTTCTGATGCTTACAGAAAATCCAGTTGCTTTGGAGGCAAAGATTTTATCTGTACATATATTATGTTGTTTACTAACAAGTCCATTGATGTTAGAGTATCATAGACATGAAATATTTGCTTTAGATGAATTCCTAAATCTAACAAAGACAGGATTGGATGAGCCAAGTGTAAAAGAAAAAAGTGGCAGAATTAAGAACATTTTGTATGAAAAATATTGTGAAATTTTATACAATATAATTAAAATCAATAAAAGCAATTTGAAAACAGCGCCAAAAGAATTTACAAGCTTTATTGACAATGCAGTAGAATGTGGGGGTTATGGTTGCTTGATTTGGGTTCTCAAAATTATGAAAGAAATGATTCCAGTGTTGGACGAGGAATTTGATTTGTCATCATTTTTAGAGAGAATGTGGAAAGAGATTGAAGAATTAAAAGCCAATAACCAATATGTAAAATGTATTGAAGAATTTGTCAATATTATAACTGACAATACACTACTAAATAGGCCTGAATATAACAACCTATTTTTATCCTACTGGCATAAAATAATTGAGTATGGCCCCATAAAAAACACTCCATTATTCTTTTTAATAAGGCAAATCAAAGAAAAAGATTTATTCAAATTTGGTCAGATTGTGTATGCTCTGTGTGACATATTACTTTTTTGTCCCATTCCTAGAAAAGATCAGAGGTGAGATTTCTCCAGTATGGTATGTAATAAGGTAATTCATTTTTAAGCAGATTTAAAATATAAGATATATTCATACATTTTTTGTTATTTCAGAATAACTGATAATTTGTCAATTGAAATTTTAAATCAATCAAAATATGGCATAGATAATACAAGGTAAGAATTTTTACTTCAGTCCATGTAAATAGTGTCACAGAACTCAAACATTTACAAAAAATCTGTAGTTGTTGCATGAATATGTTGATTCAATCAGGGAAGTATTACAACCTCAAAGAATGCCATAAATTTAGAATGATATGCAGTGGATTCTGACTATAATGATGCTGTAGGGACCCCTAATTGCCGCATCTATAGTTGTTATATCCATAGGTACACAGAAAGAAAGAAGTAACTGACTTTTAGATATAACCTAACAAACTACAATGTATGCATATGTATGTACGTACAAACAATTGTTTCTAAACATTTACTAACCATAAACAAATAGATGAAATCTACATAAATTTATAAATCTATTTCAACTCTTTAAGTGAAGGTTTGAAGCCGAATCAATTCTCTTATGACTTCATTACCTACATACCTTTTCCTGTAATAAGCAAAGGGGAGGGGGGCAATATAACTGTAACATTGACTTTTAGGTTTTACTGATGAATATGCAGATAGTGGTGGTCAGTTACTATTATGACTTGTTTTTGTTGACATATGACACATTTACTTAATATTTTTTTTTTGTCCATAATTAATATTTATTTAAATCTTAATCTTCTTTTCAGTGTCAATGTCCATTTCAATTTCCACATACAGTATTTATCATATTTTGCATTGAGTAAAGTTGATGATAGAGAAATTTTGAACACAATAATTACCTTTATTATAAATAAAATCAATGTACTATTTACCGGCAAAAAACGCTATCATGGTAATTCGAAATCTCATAGAACATTATTAACAGCTATGCAAACTTTGCTTCTGATATTATTGAAATCCAGAGATGTTAACATGGAGCTTACAGCTAACTGGTGTATGGATCTATTAGGTTCCATACCACACCAGCCGAGCGTTAGAATATGTTTGGAGTGGTACATAGCACTTTACTATTGTTTCAAGGTAAGACATCAATATGTAAGTAATGTACAAATAGACCACCATTGTTATACTCTTTTCACTAAAGTCCCAAATATAAAGGGGCGAGCTTATTGTCATAACTTGGATAGTTATGGACCCAATCTACGATCAACATTTATAAATAAATGGTGATTGTTGTAAACAAACAAACGTCATTTACCATACATTTATTGCAGCCATTACACTTTGTATACTTTCATTGGAAATTATGAAATTTTGTGGAAATTGTGAGATAAAGTGAATAGAAAAAAGCGTACGTACTTTTTCTTTGATATATTGCACGGTTTTGTACAATATTTTAGTTCATTTGTTGTTAAATGTTTATGTTCCTCGTCCATTAATCAGATCCAAATTACATGGACAAGTTACTCGTTCTATAACTACAGTTTTAATCATTATTTTGTCATCCGGATCTACGGCATGTTTTATTTGTTTCTTGATCCCAAAGAGTATCTTCTGGGACTTTGATGGATGGAGAACTTCAGAAAATTTGTGTGTAGAGGTTCCTCAGGTCATCATTATTTTTCGCGATAGCTACGCGTGTGTTTTTGCTATGTCACCTGGATACTGGTACTTTCTAGGATTTTATTTGCATTGGTATATAAGCTGTAAATTGGTCTGTTGTTTAGGTTTATATTGACGAAGGTGTTAAATTACGCTCTTCGTTCGCGATCAGATTTCTGAGATTACGGTGATAGTATTTAGAGCTCCCTGTTTTCACTTTCATTGCTTTTCTAAAAGCTTCGTCCCGCAGCCTCATCATGAACATATATTACTACAATATTACTACCCGTGTGTATCAAATATATAAAGGATATATCTATTAAAAAAGTCCCAAGGAAGGCGTTTTAAATCTTCATTGAATATATTTACATATAATTACTGGATGAGGATGGCAGAGGATCGATCTTTGTGGCGATCAATGTCGGAGGCCTACGTCCAGCAGTGGACCAAAATGAGCTTAAACGACGGCGACGACTGTAATCTATATGATTAGAACATTTAACTGACTTATTGAATAATCATCAGGGCGTATTTCTTACGAAATATGCATAAAACTACGCTTCAATAATATTTCTTTTTCAGGAAGTCAAAATAACCGAAAATATGGTGGAACATTTTAAGTCGAAAAACATACCGCTAACGTCACAATTTATAATCTTGTACTGGATCATTAAGTTCAGAATAAAGCACGGTTCATTGAAGAGCGATGAATATAAATTTGTAATGGACACGCTACTTTATCACACGATGGGTCAAATGTTCAGCTTGAGACTGCATTCGCAATATCTCGCTACAAAACTTTACGACTTGAATGAAAATAAATCGGACCAATACAATTTCACCATACAGGTGATAGTTAAAACGTTCGCGGACAGTGCAGGAGACAAGGGGTTTATAAAACTTCAAAAAGATTATTTTGTAAACGACTTTGACCTCGTCATGGATTTTATACCAAGTTTTATATTTTATTTCCTGCCGAGATATTGTGAAATGTATATAAGTGAGAAAGTGGATAAAAGTTTCATAAAAACCATTCTGCAAGATATCGATGACAATTCATTTGCGAAAGTTTCGAAGAGCGTTTTTAAGACCGAATGGACAAAATATCAAAAAAGACATGATAATATTTACGATGTTTTCATAACAGAAATGAAAGAAGCTGTACACGAAGAGGAGGCAAAGGGAACCATTCAAAAAAAATACGTGCCGTGGAAGAATATGAGTGACATGAACATGTACGAGCTTCAAGATAAGGTACTTAACGCCTCTGTAAAATAGTATGATTTTTTCTAGTTTTTCTTTCGGTTTCTTCCAATTGCTAGATGACACCGGGATCTTATGATGTGGATTAAGATTACATGTAGAGGAACTATATTATTCTTTTTTGTTGTCAGAAGGGCAACAAAGGTGAACTTATAGTGGTTGCCTCATTGATCGATAAATTGCCGAATCTAGGAGGATTGGCGCGCACTAGTGAAGTGTTCGGCATCAAAACTTATGTAATCGACAGCCTGCGTCACTTACATGATAAACAGTTCCAAGGCTTAAGGTATGCTTTAAAGTATATGCGAAATCATACAATGATTTACTTATTTACCTCGGCTAAGAAACGAATCCAGGCGTAACAACTTGGTATACTAACTTTAAGCTAAATCAGTTGAACTTGGAAAGTTTATTTTATTTAAATATTGATACTGTTCATCAATCACTGGAGATGTGACTAGTGGGAAAGATCCTCTTACGATTTTATATTTATTTCTAAGTCATTCTGACCAACTGACAGAGCCTATTTGGCATAATGAAACACTATACAGTTAGAATTCTATGAATATACGATATAAAATAATAGATAGCCTTAGAATTAAGCTACTCTGAAAAGGTAAGCTTTACCTAAAACCGTTAAAACTTAGGATGCTCTTTGAAGATGCCGATAAGCAATAAAATGGTCTAAGTTGAGTTTATGTGCCTTTTGGAGATCTTATTTCTGAATGGCGGCAAGCTGTCATTACATATATGTCTGCGTTGTTGATGACGTTATACTCGGTACATATGCTTTATTTACTTGTTACCTCTTTATAAGTTATTGTTTTTTTCTATTCAGCGTGTCTGCGGAACGTTGGATTGACGTGGAAGAGGTTCGACCCTGTGGTCTAAAGCAATACCTTATGGAAAAGAAGTCAGAAGGATATTCAGTAGTCGCCGCCGAGCAAACCTCGTCCAGCTGTCAACTGCAAACATTCAAGTTTCCAAAAAAGACACTGCTGTTGCTTGGGTAATAATTATTGTACCTAAAATAAAATAAAATGTAATTTTTTGCTGCTAAACCAATACTAAAGATAATAGCAAATCAAAATTCGGCACAGGGACATGTTTACTTTCACATCGTACATCGAGTTTCATATATGTATGTTGACTAGCCTTTGGCCAAAACTTCGAAGATATAAAACACCATATACCAGAGCAGTGGTGTGATCGCGGGTTCGAACCCAGGCAGGCGCTTTACTATGTGTAATTTATTTCATCACCACTGCTCAAAACGGTGAAGGAAAACATCGTGAGGAAACCGGCATGCTCTAGAACCACCCATTCGAAGACATGTGACATCCGCCAACCCGCATTGGGCCAGCGGGAACATTCTAAAAATGGCCGATTTATTATTATTATTATTAAACACCTAGTAAATTATAAAACTACGAAAACAGTTACAAAAAACTCATAGCGTTAACCTTCCTTATTTAGAACTTAAGACAATATCTGACAGTGGTCTGTTGTCAAATAAACAAGTGGTCATATTTTAGGTACCCCTTGTTCCCGTGTACAATTATGAAGTTTAATCCAATTTATTTACAGACATGAAAAGGAAGGCGTACCTTGCGATATTTTGCCTCTGATGGACTTTTGCGTTGAGATCCCGCAACAAGGCGTGGTCCGGTCTTTGAACGTACACGTCACCGCTGCCATCTTTGTTTGGGAGTACACAAGGCAGATTATATTGTAACAATTATATAACAAATAAATATTCGTCTTGCTTAATTCTACCTAATACCTCTCCTCTCTTTCGTCAGGGGATACTTGCACGGCCCTCTTCTTCGTGCTACCCGGGGGGCAACCTTAGAGCGAGCCCCGAGCCAGATGTTGGGCTTGCGCCCAGCATCGCTACCATCATCGGACGACGAATGGTCCGACATGAAGGCGACGTCTTCCTCCTCTCCTTCTCTCCGTTTCGTTTTTGTTTTGTTAAAGGTTTTCCATTTTGATTCCCACGAGAAGGGTCCATCTAAATGTCCACCCCCGGGTGACACCCATTCCGCAGGGTAAGGCTACATACTGTAGAGGTCGCCAGGTATCTAAAGGTTTTAACGACTTCGCTGTCGGGTTTTTATAGAGTTTTCCTTTCTCGTGAGCCGGCCGAAGGCGAGCCCTCCGCTCTAGTGCGTCGAACTCCATAACGTCGATTCAATGGAGATCTTTGAAGAGGACACTAGGTTACGGGCTGCTAGAAGGGTCGGCGTGTCCCCCCTAGTTTCGGACGGTTTGTCCCCGTCGGCAGTGTTAGTGCATGCCGGGGCCGCCCTCCCTTTTCCCTCCCCAGTGTTTGGTTCGCAGGGCTTTCGCGCTATCCCGGCTACAAGCCGGAGCATTACCCTATCCACCACCCGGGGACGCGCCACGTCTGAGTTCACCTCTCCGCCCACTGAAACAACCCAGCAGGTCCGTGGTAACATAGCCCACCTAACCTATCTTTTTTTTAATGTTAGTCCGAAAGGCATTTCGTTTCAACGCCTAAAAGTAACTTCTGGCACTCGCATGCCGCTACTTCGGCACGCTCCCTTAGCTCGTGTGGCTGACATAGCCCAACTTAACCCATCTTTCTTTTAAAGTTTCGTTTGAATGGCTGAGAGTCACTTCTGGCACACGCCTTCTGTCTACTTACCACTGGTTGCTTGAGTCTTAGGACCCCGCTGCCGGTCAAAACTAAGGATTTTTATACGATGTATTTTAGAATATCTGTTGTTTTTGTAGATTTTTTAAAATAAATTGTAAATATATAATATGTAAATGGGGTTATGGAACTTCATGCAGTTTAATTTTTTTTACTATCTGTGATGATTGATAAAAAATAAGTTAAAACACATTTCTAATGTCACAAGAACATAAAATTTAGTTAACATAAGAATATTATCTATGGTGGAATAATAGCATTAATGTTGTTTATCTTTTTAAGTATGTCATTTTAGATATATTTTTTTATAACTATTTTTTAAACCTGTTAGTATTGTAAAAACTAAAAATATCTCCTTTTAGAGCAACACAAATTTTTATTTCGCCAAACCGACAAATATTTATTGTGGTAAATACATATTATAAAACACAACATTATGTTTAAATTGTAATAATAAAAAATGAAATAAAGGAGTTAAAAATACATCCTACGAAATTAAAAAATTGAGATACATATGTAACAAACTGTCAATTGAAAAAAAGTAATACCAGTACACATAATAAAACAAATTAAAATCTTTCATTGCTGCCCTACCTTTGACATAACTCGTCAACTTTGACAACTCTGGCAACCCAGATTGACGTATGATTAATTCACGCGCCATTAACTACATGTTATTCGATGAGATGGTAGACACGTTAGATTTTGAACGATGTGTGAATGCGGGAAATAAAATGATTGGGGCTATAGGCACAGTAGTGAGGAATGAGAATATGTATATGATGGCTCGTCTGGCATACACAATGGATGCTGAGGTATCGGTTTGCCAGGAAAAGCATGCTAGTAGAGTTAACGCGTTAAGATCGATCGATCCTTAAGAAGTATGTTAGGCGTGACTTATAAGGGAAAAGTCTGGCTTAACAGTGGACGTTGTGGCTAGAATTAAGAAAGGCATGCTTCGGTGGTTCGGGCACGTTGAAAGGATGAATGAAGAGAGAATAACGAAAGAAATCTATGTTGCAAAAGTGGTAGGGGACGCAAGCATGGGTGTGTACCCAGGTACAGGGGGGAGGGCTGCCCCCCTGTAAATTGTATGCCGACGTTATAACTTACTTTACATAATATTATGCGTTAACTTAAAAAAAAAACCGCAGACGAATTTTCGTCTATCATCGGTTTAGACTATACTATACCAATGGTATGTTAAATGGTCAGGTAACAAAGGTATAGTACGTTATAAACCGTTTTGCTGGAGATTCTCGGAAAATTACTTTGAAAACAGATATCTTTTTAAATTATTTAAACCAATTTAATAGAATATGTATTGTATATTAGTTATTAATAGTGTATATTTAATAGAATATTATTTACTAGTGATCCGCCCTGGCTTATATATGGTTGCTAGGGTGTATGACCGGATACGAGTCCGTCGCCAAAGGGGTGGAGGCGAACTAGTTGAGGTACTCGAGCTGGTTCGATTGCCCCCCCCCCCTGGGTCAAAAGCTGGGTACGCCTCTTTCCCTAGGATATCTTATATCGATAAAAAGGGCGTTATGGAGAACCCATAACCGACGAGCAAGCATGCATAGATGTATGAATATAGAAGAAGCGATAGAGGTGTGCCAAGATCCAAATGGAAATCCATCATCTCTGCCCACCCCTCTGGGTCACGGGCGTGAGCGCATAATTATTTTATTACTGTGTGTTGCTTAGTCAATTAGCGACGAGTGTAGACAACAGAGCCAATGATTACTTCGCAATGGTGATAGACAAACTAGCTGCTATCCATGCCATCACAATTAGCTATCGTGAGAAATCTTTGTTTCAGATAGCACGAACAAAATTATTCATGATAATTTAAGGTAGTTCCAAATATTGGTCAGTATTTTGTAAATATAAAGGGCAAGGTTAGGTTTTTTTTAGTTATAAGGTAGTGTATGAATTACAATGGCCATGCGCACATAACATCTCCCGTCATTTTTTTTTAATATAAGAACAGCTAGCATCTCTGGCAGCGGAGCTACTGCATGTCAAGGGAGTATTACTTGACAACAATCTTCTCATCCCACGACTAACTTGCAGTGTCTGCGTGAAACCCACCACAGTTGAACGAGTGTCTGCAGTTTTACCATTTGACAAGATGGGCTGTTGTGAAGAAGGCTTCAATAAACACATTGTAGGAAGATCAGTAACAGATAAAAATATCTCATGTAATATCCCTGTACAAGATGTAGGAGTGTACAAGCTTGATTGTGAGTTTGGACTATCTTATATAGGATAAAGAGATAAATGATAAAATCTGTAAAATTACTTTTATTCCAAGATGTTTTATTCCCAATCAACATTCACTTAGTATCTGTTACCAGGGCTGGTATCACTGGATCTTAGTTTACCTACCTTCCTTTCCCTGCATAGTCATTATTTTTACGTCTAAAACTGGATCCAACCTGCTTTTTTAAAGTTTAAGCAAACCTCAATATAATAAGTTTCATGTTAACACAGAAACCACAAGTCCTAAATGCATTTAGTCATATTTTTTGTTATCAGTGATGATTTGTAATACTTTTACACCAACTTTTATAGGTGGGACAAACCTCCCTAGTATTGCTGGCATTGTCATTCGATGACTAGCAAATCATTTTGTCTAGTCATATTATCCTAGTGTAGAAGTTGTTATGTCAATACAAATAAGTTTTAAACTGTATAATTTAAAAACTTTCCATTATCCTGCATAAATGCAAATAAATCTTTCTATTAATTTAAGTTACCATTTTATTGGGATTACAAAACACCTTAACAATGTTAGGCAAAATTGTAATTCTAACAGGCTTAACTTCAAATTCTTCCTTGTCAATATCTATAACTACTTCTGCACCAGATTCATTGGGTAAGAGTTCCACAGTCCTCGCTGCAATGTATTTGGTGTTTTCATCTATACCTTTAAGTCGTCGCCAACCTTCAGAAACAAATTCAGAGTAACTGTACTTATTTTTGCCTAATACAATGCTAAGGGAAGGGATTTCTGCATGGCCAAATCTTTGAGTTCTAATTCTAAGATCGCTCGTCTTGAAACATATTTCTTGCGACGTCGCGCACTCGGGGTTGACAGTGGTGGTGACTGTTTCGCTTGTCTGCGTACTCGGCATGAAGAAACTCCATTTTCTCTTTACTTCAGGTCGTTTCTGTACACAGTTGCTACATCCAGTGCAAGGGGGTGTATATTTGATCACACCGCTGCAATTCCAATTCAGAGATTCTTTGTATCCATTGAAAATATATGAGGCATAATCCCTAAGTGACCCATAAAACCAATATTTGTCCCTCCTTGCCATTGTATCCCTAAATGCACCCCATTCTAGAGAATTCATTGCAAAAATAGGTCTACTTGGTGGTTCTTCTTCATGCACCAATGGTTCAATTTTCATGGCATCTTTCCACACAGTATCTCCTTTAATGATAGCCATACATGCTTCTATTAATTGCTTAACTTTATCTACGCCTTTTCCATCCTGAAATAAACTATTTCCTAGGCTATTGGTGCGTCCCAATGGCAAGATTCCGAGTGGGAATTTATTTGCCCCATCATTTCTTCTTAATAAACCTGAAAACAAATAAATATAAGATCACAATTCACCAACATTTAGGCAGTGCAATGCTAACACTTTCTATTTGGAGTTACTTGACAGTGTGTATTGATACCGGAATTATTATTTTTTTTATGAAAGAAGTCTAGTAACTAATTACTATTTTGATACATCTGAACATAAAGACTCAATTGCCATGTAACCTTTGCTTGTAATAATAATAATTTACTGTCTACCTGTGACAGTTTCTGCGAAGGTTCCATCACCACCCGCAACAATGATGGCTTCTGTACCACGTAGGGTTTCCACAATTTCTTTAGCATTACCTTCTGATGTTGTCTGTATTACATCAACCTAAATATTCATAATACTTTTAGAACAATTTACAAACTTTTTACAAATTTTCCACAGATTATATTTATTATACCTGCATTAAGCAATATCTACATGGTTGACTATGGTACAAAGTACAGTGAGTCATGGTAAACTCAATGTTTTTATGTTTTCAATTGTTTTTCTATCGAATAAGTGTATATCAAGTGACTGCTAACCACAGGCTGCTGCACCCAGCAGTGAGTTGACAACCTTTAATGGACCGACAAGGGACATATATCATCATCATCATCAGCATATATCGGTCCATCTGGAAGGAGAGCCTCCCACACTTCTGGTCCCTTCCATGGCCTCCATTCCAGGATTTTCCTCCCCCATCTGTTGTCGCTTGCTAGACAGATATGACTAGCCCATTGCCACTTCAGCCTTTTGACTTTAAGAACTATGTCGTCTACCTTAGTTCTCCGTCGAATTTCTTCGTTCCGGATTCTATCCCTTAGAGAAACACTGAGCATGGTTCTCTCCATCGATCGCTGTGTGACTTTTAACTTATGGATCAGCCCTACCGTCAGCGTCTAAGTCTACCTGGTTACATCATTAAACTGCCTAGTAGCCAACCCGCATGCCCAGTGTGGCGACTTATGGGCACAACTCCCCAAATGAAGGGACATATAAGAAAGACTATATTTTCTCTTCCTATTCATCCCCTCCCTCCCGAATGGATGGAGAAGGGATTAGGACTGAAATTGGGCCTCAGATGCCTCACTCATCTGATGAAACACAGAAACATACTTCAGACCTTTCTTCTGTTAGATTGTGGTATTACACCAGTCTGACCAACTCATTTGTTCAACAGATAATGTAGCTGCGGGATCTACCACTGATAAAATACTTTAATAAATATACTATATATATATTTTTATATAATATATTTTTATTTAATGAATTATTTATTAGCTGAATACTATCAAAAGTTGTAACTTACTTGCAATCCAGCTAAATGTAGTAATGGCTCGCAGTATTTCTCGAAATCCCGTTTTGCTTTTCTTTTATTTGCTACGGGGTTTAGAATAACGGTAACAAGAGTTGGATTCCTCTCCATGGGAATCATAGTATCGCCATATTTGACAGCTTCTCGACATGCCGCGCGCATCAGAATGTTAATTCTAAAATTAAATAGATGATGACCAAAACAGTGAAAGAAATCCCTACTAATATAAATGTGAATGTTAGTTTGTTTGTTACGCTTTTACGCGAAAACTACTGAACCGATCATCATGAAACTTTGTACATATATTCTTAGAGGTATTAGAAGTTACATAGGATACTTTTATGACAAAAATTGTATATAAAAAGTATGTATGTTCCCTATAGAACTCCGAAACGCCTGAACCGATTTCGATGAAATTTACAGGGATTGTCCAGATTGGCACATTCCTGTATTTGGTAGCGATCATATCATCATAATTAGTGGTAACCGGGCGAAGCCGAGCGGGTCACTTGTGTACTATATAAAAATTATCTAATTTTAATATATAATACTAACTCATATTTTTCCTTGACCGTCGCAGCACCATAATATAAAGCAACAATACCAACAGCAGATTTTTTCCAATTATTTCTAATTGTTTTACTAAATTTTATTATTCTCTGCATCATAAAATGTTCTTACAACGTACGTTTAGTATTTTTTTTTAGGTTAGGGTTTAGATTAAAATGTCAATGTCAGCCAATATTTTCAGTTGTAAAAATGTCACGGACACCATCCTGCCACCATACAGTTGTTAGTTCCTTACTTTACATTAAAAAAAATTGACTACACTCGAGGGACCCCCCACTACTCTGCTACGCGCACAAATCGTCAGATTATTGAAATGCTCACTTATCAATATATAAACAAACCCCTCCTATCTTTCTGACGCGCTCGAGTTTGTACAAATTTAATGATCTACTCTAAGCGTGTGGCTCTATATAGACAACTGATTTTTGGTGTAGGATTGTGTAAGGGAGGGTACTTTCTTAAGTACACTCCCTTAACACTCTATTGAGTGTCTATGTAAATCTGACGCGCTCCATGATGTACAGAAGTTCGCCCTTCGGCTCCCGTACCAAAGGTTTGCGAATCGAAGTCACAACTTGTTTGCGCTGCGGCGACAAATCAATCAATGATGTGACATTGATATTTTGAAATA
The DNA here is from genome assembly GCA_029849275.1 of Papilio elwesi. Classification (NCBI taxonomy): domain Eukaryota; kingdom Metazoa; phylum Arthropoda; class Insecta; order Lepidoptera; family Papilionidae; genus Papilio; species Papilio elwesi. The sequence goes on along the minus strand of CM056693.1, from coordinate 11,912,735 downwards.
AAAACTTACGAGTGAAATGTTATTTTCAATCATCAATTTTTCGCTCACTGCGGCTTTTGCAGCCTAAATGAGCGTAAAATACAACAACCTACCATTGCACGCACAGTAAGTTCTTAGTTAGTGAGTTCCTAGGCGATCGGTAACAACCATAGAGTAAATTGAATGTAATGAAAATTACATTTGTGATACGATACTGACAACTGAGCCTGACAGCTCTCGTAGGAGTATATTTTTATTTGGCAGATCAGATTTTCATTACATTAAATTCGTCTTCATTTTTATTATTAGAAAATGTTCTTAATGTTTTATTTTTACATTGTATACTAACATTCATAATGAATCTTATTAGTGAAAAATTCACCGATTGTTGGGTACTTTGTAAATCTAGATCAAATCCAGGAAAACAGTATTATTTTAATACAAAGACTCGCGAATCCTCTTGGATTAAACCCAAGGTATATTTTGCAATTTATTTTCTTTGCTTTAGTCGTTGAAATATTTAAGTTTAGGATTTATGAAAGTTTAATCGTTTGACATTTTAAGAAGGGTAATTGTAATTGTTTATGTTAAAGGATGTGCAGGAAAAACAATCTTCCAGCAATAACGTGATCAAAATGGAGATGAAACGATATGAGGCGAAGAATAGAAAGGAGGAACATCGCAAAAAGACTTTAAAACAGAAACAAGGCGACAATAATGCAGAGTCTTCTAAAAAGTCAAAGAATGGTAACTATTTTTTTTTAATTTATTTATTGTTACACCATAAAATGAACACTTATTATGAGCCATAGGATACATTTGTTAAGTGACTGGCTTGGTGAGTGTGATTGCAAATAATTCACCTATAAAGGTGAAAAACACCATGAATTTAACAACAAAAAACTTTTAAACCATTTATTAAGAAAAAAACAGTAGATAACTTTTACTCTCCGTAGATGTGATCTTTGGTAACAGATAAAGTCGTAAAAAGATTGAGTGGGTATACAAAGCTCATCTTTTGGTATATGTGGTGTGTTGTCATAAAATATAATATATATATATATATATACTGCCTAAAGTCATTTATTAAAGGCATGGCAAAAATGGTGATAATTGAAGCTGGAAAATTGGTACTGGTTTTTCTTTTATGTTTAAGAAATTTCCAAACATACATGCCAAAGAAAATTCGAATATCTATTGTAATTTAAATTAAATTTTACACCGACTGTATGAATATTTTTGCTCTTGGCCACCACTAATGAGAACCGAAATAAACTTGTATGTGAACTTGAGGCTTCATAGAGTGATGTCTTAGAGTGTGGTCGAAAAAAGTGTTGTCTACTTCAACCCCAAAAAGACAGGTTTACACATTTAAAGCTAAAAGTAACCCTTTATTATATCTCTTAACTTTGAGAACACTTCCCTGGTTGCCTCAGACATTATAGGTATTTTCTGCGTTGACATATTGAGTAACATTCAGTTTTGTGGTTACCTAGGAAACAAGGCTGAGTTGGCCTCCAAAAAACTTGATGTACCCAAAACTGTACCGGCCTTGCAGCTCTATAAGTTGCAAGTAGGGCTTCACATGGAATACTGTTCACATCTCTGGGCTGGAGCTCCCCAATATAATATAAAATCTATTAACATTACATATGTTATGTACATATAATAAAACTGTAACTGATCGCTGTCTGTACATGGAAGATATTTGAGAAAAACTTTATATATGCAATAAAACCCAAAACAATGATTATTAGAATTTTTGTCTGTTTGTCTGTTCGTTTGTTATTGCTAATCTCAGAAAGGCTTAACTAATTTGGGTGCGGTTTTCAATTATGTGTTGTGGTAAGCTTCACTTAACATTTAGTGTTTGTTTTATCTCAATCGGCTTATAAACAAAAAAGTTATATCAATTTAAAAAACCATGTCAAACATTTGTTTGATAAATATGATATAAAATAGCTGTTCAGTTGAATAGGTTGAACTTTTAGTTACATATGTTATTAGTTATATTACGATCTTTAAAATTATGACGATTGAAGGTTTATTACGGGGTCCTATCCCATAGTAAAGAAAATTAGTTTATACATTGAATTAGTTTATTCGTCAAAACTAGATGGCATTATGTGTTAGTGTTCAAATAAAGAAACGAAATGCGGCAATATACAATCAGAAAACCAAAAGATAATAAAAGTAATTAAATTAAGTATTACTTTAAATATCAAATAACACATAACAACACATTAAAATCAAAATTTGATATTTTAGCGGAAAAAATGCGAACCAGTACGATAATCAATTCTCCATTACTTTGAAATTGTCAAACTTTGAAAATTGTCAAACTTTGAAAATTAGATGGCGCTTATAATTCAATTACATTTTTTTTCAATACTATTTGCCTAATAAAAAGTTAGACTTTTATATTTTAACATATTTGAACATAAAGTTTTGAAAGAAAATCTATACATATAATAAAACTGTAACTGATCGCTGTCTGTACATGGAAGATATTCGAGAATAACTATTATTGGGGGCCTTTATAATTGCAATAAAACCCAAAACAGTGATTTTTTCATTATATATTATGATCTTTAAAAAACGATATATTATTAACTTTAAAATGATGATGATTGCAAGTTTACATAAAGTTCAAAACAGTCAGTCATTGTCGGAGATTTTGCAAGCTTCAGCTAGACACACTGTGCATTGAGATATGCATAGCACACACCTCTTTTGGAGACGTACGCCGCTCCCTGGTAATTATAGTATTTACACGTATGTAGACGATTTTAGGAATGATGTGTGTATTATTTTTTAATAGGTTAGGTTAGTACCTTATTATTCCCGAGGAAGGTTGGCGTTAGGCAGCCGGCCGGCCGTAAACACTGTAGCCAGACCCTATATAGTATGGACTATGGTCACAGTTTAAACAATCATATGTGATTGTTAAGCTTTGCTATGGTCATGTCGATGATGAGGTTAGGGTGGTATTAAGTACCAATAAGTATATTCATTTCGTTTAAGTAAAATTTCAGGGCGAGTGAAACCGCGGGGCACAGCTATAATAAATATAATAACAGTGAGAATATCAGCTGGAAATTCTTAATACTTATTTGGTTGGTGCCGCAGCTTACGAGGTCGTATAACAGCCGTCTTATTTGTTATTGTCAATTGCCTTGAACCACGTGTGTTATTACTTTACCATTTTTTTTACTTTAAAATTGAATAGCAACAACACCGGGTGAAATGTAGCTCTATACAGATAAACAAAACTAAATTGTTATATCAACATGACTGCTCAAGATATAACTGACTACAATTAGGGTACCACTACAGTGTTCTTGTAAAATACGGTTAGGAATGATAGGCATATAAATACCGCATATGTAAAAGTTTATAATTGTAACTTTCTGTAGCGTAGCTGCAATTGAATCCAAAGATCGTCGCAATCAGATTTATATGCATGCATACAACTTCAAGGTTTTTGAGACCATAATTAATACACCGCCTCCTTTTCTTTATTGTGGAACCCGAATCTTTCACGGTCGCGTCCAAAAATTCATTATGAAAAACACTATTATTGACCTTTGCCCCTGAAAAACTATGGGAACAATAATTACTCACAACATTATCACAAAGATTATTACAAAGGTCTAGAGTTTTTGTTAATTAATTGTAAGCATTAAGCCAAGCCCTTGAGTAAAAACAAATATATATAAACATCATGCAATATACATTTACACAAAATATATGACAAACAATTTAGCATTTCAACAAATCGATTATTCAGTTCACTTACATTGCTATGAGCAGCTCTGTGCAGAGATTTTATTGCAGGTGTAAGATGTCCTACACCTTCAACATAAACAGCCTTCTCAACACAGCTGATCCCGAGTGACTTAATTTATTATCTGAGTTATTTTTTTATTTACTGGCAGCATTTATATATATATAAACTTAACTACAATAGAGTGTGGTTAGACAAAGCATTATTATACAACCTGTTACAATAAAGAACATAGGTATCATAGGCACTTTGATCACTTTGTCCAGTTGACAAAAATTTCCTGCATAGCATTGGGAAAACATTGGATTTATATATTGGTGGATGGAGAATATTGATCCAACTGCTGAAGCCGTGCCGTAGAGATTGCACAACCAATCTTATTTTCTTCATGGCATGTGTTGGCATGACAAGGAAAAACTTGAAAAGTAGACTCGGTGTTAGCCACTTCAAGAAGCTGTGGATTAATTTGTTGCGTGCAATTTTTAAGCTCTTTGTGAATTTGTTGCGCCAGCAGTTATATTCCTTCTGTTACAAGTTTATCCACTATAAGTGATATGGTCCCTAACTGGTGCAATTACTTGAAATTCGGTAATGTATTAGCAAACTCACATTTATTAAAGAATTAAGAAACTGCTCTCGTAGATAAGGTGGCCCCCATTCATGTATGGATTTGGTATTATCAATTTGTTACAAAGATTCATTAGATATTTTTTTTAAGTCAGTGAATCTGAATACTGATTTACATTTACGACAAACACTTGTTGAACATAACATAGTGGTTGCTATGTATATAGAAACCACTATGTTATGTTATGTTCAACAAGTAGCTACAATACACTCACAAGTGTATACTTGTGAGTGTATTGTAGCTACTGCAATTATATTGTAATACCAAATTTTTTAAAAAAAAATTCTTTACCATTTTAATTTACAGAATTCCAACAAATGCAGAACTCAAAGTCACGCAACACAATTTCACATGGAGGTCGTCCGATTAATCAAAACAGAAATAAAAGTTCACATGTACTAAAGCCAATAGCAAAAAATTTGGCAAAGAACAGATTAACTAAGCTAAGAAATCAATTAGCACATGAATTGGAGCAGGAAAAGAAGTCAAATGTTGCCAAAAGTTTGGAACCAAAAATTGACAAATTGAGCCCCTACAGCAATGCTCCTGAAACTCCAATTAAAAGTCAACGGTGTGAGCTACACAGTCCGAATTTTCATGAATCAAATTGTACAATAACTTCAGAACCGCTAAGCAATGACAGTCAGGAGACAACTATATCAACATCACAGTTTTTTGCTGCAAACAAAATCATATCATCCATGAAGGCTCAACTGCCAGAGGAGTATGATAACAAAGCGAAACAGAAAGACACATTTGCTGACATAGAGCAGGGAATATGCAGTACCATAACAGGATATCCATCCAACATACATCCATCTACGCCACCTCAGTTCTCTCAAGCTGATAAACTTTTGTCTGCAATCAAGTCAAAGCTTGCCTACAAATTGCCAACAGAAGATAAAACTGTTAACAAGTCTAGTACAGTGGCTTGGCGATTGCAAGCAGCACGGAGTTTATCAACTGATACCGCAAACTTTTTCAATATTAGAGTTGATTCTGGTATAGGAGTTGAACAGATGGATGTGGACAATTGTGTTGTTTATGGCAAGGTATGTATTATTTAACACTATTAGTCCCTGCTTTGTCTGTATGACTCATTAATATCCCATTTATAGTAAGCAGAAATCACCTTATAACAGCTGGTCATTTCTTGGTAATGAGAAAAAAAATAACCTATGTTGCATATTGGATATTCTTTATTACAGCATATAGTGCATGAGGGACCTAAAATTGGTAAAATGTCATTAAACTCATATCAATCTTAGTTTAACTAAAGCTGGCATCTTCACAGTACTTGCACTGATACAATATTTCTTAAATTAAATGATTATGACTGAAAATGCAATAATTTTAAAATAGTCGGCTCTGATTTGAATAGATTTGAAGAAATATTTCATTTAAAGTATGCATGTAAGTATGTATGTGTGTATAATAACTTATTATTATGCATGCTACGCATGTTCACGCGAATCTGTAAGAGTTTCCCCTACCAAATATTGTCTAAAGAAATTTAATACTTGAAAATTAATTTGTTTCAGGTGGATGGGAACAATCCAGACTCCAGCGATACCAGTTCTGCACCAAGCATGTTGAACACGATACGGACTAAAGCTGTAATAGTTGTTGATACAAACATCTTCATACACGATCTGCATTGTATCACACATGCCCTCAATTCACGCATACAAGGTAATTATTACAAATAAAACTTTCATGCTCGGCTTTGGTCATCTAAATAGATAAATAAAAAAATATGATATAATTTTTAAAATAGGATCAGTTGTTTTTGAGTTTATCCAAAACAAAGAAACAATCATATCTTTTCATTTCAAAATAGATTGTAGCTCAGTAACTTTGATATCGGGCTGAACTAAAGGTGGATTCTCGAGTTATTTTCCAAAAGCTTGTACAATGTTATGTGGCTGTCATGTTATTAGTTATATGCAATATACATATATATGTTATGCTTTATTTATGACTACGCACATTAATATGCTTTTTAACACAAACTGTACCCCTACAATTTTGTATATTCAATAGTTTTTAAGTTTCATTAAGCAAGTGAATAATATAAAACTATTGTTAAAAAAATTAATATTTTAAAACCTATAAGAGATTGTAACCACTTAAATAATGTCATCTAGCCCTCTTATATAAAAGGTATAGTTGTAAAAGGCTCGTGACCTCATTAAGGTTTACTAGGTACCTAGTACTGTTCTTTGCGTCAATCTTTAGGGAGCCTATTGAGCCTATCTATTTGAACAACTATAAAATATATGTCATGCTTATTATAATAATAACTATTCATTAAAGCAATGACAATTTTGATGCATTATACCGATACTGGTATAAAATATCGTCGATACATCGGTATTGGTATCGGATACATTCCTAATTAAGATAGTAATTTAGAGTATAGAATTTTAAAAAAATGCATTGAAATTATTTTTTCTATAAAGGAATCTGTGGCTGGTAATTTATTAAATATTAAGACAGTAATTAGGATTATGTTTAGTAATTATTAATTCAGGTTGAACTTAAGGTCTTTTCTCCTTGCACTTTCTTTTTCCACTCTGTTCACCTCCGTCTCAACATAATGTAATATATTTAACTACACATCATTATAACTAGCATATAAAAGCTTATCTTCGTAAGACCACCCTTTGTGATATGCAGATTGTTTTTATGCTCCTCGACTGATATTGAATAATGGACAACTTAACAGTGGTAGAGCCCGCTACAACATCTTTTGCACGAATTGGCCGGCTGACCGGTGAAATACCATGACGTCACAGAAGACAGCATGAAGTAGAAGTCTGCGTCTGATGAATGAGGCCGGAGGCCTAATTGTAGTCCTCTCCCCCTTCCCACCCTTTTCTACTGAGTAGAGGATGGGAAGGGGAAGATGATTTGACGGATGAGGAGGGGATGGACAGGGAATGGAAATATCTTTTTTTCTGTCTGTCCCCCTCCTTTGTTCATAAAAGTAAGCAACGCATCTGCAACCCATTAGCTTGTTGCGGACGCCTGTGGGATGCTTGCTCAATCAAAAATTGGACGCTAATTGAATTGATGATGTCAATCCTGATTAAATGATTGCAGGTTACAGAGAGCAGCCGACATTGCTTGTGCCATGGCGTGTTATAAGTGAACTGGACAAATTGAAGGATAACAATAATGGAAATGGGGTGTTGTGCAAGCGAGCCAAGATAGCAATGGACTATTTATACACGTCCTTACCCACAGGCAATCGGTTGAAAGGTGAGTGTTCCTCTTTATTTCTGTAAGTTTTATGATTTGGCCTAATATCTAACAATATATTTCACATTAGCAGAGCGCCACAGCATTTTTATTTATAGTTATTTTTCTTTCTGCCGGACCTAAAGGAAATCTAGATATTAAATAGCTTTTAATCTTTCTTAATCATTGAGGTGTCAAATGCGAAGAAAATTTTCAGTAGTTTCAGAGATGAGAGCGTTTAAACAAATGTATGATTTGTGAAACCTACTTTATTATAAGAATCAGGGTTAGTTTTAACTGGTGTGTATAAACTATAGATTGATGTTCGAGGGATGGACGGAAAAGGGAAATATCTTTTTTTTATTATATATATATACTTATATATATATATATATATATATATATATATATATATATATATATATATATATATTTCTTTGTACGTAAGCAACGCATCTGCAATTAATTTGCTTGTTGCCGATGGCTATGGGTAGCTATTACTTAAAGAACTGCTGATTGACAGTGGTGAACTGCTTGCTCATTTGCCACCGTCTTCTATAAAAAAGGACCACCTACTTAACATTCCAATACACTAAGTTGGACAAATTAATTATTTCCAGGGCAGTCACTTCGTGATTCCAACTCTCATATCTTTCCATGCGAGGTGCCCGATGATGAAATTCTGAACTGTTGTCTACAGCAAGCTGAAAGGGGGAAATCTGTTGTAAGTATATTACCTTTATCTTAGAAAGGAGTAGTTGTTGGGGGTAGGGGGTGGTAAGTTCGAAATATGATATATTACATTGGGAGCCAATTGGTGAGATTTAAAAATAAATCATTTTTTTTCCATGCCAAGGTCTAAAGCTGTGTTTCCCCCAGCGATGTGCGAGGATGCGTAGCGAAGGATGTATTTGTTAAGGACCAATAGAATCGCTTCACTTACCTAGCCTCGCTCTGCTAGCCGTTTCCACAGGAGCTGTCCTGAGTGAAGCTTTACATATGAATCTTAATAAACACATCCTCGCCCTTCTCTAGTGGAAACAAACCCTTATCCTCGTGCCGGTCGCGACAAGAGAACTTCGGTTAGGTGGAGAACATCACCATTGAAGTTCTATGGCATAGGCCCATAGATGTTCTGGGTTTTCCTTTGCTTATGTAAGATTGTTGTTCAATTATCTTGATTTTCAGGTATTATTGTCAAATGACAAAAACCTCTGTAACAAAGCAACAATAAACGGAATCAAGACCATGAGGGTGTCTGATCTGAGGTCGAAGCTGAGCAGCAAGCCACAGGTTCTGCCGGACCCCAGTCTGTATGCCAGCTTGAAGCATTACGAGCACACTATGTATCAGCTGCTCGCCAATATATTGGAGGTGAAGTGCTATTAATGTCAGAAAAGGAAATAATGATATCCATACTACGTAACCACATCTTCAAAATAACAAGCTTGGTATCTTGGAAGGTGGGGGGGGGGGGGTCTAAGGTTAAATGGATCAAGTAGTATGGGTACATGTACCCTTATATGTGAACTAAATAGGATATGATGTAAAGTGAGCGCTACCCATAGACATCCGCAACAAGCAAATGTGTTGCAGATGCATTGCCTACCTTTAATGGACAGAGACAAAAGAAATATTATGCGAGGGGCATAGACAGGAAAGAGGATATTTCTTTTTCCCCGTTAACCCCCTCCCCGACCAGTCCTCTTCCCGTTCTTATCCTATCCTTATCAGGAAAGGCTGGGAAAGGGAAGAGGACTGAAATTAGGCCTCCGGCACCTCACTCATCAGACGAAGCGCAGAGTACTTCTACTTCACGCTTGTTTTCTGTGAGGTCGTGGTATTTCAGATGTTTTTGCGGGCTCTACCACTGTTAACATTTCTTCGTGAGTTGTCCTGTATTGACTAATGAAAGATTCTTCTATCACGTTCTAGAACGAGATGCGGGCGCGGTACAAGACGTTATGGGAGCATGTGGTCTGCAGACCTCCCCCGTGGGACCTACAGGATGTGCTGTTTGCGTTACTCAAGCACTGGATAGCTGTGTTCAACGAGGTCTTCCCTAGGATAGAACACCTGCTCACCGATCTCAAGAACAGTTTCACCTACATAAGGAATAAAGGTATTTACAATATACTCGGCGGTAAAAAGAGTACTCATAACCGACGAGCATGTGTGTGTGTGTAGTGTGTCATGTTTGTGACTAATTTAAATAGGTAATCTTTATGTACATCTCTGGGTTAAGGGTGTGAGTTCTTTTTTTTATTATTTTACTTGTGGCAAAAAAAGCGAGACAAGTGAACGGTCCGACTTTATTTTGATGCACTATATTATCTGTAACTAATCCCTACTATATATATTTAATATTATTAATGTGAATGTAAGTTTGTTTGTTGCGCTTTCACGCGGAAACTACTCAACCGATCATCATGAAACTTTTTATTCTTGGAGGTACTAGAAGTAACATAGGATACTTTTTATGAAAAAAAATAGTATATAAAAAGCGAAGTATGTGTGTATGTTCCTATAGACCTATAGACTCTGATACGGCTGGACCGATTTTGATGAAATTTACAGGGATTGTCCAGATTGACATAACGGGTGTTGCTGTGTTTGGTAGCGATCGGATCAACATAATTAGTGGTACCCGGGTGAAGCCGGGGCGGGTCACTAGTAATATTATAAATGTGAAAGTTTGTATGTACGTTTGTATGTTTGTTACTCTTTCACGAAAAACTACTGAATGGATTTTAATGAAACTTACAACAATTCACCTTGTACATCAGAATAATATATAGGCTATAATTTATAAAGATATTGTGTGAATTGTACGAAATATAACGATAAGTGTCAAGGAAGGAGAAAACAATTCTGCCATACGTGAGCTATTCTGGTGTGCGCTGCAAAAACTATTACAGTTATACATATATAATGTATAATGGAAATGCTTACTTTAAATAGTCCTACAAAAAAGCCCGCGACAGCATATATCTATCTTTCATGTGTAAGCCATTATCGCCGAAATAGTTAACTATCCATTTATTATAGGGCGGCACGAAGTTTGCCGGGACAGCTGGTCTATGCATATAATAAAAATGTAACTGATCGCTGTCACTACATATTTGAGATAAACTATTATTGGGGGCCTTCATAAACGCAATAAACCCCAAAATAATCACTATTACATTTTTTCTCTGTTTGTTTGTGCGTTTGTAACCGCTAATCTCAGAAACGGCTTCACCGATTTGGGTGCGGTTTTCACTAATGTATTGTGGTAAGCTTCACTTAACATTAAGTTCTTGTTTTATCTCTATCGGTTTATAAATAACAAAGTTATATCAATTTAAAGAACCATGTGGAACATTTGTTGTTGTCGAAAGTTGGACAAATTAATGGTAACATTACATCTCACACAACTATAGACGTATTTTTTAATTTACGTTTACAGATCCCAGGAGCCTAGTTGAACCGGAAGTTTCTTACTTCAAGGAACTATGCATTGAAGTGGCCAAGAAGTGTCAGATAATACCTGAGTATATGGAACTAGCCAAGAACACGGTGGAGCGACTGTGTACAGGTGGCGCGAGGGAGACGCGCGGACAGAAGATCTTGCCCGTGGTGCAGGCATTCGAGACAGTCTGGATCATATTCTCCAGTTATTGGTAAGATTATTTCATAATCCTTGACAGTGGAAACAACAACATCTGTTGCACGAATGGGCCAGTTCGTCCGGTGAAATACCACGACCTCACAGAAGACAGGCGTGAAGTAGAGTATTTTGTGTTTCGTCTGATGAGTAAGGTGCCGGAGGCCTAATTCCAATTCTCTCCCCCTTCCCACCCTTTTCTTATAAGGAAAGGATGGGACGGGAAAGAAAACTTAACGGCGGTGGGGATGTATAACAATTGGAAATAACCATTTTCTGTTTGTCCGCAACTCGTTAGTTAGTTGCAGATGTCTGGGTAGCGATCACTTGACATCGGGTGAACCGCTCGTCTGCCTCCGAGTACTATAAAAAAACCAGTTCTCCAGTCTCAATGTATTATGAACATTTGTAACTAATTCACCTGTTACATGTCTATAGTATTTAACAGTATTAGAGCCCTAGAAGTAGAAGTATATCTGTTATTCGTCTGATGAAAGAGGTGCCAGAGGCTTAATCCTGGTACTTTTCCCGTACCTATTCTTTTCTAATAAGGAAAAGACCAGTACGAGGAAGAGGATTTCTTGGGGGTGTGGAAAAGTAAATATCCCCTTTTTCTGTTACATCTTCTTGGTATCTGCAACTCATTAGCTTGTTGAAGACCTATGGGTAGCGGTCAAATATCCTGTGAACCGCTTGTTCGTTTGCACCATTCTATAAAAAATAGGTTACAACCAAGGAATGTGTGGTCTTTCGTCGTGTTCATTTCTGGACACCCGATATTGTTACTTTGATATTTTTGTGATTAAAATGTTATAAATAATGTTGCAGCGCCAAGCTGTGCCGGTGCATAGGTATACCTAACTACATAGAAGATCAGATGCCGGGGAATGAGTCCGTGGAGACCTTGATCAGCAAATATCCCATGTTCAGGAACCATATAATTTCTGTCAGCCAGACTATTAGAGGGTACGTATAAAGTACGAGATATCTTATCTTCCAAAAGTCTTAGGTGATTAAACAGGATTTCTTGTGATGTATATTTACAGAGTGCTCAATATAGATGATTCAAGTAGTTTAGATGGTCGGATATCACATTTGGAGGCTGAACTGAAATCCAGTCTAAATCTCATTGCAATGGATAGCGGTGTGATTGTCCGAGATGAACTGAAGACATTCTGTATGAAGAACAGGTATGTTTCAAAATCTTCTTGTATAACGCAGAGATACATTCAATTGCCATCGATGAGGAAGATAAATATGCAATCAAGCTTGTTAATAAGGCGGCTAGGCAGTGATTTAACAGTGGACGAGTCCACAACAACAACCTCTGTTGCACGAATTGGCCGGCTCGCCCGGTGAAACACCACGACCTCACAGAAAACAGGCGTAAAGTGGAAGTACTTTGCGTTACGTCTGATGAATGAGGTGCCGGAGTCCTAATTTTAGTCCTCTTGCCCTTCCCGCCCTTTCCTTATACGGATAGGATGGGAATGGGAAGAAGATTGGACGGGGAGGGGGTTAACGGGAAGAAGGAAATACCCTTTTTCCTGTCTGTGTCCTCCTCCGTCCATTAAAGATAGGCAATGCATCTGCAACACATTTGCTTGTTGCGGATGTCTATGGGTAGCGTTCACTTGACATCAAGTGATCCGTTTGCTCTTTTGCCACCTTATTCCATAAAAAAATAGAAGCAGGATTTCTTTTATAGAAGAACACATCTTTCACATTCTTCTATCTCGCAAGCTTGCAAGAGGTTCACAACATCCGCTACCCATAAGTATCCGCAATGACCTAATGAATTGCAGATTGATGTTTCTTATTGATCCGCTTCCTTATTTGCCACTTTCTTACAAAAAAAAGATTACAGATGTTAATTGGTCTTGTGTAGTTATAAATACGAGTAAATAATATATTTCTAGGTTATTATTTATTTGTTACTAATATGAGAAGCAAAGTTTACTTATGAATTTAAACAAATTCAGAGCCGCAGCTTGTTTTTTTTGTAACTCTTCACGACTCACAAGATAGAATGTTCCGTGTTCCAGAGACTTGTTGCGGGAAGCCATAGGAAATGTATCGAAGCTGATTGAACTGTTGGACATATGCAAGAATAATTTCCATTAATACTTAATTGTCGTTAATAGATTTGAATGTGTGGTCTGCATTTCCAATCTGGAAATTCGTATATATTTTTGTATACGTATATATTATGTGTACTTGCACACAACACTCGCACATACATACAACACAATGGATATAATCTTTTATGTTGTCTACATAACATATATATGTTTAGATAAAGTACTAGCTTTTCGGAAGTGAAAACCTGATATTAAGTGACCACTACTCATAGATTTTAGCAATAAGCAAATGAGTTGCAATTGCATTGCCTATCTATATTATCCATAGACAAGAGATATATATTTTCCTATCCCATCCATCTCTTCCACAGTCCTATCCTCTCCTTTCCTTATTAGAGCCTGCAGCACTTCATTCATCACACAAATCCTAAAAGCATTCCACGGTATACTTCACGCGTGTATTCTGTGAGGTCGTGGTATTTCATCGGTTAACAGATGTAGTTGTTTCTGGCTCTACCGCTGTTAGTATTTTATTATTGAAACATATATATGTTAATCTTTAATTAAATTCATTAATAAAATCTGTTCTCTGTTTAAACACCATACACACATACACACACAGAAATATTCACAGAATACAGATAAAATTACACGTTAACATAGCCATGTTATTGACACCGTTTATAATTCGTACGTTCATTGAACACGCGTAAGAGTCAAAGGTAGTCAATGTTAATGTAAATTGCACATCACGGGAATACGGAAATGATTACGTAGTCTTTATTGAGGTATGTCCAGATTTAGTGAAGTTTAAGATTCGTAAGAGACCGGGAGGGACGGGGTGGGGGTTGGCGGGGAAAAGGAAATATCCTTTTTCCTGTCTGTCTGTCCTATGTCCATTAAAGTAGCGCTCACTTAACATCAGGTGATCTGCTTGCTTGTTTGCCACCTTCTCACATAAAAAAAGAGTGAATTCTTATCACGATTAGCCTTCTTGAGCTCCCGATATTTGTATGGCGCATGTAATTGTGCCGAAATATCGGGAGTTTAAGGCTAATCGTGGTAAGAGTCCCATCTCTTACAAACTTTATATTATTAAAAATCTACATGTGGATACTTTTGATTAGGCTTTAGTTACCAAATAAGTATTTCATGTTTCATAAGATGCTGTTAGTTTTCCTATTAAAATAAAAAATAAATAAAAACAATGCGTTGCAATGTCAAGTACAGATATAGTGAGAAAAGATTTCCTTCGTAATTGTTGGGAAAAGTTCGTGTCTCAAATAGCTTCCTGTAACTCTGTGTCTCTATGTTATACAATTACATTATTCATTTTGACATTTGACAATAGACAATAAAGTGCCATATTAATGGATATTGACAGTTCGGGTGTCATCGTATTCCGGTAAAGATACCGAGTTTTACTGAAGAAAGTAATTTATCACTACATCTATAAATTTTTTGGTTTTATATTCTGTTTATTGTAGTCTTTACAAATATGTCAAAATAATATCAAAGCGGGTGCAGAAAGTTTAATTAGAAATGATAATAATCCATAGAATTATTATTTATTAAAGTCTTAGATATGTCAGAAACAAACAAACAAGATAAAGCATTGCACAAAAAGTTTAATTAAAATCTAAAAACATTTTTTTTAATTTATACATTTTTTTGGACCGCTAACCCTTGCTCCGGAGCTTCACAATCTGATAAATGGCTTAAGAAGCGAAGAGAGGACAACAAACAAACAAATAAACATTGGTTTTGTATTAATGTACATATATATAATCGAATTTACGTAAATTTTGTCGATTTGTCTACCTTGGACCCTGACGCGTGGTCTAAACATCGTCATATTAACACTGAACATACATCACATCTAAATTAAACTTTGTACTTTTTTATGACATTCCATGTTAACGTTGTTGCATACTTAATGTTAACACTAAGCCATTCATAATACGCACCAGTGTAGTGTCGATATTCATAATATGCGCCGGCGCAACAATCGCTTATCAATTCGTGACGAATTGTTGAATTAGGGCGCCGCGGGCAGCGAGTGTTCGACACGACTATAGTGTTATGATATATCTTTCTTACCTGGTAGTTGTGCATTATGAGATACGACAATACTGTTTGTATTTCTATTATGATAATAAATTAACATTTATAATAAAACCTAAGACGGGAACGTATGTGTTCCTCTCTATGTCTCGGGTATATTTTTTCTTTTTCTTGTAGTATAATGAAGTGGCAAACAAAATACCTGATTGTTAGTGTAAAATTTGAAACTTTGGTTTACCACAAGTTGTATAACATAAATATATATATTATTGTTATACTACATTTCATATGTAAGAAATTTAACTAATTGAATTGAGTTTTTAAGTTCCCAAAGGTTCGGGTACTTTACAGCACTCATGGTCTAGGGACTCAGAGGGCCTGTAGCTGGCGAAGTACGCTCTTAAATTGTCTAACCTTTCCTCGTGACCATGAGACCTGTAAAGTACTAAAAATAAATAAATTAAACAGGGTTGAAATCCGTAAAATTACTTAAATTTCAATATTTAATATGTATGTGTACGTAATGACACAATGTAAATTTATTAAAGACGTTTTATTAGCGAATAAGCTTAGTATGATGTTTCTTCAATTTTTTCCCCATCAAAATGTATGTCTGTCTCGCTTAGAATACTTTTATTATGCCTTCTTAAAACTTTAAAAGTTCACTTTCACATTAAGTTGCGTATTACAATAAAAGACGTTGAAATATATATAAATAATTAGATCCCGATTAAATTAGTTCTAACAACCAATTTTCATGAAAAAGACCGGTATTAAAATCATTACATAGCCCTCTGGTGGCGATTTGCAGCCAAGGTGTAAACATACAAATCTTGTCTATGGAAAGAAATATAATCTGTTATTTCTTTATGCTAATCAATTTCTTTTCTTCCCACTCACCTTTTCCTTAATTACGCCATCTCTGTTCTACATAAGGCTGGCAAGACATCTCGATAAAAAGTTTTATCTGTCTGATTTAGGGGTGAAGGGGTTTAGCTCCCTCAATTTTTACCCACCACCAGGTAATCTAGGAGATTGGGTTTTCATATTGATAGGAATTACTGTAATTACTATATAATAGTGGACCTTATAAATATATTTTCGAATTATATCAACTCTTACCTAATGTAACCTAAATGGTTAAAATGTCTTGTAATTTTTACAATTATTACAAAGTATAAAACGCAATTTTGTAACAAACATTTAGATTTAAGGATTATCTTGGTCAGTTTAATATAAATAAGAAATTAATTAATATGCGTAGTATATAACTCTACATGTGACAATGAAGTCTGGAGACAACATACTGGTTGTCAAAAATCCCTTACGTATGTTTTTGGTTTACAGTGACACAGTTGTATGGAATGCGGATAGTGTTATATAGCTGTCACTGACCACCTCAGGAGGCTTCAAAGTCATGGGATTAATTATTATTGGTATTTTAAAATGCTTTTTTTATTTGTATGCACTTATTTACATTATTGTTATGGAAGAAACTTTATTGTCTGATAAATATTTTGTAATATGTCGGTATAGACAGTAATGCTCGCGTCACACAGACCTCGAATGCGTAGCGATGGCGAAACAGTGATATGTCTTCTGTTGGTTCAGTAAAGGAGATATTCTTACAATGGGAAAGTGATTGGGCTCCTTGACGCTTTATATCGTACTGCACACCACCTGATTTTTAGATAGATTTTTATACTACAAAGTTAAATTAAAATAGAAGTGTACTTATGTACTCACCTAAGAAGTTACGTATTTTACAAAATTATTATTTTCTATTAATGTCAAATAGTTGTTATCGGTTGCCATGGTAACACCATGAAGCTGGTGTCGCATTTAAATTCACTCCCACCATTTTTTCCAAACGCGTTAAACAAGTATACAGAAATATACTTTGTTCGCTTAAGAAATAGTACGATGTATCTTTATCTTTTCATTTGAGAGTTAAAGAATTTTCTGGACTAGCCATTGTTTTTAAAGTACAAAAATTTAAATGTAGTTTTTTTCTACAATTTTTTTATCTTTACACAGTAGGGATCATGTGCAACCTGAACAAGAGGCCATGGTACCGTCTTAATTTCACACGCGAGGCAGTCTGTTGGGGACGCCAATGTGAGATTCTACCAAAACAAAAACGTGTTTATTCACCGCTAAAAGAACCCAATTGACCTTAGCTCCGAATTTTTCAGAATATATCTCGGGAATTCACCGACTGTCTGCAGCGACTTAGGGTCGAGATCTCGGCGAACCTTAAATTCGGACGGTTCATCGAATCTAAGGCACGCTAGGCTAGGATGCTTTTCTTTCTAAGGAACGGTGATACTTCAAACCAGGACAGCATTTGAGTATTGCTGTTATATATCTGGGCAAGCGCAGCCAAATACCAACTCGCGGACCAGAAGGTTGATTGGTGACCAAGACCTTAATTGCCTCTGTGTTTTACAGGTAGCATTTTGAGGGATGTGCGCAAGGATTACATGAATGAATTCCCTTTTCTTTCTACTATCGGACGCTAACTCACGGCAGGTCTCCAACCTTTTATAGTAGACATAACAAGCTTTCGAACGAAACTATTTAAATTATCGTTCATCATGCGTACTTAGGATTGGAACAAGTTACCTGTGTCAGTGTTTCCATTTAATTCGTGGGTACCTTCAAGGGAATAGTGAATAGGCTGTTGCTAAACTAGTGCATACCATCTTTCGACCACGTCACCACTTAACATCAGGTGGGATTGTGGTCAAGCGCTAGGTTATTAGCTGTAAAAAAGTCTATCAAAACAATTTCGAATAGATTCGTATTATTTTACGGACAGCAGTTTTGGTTTACATCCTGTCATTTAGAATTGCAGTTTTTAATGTTTTTCAAATACAAGTTTTGTCGAGAAATCAGTCTTAAAAAATACCTACAGTATTATATCGCATCGCATCGCTTCTGCAGCGCTATCGGCGTCTGTGTGACTTCTTGGCTAAGGCATGTTTTGCGGGCAAGGTGACTTTAAATGTTTAATTTCTTTATTATATATAAAGTTTTAGATCAGTGTTTTCCAACGGGACCCGAACTGTTTGAGAAAAGTTGAGTGGACTACGTAACGGATGACGTAAGCAAGAAAGTGCTTAAATGGGTTTATAGAAGCATGGAAGAAGGAAATGTTTTGCCGACCCTACCTAGTAACAGGACAGATGATGACATGGAAAATTAATTGCATGATCACATTGTATGATCGGCTGGAAAACACTGGTTTGGGAATATGGTTATTAAATTTACAGAAATAATTAAATAATTATATTTGTGACCTTCGAAAGGTCGGATTGATTAATAAATGTTATAAACTAAGTAAGACAGTGACTTTGTAATTCATTTATTTTGCAGGAAATGATAGACCGTTCAGTTGACTACAAACATTTGAATGATTTAGGAAAAAAAACCATTGTTTTCTCGTTTAAATGATTCCTACCGCTGTGTTATTTAGTAAGTTTGTTACCTCGTAATGCGCTAAGCAAAAATAATTAAATTGTAACGTGTATTTCGTTTCATTTTTCGTTTTATGCATTTTCACCTTTTCAGCATTTTGTGATTCGGCTATATATATACTTTTCAGCTGGTAACTAGTGTAGATATTGTCTTAAATAATCTTTACAGAGTATAAAACGGAAGTCATTGTTGCTGCTTGTTCCCCAGATCTTTCAAATAACGCAACGGATGCGGTAATATGATCTTCAACATAATTTTGAACAAAAAAACGACTTCAAAAACTATATTCTTAAACAAAAAATAATTTTACGCGATTTACCAGGGTAAGCGTAAGAATCAAATCTTTTTGACAGGACGCCATTTTTTTTTGTTTTTTTTATTGTACGAGGCGACAAACGAGCAAGCGGTACACTCGAAGTTAAGCGATCGCTACCCATAGACATCTAACTAATGAGTTGCGGATGCGTTGCCCGCCTTTAATGGACAGAGGACAAACAGAAAATGATTATTTCCAATTCCTATACATCCACACGTCAAGTTTTCTTCCCCTTCCCATCCTTTCCTGATAAGAAAAGGGTGGGAAGTGGGAGAGAACCAGAATTGTGCCTCCGGCACCTCACTCATCAGTTGAAACGAATACTCTACTTCACGCCTGTCATCTGTGAGGTCGTGGTATTTCACCGGTCGACCCGGCCCATTCGTGCAATAGATGTCACGGGTTCTACCACTGTTAAATCTAATTAATAATAATTATACTTATAGGGAGCAGTGGTGGCTCAGCGGTTTAGGTCCGGACTTACGTACTGTAGGCGCGGGTTCGAACAGGCAGGCGCTTTACTTTGTGTTATTTATTTCATCACCACTACAAAAACGATGAAGGAAAACATCATGATTAAACTGACAGGTTCTTAGAACCACCAAATTCGAAAACATGTGACATCCACCAACCCGCACTGGGCCAGCGTGGTGGATTACGGCTCATTCCCTCTGAGAGGAGGTCTGTGTCCCTGCAGTGGGAAACATTCTAGAAAAGGCTGATTTATTATTATTATACTCAACCTGTCTACAGTGTTTAACTTAAAATACGTCATATTTCTGCCGCAACCATGAACATAACGATTGTGATTAGGTAAAAGATAATTTTTAAATATTAGTCAAAGCGGGGGAATTAATCTTGATAATTAATGTTAATTTAATCAGAGAATTAATTATATTTGGTGACGTGTTTTTGCATCTGTCCGTTGTATAATGCATGAATTGAAATTATTTAAACAACATACCTACTGCTCACCAGGCTAATACATAGTATTACTTTGCATAATATTATTGTAATGAATTAATTATTACATATTTTGTGCGAAATAATTGACTGCATAATTAATTTGTGCGCCGCCTCACGCCCGGGCGCGACCGGCGACCGTATGCAAATCCACTCACACTAACCCTGAAGAAGGACCACTGACAGGTCCGACATTTATCGGTTCTCACACCGAAGCATGCTAACGTGAGTTTAGCCGTTAATATAGATTAAATTAAGATTATTTATAAAGATATAATAAAAATGTAACTGATCGCCGTCTGTACATGGGAGATATTTGAGAAAAACTATTATTGGGGGCTTTTATAAATGCAATAAAACCATACTAAATAATGAATATTAGAATGTTTGTCTGTTTGTGTGCGCTAATCTCAGAAACGGGGAAGGTTTTAGTCAGTGCGAGACAAATATGCGTACAATATACGATCTCTGTCGACCGCTGAACGTCACAAACTTTATCTACATATAATATTTAAACATATAGTAAAAAAATAGTATACAAAAAGGCAACATTTCAATAATTAAGAACAATTAAACATAACCAGTTTAGTTAGATCTTGGATCAGTTACAAAGCGCACGTAACAGTCGTCAGCGGAGGACACCCAGTTTATATATTTCTTGAATCGTATATATTCTTACGATGTACGAAGAGTTTAAATTTTAAAATAAAGTAAACTTAAAACGTCTTTGTAAAGTACGTATAATAAACTTTTGGTGTAAAATAAATCACCTAATTTTATTAAGTTCACTTACGTTACGCATCTTAGTTTTTAAATTAAGTTACATTTAAGTTACTTGTTCACATTTATTTCAGTCATAGGTGTTTAGGAGCTGTTTTAGTGAATTCTGAATGTTTTATATATTTCAAGCGGACATTTTATCTATATTGGAGAAAAATTATAGAAGAACACGTGAACAAGAAAAGGAAGTGTTAAAGATATCGTTTGTGTAATTTTTGCGACGTATAAGTTAACTTTATGTCTGCCTTACGAACTCAAGTCATGTAGTTTCTTCTTTGAAGAACTCTACTAATTGGGAGAGATCAGTTTTAGCAGTTTTAAAATCGTCGTACAGACGTTCCGTTTTATGTAAATCTACCAATACTAGAAATTAAATGGATTACCAATTGGCGCGATGCTGGCACACCTCTCTCGCTTCCTCTACATCCATACATCTACGCATGCTCGTCGGTTACGGGTTACCTCCTAATATCGCTCTTCTTTTGTATGTCACTAATCTGATCGATATAAGTTCTCCTTGGACGTAAAGTAAGTAAGTGGCAGCGTTGGCACCCCTGCCACTTAGTTTAGAAACAAAGATTATTTAGTTACTCTCCCTTCATTCATCGAATCACCGAAGCATATCTTTCTCAATTCTCACATTATGTTATCTTTTGCAGAATGTGGTTGACTCTAATTGCATACCTACAACTGAAGGTTTTGTTACCTTTAATTGATAATCTGTCAATGATACTTGTGTTGGTAGCCAACGTTTTGCTCAAGACTCCAGAATATACTGCACAAAGTCACGTCTTCGGTAAGATTAAAGGTTTCTAAGAAAATAATCTAGTATCCAAATGTTTAATATACGTATTCGTATTATGTTTTAATTATTAAGTGACATTTCTAAAGCTTTTACAAACCTCAAATCCAAAAGCCATAATAATTCTCCCTATGGCTGTAAACAGATGCATAGTCGAAGCAAATAGCTGGATGTGACGGTCAGTTTCTTTTTAGTAGACTGAGTGTTCCGCCCCTGCTTCGCCCGGCTAACACAAATTATGTTGATCCCTAATAGGAATACCCGCTGGGCCAATATGAACATTTCCTGAAAATTTCATTGAAATCGGTCCAGCCGTTTCGGTGTCTATACTAAACATACGTACACAAATAGCTGATACCCGCGACTTCGTCCGCGTTGATTCAAACATATTAATCACTTCGCAGAATAAAAGTAAATAATCGTATTTTTACATTAATTGTTTTACCGTAACATTGTTAAGTAATAACACACGTGGTTCAAGGCAATTGACAATAACAAATAAGACGGCTGTTTACGACCTCGTAAGCTGCGCCACCAACCAAATAAGTATTAAGAATTTCCAGCTGATATTGTCACTGTTATTATATAATGTTGTACGTTTATTTTGTTTCATAGAACATGCATTAATAATCAAGAAAAACGACACCGACACCACCACCACCACAATCATCACCACCACCACCACCATCACCACAACCACCGTCACCACCATCACATTCACCACCACCACATTCACCACCACCACATTCACCACCAGCACATTCACCACCACCACATTCACCACCACCACATTCACCACCACCACATTCTCCACCACCACCACCACCACATTCACCACCACCACCACATTCACCACCACCACATTCACCACCACCACATTCACCACCACCACATTCACTACCACCACATTCACCACCACCACATTCTCCACCACCACCACCACCACATTCACCACCATCACCACCACCACATTCACCATCATCACCATCACCACCACCACCATTTTTTTAAATTTCGAGGGTTTTTAACTTTGAGCGCGGAACCCTAATTATTTTGCTTAAATTAAATTAGCCTATTTCAATGCTTACAATATTAGCTATCTTCCATTGAATTGAAATGAATTGTCTCATCCAAATCGGTTCAGTCGTAGGTGATTACCCGGAATAACCGGACAGAGAGAAAAATTTCACATTTTTTATTTTTGTTCTTAGTACCGTATATACATCATGTGTATTGATTATGGAAATTTTACTTTGATATTACATACAGACACTTTTAGAAGACAAGTACAACGTTTCCGCTTCTCTAGGGCATAAAATATATCCTACTAGTGACCCACGCGGCTTCGCTCGGGTACCACAAATTATGTTGATCCGATCGCTATCAAACACAGGAATGTGCCAATCTGAACAATCCCTGTAAATTTCATCGAAATCGGTCCAGCCGTTTCGGAGTATATATGTCTATAAGGAACATACATACTCAGCTATTTTTATATATATTTTTCATAAAAAGTATCCTATGTTACTTCTAATACCTCCAAGAATACGTGTACAAAGTTTCATGATGATCGGTTCAGTAGTTTTCGCGTGAAAGCGTAACAAACAAACTTACATTCACATTTATAATATTAGTAGGGATTGTATAATATCTACTCCTATCTATTGTGTTTAAAACGTGAGGCTTTTTATTATACCCAAAGATTTAAAACAGCAAAGTTCAAGTGTGAATATGTACCTACAAGAACTTAAAATATTGCAGTATATAAATCTCAGTGCACTTTGTTGTCGTGGTTTTACATCGAGACAGTTTTTTATTAAAATATATTTAAATTAGATTAATGTTTATTTTTAAATTAACGGAGCAGTGGTAGCTCAGCGGTTTAGCCACTTACGTACTGGTTGCGGCTTCGAACCCAGGCAGGCACTTTACTTTGTGTAATTTATTTCTTCACCACTCAACCGGCATATAGAACCACCAAATTCGAAGACATGCGACATCCACCAACCCGCACTAGGCCAGCGTGGTGGACGGCTCATTCCCTCTCTCAGAGAGGGAGGCCTGTGTACCTGCAGTGGGGAACATTCTAGAAAAAGTTGATTTAATATTTATTTAAATTAACTATACTGGTTTAATTCATAAAGTAAACATATGTGTATTACATTTATATAAATTCTATATAATAAATCATGTCTCGTATTATGTATCAAAGGTCACCTGTAACATAAAACAACATATATGTGTATATATATAAAAAATGTGTGTTTGTTCCCTATAGTCTCCGAAATGGCTCAACTGATTTCGATTAAATTTTCAGGAAATGTTCGGATTGGCTTAGCGGATGTTCCTTTAAAGTTTTGTAGTCGAGCCGGCCCATTCGTGCAACAGATGTTGTTGTTGCGGGCTCTACCACTGTGCGTCGTCAAATCGTAAATGGTTAGCCCTATTCACAATTTGAATTTCAGATGGCGACAGTTTCGACTTCATTGTGGTAGGCGCGGGGTCGGCGGGGTGCGTGCTGGCCAACCGGCTGACGGAGGTTGGAAATTGGAGCGTGTTACTGATCGAAGCGGGCGACGATCCGCCTGTCATCTCTGATGTTTGTATCCCTTCTATTTATTTAAATAATAAATGTTGTGAAGTTGGATTTCTGTAGATGTTCTATAACCGTAGCAATACAATGGAGAATGGCTAAGAACTCACAGAACGATTTTCACCCGCGCCCGCCGCGCTTCCGAAGAATGCAGATGGTATGTAAAACATTTTTTCTAGACGCGTTTTACGCTCGCAGGTTCGGAGGGTTTCACCTGCGCCGCGCGCATTGCGGCCGCGAACCACACAGAACTCGGTCTCATTGGTATAGAAATAAAACCACGGCGTTGTAATTTTTATGGTTGTAGCGGATGTTTTTTGATATAAGTAACTTCAAACTATTAAAAGGGACAGACTTTTATATCTCGGGCGTTAGTTGCAACGCACTGTTCCTGAGAAAATTAAAAAAGAAATTTCGTTAACACGTTCGCGATCCGTGTTCTGTTCAAATTAACACGCTAACCTAGCCTAACCTACTGTCTGCGTGTCAGTGTTGCAAAGCTAAACCATTAAATTCCCGCTCCCTAAATGTAAGCCGCATCCTTTAAAAACCTTAGTTTGTTGCTAAGAAAATGGCGGCAGAGATAATTATATAGTCTTATCCTCAACATTCCGAATACTGAATACACAATTTTCGCAAAAAATAAAAATGTAATTACAAAGATTTGAACTTGAATATTATTACACAGCAACACATTCAATTAATTAAAGTTTTTTTATGGATTAAAAACGAAAGAAAAAAAGCTATTATCATTTCCACCATCGAAACAAAGAATTATAGTATCCGCACAGGTAAATAAAATTGAAGTACCTGTATATAAAATCAAAATAAAATTTCCATACTGGATACTCATGACGCATATACGGTGGTTATAACTATAATACAGTTTTTTATTTTTTTGTCTGTTTGTTGGGAGATCTTTGAAACGGTTTGACCGATTTTGATGAGACTTTTACTGGAAGAAGAAGAAGAAGTAACATTGTAAGGAATAACTTCATGTTCACTATCTGAGGCTCTACAGCCGCTGGACGGCCAAATAAATTTCTCCATGTAGGTATCTGTGGGCTTTTGTTTTCAGGTCTTTACGCGGATATTTAATAAAAACAAGATGACGCTTTCGTAGAGTCGCTATTTGTAGAAAGAATGGGCTCGTGGCACCTTACACGGTAGACGAAACAATAAGTTTTATACTTTACGCTCGTTAACGCGAGGTTACCTTACTTTCCCAGTCGTACCGGCCCATCCCTGTAAGAACTGCTACTGGAACTATCACTGTTAAATACTTATTTGTTTTTTTATGTTAACAGATGTTTTTTTATTGTTACAGAGTCCCGGAATATCAGTCTTGATGCCTACAATGTTACCGGACTGGGAATACCACACAGTCGACGATGGCTATTCTAGCCAGGCGCAAAAGACGAGGAATATTCACATGATTAGGGGGAAAATGTTAGGAGGCTCCAGCGGGCTCCATTACATGTTCTACGTAAGGGGAAATAAAGCTGATTATGGTGAATGGGTTCAATTAGGCAACCCTGGATGGGATTGGGACAATGTGACACATTACTTTAAAAAAAGCGAGCATTTATTAGATCCTGTTATCTTAAATAGTGAAACTGCGTACCTGCACGGCAAAGACGGTAGTATGTATGTAACTCGACCAGTGTGGAAAGACAAACCAGAGCGATACCTGAGAGCTTTTCAAGAAGTAGGCAATAATGTGCTACTTGACACAAATGGCAATGAACAAAACGGGTTTTCGTATCCTACGTTTACAATCGGCAATAGTTTAAGACAAAGCACTGCGGTTGCTTTTCTAAAACCTATAATGGATAGGCAAAATTTGTACTTATTAAAGAATACATTGGCTAGGAAACTAATTTTTGATAAACAAAAAAGAATTGTGGGCGTCGAAGTTAAAATATCCGGTAATAAAGTTATAACTGTTAAAGCAAAGAGAGAAGTAATTTTATCGGCAGGTGCTATAAACAGTCCCCAATTGCTAATGCTCTCTGGGATAGGACCCAAGAATCATTTAGATGAAGTTGGAATCGAAACGTTAGTAGATTCGAGTAATGTGGGGAAGAATATGCAAGACCATCCGCTAGTTCCAGTGCTGATAAGTGGGGGGAAAGACATAAGCTCATTAATTGAGGTAATAAATGTCTTCAGAAATTTAGATAAGTTTCCAACCGCGAGTTTGCTAGGACACGTCGCTTTAGACAAATCTCAAACATATCCAGATTACCAGGCGACAGTACTTCCTGTACATAGAGGATCTATATTGCCGGTTTTTATGTGCAATAATGTATTCAAGTGGAACGATAGAGTATGTATGGCCATAGCAAAAGCTGCTTTGGAAAAAGAAATAGCATTCACAGTATTAACATTCTTGCATCCCGCGTCTAAAGGCAAAATTGAACTGAAAAGCAACAACCCCGATAATGCGCCATTAATACATTCAGGTTTCTTTTCTGAATTAAAAGATGTAGAAAAATTTGCGAGATGCGTGGAAGATTACAGTAAAGTCATTAATTCGTCGTATCTCCGAAGTTGTGTTGCCGAAGTTGTAGATCTCGATATCGAAGAATGCTCTAAATTAATATTTGGAAGTCACGAATACTGGAAATGCTATGTTCTTAATTTGTCAGGAACACAGTTTCATCCGGTTGGTACTTGCGCAATGGGTCCTGAAGGGGTCGTCGATGAAAGATTGAGAGTGAGGGGTGTACAAGGTGTACGTATAGTAGACGCAAGTGTGATGCCTACTATTACTAGCGGAAATACAAATGCCCCTGTAGTAATGATAGCAGAGAAAGCAGCTGATATGATTAAAATAGACAATGGTTGTGTGTTATTATCTTAAAAAAGTTTATATATAAGTATAAATAAACGATAAAATATATTTAAATGCATATTATTAAACAATGAAAACATTAAACATTTAGCAAGCACTGATTTGCTCCGTTCACAGTATCTTTGTTCTCGCTATAATTTTTAATGGATCGCGTCAAGTATAATGGACCTCATATACGCTATGTCCTACCGGGAAGACTACCTGTACAGGTTTGCCTGCGCAGCTCAACCGCTTCACCTAGGCTTGGATATAAAATATAACAAAACTAACTAATTTATTAAGCAGATTTACAATAATAGAATAAATAATATCAAAAGTAAATATTGACTTGATTGACATTTTTTTAGATTTGGCTGCACATATTTCATCTTTGCCCTAGCAGTTTTTTATGTGACATATCATGCTATGTTGTGTTTGACTTTGATTATAGTATAGAATGTCAAAGGCTTTAATGATGTTAGAGGTTATGGTCTTTTAAATGTGTTTGGAAGTCAATGAATGAACAATTATTGCTATCGCTGTGTGTGCTTTTGTATAAATAATGAGTATTAATAGTTCCAAAAATGTCAAAACTACGTCAACTATTTAATATACGCCGGTATTATTGTGTACAGCAAGCAAAGAAAAAGTTGCCCATCATATCCTGCAAACGTTCTGAGTTTAATCATTATGAGGGGCAAACGTACAGTAAGTTTGATGGCATTAAATTGGCATCTAAAGGTTGGATGAATGCTAAATCAAAGAATGATCACTTTACTATTTATTTCGATGCAAATAAAAAGGAAGAAAAACCGGTATACAGCAAGAGTTTTGATGAAATCGGCGTTTGCAAAGAACTAAGTGAGATTATGGTTGCCCAAGGATTTAAATTGCCAACTCTAATACAGACAAAAGCGATTCCATCGATTCTCGAAGGTTATAACACAATGATAACAGCAGAAACCGGGTGTGGGAAAACACTTGCTTACTTGTTGCCAATCTTTCAGCATATTTTGGAATGGAAGCCGCACATGAATGAAGAATTCAACAGTCCTCTGGCTGTTGTCTTAACTCCTAGCAGAGAACTAGGTAAGTTATGATTTATCTTGCTTAAATATAGAAGAGCCTATTGTTTACATAAATAAGAGCTATTTACTATATTTTCAATGTAAGAGATGGCATAAATAATGCTTGTAATTTCATTCCAATTTATCTGTATATGTTTCAATATGCAATTAATATGGTAAAGACAGTTCCAGATTTGTTATCTGTGCTCCATTAGTGAGCTCTATAATGTTTCCCAAAATGCAAGGAAACTGATCTGCAGCAACTTTGTTGCAATGTTTTTTTATAGAATAAGTATAATAATAAAAAAGGGTCACCTGATGTTAAGTGCCCGTTATCCATTAGCATCTGCAACTTGCTTATGCATTGCCAATCTTTGTACAAATGGGGATACACAGGAAAAGGATATTAAAGGATATTCCTGTCATTATTCATCCCCTCTCCGTCCCAATCTCTCTCTATCCCATCCTTTGCTAATGAGGATAGGATAGATAAGAACTGAAATTGTACTTGCAGCTTATATTTTATTTTATAAATGTGTAACAAATATATGATGCTTTTATCTTTTTTAGCGAGTCAAATTGGCCACGTTGCAGAAAGCATAGCACAGAACATTAATATCAATGTGTCAACTATAATTGGTGGGCGCACCAAGCAAAAGATGCTGAACCCTCCAGTCGAGTACACTGACATCCTTGTCACCACTTTAGGGGCATACAGCAAACTGGTTACAACTGGTATTCTGAAAGTGCATAATGTACATCATGTAGTCCTAGATGAAGCGGACTCCTTACTTGATGACACTTTTATTGGAAAAGTTGAAAATTTATTAAAGAAATTTAGGGTAGGCCTATTTAAAATGGTTAAATCACATTAAGATTGTAAAATTTCCAAAACTTCACTCTTTCTTGTTGTAAACATATTGTTTACAGGTATATATTATGAAAAAAAAACATTTTATTACAGAACATTTTAAAGTATTTTTTTGTCAAGTTAATTAAATATAATTTACATATCTGATTACTAACAACTATATTTATATTTATTTTCTATTCAATGCAGATCCATTACAAAGTGCAAGTACAAATTCCCCCGGTGGGCTGTCAGCTGACACTGGTCAGTGCAACAATGCCCCATGAGCTGCCAGAATCTGTCAACTCTTTTGTGGACCCTCAGTCTCTGAGGACAATATCCACCACTAACATACACAAGCTACTGCCACATGTGCCACAGAAGTAAGTGTTGAAGCTACTTATTGCCTATAAATGAAATCATGGACTGATTTTAATGATTGTGTTCCGACATGCAAGCTATGTAATTCCTACCTACGTATAAGACACACACATTGTCAATGATTTGTTCAACTGAGAATTTGCCGACCGCTTAGAATTTGTCTAGCCCGATTATAAGTGCCCCCTCTTATAATTGGTGGGTGACATATATATAAAGACAACAATGTGTTGGTTTTCTTCAAAATCTTTTAATGCTTCCATTTGATGCTTAAACTGCGACGACTGAAACATGCACAACATGGTTGTAGGTTTGTTTTTGCCATTCGACTATTGTCTAAAGAAATATTAGTAAATTATTTCGATAATCTATTTCATTCACATATTATATGCCCTAGGAGGGTTGGTGGCATGCAGACAAAAAATATTAAAGTAGTTTAATTATTTCACTTTGATTTTTGTGATGTGACCTGAAAACTGTTGTGTCATATCACTTTCTGATAAATAAGTAAGCAAATAAATAAAGCTCATTGTGAAACATGCACCACAGATATATCTTGTTGAGATTGTGGATTGACATTTACTAGTGGTCACTAAACAACACTCGAACCTGTCATGTCCTTTTGCCCTTAACAATAATTACGATATTAAATGTGTGTAATTTATACCTATTGTTACATGGCTACTTATTGTAATTATATCTGTATGAAATTGTTATGTGTATTAGATTTTTTTTACTTTGAATGAGGTTTAATTTAAATAATTTATCGAAAAAATTCTCAATTGACTCCTTCTTTTTATTATACAAAATAATGACAATTCAGTGATAATATATTTTTACTGTACTGTACTGTACTAGGTGGCCAACAAGCAAGCAGTTCACCCGATGTCAAGTGATTGCTACCCATAGACATCTGCAACTACCTAATAAGTTTCGGATGCATTGCCTACCTTTAATGGACAGAGGGGGGGACAAACAGAAAATGGTTATTTCCAATTCCTATACATACCCTCCACCGTTAAGTTTTCTTCCTCTTCCCATCCTTTCCTAATATGAGAAGGGTGGGAAGGGGAGAGAATTGGAATTATGCCTCCAGCACCTCACGCGAAACACAGAATACCTGTCTTTTGTGAGATTGTGATAATTCACTGGTCGAGTCGGCTAATTCGTGCAACTGATGTTGTTGTTGCGGGCTCTATCACTGTTATAAATTAATTCAATTTACAAAAATATGTATTTTTTCATCAATTTTTTCTTATGACATTATGAAGTAAAATTATCGTCTGTAAATCGACCGACAATATTATTTAAATCCAGATTCATCCGTCTGGGCAAATCACAAAAACCAGGAGAGCTGCTGAAACTTGTCCAAGCGGATGTCCGCCGAAAGCGTCCAGTTATGATCTTTTCCAACAAGACGTCAACATGTGACTTTGTCTCAATGTTTCTAAATGAGAACAAAATAGAGTGCATCAACATTAATGGGCAGATGGCAGTCGTACTTAAACAAGGGAAGTTTGAACTGTTCAAGAATGGATCTGTTGATGTTCTGTCTTGTACAGACATCGCATCACGCGGCCTCGACACAACATGGGTTTGTACAATATTTTGCATGCGAATATTCTTTCCTGTTTAATTGCCTATAATATTACGGCAGGGGCTTTGAAACAATGAAATCGAAATTAAATGTGGTTTGTTGTGTGTGAGTGGTTTATTGCTCTTTGCAAACAATTGATCTTCTCTCCTAATGTAAAGTGTAGTCTAATTAATGTTTTGGCAAATTTATTTTTTGTATTTTAATGGGAACAAACCTAGGTTCAACATGGGCATAACCCAGTTTCAATATGGGAAACTTTTGGGTTGCATTATCGTTTATTTAACGAATTCCGTTTTATAAAAATTGGTTAGAGTTTGCTTTAATTATTACTGCCTTATATCTGTTGCTTATTTGAAAGGAAACCTAAACAAAATTAATATATTAATTTATAGACCCGTCACATAATCAACTATGATTTCCCGCTGTACATTGCTGACTATATTCACCGGTGCGGTAGGACGGGCCGTGTCGGGTCGGCAGACGATTGCGCTGTCACCAACTTTGTCGCGTGGCCCAGGGAGGTAAATGTTGTTCAGAAAATAGAAACATCTGTAAGAAGAGGCAGCGATCTTCCCAACGTGAACGCAAATATACGGAGACAGATCGAAGATAGAATTGCCAGGATGACTGGAGTCGGCATTTAATCGAAATGTGTGTTGCAAGTGTTAGAAGTAATAGATATTTTATTGTTAGTGAGTCATTAATAAAATTGGTAAAAAAAAAATTATTTATTTATGGTACTGAGAAAAATAGTGCATGATTGTCGTTCCATTAAACCTATCAAATACCTTCTTCGAGAAATTATAGATATTTCTGTTTAATAAAGGTTTTTGACTGGCTGGTTGGCGTAGTTGGTAACATATTTACTTTTCACGCCGCAGGTCGTGGGTTCGATTCCAACATTTGTGTCTGTTTGTCCTGAGTCTGAGTAATTTTCATTTACATGTAGTATATCAGCTAATCTGGTTTCCATAGCACAACGTCTGCTTAGTTTGGGATCAGCTGGCCGTGTGTGAATATGTCCTTGGATATTATATTATTAAAGGTGGGTATACAAATCTGGTTAGTATATTATTGCCGTTTCCGCCATAATTTAGTATCCCCAAAAAAGAAAGTATTTCTTGAGGTGAGGTTTTTTTAAATAGAAAAAACAGAGGTGGCTAACAGGCAAGGGGTTCTTTGGTACTAAGTGATATTTGCCCATAGGCAACAAGCTAATGTTGGGTAAGCTGAATAGGAAAGGTAAATTGCCAAAGGTCCAATATAAACCAAACAGTGAGGACTGTTCAGATGAAACGCAGATTACTTTACGCTTGTCTTCTAGGTCGTGGTAAGATGTCTAGATGTTGCAAGCTACAAAACTATTAAGTTGCAACGAGTAAGTATGCCCGATAGATTTCAGTCATGGATTCATTATGTATTTGGGCCTATTTATGTATAAACGTAGTTGTAAAGTAATCACTAGTGAAGGATATTTTAGGTTCAATAAAACTTAATCTTGTTTTATAAATTTAATCACAAATATACACACTTGAAATTCTAGTTGTTACTTCCACTCGATAAATAGTTATATAGAGTATTTTGTTCGTAAATATTGAACACTAATTATTTTTATTTTATTAACCTTGAAGGGCAAGTCACACAGAAATCAGATTGTTCACCGGTCGAGCCGGCCAATTCGTGCAACAGATGTTGCGGACTCTACCACTGTTAATAGTAATAGGTATGGTTTCCACTGGCGTATAAACATGTTACAACCGATAGCCGATACAAGGTTTCTCTCTGAAAAAACTGAGATGACAATATGTTTTGTGTAAATAGTTCCGGCAGTAGAAACCCACGCGTGTGACAGGTTAAGAAGGCCGGTGGCTTTGTTTTTTATCTTCGTCAGGGGCGCCGAGATTGTCTTTGCCTACAGGCGCCCCAACAGTTAATCCATTTATAATTTATAAAACATTTTCGTAAGAGATTGGAACGATATGGATAACCCGTAATATTTTCTGTTGTTTATGATTATTTTTTCCACAGTTTTAGTCTAGTTCCACAATGGGTATTGTGTTGCAAGTCTATTTTAATTTGTGCTGTGAATATTTAATTATTTTATATTGTTACTTGATTTCTGTGAACATTACACACAGATGCAGGTCTTATACCTTATATAGCCGCCTTCTATTTATTTTTGATTTGTCCACCAGGAGGAAGGAGGCATTTACAGCTACAACGGGCTTGAGGTAGTAGGGCGCAGAAGGCGTAGTAACGTAACTTGAGGGTTCCCTCGGGACTCTCGGCTCGGGCGGTTACTTTATTATTATAACCGGATTGGGCCGCTTTCTGTGTGAAGCGCTCTTAAAAGCTATAAATGACAGAAACCCTATTGTATCTCAAAATACTTTAAAAGAAAATAGTTCTCCGAAATTCTGCTAATACCTAATCATTTAAATCTAATAAATTTATATATAATAATATTGCTTTAAAATACTTTTAATACTTCATGTATATACCTTATTTTGATATGGCTGTATTAACAATACACAGTGTATATTCTTACAGACTAATATGTAGAAACTTACCTACAATTCTGTTGTAATACTTCTTTTAGAATACAGTTGGATAATTTCCCGTTAGCCGAGCCCGAGCGAAAATCGCGAAAGTGGTTTATCGCTCGTTTCATTTTTAAAAAGGGTTGGTTAGGTTAGTCGACTAGAAGCGACTCTGAGGCCTTTGAAATAAGGTCGTTTACGATATAATAAAATTAGTTTCAGTATATTTGAAAATGGATTATCCCTAAGACGAAGTTGGCACGTTGCCTAGGGGCGAGAGATAACAAACGGGCGCGTGGCGTGGAAATTAAGCGCGCCAAAATTTTATCAACATACATTAGGTATTTTTTTTATGTGGTAAGGTGGCAAACGAGCTAGCAGATGATGTTACGAGAGCGCTACCCATAGACATCCGCAACAAACGTGTTGCAGATGCGTTGACCTTTCATGGACAGAGGATGGGCATAGACAGGAAAAACGAACTTTTTCCCCGTTAATCCTCTCCCTGTCCAGTCTTCTTCCCATTCTATCCTTATGAGGAACGGGTGGGAAGGGGAAGAGGTCGGAACATAGGCCTCCGGCACCTCACTCATCAGACGACTCGCCGAGTACTTCTACTGGACGCCTGTTTTCTGTGAGGTCGTGGTATTTCACCGGTCGAGCCGGCCAATTCGTGCAACAGATGTTGCGGACTCTACCACTGTTAATAGTAATAGGTATGGTTTCCACAGGCGTATAAACATGTTACAACCGATAACCGATACAAGGTTTCTCTCTGAAAAAACTGAGATGACAATATGTTTTGTGTAAATAGTTCCGGCAGTTGAAACCCACGAGTGTGACAGGTTAAGAAGGCCGGTGACTTTGTTTTTTATCTTCGTCAGGGGCGCCGAGAACGTCTTTGCCTACAGGCGCCCCAACAGTTAATCCGCCTCTGGTATATTTAATAACTAGTATAAGCATTTATAAAACATTTTTGTAAGAGATTGGAACGATATGGATAACCCGTAATATTTTTCGCTTGCGCGGCTAACGGAAAAGCACCAACAGTTTATTTATATAAATAACAGATGAAATCAAATGAATCCAGGCGTTCCACGATTATATTTTGAATCGAATATGAAAGAAAATTGATAAATGAATATGGAAGCGATTCAATAAAATAAAGTCATATACGTTAATTTAATCTAATCATAGATAAACTAGAAGTAATATAATGATTTATTATTAATACTACAAATTGGATTAAAACTATTTTTACTGATTTTATCGCGTTTACTTTATGTTTTTTGTTCCGGAAGTTTCGAGTATTTTACGGCGCTCACGCGTGGGCACTGAGGTTTCTGACGCCTCAATGTCAAAACGTCAGCAACTTCGCACGAAACGTAAAACGTAACGTAACAAAAAACATAAAATAGACGCGATAAAATTCGTAAAATTAATTTTACTAGAAGACATATTTTGCAAAGTCCTTTTTATTTGAACGAATTCTTTTTTGTATTTTATTTGTATGACGTGTATGACGTTATGCGTATAAAATAATTGTGTGAATACTTTTACGTTATAAGTAGGCCACAATATTCTCATACGACCTACAGAATAAAAATCGATTAATAAAATAATTTGCTGTCTCTACATTACTATACATATATATCTAGTAAATTAAAATAAGAATATATCTTTGGCGCATAGTTTACAAATTTGGCACAAATATTACTTAATATACTTTTCTGATTAGGTCCCCGAAGGCCCCGGTCTGGCGTCTTCCGTAGATTTCCACCGACTCTCTATCGTAGCTCTGGCCTTGTCCTGGTTAGAAACGTTTTGGTGACTGAACCTTCGATGTTCGCCGAACACACCATCGGATATGTTAAAAACACTGTCGGCGCTGGTTTTCCTCCTGCCATCCAGCGTGGTCAAGCTGGTCGCAGTCGGCGCTATCCTGTGAGGAAACCTCGGTGAGCCTTTTATCCTTTCATTGGAGCTCTGATGGGACATCGCTGTTCTATGAGTAGTGGGTAGGACGAAGTTGACTTTGGTCTCCGGTTCCGCGACGTATTTGTGGGTTCCGGACGCTATACTCCTTTCGGGTGAATATTTTGAACAAGACGGTTCGTCGTCAATTATTCTGATTATTGGACCGCTTTTAGCGTATGATTCCCTTCTCAATTTTAACTCCGGATTGGGTACGTTTAGAGTGTTACAGGATAGGACCATCGAGTGCTTTCTGTTACCCGGGACCAGTCCGGCGATCATGCCAACGTGCATCTTGAGCGCGGCGGCGATGCTCTGACCGGTGGGGTCAGCAATGGACATGGTGGACGCTTTTCTACTCGATGGTCTACTGCCGAAGAAATTTTTAAGTCTACTGAGAAAGCCGTGATTCTCCTCTCTTTTGTTCAAGCACAGATTGTATAGATCTATTGCCGGTTGAGATTTCCTATAGTTTAGTTTCGGTTGTGAGCTAAAGCTTACTGAGTTCCTGCCCCGAAAGGCCTCCGCAGAGGGCCAGCTCGCTCGGGGAATGACGGGAGGCAGGACCGACAGCAGTAGCATGGGAAGACCTCCGCTAATGCTTGGTGTTCTCTTAGCGAATTCGCTAGTGCCTTTCGTTTCTTCCTCCACGGTGTTCAATTCCGTCTGAAATTTCAACAAGAATTCAATTGATAGGATGCCAAGAAGCAAAGCTGTCCAGTGCAAAGTCCAATCGTGAAAACTACAAATAAAATTATGTATTTAATGTAATTTAACTTTTCTATTTAGAATTTACTTTTACTTCATTTTACGATAGTCAAGTGATTACTAAATCTAGGGTACTAAATCTGCTATTGAATATGTAAACGAAATTATTTATCAAAGTTTTTTAATTTGCCTATCTAAGATAAAACATGGTATGATTGGCTGTTGAGATATGACTGCCATTAAAGTTTGATGAAAAATGGGGATAGACCATCTAAATTGCCTTGAGGCTTATACAAATGTGTGACCTTTATTTCAGTCTTGATTCCGGTCGTCTGGATGGGAATTCCGATGGAAATAGACAAGGTACTTACCCGTTTATGCAGAACTACAGAGGCACTCGAGCCGCTTGCAGACTCCAAAGGTTCTGCGAGCAGCCTCTCTAACCTGCCGATCTCCTTGTCCAGCGCCGCCACTTCCCGCTTGTACACTCTGTTCTGTATCTCGATCCTAAAGTGCAACTCTTGAGTTTCATCTGTAACGAATCTTCTAGTCTTACACTCGAGCCTCAGACCCATGCTCTGTATCACTGGATCGTCTTCGGCTGGAATTTGATTATGTCACATTTTAATACACAGATAACGTAGACGAGGGGCTGGCTACATTTCGGATACATTTAAGAGTGTTTTTTTTATAGAATAAGGTGACTAACGAGCATCTAATATTGATAGGTATGATATGCATATGCATCTGTAACAAGCTAATGATTTGCAGATACGATGTCTTCCTTTAATGGACAGAGGAGTCCCCTCATCCGCCAGGAGTTATGTGTAAGCTACCCATCCAAAAAGCCAGGGTCGATTTTGCCGAATCTAATTATCCCACTGGATGGTCTTGTGTAGCTTGCTAGCGATCAGATATAAAAAAAATAATTAGTGCTACCCGGGCGAAGCCGAAGCGAGTCAGTTTATTCAAGAGTTAGTTTTCTATAAATTAGATGAATATACCTCGAACTTATTCATTAATATGAACATACTTTTACTTCTAATAGCAATAATCTTCGGCAGGAACAAAAGACATAGAGTGGACGTTGTCGCTATAAGAATTAGACTGGTGATGGTAATGTAGGCCAGCGTGGCTCTCTCGGAGATGATGGTGCCGATCACGACGACGCTGGTGCTGGTGATGACGACGGAGTAAACGCTGATGCCGATGTACTTGGAGTCGTTGAGGGCGGAGATCTTGACGTGGCGGGTTTCCCACGCCATGTAGACGCCCACGATGAGCAAGAGGCCTTTGTAAGCGTAGAGCGCGCAGAGCCAGCCCGTCATGTTCTGCGACTTGCACACTTCTATCTGAAAGGGTTTGTGCCTAAGAATTTACTAAGAAATTATTTTTACTATAAGACTAATTTCCCTTATCTTTGTGAAGCACTTAATATTTGATCCAATGGGATAGGTTGTAGAACAAAGAATCAAGTAAGAGAAGGCAAAAAACGGTTTGTCTCTCATATTTAGCAGATTTTCAAAATGAGAAAAATGTTGCCCTAATCCAAACAACAGGTAAGGCTTTGATGAATAATTATATAATTGGACAAGCGAAAATCAACATCGGAATCAATATTATGCGAGGTCGTGGTGATTAAAATTTACCTTTGCAAAACCAATGGCCCGTGTAACAATATCACTTTTTACGAGGTGCTTTGTAATAGTGGCAGCTGTATTACGTTGAACTTTCTCAATGTTCAATAATTAGCTAATAGCTTGGACTATAAAAACAAATGAAAGAAACCTGCGGCTGGTAGACCACGCTGCGGTCGGTCGCACTGATCTCTATCGTTAGGTTCTTGA
Source organism: Papilio elwesi (assembly GCA_029849275.1). Classification (NCBI taxonomy): domain Eukaryota; kingdom Metazoa; phylum Arthropoda; class Insecta; order Lepidoptera; family Papilionidae; genus Papilio; species Papilio elwesi. Next base: position 11,874,576 of record CM056693.1, on the reverse strand, counting down.
GGTGTCTTTCCATTGGGTCGAGGATGGCCCACAGCGTCACGATCAGCGCGTCGATAAGCAGTAGCGCGCACACCAGTGATATCAACGGTGTGTCTTGGAGTAGCTTGGTCTTGCAGACACCACTTCGGTTGCTGTAGATTTTGCAGATGTGTGATGTTACAGAATTAGCTAAATAATATGTTGAGTGTTACAGGAAGAGTGAGTGGTAGACACATGCAAGTCTACAATGTTGCAGCATCTGCCTTGATAGGCGATATATTTAGTTAGAATAGCAAATCAATTTACAGACTTTTTAGACAAAAAACTCACCTGATAAAAATGCGATGGACTCGATAAGTCTTAGCAAACATTGACCCAAACGCCAGGGAAAAACCCGCCGATAGAATGTAGACTCTTCCCTGGAAATAAACAAAAGAGGTAACTAGAATATTTGATCAGCGCCTTGATCAATTAAAATTGTGAACTGTATCTTTATGGGTTGGTACCCACTCGTCGTGTTTTTGCGCTATATTTTTATATAAAGTTATAGTATCAGATGAGGTAAATGGCGCCAGTTCATGTCCTAAGCCTTAAGCTACAGCCTTAAGCTTATACTCTTGCTGTACTCACAGTACACATAGCGGAGAAGGGCACGTAGGAGGGCAGCGTGGCGTGGTCGACGCCGAGCAGCGCTACCGCCGTGTACACCAGCACGCAGCCGATCAGAGTCATGTTGTTGAGGCGCGGCGATGAAAGTTTTATAGATCTGACGAAATCAAATGGAATAACATTAATAACAGTATTATAAGTAAGGGTTGCATGACCTCGTGACGCTTATTTTGGTAGACTACCATACATCTTCATCATTTAAGCATGCTTAACGTAGCATAACTTTTTACATCCCACAGTAATATCTTACATTTTAATAAAGTACCAAGATGTTTAATTCCCTAAAGTCGCGGTTGGTTCATTTAAATAAAGTTAATTTGTCATCTACTTTGTACGTCATAACATACGTAAGGTTTCGACACGTTTCTTCTCTGTAAAGTTTACCTTCGCTTACTGTAGTGCAAGTTGAATGCCAAGAAAGCTAACGCCAGTGCCACACCGGCGGCAGCTAGGGCGGCCACCGCCAGCCTCGCGGGCGCCCACACCGAGTCCACTCGCAGTACCAGTACTCTTCGAGCTGCCGGCACTCCGCCTGCCCAGTGTGGTCGTGTACACTCCGGGCATCTCACTTCACGCCCGTGTGTGTATAATGCGACAGTTTTGGGACGGCCACCTTGAAAGGAAATAATGTATAGGTTTTTTTTTGTACTGTTGGCATGATTACTAACTCGGAGTCTGTACGGGTGTTGTTTTTCCTAACGCCCACGAAATATTAATAGCACTCTTCATATGCATATATTTATAAGCCTTAGGATAAAGTAAACATGTTCCATATTAAATTGAACGTGGGTACAAACCTTGTATCTGATAGAAGGCCGACATGCCGATTCTGTCAGCCCCGTTGAAGGACACGGGTCCCTGAAAAAACACCCCTCATTATGTATTCTGGACGCTGTTCGTGTAAATTCGCGGAATAATTTTTAGAGGTTGTTATTTTATCTGTAAAAGCTTTCCTCTTTGTTGGCTAACATTCGACGTTGTAGGGTTTACGTTGGAATTCCTAATTTTATCATTTTAGATTGGGGGATTCGGGTCGTTTGGTCTTTCGCCTAAAATGAACCATAAATCTAATTGAGCAGTGAGCCCGAGCCAAGGTAACGACGGCACTTTCGAGTATAAGCGTATATTAGTTCTCTAAATATTCTGCTTAAATATTATTTGATGCTTCACCAATATCTCCTGATCATTTTCATTTCACGACAGCATTGAAAATGGAGTCAAAGATTGTCTGTATAGCCCAAACTACTGGGTCTAGAGAGAGATTTTACAAAGATTTCTGATATTACGGAGGCGAGCACTTGGAAAGGATTTTTCTAAATGCATCCCTTAAAGGTCTATATAAGTATATATATAATCCAAAGTAAGTAGATCTTAGATCTATCATCATATTAAATACGGTCCAGCTTAGGCTGGATAATTGTCGGTTAAATTAAAGTATACGGCGGGTGAAACCGCGGGGCTCGGCTTGTATATCATATACTTACAGATATTCCAAGAAAGCTGAGGTTAGCGAGTTGATTAAGAAATTCTTCTGCCATATCCTTCCGATCGTAGTCAAAGTAACCTAAACCCAGTTTCGGTCTATTCATTGTGGTGTTCAGAGCCTCCGCATTCCTCCAGAGTAGCTCTGCTTTGCTGAGAGTTAAGGCTATGGCCCAGACAGCGTCGTACGTGTGAGGAGCGAAACGAGACACCGGTACTCCGGCCCCTTCCATTTCACGGCGGAACATTTCATTTGTCTGTACACAAGATAATGACATAAATCTTAACAGGGCAAGAGCCCGTAACAACAACATCTGTTGCACGAATTGGCCGGCTCGACCGGTGAATTACCACGACCTCACAGAAGATAGGCGTGAAGTAGAAGTACTCTGCGTTTCGTCTGATGAGTGAGGTGCCGGAGGCCTAATTCTAGTTCTCTTCCCCTTCCCACCCTTTTCTTATAAGGAGAGAATGGGAAGTGGAAGAAAACTTGACGGTGGAGGGGATGTATAGAAATTGGAAATAACCATTTTGTTTGTCCCCTCCTCTGTCCATTAAAGGTGGGCAACGCATCTGCAACTCATTAGTTAGTTGCAGGTGTCTATGGGTATCGATCACTTGACATCGGGTAAACCGCTAATTCGTATGCCACTACTGCGAGCTATTTGCGTCTACTGGTGTCATACATAGCAGTAGAATATAAGGAGACGGTACACACCAATCCGGAAAACGACACGACATCTCCGGCGATGCCCCTGTGCGCGGTCACTGACACAAGTCCCTCGAGCGCGCGGGCCAGCTGCGTGCGGGCGCAGGGCGGGACGCCGCGTGGTCTGGGCGGAGCGCCCGCCAATAGCCACGCGTACTCCCCTCCGTACATGCCCAGCCTGAACGCCTGCGATCTCGACACCACATCACAATTATGAAGCTTCCACTTTACAATAAGGTTTTGAAATACCTTTAACTTTTAGTATATTTCAGGGATTAGTTAAGACAGATTAGTTTCGGATTTCAACTCACCTCGCAAAATATCTTCGGTACCATTTCTTGCGAAAAACTGCCAATGATGATCCGTATATCTAATTTCTGTGAATGTAATATTTTCGTTTTCATTTATGCATTATATGTATGTTATATTGTTCATTTGTGACCATAAATACACACATATGTATATATACGCAAGCAAAACAAAATTACGTAAATGTAAACACGCCCTTGCATTTAAAACTTAATGATTTTTACACCTGGTTTAAATTTCTTTCATTATTATAATTGTACTATTGCATTTTTATTACTAGACATTTATTTTTTATCTATTTTGGAGCAATTACTTGTTTCAAATTTGAGAGGGCTGTTTTTCTTAAATAAATGCCGGGAACGCTTCTCAACTCTCCAGTTCATTGCAGGCGTTCATTCGTACCGGCGGTGACTCACTACTAAGTCTATATTCTTTAGATTCTGTAAAATCTTAACTTTTTAATGTGACAGGATTTTCTTATCAAGTCATCAGTAAAGATAGCTTCATCAAATAATTAATTGTATTATACTGTTATATAGGATTGTTTTTAAAAAAGAAGCGAGGTTTTTTAGACCAGGTAGCTATAGAATAAGTAACCTTCAGCTGTTGAAGTTGTTCCTTGAAGTCTGACTCCGCGAATGTGATGGACGCGGCGCAGGTGATGTTGGCGGCCTCCAGCTGCGTCACCAGCTCGTTCACCGCCAGCGAGTACACCTCTTCATTCTGGGAGAACGCTGTCACCGTGTCCCAGCCGTGTTGCCTGTCAAACAAGTTGATTAATTCTTACAATCTTCCATTTAGTGTCTGAATACTGCAGATGAATTGACAGACCTAAGACTTTATTTTTTGGGTTAGTTGTAACTTGCTACAGTCTCGCCGATTCATGACTCCGTGTATTTTTTGGATTTGGACCTATAACCGTTTGGGCGTTCATTTTAAATGAGTATATATTTTATAAAAATGCTTACTTATTTTTAAAGCTTTAACAGAATGTCCCCCTGAGAAGCTTCAGTTGCAAAACAATTGTGTGATTTACTGTTCATTGTGTCACACATTAAAACCCAAACATCAGGTTTGTTTTACTATTTATGCTGGCGGTACGATTCCACGTCGTGTGTGTTATTTTAAAAATCAGAAGTGTTTTTCGATCTCTAAGGTTTCTGGTGTATACCACAGCCTTACCCCTATCGTATTTGCGCTAGCTATCCCTACTAATATTATAAATGTGAATGTAAGTTTGGTTGTTACGCTTTCACGCGAAACTATTCAACCTATCATCATGAAACTTTGTACAGATATTCCTGGAGGTATTAAAAGTAATATAGAATACTTTTTATGAAAAAAAGTATATAAAAAGCGAACTATGTATGTTACTTATTGACCTATAGACTCCGAAATAGCTGGACGTGTGTTTGGTAGCGACCGGATCAACATAATTAGAGATACCCGGGCGAAGCCGGGGCGGGTCATTAGTTAGCTAATAAAACAATAAATGTTGACGTTGACAATGAAAATTACGTTTCTGAAGACTTCACAGTCGTGTTAGTCGATCGAGCGAAGACTTTGTTTCGGAAGTTCGTAAGACGATTATGAAGTCTGTGCGACAATGTGTCTTTGACAAGACATTCTGTTGTTTCACAAGCACGTTAACTTGTGATTATGCCAATATTTCGATACTTCTATATGTTAATTAATTCTATATTATAATTAATTATTATTAAACACGTCGTCTTTAGGATTAATTTGTTATCGAGAAAATAGTTAAGTTTATTAATAGAATAGTTTACGAAGATTTTATTAGCTACTAGTGATCCGCCCCGGCTTCGCCCGGGTGCCACTAATTATGTTAATCCGATCGCTACCAAACACAGTAACAGCCGCTGTGCCAATCCAGACAATCCCTGTAAATTTCATCGAAATCGATCCAGCCGTTTCGGAGTCTATATGTCTATAGGGGACATACGTACTTCGCTTTTTATGTACTATTATTTCTCCATAAAAAGTATCCTACGTTACTTCTAGTACCTCCAAGAATATTTGCACAAAGTTTCATGATGATCGGTCGAGTAGTTTTCGCGTAAAACCGTAACAAACAAACTTGCATTCACATTTATAATATTATTACGTAGTCATTATTAGGTTATTATTTAATAATTAGATCAATAAACTTATAGTAAGACATCGTAATCTAAGCTGAATGTGACAACATTTTGAATTGAAAATATTTGAGATACTATTTATTTTATGTAAGTTCAAACAAAACTTTTACGATTCATTTTTTCGATCATTTAATTTCAGACAGAATCTTAATTGTTCCTTTCATAAAGGTCTATCCTTTGTAATTTAAATTTATCGTCAATTAAAAACTATGTTCAAGTCTTCATGAATCATAATTACTTTAAAAGATTATTGGATAATTAATACAAAATTAATTATTCATTTTTAAGTCCATTATAAATAAGATTGATTGGGGGTAAAAATAATCTGTCGGCAGAGAGTTATTTAGGTGTCAAATCAACACGAATTCTTACCTAGACCCGGCGACTTTTCTTAGCGTGTACAACCGCCCTTAGACGATATTTGGTTTGCCAAAATCTTATACGGAAGATCATGCTCAAAATTAAATATACTTAGAGCAGTTTCTACGAACTTTTATAATTATTCTTCTTGTATTCAATTTTGAATTTGTTATTAAGATCTAGGTCACCTGATAAAGGCGATCCTTGCGGGATTGTGCGAGGAGTCGGGGGCCACAGTCCTGCAGAAGAGCGGGAATTCTGAGCGGTCGCTTAGAGCCGGCGAGGTCGACCCGAATGACACCTGGAACGAAAAATTAATGGAGGTGTTGTTTTGTTTTGTCAACATTGACATCGATCCATCAATCCGCCAAAAGTGGCAGTCTGCAGGAAGTATTCCTTAAGGAGGGCAAAATCATATAAATACCCCAGACCAAATCATTGATCCAACTTGGTTAAGGCGTCCTTACGCTATTGTCCTGTAAGCGGTGTCCGTTCTCATGTCTCGTAGACTATCCGGTCTTTTTTATGTTGCGTCAAATGAATTAATTACGTAGCAATTTTATTTTGTAAGCTACACTTGTCGATGACAAAAATATCTTACCTTTTGCTGTAGCTTATAGAGTTTAAAAAGTGAAAATATTACTGGTAAATAATTTTATAAAGAAATGTTGGGTTAGTCGTCGTACACTAAATCAGATCTGGTATGTAGGTAATACCGGATTCTACATTATACAACAAAGTCTCATTGGTATTGCTTTTTCCATTCATAGCTTTTTAATAACTTGACATAGCATGGAGAGTTGCGAAACAATGCATGTATTGAGCGGTTGTCAATAGTGCCAAGCCAGCCACTCTAGCTCATAAAGTCTTTGAAGCAAACAACGGCTACTAGTGGGCGTTTGTAACGCACGTTTTAAAAATCATACAACCGGCTACATGCGGACACATCCCAATGACTATTCTAATTCTAATTTTGACTATTCTACAAAGACCTGGATAATCTTATTGCTACTTTTCGACGCCTTAACTCTAGTTGTTTTTTCATTTCATGTAGAATAAAGAATTACAATGTAGTCGGATCCTTGCGGTATAGCACTGTGTGGTTCTTACACGCATGTAATGTTTTTATCCTAAATTAAGGTAGATTTTAAAATATTTTAGAATGTTCTGCAATATCATATGACGAATTACTGATCCAGGTAATTTTAAGAAAGTCATAGTTATGTCAATAGACGAAAACTTTGTGTTTTCATTGACACAAATTCTGTTTTTTGCTTTGTTACTGTATTGTTTCGTTTAGTTATATTTAAACTTCAGACTCAGAGTTTCTCGAAGTCTCTGAACAAACTATAATATTACATCACTTTTAACAGTGGTAGAGCCCACAACAATAATATCTGCTGCATAAATGGGCTGGCTTGACCGAACACGACCTGACAGAAGATAGGCGTGAATTAGAGTATTCTGCGTCTCGTCTGATGAGTGAGGTGCTGAAGGTCCAATTCTGGTCCTCTTCACCTTCCCATCCTTTGCTAATAAGAAAAGGATGGGAAGAGGACTTGATGGTGGAGGGGATGAATAGGAAAGGGAAATAACCATTTTCTGTTTATCCTCTATTTATTAAAGCTGGGCAACGCATCTGTGACTCATTAGCTTGTTGCAAAATAAAATGAAAACAAAGTGCGTCGATATAACACCACGGATAAAAAGAAAAAAATACATCTAATATAATTTCGTTCAACTTAAGCGAGGGGGACATGTACAAAAGATGTAACTTAACAACGCCAGAACTCTAAGTGGAAAGAATCAAAGAAATGAGAAATTTCCGCGCGGCCGAAAACTTTCTACTCGATTTCTTTGTTCGTTAAAAAGTTATGCAAAGTTACTGCTTATACCAAGACTTTTGCTCGAATCTTTCCTTTATCTTGGTAAACTAGACTCCTGAGCGTGTGATGATAATAAATAGAGTAGTGAAAGACTAAAGGACGAAGATGCGTAGGTCATTAAAACTTTATCTCAAGGTTAAGAAAACGAAAAAAATAGAGTAAAACTATATAAAAAGGACACTGATTGATATATCAACGCATCGCCCAAACTACTGGGCCTAGAGACTTGATATTTTCCACAGAGATTAATGTTATTACGTAGGTGAACACCAAAAAGTGCAAGTTTTTTTATAAATTCATAACCTAAAGATCTAAAATATGCGATGAAAGTTGGTCTAGAGAAGTGGAAGATGTAATGTACCTTTTTAAGTTTGTTTTTGACGTATGTTTTTTCATTGAATTCATACAGAAGATGAACGAGGTGTCTGATCATAAATCCCAGATCCAAAGCAACAGAATCAATTTTGCAAAATCCATTAGCGGATGTGCTTTCAGTCAGATGGATGTAGTTATTTTCCCAAGCGACGACGTGTCCATGCTCCAATTCTTCTCGATGACACCGACATTGCGATCAGGCTTACAATTTTTAACCTAAGCTGTATAAGTTTTTTTCTCAAATGTATTTCACCTACAACCCTTCCCACTGTTATAAATGTTGATTATAGTTTTGTAACGTGCCTACTTATGCTATAAAAAGGATGAGGAGGACTAGAGAAAGAGGAACCGGTAGGAGATAGTGCCTCGTCTACTAAAAACTTAGAAGCTCTCAAGAGTAGAGACTTCTGAATTTCTTTTTAACCAGGCAGTGAATCTTTTATATCTTAAATAAGATAAAACCGAAGAATTTGTTTGAACGCGCTTGTCTTAGGAACTACTAATTGGATTTCTAAATTATTATTGCATTTCATAGTCCAACTATTAAGGCACACAACCTTAAAGAGCCGAGCGGAAAGAAAAATAACGGGGCACAAGTTGTCAATGATAACCTTGTATCTTAAGTATCTTTTAAAAAGTTATTTATATGCATTTTTTATGGAAAAAGGTGGCAAACGAGCAATCGGATCACCTGATGCTAAGTGAGCGCTGCCCATAGACATCCGCAACAAACAAATGTGTTGCAGATGCGTTGTCTACCTTTAATGGACAGAGGAGGGCAATGACAAGAAAAGGATATTTCCTTTTCCCGTCAACCCCGTCCCCGTCCAATCCTCTTCCCTTTCCCATCCTATCCTTATGAGGAAAGGGTGGGAAGGGGGAGATGACTACAATTAGGCCTTAGGCACCTCACTCATCAGACGAAACGCAGAATACTTCTACTTCACGCCTGTTTTCTGTGAGGTCGTGGTATTTCAACGGTCGAGCCGGTCCATTCGTGCAACAGATGTTGTTGTTGCGGACTCTACCACTGTTAAATGCATCTAACGGGATGTGACCTAGATTTCTTCGATTTGAGTAATACGTTTTCTATGGGATATTTAAAAATATTTTAGTTTAAAAAAACAGAAAGCATCGTCAATCTTATCGTTTAACTTGTATCGTGATGTATCGTAGTTTGACTCTTCCTATGCTAAACTATGTATTAGTTTCCTAACTCATCAAGCCGACAGTTCAAGAACAGTCTTTGGAATTGGCTGTTGAACTTGAGGAATATTGCAATCATCTTTCAGCACACGTAAATAGACCTTACGTCCGCGATTCAAAGTTTATTTTTGTAAGATGCCTTTGAAAAAGTTTTGCACGATATCTCCTCCTTCGGCGGATCCTTTTCGTGGATAAAGTTGCCTGCATGGTAAATTCAAAAGTTTCTAACTCTGAAATACGTACTTCTTTACATTATATTTCAGGTAATGAAAAGAAATGGTTTTTTTTCACTAACAAAGTAGCAACTAATGAATAGTTGAAATAACAATTTTTGTTTTTGGTAGTGAAAAGCAAATGGTGACGAATTTTATCAAGCTTATTTCAACAATCTTGTTACCGAAGTTTCGAGTACCTTACAGCGCTCGTGGTCACGGTGCGGGACTGAGGTGTCTGGTGTCTCAGTGTCATTAAATTCTTAATACAAAGCTTATTTTTTTTACAAGTTAATCCCTGTAAGCGCTGAAAGCGCTGTATGTGTAGACAATTAAGGTGCCGTGGGCCCTTTGACTAACTTAGTTCCAACTGCATCTAGGAATAAATACTTTCTAAATAGAAGTCTGGTATATTGCGTAAATCTCGTATATATAGGCATCTTTGATATTAAATTGTTCCATTAAGTATTATTTAAAAGTCTCGTCTAAAATCTAAATCGTATTTTTGAAGTTTTAAACTTTATTTTTGCTGCTTAAAACTTTTCAACTCGAAAACTTTGCATGTCAGTTTAAGAGAAGCTTTTTTCTTATCTTTGCTCGAGACGAACGTTGTCTGCGCTCCGCTCGGGGAGTTTATTTTACTGTAACTTTTCAATCAACATTGATCTACGTGAAACTTACACGCTATTTGTAGAAAGCTCCTAAGCTTACACGCTGTTTGTAACAAAAGTTGCTATTTTATGTCGAAGCATCTTTTAAATTACGTACAAATTTTCGACACATTCAGCACTTTTTTTATAGTAGAAGGTGGCAAATGAGCAATTGGATCACCTGATGTTAAGTGACCGCTATCCACATCTGTAACAAGCTCGTTGCAGATACGTTGCCTTTAATGGATAGAAGAGGAGATAGAGATGCAAAAGATTTCCTTCTTCTATTCATACCCTCCCTCTCCAATCCTCCTCCTCCCCTCCCCGTCTGTTCCTTATTTTAAGAGGATGGGTAGGGGAAGAGGCCTGAAATAGAGTCTCAAGCACCTCACTCACCAGGGGAAAGGCAGAAGCATAGACCTTCGTAATAGGTGCTATATACAATCAAAACTGCTAAGTCTTTGCTGTTGCGTCTAACTTTTTTCTATCTTACTAGGTGGCAAACGAGCAAGCGGTTCACCCGATGTCAAGTGATCGCTACCCATAGATATCTGCAACTAACTAATAACTTGCAGATGCGTTGCCCACCTTTAATGGACAGAAAATGGTTATTTCCAATTCCTATACATCCCCTTTACCGTCAAGTTTTCTTCCACTTCGAATCCTTTCTTTATACAAAAAGGGTGGGAAGAGGGAGAGAACTATAATTTGACCTCCTTACTTCAGATAACTATTTTAAACACTTTGGGCGAGATTGATATTGTTACCCAGCCCTTCCTTTTAGTGGACATACAAAAAATATGCGAGTTGAGTGTAAGTCACTTGTTTACCTGGACAATGTTCCAGTAGGGAACGATCTTGGCGATGCTCTCGGTGACGTCGGAGCAGGCGGTGCCCAGCAGCATCGGCATGCGCGCAGCGCGGTCCGTGTACAGAGCGTGGAAGAACCTGTCCACGCCTACGCCGGGGTCGCACTGGACACAGTAACCATTTTCATTTCATCCTAGTATTTAATATAAGGAGTAAGCTCCAGTCCAAATTTATAAAGCCGATTCCAGGTACATATTGTTTCATAATCATAATTTTTCCAACAGTGATCTTTTTAGGGCTAGAGCGAGTGAAATCTGAAATCGAATACCGCTTAGGTGTGAATTACGAAATGGCGCCAACGTGCGTGCGTGGATCTGTACGCAGAGTGGGCAGACCTCTCACAAGATGGACCGATGCTGTGGTCATGGTAGCGGTAGTCTACGGGATAAGGGTCGCAGGGGACCGATCTTTGGGGATCAATGTCCAGCAGTGGACGACTATTATCTAGAGAAAGAGAGAGAAAGAGAAGGGAGGGAGAGTGAAAGAGAGAGAGGGGGACGGGGTGGAAAAATATTTAAGTGATTTCTTAATTATCTTAACGTAACTTAACGGTGGTGAGCAGCTTGTCTTCGTAGTTAGTAACACATAACCTATTTGCAATTGTATTGTTATGATTCTTAATCTACAAACCTTCGTATCATTGGTGATGAGATGCAGAGTGTACCCGGGGAGTAGTCCGCGCTGGTTGACATGGCTGACGGCGAGCCTCGCCGCCGCCAGCTCTGACGCCCCCTCCGCCCTTGGTAGCTCGCCTACTGTCAGCTCGAACAGGCCCAGGATAGACACTATCCTATTGCTTGTCTTCGGTACTTCTATATACAAAGATTTGTCAAGTTAGCCGTGCTTTTGTAAATTGTAAAATGCGGATATAATTAGTTGTAGTCCATCAAAACAATAAATAGGCTGATATGGTTGTTAAATAAAATAAAGTACATTTTTCAACTAGATGGCGTTATTCTCAATATTTAAATAAAACGTCGATAGGTAGCAATGCCCTGTCTTCGTACACGCATGTGTACCTATACCTTTAATTGAGGGGATAGACAGGAAAAGGGATGTTTCCTTTTTCTATCCTTCCCCTCCCCCTCCAATGTTCTTCCCCATTTAAGACAAAGGGAGAACTGAAATAAACAGAATATAACAAATGATTTGATTGCTGGTTCGTTCCGGATTAACTCAAGTACTGAAACTATTAAAAACAAAATCTTTCACTAATACGAAGCTCCTTCATTATTTTTTATTCGTCTACCCGGACGAAGCTGGGGTGGGTTGCTAGTTATGTAATAATCCTTTAAATTAAGGGTATATGCCCTATCAAAATTTATTAAGCCTTTTATTCTTCGAATGAAACTCTTTGCCTTTCTATCAGCATAGGAGTCTTTGTTCGTAGATCATAAAAGTATATGAGAAAGGCTTTACGTGGGCCGGACGAAGGTTGAGCTCTTTTATAAACTCGTAAAGATCAGTTTTATTTAACGTTTAACTTTTTACAATAACGAGACTGTTTTAATATATATATATATATATATATATATATATATATATATATATATATATATATATATATATAAATTATCTATTTTCTAGTTTATTGGTTGACCAAATGCGAGTCGGACTCGCGCACGAAGGGTTCCGTACCATAATCGATAAAAATCGCGTTTGTTTTATGGGAACCCACTTAAATATATTCATTTTATTCTGTTTTTTAGAATTTGTTGATATAGCGGCAATAAAAATACAACATCTATAAAATTTCCAACTATCACGGTTCATGAGATACCGACGTTGTGACAGACGGACACACAGACAGGGTCCCGTTTTACTCTTTGGTTACAGAACCCTAAAGAGGCCTTGACTTAGCTCTGACTTACGGCAGCAACATGAAGTACTGTAGCACTTTGACATTCCTAGGAACTGTCTTCTAGGAAACTTTTTTGCATTTTTTTTATATTCACAGTTACACGAAAAATACTTTTGATTGATCGTGGTCGGGGTGGTTATGTTACTTTCGTGGTTTTCGTGTAAAATCTTAATATTAGTATGAATGATGGCCCAGATGATTCTTTGGAAATGTAAGGCAATAAAAATGGTCACGCCGGAATTCAACCTTGGAAGTTAACGACCATGTGACACGTTTTGTCGCTGTAATAGCCTAATGTCTGCTGTATTAATATCAAACGATTTAATGGATGTTGGAACATTTAATATACACTTGGGCACATAACCCATTAACATCCCTAATAGGAAATTATTTGTTTAGACTCTAATATTAGTAGGATCACGTAGGAAAGAGAAATAAAGGAATACTTTGGAAAAGTGGGTGACAGATATATCCTTTCGAGAGTATACTATTCGACTGCAACTAGTTCATTTTAAGCGGCCGTCCATGATTCGGCTGTCACCGAGAAAAGTCAGCCAACTACCGAGACTCACAACTATGACACTTTTAATATTAGTGGTATTCAAAGTTTTTTTATTGTTCATTCAACTATCAATTCTTTTATTGTTTGGAGACGCCAAAAAATTTAAAGAAAATTCGATTATCTAGCTTCCGATTTCTGTTTCACACTGACAGCTGTCAAAACGACCGTATGCTCTGGTAAACCTTGTACCATAGCAAGATATAACTTTTGTAAATCAACAAACGTAAATGACGTTTGTTTGTGTACCATATATGGCGGCCATTGCATATTTTTTATACTTTCATCGGAAATCGTGACATAAAGTGTAAATATGGATAGCTAATGTTATAATATAACGTGGGAAAAAATTGTTTTCCGAAAATATTTTGGAATTTACGAATATTAACGTAAATACCTATTTTAACAAAGAATCGACTTGTATTAAATTAATAAAATCATCCTTATGACTGATATCAAATAATTTATTGTCTGTGGTAATAAAAAAATACGTTGCTGCGAGGATCAGTCGGCCGGCGGGACGACGCGTGACGTCACAGCAAAGCCGCGTGATAATGACGTGTTATTAATGGTCCAGAGGCGGCGGGAAATTTAATATTCACCTTTTAATGACGGTCAGGTATGTTAGTATTATTAACCTTTCGCAGTTCGCACAGGGCGGTATACATAGCTTAAATACGCGTATTGATTACTGCATATTTATATTAATTTTACAAATCCCCTATAGTCCCTACTAATATTATAAATGTGAATGTAAGTTTGTTTGTTACGCTTTTACGCGAAAATTACTCAACTGATCATCACGAAACTTTGTACACATATTCTTGGAGATATTAGAAGTAACATAGGATACTTTTTATGAAAAAAAATTATATACAAAGCGAAGTATGTTATATATTCCCTAAAGACCTATAGACTCCAAAACGGCTGTAGCGATTTCCATGAAATTTACAGCGATTGTCGAGATTGGCACATCGGGTGTTCCTGTGTCAGCGATCGCAACAACATAATTAGTGGTACCCGGGCGAAGCTGGGCGGGTCACTAGTATGACATAAGTAGGCCACTAGTTAAAAGAAAAGTGCCCGCGTACATGTCTCGAAAGTAGCTCTCTGGGTTTGAAAGGGAGATATTTTTAGTATAACTGCACTGATTCGGATGTCTTCGCTGTTATGAGTAACGATTTGTCATATTTTATTTATATTATTACATAAATAAAATATTTACAGGTCATCGTTACAAAGACATTATAAATTTAAAAATTCAACAAAATCTAGTAGATTCCATCCATAGATCCATCTATCTAATAAATATTACATTATCCAAAAAAATTATGATGACCTTTTAACCGCGCGAAAATTAAATCGATATGTATTTAGATTTTCATAGAGAAATTGTTTTTTTAATAAATCCTAATTAATATTGTCTATGGCACTTCAAGTTGTTTCTCATTATGTTACGTCTTCACACCTTTACGGCTCAACCGATCATCATTTTGCAAACACATTGTTACACAACTAAACTGTTCCCGAGGGATATAAAAAGAGTCCTTTCATTTACAATGTCGTTTGTCATGGTAATGTAACGTTACTAAGTTACGTACGTGTCAATGTTACTAAGTTTTTTCTTCACAATATCAATTTTTCAAATTTTGATATAATAAGGTGCAAAAATGTCAAAAAAGCATAATAAAAAAAACAAATACAAAGATACGGGCCACAAATAATTACGATATAAATTAAATGATAAATATGCCATGGGATAGTTTTCTAATACCAGTCACGTTTAAACCGTCAAAGGTTACAATTCAATTTCGTCGTAAAGCTAGTTAAAACGATAAAATTTTATTGGCACTTAAACTATAAATCTGGTGCTTTCACTAGAATGTAATAAAAAGGTTATTCTTCCAAGTGACGCCGTATCTTGTGGCGGTTATTAATTTTCTTTCGCAAATTGAAGTTATTAGGCGCTAAGTTTTAATCTCTTTTCGTCAAATGTAACGAATTTATCAATATAGTAAGTAAATGATTTAATTAAAAATGTTTACCAGCCGTTTTCATTTTGAATACATTTAAAATTTATGTATTATTCTAGAATATTCCCTGTGCGGTTGACGGAGTCATATAATGAAGCGGTTCATATCACTTTAACTATATGACATCTGCAATAGAAGGAAGGTATGTGAAGGAGAAATAAACTGAGGCATTATTCCATTAACTGTGAAAGGCATCTGCCTCAAGGCAATCCATAAAGAAATCCACATTTAATAACCAATGAATGAATCGAACAGAAAGCGAAAACTTTTGAAGTAAATCTTTTCCGTAATCTTGGTATAAACGTATAACGTGTGGTCGTGGTCTTATTTAAAAATATTGCTTGACTTCATAAGAACATTCACAAGTAGACTCGTTTAGATTGATTTTAAAAAAATAAGTAGCTTGTAACACAGCGAACCGCGAACTGAGACGTCTAACATGATAAATGTATTTGCATACATAGTAAAACTTCCCTACTCTTCTATAAGCTCTTGATATAAGCAGGTAGATAAAAGTAAAGTTTATTTTATCGAGAAAGATGACATTATATTGGTTCTCGATTACTCTAGAGACGTGGCCCAGCCTTTAGGAGCACCAAAATAATCTTAAGAAAAGAGCCAATGTTAAGTTTTGGTGTTTATTTCGTAAAACATTTTCAGAAAGTAATTTGTTGAGAAGAATATAGACAAACAGAAGCTTAATTAATATTAAAACCAGATAAGAAACTAAAATTTTACAAATATATCGGCCAGCTTCACAATTAATTCATCGTACTTCCGTCAGGGCAGACTATTCATGCAATGGGCATTCATATAAATATATACACACATACACACTCACAGAGACAGGCAAAGAGATAAAGAGAGAGGACACAGCGTTCCGAATTTAATTAGAATTTATCAAGAAGCCGAATTGATTGCGGTCCACTATTGATAAACATACTTTGGGGTAATTTCCTTTTTATTTATTCCCATTTTAAAATGATATAAGGTATAAAAAGAAAGTTGATTGAATAGAATTGAGAAGATTTCAATTTCACAGCGATCCCAAATTTAACTGCCTTCCGGTCGTAAATTATAAATTGTCGGATGTACAATAAATTAAATTGTCTTACAATCGGCATTCAAACATATGATTTCGAAGGTTTTATTTGATAGTTATAACTTAAGAAGGCGTATATGGTGCTAGTGCTTTATGAACTGCCTAATGTGAAGTAAATTAACATATTAGGCATTTATAATCTATGATTTGTACTCGAACTATTCTTTGTCGTGTTAGATGAATGACTCATCACGCATTAGGCTCATTTTCGAACACATTTTATTTTGACATTTGGGTTGTCATTTGGGAGTGAGTATATTTTTTTGATCAAAACTTGTTTTGAGATTAGATTAGGGAAGATATATTATTCGAATGGTATAAAAATTACATTTTTTATAGATAAAAACAAAATAAAAAAATGTTTTCCATATTATTTTTAGCTTCGCTATCTACTTTTCCATTCCAGGTAATCTCGAAAATAAATTGCTTCTTTGTAACACGATCTTAGTAGCCTGATCTCTTTTGACTCCTGATGAATTGTATCATCTGATTTAGTACATTATACACAAATGGCAATGCCGAGCCGAGCTCAGGGCTGTAACGGTGAATATTTTATACCCTATTAGTGGACTATAAGAGTATTTTAATACGATTTCACTGTAGCCCTAGAATAATAGGCATTCATTGGAATATAGCTAATCATATTTTATCCCGTTTATCAGACCCCCGCGAACATGACCATGAGCGCCGTTAACTACTCGAAAGGTTGGGAATAAAAAACGTAAAATAAACGCGGTAAAATTTCTTCCCATCATAGGATTATTCATTAATTTAATTTAGTTTTAGATACAGCGGTATAATCACTTTCTTATTCACGTGTACATAATTTATAAGTTTACTATATTTTATGATAATTTTTACATAAATTTTAAATTAAATAAATGTAGACTTAAATTACAACTAAAGTAAAAAAAGACGGGCTAACTATTAATAATATAACGTTTGTAAGAAACTGAATTCTTGCCACAATTTTTGGAGCTCCCGATATTTCGGCACAGTTGCATGCGCCATGGTCACGGACTGACTGGAGTTATGCGGTAGTGCGAAAAAATATTATAGTCCTGTAATATTTTATCGCACTACCGCAACCTTTTACTTTATACTATTAAAAACCACGAAAGTTTAAAGTTGAACAATATTATTAAATAAGACACAAAAAAAACAGTCGGGCTTGTGTGAATAAAACGGTAGGTGGTAGGTAGGTGACCTAACGTTGTCTAACATGATAAATGTATTTTTGAAAATTAGAAGTTGTTTTTTTTTAAAATTATACAATTCTTTGTTAATCTCTTATATAATGTATCAAATAACGTTTTATTTACATTTTTTGAACTTGGCCTTCTTGTAGCTTCCACTAACGATTTGTTTTTCTTGTGTTAGACGTATAATCACATCATCATCAGGTACTACCTACCTTAATCATAATCAATAAGTAAAAATAACAAATTTATATTAAAAATGGCATACTTATCAAATTAGCTATGTTCGTATATTTTTTTTTATGTAAGAAAGTGGCAAATGAGCAAGCGGATCACCTGATGTTAAGTGAACGCTACCCATAGACATCCGCAACAGGCAAATGTGTTGCAGATGCAGAGGGACAGAGGACATAGAAAGGAAGAAAGATATCAACCCCTCCCCGTCCAATCTTCTTCCCGTTCCCATCCTATTCGTAAGAGGAAGGGGAAGAGGACTGAAATCAGATTAAATTATCAATTAATCCGACACCTCACTCATCTGACGCAACTTAGAGTACTTCTACTTCACGCTCGTCTTCTGTGAGGTCGTGGTATTTCACCGGTCGAGCCGGCCCATTCGTGCAACAGATGTTGCGGGCTTCACCTCTGTTAAAGTTTTATTGCAAAGACATTAACGATAATAGTTAGGTTTATATTTTTGAGTTTCTTAAAAGTCAATGTCAATACACAAAACATTTAAGTGTGTAAGAATATAAATTAATTTATTTTATGAGTAAATAGAAATGATAATGCTTGGCATATTTTTAATTTAATAAATAAACACAAAACAAACGTGATTTAGCATATCTCATTTGAATACAATGATGATGACAGGCGGCCGGTGGGATGAATTGTAATTAGAAGAGCGCGGGTGAACTCTTCATCCCTTAATGATACCTGCAAAATCCATTTAAACCTTATTAATATTTAAATTTAATAGCGTGTTAATTGCAGACTATAAAAGGGGTGGTTAAATATATTGTTTATACTAATGGAATTATCTCGATGGGTCTTTTGTTTTTTCATAACATAAATGTCACAAGGCTGGTGTGTAGCGGTCAGGAGGGAGAAGTGATGTAGACGAGTTATATTACTGAACTCCCGCTTCTAACTTTAGTGTATATTTTACATTTTTATTGCAGTGGAACATAGCGTGATACTGTCTAACCCAATGTAAGACGAGAGATCAGTAATTTTGCAAACCATCTTTTTTCCACACAATCATTAATTGAAGTAATCCCTGTTCATTTAGTAGTAATAATTGGGTTGAGAACAGCTGAGATTCCGGTGGAATTGAATTAATCTCTCGGTGGAACAAGATTTTAGCTCTGAGGGTACCGTCTTCAAACTCAGGATTATTTTTAGTGCTATGATGCTGTTATATACTTCAAATATCCTTATGTTTTTCTTAAGAATTACATGTAACCTTAAATCTAAGAGAAATAACCAGGAGACATCACTTATTGTGATGGAAAATGTAATGTATTCAATCGGGATTTCTAAATTGTTAGCTGTATAAAGGAATCTATTATATTACTAGTCACCCGCCCTGGCTTCGCCCGGGTACAGCGCCATCTGCTGGGTTTATTTGTGAATCTAAGCCATCCTCGAATCCACTTGAACACGTACACAAAAATTCATTCAAATCGGTTCAATCGTTTAGGAGTTTATATACAGATTATCTATCAGGGATTTCTATATTCCAATTTCCAAAAGATAAACTTACGCAAATTTCTTAGTAACATCTTGATTTCGATTTGGGTTTTTCATCAAGGGCGGCTCCGGTTCGTACAATTTTGTATTGTGATTATAAAAAAGCCTTAAATGTAATAAAAAGGCGAGTAAAATTGTTTCACGAAGCGCTCTCTAGCGAGAAATTGGAACGTCTGTTTTCAATTCGTACAAATTCAGATATAAATTAGGCTGAGCAGCGCGAAGTTTTCCCGTCCTTCTGTTTTATTCTCTAGATGATTATCCACCAATAGCTCGGCCAGGCGGAATGCGCCCCGTAATGTTTCTTCTAAATCGATTTTATAAGACAAATATCCCTAAGGAAACAAAATATCACTGAGTACTTTTCCTTTCTTCATTTCTTTGTCATTCCACACTGTTATATTGTACATATTTTGGCTACCTCTCTAGTTATTACATGCCTGCTGGTTAGTACAACCGTTTAACTTGGTGATAACATCTCGCTTAAGCGCCGAAAATCTACAGCGCAATTACAGTAATGAGGTTTTGCTACGCTTTTATAAATATTAAGAACATTCAGAAAAACAAATTACATGAATATAACATAATTTCTTGAGGTGGTATTTTGAAGTACTCTATTTAAAGTAATTCATAATGTCAGTTCGGCAGTTCTATTACCGTAACGTTTTGTTTGTAGTTTATCGGTTAACGGTTGATAAAATAATGTAACTATGGCAGCGCCATCTACTGAGTACAATTGAGAATGTAACCTCTCCCAGGATACACTCGCAGAAAGTTTCATCGAAGTAGGTCCAGTGGCGTAGGATGTGTTCATCCATACATACACAAGCACAGAAGAAATATTTATACATAATGATTGACCACTATTCGATGTGAAGCTATGACGCGATCTGAGCACGGAAACCATGACATTTATTTGTGTTCTTACAGATTTTGGATTGCTATATAGAGACCACAAATAATATTAGCACATTTAAGCCGATTTTTTCAATTTAAGAGGCATGACACCAACTAAAGGTTTCCCTGAATTTAAATCATATTCACATTTTTTCGAAGAGTTTTATTGCTAGTCCCTTATGTAGAAAAAAAAAGTTGAGGGAATAAAAATAATAGCATAAATAACAAAGAAAACGCATAAAAATTGTACGATATTACCGTTGTTGGTCGAATTAGTGGATAAGGAAGTTGATTGAAATTTATATTTATATATATATATATAAATCAATATTATTTCAGTAATTAATACAATTTGTAACGTCAGCGAACTCCATAAGACAGCGAATTAATTACTCCTAAAACCAAATTCATGTAACCGTACGTCAGTCAATGACACGTCGGCTGTTAATGACGTCACAATTAGCAAACATGACATATGTTTAGGGGAACTTTAACAGATTACATAATTCAAATATCATGAGCTATTATAATGCTTAGAGAAAACTTAAGTTGGGGCGCCATAGTGTGTACAAGTTGATTTTTAACAGTTCACGAAACGTGAATTTTTGAAATACGCGTTAATAATTAGTGTCATACTTTTTTTTAAGGTAGAAGGTGGCAAACGAGCAAGTGGGGTCAGCTGATGTTAAGTGACCGCTACCCACAGACAATCGCAACAAGAACATGAGTCGCAGATCACAGTCGCAGGTCGCCTACTTTTAATGTACCGATATTTTTCTTTACTTATCCACCCCCTCCCCGTCCAATCCTTTTTCCCTTCTCATCCTATCTTTATTAGGAAAGGTGAAGAGGATTGAAATCGGGCCTCTGGCACTTCACTGATCAGACGAAACGAAGCATACTTCTACTTCACACCTGTCTTCTGTGAGGTGTGAGTTCTGTGTGATATTACACCGGTTAACCCGGTCTATTCGTGCAACAAAAGTAGTTGTAAACACATGTTACATATTAACTGTAGTATATTTTGAAAAAATGCGTTTATCAAACTCACTTCCGGGAATCATTTGTTTCCCATACGTCCACTTGAAATGTACCCTCGGACATTCTAATTTCGCGCTACGAAGAGCTTCATAATTACAATTCGTTTTCCTGTTAGGCGAGGACAAACATATTTACGAAGCAGAGAGGTATTTCCCACCTTCACCTGTTGTATAAATAAATATATTTATCTCACTCTCGTACTCCAGAATCTGTGCATACCCCGCAAATCGAAATCCATAATCACTATTATGGATTTCGAGGTGAGCCAGGAGCGTGCCAAAGGTCACCTTACCTTTTTTCCTCTTTAACACCTATGCCTCCTGGTAGCCTACAGATACTTTTAAGAGTCGTCCTATGTATATAAGATTAATGTGCTTCTTTATAGTTTAGTTGCAAATAAAACTTAAATGTGTTGCTCCAAGAATAGAAGAAACAACATTTAAAGTTTATTGAATATTCTTGTAGTACGTAACAATCTATTATATCTTATTTTATACTTTTACAAAATGCCACATTGACACCACCTTTTAAAAGTAAAAGACTACATTCAAATGAATTAAAGAAAGGAGGTTAGCTTTCTTTACATGTATATACTAGTAACCCGGCCCGGGTGCCACTAATTATGTTGATTCGATCGCTACCAAACACAGGAATGTGCCAATCTGGACAATCCCTGTAAATTTCATCGAAATCGGTCGAGCCGTATATAGGGAACATACATACTTCGCTTTTGTTATATACTATTTTTTTTCGTAAAAAGTATCCTATGTTACTTCTAATACCTAAAAGAATATGTGTACAAGGTTTCATGATGATCGGTTGAGTAGTTTTCGCGTGAAAGCGTAACAAACAAACTTACATTCACATTTATAGTATTAGTAGGGACGTTATACAGTATATATATTACTGAAATCAAACATTATCTTTAATTTTAGATCAAGTTAAAAATAATCAAGTGTTTAATCATTTATTTGCCTTCGTCATACGTCCTTACCCGAATTGATGGCTTTTGCTTACATGCATTATTGAAGTGAGGTCGTACGTAAACGTTTGCTTCATTACAGGCATAATTGAGTCATGCAAATGCTATTAACTTGGCATTGTGAACGTTAACAGCCAGGCTGCTGCGTCAGGGCAATGTAATGATGTCAACAGGACCGCGACGGCAGTGCGTTTAAACATTGAGGGCTTATTGAAACTGCTGATCGGGCAGAAGACCCGCATCTGCTAATCGAGTTAATTTAAACCTATTGGATACAGAATGTTTTAAAATATTAAAACAAAGTAAATAGCTTACTTGTTCCACCTACGCGTCTATTTTGTATTAAAAAAATACATCCCATTTCTGATAAGATCATCTTAGAACTATGCCTCACTAGGACGCATGAAATCGCAAGCTTCGTATCCAAACACTGAATACGGAAATGTATGGTAGGTGACTCAATTTCCTACGGTTTGACGTTGTTGCAAATTTGGAAGCGTATTCGAAGCTTTCTACGTGGCGACTGGATACTCTGGAGGCTTGGCAACGTTACGTAAATTGTTCGCGAGCAATACAGCTTGCCTGACTCACTCAGCCACCAACCGGCCGCTATTTTCTTATTTTTGACGTAAACTACTGATTGGCGATACACCATGGCTTATCTACATCTTGATCGTTCCAGGCCATGATGTCCTATAGCAAGGGAGCCGACGATGCTAAACTTGTATATCCTTCAGCGTCATGGGGACCTATTGGATTCGTGATGAAATCGTTAGATTATCTTATCATGTCATCTTTCCTTTCACTATTTATTGTACTATTTCCTTTAAAATAAAATAAAGAATTGATCGCGCTCGAGGATCTCCAGGTAACGGTTTTGTTCAACAAGTTTGTATTCCTCGCACTCCTTTGCATTGCGCTCAGATTATTGAAATGCTCATTGGCATGTAAACAACCCCCCCTCGTCTTATATGACGCGTTCAAGTATGTTTATTTAAATAAATTGAATGGGCTGATACTCTAAAACGCGGCTATACATAGACGACTGATTAGTAGCGTAGGATACAATCCAGGGTCCAAGTTACACCCGATATGTAAATGAGACGCGCTCAAGGATATACAGAAATCCCTGTTTCGACTCCCGTATCACTAGTGAGGAAGACTTTAACATTTAAACTCGATACGTGCATATAGGTTTATCTGGTAAAAGCACGTACTTTAAAAGGTAAAATGGGTTTATATTACCTGACTATTTTCGACAATAATCAGACCGTCATTCCCAAGTGACGTTATTGTACGTTGTATTGGTACGTCATTACGTACCAACTTTTCAGAACGAATATCGTTCACCGCGCACATTAATCATTTAGGGTATTGAACATGAATGAATGAATTTTGCGAATGTAATTTTTCCACCATTGAATCGTAAATAGGTCGGACTATTCGGAAAGGACTGCCTTTCCACTGTAAATAATAGTGGGCAAATAAGAAAATCTGAAAATATAATCAATGCAATAAAATATTACCCGCAAATTTTCTTTTTTTATTCAAGGCTAACTTAGCTTATAATGCAGCTAGCTGTTTTAAGGGTATTTTGCGTGTGGCCAGAATTGGGATCACTCCAGTCAGCCCAGATCCCGGTAGAACCCCAGAAACGTCATAATGTTGCTGGCGATCTCCGGGAGAGATCCCGGCAAGCCGAGATATTTAATCCTGTTTTTGATTTAACATATATAAATACTCGAAAAGTAAAATGTATTCTTAGATGGTAACGGTATGTACATTGAGGCTGATCTATTTAGCCTTAACGTATAAATCGTTTTATGATGTATCGCAATAACATGATAATAACAATATTTTAATTTTATACAACATTTATGAAGCGACCATGAAGTGGTGCGTTTTATGTGAAGAGTTCAGAGCCACGCATGAACATTTACAGTGTCAGGAGAGGCTCAAGCCATGTCCCTTAAGGCCTTTAAGGAAGGAGTACCTCCTCCTAATCGATTGATAAGTAACATCGAGAAATACCGATGGAGACCTGGTCTCAAGTTGTGAAAAGTGGGACTTTTTCACTGAGCTTATTTACATAAATTGAGTGCAAATCTTAATATAAACATTTTTACTAGCTTGCGATTTATTTAAAACTAGAAACCCGCTTTGCTCGGGTAGATACATACATATCTTATATATTTAAACGAGCATTTCTTGTATATCTTATCTTATGCGACTCTCGGAAACGGCTCCAACGATTTTCATGACATTTTGTAGTGTAAGTAAAGAAAGGATAGCCTAGGTTACTGCGTAATAGAAGTACTTTCTCATGGTGGGAGAACTTTTAAAATTGGTTCAGTAGTTTTAGAGTTTATCCGGGACAAACAAACAAACAAATCTACCTTCATCATATCAGTATAGATAAGAATACCAAAATCATCGGTCGATCGATTCCGTATCAGATACTCTGATACAGAATCGAAAGTGGGACGCTAAGACATGCATCCGTTATTCTGTGTTTGGATCGATTCAAATATATGATTCAATAAGTATTTAAGCCTACAATTAATATATCTGTCAATATTATTGACTTGTAAACAATGGCGATAGACGGTGGTACGATTAACATTAACTAAGGAGGGCCAATTACGAGGCGCCTGTCATGAACCACTCCAACCTCTCAACGCCACACAAACGTCGGTAAACTCCAAGCTAGGTCATGTAGACACGAAGTGCTTTCCGTAAATCGATCACCTGTCGAATTCAGGTATAAATTAATTAAAATCAAGTCTTCATCGTTTAAGGAACAGATATTAAGAAAATAGTCACAATTAAAGTTTTTCTAAAGCTACTTCAAGAATGAGGGTCACTGCTGCCGCAAGCTGCTGTGCTGCCTTATTTGTTCCATTACTGTCTTATTCCATATGCCTTAAGAATACTGAAGTACCATCGATTATTGTAACGATTTTGCATCTACAGTATTAGGTAAAACGGGACCCTATTACTAAGACTCCGCAGTCCGTCCGTCTGTCTGTCTGTCCGTTTTTACCAGGCTGTATCTTATGATTCCTGGTAGCTAGATAGTTGAAATTTTCCCAGATGATATATATCTTTTGCCGCTATAACAATAAATACTAAAATAATATCAAATATTTAAGGGACCCATGGAACAAACGTGATTCTTTATAGATGTACGGAACCCCTCGTGCGGGATTACGGTTCGCACTTGGCTGGTTTTTAGACTACTTGATTCTTTTATTTATATTCACAATGACTGGCTGTAGAAACTGTTGTCGAACCTATATAGTCAACGGTCTTACTGTGCCAACCCCACATAACGTAGGGATACATAGGTAGGGGTACTGGATTGTGATGATGATGTGATTAACCAAAAATAACGAAAAAAACGTATTATGAGAACCTTTCAAACTGCACAGCGTTCTAGTTATAAAGCGTTATAGCGTTTTTGTATAAAAGGTTAATAGTTATTGGCAACAGTTACCGCCGCTACTTCCAGCGCTTCGTAACAATGGAGGGAAAGGTCAAAGCTTTCATTGCTCGCTATATAACAACTACAGGCAACAGAGCGAACTGTGTTACTGCAATTAACTCTCGACTAGCTTGTTGGTTGTTTGTAAAAATACAAAATCAAGTAGCTATATTAAATGTGATTTTAGTTCTTCTTTAAGTTCTTCTTTCTTTTCTAGAAGAAAAGTATAGTTATGATAATAGAGTAGGCTTTGGAAATATATTGTAGATCAATATAAATTTTACTGACAGGAGGACACATAAACAAATAAATTGGAGAAATTGAAGAATAAAACATCTTGTGTATAATTTTCACACCTTAAAAGATATATATGTAATATATATGTAAAATAGATATACTTAACAGTGGTAGAGACCGCAACAACATCTGTTGCACGAATGGGCCGGCTCGACCGGTGAAATACCACGACCTCGCAGAAAACAGGCGTGAAGTAGAAGTACTCTGCGTTTCGTCTGACGAGTGAGGTGCTGGAGGTCTAATTTCAGTCCTCTTCCCTTTCCCACCCGTTCCTCATAAGGATAGGATGGGAAAGGGAAGAGGATTGGACGGGGAGGGGGTTAACGGGGAAAAGGAAATATCCTTTTTCAAGTCTATGACCTCCTCTGTCCATTAAAGGTAGGCAATATATATCTGCAACACTTGCTTGTTGCGGATGTCTATGGGTAGCGCCTACTTTACATCAGGTGATCCGCTTGCTCGTTTGCCACATTCTCCCATAAAAAAATCTATAAATCTAAGATAGGCGTGATGCAAAGAACTCGAGTAAACGACACCACAGTATGGAAAAATATTTTTAGTTGATTACCGTATAAAATAATGAGTTATTAAAAATACATTTTAAATACTACTAATTTTGTAGTAAGCTCTCGAAATAAAACTACTTTATCGCTTCTTTTCGTGGTAAAAAGACCTACAAATCAATTGATGCACACGAACCCACTCCTCAAGACCCGACGGTATACAAAGCGTACAGTGGAGACGTGACTTTGTGGTTGCGCACGTACTTGATTTCGTCTCCATTAATATCTTTCGGGTCAGCAGACGCAGACGTATCACGTATGATTGTGGATTCACCTTTTATATTTTGAGTCAATGTTTTTAGGTTTGTATGTGTAATGAGTAGTGTTTTTTGAGCATGATTTTCCTTTTGGTCTTTTGAATGTACTCGGTCTTCTGCCGTACTGATCCAGTGGGCTCTCACAACGTTGACCAGATCACCGGTCCATCGTATGGAAGGCACCTACGCTGCGTCGACCTTTACGTGGCCTTTTCAGCCCCGTTGGCCGTTCTGAAAGCAATGTATTCAGCCTATTGCCACTTAAGGTTTTAGGTTTGCAATTATTCGGGCAATGACGGTTACCGCAGCTATAGTGACTTAACCTTATAGCCTTTTTTTCCCGTCCCATCTTTTAATTAAAAAGGAAAAAAGGCTTACGCTAATATCTTACGTGCTTACATCTCTTTCTGACGTAACATTTTCTACTTATTGACAAACTGATTTATTATATATACAATATTTTGTCTGATATTGAACGTAATGGATGACGTAATTAATCGCCTAATGGGGGATTCTTCCATTATAACTAACAATTGTTTACTAAGTACCAATAACGCATAAAACATTACTAATAGCGTTACGTTTAAAGTGGCAGCTGGAGTTAATCCAGGGATAAGGTAAGCCTATATTTTATGGTTCTTGAGAAACTTTGGCTCCCTTGAACAGATTTGAATAATGTAGCCTGAATACAAAAAGATAATCCCGGGCCGATATGCCAGGGGTAAGACATTTCGGCCCTATTTATAACAAAAAATCAGGGTAAGAAAAATGTCAACGCCCATCTTTTTTGCATTCCTTTGTAACACTTCTACCGATCTTAATGAGTAAGCTTTATAAAGCCCCGCCTAAACTTTTATGAATAGAAATAGGTAATATAAGAAGCAGTGGTGGCCCAGTGGCATAGACCCCGACTTATGTTCTGTAGGTCGTGGGTTCGAATCCAGGCAGGCGCTTTACTCTGTGTAATTTATTTAATTACTACTGCTCTAAAATAGGCAAAGGGAAACATCGTGAGGAAACCGATATGTCCTAGAACCATCAAGACACTCACGACATGTGACATCCACCAACCCGCACTTGGCCAGCGTGGTGGGCCACTCCCTCTCTCGGAGAGGAGGCCTGTGGTAGCATACTAAAAAGGCTATTTCATATAAGGCATATGATATAATAATAATGATAAGGCATAGTAATAATGATACAACTTCACGCCTGTAACACACAGAGGGGTGGGCAGAAATCATGGATTTACATTTGACGCAGTCCTGACACATCTCTTCGCTTCTTCTACATCCATACATCTACGCATACATGCTAGCCGGTTACGGGTACTCCATATATCGCCCTTCTTTAGTATGTTACTAATCTGATCGATATAAGTTCTCTTTGGACGTACCCTACCAACGCTGCCACAAACTTTTGCCACATGATTTTTTTTGAATACTTTAACAGCAGTAGGATGGTGACTGACGGCGCGTAAAAGCCGGCTCTGGCGGCTCATAGACTGGCGAGGAGCGACAAGTCTACGCACGTGGGACCTACTGTCTAGAACCGGCTGCCGGACCACGTCACAGCGTCTACCAGCTTTACGTCTTTTAAAGCTAAATTGACGTCTTGGCTTATCCAGGAGGCTTTTTATAGTGTCGAGGAATTTTTAAATTAATAAAATTATTATTTTTGTAAGACATTTTAAACTTTTCATTTTAATTACTAATAAATCTGTTTTTGTGTATTTCTTTCCATTTGCCTTGGCGTAAGTTAGTTTACGCCTGTCATAATTTACTTAAGCTTTAATCTACATATTCTAATTATGTAAATCTGCAGTAGTACGTAACGAGTTGTATAAAATCCAATTACTACGCGAGAGGCGCGCGCCGAATGTCTAAAAGCTTAATGGACTAAAACACCTTGTTTTTAGTTTCATAACTAAGTAATAATAAACATAACCTAGTATCGATAATCTATTTATCAATATTTGAATATCAAATGCTGGTCAGATTCTCCTAATCAATAAACCTTTATTTAAATTACTTTTTTATTCATAGCTATCGTGTTCAACGCCCAAACTTCCAATCTAACTTGACCTAACAACTCATGAAAAATATTATTTAGAAATTCAACAGTCTATAAACTGACAAGTATTGATACGTCAAATTGTAAATGATTAGCTTAGTTCACAATTGCCAAACAGTTTATAATGTGCCCAGTCCGATTGTAAACCCATGAAGTTCACAATTTGTTGGTGACATATCCATAACATATTTTCTGTTACACGAATAGGCCGGCTCGACCGGTGAAATACCCCGACCACACAGAAGACATGAAGTAGAAGTATACTTCTGCGCTTCGCCGGATGGTGAGGTCGGAGGCCCAATTTTAGTCCCTTTCCCATCCTTTCTAAACAAGGATAGTATGTAAAGTGGAAGAGGGTTGGGGGAGAGGATAGGAAAAGGAAACATCCTATTTCCTGTGTACCCCCTCCTCTGTACATTAAAGGTAGGCAACGAATCTGCAACTCGTTTGCTTGTTGCAGATGTCTTTGTTTAGCGGTCACTAAACATCGGGTGAACCGGTTGCTCGTTTACCACGTTCTACTATAAAAGGACTACAAAACAAAAGGCGACATACGAGTAAGAAGTAGAAGTAACTGACGAGGATATACGGATATAGAATCGAGATAGGTCAGCCAGGACTGTGCCCAATACTTGCCTTAGAAATCCATAAACTCACCAATCTTGTTGGACAGAGTGGGGGAAGATTTTTATGTAAGGCCAGAAGTACATTCACCTCTTGATATTTAAATATTTGCAAATTGTATCGATCAAGTTTTTCGCCTTATCAGCTTTTCAATTTAAATACAAATTTTATTTGAGACATATAAATTATCAGTTCTTATCTTTACCCAGCTTGGGATCACAATGAAAGGCTCGACTCTGTTTAAACTTTATCAGCCGGAAGGTTTTCATTACAGCGACGTGCTGCAATTGAAGCAAACCCTTTTCATAATTTGTGCTACAACAATTTTAAATTATCAATTTCTTTGAAACACCAATGATCGATTTAATAATATATTAATTTGTGATACCATTAAGCCCATATTGCTTATATCTATTCCTCCATTAAGTATAGGTAATGGGCGTGCAATTTATTGGCTTGTTCCGAATGCTTATGTGTAGCGATTGCTAACACCAGAATCGCTAGCTGGTTTGCCACCTTCTCCCATTAAAGAAAAAGACAATACTCATTGAAAAGACGTAAGAGAAGTATTTAAAATAATAATTTATGTAAAAAAATCGATTACCTTAAATAGTAAAGTAAGAAGAGCTGTGTAAGGTTTTCAATATTCCATACACAGTTTTTTTTTTCAGTTACATTTCAATGATATGTTGCACTATAAAAATCCAGATGTAAAATTATTACACTGTTTTAATTCATCTTTCAAGCTTTTCATAAAAGTAATGTTTTGTTTTAAACGTGAACTTGAATGGAAATATGAATGGGAGCTGATATGAGAGTTAAATGAGATGTTTTGTGCAGCTGACGTCGAAGTTTATGACTTATATAAATAGTAAACTGTATAGGAAATTCAAAGCAACTTTGACTAAACTAAGTTACTGTTGGCTTCCGAAGTGCAGTTTATTTGTATGGATACATGATTAAATTGCGTAGCATGTGTAAACATTCTTAGAAAACAATCGATCCCATTCTTAAAGTATATTTTATTATAAATAATAATAAATAATAAATTAGCCTTTTATAGAATGATCCCCTCTCCGACGCACACAGGCCACCTCTTGAGAGAGGGAATGAGCCGTAATCCACCACGCTGGCCCAGTGCGGGTTGGTGAATGTCACACGTTTTCGAATTTGATGGTTCTTAGAACATGCCGGTTTCCTCACGATGTTTTCCTGCACCGTTTTTGGAGCAGTGGTGATGTTATAAATTACACAAAGTAAAGCGCTTGTTTGGGTTTGAACCCGCAACAGTACGTAAGTCGGGGCCTAAACCGCTGAGCCACCACTGCTCCTGCAGATTTATTTTAAGTAGTTGTTGTAAATTAATACAACTGTTTTCTTTAAATGATACCAAGTTGCATTTCATGAAAATATACGTTCCAGATATTTTCCGAAGCGTGTTTGAAATAATTTTTCGTAACGAAATTCAATGTTTGCGCACTACCCATATGTTACTTTAACGATATACATTTTTTTCATGTCTCGTCTCGCGGCCGCCGACATATGTAGCTCAAATTGATATTAATGGTGATCCGACAAAGTTCATAGTTGCTACAAAACGCAAAAAGTTTTTGCTTATTTATTTCATTAATGTTAATAATAAATAATACCTTGTAGTTCAGCAGCTAGATACCTAAGTGTCTTCAGCGAACTTAGATACGGGTCTTGGGTTACATTCTTTACTGATGACGACACCATTATTTTTTATATATATTAAAGGCGATGTGTGTATGTTCCCTATGGACACCGAAACGGCTGGACCGATTACGATATTTTCAGGAAACGTTCAGATTGAACTAACGGCTGATCCTGTGGCGTTTTGTATTGATCGGATTAGCATAATAAGGAGATGTCTACAGGAATGAATGTATATTCCCTATGGACCAACCTACCCGAGTCAAACCGGGGTAGGTCACGAGTGATAAATATTTCTTTTCGGACCATGTCCGTAAAACATACAGAATTCATAATCACTTTCTATAATATTAAAAAAAATGAATATGGGTCACGCCCGTAACCCTCTCGAGGTTGGCAGAGATCATGGTCATATCATTGTTTATTACTTCTTAAAACTTATTTTTTTACAATATACTTTAAAAAGGCACAAAAACAACAGATATTCTGTAATATATTATTTAAAAATAGTCTTCCACCGGCTGCCAGTGGTCAGGGTTACAGTGAGAGGAAGGGGAATAGAAGGAAAAAACAACCCCTCCTCTGTCTGTTAAAGGAAGCCAACGCATCTGAATACAAATTATTATAAATACACCAAAAAGACATTTCTCATTTTCAATGTACGTCTTGTTCCAACTACAATTTATTAACGTCACGCGCTCGCAGATTGTATCCCTTAGAATAGTATTAATTGTTCCGAAGTTAAGCAACATGTTTTGTTGCACTACACAATATATAATATGAAACTTTTAGAAGGAGTATTAATTTTTTTAAATAGTGTTTTTATGGAAGCAATGGACAAACGAGCAAGCAGCTCACCTGATATTAAGTGGCTACCGCTACGCAACGGCATATGCAACAATCTAATGAGCAAGGAAGGGAATAGACAGGTAAAAGTATATTTCCCTTTCCCATCCACACCCTCGCCCGTCAAATCGTCTGCCCATCCTGTATTAGAAAAGGATTAGGAGCAGAGGACTAGATTTGGGCCACCCCACACTCATCAGACGAAACACAGAATACTTCTACTTCAAGCTTGTCTTCTTAGGTCGTGGTATTTATCGGTCGAGCCGGCCCATTCGTACAACAAATGTTGATGTTGCGGGCGACTTGATGAAATAGCATAGCATTGAATGTATTATATTTACCAATTGTTCAAGGTGTACCGCAAACGCGGTAATAACGCGACGCGACGCGACAATATCAATGGTCTAGGATACGCTATAAAATAATTATACCCTCATCTGTTATTTGATCAGGACCTTGATGGGATAATTTGTAAATTTATAAATAGCAAATGGGTTGCCCGGCTAAATCTGGGGTCACCGTCATATCTGTTAGATCATAAAAACCAAATAAGGTTGAACCCTTGCGTGATTCTCCATTGCCGATTCTACGTCTACGTTTGACGTCCATATAATATTGGTCCTGATAGAATAACAGATGAGGGTGTAACGATCCTAGACTACAAGTAGTTTTATGTATTTGTGGCCTAAGTTGCCGTCATAATCAGTCGCGCGTTTATTGGTCGCATCATGTATAGTATCGCGATGCGTAGCGTTCCATCGCCCTAGGGCGTAGGACAGTTCGGCACGTCCAAATAAGTTATATATAAAACTAATGTCTTAAAAATGTTTAAGAGAAAAACTATGTTTTTATGCTTTTCACATAATAGTTCAAATTCTAAATGGTTCAGTTCAGTTCAGTTCACAATTTCACCGTTAGATTTTGATGGTCGTTGTGAAATAGCATTTTTGTTTTGTCTTATTAATTTCACTGCCATCTGTCGACAATAATATAATTATATTAACTACGGAACTCCGTTCATACAGGTGCTTGTCATTTGGAATGAGATTCGAGTTTAATAGTCGCGAGGCGTACACGCTCGATGCGCTAGTCATCAGTGGAAGCAATCAGAGGATTTGAGTGACGTTAATCGATCAGGCCTCGTGAGAGAAATTTCAAACTTGATGATGACCTAATAAATTGAATACAATATGTTACGTAAAATGTGAAAAAACTGTTAAGTGTCTTTAAAAAAAAACTGTTAAGTGTCTTTAAAAAAAACTAAAAGACACAAATTCCAAAAAATAAAAATATTAATTAACGCTTAAATGTTCGAAGGAATATGAAATATTGTACTCACCGTTTGTGAATTTGGGCCGCGTTGATTGCAATATCCTTGTTATTGGTGGAACAAGGGTAATATCGGGGTGTAATAATGAATTATTGAAAAATGTTTCCGAACCTTCTAACCCTACCCTTGGAACTTTATCAGTTTCATTGAAGTTATACTGATCAATGGTTTCATTATAATCTCTCCCTGCTACATCTTTGTCATTGGCCGGTTTTGCTAATTTCGACTCAGTTTTGTTGAATGTTGTAAAGTAATCGTGAAATATTTTCGTTCTCGTAGCTTCGTCGATTTTCAACTTTCCCATTGATTCGTCTTTTACTTCTCTTATCTCAACATTTGAGTGATCTTCTGAGTGTAAATAATCTTCTAACGGAGCGGAAGTTAAAGTATTGTTGCTATTCATTAATACTCTGTGATTCAGAGAATCTTTGTCTATTAAATGTTCATTAAAGTCTGTGACATTCGTTCCGGTACTATTATCGTATTCTTGATAAGTCATTGCTGTGGGCTGCTTGTCTTCTATAGTGGATATAATATTATTGACATTTTCTGCATCGCTATTTTGCACAGTGTACTCATTAGATATACTGATCGTGGAACTGTCTTCTCTTAAATTATTTATAAGCTCATCGGAATAGTTAATTGTTTTGTCTAAATAATTGATTACATTGTAAATATTCAACGGTTCAATAGTTTGATTTCCCAGTATATTAATTTTAGTTGAATTTTCCGAAATTATATGTGTGTTTATGACGGGGAGAAAGTTGATTATGGTTGGAAGGAAGAGAAGGGTGTAGAGTATTTTGAAGGTTGATTCACAAAGAGGTGAGCAGTGAAGGTTCAGGGAGGAAGTCAGATGCTGGGGTCGCCTCATGCCAGGCCGGCACTTTAGCGCCGACTATTCTGAAAAGCAAAAAAAATTGGTTAAACTCACTTAGATGATAATTTATAGTATGTACTCATTTCAGTTTTAACATACGTATTATTTACACGTACACAAATTAGTTTTCTCACATGCTCGCTCAAATATAAGGTAGATACAATTTAATAGAATTATCGTTTCTAATCCTATATGCTTTTTCTTATTGCTTAGTCCTATTTGCTATAGGTTGTTGCTAACAGTAAGGTATACACAGATCTCTAGCCCGCCTACACGCGTTATTTTCACTGTGACGCGACCGTATCTGCAAGCTACTAACTATAAAGCCACGTTCATGTAAATTTAAAATGTATTTAGGAATAAAATTTTGGAACTAATATATTATTAAGATTCTTATATTATCAAAATAAAAATGATTACGTATTCATATTTATTCGGAATGGTGAGTTGGTACTGGACTTGAATTTTATCCAGATAATCTAGTAATTTCCTGTCCGACAAACAAAACTCTTACTGATCGGATTGCTTTTTTTGTAACTGCTCATCTTACAATATTATTCACTGATAAGATTTGGTTTGGGGAAAATCGTGGAAGTGTTTGAAAAAATATTTCTATAAAATTATTTGCAATGCGCGGAGGGCACTCAGCTGTAAATAAAATATACGCAAGACAACAACAAGGCGTTGTACCACAGAATACATTATTAAAGTCAACAGATTATTGTTTCAGACCATCAATGTATGTACACCAAAATAATATATAGATTCACGAAATCTAAGGTCTGTAAAATATTCCCGTATAAATTGTATTTTGTGTTTTGTACCTCACCGTATTCACCACGGAAACTTATATCGTCAGTAAAAATAGTGAAATGTCCCTTACAAAATTATTATCTGTTCTTTTTTTTAATCAAATTGTCTTGAAAAAATCCTTCTATCAACCACATTGAGATAGAAATACTGTTGGACTTCCGGCTTTAAATAATACTGATACGAGCTATTTACAAGAGATATATGAAATTTTGGTGTATCGTTTATATGTTCTTAATCCAATATGGCGTCTTTTACTATCCCATTTTTATTTATTTATTTCACATACACATACTACTTACTTTCTCTCAACCTTAACCTGTTAGCTAGCAGTTAAGGATTCGCATTACATTTATAAAATAAAAACAAAATCATAACGCATTTATATTGCCTGTCGTACGTACGTAAGATTATCAATTCGTCTGTATGTTTTGTTTTAATGTTTATTACCCCAGAACTCCGCTCCTGGTGAACCGATTTCGATAATTCATTTTTTGTTCGAGAGCAAGTGCTGGTCAAGGATTCAAGACCAGACCGGTAGTTTTTTTCTTAGGAAATATTAATTAAAACGCATACTATTCGCTACTATATACTACGCTATTATTCGTGTTCGGTGTGAATCCTTATCCATTTAAATGATGTTATTATATACATGCATGTAAATTGTGGAGCAGTGGTGGCTCAGCGGTTTAGACCCCCACTTACGTACTATAGGGTGCGGGTTCGAATACAGGCAGAGGCGCTTTACTTTGCGTAATTTATTTCATCACCACTGCTCCAAGAAACGGTGAAGGAAAACATCGCGAGGAAACCGGCATGTCCAAGAATCACCGAATTCAAAGACATGTGACATCCACCGACCCGCACTGTGCCAGCGCGGTGGATTATGGCTCATTCCCTTTCTCGGAGAGGAGGCCTGTGTGCCTTGCAGAGGGGAACATTCTACAAAACGCTGGCCACAAGACAGTTTTCAGTAAATAAATGTACAACATTTATTTTATAACCACCTTCAGCGTGAACTAAAAAGCTAGGTAATGAAATTTTCCAAACCTCGTGGTTTGTGTTGACATTACCTTAGGCCATAAGGTCTTGACGATCTTGGCATATGGGTAAATGTGAAAACAGGTAAAATTGACGCTTTTTTACAATACAATACAGACATTAATCTTATCTTTGTTTGAGGAAATTAACTTCCTGTTATAATTATTTAAGCAACTGCTTATATCCAAAACATCTAACCGTGTCTCGACGCCTTTGAGACGTGTTGTTGGAGGATAAGTGAATGAATTAGTTGGACAGAGAAAGTAACAAATGAGGAGGTTAGGCAGAGTTAAGGAAAAAAGAAAGCTTATAAAAACCATAGAGAACTGTAAATGGCAAATGTTGGGACACCTGATACGAAACGACGATTGAGATCTTTTATGGAACAATTAAAACAGAAAGTAGACGTCATTTCGGGTGAGGATTTCAGGAAGGAAGGAAGGAGGAAACAGGAAAAAAAAGAAAGGAGGAACAGGAAGGAAGAATGCAGTGAGTACTGGAGATTGCTCCATCTACATGAGCAGAACATCTTTTAAATTGATTGATGATTGAAAATCGATATCTTGATTAGTAACAGTAATGATGATTGCTTATGTAGCGAGAAATACTTTTCACTGGACTTATTATCTAATAGGGGAAACTATAAAATTACATTTATATAAATGGCAATCCGTAAAATTTGCCTACCCTTTCTGGATCGGGCTTGATATAACATCTAGGTTTATTTCTGCAGACTGTACCTTCAGTGCTGCATAAACCACAGAGAATGTCCACGGTCCATAAAAACCTCATTTAGGTTTAAAGACTCAAGGACGAAAATTGTTGTATCTAGAGCTGTTTATTTTGTTCAAAATAATTAAATAAATAACGAAATTATAAAAAAAAATTGAGTTGATATTCTCTGTAGACCTCTAGATATTTGCATGAGCCCAGAATACGAGTACCCTAGTAAACAAAACGTGACAGTTTCTTCATAAAAAAAGATTAATACACCACGACTGCGAGTTAAATTTTATTCCGTTAGGATACAACTCGGCGGACCTTGACTCTTAACAGAAAAATATTTGCGTAGTAAATTGAGTCCTTTTTTTAAGGCTCATAAATTGAATTCAGCCTCATCAGCCTCCCGACGAACGTGAATTTATTTTCACCTTGATATAAATGAAAAAAAAAGCGCTTGTCGGCAAATTGTTGCGTATTTATGTAATATTGTGTTTTGTGTGCACGATACGAAACAAAAACTATTGGTTCTGTAAAAAAGTTATTTTTATTATAACTTAACATTGCTACACTTATATAAGACAAAAAAAAACAAATAATTTCTTACCTGTAAAAAGAAACAACTTTATAATTCTCTATCTGTTTCCTGCGACTTCATCCGCGTGGAAATAAATTCGAGAAAACAATTTCGAGGGTTTTCACTTTTTGCGCGGAACCCTAAATATTTTGCTTAAATCAATCCCTATTTGAATCCCGACAATATTAGCTATCTTCCAGTAAAAGTCCCATCCGAATCGGTTAAGTCGTTTCGGAGATTACCCGGAATAAACAGACAGACAGACAGACAAAACTTTTAAAAATCGTATTTTCGTTATGAGTACCGTATATACATCATGTGTATTGAGTATGGAAATGTTATTTTTATATTACATACAGACACTTAAATTTTATTTATCAGTATAGATATAGATTGCTTTCTACAAATTCTAATAAATTAAACAAGTACAGCTAAAGAAGTAGTTTTAACAGCGGTGGAATCAAAAAATATACATAGATTAAAAAAGATCTTAAATAGATTATGTAGCTAAAATTTTACATAGATTATACTTACAGCATTTAATAAAGAATAGTCTTTATTTACATATTTTTTTACATTTACTTTAGTAATACACGTAGTAGTGAAGTTGAGTTATCTCTGCTTTTGTTTTTCTGTTTAATTAATAGAGTGATGGCGACGCATTCGTGACTTTTATAAAAGCATTGAATGATGAGTTGTTGCGAGTACTGATCACTTACACCTATATTGTAAATGCAAAAAAATATGCGCTCACGCCCGTAAATGCAAAAGTTTGGATGTATGGATGTTTGTTACACTTTCACGCAAAAACGTCTGAACAGATGTAGATGAAACTTGGCACAGAGATAGATTATAGTCTGCAATAGTACACAGGCTACGTTTTAAGCCGAAAAAATGTACGTTTCCCATGATACACATTTTTATTCACAAGTGCATATCTACGTGTATAAAAAGCGATGTGTGTGTACGTATGTTCCCCATAGATTCCAGTGTTACCCGGGGAAAGCTGGCACGGATCACTAGTTTTTCATATAAGATGTGTGTTCAGTTCACATTTTACAAAATTCTTTTTACATTTGAAAACTTTGTCATGACTATTTCTTGTCCATACGTGACAACATGTTGCTTTATGATGATTAAGAGGGTAACGTAACATTGTGGTTTACTCGCGCCACATGCCGTAATAACATTGGTGTCAAGGTTTGTTTTGGATGACGTGTTACACGACGATGTGGTGTAATACTACTCAGAAGTCATTGTGATGGCATTGTGTCAGACGAGGAACGCTGATAAACATTACCCCACTAGACTACGTGTCATTTACTTACACTTTAATCACATAAACGTTCACGCCAATACTGAAAGAGGTGGACAGAATACGGGTAGTTATGACCCACCCTCTTCATTCGCGTTTATCGTTTGACTTATCTTGGTCGGTTGTCTACCACTTGAGTTGAAGGGCGATAGCAATAATATATTCTGAATAATTAATAGTATCTATTGTGACTTGGATTTGAACACGTTCATTCAATTATTAACGTTAATTGATGTTATTCATGAAATGAGAAATGAGCTCCTCTGATGACGAGTTTGCGATTGGAACTATAATTTTTTTTGAGGGTTTAAAATGCTGAAACGTTACCCAGCGGCTAGATCTAGTTTCTATCACCGTTTCGGTCAATTGATTACAGCAAGAAAATCTAATTGTCTAAAATTACTCGGAAAAACAATTCTCAAATGATATTTGAAATTATTTGTCCAATGCCTAATTGTAGCACTTTGCGACCCAGTTTGATTTTAACTATCCAAACCACTTTACATGAGTGTCAATTAGGTTTAACACATCACTAAAAGCTACAATTACGTACCGCTTTGTATTTTAATGAGGGCGCTATTAGAGTTGCGTTCATTTGGGCGCATGGAATAGGCGTCGAATTGTTTTTATTTATAAATTTATTTACAGAATACACATAAATCTTATGTTACACATTAGCGCATCAAGGTTCACCAATAGATAGATCGATTTGTAAAGAAAGGCAAAATATCATTTTCTGTTTATTACCTCTTCTGACCATTAAAACTAGGCAATGCATCTGCAACTCATTGTAATCCGATAATAACCAATCGAGCCAAGGCTCGGCCCTCTCGGGAGCTCTGGAATCGGAATGCTAAACGCGTAATGAGTGACAGCCCAAGCCGAGGTCTTCTCTCGGGGCCAAGTAACTTGATGGAGCGTCCACCGAAGCGACCTAAGAGATCGGCGGCCTCCCAATCCGGCCCAGCCCTAGCCGAGGCTCTCACTACGGAGGGAGCTCGAGCTAAGTTACTATTAAAGAGGCTTAGGCTAGGCGCCCTCTGCGCCCTGCCGCCTCGAGCCCGGTGTAAGGCAAACAGTAACATGTCAGTCATAAAAAACAACATATTAGCTTGTTACAGATGGCTATGGGTAGCGATCACTTGATATCGGGTTAACCTTATAAGCAAAATGGAAGGTTTTTATATGGTTTTTGTATAAATTAACTGAAATGTGACGACTATTGTTCTGGACTATAGGTACAAATACAATTAATTGACAAGTTCTGTAATCTTTTCTGTCTTTAATGTATTACGTACACGTGTTTTGCAGTTCTGTTAACGACGACTGTGTTGTCAATAAAAAAATATATCAATGGAAAATAACATAATTACGTATTTTAATCGCTCGAGGACAGAGTAGACACGTAAATCGGTATTTTCGAACCCACAATTAAACTGCCAAAGACACTGACAGTTTACCACCGCAATTGTACAATGTTAATGTCACAATTATACAGTAAACAAAACTTAAATGATTAAGGTATTAAAATCAATCGAATTGAAATTAGCTCCCACAACTTTATGCATCAACAGAACAACAAGGTTTACTTCGGTGGTTCGGGCACGTCGAAAGGATGAATTAAGAGAGAATAACGAAACTAATTTATATAGCAAAAGTGAGAGGCAGTGTCGGTCGGGACGCCCAAGGAAAACATAGCGATAAGATTTATGACTAACTAAAAAAAGGACGATATAAGGAGCACCCATAACCGACGAGCATGCATGCGTAGATGTATGTGGAAGAAGCGAGAGAGGTGTGCCAGGATCGCGCCACATGGAAATCCATGATCTCTGTCTACCCCTCTGGGTTACGGGCGAGAATGCATATTTATTTTATTTAGAAGAACAATGAGTGACACATTACTTATCCGGCATCTCCTGGGTAAACTTTAATATTACAATTCGATCAGTCAATATAAGTGAGATTATGAAAGAAAAAGACACTAGCTTAGACTCTAGGTATGTTTTTCTAAGTTATGTAGCAAGTTGATGCTTCTCCGAGCTTAATTTATTCTCTCTCTCTCTAATCTAGAAAGATTATTCAATAATCTTGTTCAAGGAATATATATTTCATACGCTGTTCTATTTTTATCTTGAGCTGTCTTATTACGTAGTGATTAGCATTTGTATCTTCCGTCGCCTAGTGAGATCTATTAAAAATTACGTTTGTTGTACGGGACCTCCCATAAATATTCATTTAATTCTATTTTTTAATATTTGTTGTTATAGCGGCAACAGAAATACATCATCCGTGAGAATTTAAAATCTCTAATTATCGCGGTTCATGAGATACAGTCTGTTGACAGACGGACAGATAGACAGACGGACGAAGAGCGGAGTCTTAGTAATAGAGTCCCGTTTTGCCCTTTGGATACGGAACCCTAAACCGATTCTACTTCTGAATAATGTCGTTCTAATAGTGTTTTTTTAAACAAACCATTTCACTTTGTCATATAAAATTTATTTAAATATTAAATTGTTATACTCTTAATGACAATAAACGCTTTCTTATTACTAATTTTGCACTTTAGTAGGTTTCAGTATCATCAGAGTTGGCTCGTCGATTGTTAATTTGAGTGGGTAACCTTGACGACCGTAAAAAGGAACGAAACTCGGAAAGTGCCGCCGCAACCGTAATCGATCCGGAAGTCGATGCAATAAAAAAGATTGTCACGGTGAGTAATCAAGTATAAAACATATTCAGCAAATTGCAGTTTAATTACGATCGCTAACCGGTTACTTGTATTAAAATTTCACTATAATGGTTAGGTCACGACGGTCGGTGGGATTTTTTAAGCGTCGTAAAATTTCAAGAGCGCTCAATGACTTGTGTACCGGTTGACGGCTAACGAGTGGCAATCGCATCAATACCTGCGGCCAAATTCAAAATGCTTATACTGAAATCGGCTAGGTTAAGTGACGGTACTTTCTTACTGGCTCTGTAACGTTTTGCGTGTTCGAAAAACTCGGTGACTGGATATTTATTGTTGTTGCGTGAACTTGTGATCACTGTGTCCGTTGTGCTGTTATAGAAGGCTTTATGAGACATTTGTAGCGTATAGAAGAAAATTGGTAAGATATTTTAAAATTTGTTTTTCATTTTTTTATAGTTAATTTTAAAATATTTTCATGTTTTGATAGATTTCGTAGCACAGCGGCGACCCTATCGCCTAACAACTGATCCTTTTTCTTTGTAAGCTTGGGTAATAACATTGTTATGTATAAATGATACTGTATAACTAAGCTAAAGATTGTTAAAATACGACGGTTTTTAATGTTGGATTTGAACTATCAGCCTTCTAGTATTAATGCAATTAGCTGAACCACTAGGCTACTGATGCACAATTAGCAACCCAAGACACATTTTATTGATCATTTTTTTGTATAGTGTATTTTTCTTTGTATTGTATATTTTTGTTTGTATTGTGTATTTTTGTTTGTATTGTATATTTTTGTTTGTATTGTGTATTTTTGTTTGTATTGTATATTTTTCCCTAATAGATAACCGTAATTAATTGCCGTGTGCTATGGTAGCCTAGTGCTCTCTCATATGACCTGCGAAACTTATCGTGGATTTGAATCCATTATACGATTATTGTCTTGATCATTTCCTAGCACGAACTTAAGCCTAATTGGAATGGGCGGATTAAATAATGTTAGTAATTTGTTTACAGCATTTGCTAATATTACCTTTTCAAATCTATTTTTACTTTTTAAATCTTTAAATCAATGTAAATTTTGTTCTAAATCTCCTTTGTCTTCGCGGTCAAGGACATTTGCTAATTATTAATTATGTCTGGCGTACAGTTTAACTATAAGTTAACTATAGTGGTTTTTTTCTACTCGGTCTATCAAGCAAATGTATACAAACGAACCTCGTGTAAACACGTAATAAATAGACGCTCTCCAACGATCAAAGCGCCTGAATGCGACTGTTTTTTTCTCTAACAAATAGAATTGTGTTTGCATTATGCCCGCGGGAAGAATTGACATAAAAAAACACAGGAAAATAACGGTTTAAATTATATAACTACGGAAATATGCTTAAAATGTGTATGATTGGATGTATGAGAGGTGTGCGAGGATCGTGCCATATTCAAATCTGGAATCTCAGTGTACCCCTCTGGGTTAAATCGTAAGCGTCTGTTCGTTTATAATGTATAATTTCTGGAACTTATAAAATAATTAAATGTTTTTGAAATTTGACAACTTAGACCAATTCTAAGTTGCGTTTTAACAATGTATCTAAAATTAAAAATAGTGCTCTTCCCTTTCTCAATATATATTGATATTATAAGATAAGATTTGATTGTTTGTGTGTTCTGTATGACCTGAAAAATTACTGAAACGATATGACAATTTTCTGACCAGTAGAATGCCTTCCCGAGCGTTACTAGTACATTGTAAAGGCTGGCGTATCTGGAAGTCGTCTAGCTGCTACGGTTGTCTACGCGTTACCGTGCCCACTCTACATCAGGAGCGCCGCGTGCTCGGCTTACTTCTTTATAAAACTAAAAGAAAACACAAACAGAAGTGAAAATTCAAAACAGGGCTCAACAAAAATAAACTTCTGTATCTTAAACAATCAAATTCAAAATTTAATACAAGAAAACAGTTAAAATAATTATGTTGCATGTCAACCTTCCAAAATACTAGGACGGTATTTTTTAAGTCTGTTTTATTACGTATCAAAAGAAAGAAAATAGAATCCAATTACAGGAGAATATTAATTCCGATGAGCTCGACTGTACTTATGAGCTATTGAGCTGTAGAATTATCTGGACTCGGATTCTTTTCCCTTGTGTCAAAGTTTTCTGTTCGTCGCGATCCAATTTGTGCAGCATTGTACGTCTGGTTTATCCTTCCGCCGAGCATCTTACTTTCAATTATTTCCTTCTAAAGTAACACTGCTGTTACTTCCATTTGCTTCAATTCGATTACACGTTGATTGATACTGGTTACTGTTTTCATTTAAATGAGCTGAATGCGTCTATTGTTATTTGTCATTTTGACGTGTAACAGTGTGACCAGTACTAAATATTAAATATTAGATAATAGTAAATATTAGTATATATTAAAATTAACCCTTATTTCTCTTGGTCATATTTATCGCATGATGCGATAAAGGCTTGAACATTTTCGCTAAAAAAATTGTCAAAAGGTTCTTATGAAAAGTAAACGACAATATTAACTTTTTAGGTAACCTGATCGCTTTATACATAACTGTCAGTCGTTTGACAGTTGTCGCGATTACCTAAGAAGAGGCATGAACGTTTGTATTGAAGAACTACCCGTGCGAAGCCGGGGCGGGGCGCTAGTATTAGTATAATAACTGAACAGAAACTGAACGCTTAACGCAAAAGTCTTTTGTACGTAAAAGTGCGGAATGAAATGGCACATGAAATTTCATATAAAGGTTTAGTTCATTATGGCAAACACGAAGAAATAATGTTTTATTGGAAATTCTATTATTAAGTATTTTACGCCTGAATAAAATACTCTTTTGCTATCGAAACTGGTAAAGAATTTGTTGCCCAAAACATATTTGAACTAGCCACCTCTTAAAAAATAATCGCATTTATAGTTATTTTGTATTTAAATTACCCGGATGAATAATCCTTGTTAATTTAAGATATACATTTTAGGTATTTAAATAAATAAAATCGATGCAATCATTTGTTCCACATAAAGTAGCAACAAACTGTTAAGGGTCTGTTTCATAATGTCCAAGTAAAGTCCTGAACAAGCTACTTGCAACTTATCTGCCAAGTAAAGTCATCGTTGGCGTTTCACAATCTCATAAGCTTAACTG
Source organism: Papilio elwesi (assembly GCA_029849275.1). Taxonomy (NCBI): domain Eukaryota; kingdom Metazoa; phylum Arthropoda; class Insecta; order Lepidoptera; family Papilionidae; genus Papilio; species Papilio elwesi. Next base: position 11,829,943 of record CM056693.1, on the reverse strand, counting down.
GTTGGATTCCAAGTAAATTATAGGTTGATTCATCCGTCCGATAAGGATGTTATTGGGTGGTTATAGTTTTTTGACAGATTCTAATTAATTCTTTGACATTTGCCTTACGTTTCGTTTCAATTAAAATGCTTTTTGTATCATTATAATTTATGCAGATTATGAATTTTATAAATTAACACAAAATAATGCATAAAAGATACATTTTGAATGCTTTTGAGTGATTAACTTGAAAGAAATTATATACGCACATGTTCCGTAATACGAAATGTCAAAATGCGACGTTGCCATCTCGAACTTACAAGCAACAAATTGATACATAAGTTTCGTTTGTGAAACGCAAAGTATTTTAACGGGAAGCTTTACGTATCAACTGAGTTATCTGATAATTAGTTATAAGGCACTTTACCCAGACTATGAAATAGGCTCTAAGACTTGTGTCCATTTACACATTGTGTCTAATTTAAGAAGTATTGTACGAACTGTTTAAATATTCAACAAGCTCGGAACACAATTTCCCAGACAAACTGGTGACAGCTGGCATTCATGATTAATGCCGACCAACCCCTCAACTTACGTACTACGTAATGTTTAGTATTCTATATTCCTTGTGGAACAATTCAAGTCCGTTTATATAATTAATACCTTCAACATGAGTGTATTCATAGAAAAAAATAGATATTAAATTTCGGAAATAAATATATAAATACTAAGCTATTTAACGGTACTGACCGACGAAAACTTGTAACACGTCAGTATTTCAAAGCAAACAAAATCTTTCCATTTACGCCTTAAGTTTGGCTGACTGAAGGGAAGGTAATATTTTACGTGGGTCTTTATTACCTTACTGTATTCATTTCTTTCGTTATATATGTATGTAGCATAAACAAAGGGTCGACTGATTGTAAGGCAGCCTCAAAAACTACTTCTCTCCGATGGAAGTAATAAAACAAAAACCATTTTGATATATACTGTAGCGAATGATTTTTTTTGGGACTGGTCATTGTTTGCCTTGAGAAGGCATTTAAAGCTACACCGGGCACGAGGCGGCAGGGCACCTAGCCTAAGCCTCTTTAAGAGTAACTCAGCTCGAGCGCTCCCTCCGTAGAGAGAACCTCGGCTCGGGCCGTTACTTTATTATCATTACTGGATTGGGGAATTTATTTAAATAGCCGAGTGAGGTCTATCAACCTCAGCGAATGTTTACACCGCCTTATAGAAAAGGTGATGCGCCATCTATCGATCTACTACGAAACTAACAATACATGGTAACATTGGAGACTGATTTTGACGAGAAACGTGTCATTCGAGTAGAATTCTTCCGCCGACATTTCAAGCAATGGGATACAGTCAGTGGAGTTTATTTGTTTTTATAATTGACAAATACTTGTTCACGTTCTAATAATTGCGGAAGTAAGCTTTCCTCTTATTTTCTTTTTACTCCACTCTCCTATTGTGTAATCCACATACAATTTTAAAGCTACAAAGAAAATGCATTAGACAGGCTCTGGCAAGTGTAGAGGACTACTTTATATTTGTCTTGTTGAAGGCACAGACGGGTAAAGTAGCGTACTTAAAAAGCTAATATACCAGCTGCAATTCGTTCTCGTAACTTTAGTCATTTTGAACGAGGGGTAGAATATTTCACGGAGACGTTGAATTTTTTGTCTTCTTAGGCTTCTTAGGCCGGTAGTACACAATATTTTAATCTGTATTTTACAACGCGGAATAGTCGGCCAGCACTCGCAATTACGGCCCAATGTCTAATAAAACATTTTTCTGCAATTAAAGCACATTTTTGACAAAGTTTCGTTTTTTAAAGAAGGGCGACATAAGGAGTAACCGAAAAACTTGTATGCGTGGACGTATGGATGTAGAAAAAGCGAAAGAGTTGTGCCAGGATCGCGCCAAATAGAAATCCATAATCTCTACCTACCCCTCTGGGTTACGGGCGTGAGCGAATATTTATTTTAAGAAATAGTTACATGAAGAATTGAACGATATATTGCTTGTAAAATGTAGTGTTAATATTAGGTGTATAGTTTTTGTAATGTTCGCGGAGACGCTCCAGTCTCTAAAGGATGTGCATCCCCCGGAAGCCTGCGTCTTACCGAGTGAGCAATTTCCTGTGAATCGAGTTATATAGCTATTTACATGAAGAAAATCACATGGCATGGCTCTGCTGATGTTAAAGCCAAACACAGTTAATGTATACGTAACTTCAGCTTAATTAATAGCATATTAAGAACATTATTATATGTGTATAACACATCGTAAATTGTATGTCCCTTATATAAATTATTCAAAAGTCCTCCACGGTAATGTTTCGGTTTGGACGTACCTGACAATGCAATTGTTGGCTGGGAGAGATCTCTTTTAGCGATAAAATCGCTGAATTTTTTAGTTCAAATTGTGAATTGCATATATCCTTTCTTAACACGCATTATAATGTCGAATATTTGTATTACATTCCATCTCTCTATTTGAATTGGTTGTAGTGTAGTATATAGAGGCACATACGCTATACATATGTAGGGGATGGGCTTCGATTAAAACACCTTCTTATCTTCTTTTAACTTCGTTTATTTTAATTTTTCTTTACTCCGTCACAATACCTTCGTACATCGTCGTTCCTCTTTTTTTATTATATGTTTTTTCTGTCATAGACTATCTTTAATTTCTTTTTAAAAAACTAATGTCAAAGAATAATTATCGTACACACACATATATATATATATATATATATATATATATATATATATATATATATATAGACGAGTAAATAAGCTACCTTATGTCCCTCTGTTTAAGATACAAAATTGTCTAAATATAAGATTCTATGACGTACAGAAAACGGAGTTCCATACGTAATCGTATAAAGTAAAGCTCCCGAGACATGGAGGTTTGAAACACGATGCGGCACGTCGCCGCCGCGATACAGTTCACGTTGTTAAAATTCATGATACGAATCGATGTATGGAATATTCAACGTTTCGAACGATATTTCTACATTCGTACTGATGAAGGATGAATTGATCTTATGATCAAGATTGTCTATTATTATTTTTTTATATGAGATGGCGGCAAACGACAAGCGGATCACCTGATGATAAGTGAATGCTACCCATAGACATCCGCAAAAGGTGACTGTTTTTATTTAAAATAAATATTCAATACTAGATTCAATGTTCAAGGGATGGACGGGACGATATTCAAATTTGTTACTCAATTTCGGATAATTTATATGCGCTGTGAGGCGATTTCCTAATGATATCTTTATTTGCTAGCATTTATTAAATGAAAAGGGTCTTTGTACACTTACGTAAACCATTGAGTACCCTTCTCTTTCAAATACTTTGATATGTAAAGGAGGCTTTTGAATTGTACTGTATGTGTACTTGTATCTTTGGATTTAAATTTACGTTTGCATTAGAGCGACGGGTCGGTAAGTGGTGCTGAATAACAAATCGTTTTGAAATTATTTTGGGCTCTAGGGCGTTTTCCATTCAATTTTATCATCGGACAAACTCATAAATCCGAAATTAAGTAAAAATACGGTCTTGAGCTACTGATGACGAAGCCACTTCTAACTGATGCTTGTCGTATCTTTAAAGGGTCAAGTGCCATTGTCAACCGTGGCCCATTTTATTAGGGTTGGCCTTACATCGCGAATGTCAACCATACTACCACGACACAAAGTTGTATTTTCAATGATAAGTAAATTTTTAAAATCTTGAGACGAAAATTAATAATCTAAGTATTCATAACTACGGATGAACTAAGTAATTTTCGTGCTTAAGTATCCTAATATGTAAAATAAATCGGCCTTTTTAGAGTGTTCCTCACTGCACGATCACAGGCCTCCTCTCCGAGAGAGGGAATGGGCCGTAATCCACCACGCTGGCCCGGTGCGGGTTGGTGGATGGCACATGTCTTCGAATTCGGTGGTTCTAAGAACATGCCGGTTTCCTCACTATATTTTCCTTTACCGTTTTTGGAGCAGTGGTGATGAAATAAATTACACAAAGTAAAGCGCCTGCCAGGGTTCGAGCCCGTAACCTACAGTACGTAAGTCGGGGCCTAAGACGCGGAGCCACCACTGCTCATACGCTAATATGTATATATATCGTTATATTATTTTTAAAACAATTAATACCTTTATTGGAAAACGTTTTTGTTATTCCGAAGTCATGGAAATGGAGTTTACAATACGTCATTTTTTTATTATAAACTTGTTTGTGGTTCAATGAATTACGTAATAATGTAAAATAATTTTATTGGACACCTTTTCCTAAACATTAAACATAAAAATAATTACTCTAAATGCGACATTAGATATTCTGTGTGTTAGGTGAGGTGAAGCCTCTTATTGACGTCATTAAAGGAGACCCTCAATATCCGTGCCCTGTAATTTCCCGGAGGTGCTCACGCCCAGATTATAAAGGTGTTGCCACACTTGAGAGGTACGGATTTGGGCCATATTGTTCTACCGAAGGCTTTAGGGTCGGATGTTTAGAATTCAATACCTTTGTATGAGCAAATATTAAATCCATGACTTTCTATAGGTTACGACTTTATGTACTTGTATTTTGATGGTAGGGTATTTTGGTAGACATTTGCATACAGATTGATTTTCCGAACTAAAGGCAGTATGGTTAAGTACGAAAATTGGTAATATATAACTAAGGTTGTCCTATTGTCCTAGTATCTTGAGTAAATGGTAAACCTTCTTAACAATATTGAATATTGTAACGCCGGAAAAGTACAATAAGTGAATTACATTGCGTCATCAAACGTTTAGAGTGTTATAAGTAGACTAGATGGCACCACTAGTGTTTTAGAACGCGTTATAGAAGTGCTATGTGTTATTAGGATGAGTACTCAGATAAGTGCACATTGCCAGCAGAAGTATGAGACTGATTGTTCAATAGGAGTTTCTAAGCTATCCAGTTACTGCTTCCACCTTTGTGGAATTGTTCCTCGAAATCAACTACTTGACTAGCACCTACTTGCTTCCACCTTTGTGGGACGGGTTAGTTGTACATCTCTCGTTAGTTATTAGTTGGAAACTTATACTATTCTGTGTGCTAAATAAAAGAAGACACCGGCTAATAGTGATTGCCTATTATCATACCGAAGCACCGTGGTCAAAGTAGGTAGGTAGTAATGTCTGTTGGCCGCGGTTTAACACGTAATGGAATTTTTTATAAGAGGATCCTGCGTTAGTAACTTGGAATTGTTGGTAACATATATGTAAAACAGTTGTTAATGCCAAAACATAGCAACCGATATTGTTAAGACGGCTTTGTATAGGAATTAAACATTTTTCGGGAAAGATTGCCCTATACAATTCTGTACCCGTGACAACGAGTGTGCAAAATTTCATAATGATCGGTGAGAGTTAAGGAGTTAAAACGTGACAAACTGACATTCGCATTTATAATATTATTTAGGATGGACAGTTAGAATGACACGTAACAGTTATTTATTGCTACACGTTGTCAACATTCTGTTTTCTTTCCAATGGCTACGTAGTTTTTGTTTTCATTTTTTTAATTTATTCGAATAAACTAACTAACTATAGAACATTAACGAAATATATAACTCTTGTTTAAACAACAACTTAATGTGTTCTGTGAATTCGGCAGCTGCAAATGTTGTTTTAATATGATTAATTTATAGTTTTTGTAACAACAAGTTTGTTGAAGTTCTAAATAAGTAAAGTTAAGACTAACAAATATTCTAGCTTAAAGGATCAATTTTAACTTCGGTGTAAATCAATGTCATGAAGATTGTGGCTACACAATTTCAATTTTTTCTTGTTTTAAAACTTCATGGCGTTTTAGTGATACTTTTAATGGAATCTCGTTGATAGAAAAACGGCTTAAGTTCAAGTTAATATAAATAATTTTATTTATTCCTAAATTACTGTCTCTAATTAATAAAAAAAGGTCAGGTTCACGAAAAAAAGCTTGGCTTCAATTAAAACGAGAACGCCTCTATGCGCAAAACGGGTATTAACGAGTCGTTTAATAAATATTTATTTAATATTTTATAGAGGTCTTTTTAAATCGTTCTTGAATGTTCCAAACGTGGTTAATGTTGTTTCAACTATTATCTTAATATAATCTCGGTCACATCTATCGGCCCACCTAGCGCTTTAAGTTTTGACTGTGCCTAGCTAAAAATAAATGTAGGTGGATCGCGGTATTCCTTGACGAAACAAAGTCGCCAGTCTCTAAGTACCTCTAATAAACTCTTCGGACAGTGGTACGGCTTAAATTTAATTGTGCATTTACATTTATTTGGCTATGCCCGGCCTGCAGAAGTGCTACAGCTTGGGCGGCAATTTCAGGCCGAGTATCCATATTTTAGGTTAAAACTGGCTCAAAGTTTACCGTAGCCTTTTTATGGAACCAATAATCAGAAACATTAATAAAAAAATCCACTTTTCGCGAATTAAAGCTGTCTCCTCCCTTGGATCGTTGAAAACAATGAACAGACTCGAATTTTCTTTTTTTTCATAATTCTGAATTTGAAATTTAAAAAAGTATACGAAAAAGATGGCCAGTAAAATCAGCTTAAAAACTGCATAAAAACTTATTGCTCCACCTAACGTTTATTTTTAGCTAGGGACCGTCAAAACTAAAAACACTAGGTGGGACGATAGATGTGTCCGAGAGTGTATATAATACGTACATAATGTATTTAAGAAATAGTTGATAAACATTTTTGACATTAAAAAAATGACGGCTTAACTCACGCGTAGTCCGGTGTATGTATCGATATATGGAGCCCGTCGGTAGCCCTACTACATGCCGCCAGACATCGAATATAATACACGCCACTCTTTCGCTTTCACTCTCATTATGTTGAGAAGATTTAATATCGTATGATTTACGTCGAAATGAGCGGAAAGATTTTACAGCCATGCTTATTATAAACAAGTATCTAGTGTCAAAGTCAACGGGTTCTTAAGACACCCTCGAACGCCGTCGAATAACAAAAAAATGCATTTCAGCCGACTGCGAGCTTTTGTCAATGTTTCTTGCCTCTCAAGAAACCCAAGAACTCTCAGCCGTGCCCTATTTTAATGTAGTTAAGTTCCAGGCACGCCGAAACGAGCCGAAAGTTAGTGGATTCAAATGATGTTTGTAAGGAAATTTATTGACAGAACAGTAGTATGTGTAGTATATCAGTTACCTTGTTTCCATAGCACAAGCTCTGCTTATTTGGGTTCAGATGGCTGTGTGTATATTCTGGGATATTATTATTATTAAATTTGCCAATTTTACGATTGAGAGACGAAATTATTACTCGAGTGTTCATAATTAGTTGAGAGACAATGTTTGACGCTAACAAGTATTTTAATAAGCAACTTATTAAGTGTCTCTAGTCATTTTTATCGTTAATATTATATGTAAATACAATTTTTTTTAAAGATGGCGACTGACATTTTTATTTAAATCACAAATACATAGTTTTTTCGTTTTGTTTATTATTACATAAAGTCATTTTTACATTTAATAAATAATAAAAATACTTTTTTCAGCTACAAGCAACTTAAAGTGAACGTGTATGACTTTCAACTATGTTATATATCATACAATATATTTAACACATACCATGGATATGTATGTGCAATAATCTCAATAAACCACAAAGGTATAAATCCGTACTCGTATATCTTTGTAAAGGTACAAAGGAGACGATACGTGGCTACTTGAAAACACTTCAGCGGCTCTTTGATTTTTGAATCCTTCTCAAAGCGAGTACGTTAAATGTGAAAAAAGGGTGGTTTTTTGTCTATAAATTCGACTAATAAAAAAAGCCTGCAATATTACAACCAGGATTGAGAAAATAATGTATTTACCACTTTTTTGTTGTGGTAGACACAAGAGATAGGGACAAAGATACGTACAACATTTACGTTTGCAACACTGCTACGATGCTGATGATGAATGAGGCTAAATGGAACCTGAACAGGATAGAAGATGAAAGAAGATGACGAGCGTATAGCACACACATACATAAATAACGACGCAAGAAAGTGGTAATGTAGAAGTACAGGAAATGACATGGTGTATTTACCTTTTATCTCGGAAATAAAACTGTTTCCAAAGTATATAAAACCTTCATTAACTATATCGGTTGCCATGGTAATGTTTTGACAATGATAACATTTTGACACATGTATTTTGAAGGTTATTATATACTTGGAATCGTCTAACAAAAAAAATGCGTGCGAAGCGACGCGCAGCAACTATATTGGATATGTTATTTAGGAAAATCGATATGACATCCCAGTTTTTGCCGTCGCTATTTTTACAACAGCTTTTTTATTTTTATAGTAATCTTTGCAACTTGATTAAACATTCCATGATTTTGAAACAATAAATAATTCAGGTGGACCGCAAAACGTGAATTACTTCGCTCTCTACGTAGGCGATCTTAGACAGTCGCACGCAAACACTGGGCCGGACTCCGTCGTACGTTCTCTTTGTTATAAAATAATAAATGAAATATAACGATATATTTGTTATTTATATTGTTTATTAATATAACCATATTACAGTAGATCGGTTTATGTCACATCTTACTTAAATCACGATTTATTTCATTATTATGACATCAATAGTATTATATAAACATTATTATAAGAACTGATTGAATGACACAATGATTTACAATAGTCGAAATAAATTGAAGGCATGTCTCTGAATCATTATACATAGTAAGTATAAAGAGGTCATACATAACGATAACGCCTGCAAAAACTGAAAACATGTACACACAGACACATACTCGATGGTTCCAATCTACCATTTGCCTATTATGGTGCACCTTTTACAAACACGCTTAAGCTTGGTTGGGAATAGTCAAAAGATATAGTAGTAAATGATTTCGATACCATAGTAATCTTTCATATGCATACCCGAGGAGGGTGAGCGTCAGGCAGGCGACCGGGTGTAAAAAAAACCAAAGTCAAAAACTATACGGGATGGATTACGGCCGTACTGTGCCAACCTCACGTACAAAATCTTTAAAAGGACAAGAAGTATAAAATAAGCAACGAAATAACCCACACATATTATTAAATGGCGTCAGTTAGTCCGGCCCTGTGTTATTTTCACTTAGATATATTGTTACTTAAGCTATCTCGGGGGTTTTATTCCCACACATCTTACCGTAACAACAATATCATAAATAAGCCCTGGATAAGACAAAAGAATTTCGTACGAGTTTTTCACAGAGTTTGTGTTGAAATAGAAAAATAAAAAAATCGATTGAAGACGAAAGTAAGGAAGCCGCAGGCAACCGCTATGTTTATGATTGTGCGGGTAACAGAGATGTTGGTAGGTATTTAAGCAGAAATATTGAATAACTATTTCCTGTTCACAACTCTAACAGGAACACGATTGACCTAGCTCTGTGGAACATGAAATTCGTCGACGTATTCAGTGCATGCTCGAAGGAAATTAAATCCCACTAGCTTCGCCTCGCACACACACAACTCCGCGTAGGTGTAACTTTATTTGCAGGCATAAGTCGATCTGAGCTCTCGTGTTGCCCGCCTCTGATCCCAAAGTTTTTGTTTTACTTCGCTTATTGAATTTACCTGCAGTCACACTCACACTATGTGAGGTATTCTATAAAGTTTTTTCAGCAAATAAGTGTTTTAGTTGACGTGATATTTAATTTATTGACTTTAAAGAATTGTCAAGCACGAATATATTTCTATATCTTTATATATATAATTCTTCTGTACGTGTATTGACAGTGAACTCCTACTAAACGGCTGAACCGATTTGAATGAATTTTTGTGTACGTGTTCAAGTGGATTCGAGGATGGCTTAGATTCACAAATAAACCCAGCAGATGGCACTGCAATCTATGTTTGTATGTTTCATATAGATTCCGAAACGGGTTGACCGATTTCGATGTAATATTCTGGGAACTGTCAGATTGCCCTAGAGGGTGATCCTGTGAAATTTCGTAGCGATTGGATCAACATAATTACCCCGAGCGAAGGCGGGGCGGTCACTAGTATGTATATAAAAGGCAATGTGTGCTTGTACGTACTCTATAGACTCCGAAATGGTTCGAGGTAGAAATTTGCAGAAAATGTTCTGATTGGCCTACTGGGTGTTCCTGTGAAGTTGGATCAAAATATTTAGTGCGACCCTTGCGAAACTGGGGCGGATCACTTTTTTTTCGATCTCGGCTGTATTTGCACTGGAACTTTGAAAAGTTCGAAAGTTTATTTTGAGAATCAAAACTGGTTTATACCTTTTTTCACAACAAGGTGTGATTTTTATAGACAAAGGTTTTGTTACCTAAATCACCAAAAAAATATTTTCGAAAACTATATTTTTCTCATAATGCCTTATAACATTAGCTATCCATATTACACAATTTCACTTCACTTTATCATCACCATTCCCCATAATTACAACATTTCCGATGACAGTATTAAAAGTGCTATGGCCGCCATGTATGGTAAATGACGTTTGTTTGTTTACAACAATACTTTGCCTACATTCCTCTGCGGTTCCCTGTAAAAGTATTTAACCATGCCCTATGCTTAACCCATTTCAATGTCGGTTGTTAAATAAAGCTCAGATAATAATTTAACTGCCAAACTATCCTATTGTGTTAACAGAGTTGGTGGTTCAGTATTTCTGTATGGATTTGTTTTGGAAACTTTCCGACAAATGTTAGCCAGTTTGTTCGTACATAAACTTATTTAATTTAAATCACTAAATTGTTTAACAAAGCGGGTTGTGGGATTTGCAATTTAAAATGGGCATGATTACGTCTTGTTTGAATTATTCCTTGTGTTAACATAATCATGTCACAATGATTTCTGATTGTAAATGATTCGTTCAGTTCACTAGTACCTAGTCGTATATTCTTGAGCCCTGATGACGTGTTTCAACAACTATGCAGATTTCAACACGTACGTTAAGTTAGTTATTACTTTTTATATTCCCACTAGTTGTTATAATTTTTTTTGCTATAAAATTGTTCCGATTATAAAATAGGAAAGTTCACTGAAAAGTATATAGGCGGTAATGTTAATGAATTAAATATACATTCACTCTCCGATATAATAAACACATGAAATATGCTTGTTTCTGACAGCTGTACGAAAACAATATCCAGTCTCGAAATAGGATTCTACTGACCCATGTCGGCATTAAATAACTGACAGTTTAGTTGTAAATAATTGTTATTCGGCATCCCGTATTCAATCAATTTCAACGGGTTCTGCTTTTAAAATAAACTGAATAATTTATAAAGATTTATGATTGACTAACTGTTCCCCGCGGTTTCGCACGCATTCATTTCTTATTTTATTATTAGCTTATAACCTTACTAGTGACCCGCCCCGGCATCGCCCGGGTACCACTTATTAGGTTGATCCAATCGCTACCAAACACAGGAATACCCGCTGTGCCAATCTGGACAGTCCCTATAAATTTCATCGAAATCGGTCCAGCCGTGTCAGATTCTACAGGGAACATACATTTCGCTTTTTATATATTATTTTTTTCATAAAAAGTATCCTATGTTACTTCTAGTACCTCCAATATGCGTACAAAGTTTCATGATGATCGGTTGAGTAGTTTTCGCGTGAAAGTGTAACTAACAAACTTACATTCACATTTATAATACTATAGATAGATAGATAGATAGATAGATCGATAAAAACCTATTCTCAGACCTACCGAATGTACATATATGAAAAATTTCATTGAAATCGCTTAAGCCGTTTCGGAGGAGTATGGCAAATAACACTGTGACAGGAGAATTTTATATATATAGATTTTCTTTGTACAAGTGTTTTACAAATACACTTCGAAATATATTATCCTAGAACCAAATAATATTCAACCGAGGTATTAGGAACTCGCTACGGCATCGTTTTCATTCATCTCTTTTTTGTTAAATGAGTTCTGTCAAAGGATTCCGGCTCCCGACAAACGTCTTTGAGGTTTTCAACGTTTTACCGATTGTGTGGGAAGTGGGTCGCTTGTCGTTTTTTTATCTATGGGCAGATAATTGAGGGCAATTCATGGCTAGGGCTAGGCTAAACTGTGCCTACCCCTTTTGGGTTACGAGCGTGAGCGCATATTTATTTATTCATGATATAATTATGGTCTTAAAAGCCCTCAATCAGTTTCAGATTTACATGGTCATAAGCTTTTTTTTAATTCAAAGTTCCCTCGGTATATACAGAGTTTATTTTAATAAAACTTTGTAAATCCCTCGTTTTTCAGACATCTCGTCTCTCTTAATGACACATTTAAGCAGAGTGCTATAAGTGAATTTAAAAGCTTTTGATTTAATGTCAATGAGAATATATATAAATAGACGGTATACACGCTTTTACACTAGACTCGTGATTTATTCTGGTCTTGGGTCCCATTACAGACAGTTGAAAGTAATGGAAATGTCGTTAGATTTTTTAAATTATATGGCTAAGGTCACATTTGAGGTCTGGGAAACGAATAGTAATTACAGATTGGTATATGTTTTTTACGATTGCAATCAAAAAATTTGGTTGTATTATTACGTAAATAAATATACGTTTGTTGAAGCACTAATTAAATTGTTTCCCGAGCATTTTGTTTATCTATACTAATAAATAAAATTGAAGTGTCTGTATGTAATATCAAAATAACATTTCCATACTCAATACACATGATGTATATACGGTACTTATAACTAAAATATATTTTTTAAGATTTTTGTCTGTCTGTTTATTCCGTGTAATCTCCGAAACGACTGAATTGATTCGGATGGGACTTTTGCTTGAAGAATAAGAGCTAATATTGTTGGGATTCAAATAGACTAATCTAATTAAAGCAAACTATTTAGGGTTTCGCGCAAAAAGTGGAAAACCCTTGAAAAAAGAAAAAAAATATGCAGCGCCGTATCGAAAGTTGCCCGCTACCTGCAATGTCACAAAGGCTGCCTTAAGTAGTAAAATAAGATACACATTAAACTATTTGAAGTGTAAACCTCTTTAAAAACGTTAAACGATAGTAGGTAGGGGTAAATATTATAGGTTCGCGAGATCGACATGCGCAACATGCGTTGGCGACAGCGTCAGCAACATGCTTATTGAACTGAAAACATCTTTAACTGCGTTAGACGATTTTAACCTACCTGGGTAGTATATATATACTGATAAATAAAATTAAATTGTTTGTTGTAATGTCAAAATATAATTTTGTACTGATGTCTTACGTTTTATTTTGTACGGTAAAAACAATTAATGTAAAACATACGATTGTATGCTTTTATCCTGCGAAGTGATTAATATGTTTTTATTTGAGTCCATGCGGACGAAGTCGCGGGCAACAGCTAGTAATAAATAAAATTACTTTAAAATCCTTAATTACAACATTTATATCGTATATAATTAAGTATTAACCCATAGCAATTATTCAGTATTTATAGCACATATAAGAATCTATCTGTGAAACTTTATTAGCCGTTTAATATTTAAGCGTATGTATTTATGTATGTATACGATTTTGCACTTATTTTATTTATCAATATCTTGAAACGTTTATGGCTATTAATGAAACTCCAACTGTTTTCACGAAATGGAAACGTGAGAGACAATCTAACAGGGATTTAAATTCGACTAGGAGAACGTTCCACGCCCGAAAGCTCGTTCAGAAACTTAAAATTTCATCGCATTCGTTAACTTGATGAGCTTATTGCATTTCCTTCCGTAGATTTAAATTGCGTTCCATTAAGGCCGTTATAATGAAAGCCTTCGCGCAGAAATGCAATCACGCTTACTAAACATTAAGCAAATCGTATAAGTGCTTTGTGAATTTTTTGAAATTTTAAACAAAATGAAATTTTTTCTTAAGTAATTTAATTAATAAAAAGAAATGTACATGGCGAGAATAATGGAGGCACATACGGAAATATTAAAAAAAACACTAATGTAACGGTGTTCATTCTAGTGCGTGTCCTACTTTACACTCCAGTGCCGTCATAGACTGAAAACATGTTTATTTGACGTCATTGAATCAAAAGTAATCTCATTTACCTATTGTGTATCAAAAAACGACCTCACATTAAGGTATATTCACACCGTTGGCTTTCTTTTTCGTAAAGTGTGGGGTACTAGGAAAATAATTTCCTTCCAATTTCCTTGACCTCACTTCTGTGTAATTTTGTTGTCATGTCTTTTAAAAATCAATTACCTATTACTTCTCTATTGACAGTAATTATATGCCAACGGGAGTAATTCTAAAATAGTTATTTTTTAAACAAAATAGAAGAAACTGGTATATCAACGCAAAACTTAAACTGCTGGCCAGACATGACAATTTGCACAAAGATTTCTGTATTAGGCGAGCACTTTAAAGGATTCTAAAGTAGGGGATTGAATTTTGTATGGAGGAATATTTATAATAAGTAAATTGACGTTGGATCAATATTATTCCAATATAAATAGGTTGAACCGATAACGACCTCACAGAAGACAGGTTTCGTCTGTTGAGTGATGCGCTGCAGGTCCGATCCCTATCCTCTTTCCCTTCCTATTCTTTCCTTTAGTCTTTTTCGTTCCTTCCTCCTACCCTTCTTATAAAGTGTGGCAATTATTTGTTATGGATGTCTATGGATGGTCGAGGTCACTTAACATTAGGTTGTTCCGTAAAAAAATTAGGAAAACTTCAAGATACCGCGGCTACAATATTGTCATGTGTATTTTTACCTGTTATTTGTGTGAACGCTTTAACGACAAAAGTTAGGTTAAACTTCAGCAAAACAGTATTGTTGTTACTCCGCTACTGCTACCCGAGTAACGACCGAACTTTTGCCCTCGCATGTATAATCACAACATTTACTTAAACTTCTATAAGCTTTGTAGCCTCGATGAGTGTCGGTGTTTTGTTAGCGCTTTGTGCCGAGATTGTTTGTTAATTTGTCTTTATACGATTGCTTAAAAGGTAATTTAGTTTACGTAATTATTTTAGTTGTTACAAGGTCAATTTGACACCGCTCGTGATGCTGAGACACACTTAAGAATGAACCTCGTCTACATTATTGGTTAAATTTTTGGAAGTCTTACGCACAAAACATTGAATTTATTTTAAGTGTATTGTATTTGTAGATTTGGAATAGTTAATACAGAAGTATTATTGACTTGAGATTCCCAAAAATGGATGCGTTAAAAACGAGATTACAACAATCAAAACTGGAACATCAGATTTTCAATTGAATGATGTTGCCTTTGCAATAAACATTTCGGTTGATTGGTGATAAACATTTGTATAATGGAACATGTCCAATAACTAAAACATGAAAGTAGTGGTTCTGTCCGTGTACATGGGAAGTTGGAACCTCGCCTGAACGCAAGTGTAACACTAATTAAGTGCACGATAGTGCGGTGGAACATATTACAGGCTAAAGCACCTTTACTAGTATATATAGTTGTTTCAGTCGAGTTATTAGGTATTCTGGAAAGTTCTGTCTAGACAAAATGAAGCAGTAACCTTTGCTGACAATAAATACAGCTTTACAACGTACAGCTTTTTGTCTCAGCATGTGAAGATTCCAGGTAACTTTATAAATTTAAATTATTACTTAATTTGAGTTAAGTTTTAACTCAAGCTCAGGTGTACTGAATAATTGAACACAAGAAATAACCTTGTTTTATGTTTCTTATATTGTACGTAAAAATGTATTCACAAAACATGGACATATAAAACCTTGAAACCTTTTATGGATTACATTACTTCATTACCAGATGATTATACAATCGCTGAACATTATGGTGGTAATTTATTTAAGCAGATATTTTTATTATGTACACTTAAATGAAACGGACGAGGTTGTTTATGTCTTACTTCAAGAGGATACTTCTCATCACGCATCTTGCAGCCTTCATCAATTGATAATGTCGATTCATCACGTGGGAAACCTACCTACTGGCGAAATAATTTGTTGGGAGTCAAGTGCGTGTCGTGTCGGTGCCCCTTATGACCCGAAAGTCGGTGGGCCATGGGTGGTGGTGGGTCAAAACAGGAGGACCAGGACCACAATCGATTGAAAATATCTCTTTAGCTATCACCAGCAAATAACAATTATAACAGCACTTGTCCTTTTACGGTAAAGTAAATTGAGGCTACAAGGTATGACGAAACAACAAGCAATACATGTTACAATTAATAAAATAAAGCTAAAACAAATTTTAGTATCGTGTTCTATAAAAAATATGATTTCAAAAAGTTTTCCAGATTTATCGTTAATCTTTTTGTTGTGAAAATTGGTTTTAGTGAAATTTTATTAAAGCTCTCACGAGCTCTTGTGAGCCGATTTTGTGGCGATTTGACTCTGCGTCGGTCCGCTTTATTACCGCAAAGAGGTCAGTGTTAAACATATCCGATTATAGTATATATTTTATGCACATTTATACTAATATTTATTTTTTACGTGTAAATTTTACCGAATAAAATGTCTTTAACCTTTTTGCAGTGATAATATACGGCGCAGGTTATAACTCGTTCAACATACTCTGATATTAGGATATTTTTTAAATTTATTTATATATCTATTATAAAGGTAGAAAATTTTGGCGAAAGCAATATATCTTGCTAGAAAATGTTCTAGAACGTAAAAGATCTGCATTTAAAATGCAAAACGAGGCTGTGCTCTAACTCATGGCTCCATAGTTCCAAATCACTACAGTTACGAGGGTGGGAGAGGCTTTTGGCAACAAAGGCCGAAAAACGATTAAGTTATGAAGAACTGAGAGCTAATCTTATTGTAGTAAAATCACGTATATTGAATCATATATCTACTTTATATGCTTGGTGTATTATTCTCAGATGTAGGTTCTGTGGACAGCTGTCTGTTCAGGCGTGCGCTTAATTTTCCAACTCAGTGACGTAGCCTAAAGTTGGCTTTTTTAGTTTTCATTCTTATGCATATTAAAAAGATGTTATTTACATTTAATCATCTGTGAAAAAAATTGATATTGTATTGGAATTTATATATGTATAATTTTATAAAACAAATGTATCATTCTATAAAATAAAAGCTTTGTAGTTATTCAAACCATTGAACCAAAAACCATATTGAGTGGTTGAATAAATAAATAATGGTTAGGTAAAACTAGCATCAGGTTCTGTACTTATTTATAGCGGACAGATTGATGTCATACAAAATTGTGAAATTTAGGAAACACGTTACTGACTAGTATGTATGTATGTATGGGCGTAGAATGCTGTTGCTGTGACTACCACTGTTAAAGTTACTAAGTTATATTGTGTTTCTGTATCGTTATATATTTGTTTGCATTTAAAACAAAAGGAAGAAGAAAACGCTGCGTTTTCTTTTATGGAAATGATTAAAAAATTGAACTCAACTGTCAGAGCAAACGACCACAGACCCGAACAACGCCGCACAAATTGGATCGAAATGAAAAGAAAACTTTGCCTAAAGAATGTAAGTTAGATGACCAGTTGTACAGTTCTATGAAAGACGAGCATTTTAGACCTTTTCTAGTCTGTATTCACTGTTCAAATATTTTCTCAACATAAATCGTACAAATACGTACGTACGTACAAATGTACACGTAATTGCCATTATTTGTACTCACCATTTCTTACGTAGCCTTTTATCGCGTGGTTTATATTTTACTGGTGACTGACAGTACGGTTTATTCCACTTTGATCACCTGGTTGATATCACCTAGGTGTTTATTAACAACTGAAAATAACAGGCACCCTTTTGCATTCAGATAATTCGGTTCCACTTAATAAATTTGACAGACAACGATTTCACTTTGCTTACATACATAGGTCATGTTACGCAGTTGATCAATGTGGAATAAACCAGCGCTACCAAACTACTTCACACGATCACCCGCTACGCCGATCTGATGATTTCCTGAAGATTTCATCGAAATCCTTCCAGTGCTTTCTGAGTCGATAACAAACATACACACATCGACTTTTATATTTATGACCTATTTATAAATTATTTATTTATTCATTGTATTGGCATTGTTACATTGTAATCATCGGATAATCACGTTCGTGTACTGATCTGGGCAAATACACCGAACGCAATCAAGATAAACGGACGGCGTTACGTGCCTCATCACGGCCGGTGTAACCGCAAGACGGGGATTTGTGGCTGGCTTGTATGCAAATCTCTAATCCGATATCCACTGTATCTATTAATAATTGCACTTTAATAATATCTACTATTTACCCACAGATATAGCGGTAAATTAACAGTGGTAGAGTCCGGAACAACAACATCTGTTGCACGAATTGGCCGGCTCGACCGGTGAAATACTGAGGCCTCGCAGAAAACAGGCGTGAAGTAGAAGTACTCTGCGTTTCGTCTGACGAGTGAGGTGCCGGAGGCCTAATTTGAGTCCTCTTCCCCTTCCCACACTTTCCTTATAAAGATGAGGTGGGAACGGGAAGATGATTGGACGGGGAGGGGGTTGGCGGGGAAAAGGAAATATCCTTTTCCTATCTATGCCCTCCTCTGTCCATTAAAGGTAGGCAACGCATCTGCAACACATTTGCTTGTGGCGAATGTCTATGGGTAGCCTTCACTTGACATCAAGTGATCCGATTGCTCTTTTGCCACATTATTCCATAAAAAAAATAGAAGCAGGATTTCTTTTATAGAAGAACACATGTTTCACATTCTTCTCATCTCGCAAGCTTGCAAGAGGTTCACAACATCCGCTACCCATAAGTATCCGCAATTACCTAATGAATTGCAGATTGTGTCGCCTACATTTAATAGACAGAAAAAGGAATATTTCCTTTTCCTACATCCCACTGTCAATTCCTCTCCCATCTTATAAATTTTGAATACTCACGGGTTGGGAAATAGGAACAGGATTAGTCGCGCTTATTAATTGATCTTAAATTTATTAATTAAACTTAAAAATAACGAAAATCATTGGTTTGCGACCATCATGGTGACTGATATACTAGACACAGTTGATCTAAATAATACCGTTGATGCCGAATTTCAATGTAAGACGTACCTCTACTTCCTGTACTCCTCTTCCTTGTATCTCTCGGTGATTTATATTAGCAGGTCGTATATTGAGCTGTGCTATATGTGCTGAAGATACTATAACTTAATGTTCATCATTATTTATAAATTTTTGACCATGGCTTCCTATTCTGATACGTGGTCCTTCGCACCACCATTAGACATCTCAAGGTCACTCATATGTCAAAAGGAAGGGCAATGCTCGGAGTCGGAAAAATAATGTGATTCGCAGTAGAACCAAGACAAACGTCATTGCCCGAAGAATGGAAACGTTCCGTTTCTTTCTCTTAGTGGTTACAATTACACAATAAATATTCACCAATTACCACAGAAATGAACAGTCCTACTTCAATTCAATTTTAATTATAAAAATGCTTTCAGTAAGTTCATAGTTAAGTTTTACAGTGTGTCAATTTCACAACCAAGTGATATTCACAAAGCGCTCGCTTTTTTGTTACAACACCCACGAGCGCCCCGGGATACGCTTTGATGCCATACGACAAGCGAGCGCTTACCGTACAACCGACACACTCAGATCTGAATCGACATTTCTGAATAAGTTATTATATGTTCTGTTAGCACGTTGATAAGTAAGCACACACACCCATAACTTAGAAGGACCGGCAGAGATTACGTGCAAGATGAAAACAAACCCAACGACGCGTATTAATTTATCCAACATGTGATACAATAGATATTTGTGCTCGATACTGCGCCGGTGTGTCTCAACGTGGGGTGTAATCACACTTAACCAGCAATGAATATCTAATTCCATTGACGCTAATATGCTCAGCAAGGTGAAAGCACATAGGGTCCAGTAGCCTAATTTCTAGCAGGTAACTACAAATTGAATATCACACCGCTCCGCGGTCATAATTCTACGGCAACATTTCTGTAGCGCGACCTAACTCGACGCCAATGCCATCTATTGAGGCGTGTGGAAAGTAGTCGAAACTAGTGATAATTGATAGTGAGTCGCTCTGGGTTACTAGTGACATCTATTGGTAACTCGTGTGAATGTTGGTTGTGTTATAATGTGATTTTATTTTCAATTACTTTAGTAGCATTTGTAACTAAAATATGCACAACATTGAATAGTTGGAACTGGACACAAACGTCACAAACAATATTACACAGGTTTCTTAAACATTAAACATTATTTAAACAAAAAACATATCGTTGAATTCACTAATAATTATTTTTCACTGTCTTCAATTCCCATTCTTGTCTAAATAAATAAGAGGTTTAACTTTGATTCAATGGTACGAAAATAATTGAAAAAAACATCACAAGAACATTTTGCTTGTTTACGTTTAGCAACAGCTTGCCAACGAAAGAAAAGAAGTGGCGCAGAATAGAAGTGGCAAGTTTCGACCAATTAGCGTTTTGCCGAAGACATTTTTATAATATACTCAATATGCCCTGCGTACTTCGCCCCATTAGAAAGTAACTGGAAATGAAATGTCATATTGTCAATGATTCGTTCAACTGATAATGTTACCGCTTAGAATCTGCTAGCCCAATTATAAAGTGCCTGCTCTGACAATCGGTCGGTGACTAGTCTCGACAGTTCGAAGTTAGATCGTCAATTTGTCAATCGATATTTTCTGCTGTGTTATAACAGTAAAGTTTAAGTTATAAGGGAAGATTTATATCAGGTTCGTTAGATAGGACGTGATAATTATAAAAAATATGTTAGTATATACATTGGAAAACGTTTGACATGATACGTCAAATTGTCAATGATTAAAAATGACTAGGCTGATTGTAAGCTAACGAAGTTCAAAATATGTCGGTGACATGCAGCCAATGGAGCTTTAGTCTATTCAATTATATTTAAATTATCCTTCGTCATATGAAATTGTTACCGTTGAAATAATTATGGTATAATCTAATAAATAAATAAATAAATGTACGCTCACGCCCGTACCCCAAAAGGGTAGGCAGAGATTATGGATATCGATTTGGCGCGATCCTTCCAGACCTCTCGCTTCTTCTACATCCATCTACGCATACATGCTCGTCTGTTACGCGTACACCTTATATCGCGTATAATCTAAGAATAGAATAAAAACGAACTAATTTATTTAGCGAAAGTGAGTGGTAGTGTTGATTGATGCCTTAGGAGAACTTATATCAATCAGATTAGTAGTTTACTAAAAAAGGCACCCATAACCGACGAGCATGTATGCGTAGATGTATGAATGTAGAAGAAGCGAGAGAGATGTGCGAGAGAGAGCGATGAATGATGATCTCGCCAAATGGAGATTCATGATCTCTGCCTACGCCTCTGGGTTACGGGCGTTACTTATTTTTAGAATAAAAGGGCAAAGCGTTTTAAATATTTTATACTGATATAGTGAGTGAAAAAATAACATTATACAAACAATCTAAGCGCAATAAGGTTTTTATTCGTTGTTATAACCGTACAATAGAAAATACGCGTGTATTTTTTAACATCAATTTCTGGACGCTCGGATGCATTAGAATTTTTTTTGCATGATTGTTTTGCAATATCCTATTCCTGTAACGTTTTTTTTTTAAATTTGATATCGCTTTAGTAAATTGGACGTCGCGATTGAGTAAACTGACGCAATGAAATATAGTTTTGATTTTCAAATAACAAAACTATGATTGTTTTATATCAATGGGATTAAAACTACAAAGCGACAATTTCTAGGTCCCAATCGACTGCCGTTGTGTACATAACAGGAGAGGGTATTTAATTAAATTTTGGCATCAGCATAAAGCCAGAGACATTGGTTCTTTATTTAATTTTTCTAGTTACAAAACAGGAGAGGGATTACAAATATTATTGTATCTTACGCTTTATAATATCACTTTAAATCTTGTTGCAAAAGAGAGGGACCCTAAGGGGTAGGCAGCAATTATTGCAGTCCTAGCAAATGTTCCTCTGTTTCACTTGCATGTACAAGCTCTACAGATATGGCTACTGTTATGTTGCCCTTTTGTAGATTTCAATACTTTTGTCGAACACGATCGTATTTCCCATGGCTACCACTTAATATTTAGCATTTATAGTTTTGTTTAAATAAAAAATATACTAGATCTCTTTTAATTTTAGTTCCTACATGTCAAAACAAAAAAATAGCGCACGAAGGGTTCCGGCACTACCTATAAAACGACATAAATGTCCGATGTATTGGAGCTCCTTGTAAATATTTATTTTATTCTGTATTTAGTATTTGCTGTTATAGCGGAAACAGAAATACATCGTCTGTGACAATTTCAACTAGCACGGTTCATGAAATACAGCCTGGTGACACATAGACAGACAGACAGATGGACAGCGGAGTCTTAGTGATAGGGTCCCGTTTTAGCCTTTGATTATGGAACCCTAAAAAAGGGTTTGGAAATTTTTGCATTACAATTTTGAGTATTTTTAACACTCGCTTTCATGTGCAGTGTGCTTAGTAGTAAAACGTTAGAATAATTCGCCTCAAAGTATAAATCATAATGATTAAGCCAATAATGTTAACGATAATAAAGATTGTAAATTACTATTAATAGTAAAACATATAACTTAACTACATTGGTTTGTATTTTTAATTTCAACCTTGACATAATGGGACGAGGTTAACAGCACTTTTGGTTCTTCAAGGGGCGATAAGCGCCGCTGAGAGTACTTCCCGTTATTAGGCTCCGTTTTGTGTTGACTGCAGCTATATCTTAAGATATATCGGGCAATCTAAGATACAGCTTCAAGGTCTTAATTACGGTCATTCTTAAAGTTGTGGTTATAATTTTACACAATGGAATAGTGGTGTATTTTTATTAATACCATGGGTGTACTAGTTAACAGTATACAGTATACTGTCTTTTCAAGACCCGATTGCGAGTTGAAAAAGACGTCGCAGTTCAGTGAAAACTAATCAGACTATTTCATCACTAGATTGGATTATCATTTTAATTTCACAAATTTTGGAAAAGCGCTCGAGTGCATTTCGATTTAATAATCGACAGTATCCCAAGCTCAAATATATGTGACATTCGTTTAATGTTTCCTACATCGTGTTGGTCTTTTATATATACATATGTTTGTGTATGTTTGTATGAAGTAGGAACTCGACTGACAGATATATCACACAGTTAAAGCTATTGAATCTATGAACAAAAATAAATGCACTTTAGTTTTTCTACACTAATATTATAATGAGAAAAGAATAGATTGGTTGTTTGTTTGTTCCAGGTTAACACAAAAACTATTGTAGTGATTTAAAAAAACACTAATAGAATACTCTACTAAACTAAAGCACGGTTTGCTAGTTCACTTAAAATTTAAGGACTAAGGATTTTTGAAAGAAGGGGGTGATAAAGATAATTTGTTATTTTGGGAAATCGAAACTGTAGGTATCTTACTGTAATGAAAACGTTTGTCTATCCAAGTACTGGAATGTAAAACAATTTCGTGCCTGACTGTCCTTAAATGTCGTACAATGGCGGAAGTAATTTTGTTTTATTCATGCTATTTTAGTTATTCTGTTAAGGATGTATGAAAGTTTTTGTTTGTTTGACTGAGTACAGCTTAGTATCGAACGTGCTTTTCCAGTGTTTTGCTTCTCAAAGTTCTAAATGCAAGTAAATAGTGGATATTACTGACATACTAAAGAAGGGAGATATAACGAGTAACCAACGAGCTTGTATGCGTGAGATCACGCCGAATATAAGTCCATAATCCCTGCTCAGGGTTACAGACGTGAGCACATATTTATATTTTTGATTTTTGTTTGGAGTTAACTTAAGTTTGGGACTACTTTTAAACGCCCTAATTCCAACACTATAATACATTAAGGTTCTATGATAGACGATATGTTGGTTTAAAATTGGGATCTTTGTTCAGCCGATATACTAAAATTTGTAAGCTGGTGGCGGCGACAGACTTACCTCAAAGGTAGCGTATAACGAATATTGTATCTGGCAGCACCGGTAGACCTAAAATGGATTCGAGATATTTAAATATATATTATATGATTCCAGTAACATATTCCAAAGTTTAATAATAACAGTTCGCTTAAATTGAATGTATCTATTCGTGATCCCAATGTTTTCAAACTATAGCACAGTACACGTGCATCAGCGGAACTGGTTTGCAATTTCACGGCTCGCAGCACAAACGATGCAGACGGCCGCATATATTTTAGTGTCTAATCATTGTTTATCTGTTTTACAATGATATTCAAATTATATATTACAGTGCATAATAAAAAATGATTGTTTAAACTCCGTTTAAAAAAAAAACAAAGTTACCGCTATGTAAATAACCCATTGTTATTTCATTTTCTATGAATACTACCAGGTGGCGTTATTTTCAATCTGAAAATGAAACGATTGTCTTTTATCCTTTTTAGATTTATTAGGACTGAAATGAAATAAAATTTATTAGGAATATAATCAACGGTTCGTCCACAAGTTAAAAATTACATCGAAAAACCCGTAATATGTAGAAACTTAGATACTTGGTATGCGCATAGATCGGAAGTTAAAGTGCACACGGGCGCTTCACGCAATAGTACTTTTTGCAACGAGATGCCAAACCTATAATTCTGTTTACTGGATTTTACCAAGTACCACACCACCACAAGACTTCTTCCGATCGTAAATTTTGGGAGTGTTTAACCCCCAAATTCAAAATTCAAAAAGCAGTCTCTAATGTCATTATGATGATGATTGCTTTAGAAGGTTAGATATTTATTTTCGGCGTAGTTTTCTTAATCATTGGTTATTGAGATCCTACCAGCATACAGCTGATGATATCCGACTTGACGTATCCGACGGCGAACCTGGCTTGTTTCGGAAATGACCGAAGATAGCTGGCGAAACCAAACTTAATTACAAATACTGCTACATCCAAACCAGCAGTACGGTTAACCGGTTGGATAATCGACGTTCGACGTATTTCTATTTAAAATATTGTACGGAACTCGTTCTTCATTCTTCCGGTTGTTTTGAAATTACAATGGTATCTCTATTATTTATAAGCGGAACAAGGGCTAGTTGAAATTTTGAAAATATTCCTTTTATTAATAAAATAAACGCGGATCCGAACAATGGGGGCTGTTTTAAAGTGTCGCAAGTCTTCCATTGACAATGACAGTTAAGTGGTTTCGTCTGTGTGATTCGCTTGTACTCCAAACAGGTGTGTTTTAATTGATTCTAAGACCTTAATTTACTTTAGCTGTAATAATAAAAAAGAATCCAAATATTGTAATCTATTGTCTTGTTTGATAATCTAATTATATTAATAAAAATAATAAAAAATAGTGCATAAGAAAAGTAGGTCCGGCCTATAAATACAGGCGAAATTTATACGTTCTTTTAAAATCAATTGATTTCTCCGGACCCATTTAGACCATAATTAGTATTAAGTATTAGTAATTAGCGTTTATAAATTAGTAAAATATGTATTACAATTAAATGATTGATGCTTAAATTTTTAAATATTAATTGTTGTCTTATATGAAATAAAAAGAGGTTTAATATGTGTAGATGTCCGTTGTATTTAGGATAATATAGCCAGTATCAAAAAGAATAAAAAATAATGAACTTGAAAATATAACCTTAAAATTGTGTGGTCGGGGGAGGAATGTGTGTGCTTGTTATAAAGTGTAGATATATTAGTTTTATTAATACATTTCTCTCACACCAAAAAGAGTAGTCATTATTAATTCAACTGTCTCTTTCTCTCTAATTTGTATATTTTATGTCATTTTTCTATAATTATACGATACAATAATGTTAATAAATAAAATTATTAAATTTTATAGATTTCGAAAAAATAGTAATATAAAATAACAAATTATAGGATTTTATTACATATATATAAAACAAAGCTTACTGTCAAATCTCAACTCACATACTCCCATACACACACAGTTTTTTTTATGTGACAATGTGGCAAACGAGCAAGCGGATCATCTGATGTAAAGTGATCGCTACCCATAGACATCCGCAACAAGCAAATATGTTGCAGATGCGTTGCCTACCTTTAATGGACGGAGGAGGGCATAGACAGGAAAAAGGATATTTCCTTTTCCCCGTTAATCCCATTCCCTTTCCCATCCTATCCCCATTATAAGGAACGGGTGGGAAGGGGAAGAGGACTGAAATTAGGCCTCGGGCACCTCACTCATCAGACGAAACGCAGAGTACTTCTACTTCACGCCTGTTTTCTGTGCGGTCGTGGTATTTCACCGGTCGAGCAGGGCAATTCGTGGAACAGATGTTGTTGTTGCGGACTCTAACACTGTTAATTGTAGATTCTACAATTTCACTTTGAACGATATGTGAAAGTGAGCGAAAGAAGGTTTTTTTTATTAAATTTATTGAATTATTTCGTAGTAAACAATGTAATGTAAATTTACATTTTTGGATCATGATTTATAAATTAATTTTCTGTTACAGACGGCCAACGTAACGTAACGTAACGTAATCCTGTCGGTGAATAATTTACAAGGTAAGTGTTTTTTTAAATATATAGAGTCATCTGATGTTAAACTTAAAATGGTTTATAAGGGGTTTATTATATTAAAGAAATTAATTACTAACTGGAAATATAGTATAGATGTAGTGAGAAATGACTTTCCTTCG
Source organism: Papilio elwesi (assembly GCA_029849275.1). NCBI lineage: Eukaryota > Metazoa > Arthropoda > Insecta > Lepidoptera > Papilionidae > Papilio > Papilio elwesi. Next base: position 11,803,273 of record CM056693.1, on the reverse strand, counting down.
GGAAAACTCGGTATCTTTATCGGAACACGACGATACCCGAACTGTCAATGACTGATCGTATTAAATGAGTGACATTTTTATGTCCATTAATATGGAACTTTATTGTTTAGCGTCAAATGTCAAAATGAATAATGACATTGTATAATACAGCGACACAGAGTTACAGGAAGCTATTTGAGAGAGCACGATAAATACGAACTTTTCCGAACAATTACGAAGGAAAATCTTTTCTCGCTATATCTGTACATGTTTTGTTTTCTTCATCGCGTGATCATAACTTGAGACTTTATGTACGGGACCTTAATTGCTCTGCGTCAGTGAAATGCCTCTACCTCTAAATATCGATTAAATTAAAGACATAATTATAAATACTAATCTTTAGAAGAATATTTAACCATGTTTTTTTCAATAACAGCTTTTAAATTGATTTGAAGGTTTCAAAGCAATGTTTTCAGTTGGCCGTTACTGTTTGCGCCAGCCGTCGTTGTCAATTATGTTTTTAAATTCACACCTAAAATAGGCTTTGTGCTTTCAGTGTACTGGCTGATATTCTAATTCATACAGTAGATAGTGTACGTAGATAATGTCAAAAGGGTATAATCATTGAATAATGATTACATGAACTAATTTTATAAAATGATTACGAGAATGTGATATACAGATATGTCGAAAGGATGAATGAAGAAAGATTATCAAGACAAATTGATATCGCAAAGTGAGTGGCAATGCCAACAGGGACTGTCCAAAGCGGCCTTTGTTAAAACGAACAAACAAAACAAGGTTCTTAATCAGTTCTAGACAGAAGAGGGACCCATATTCGATACTCTGATCTGATAGGAAATCCGTTAGGTTGGCCACAATTGCCCCGCCGCGACTAGACGCGACGCGCCGAGCGCGACGTTTCCGGGTGTCACGTTTTCTATAGTAACTCATACATTACAAGGACTCTGGCATCGCCGTTCTATCCCGCCCTCTCACCCAGACCTTTATATCGACGACTAAAGAAAGGTGGCATAAGGATTATTCATCCACAACCGTGTATACGTATAGCTATGAATTAATGTAGAAATATAATGGAGTTTTTCGTCACAGCCCTCTGGGCTACAGGCGTGGGAGCTTATTTTATTTTCAAATATCAATTTTATATAAGTTTTATAAGATAAATATTTTTAGGCCTTATTCCCTGCATGCCCGAGGCGAAACGGTCACGCGTTATTTGCTAGTGTGGACATTCACTTTATTCTCTCCACATTTAAGATACGTGATGCGAATACCGAACACAATATAACGTAGGAGAGACACGTACGTTGTGCTAACAAAGTGCTAAATTTTGATTTATCTCCTTTGGACGAGTAATTATTACTAAGGCGCTTTTCTTGGCCCGACATTTAAACTTTCGCGCTGTGAAGCTGTCAGAATCCAAATGAGTTTCACATTTTAACTTTAACGTTGTGGTAATAATATTGTTAACATTATTTATATGAATTTAAACAATCGAATCATAACTGTATTGATAATTCGAAACTACTAACTAAAAAAACCCTTGTATTTAACAAAAACATTAAAAATTGAATACAAGAAAAATAAATGAATAAAAGTTCGTCGAAACTGTTCTAAATTTAAATAACTTCCGATCGCCTCGAACGATCACACTTTTCGTAAAGCTCTGGTCGCATATTAATTAGCTTACTTCCTAAGTCAAGCCTAAAGAAGTTTTAACTTCAAAAATGATTAATGCTCTCACATGTTCCGTAACTCGAAACGTAAAATTACGACATTGCCATCTCGAACTTACATGTAACAATTGACACATAAACTTCTTTTATGAGACGCACGTATTGTATATATATACACACAATACATCAAACGACAAACAACTTTACTTTTAATCAGTCTTGTATTTTATATTTCGGAGTGCTACGTGTTTCGTTAGAGGTGATTGTTTTACGGCGTTACGTTACATGTAGCATCTGATGTTATGGTTTGTCGGCAAATCACGCAATTGGGTCAAGATTGCTTTGCAAATCGTCATGAAAGTGTCTTATAACAACGACGGCAACGACATTTATTATGCTTTCACAAGGTATGGATCATTTGATTGATGTCAAATTGCGTTTACAGACACAGTAACTAGTGGACCGATTTAAATAATTGTTTCACCATTAGAACATTACAATATCGACAAGTAAAATAGGTATATTTGAAATTATGTACGTGTAGTAATTGTACAGGCAGGACGGAGCATTCTATCATCGGACGTTTAAACATACGGCTTGTCTCATACTATTGTAGATATTCTGTACAATCAGAAGAAATAATACTTAAAGTAAAAGTATAAAAGGCACATTTTTTCAGATTTTCAGTATTTCAAATGAATGTCAAGTTTCCTATATTTGGTTCCTATGTGCGTGCGTAACTGAAGTAGATACAGAAGTAACTTTATATTACCTTCTCTACGTTCGCTTGTAAAGTCGTAACTTACGCACACGTGACATCAGGTGACATTTTTCTCAATATTGTATCCCGTTATCGCGTCCGTACTCATTCAGTTTTTATTGCTTTTTCTTTACGTCTGATGTCAAGTCTGTTATATTAAAAATATTTTCATTAATGTTACAAGATAATAGATGGATGGAAAAAGGAATGCTTATTAAATAAAAAATAAAAAATATAAATTACCATGATAATTTTATACGTTCGGATAAAAATTCCACATTATATGCTGAATCAAATAACAAAAATTCCAGCGAGGAAAATAATAAATAAGCAACAGATGTAATATAAAATTTTTAGCTTAGGATTTGTGCACCACAAGCCTAGAAGGTTCGGTGGCATAACCTCCTAGGCATTTCTACTTCCTTTCAGTTCCATGGCCTAAGCAATTCTCTTGCCTACCTGAAGTGTGGCGTCTTTTCTCTTCGTTGCAGCTATTTATGGAGGGCAGTGTTCACTCAACTTCAATTCCGTTGGTATTCGATTTGTAGCCTTTTTTCATTAAAATACACGAATAATACGGTCATCAATCGACTGGTCAAATAAAACGACCTCAAGACTGGCGTGAAGTAGAAGTATTCTGCGTTTCTCAGTATGATGAGTTACCGGAGACCTAATCCTAGAGCTTTAGGAAAGGATGGGAAAGGGAAGATAATTTAAGGGAGGGGGAATAGGAAAATCTATAGCTTCATCTGTCCATTTAGGGTAGGTGGTATCTACATCTCCATAGATCGTTGGACATGCTGATGGGTAGCGGACACTTGTGCGTTTGCTACACTTACACAGGAATATTTTAAATGAAAAAATCACATTGAATTAATTTCGAACGATCGTTCAGTAAAATGTAAATTTAACAGCTATTGACATAAGATGTGGCGTGGGCTTACTTCGCTCTAATTAATTTGAAACCGGGCCTGAAACATTCCGAACAGTTTTCACTAAAATTAGTACAACGCTAATGAAAATTCTCCTTTGAAAGCCCTCGAGGGGAAATCGATTTTCACACGGAAAGAGGTATGAGTTGCAAGGAATACAAGGAGTTTTATTCGACGCACCTGTAGAAATGTTAATGTATTAAATATCTCAATTATGAATTTAAGGAAAAAAACAAATAAAGAAAAGGTTGAAAAAATATATTGAATAGTTAGAGAGGAGGTTACATCGTATTTTTCCAAATCTGGAATTCCTGAATCAAAAACCAAACAATGTGGCAAACTGTTTGGTCGCGTTGGTAAGGTCGCTTAGTGACTGTCCTTGTACAAAACAGCGGCTGCGAGCGGTGTGGCCCATTGCCGCTTAAGTTTTGCATGTCTTCGGGCGGTCGGTCACTTTGGTTCTGTTGCGGATCACGATCTGCAGTGTGCTGTTTATGTAAACGTGCGTATTTATCGAAGGGAAAGTTATATACAATTTACGATAACCACAATGAGAGGTCAACATTTTTACCAACTATAAAGTAAAAGGCAAAAAATCCCCACAGCTAGTTAGTTTAAGAACAAAGCTTGACTTTACGTAAGTTGCTATTTCACACACAAATCTACACGTTACAAACGGAATTTCTTTATCCACGTGTGCTTGTGTTTAATAATAAAATACCTGAACAATATTTCATGTTTTCTTCTCTTAAATCTTCGTTAATATTTTTAAAAAGTTTAGTGATCATAGAGGTAATTTGAACTTTTCACCTCCAGGTTGAGCTGGGAATGAGTGCTTATGCCAAATAAATTTGTAGCCAAGATGTTAAGCATCCGAGCTACAAATCGCTTCACTTGGATCTTGCCTCAACTGCGATAGTTGCAAATGTTTCCCATAACGTCGTCGAAATCTATAGTTTTCTTGTCGGTACCAAATTCAAAACGTCTGAAATGACATGTACCATAAAGTTGTAATTGTCAAAACATAACGTTACCATGGCAACCTATAATGTAAATGATGGTTTTATGATTGGTATGGTAGGGAGGTATGTATTTTACTTATTGATAATCGATTGGGTCGTTAAAAAGTTACAACGTAACAGACAAACTGAAATTGTTACTTATATCATTTAGGATATGAAAGCGCTTTGATGTTCTTTTAACGAAATAAAATGGACAAATATAGCAACGGCTACTGGTTAGTTATCGAGTTTGGTTTTAAATAAACAGACCTGTAAAACGTTGTAGTATTTAAGATTTAATTAACTTATTTTTAATTAAGAATAACCTTATATATTTATTAGCATTTTAATCAGAATTTTGTGTTGTTTTGTCTACATGAAATAAGTTCAGTTGTCTTGAGTTTATCTTTTTGTTATGATGTAGTACTATTACGATTGTTGGTAATTTAATAAACAAAAATACATACTATCCTACAAGCTAGTTGTATTATTAATAAATTATTTATAGTCTAATATCTGTCCAATAAAATTGATTACAGCCAATAATTTTGAATCTAATACATTCAGGGCAAACCTAATTTGTCCTTTTTTCAATTACAGAAAGGTTCTTTGAAATCGAATTACATTTGAGCGAAGGAGACTTGAAATGAGACAGATGTATTTGAACAAAACATCAAGAGGATTAGGCCTAATTATAAATTAAGTTAAGGGTATGTGGGTAGGCTTGAAACGGTTCTAATGGGTTGTTTATTATAAGCCAGTATACCACTACAAGTCGGTGTAGGTACATGGTAAATTTAAAACGGGAATTTACATCTGATGAGTGAGTTAGCACTTTACAGATGTAGATATTATATAATGGATAGCGGTCACTTGATATTGGGTGGTAAAAAAAATTATCGATTTAATCGTATGGCCGATTCGAACTCACGATCTCATGTGCCTCGTCCGTCCCCCCCCCGTGACAATGACCGCTGTACAGTAACCGAAACGTCGAGAACGCAACAATTAAATAAACGCGATATAATCTTTAAAAAGCAATTTAATTATATATTGTAGTATTCGCGTAAATATAGGAAATCAGTCAATAGACTATTGGACTAGTAAGTCCAGTAATATTTTGCCACTGTTAGGCATTTAAATCCCACATTCATTTATGGAACCCACATTTTTTCATTATCGTACTGTATTTGTAGGTCTGCCCCAAGGCCTTCCGCATCCAGCGACTTCTTGCCATTCTATAATTCCGTTATTATTTATATGTTAGATTCAGAGCTTATAAATAAACTCAAAAAGTGAACAGACGGACTCTCTTTTGTTCTTTATATATATGATCGGTCGTTAATTTAAAATTTATTTGAATTATGATACAATTCAAAACGAACCCGTAATAAAATGAACTATATTTCACGGAGCAGGATGAAATATTGCCCGAAGGCCCGCTTACTTGTCACAATTTGACGGACCATCTCAGCGGTACGTTTTATACAAAACCGGAGGAAAACTGTCTCAAATAAAAGTTATTTTTCCATGTTATGTAGTTTTAAATATCCTATTACTGTGTTATCGTGATAGCAATCACTTAATCTCAGATTGCTCCGTCCCGCTAATGATTTAGGGATTAATACTTTACGGGAATAGGTGGAGGGAACAGTTTACGTAACTCTGTCGATGGACTAAATCAGTTAAGATCGTTTTAGCGAAAGCTTTAGTAAACGTTGGTTATAATACAGTTAACTTTATTATGAAAAATCCTATGATATATGTCGGAGAATAGTCGAGAAAGGGGTGTCATGTACTGGCAGTCATTAGTCGTGCTGGCCGAAATTTTCCGCTGGATTACATCTTCGTGGCGCACGAGCAGAATCGAAAAACTTTTAACTTAAATGGACGTGCATCCCTATATTTACTTTTATACCCAAAATTACAGAGACAACAATATGGTATGTTTTGTGTGAATGTCTTCTGCAGTTTAAGCCCACGGTAATAAAAACGTTGTAAAATAACTTCATATGTCATGCAGGTAACGATCGAACAGGTGCCTGCTAATTAATTGTAGGTAATTTTTAATGTTAACTAACTAAGTGATTTGCTTTTTTAATTAATTAATGCGAGAGAGTCGCTAAGATACCATATATCTGCGATATATGACTGGTCATAGCCAAGTCAGCATTTCTAATGCAGTCTTTGCCGTGTCAAGCTCGTGTTTCACATTCACATAAAATATAGTGTCGTTTCAGTAATTTCAGACAGAAAGATAGAGAGAAAGCTTGTATCCTGACACGATTTAACGCTAGCGGAAACCCGTCAGCTCGGGTAAGTTCTAAGTTGGTAAATAAATTTCATTATTTGTAAATTAAGGATCAAGTAAGAAAAAAACACAAAAAATGATCTACATTTTCGATTGCGTTGACGCTTCAAGTTTCCAGTGCTTTTAATCTATGTAACTTTACATTATTAACGTTCTAGTTTCGTAAGTTGGAAATTTAATGTCATTTTGGAGAGACTAAAACAATGTTTGTGTTTCATCACCACGTTTTGTTAAAGTAAACTGACTGAATTATGATATGGAGTAGTTTTGTTGTTTATTAATCTGTACAGATAAATAAAATTGAAGTGTCTGTATGTGATATCAAAATAAAATTTCCATACTCAATACACATGATATATATACGGTACTTATAACTAAAATACAAGTTGGAAATTCTTAATACCTTTTTTTTAGTGCCGAAGCTTAGCAGGTCGTACACACGTCTTTTTTGTTATTGTTAATTGCTTTGAACACGTGATTACTATACCATTTTTTAACTTAAAAATTGAATTGTTTTGGTAATGATGTTTAACGTTTTATTTAGTAAAGTAAAAACAATTAATGTAAATAATACAATTATAAACTTTATTCTGCAAAGTGATTAATATGTTTTACTTGATTCCACGCGGACAAAGTCGCGAGTAACAGCTAGTGCTATATAAATATGTTGACATATGACATCAGGCTGAAGGCCTGAAGTAAAAATGCAGGTGTCATCGGAATATAGGGCTAGCTCTACACCGCGTACGCACGGTATGTCATTGGTGTAAGGTCAAGGGTAAAAAGAACTGGGCCTAGCATCAAACCTTGAAGCATCCCGACTCGAACAAGGTGTGCTTGGCTTTGAAAAACACTTAGTACAAACAAAAAAATCAAATTAAGGTAAACAGAAAAATAGGTTTTATTTATTGACAATATCGAGTTATAAAGGTTGGCCTTTTGCCATGTTTATTTAAACTCAAGAGACATGAATATACTCAATAAGGCTTTCACGTTTGCTTTTGGAATAAGGTACGCTGTATAGTTATTAGCTTTCTGAGATCGGATAAATCCCTACTAATATTATAAATGTGAATGTAAGTTTGTTTGTTACGCTTTCACGTGAAAACTACTCAACCGATCATCATGAAACATAGGATATTTTTTATGAAAAAAAAATAGTATATAAAAAAGCGAAGTTTGTATGTTCCCTACAGAGCAATTTTTTATCCATTTTATGTACCTATATACTCAATTATAATACAAAAATATTGTTTAGGCATTCAATAAATTATCCGATCGCTACCAAACACAGGAATGTGCCAATCGGGACAATCCCTGTAAATTTCATCGAAATCGGTCCAGCCGTTTCGGAGCATATAGGGGACATACATACTTCGCTTTTTATATACTATTTTTTGTCATTAAAAGTATCCTATGCTACTTCTAATACCTCCGAGAATTTGTGGACAAGGTTTCATGACGATCGGTTGAGTAGTTTTCGCGTGAAAGAGTCACAAACAAATTTACATTCACATTTATAATATTAGTAGGGATAAAAATGTCCCAGAATGATGGTTTTCGTACGCATGTGCCGTTTCGTTCATTGTCACCTCCTGTAGCTTAAACTTGACCGATCTTGAGGACCGAGTGCGATGGGAATGTAAGTTTGTTTGTTATGATTTCACGTTTACATTATTCAACCAACCATGATCAAATTCTGCACACATATTGTCAGGGGTACAGAAAAGGACATGAGTTACCTTTTATCCTGAAATGGTATAAGTTTTGGACATTTTGTTACATGAGGTGGAATACGTTACCATGGCAACGAAAACCAACTTATGACATTTACCAATCCATTCCAGCGAGGAAGATAAGAAAGGAAGACGCGCGAAACTGCAGGCAATAGCTAATTATTAATTGAGTTATTATTTAATTGAAAAAGTTATTACTTAATTAATAGGGCTTTATGTATAATAATTCGTATATTAATTAATAGGGGTGTATAATACTTCGTATTATATACCCGTACGTATTTTTTTACATGGCAATTTATACGATACCCAAAGATCCCCATTAAATTTTGTGGAGTACGAAGCTAGACGTCAATTCAAGCTTATTTTACTCATTACGATCGAGTGGCTTTGTTAAATCTTTCGAGAGACTACAAAGGTAATCTTAGTGAGGTGGAGTTATTCAAAGAATTCATTGATTATGTTGTGCTTTTTTTCTTCTATTCAACACTTTACATTATTAATATTGTTTAACGAAATAACAAAACAAATTTACGTTGCGAAAGTGAGTGGCAGTTAGTAGGGGACGCCCTAGGAGAACTTATATCGTTCGTATTAGTGGCTGGATCCACGATCTCTGCCTACTCCTCCGGGTTATGGATGTGAGCGCATATTTATTTATTTACGTATTGCTTAGATTGTGTTAGGTCATATAATTCTAAATAATAATTAAAACAAACAAAGAGATAAATGCGGTTCATAGACCAGAGCTCATTTGAGATGAGTGGTGAACCTGTCACTGCATACTTAAGGGAGATTTCAGCGTTGTGAATAAACGCAATTAGTTCGACCTAAACTCGTTTTACGCGTTTAACGGAATTTAGAGCTCCCAATTGCATTTTACCAACATAAACTAAGCGCAGCTATACTCTAACTGAGTTTAAATTCCGGACGACTAATTTTTGGCATTTAGCTCTGGAAACGCGTTTTCAATTTGACATATGAGAAAGTTTTGACGCTGACAAACTGTATCACATGACATCTGCGTTTAGTCAATCTAAGGTGATGTTTACGCTTTACGTAACTAAACTTCATTTTCGTAAACGCGATCAAATTGTAGCTGGTGAAATCCGTTTAACGAAAACCAAGATTAGATTCTAACTTTAAACTCGATTAAGCAAAACGTAGTTTTTTTAAACTTGTTTTAGCATGCAAACGGTGAAATTGCCCCTAAAAGTCACGTAAGATTATTTAAACCCGCCAATCAAAAATTTCAGTACGTCATTTTAATATAAATGTAACAATTAAAAAAAATCAACACAGGGACGTACTCAAGTTGACCTGGTATGGTGAAACGCATGGCCAGTTCATACCGATTAAAAAAAAAAAACGAAAACTACTACGACGGTGTAAAATAACGAATAGAAAAATAAATGCAACGAGTCACTTGGCACGCTCTGTTTGCTCGAGATTTTAGAAAAACGATCTCGTTATATTTTATGCAAGTAAAAAAAAAACAAATAGCATATCTGTTTAATGGCCAACACGCGAGTAAAGCCTTATTGACACTGACTGCTTCTAATTATGTTACCTGTACTAAAATCAACACTACTTAACTTTATTAATTGTTGAAGTGAAAACTTCCTTAGCCGTAAACTGTAAATGGTTTGGTAGGGGTAAATTTTATAGGTTCGCGGGAAAAACATATGCTACATGCTAATTTAAATTTGGAACAGTCGACGTACCTTTTTCCATTTTTTTTCAACCATGCAAGGTTTTTTTTGACGTTTATTTATTTATTTTGAACTATGGTCGTGCCTTACAACCTGTTTTACGTTTTCACTTGCGTCGGTAATTCTTATAACTGCTTGTGTTTTTTTTAATAGTTCTATGGCTTAGTTAAAAGTATTTAATAAGCGATAAGTTATTTGTGAAAACCGCATAAATTTCAAACCAAATTAACGTCAAATCAAATCCCTTAAAATGTTAATTAAGTCTTTTGAAAGTGTGCCGTCGAGTCGCGTCTGAAATTTCCGATGTGAATAAAATCCAAAAAGTTTGACAGAGTTCTTAAAGTTTAAGTGAGTACTTGCTCGATTAACCCTTGCTACCTCATTTCGAATGTGTTTTTTCGTAATGTTGGTGGTTTTGTAAATATGATTTTATAAAAAAATATTTGAAAAATAAACAAATATAAACCTACTTATATCGTAAAAATATATTTTCGGGTGAAATTTTGGAGTTTTTTTTTAATAATGAAATGATGAGAACCTGTTAAAAGTTGAAGTATTATAATCGAGTAAAGAAAAATATAAATATTCTGACTGAATGTATTTTTAAAAACATTATGGTCCTAAATTAAAAATGTGGTTATTAAATCTGTTTGCATCTTTATGTCTCATTTCATTATTAATAGATAAATGATGAAAATTTAATTCTTTACTTTTTATATTTGGAAGCTGTCACAACAGCTGTCTTATGTATTTAATTTTTTTCAGAGATGTGATGGCCTTCATACGTTTCACAGTAATTCATAAATTATTACCATTAAAAACTGGCCGACAAGGTTTTTGAATTAAAGTATGTTTTTTGCTTTCAAATATTTATTACGACATTGATAATAAAACACACAGTACACCGGTTGCAGACAGACTATAATCCCTACTAATATAATAAATGTCAATGTAAGTTTGTTTGTTACGCTCTCACGCGAAAACTACTCAACCGATCATCATGAAACTTTACACACATATTCTTGGAGGTATTAGAAGTAACATAGCAACTTTTTATGGAAAAATGTGTGGATGTATGGATGTTTGTTACTCTTTCACTCAAAAACGGCTGAACGAACTATTAGAAGTAACATAGGATACTTCTATGACAAAAAATAATATGTAAAAAGCGAAGTATGTATGTTCCCCATAGACCTATATACTCCAAAACGGCTGGTACAATTTAGATGAAATTTACAGGGATTATCCAGATTGGCACAGCGGGTGTTCCTGTGTTTGGTAGCGATCGGATCAACATAATTAGTGGTACCCGGGCGAAGCCGGGGCGGGTCACTAGTTTTTAAGTTGAATCGAATAATGATCATCTATATACAGATTATACAGTGCTTGAATAGTACACGTTCTGATTACTAGATGGCATGAAGTAGTATTTAATATGTTTTAATTATTTTGATATACCTATTTTTAACAGTTGATGTAATAAATTGCTGCGAAACGAACGTTTTAACACATATATGCAAATATGAGCTCGTAGGTTCGAATCCGACATTGTATATAGTCGCAAAATACGCGCTAGTCGTGGAGTTGCGGTAAAGTAGCCCTAGTACTGTACTGCTATAGTCGTAAACGATTGCGTAGCTTACTTAGAGCGCTTAAAATAAATGTAACTTAATTATTTACACAGTCTGCTTATATTTTATGTAAAAAGTAGGAACTTAATTTTTTTTTAAATTTATGAACATGTTTTATTATTTATATTTTTTTAAATGATGCCTTGATTTGTATTATATTGCTATACAAAAGTACGTACAGTAAATGATGACATATAATAAAATTTAAGCACAGAGGTCAGAATCGTACATAATAAAGTTGTTAATGATTTATTTATGCATATATATTAAATACTTTTTATATGTAAATAAACAGTCTACTGTTTAATGCGCCTCGCAACGCGACTATATTAGAATACACTCTGAAGGAAATTAAAGGTCAAAGGAAAATTTTATCCGAGCTTTTTATTTCAGTGCCCTTTTGATTAAGTATTACTGTTAGAAGAACTGAAAGATGAGCTTTTATTTATTACGACTAGCTAGTTATATATACATTATATATACACTACTATAATGTATATTAATCTATTTAATTTATTCAATAACTCGCCGAAAATAATGAATGAATATTCATTATTGACTAATATTTGTATGTCTTTTTTTGTGTCTTAAAGGTATTAATTGGCCACGGGGTAATACTGAAGGTTCAACTATAAAAACTAATAAGTTAAAAAGTACACTCAGTACATTGTATAATTTTGTAATCTATACAACTCACCAAATATTCTCATTACAGGAAACGTCACATGTTAACAAAGTCACATTCTTAGCATTGACTCACAAGAATATTCAACAGAATTTGTATATCAAATTTAATAGCAATTTAATGATAAATATTACCAAATCAAAATGATAAAGCACAAATATATTTTATGCTACGTCGTAGAACGAACGTAGAACTTTCCCGCGTAGCGCGTACTTCAGCGACGTCGTAGCAACCGGCCGCTACGAGATCTACGGCTACACTGAAGTTGAACAACAAATTGTTAATTCGTCGTGTCGATGTGGGAATGAAAATGCTTACAGCGTTAACTTTCCTACACCTTATTGATCATTTGAAAAAGCTTTACTTTACAGTTTTTATATGAAATATGTTTGCCAACAAATTATACTGGAAACTTTTTTAAAGCAACTTAAGCCGCGAAACTATGAAACGCTTAAAAGATATTTAAATTTTTGCTCATTACGTCTATATTTTTATAATATATTATTTAATTTATAGCTACATACATATACACGCATTTGGATTAAGACCGTTTATGATCATAAATTGTCATAATTCATTTAGACTTATGTTTACCATTACCATGTACGAAAATTGCTTGTCTAATTATCCACCATAAAAATATATTCTATAAATTTTATTGTAACTAGTCCTTTAACCGGTAAAAAATAGTTATAAGAACATTCATCTTTTGCTAATGTTTTGGTGAATTAAAAATCACGAGTCTAATGAAAGGGTACAAGAAAGATGGGGGTTGTAAAGACTACTAGAATTTAACAAAAGATATATATCAAATAATAAGCACACTCACACAAGTTTACTAAATACACTTACACAGGTTTGGATAAGTGAATTTGCTGAATAAATATTTGCTTCGATACCAACGTTATTGTTTGCCTTTTGACGACTTCTGGCGACTTAAATCTCAAAGGACATCTATTGTTTTGCCGTTTTCGATGTTTAGATGTGAGATTTATTACTACATCACATGTTTTTATACAAAGTCAACCGAACTTTGTATTATTTGGAATACCAAATGTCACAATATGAAAGAAGCTAGAGGTGAAAAACGTGACAAAAAATATAAATGTACCAACCAAAAGCTACGTGCACGTTGTATTACTTATATTTTTTACCGCAAACTCAATTAGAGATTTTTTCAGCCATAAGTTTCTAACATTAGATATTACAGCAAACCGAACACTGCGAATAAAAGCAACAGGAAAGAATTTCAAACTGTCAGTTTTTACTAAAGAAATGAATGGAAAAATAGTCTCTATTGACGACGACGAAGCTTGCCGGAGCTTCGTAAATGTATCTCGGAAACAAAATTTATCTGTCGATGTATTTTTAATCGTACCTTATTTAGCTTTTATAAATTTTCACCAGTATATAGTTTTTTTTAACTACAAAATTCTAACTTTTATATATTATTGTCACCGAACAGTACGAAAGTCCGAATTTAATTTTTAAAAGTCTTACCTAGTTATGTCAAAGTACCAATTTGATATTTTAATAATTATATACAGTGTTCATTTAAATCAAATTCAGTTTTATACTAAATCGAATTAAAGTTTAAGCAGGTAGGTAGGTATATTCATTACAATATTGCATATTAATGACACTGAGATCCATTCGGCTTGCGATGTCGTCTTATTACAAAGCAAATCAGTTTTGCGTGAGATTGTTACACAAGGTACATATTGTTTGTGAATTCTTGCCACAATAAATGTTGTGTATTAAAATTATCTTTTGTTCTCATTTTAGTTTTCAAGACTATTATTATTTTTGTTAACAAAATCTATATACACATGCAGTCCTATTTACATTATTCAGGTTACGTTGCCTTATGTATATTACAAACTCTGCAAATATTATTAATGTGAATGTAAGTTTGTTTGTTACGCTTTCACGCGAAAACTACTCAACCGATCATCATGAAACTTTGTACGCAGATTCTTGGAAGTGCTAGAAGTAACATAGGATAACATTTTATGAAAAAAATAGTTCATAAAAAGTGAAGTATGTATAGGGAACAGTAGACCTATAAAACGGCTGGACCGATTTCGATGAAATTTACAGGGATTGTCCAGATTGGCACATTCCTGTGTTTGGTAGCGATCGGATGAACATAATTAGTGGTATCCGGGCGAAGCCGGGGGCACTAGTATAGTATAAAACAAAGACCCTTCCATTGTCTGCTCCCTTAGATATTTTAAATTAGGCAACTGATGTTAATTTGGTTTTCTTCAACATACAGAGCGATTTAATAGGAATGTTAATCTCTACGCCTAGTAGTTTGCACTGTTCGTTATATATATATAGATACATACATAGAGGTCATTTTCTTCTTTGTTATGTATAGACAAGCTGTGGCCCGCCGTTTTACCCGTCGTGCAATTTAATTTAATCGACGACTGTCCAACTGACTGACTGAAGTCAATTTAAATTATTACTCCATACAATGCTTGACAAGAACATAAATTGCTATATAATAAACAAAAAAATCGGGGCGGGTCACTAGTAATATTATATTCTTATACAAAAGAGCTTCCTAATAAGGAAGCCCAAATACTCTTAATAAAGAGTATTTGGGCGATAGAGTCTACAGTCTTTTGGAATAAATAAATATGTGCACATACTCGCAATCTGGGTTTGGTATCATGGATTCGATGTGCGATACTGGTACACGTCTCTCGCTTTATCTGCATCCATACATCTGTACATGCATGCTCATCGGTTATGGTGATATTATCCTTTTTTAGTATGTCAATTCCCTAATCTGAACAATGTAAGGTCACCAACACTCCATTCACTTTTGCAACATATATATGTTTCATTACTTTCCCTTCAATCATCCTTTCAACATGCCCGAACAACCAAAGCATAACTTTGTGTAGTTAAAACATTAATTTTAAGAAACACGGTAAAACCCTTATACCGCTATTTTAAATATTTTTTTTATTAGAGTCCGCAACAACAACATCTGTTGCACGAATGGGCGGGCTCGACCGGTGAAATACCACGACCTGACAGACACCAGGCGTGAAGTAGAGTATTCTGCGTTTCGTCTGATGATTGAGGTGCCGGAGGCCTAATTCCAGTTCTCTCCCCCTTCCCACCCTTTTCTTATAAGGAAAGGATGGGAAGGGGAAGAAAATTTGACGGTGGAGGGGATGTATAGAAATTGGAAATAATCATTTTCTGTTTGTCCCTTCCTCTGTCCATTAAAGGTGGGCAACGCATCCGCAACTCATTAGTTAGTTGCAGATGCCTATAGGTAGCGATCACTTGACATCGGGTGAACCGCTTGCTGGTTTGCCACCTAGTATTATAAAAAAAGCAGTGGGTTAAAGTGGAACTTACTGTTTATTTATTCAGTTGATTGAGACAAACATAGAAGTGCCATTTCTTAGTACCTTACACCAATAACTGTTCAATGATTAATTTACTATACTCGAGCAACTATTAGTAATAAGTTTAGAATTAAAAAAAAATACGTTAAGTAGGATTTTTGAATATTTTGTTAAAAAAAACGAAAAAATCGTTTTTTCTATTTTTTGAACATCCTGTATGTACATGCATTTCTCATTTGAATAATTCGATACAACATATTTTACTAAAAGGTTAATCTGAAGATATCCACCGGATGCAAGAGCAATCATTTCTGTTTAATAAATTAAGTGCTAAGGAAACTGCACTAAGGCTCTTAATATTAAATTTCAACGACGAAGAGCCGCGTACTTTTCTAGTTTGCTTTTTTGTATAATTATGTTAATAGAGGAATTAAATGAAAATATCCAATTTAATTTGTTTAAATAATTATATTAATAGAAAAAAATTGATATATCAAAGCACATACCAAAATACTGGGACTTGAAATGATGCACAAAGATATCTGTTATAACGTCGGTGAGCACTAAATAAGGTTAGTTCCAATTTAAGTTGACATTAGATCCATACGATCAATCATATTAGATAGGTTTCAGCTTACGCTGGTCATATATTTTTTAAATTAAATATCGAGGCGGGTGAAACCACGAGGCACCGCTAGTAGAATTAAAAACGTGGATATACGTACCTAGGCGATCAATCTTCGCTCAAGTTTTGTTTTTCTAATATTGTTTTTTCGACTCCATGTAATAAAATGTTGAGGTAGGCCCTTTAACAATCCTCAAGTACCACAAGATGGCGCTATATCATAATTATTTTATGAAATAAAACTATATAGATTAGATAGACTAAAAAGAAAGTATATATGTATATATATATATATATATATATATGTATGTATGTATGTATGTATGTATGTATGTACTGTCTGTGTTAACTAAGGTACAGATAGATTTGTGAATTTAAAGAAGAAAGAAGAGTTATCGATATTCACGTTATTACCACGGTAAGTACAAAATAGCTACAACAAGAACGTAACAAGTGTTCTGGATCAAATCCAATTTGCTCGCAAGATTATATATTCACTTCGCACCGGTACGGGCGTTCGATAATACATAGGATTTATGTTATTTACACTTTTATGGAATATAGAAAAGATTATAATAAAGTGTTTGTTTGACTGCGTTCTTCACAAGGATAACATGTGTATCGCGAGATAGAAAGAGAGGGGAACAGAGACATCTCTAAATAAATGCTCTTGATACTTTATTTTTTCTTTCTGCATTAAATGTATTTCTTCTCTTCGATGTACCAACTACTCTTAATGCGATTAAACGTGACGCTTCCGTAAATGTAATCTGTCATCAAATCGGCAGAGCTCCAACTACCATCAACAATTTTTTTATGATTGGCATTCCACTACAGTGCGGCTTACGCGAAATTTACCACATCGCGTGTTGTCGAATAATATCTAGCCAGCGGTATTTCCAAATCAATACGACTTAAAGGCCGGCAACTCGTCTGCAGTTCCACTAGTATTGCGGATGCTCATGGGCGTCGGTGATCACTGTTATATTAGGCAACCCGCTCCTCGTTTGCCCCTTTATAAACTGTAAATATAAACCAACATCTAAGAACGTTACCTTTCAAGAACCTATATTTACAGAACAACTCGTGTCTAATGTCAATCTTTATATTAAAGAGACAATATTATTCAATAAAATTACTATTTTGTATTCCACAGAAGTAATAAGGTTTGTTTTAATGAGCTTACGTGGTAAATATGGTGAAAAGAAATAAACTCAATCTTTCTATGTAATGATAACCCGATGTTTCAGGTGTGCGACAAATGCATCGCAACTCGACGCGACGCAATAATATGCGTCTTAATATGGTATGGTAAAACAGGGTATGTTGGCAACATAGCCCATAATACGTACGTGTTACCGCATTTGTCGCCTCTTAGGATAACGGGTAAGCTCAAAAATTTACCCAGCATACAAGGGAGTTATTTTTTTTATAAAGAAGCGGTCAACATTTATATTAAAAGAAATGCAGCTAGTGCAAAGTAACGTACAATATTTAACAACCAAGTTTACAAACAATTTTTTTTTATTTGCTAGATGTCAAAACGTAGGTTAGTATTTCTTTTACTGGCCCAATCGAATGCGAGTGGTTAAAACCACTCTTTTTAGGCTTCCATACCCAACGGGTAAAACGGGAACTCTATTACTAAGCCTCCGCTGTCCCTCTGTTTGTCTGTCCGTCCGTCACAAGTCCTGTCTCATGAACCGTCATAGTTAGGCTGTTGAAATTTTCACATATGTTGTATTTCTGTAGCCAACATAACTTAAAAATAGAAAACAAACAATCAATTGATCGAGTAAAAAAATCTGTCACTCTTTCTCAAAAATGTACCTACGGTTGACATACATAAGTGCATTACTGTGCTGGATTTCATAATAAATCGTAGGATTTGACATTATCTGTACAATCTCTAAGTGTACTTCAAACTACTTATCTGATTTCAATAATTATTTTATTGTTAGAAAGCTGCATTATCCTTAAATAACACACTACAATTTTCATTATCTTTATAGATATATAATATGTATTTCAATTGTGGAAACGGCGAAATAAAAACCAAGTGTTGCTCTGAAAAGAGAATCTTTAATTATTTACTATTTACCAACATATTTAATCAAGATTTATAAAACTAACAAATAAAATAACCAACCTGAAGAGAAACAACATTAATGATTCTATTTCACTATTCTAAGCTTTAATAATTATAACATGAAATGTTAACAACATTTCATATTGTTGAGATAATTTACATCTGACATAACTTATGTCATCAACTAAAGTGGTCAGTAAAAAAGAAACGTAATAAAACTACATGAAGTACATACATTTAGAATGCGCCGAGCACACTTATACTTATATAAAACGATCAATCCATCTACATTTTCATATTTTTTACATAATCAACTTCGAAAAGGAAGAGGTTATCAATTCGTCTTTTTTTTTTCTGATTAAGTCTGTAGAGTTAGTCATTCAAGATTCAGATCAAGATGACATAATAAGTAATTCATTGTCTTTGTCTGTAATATTTCTTAAAAGATGATTGTTGGAAATTCTGACTATTTAACTTACAATAATTAACGCTCCTATTCCAAAATAGATACATTTCCAACGTAACCAGCCTTCGCGACGAATCCAATTTGCTTCTAAAATTGAATATTCACTGACGATGGGGGTAGGCGTTCAATGTTAAATACGACCTGCTTTTTTATCTATTTTTTAATCGTAGGTTAAAATAATATGCAACTAAATCTTTATAAAATATATTAAGTCTTATTACTCACTACCGTGTATTTAATTTGATCTCAAAATGTATTCTTTTTAAGAATTCACATTGTTTAAACTATATTTTTTGTGTACATATTGATAAAGTCAACGTCTTGAACACAATGTCAGGATACGTTTAAATAGGAAAAAAAGACAATAATCGTTTCGCATTAATATTAACAAAAGCAGTTAAGTAAACAATAGGCTAATAAATGAAAACAATGCCTAGACTCGTGACGCAGTTCTTCCGCTAAAAAAAGTTGTGAGATCTCGTGTAAAACCAAATCAATTTATTAGCTATTTATATAGTATCATTATTAAACATTTTATTTGTATAATAATAATAATGAATTAGTGTGTGGACCTTGGATCATGCCCCCAGGTACTCTATTCTTAATAAAATATATTTAAGTGGTATATTACAATAAAAAATGTTTCACGGTTTATTTACATAAATTCTTAGAATTCATGATTCTTGTGTTTTTGTTTACAGATTGATTGATTGATAAATACAATAACTCTATTTTTATTAATAATTATTAATTGACACTTGATTGCTAAGTTTTTTTTACGTTTACCTCTATAGTTCATACCTTAAAAGCCTGTACAAGTGGAACAACTGACCAGGTTTAGATAAATTATGTAGTAAGTCAAGTAAGAATAAAATAAACGAATGTCGATATGTAAATGTACTCTGTAGTGGTATCAATGAGTTTTGTGTTTCCATTCATGTACTTTGTCAATTGTTGTCTGCACGATTTCAAGTGTAACAAGCAAGAGTTTAATTTTGAAGATTTCTTACTTATTTTCATTGCACATAAACAAACAAGCAAGCACGTACATTTTACTAAACAAGAATGTTATTACAATGATGTACATAATTTTTGTATTTAACAACTTGACAGGATATCAATTATAGTAATCTTATAAATTTATGTTTTCTTTTTGTAAACCGAATGGCACATCAAGATTCTCTTCTTTTTTATTCTGTTTTTTATATTCTGCCATCGTTCAATTCAATCCAATCCAATAAAATTATTAAAACTATCGTGAGACATTATCAATAAACTTTTTATGAAACGGCTTTACTCACGTTCGCGTTTTTCTCGGTGTTTTGTACCGACAAGTTTCGGACCTGTCGGAGGTCCTTCTTCAGGGTGAGCGGTATTAATTCGCGGTCGCGGCCCGCCTCGCCTTCAGTGCGACAGGTCCGAAACTTGTCGGTACAAAACACCGAGAAAAACGCGAACGTGAGTAAAGCAGTTTCATAAAAAGTTTATCAATCCAATCCAATCCTCCAATCGATCAAAGATTATACATTAATGAGTGTGTGCGTCAGGGAACCAAGATCTACAATATCAAATCTCAACTCAAATAATAATTATTTTACTAGGCAAATATATTTAATTGCGGACGAATTAAAAGAAGGGTTGTTAAAACACACATGTACATGTATGTGTATATCAATCCGTAGTCTTTTCCAACTCTTCTAGATCATTCGTGCTTGATGATGTTATTATTAACGCTAGGTTCATTCGTGCTGTGACACTATTAATTTATTCGGATAAAATAACAAATAATATACCCTAAAACTTAAATTGTATCCAAAACTAATTTTGGCTTCAACGAACGGGGACAATGTTAGTGTTCACAGTTTATTTGCTTAATCTTAGTGATTATACCGACAATATTGTACAGAAGGTATCGTCAGTTGTTTATTTCTGACAGGAAAATGCTTTACGCATATCACCGCACGGATGGGTAGTTATGTGGGACTCTCCTATTTTAGGGAAGAGCCATACCCACTAGAGGTATTTGCTGTTAACTGTTAACATCACCCCCAAGGGGAGGGAGCCGAAGACACTGGCGATATCGCCTAAGTCTCCTGCCCCCTCTTGGCCGCAACCTCCGTGAACGTGTTCCCCTCCATAAACGGCGACGCCACAATGCTAGTGTCGCAGACGGCTGAATCTTGCGGCTCTTTCTTCGATCCCACGATTTGAGTAGGGTCCACCGCCCAGGCGCATCACGACGGCTTCTTCCGCCAGGTCCGCATCGAGGCGTGAGAGCTGCCACCTTGGACGCATTGGAGACCCTGAACTGTATTCCCATATAGTCACATAGGGTTAATAATAGTGTTATAATTATTAGACATTTTACTAATCATAATAGTGTTATAATTATTAGGCAGTTTATTAGTCATGATAGTATCATGTATATTTGGCGTTTTACTAATCGTAATAGTGTCATTTATTAGGCGTTCTACTAATCATAATGGTGTTATAATTATTAGGCAGTTTATTAGTCATGATAGTATCATGTATATTTGGCATTTTACTAATCGTAATAGTGTCATTTATTTGGCGTTCTACTAATCATAATAGTGTTATAATAATAAGGCAGTTTATTAGTCATGATAGTATCATGTATATTTGGCATTTTACTAATCGTAATAGTGTCATTTATTTGGCGTTCTACTAATCAAAATGGTGTTATAATTATTAGGCAGTTTATTAGTCATGATAGTATCATGTATATTTGGCATTTTACTAATCGTAATAGTGTCATTTATTTGGCGTTCTACTAATCATAATGGTGTTATAATTATTAGGCAGTTTATTAGTCATGATAGTATCATGTATATTTGGCATTTTACTAATCGTAATAGTGTCATTTATTTGGCGTTCTACTAATCATAATGGTGTTATAATTATTAGGCAGTTTCTTAGTCATGATAGTATCATGTTTATTTGGCATTTTACTAATCGTAATAGTGTCATATATTTGGCGTTCTACTAATCATAATGGTGTTATAATTATTAGGCAGTTTCAGTTCAGTTCAATTGGCTAAACTTTATTAGCAATTAGTTACTTAAACGTGATTAATTTATCCCCTACTTCTGTGGCCGCTCTTCGAAGTACAGCGAGATCGATTAAACTTTACTGTTAATTGAACGCCACCGAACGATTTAGATCAGAATTCGCCCTTGTGGTAAAATTGGAGGCGCTTTCAATGGAGTCTACGGTTTATTATTAAATTAGCATAATTTACCCCAATACAGGTCATGACTTTTGACGTGATAACGACTTATAAATCGGTATACCCTGGGAGGCAATCGGAAAAAAGTACGTTACGTGAATTCTTCGTTACCTATGACCCATGGCTCCGTTCGATCGGCTGGGAGGTATGACGCATCGTTTGATTTCACAAATTATAAGATATTAAATATTATATATGTAATTATCATTCAAGCAATAAAATACTTTAATTTTTATGTAATTAATTATGTGTTTATTGTTATTCTGTATTACATTGTTCCGTACCGTGTGTTCTTTGTTTTAGGATTCGTTGTCACGAATTTTACGTCCGATCGCCTTGCACCCAGACACCTTGGATTTTTTTAATAAACATTTATTTAGCAGACAGTCCTGTATGTCGTGCGTGCACGTAGGATGAAAAAACGACTACCTACGTCTTAATGTATCGTTCCGCAGTGTCTATTACAAGGTAAAATATCTCGGCTCACCGGAATCACTCCCGGAGTTCGCCAGCAACATTAATGGGTTCTTCTGCCACTGGCTGGCTGGCAATGTATTCCAAAAGTATCCCCCTACTACAACTACACAGTAATACTTCAATATCAATTTCTTTCATTAAGTCAATGATTTGCATTTACTCAAATTAACGGTCAGTTTTCGTGAAAACTGGGAGCTGATTTTCTGGTTTGAGCAGTTAGAAGTATACTTTTATGTTCGCGAAAATGTATACAAGTCCGTAAGAGTATACTGGGTGGTGGGAGTGGGGACAGAGGGAGGAGACCTCACCTTCTATGCACTGACTACGGTGCTCTATAGTACAATTTCACAAAAAAAAATAATATACATATATATTACATAACAATGAGATTACCGCATTCAAAGCCACACCAACAGTACCACTTTTAATGAAAAATACCTGTAACGTGTATAAATAAATTTTATATAAAATATTTTTAACTTTTTAGTCCATTTCTTCTTTTTGAAAAAAATTTTGTGTAGTCATTTTTTTGTTCATAGTTTTGTTTGTTATATAGCAATTTATGATCTTGTCAAGCATTGTACGGAGTAATAATTTTAAGTCAATGTAAATTGACTTCAGGTGTATACGATCAGCTTCGGTTCAGCTTAGGGTGGACAGTCGTCGATTAAATTAAATCTCACGGCGAGTGAAACGGCGGGGCACAGCTTGTCTATACATATAAAAGAAGAAAATGACCTCTATGTATATATCTTTATATATATATATATCTAACGAATAGTGCAAACTACTAGGCGTGGAGATTAACATTCCTATTAAATCGCTCTGCATGTTGATGAAAACCAAATTAACATCAGTTGCCTAATTTAAGATATCTAAGGGAGCAGACAATGGAAGCGACTTTGTTTTATACTATACTAGTGCCCCCGGCTTCGCCCGGATACCACTAATTATGTTGATCCGATCGCTACCAAACACAGGAATGTGCCAATCTGGACAATCCCTGAAAATTTCATCGAAATCGGTCCAGCCGTTTCGGAGTCTGTAGGTCTATAGGGAATATACATGCTTCGCTTTTTATACACTATTTTTTTTTCATAAAAAGTCCTATGTTACTTCTAATACCTCCAAGAATATGTGTACAAACTTTCATGATAACCGGTTGAGTCGTTTTCGCGTGAAAGCGTAACAAACAAACTTACTTTTACATTTATAATATTAGTAGGGATGTAAAGATAATTAAAAAAGAGCACGCAAAAATCTCAACAGTTACCCCGAATGCTACATTTGTATAAGCTTCCTTATTTTTTTCTTCGAGTTCGCTATCTGTGTATCGTCTTGGACCAAGGGATACCGTCATTAGGTTGAAACGGTTTCCGCGGAACTGTAAGATACGAAGCTCTTCCACGCCATTGTCGCAGATGTTCAATCCTTTATAATACTCAGTAGTTTTAGAGCCGGCCTCATATCGTTCACGTGATTACTGTCGCGCACATGTTTTGTCGGCATTCGTCGGCATAATAGAAAATATTATTTGTGTGTATCGTGCCTAAGGTTTTTTAAAACGATATTTAGTGATGTAAGTATTTTTCCATATCTAATGATCAAAACTTTCAAAGATTGATATAGGCAAATTGTAAATAGTTGCTACTTTTCCCACTTTTTATGCGGTCGGCAGAGTACAATCGTAGTCCATACTGTGAGGTTTTCGCTATAGTTTTTTACCACCGCCTGCCTGAAGGCAACCTCCTTGGGCATTTATGTGAAATATTAATAGTTACCTATTCGCAGAAAAGCCTAAACTTGTTTCGAAATGGTTCACGACAATAGTCGAATGGCAAATTTGAAACCACGACCACGTTCTGCAGGTTTCGCAGCTAAATAGTTGACATTTTTCTTATATAATGTAAAAAATATAGTTATAAAAAAAGAGAGATTTGAGAAAAACGTTAACAAAACAAATTTTATAGACAGATATTAGGGAGAAAAAAAAATAGGTTTAATATCAAAATATTACTTCCCAAGCTTTCTTTTTAATAATATCTTTCTATAAATTAATAATGGAAAAAATTGGGTCCAACATTTTCTTTCCATGACAACGAGTTGCCAATGTCTTTGGCATTCAGTGGCTGTCAGCGTTAAAATTAAATTAATTGATTGATGATTTGCAATGTAACTGTAGTTTTTTTGGTGCCATTATTTTTTATTATATTAAATATATATTGGCAACATTCGAAGACGTCCGTATTTTAAGTATTCGTCTAGAAAATCAATCTTCATATACGAATTACCTACCTAAATAGAACATAACATAACTTATATGTATTTCAAATATATCTTGGTTGCGTTAAGTTTAGGTTGAATGACCATGTTACAAAGGATTGGTTAATCCACTAGCCTTCACAAAGAACCGCAATACAAAGTAAAAAACTGCATATGCTCTCGTCTTAACCAAAAACACAATACCTAAATTAATAATGAACTTATAAAATGTTTACCATCGAGATAATAAAATTTCATTAAGACATTACTTTTTATGAACATTTTTTTTATAATAAATAAAATTTGACGTTAGATTAACACTAGGATGTGGCAAACGACGACAATCACCTGAGGTTAGACGACTGCTACCCAGAGACATCTGCAACAAACAAACAAGTTGCAGATTCGTTGCCTACCTTTAATGTACAAAAGCGGGGGTAGACAGGAAAAAGGATGTTTCCTTTTCCTATCCTCTCCCTCCAATCCTCTTCCATCCTATCCTTATTAGGCAAGAATGGGCAGGGAGGAAAATTGAAATTGGACCTACGGCACCTCACTCATCAAACGAAACGCAGGCTTTACTAGACGCCTGTCTTCTGTGAGGTCGTGGTATTTCACCGTTCGAGCCGGCTCATTCGTGCTACAGAGTTGTAGGAAATATATCGTCTGCTTATCAACTACCCATAGCGTGATTGCGTATCATCTGTTAAATGTAAACAAAAATTAAACATCAATAAAAAAAACAAAAATAATAACAGTTATTATTAAATTTCTAAGTACAAATTAACTACACATCAATTAGCGAAACAGTAAATATCAATTGAGGAGACGTGATAGCAGTCGTTTTATTACTCCGTCACGTTTCATTTAAAAATAATTGTCTTTTTAAGATTACTGTACATTTATTACAATGTTTTAACACTTTTATTTATTTTTTATTAAGTATTGGTTGCATGCGCAAGTCAGTGGTGACAATAGACCATTGATAAGTGAGCACATGTTTTGTAATATAATATTGTAAAATAAATAAGTAGAAGTTGGGCTTCGTCTGTTGAGTGAGGTGCCGGGGGCCTTATTTCATTCCCCGTCCCCTTCCCACCCTTGCCTCATAAGGATGTGATGGAAATGGGAACAGGATTAGTTAACGGGGAAAAGGAAATACCTTTTTTCCTGTCCATGCCTTCTTCTGTCCATTAAAAGTAGGCAACGCATCTGCAACACATTTGCTTGTTGCAGATGTCTGTGGGTAGCGCTCACTTAACATCAGGTGATCCGACTGATCGTTTGCCACCTTCAATTTTAAATGAGAAATGTGGCAGTCCTGGCATCCATTACGATATTTCGTTCAGCTACGTAGTAGTACGCAGGAAAATATCAGCCGCTGACTATGGTCACCAACTATCCGTCGTAATTGAAAAAAAACTTAACATAAATTACGTAAAGCTCGCTCACAGTCGATGGTTGCCAATACTTTAGCCTTGAATACTTACTAAGCTCTGCTTTTTACAGACAATGGCGTTGACGAAAAACCAAGAAGACACTTACCAGTCTATAGACCAGCTGTACGCCGGAAAATCAGTGTTTGTCACCGGTGGAACTGGATTTTTGGGGAAGGTAATTAGTTAAACATCTCGAATTCTTGAACAGTTATATATCAAGTAATTATAACAGCTATTGGATGTATTGGCCTCGACTGGAAAAGTAGTACTTTTTAAAGAATACCAACCTATTGTCATTTGGCGTTTGCGACTACCTGATGTCCCATCATCAAAGGGAATTTTACTAAGCCATCTCTTATCTGTTTTACTTCGTTTGTGCACCTACAATTCTATTTTTTTTCTAATTGTCTAATACAACGACTATAAAATGCACATACTGACATGATTTTTTTACAATTTAGTAAGTAAAACAATTGAAGTCTATATTAAATCACCTTTAACGCTACTTTCACAACTAACGTATTACCAGCCGCCTACTCTGCTTAGAGTAACTTAACCTGCTTAGGTTCTCTGTAAGCCACAAGGTGAATGTGAAATCACACTACATTTTTGGTCAGCAACTACGCTTATGAAATGTCCTAACGTTAGTTCGGTGTGATTAAAAGTTGATAAAAAGTATTACATGTCCATTAATGGTATTCCAATATGCTTTCTAGGTATTTCTGGAGAAATTGTTATATAGTTGCCCGAACATTGACAAGATATATGTTTTGATGCGAGAAAAAAACAAATCGGATATCTCTGAACGGATTAAACAAATGTTGGACCTTCCGGTAAGTAATAAAAGTTGTTTACATGCATTTACTCATATAGATAAGAATACAAGGATTGTTATTTATGTAAATTTATTTATTTAGACATCAAACAGCCATATAACAATTATGATACATTTTTTTTATTATTAACTTTGATAAACTTTATTACAATATTTTCCAGTTTCTTTATGTTGGTAAATCATGTCACGCACTTTCTGCTGATATAATTTTAAATTATTCGAAAATATGTCAAGCTCACTGAGAAAATTGTGGTAGTAATTACAAGAACGAGGGAAAAATGAATTCCTACGATAATTTGTCGGAAAGAATGTAACATGAAATGTATTCTTTGATCGTATGTCAAAGTGTGGGAATTTGAGTAAATTTCAAGAAGTGGATGGATGTGATTGTTGATAATTATGTATAAAAAGATCGTCGATGTAAATTCTTAGATTTTATTTTTGTAACTGCAACAATAGTGATCAAGGCTTAGGAAAAAATATACAATAACTAAAACAATGAACACACAAATCACGGAACATGCAACACACAAATTTCGCACGAAACATTAACACACGATAGACCGGCTAAATAACTTCTTTTGTTAAAATCAAGGTTACCAATTCAGACTTATGTATGCAAGAGTTTTATTTCTCACGTCGAAGAGTCAAGTTTTTTTTCTCAAAAGAACCCCTTTTTTCAAACAATGGTTTTTCTACCTTTAAAATTTTTCTGGAAATTTTATATTGAATGAAATTTATTTTGTATTGAATGTTTATTTATAAATAAATGTACGCTCACGCCCCTACCCCGTAGGCAGAGATTGTGGATTTCCACTTGGCGCGATCCTGACACACCTCTCTCGCTTCTTCTACATCCATACCTCTACGCATACAAGCTCGTTGTTTATAGGTATTCCTTATATCCCCTTCTTCATACGTTTATAATCGATACAGGTTCACCTGGTACTTCCCCTGCCAACGCCGCCACTCACTTTTGAGACATACATTTGTTTCGTTACTTTCCCTTCATTTATCCTTTCAGCATAATTGAATCACCAAAGCATATCTTTATTAACCGAAACATCGTTTTTAAGCCATTCATTTCCTATTAATTGTGTTTTTAATTGTGTTATTTAACGTCACGTCTAACATGCATAATTCTTAAGGATCGCATCTCAACGCCATTAACTTTACTAGCATTCATTAAATTGGGGACTAGTACAGTATTGTGTATTTCCAGGTGAGCCTTCATAGACACACGCTCTTTCCTCAGTACTGTACCTATAACCCATTCATTTTATTTCCCGCATTCACTGGTCGTTCAAAATCTTTAATATGTCCACCATCTCTACTAAACATACATGCATACATAATACGGTACTTATAACAAAAATACATTATTTAAGATTTTTGCCTGGCAATGCTCCGGTTAATCTCGGAACGGATGGACGGATTTCGATGGAGTTATTACTGGCAGATATGTAATGTTATAAGGAATAACTGATTTAATTTTAGGTAAATAACCAAGATGCGGCGCAAAAAGTTGACAACTAAAATTGAAATTATAAAAAAATCATGCGTTACCGCATCGACGCTCACTACATCCCACGTAGACGATGTCACGGGAAAAGCTAGTAAAATATAAAATACATCACTAGCTTCATCTTTAGAGATATTTATATATTTACTTACGTCAGCTTTGATGAAGGTCCAATTCACCAGCCAATTTATGTTGATTTTTTAATGGTAACACTTTTTGTCACAGATCTTCCAAAGAATAAAGAAGGAAAGGCCCGAAGATTTAAATAAAATTATAGCTATACCCGGAAATGTAACTTTACCAAATCTTGGTATTCGCGAAGAAGATAAAACAATGCTGATAACTAAGGTATGAAATAACCATTAATTTAACCAATTACTAATTGTCATGGGTCTATACGATTTTACACCTGAGGTTAAAGTGTATTGGATTTCAAATATATCAAAAAACGATCATTCCATAAGGTCTAAAACCTTCAGGAAATGAATTTAGAAAAACACTTTTTTAGTGTTCGCAATAAGGTTCAAATAAATTACATTTTTCGTTTTTGACAGGTGTCCCATGTGTTCCATTTCGCAGCGAACATTAAATTCAATGAACCGTTGCCTGTCGCCATTAACGATAACGTGGAAGGAACGCGAAGAGTTCTAAACTTGTGTCATCTCATGAAGAAAATTGAGGTGAGAAATGACGAAACACTTGTATTTTTATAAGCAAACATAAGTCGACTGCTGGACGTAGGCCACCATATGTATACCCATACGTAGTCAGTACTCCTTTGACATCTTCATGCTGTACGACCAGATGATGAGACCTACTTGGTTCACTCCAAAAACTCTTAGCTCCATCGGCCACGCATTCTACGCGCCGGTCTGTCGCTATGAGTGTCCATAAATGTTAACCTGGGGCTGATTATACCATGCTGAGTTAATTTGCAGTATATACGGTAATAAGGGTGTTTCCATATTATAAGATAATTTTTATGAACAATTATTTTGCTTACATAGAAATTAGCCTATTTGAATCCTTACAATATTACCTATCTTCCTGTAAAAGTCGCATCCAAATCGGTTCAGTCGTTTCGGAGATTACTCGAAATAAACAGACAGACAGAGAATTTTCAATATTGTATTTTTGTTATAAGTACCATATATACGTGTATTGAGTATGGAAATTTTATTTTTATATTACATACAGACACTTCAATTTTATTTATCTGCATAGATTTATAAGGGATAAAATTGTAAAATATTGAAGCTTGCTCTCCTTTATTTATAAACTTTGGGTTCTATTATTGTACGGATTTGATAATAGTCATTGTTGCAGCGCTAATTACGTTAATAACTAATGAAAATGATACAAAACAAATAAGTATTAAACGCGCGCGATCAGAATGGGATGCAATGATCAGGAACCTCAACGGTCACGCGATGCGCCGGCGCGGTAGCGTCAGTCGGATATTCAGTTAAAGACGTGTGGATACGATCGTATAAACGGGTTATAATATTTTTTTATTGAAAATGGTTGTAAACAAGCAAGTCTTCACCTGATATTAAGTGATAGTGGCACTACCCACAGGCATCTGCAACGCGCTATGGAGTTGCAGATGTCTTGTCTACGTTTAATGGAAATAGGAAGGGATAAATAGAAAAAAGGCTGTTTGATTTTCCTATCCCCCTCCCCCATCAAATCCTCTTCCCCTTCTCATTCTTTCCTTATTAGAAAAGCATGGGAAGAGTGATAGTATTGTGATTGGGAATATGTTACCGCTACATGACTCAAGAACTGCCATTTTAGATTGATAAAGTTTCATCCCATCCTGCTTGCGTATGGTTTGTATAATAAAATATTTTACCGTAATGTTTTAATTTCAAGGTATTCGTGTATGTATCAACTGCATTCTCCAATACCGATCAAACAGTTCTCGAGGAAGTCGTATATCCACCTCCCAATTCCATTGATGAAGTTAAAAGGTTAATTGAACAAGATGAACTTAATGAGGAACAATCTAAGAAATTACTTTGTAAGTAATATAAATAAATATACGCTCATTCCCGTAACCCAGAAGGTTAGGCAGAGATCACGGATTAGCATTTGGCGAGATCATGGCAAATCTCTCTCGCTTCTTTTACATCCAATGCTTGTCAGTTTCGGGTACTCCTTATATCGTATGACCTTCCTTTCTTTAGTATGTCGATAATCTGATTGATATAAGTTCTACTGGGGCGACACCTGCCGACAATGCCACTCACTTTTGCAATATAGATTATACTCGTATGAACTTAATACAAATTTTGCCACTCCCAACGATTTTGTTCCATTCAATGGTCACTTGTTGGACAACTGGAAGCTTGATAAAAGATTCGCAAATAATGGGACTACGGCTATTCGCTCGATATTGTAAAATGATATACTAAAATGTAATAAGGAGGAAGTGTATACATAGAAAATATTGAAATTAAAAAATTGGCACTTAAAGTTCAGTTTTCGTTATAAGATTTTTATTATCTCACTGATGATGAGGAGATAATTTTGGAACTCTTACTCTGAGCCGGTGAAAAAAATGAAATTCTGTTATTGGGAGAATCAGAACCGATCAAGTTATTATTGTTTAAATTAATATTCACCTACTTCATATGGAAGCATTGGAATATTTATCTGATGTGGCCGAAAAGGAGAACAAGGGTATGCTGGACTTGCACCAACTAAACTTCCACGGTTACCCTCCCGAGAATCTTTGTAAAGAAATTCCCCGACATTCCCGTTCCCCCTTTCGCTCACTAATATGGTTAGCTGGCAATACCTAACCTGACATTAAAACAAAATTGACTCAATATTTGTTTTTAGTCATATTATATGTTACAATATCTTTTCAGGCGGCAGACCCAATACGTACACATTTGCCAAGGCGCTTGCAGAAACCGTAGTGAATAAAGAACACGGCAACATTCCTACGATAATCGTCAGACCATCGATAGGTAAGATACTATCTTATATTACTGAACAAGCCAAGGAAGGAAAATCTTGCCTTCAAACGAATATGCGAACGTATACGTACGTTGTGCGAATATTTGTAATGAAGGAAATTAGAAAGTAAGTGGTTCTCTCTATGTTAAGAGATCTTATCCATTACGGCAAATTGTAGATGTGCAGTCAAACCATATCCAACTAAGAGAAGAGAGTATTAAACTAAATAGAAACGAAGATGAGGAGATTCGGTCTCTACCTCACTTACTTCAATGTTGATAAATATGAAATGGATGATAAATAAATAAAAACAAAATAAACTCGCAAGCCAGTTATCAGAAGAATACGAAAAGATTACGTATTTCAAATTAGCTCGGTCCTGGCACACCTCTCTCGCTTCTTCCGTATCCATATATATCCATGCCGACCAATGGATATATGACCACCTAATAGGTCACTAGATAATATTATGCATATGTAAAACAACAGTTTCTGCATTGCTTTACTTCTGTTAAATGGTTTAAAAATCCTATAATATACAAACTATGCGGCTTTTGAGAAGAATGTTAGATGTGACTCTGAATGTATGCTTTGTGATGTGACTAGACTTGAGGAAGGTACGCTAGCTTGATTCGCGCATGTTGTAAAGTTGAATGAAATAAGATATTTGCGGTAAATTTATGTCGCGAAAGTGAGAGCAAGTGTTTTTATCATCCAAGTTGACAAGATTCTTGACATACAAAAAAATTGTATTAAGAGTAAAGCATGCATACGATGCATGAATATAGAATGTGCCAGAAGCACACCTCCGTGCATAACATCTGAGTGCTTACATTATTTATACTCTGTACCGCTGTTAATTTCAGTATCGGCAAGCCTAAATGAACCACTGATGGGATGGGTGGACAACTGGTTCGGCGCAACAGCTCTTATGACCACTGTTGCGAAAGGTCTAAACCGAATATTAATCAGTAGAAACAGTAACGTTATCGACCTTATTCCAGTCGATTACGTGTCAAACCTGACTGTCGCGGCAGCAGCCAAACGTAGCAGGTACGCACTTTTTGTTTGACTAGCGTCTATACAAGAAACAATCATCATATGTATTTCGAAAGCCATTCAGCCCAATCCGGTAATAAAATAAAGTAACGGCCCGAGCCGAGGCTCTCTCCTCCGGGGGAACCCTCAAGCTAAGTTACTCTTAAAGAGGTTAAGGCTAGGTGACTTCTGTTCCTTCCTCCTCAAACCCGGTGAGTCTGTAGATGCCTCTTCAAGGTAAACAGTGAAACACATACAAAAGAAGACTAAGCCATTCAATCTTTATAAGCACTATGTTATTATTTCGCCTCCGTCTTCTCTAATATTAACTGTATTCATTAACTCCGTAGATATTGGTCAATACGTTTTTTATTGGTGCACAAAATCGTATATCGTTTAAAATAAGGACTATAAGAATGACGTTAATCTTAGTACAATGTAAACTCCTTATAACGACACTTCATTTAACGACAAACTCCTTATAACGTAGAAATTACTTGACTGTGGTTTGTTTCCCTTATTAACTATGTTTTGAGAATTGGACCGTGTACGTTGTTTTGTCGCTTAATATTTTTTTATTTTTTATGATATAATGTGGCAAACGAGCAAGCGGATCACCTGATGTTAAGTCTACGCTGCCCATAGACTTCCGCAACAGGCAAATGTGATGCAGATGCGTTGCCTACCTTTAATGGACAGCGGAAGTCATAGACAGGAAAAAAGATATTTCCTTTTCCCCATTAACCCCCTCCCCGTCCAATCTTCTTCCTTTTCTTATCCTATCCGTATGAGGAAAGGGTGGGAAGAGGAAGAGGACTCAAACTGACCTCCGGCACCTCATTCATCAAACGAAACGCAGAGTACTTCTACTTCACGCCTGTTTTCTGTGAGGTCGTGGTATTTCACCGGTCGAGCCGGCTCATTTGTGCAACAGATGTTGTTGTTGCGGACTCTACCACTGTTGAATATCTAGCACGTGTTCCTTTCGACTGACGTACTGAAAATGCACTGGAGCAGCAAAAAACGCCAGAGGAAGAAAACAGACTTTACGTATTCACTTGTTTTTATGTTTGTAAAATTTGCGCTATAAAAATAAATAGTTCAATATTATTTAATTTTCACTCCGATTAACGTCAACTCTATAACGCTAAACACACAGTCACTAAAGTATCGTTACCTAGAGAGATTTTTCACTGTTTTATTTTTATTTATTATACTACTTAAATACTACCCTAACAATCACATATGATTGTGTGCTGTGACCATAGTCCATACTATATGGGGTCTGGCTACAGTGTTTACGGCCGGCCGGCTGCCTAACGCCAACCTTCCTCGGGAATAATAAGCTACTAACCTAACCTAACAAAACATATTACAAAAGGGTAAATCTATATTTTTTTAAATTCGGCTACGTTCGTGTAAATACTGCGTTACCAGGGAGCGTCGTGCGTCTCCGACATGCGTGTGCTATTAATATCTCAATGCACAGTGTATCTAGCTGAAGCTTGCTAATAGTCCGACATTGTCCTGTTTTGAACCTTATGTTGACTTTATATTTTCAATCATCATTTTAAAGAGAATAATATATAGTTATATAGTATTTTAAAGATAATAAATAATATATTTAATAAAAAAACACTAAATTTTAAGTGAAGCTTACGACAATACATTAGTGAAATCGCACAAACACACTGACAAACAGACGCAAATTATAATAATCATTGCATTGCATTTTTATAATATTTATAGGTTTTCTTTCTCTTTTTTGTTTTCTAATTGTATGTTGCCGCATTTCGTTTCTTAAATTGTACACAGCTACTCGTAACGCCATCTAGTCTTGAAAAATAAACAAATTTTCATTATTATGAGATGGAACCCCGAGATAAACTTTCAATCATCATTATTTTATAGATCGTAATATAACTAATAACATATACAAGTGTAAGTTCAACCTATTCAATTAAACAACTATTTTATAGCATTTTTATCCAACAATTGTTCGACATGGTTCTTTAAATTGATATAACTTTTTTGTTTATAAACCGATTGAGATAAACCAAACACCGAATATTAAGTGAAGCTTACCACAATATACTAGTGAAAACCGCACCCAAATCGGTTAAGCCGTTTTTGAGATAAGCGGTAACAAACGCACAGACAAACAGACAAAAATTCGAATAGTCATTGTTTTGGGTTTTATTGCGTTTATAAAGGCCCCCGATAATAGTTTTTCTCAAATATCTTCCACGTACAGACAGAGATCAGTTACAGTTTTATTATATGTATAGATTTCTTGCGTTTGATTTTTAATGGTCACGAATGTATTAAAAAAATGTGATTCGCATTACTACAAGTCGTAACAGAATGATCTATTTATGGTCCCATCTCAGAACTAATATCTGTAACTATATAAATATGTCTCACTCACAAAGTGATAATGTAATACCACCCTTATAATTTCAGATCGAAGGAAGTGTTGGTCTACAACTGTTGCACAAGCGCTGCCAACCCATTAACAATGGGCGAACTGTCCACTCTCATAAAAGAGGACAGCGTTAAAAATAATTCTAGTAAGTTTACAGATGATTGACAATACAAGAATTATGACATTCCAACAACTGATTGTGGACTTCTATGTAGGTGGCATGTTGGCTTGATTATTCCCGATTTAATTCCAAACTTAATATTAACCACGTATACATGTTTAACTGAGGCTTTTGCATTTTTAATTTAGTCAACAGATCATGTCCGTATCATTTTATGAGCAGTCCCCTAAGGTAACCAAATCACAAATATTTTTAATTCAATTATTGAATGATACGTGTCAGTTCGATTTGTCAGTGGTGGCCCCAACATGACCATTATCCACTATGGTCACTGATATTAAATAATTGCTGCCCTTCATGTACAGCAGCTTTAAAAAGATATAAAGGATGTATTACATGCATAGAAACAGGGGTAAGACACTTCTTTGACAGGGTACGACTGTCAAGTGTATGCATGTAAGAAAGTGAAAATGTATTTTTTCCTACTTTCCAGGTGAAATAATGAAGGCAACGTTGATGTTCACACAGTTCGAATGGCTTATGAAAATATTCACGTTGATCATTCAGACGATCCCAGCTTTTGTAGCTGACTGCTGGTTACGGTTGGCGGGAAAGCCTCCGAGGTACTTGCTTAGAATATTTTAAATATTTTTAGAAACAAATAAACAGGACTTTAACCTGATGGGGAGCCTTGTATTTGAAGATTTATCAATACAAAAAACTTATTTGGATGTTCAGGAAATTTAATTAGGAATTCTAGACATATTGGTTTGGTTTCAATATCATGTCATAATAAAAATATATTTTATATACTAAATTCATTTAATAGCAAAAAAATGTTCCTACAACAATGCTGTCACTGATAAATAAATTAGCCCAATTCATGATTACCATAATGTTTTTTTATAAAAGGCTTTACTACCTTACCATAGACCACAACCCCGCCTAATAATTATATATCAAATATTAAAGCTTTAACGTCCAGAATTTACCAGAAAAATTTAGCTTTAGTCACATCCATGTTAAAGTCACATAAAAATTAGCAGTGTTGATGTTTGTAAAAGGAAATTGTAACGTCAACAGAATAGATCTAGCAAAAGAAAAAAATATTGATTTGTTAGAGCAATTTGCGAGAGCAGTTGTGGCTCAGCGGTTTAGGCCTCGATTTACGTACTGTAGGTTGCAGGTTGGAACCTGGGCAGGCGCTTTACTTTGTGTTATTTATTTCATCGCCACTACTCCAAAAACCATTAAGGAAAACATCGTGAGGAAACCAGCATGTTCTTGGAACCAGCAAATTCGAAGACATGTGACATCCACCAACCCGCACTCGGCCAGCGTGGTGGATTACGGCTCATTCCCTCTCTCGGAGAGGCGGCCTGTGTCCCAGCAGTGGGGAACATTCTAAAAAAGGCCTATTAATTATTATTATTATATTAAAATTTGTTTATTCACCAGAATCATAATAATTGTTGTCAGATTTATGAAGATGCAGAAAAGAATATCACTCGTACGTGACACTCTACAGTACTTCACTTCGCGCTCCTGGGAGATGAAATGTGACCGTACGAGAGATCTATTCGCCTCTCTGTCACTTACAGATCGCCTCGAGTTTCCCTTCGACCCCACGCATATCTCCTGGTCTAAGTATATACCGATATACTTCATGGGTATCAGAAAGTATATGTACAAACAATAGGTTATTTGAACAACAATATAATAATTATTTATATTTTTGCGCTTAGGCATTTTAAGGAATTATATTTAATTTAAAAATTGTACTTGGTATAGGAGATACCATAAGAATGTTATTTATTAATTACTATTGTATATTGTAACGATGCATAGCAGATTGTAACGATGTTGTAGAAACTACAAAAATTAAACTTTGAAATAAATTTTCCATGTGTTGATTATGTCTTGTTTATTTAGATTCAAGTCAGATCACAGTGGTAGAGGCCGCAACAACAACATCTGATGCAGAATTGGCCGGTTCGACCTATGAAATACCACGACCTCACAGAAAACAGACGTGAAGTAGAAGTACTCTGCGCTTCGACTGATGAGTGAGGTGCTGGAGGCCTAATTTCAGTCCTCTTCCTCTTCCCACCCTTTCCTCTTAAGGATAGGATGGGAAAAGGTAGAGGATTGGACGAGGGGGTTAACGGGGAAAAGGAAATATCCTTTTTCCTGTCTATGCCCTCCTCTGTCCATTACAAATAGGCAACGCGCCTGCAACAAATTTGCCTGTTGCGGATATCTATGGGCAGCACTCACTTAACATCAGGTGATCCGCTTGCTCGGTTGCCACCTTCTGAAATAAAAAAAGATTAACTTTAAATTTAATTGATTAATATTTGAAGAGGGACCTATTGTCAGAATCGCCAATTGTCACCGACAACTACTCCTACCGACATATCCCTCTGCATATAAATATGACAAAGACAGTTTTAGATTAATATCTAAAACTCCGCCATTCTTCTTCACATTACAACAGAATACAATAGAGTATTTATATATATGTATATTTAACAGTGGTAGAGCCCGCAACAACAACATCTCAGACTAATGAGCCGTCACGACCTCTACCCATTTTTTGCTAATAAGGAAAAGAAAAAGGGGGAAGAGGACATGACGGTGGAGGGGATGAGTAGGCAACGCATCTGGAGCTCATAACTTGTTGCAGATGTACTTGGCACCTATATCGTTATCGTGTTTTTTACAGATATGTAAAAAAAAACCATTGCGTTAGAAATTGATGTATGACGCGTAAAAGACAACTTATCTAATGGTATTACTGTTTTATTTTACTTTATCTCAGTTAGAATGTACGTTTCTAATTCTAGGTTAAGGTAAAATGGAGACAATGCAAGGTTTATTCGCCGCAGCTTTGTTATATTCGCATCACAAAAGGCGAAGCACGCTTTACAATATGTGGCAGAGAACACAATGGGGACGGCGGTGAGCTGGAATTATGAACCGTAGAAAAGTTTTCTTGTTACATCATTACATATATACGATTGTATGTATGTATGTACAGTTCTTTTCGCCTTACATTCAACCAACCAAACAAATAATGTCAAAGTTGTGTAGAACTTAAAATACAAATAAGATAATACAAACATCTTAATTCTTAACGACTGAGCTACTTAGAACTTTATTGCAACTTCAAATAATTTTGAATATAAACTTGCAGTGGTAGCTCAGTAGTGTAAGCCCTGGCTTACGTACTGTAGGTCGCGGGTTCAAGCCCAGGCAGGCGCTTTACGATGTGTAATTTACCTCATCACCACTACAAAAACGGTGGAGAAAAACATCGTGAGCAAACCAGAATGTCTCAGAACCACCAAATTCGAACACATGTGACATCTAGGCCCGCGTGGATTACGTGCCCTGCTTCTCTCGGAGAGGAGGCCTGTGTCAATGCAGTGGGAAAACATACTAAGAAGGCTGTTGTATTATTATTATAAACTTAAAAAAATATAATAATAAAACAGAAATTTCAGGCTTGTTTCGGCGCGGATCACTTGATGTTAAGTAAACGCTACCCATAGACATCTGCAACAAGCAACTGTGTTGCAGATGTATTGCCTACCTTTAATGGATAGATGAAAAGACATTTCGCTTTTCCTATTAACCATCACACCGTCCAATCCTCTTCCCGTTCCCATAATATCCATTTAAGGAAAGCGTGGGAAGGGGAAGAGGACTCAAATTAGGACTCCGGCACGTCACTCTTCAGACGAAACGCAGAGTACTTCTACTTCACGCCTGTTGAGGTTGTGGTATTTCACCGGTCGAGCCGGCCCATTCGTGCTACAGATATTGTTGCAGGCTACTTACTGTTAAAGATTGTTTTCAAGGTTAAGTTCTTGTTTTTCAAAATATTTAACTAATTTAAATGAAATGGTAATATAGCATAATTCTGAACGACATACGATTATAATATAACTGCGAAATAATATTGAGATAACATTGTTAATAACATTGAAAATTTAAAAACAGATAAGCCTTATTATAAACGAATTAAGTGATTGCAAATTTAAATAAGTTTCATTTAGAAAATAAAGTCCATTCGTTAAATAATTCATTACTGTCTTACAGAGCTTCGGTACAAGGAAACAAACAAAAAAGCGAACAATTATTATAGTTTTTATACTGATCGGTGCCTTATAAGTAAAGTTAAGAGTATTTGAGAGAGTGAGGAGGATGATGAGACAGAGAAATCAAGAAGTGGGGTTAGCGTGGTAAGGGCATGTTACACATTAGCATTATAAAGATTTGATTGTTTGTTTGTTTGCATTGTATAGGTGCCGAAACTGCTGGACCGATTTGAAAAATTATTCCACTGTTGGGAATCTACACTGTCCACGGTTGACATTGGGTATATTATATTTTCAAACAAAATAGGGATAGGGATCCCTAGTAGGGATCCGATATATAAAGAAGGAAGTAATGGGAATGAACATCGATACTTAGAACGGTATAGGAAAAACGAAGATGGATGGATTATGTGAAAGATGATTGTGTAAGAAGGGTGTGAATTACGGGGGATAGGGGGACATGGAAGTAACGTACTGTGCTGATCAGACAGGGAGATGATGACTGGTGATTTAATTTGTGCCTACTGGTGCCCACTCTGGTTAGAACAAAAAGACATACATTAAATATTATATAAGTGAACTGGGTAACAAGTCACTGTGTACTGTACGTTATCAGTTCAGAGGTCAATGATATATTGTGTTGATAATTTGTCCCCACTTCACTCTAAGAGTATCTAATTTAATTGAAAAAGTGACTTGCTATACACGCTAGTTGTAGTAAAAATCAAGTGAAGTACAAAGATATTTTAAAATTAGTGAGAGTTTATTTATTAATACTAGGAAATAATTTAAAATCATCCTTGATTGATAATTATTATGTGTTTTGTAATAAGTTGACTAAATAATAAAGGGGACCTTTCAATGATGGACTCCATACTTATCCTAAACGTGATTTTACTCTGCAATGTCATACACGGGACTGTATCTCAAAGTTACGAAGATTACTTCGATCCAATCATAGAATATCTATTGAATGGCAACGAGACAGAACATTCGGGAATTTACAACAAAGGAAATGACGACTTAACTGTCGGTATGTACACGGTTAGTTTTATGACTAAAATTGTTTCTATATCTCTTCTAATACCAGGAGGAGGAAACCGGCATGTTCTTAGAACCACCAAATTCGAAGACATGTGACATCTAGCAACCCGCACTGGGACAGCGTGGTGGATTACGGCTCATTCCCTCTCTCGGAGAGGAGGCCGGTTCCCTGCAGTGGGAAACATTCTAGAAAAGGCTGATATATTATTATTAATTCTTTCTATAAGTAGAATTTCTATTCGATAATAATTTAAACGAAAACAGATGTTCAGCTTAAATATAAGTTACTTTACCAGCTAAGCGTTGTTTCAAGAGAAACGGTATAAGAGGGGCACTCTACTTTTTTTTGGGTTGCGGTTTTGTTTTGACAATCTACAGAAGTGTTCACTGTGGCACTGTTTTGTCTTCATGTTTTGTGTCATTACACCTTGCCACTTAGCGCTGTTTATTTATATGTCGACATGGAGTTCAGTGGCATCGACCTTGAATTCATCCATTCAGACATTCATTATTAACCACAAGTCGTCGACAGCTGGACGTAGGTATTACCCCTTAAGTCAGTGGGCAGTATCACAAGAGAACAAAAATGTTTATTGCTTAATTTGACTTCTTAAAATTTTTGAAACATTATATAGACTATTTTAAATATACATTTGAAGTCTACTCATAAAATACAGTTGTTTGTTTGTTATAAAACTACCTCTACCTCGAATCTATTTCCATTTTGTCGCGGGTTGCTTAAAAAGCGAATAGAAAACAAACATGGGAAGATTTCATTGATAGGGTCATATAATAAATAAATATGTGCTCACGCCCCTAACCCACAATGGTAGGCAGAGATCATGGATTTTCATTTGGCGCGATCATGGCACACCTCTCTCGCTTCATCTACATTCATGCTACGCATACATGCTCGTCGGTTATGGGTGCTCATTATATCGCCTTTTTTAGTAAGTCATTAATCTGATCGATATAAGTTCTCATAGGGCGTCCCCTAGTAACCCTGCCACTCACATTTACAACATAAATGAAAATAAGGCTTGCAGTCATATACTTTTATGGGATAGTGTTAGATGCTAGAGGCATTATATGTTTATATGCTTTAAAGGTGGGGATCCAGTATTTTCTGGGGGTATATGGAAGTGTGGAGCGTGTGACAATGTAACTGAAAGTAAATTAATATACAGCGAGACCAACGACGTGGATACAAATATTGTTGATGAGGATTTTCTACAAGTACAGGTGAGGAGATGTTCCGGCTATTGAGATATTATGGAGAGAAAAATGAGCATTCTTATATTATATATTATATGGAATATACTAGGCTTTTGGCATTAAATTTAAAAATCAATCAGCTTGGTTCTTCTTAGGA
The DNA here is from genome assembly GCA_029849275.1 of Papilio elwesi. Classification (NCBI taxonomy): domain Eukaryota; kingdom Metazoa; phylum Arthropoda; class Insecta; order Lepidoptera; family Papilionidae; genus Papilio; species Papilio elwesi. Next base: position 11,761,422 of record CM056693.1, on the reverse strand, counting down.
GATAGGAGAAGGTGGCAAATGAGCAAGGGGTCCACCTATTATTAAGTGAATGCTACCATAAGCAAATGAGTTGCGATGCGTTGCCTACATTTAATGGATAGAAGAATATACAAGACGAGGAATATTGCCTTTTCCTTTTCATCCGCTCCACGTTCAATCATTATGAAAGGATGGGAAGGGGAAGAGGAATGAAATTGGGCCTCCGGCACCACACTGTTCAGGCGAGCCGCAGAAGCATCTGTTGCCTGATTTTAAAGCATAAGGGAGCAAACGAACAGCTGTTCGCCTAATATTAGGTGACCACCGAGGCCCATGAACATCTAGAACACGCACATATATACATACATACATCTTTTTATATGTTTTAATGGGCTATTATACATTTACAGGTTGGACTTTCGCTCGATGACATGCGGTGTATCAGTATAGATTCAGCTCAGGATTGTACAGTGACAAGGGTAGATGGGGACTGCGCCGGCTCCACTGTCACACTAATTGTCGCTGATTCACAACACTTTATTGTTCGGGTCTTCGGAGAGTGACGTTGTATTTATTAATGGAATTGTTTAATAGCGGAATATACCTTTGTTTTATTTTATAATTACCACAAGTTTAGTTATTTTCCACTGTCCATTCAAAAACCCTATAAGTAAAAGTTCCAAATAATCTCGCTTTTTTGGCGCCACTATAATACGTGTCATTATTTTTAGCTAGAGATAGAGTTATATATTCTCTTCTTTATTATTGAATATAGCCAGAAATTTTTGTATATAAAATTAAAATCAGCTATCTCTCTAACTAATATTCACAGCGCCATCTGTTAGCCATAGTTATCATTTGATAACAAAACGGTTAACAATAATGCAATTTTACTGGTTGCTATAAAACTTCTATGAGATGACGTCATTATTCGAATACTTGATATATTCCGAAAACCACGATCTTATGACGGATTACAACTAAGGTCGAAGCTAGCCTTGGGTATATTGTATGAATTTAACAGAATATTTGAACGTGTATTAAACCTCTTCAAAACGTTGCATACTAATTATCAACCTAGAACAATGATAAGTTTGAGAACAATGCCATGTTTTTTTTTTTTTGTTTACGCGGGGAATGCATTTACGCACTTCGCCGTCCGTGCTGCGGGGGCAACAAGGACGGCTTCGTGTGGGACTCCCGGCCTTAAATTTGGGCCGGACTACCCACTAAACCCCGCGGTGTTCTCCTTCGCCCGACCGGGCCGTGGCATCTACGTAAGTTTATCCACGACCCGGCTAGGGGGGGCCCCTTGGTAGGGGCTCGACTCGTGTAGGGAGGGGTCAGATGTTAAGCCCCTCCCATCACCCTATGATGCTGCCCCCCTCGGAACACACGAAGGGGGCCATCCGCCACGTTCAGCGCGACAGATCACCCGACCTGTCACGCTACTGCTGTAGGGCCGCGGCGTATCTCGCACGCCTGCGGCCCCTCGTTGGGGCCCTGCGGGGAGGCAAGGTTTCGCTTGCGCGTTCGCGTTCCCGCAGGGCCTCTCTTTTGGCCGCCATCACCTCGTGTGCAAACGAGGCGACGGCGGCCCAGCTCCGTTCGCTGCCGACCATCGTTCGTATGACGGCTGGCAGCGACAAATCTCGCCCAATCGCGCCAGTGAGCGTGGCACGTTGGGCGTCCCAGCCCGTGCACACGGCGAGCGTGTGCTCGGCCGTGTCCACGTCGCCGGTCGCACAATGGTGGCATCCGGGTTCCGACTCAATTCCCACAACCACGCACAGGTAACGGCCGAAACAGCCGTGCCCTGTGAGAAGCTGCGTCAGGAAGTAGGTCGGCTCCCGGTGCCTAGCCTCCACCCACTGGTGCAGGACGGGGCGGACAGCCTCGACAAGCCGTTTGCTTACCGAGGCGTCCGCCAATCTCTAACAATGCCATGTTAAATTTTTTTTTTTAAATTTAATTAAAAGTTAAAGTTAGAATGAAAGATAATTATAGGTTAGGTTTCTTATTTGATTTAATTTATATTAATCAAATTTGATAAAACATATATCTCATCTGGTTATCAGATAGGCGAAGGTCGATATTGCACCATCTCTTAGACCATTACATCGCCTGTACTCGGTTAAGCCTTGTGTACTACAAACATTCAACCTTCGAAATCGAATTAATATCCAATTTAAATTCCCCTTTAGCTCACCGTGCAGAACACGTATCGATAGTTTAAAAAAAGTTATTACCGTTAATATTTTATTTGTCAAACAATTTCGAACATGTTTAAAATCGACAAGTATTTGTTTTCCTATATTTCTTAGTAGAGGGTAATAATACGATGATTACATCAGCGAATATATAACTCGGCGGAAAAGCTACAAACAGTTTAAAATTAGGACTTCCGAAAAGTTTGCCGTCACGTCAGATGTTATATATTTGAATTTCTAATTAACAAAAACCAATCATTATACGGAGCAAAATATAGAAAAAAAATAGAATTTTATTATTACAGAGATAATGGTTTCCTCTGAATAGCAGAGGTCATACAACTTAAGAACGGAAAACAAAGACAGTGGTAATAACAGAGCAGTACGCGATGATTTGCTTTTTACTATTACCCCGTTGTCTGCACAACTCACTGCTACCTAATCAATTTCTCTGTTAGTGGAACACCGCGAATTGCCCTGACTGTACATGCTTAACACGGTGTACTTCCTTTAATTTATTTATCTAATTCGGTATTTGATTGAACTTTGAGTAATATCTTGATTCTTTACAATGAGTTTGCTTTATATTTACGTTAGAATAATTATTTATATTATTTCTGTTTTAACGATTACATTCAAATAAATTAATTTGAATTCTTAAAAGTGTTTTATTAAGAATTTAGTTATTGTTTTACATACATGCATATAAGCATTTATTTATCCTGATGTCACTTAAACACTTATTCCTACTATTCTTTAAGATTGATTTAAGATACTTCAGGATTTTTCTTTTTAATTTATTCATGTCTAATAGTTTTTAATAAAAATTAGAACTTGACATTGATGGCGGGCTCTACCACTGTTAAAATCAGTGGTAGAGCCTGCTACAATAACATCTGTTGCCGAATGGGCCGGCTCGACTGGTGAAATACCACGACCTCACAGAAGACAGGCATGAAGTAGAAGTACTCTGTGTTTCGTCTGATGAGTGAGGTGCCGGTGGCCTAATTTAAGTCCTTTCTTCCCAGCCTTTCCTAATAAGGATAGGATGGGAAAAAGAAGAGGATTGGACGGGGAAGGGGTTAACGGGAAAAAGGAAATATCCTTTTTCCTGTTTATGGCATCCTCTGTCCATTAAAGGTAGGCATCCGCTTGCTCGTTTGCCAACTTCTTACATAAAAAAAATCTATTTCATGGCATTATTTTATGTGAGATAAGATTCACCAATGTTGTAAATTTGTTTTCAAACACAATCAAAATATTCGTGAGAAAATGCACGTCTTTTTCGTACATCTAAAAGCTTGTAACAATCGCCTTATATTATGTTTCTCTGTAATAAGAAATTCAAATAATGTTTATTTTGGTAAAGGATCAAATTTTAATTTAAAACAAAACAAACCGCGTAGCATTCGGATTTTGGCAACTGCGACACGCGACTGCGACCATTCGCCTGCGAGACCTCGGTCGCCTGTCGCGGGACCACCACTAACTTACCGTAAGCGACTACGACCCGCAACCCGCGACCCGCGGGATCGCCACTTTTTTCGCAGTATATGTGTGACGGTTGTGTGTTGCACTACAATATGTTGGTAAATTCATCCGCAGCTCGGAAAAACTTATTCAGCAATATTGGAGGATGAAGCAGAAGGTATCTTACTTAGTTTAATAAATTAAAACAACAAGCCATCTACAAATGGCACATAGAGCACAAGGGTCACGTGGGTCGCTGTCGCGGGGCTTGTACTCCATATAAATTCATACAAAGCAGTCGGTCGCGCGTTTTTGGTCGCATGTCGCGGTCGCCTAGATGAGAATGCTACCTAATGACGGTAACAACAATTTTACAGAGGAAGGGATAAACAGAAAATGGTTACATCATTTTCCTATTCACCCCCTCCACCGTCAAGTCCTCTTCCCCTTCCCAGCCTTTGATTTTAAGGAAACGAGGACCGGAATGAGGCCTGAATGGATGAGTCTTATCATTACTGTAGCAAATATTGACTCGGCCTAATTTTGTATCAGATTTATTAACATCCGACACACGACGATGACGTCACATACACTGACCGCATCAACTGACTCCACACAAAACTAGGGATGCGTTGGTCGTGTCCGTGTGACCATACAACTTTATCTTGAGAACCGAAGTAATATAAAAGGTAATTTTCATGTAAATTTTGTTTTGTCCTCGTTTTGCCATCGTAGACATTCTTTGTGCTGCAGTCGCTGGAAATAATGCTTCGCCGAATTTTTTGCTTTACGTCTACGGAGATCCATTTAAGTGAAGGAAGATTGAAATGTTTCAGCAGTTATCACACAACAACCATATTAAGGTAAACACAACTTTTATTATAAACAATAAGCATCTTTAATCATAGGTTTTTTATAAGATTGTTCATTTAATTTGTTTTAAAAATTATGGTAACAATAATGTATTTAATTTATAGTGTACTAAAGATCCGCCCCAGATAGCCGTTTCGCCTTTATACGTAGATATTCTTGTAAAAACAAAAAAAAATGTCATGGGGACCAACATTTTTTTCGGGATTAAAGCCTATGCTATTCCAGACAATAATCTATCTCTGTGCCAAATTTTATCCAGATTCGTTCAGCCGTTTTTGCGAGAAAGAGTGATAAACATCCAGACATCAACACATACAAATATTAATATACTACGACAAGAAGAATTAAGATATTCGTAGATAAATATCCATTGAGTATCCATTTAACTACCAGGATTTACGTCTTACGTAACGGAGTACGGACCCGAATGGTCCTGAAATGCATCGGCTGTCGAGGAAGATGTGTCCTCAAATTCCGATTCAATAAATCTGGATAAAAGATATACCTGGTCTTTAAGAGACACTCTACAATCTAATCTAAATTCTGCAAAATCTAAGATTAAATGACTAATTTTAAACTTAAAGGAGTAATGAACCAATCTATTAGTTATACGCGTACTTTGTTACTGTGAATGTTGAATAGGTGAATCTTGACCTCAGGTGAATTGAGTGAAAATCTGATTAATGCATGGATATTGGTAGGTACTTCCTAGTGCAATCCAATAATATTAACTATTGTATACAGGAATGACCTATTGACTGAACATCATCTGAACAGTTATCGATCAGTTGCCGACTTCTATGCAGGGAAATCAGTTTTAATTACTGGTGGATCGGGTTTTTTAGGAAAGGTAAACATTTTTTCTATGTTCACGCCATTCATCGAACCATACTTGCTCTAACCTGGAATAATTTTAAGAGCAACATTTATAGTGTTTATATAACGTTGGAGCGGTTCAACGGATAGTTTTTCTTGTGAACACACAGTAGTTTGCAGGGCATTTTAGCGTCAACACGTTACATTGCCATGTTCGAATTTTGCGAAGACTGTTTAGTTTTTTAAGTGGTTTATTTTTCATCATTATCAGGACTTGGATAAAGATAGGTCAGGTCAGAAAACGATGAATTTGTGAGATTGGAAATATCAGAATATTGAAGGAAGTGAAAGAGCATCCGCAACTAGTAAATGAGTTACTGATTCGTTGCGTACCCTTAATGGATATTGGATAGGTAAAAAGATAGGCATCCTCTCCATCCCCTCTCCCGTTAAGTCCTCTTCCTCTTCCCATCCCTTCCTTATTAAAAACGATAGGACGGGGAATACACGAATTAGGCCTCCGCACTTCACTTATTCAACGAATTGCAGAATACTTCTTGAATCTTGTCATCTGTAAGGTCGTGGTATTTCCATCTTATTTCAGGTATTCATAGAAAGACTACTTTTCAATTGTACTGAAATCGATAAGGTCTTCGTACTTCTTCGAGAAAAGAAGGGAATCAATGCCGAACAAAGACTACGAGATATTACAGACAATCCAGTGAGTACAAATAGGATTAATATTCTATATGATATTGAACATTAAGTTTCTGTGGATAATATTTTTTTTTTGCTAATACAAGGCATACATATACTCCCATTTTATAGCAACTTTTGGATTTATTTTTGACAAGACGAACAATTTTTAAAGTGACAAACACTAGCTGTCCTCTTTTTTAATATTATTTTTATTGCGTTATCCTTTTTACACCATTAAATGTGTGTGAATGTTGGTATCACTGTATTTGAAACAATTTTGAATAATGACTCTATATGCATATAACATATATATGGTAAACAAATTATTGCTTACAATATATACATTTCAGCTCTTTTCTAAATTGAAAGAAGTGAGACCTAATGATTTGGAGAAGCTTGTTCCTGTAGATGGTGATATGACATCACAAAAACTGCAAATAAACAATGACGATCAAAGAATTATTTTAGAAAACGTAAGTGTAATTGTGTATTGGAATTATACTTCTTTTGCCGCGTTTAGGAAAAAAAATATTAGTATAATTTTTTACGATGCACGACACCTAAAAGCGACACCAACTTCGTCTTGTTACCATGGTAACCAATCAAAACTTTTGACATTTACCTATAATTCCAAGTTATTAAAATAGGCCGTTATCAGGTGCATTTTATGTGCATTTTTAAAATAAAATAATTATATTTGTTTTGTTATGTTTAAGAAGAATAACGTCTTACATATATAACGTTTATTTATTATATTTTACACCCAAAATAACAAATATATATATTTGCGCAGTTGTACGGTGAATGTCATTCTTACTCTCGGCTGTCATCGACTGTCTGATAACCCCATACGCAAAGCCTTTACATTTTTAATGCTTACCGATGCAATGGGTCTCTGTATAATAATATATATAATAAATCAGCCTTTTTCTAGAATGTTTCCCACTGCAGGGAACAGGCCTCCTCTCCGAGAGAGGGAATGAGCCGTAATCCACCATTCTGGCCAGGTGCGGGTTGGTGGATGTGCACTGATGTTAAGTGGTCGTAAAAACCGGAAGAGGGATGCAAAGCTAATTTGATTTCCGGTCACATCACGTCAGCCATGTATATATATATATATATATATATATATATATATATATATATGTTAATTGAACGTTACTAATATTACTATTATTTTTATGTGATTTATTGGTCGACAGGTTTCCGTGGTATTTCATTCAGCCGCTGAAATAAGATTTCACAAACCATTACAGCATGCTTTGAAAGTAAATGTCGAAGGAACATGGGAGGTTTTGAATTTATGTCGACAAATGAATAAAATAGAGGTATGTTTAACAAAAAAAACAATAGGGTTGTTATAGCATAATTTAAACTATTATATTAACCATTGCTTTTTAGGCTTTTGTGTACCTGTCGACGGCGTACAGCCAGGCGGAGAGAATTATGACCGATGAGATTTTGTACCCTCCGCCGCACAAGCTTTCCGAAGTCTATAAATTGCTCGAACGTAACAATAGTCCTAAAGAAATAAAGCAGATTTTAAGTAAGTTCAATAACCTCTATATAAAACAGTTTAATCTATTTCCTATTCTTTCAGGACCAATTTTATTTTCGTTGTAAAATCAAGACTCAGTGACAAATGATATAAATTGTTTTTGTCTGGACAAATCATACATTACTACCATGACAACTGCCGTAATATATGTAGTATAAAGAGTAAAATATTTGACTGTTTGTTTGTTCCAGAGAAACTTACAAACTATTTAAAAAATCTTTCACCATTAGCAAGCTTCTATCAGTGATAAATTTTTTTTATTAGTATTTTATTTTTCTGTCTATCTAACGGAGCGAGATGGGAGTGAAACATTGATTTAATTTCTGCAAATTTATTTACCAATATTAAGGTTTTAGAAAAACAATTCAAGGACCCAAATGAAATAACAATAATAAATGGGTCTGAAATTGATGATTTCATTTTTGAAAAACTTGCAGAAGGAAAAATAAACACGTACACGTATTCAAAGGCAATGGCGGAGGCTCTAGTGGCAGAGGAACACGGAAATGTACCCTCGGTTATAGTCCGGCCTTCTCTTGGTAATTATGTTTTACTATATAATTGCTTAATTACTTCACAAGAATTGCACTATATTTACAAAAATATTGTTCAGAAAACCACAGAGTTTTGTCGAAAATGCTACTTGATAATAATAATTACAATTACAAAAATAAAATCAGCCAAAATACAATTACAAATTGTTGAGCAACAATATGAAGTTAATTTACATACATAATAGGTAAATAAAATTAGGTAGAAGGACCCTTGATCAATACATCTACAGGTTGTTCAAAATGTACTCCAAGATTTTTATATTTACATAAAATCCTCCAACGTGATTTCTCGATTGTAAATTCAGGGGTGAATAAATGAAAAAGATTTCACCCTGTACAAAAAATATCGTCACTGTTTATACGTGTTGGTACGTAACGTAAAAACTCAAGGTTTTCAAGATGGCGGCCGTAGATTCGAGCGACAGAAACTCGGGAGTGCCACTAAGTATAAAACTTAGGTCCCTCACTTAATCAAATATTGATTACAAGTTTTTTTTGTTGTATCAAATATTATTAAGATATTTATTACACATTTTTCTAAGTATGATCAATTACAATTACGCGACCATGTGCTTGTTTGCCCTTTCACCTGTAAAAAGCACAACCGCAGCGGCTGTTGCACGAATGGATGGCAAGATAGGGGATGTACCACATCAAAGAAGACAGACGAGAAGAAGACGTACACCCTTTATCTTTATTTATATGGTTATTCGATAGACAGACAGACTGGCGACATCTGTAACTTTTTCAGTTGTTGCGGATGTCGATGGATAGTTGTCTAATAACATCGCGTGAGCCTCAACTATAAAAAATGATAGTGGCTCTAATGTATTTCGGTTTGTTTTTAGTTGGTCCGATAAAAGATAAGCCACTACCAGGTTGGCTAGATAATTGGAATGGAGCTACAGAATTGATATACGACTTGAGTAGAGGCGTAAACAACGTTTTGCATGGCCAAAGAGAAACAATCCCCGACATGATCCCAGTAGATTATGCGGTTAACTTAGCAATAGTTGCAGCGGCGAAATGCAGGTAAAGTTTATATATTTCACTATATTTATTAAGAACTAGCTGTTCACTCCGGCTTCGCCCGCATTCTTTTCTTATCTGTGCTGAAAAGTTTTGTAACATTTCGCGTGTAATGTCAAACAAATGTTATTAAATGCCACGGTAAAGTAATTTATGTTATTTTCGGGTCTTACCCTGGCAACCTATAATAGATTTGAGTTTCCTATCCCTCGGGAAGTTTTTTTTTCAGGATAAAAGTAAAAGTTCCCATATGATCTAATGTACCTACCTTGTGTGTGCACAGTTTTATGATGATCTGTTTACTCGTTAAGGAATTAAAGTGTAACAAACAGTGGTAGAGCCTGCAACATCATCGTAAAGTAAAAGTATTTCTGTGTTTCGTCTGATGAGTGAGGTGTCGCGGGCCTGATTCTGGTCCTCTTCCCACCCTTCAACACAGGGAAATAATATTATAAGAATATAATATCAAAATAAAATTTCCATACTCAGTCCATACGATGTATGTATATACATTTTAGCTACTAATAACAAAAATACAATTTTTATAATTTTTGTCTGTATATCTGTCCGGTTATTCTGGGTAATCTCCGAAACGACTGAATCGATTTGGATGGGACTTTTACTGGAAGATAGATAATATTGTAAGAAATAATAATAAGAAATAAATAATGATGGTGTCTGTGACGGTATCATTGTTGTTGATTAAAAAGTTAATCGTTACCGCTCACAATAGGTATACGTAATGTGTTAATGATTCCAGATTAAATAACTAACTTTTAAAACCTAAAAAATCATTCATCACAAAATATAAGCCATGTGTACAGTATAATAAATATTATAACAGTTAAAATATCAAAAGAACTTTGAATGAGATTGTAATCGCGATGAAAAGAATGAAATTGGGCAAAGCGCCCGGGTATGACAGGATTTCCCTTGAAATGCTGAGAGCTAGAGAAGGAGAAATAAAATTAATGGGGCTCTAGGTACCATAGTGAGGAGTCAGAATGTGTCTATGAAGGCTCGTCTGGCAATACACAATGCTGTACTTTAATGTATGGAAGTGAGAGCTGGGTTTGGCAGGAAAAGCATGCTAGTCGAGTTAATGCCGTTGAGATGCGATCCTTGAAAAGTATGTTAGGAGTGACGTTGAATGATAGGATTAAAAATAGCGTTATAAGGGAAAAGTGTGGCTGAAAATGTGGTGGATGTTGTGACTAGAATTGAGAAAGGTATGCTTCGGTAGTTCGGGCATGTTGAAAGGATGAATGAAGAGAGAGTAACGAAACAGATTTATGTTGCAAAAGCAAGTGGTAGTGGACGCCCTAGAAGAACTTATATCTATCAAATTAGTGGCTTATTAAAAAAGGGCGATATAAGGAGCACCCATAATCGACGAGCACGTATGCGTAGATGTATGAATGTAGAAGAAGCGAGAGAGGTGTGCCAGGATCGCGCCAAATGGAAATCCATGATCTCTGCCCACCCCTCTGGGTTACGGGCGTGAGCGCATATTTATTTATTAAAATATCAGTTGGAAAATCTTAATACTAATTTTGTTGGTGCCGCAGCTTACGAGGACAGACAGACAGCAGACGCTTTTTTTGTTAATATTAATTGCTTTGAACTCGTGCCTTAGTTCTTATACTATTGAACTTTAAACGCTTGCTCGTTTTTCACTCTTCTGTAAAACTTTATTTCTTCGGAATGACGTCTTTTCAAATATACAAAAAATAATTTCCGAATATTGTGCAAAAAGTTTCATTACAATCGAAAAACACGCGTTATACGCGCGCACCATACAAAAGTTAGATCACAATATGATCAGTGGCTTAGGAACGGAGGACAAACAAACACACAAACATCATTGATTTTTATTTGTACTGTACTGAGACACAGAAAAAGAAGATTGTGTATCAGTGTGTGATATGATTTATCAACAAAAAATCCTCAGATGCAGTGGTAACAACGAAGTGAAGGTTTATAACTGTTGCACCAGCTTAGATAACCCTGTTACGTGTGGTGATCTAGCGGAAAAATTGGCGCAAATTTCACGGAAACTAAAAAATGGTGAGTATAACATACATAGATTCCTGCATGTTACTGATTTAATTGAGATAAACTCCTATCGGATTCAAAATAAAGAACCTATCGGATGTTTAAGAATTGGGTAATGCCAACGTTAGATATTCAGGGCTTCTTAGGCGAACAGAATCTATACAGATATTTCTATCAGTCTTTATTTTTTTTATGTTGTAAGGTGGCAAACGAGCAAGCGGATCACCTGATGTCAAGTGAACGCTACCCATAGACATCCGCAACAAGCAAATGTGCTGCAGATGCTTTGCCCTACCTTTAATGGACAGAGAAGGGCGTGGACAGGAAAAAGGATATTTCATTTTCCCCGTCAACCCCCTCCCTGTCTAATCCGTTTCCCGTTCCCATCCTCTCCTTAAGAGTAAAGGGTGGGAAGGGGAAGAGGACTGAAATCAGGCCTCTGGCATCTCACTCTTCATGGTGAATATTTAGTTCGAATTGTTTCATGAATTAATTAGAGATTAGGTTAGAGGATTGTATCCACTACTTTATTCATTCGAAGAGAAGATGCCCAAATCCTTACTGGACTTGATAATCTTAAAGATTAACGTTGTAAATATTTTTACGTTGTTTAATATTTCAGATAAGGGTATTTCGAAGGTATACTTCTTTAAGTCGCCTGTGATGGTGTCAGTTATATATGTGCTTTACCAGTTGACGTCAGCTTACGCAGCAGATTTCTGGTTGCGATGCAGAGGAAAGAAACCGCGGTAATGTTTTTCCGTATGCTATTTTACATTAAATGGCACAATTGTTGTATAGGAGAGAAGGTGACATCTTGTGTTCCGGTCAACTGATCAACGGCAACCACAAACAAAAAATTTCTCGATCGACCAAAAGTTGTAGGTGTAGTTTACCAGAAAAATTGGAAAAAACTTCTGTCTATTAAACGTATCTGCCACACATTATCTTGTTGCAGTTGCCTATGGGTAGCGTTCATTTAATGTCAGATGAAGGAGAAGGTGATAAACGACTTGCTCGTTTATCACCTTCTCCTTCGTTTTGGACCTAGCATTGAAAAAGGGATAGGTTTGTGGGATCATATTTATAAATGGATGGAAGGAGTGAAAACAAAACTTGGGTTTTCAATCATTTATCAGTCGAAAGAATTCTACTACATGGCGTATTAGTAAGAGATCATGGCACCTTCCCGGTCACACTGACATAGTCTTTCCTAAGTATCCCATCCTTTCACCCTTATAACTTGCAATGGACCTGAAATCCTTCTGGTTCTTTTGATAATCGATATTACGATACTTTAATATTAAATTGCATGATTGTTTGCTCAGCAAAACACTGGCTTGACTTTTGGACATGACAACGTCTTATAAATTGATGGTACTATCCACGGCATTCGCTAGCAATGTAGCGTTACGGTAGGGTCCCGCTGCGCTTGAGCCGAGAGTTTTTTTTTTAATTTTACATATTCACACACGGTCATCTGATCCCAAACTAAGCAGAGCTTGTGCTATGGCAACCAGATAACTGTTATACTACATATACTACTTTTCTTTTGTAAATACATATAATACTTAAATAGATAATTACACCCAGACTCAGGATAAACAGACATGTTCATATGTACACAAATGTCTGTCCTGGGTGGGATCGAACCCACGACCTGCGGCGTGAAAAGCAAGTATCTTACAAACCACGCCAACTGGCCCGTCGAGTAACCGATCTACGATCGATGTGCTGCGTATCTGAATGTGTGTGATCGAGAGCGTGACATGAGAGAGAGAGAGTAGCGCCGATAGATAATGCTCATTGCTTTAGGCAACGTTGTCACTAATTTAACGTCCAAGCGTCTTGCCCCCAGACTCCTCGGATTTTTTATAAACCATAACCCAGCGAGTAGATAGAGTTGTATGAAGTGCTTCTCTTATGCATTCTACATTACTTAACCTATGCATGTCTGCGCATCACCTATGGTTATTCTTAACGTTGCCTGTTTGGTAACATATATTTTAAATTTCATACTTTTTAAATTTAGACATGTAAAGGAATTAAAACCGGCGGTTGCGCGTCGAAATCTACTCAAGAACTATACTTCCATATCGATGTTCTGGAAGACGGACAATACGCGCCGCCTGTACGCTTCGCTATCGAAAGGAGATCAGCAGAGGTACCCCTTCGATCCTACATATTTATCTTGGGATGAATATTTAGAAAATTATTACAAAGGAATATATAAATATTTAATCGCGAAAAAGAATTAGTGACTCGAATATTAATTTAATATTTTGTACATTATTTTTTAAATATTAGTCGATTGCCAAATGTTTTTAAATTTTTTTTAAATGTTAGTCGATTGCCAAATGTTTTTATTTTTTTTAAATGTTAGTCGATTGCCAAATGTTTTTAAAAATTTTTAAATGTTAGTCGATTGCCAAATGTTTTTAATTTTTTTTTAAATGTTAGTCGATTGCCAAATGTTTTTAAAATTTTTTAAATGTTAGTCGATTGCCAAATGTTTTTAAAAATTTTTTAAATGTTAGTCGATTGCCAAATGTTTTTAATTTTTTTAAATGTTAGTCGATTGCCAAATGTTTTTAAAAATTTTTAAATGTTAGTCGATTGCCAAATGTATGTACGCGCATAATTTTCACGGCTGCACATATTTGTCAAGAAAAAGTTTGTATGAATCGCAACCATTGGTGGGTTCACACGCAATAATCAATCGCAACCCATCTGTGTTTATCCCTAATAAAGATAAAAAAAGCAAAGGTGTATAGGAATGGACCTTAACTTCGTTAAAATACGTCATTGCTATTCAAAATAAAGGTGAAGGTGGAATTTGTCCGTCCGCCATTGTGACTGGTCCATGTTTTGACAGTCCACAGTCATGGGCTTCATGATAAAACCCAGACAGATGCTTTTCAAATCACTGAAGTGCAAGTACTTTAACGAAGTCGAGGTGCAATTTTAAACACCTTTGCTAATAGATATCTTTCAATGCTACCGTGAGCCAACTTTCATACACAGAAATCGTTTTTATCGCCCTCTAGTACCAACAATTGCTACACACTTTTGCAACATAAATTTTAATGTTTAAATCCCTAAAAATGCATTAGAATATGTACTGATAATCCTAGTTATCGTCTTCCAAGTTAAAATACTAATCAATATATATAAATAAAAATACAATATTGAATGAAAATCTATCATTTCTGCCTACCCCTCTGGGTTACGGGATTCAGCGCATATTTATTTATTTATTTACATAATTTATGTAAATAAATAAATAAATATACTTATATTATTATAAATATACTTTATATAATATTATATAATTATAAATATACTTTCGAATATGTCTTAGTTTAAACGCCGTACATAATGTTGTCTCAAATAATACTTTCTCAGTTGTCTATTACTATATATGATACTAGCTGGCGTTCCACCTTGCGTTAAGTAAGTAGCGTGAGTAGGGTAAGTAAGCCCTAAGCCCCCGTAAGCGGGTGGAATTTCGTAAAAACCATTCTTAACTGACCTCTACTCGGCGAAAAATATTCCTACAAAATTTCAAGTCTTTACGCCGTATGGTTCCAGAGATATATATGAGTCAATAGATACCTGTGCAGTTTTTGAAAGACAGTGAAGAATTAAGTGTGGTTGAAAGAACACGTATTGAATACAATGGGATAATCTGTATATCTAAGCTTATAAAAGGCGATGTGTATGTATATCCCTTGTACGAAATTTTCAGAAAACGTTCACATTAGCCCAGCGGGTGTTCTGAAGTTTGGTAGTGATCGGATCAAAGTAATTGGCGCTATCCGGGGCGGATCACTAGTTTTTAAATAAACGAGTATATTAGGACGTTATTTTTGTTGTGTGTATATGTTAAGTATGTAAGTATATAGTACTAATATTATAAATGTGAACGTAAGTTTGTTTGTTACGATTTCACGCGAAAACTACTCAAAAGGTCATCATGAAACTTTATACACATATTATTGGAGGTATTGGAAGTAACATTGGATACTTTTATAAAAAAATTAGTATATGAAAAGTGAAGTATGTATGTTTCCTATAGACCTATAGACTCGGAAACGGCTGGACCGATTTCCATGAAATTTACAGTGATTGTCCAGATGGGCACAGCGGGTGTTTCTGTGTTTGGTAGCGATCGGATCAACATAATTAGTGGCACCCGGGCGAAGCCGGTGCGGGTCACAAGTATTTATATATATTTAACAGTTCATATAAGATTAAAGCTTATTTATTTAAATAATATAAAATGTTACTAATCTTTCTCGGGATTGAGCAATGTTGATTCCTGACCTTGGCCGTATATTTTCGTAGTTTCTTGAGTGACTTCTTTTTTATTTTTTTTTAACATTAGAATTTTCGTGAAGTGCGTCCTTTTGGTACATTAATAGATTTTGTATTGCCTTGGCGTACGTTTTCATGTAGTCCGGCCAATTAATATTCGGGATATCCAAAGGGAATTCGCGTCGATCCAGTTCTGATAAGTTTTTGTAAATATATGGAAGCTTATCTGTTTTTACAATCCAAGAGTTTCTAGTGAAATATTCATAAGTGTTACGTGTGCATATAAATTTTTTCTGTATCTTTACATACCTGTAAATTAACTTATATGGTAAGGATTACATTAAGCCTTTAGTCACTTAAATAGTTCGTTCGTCTACGATGACTTTTTAAGTAGACAATGGAACACTAAAAGGTCCATGGTTCCACAATAAAGTGACAATTGAACACAACTTATCCATTTTATACCAATTAGTACTTATTATATTGGTAAACAAAATTTTATTATATTCATTATAGGTACGCTTTTTTTAGGACAAAATAATCATTTTATCGTAATAAAACCGTAATTCTTAATATTTTATAATTGTGTACTGCTTAAATGAGCCAATGATATATTTACAACAATTATTTGGACTCCGAATGCTCGACTGACAAAATAGCCGTCGAGGTACGACACAACTGCAAGCGTCAACGCATGTCGACGGCGTAAAGTTGTACTGCCGTTGACAAATCTCCGCTCATGTGTAGGCACATTTAAACGTAGGACATATGATCCTTCAAGAAAAGAGCGTACTCCGGCAATCTATCTGTAGTTCCTCTGGTGTTCATGGGCGGCGGTGATCGCTTAACTTTAGATGACACGTTGCCTGTTTGCACCTTGTCCTTAAAAAAAAGTATTTTTTAAGGACAAAGACTTTGCCGATGACTACCCCTCCCATCCCCCATCTGCAGACCGCGACCCGTGCTCTCCGAGCAGAGAACAATGGCAAAGTTTTTGATTATAGTACATGTATCACGTTATCACTAAACTTTAATCCCTACTAATATTATAAATGTGAATGTAAGTTTGTTTGTTACGCTTTCACGCGAAAACTACTCAACCGATCATCATGAAACTTTGTACACATATTCTTGGAGGTATTAGAAGTAACATATTTTTTATGAAAAAAAAGTATATAAAAAGCGAAGTATGTATGTTCCCTATAAACCTCTAGACTCCGAAACGGCTGGACCGATTTCGATGAAATTGAATTAGTGGTACCCGGGCCAAGCCGGGGCGGGTCACTAGTATCATATAAAGTTAAGTACCTTGGCTGATTTCCTTTCAATGTAAGCAACATATCAAATATATAAGCAGGAAGTAGCTGTGTTAATAATGTTAGGAAATCACGTGTTAATTGTGATTGTACTACAAAAACTTTGGGAAATTTTAAAGCATCTGAAACAAAAAATAATATGTTATAACATGAAAATTGTGAAAGGATTAAATACGGCTCTTGTATGTTATATGAGCTTTGAATTCAGTTGTCATATCGAATATACACAAAAAAAACCTCGAAAGATCTTCAGAGTATTTTTTGGGTATGTTCAGTTTTTGTGTATGACCAGCGGGTTATACGATAATGACGACGCGGTCATAATGGAGGCTGCAGGTCCTATCCCAGCATTTGAGGAAGGCTTATGTGGTTCATAAACATCTGCAGACAATTGACTGACCTGTGTGCCCTCAGTTTCAGCGTTATGTAAATATTAAGTACCTTACGTACTATATGCAATGTGTCGGTGTGTGCTGTAAATACTTTTTGTTGATTTAAAGTTATTTAATTTGCAATAACAATTCACATTTGACATGAAAGCAGCTACAGAAATAGGTCTTTATTATTATTCTAAACTCTTCTTAGCGGTCAATTTGAGTAGTGTTGGCGGTGACCACTGTGATATATATTCGTATGTATGTTATACAATAAAATTACTCACTTGTACTATATTTAATATCACCTTTATTGAAATATTTAAAAACTTCATCCAAATATATTGGGTTAATAGCGCTAGTACCACAGTTATAGACGGCCAATTTACTGGACCTAGAAAGGTTTAATTATATAAAAATTGTGGCTATAGAAATCAAGAGAAAAGGTAAGGAAAGGAAATGGGTTTTGGATAGAATAATTTAATACACGAAAGGTGCAATGGGTCCACCTGATATTGAATGACCGTTACCAAAATGCATTCGTAATTAGACAATGAGTTGCAGATGCGTTGGCTACTTGACACTTGCATTCGTTACTTTGATAATGAGGTTTGATTCATTAACCAAGAAATTTAGGCCAGCCCACGGCACACTTAACATGACTTGGAATAGTACCAACATAGAGGGTAAGTACTCTTAACAAAAAACACAGGCGCGCAAGCACTGCCGATAGAAGTGAACTCAAAACAGACGCGAAGGTGCGACAATAGTTCAAAAATAAATAAATAATGAACACAAATACACCTTTGTACCTTAACAATAACATTAAAATGTGAATACAAGAAAAGTGAAAAAAAGGTGGCAAACGAGCAAGCAGATCACCTGAAATTAAGTGAACGCTACCCATAGACATCCATGTTGCCCATGTTGCGGATTCGTTGCCTACCCTTAATGGACAGAGGAGGGCATAGACAGGAAAAAGGATATTTCCCTTTTCCCGTTAGCTCTCTGCGCGTCCAGTCCTCTTCCCGTTCTCATCCCACTCTTACAAGGAATGGGTGTTATTCACTTCAAAAATTTTTTAAATAACAATTTCTATATTGAGAGAGTAGTTGTTTCAGTAAATACAAACCTTTGACATAAAGACGCTGCGACCAATGTGGAGTTAGCTACATAATCAACTGGTACAAAATCAACAATATTAGATCGTTTCCCCCCTACCACATGATTAAGACCAATTGCACCAAGTAATAACATTTTTGATGGAAGTGACATGTTGTCTATCCAACCTTTGACTGGTTCATTAATAGATGCAGCCACTGAAATATATAAAAGGAAATAATCAGTAGGTTCTTATGATAGGGATATAATATATCAATCAAGTTTATATCTCTTTTACACTATGCCAAAAGAAATATCTTCTATAGATGGATTAGAAACGCTTGCTATGAGACGATTTCCCTCAATTCTGCTCCCGTTAGCATTCTGGCTTGTGATGTAACAATATTTTCCAAGCCTTGCCTGACCTACGGCGGGTAAATATGCCTCTGATACTTTACTTTCTCTCTCATCTAGCTGATTGATTTTTAAGTCAAATCATTTTAATCCATCGACCATTTCATTAGAATATTTAATTGCAAGATGCCACTGGCTATCGAAACACACAATACATGTAAATATTGATATATAAATAAATTGATTTGATTTTAATCTAAATTTATTTACTATTTTGTTTTATTTAAAAAAACAATAATATGATATTTACCCATGGTCGGTCTAATTATCACTGTAGGTATGTTTCCGTGTTCCGTAGCAATTAAAGTTTCTGTTAGCGCCTTAGTAAATGTGTATGTATTAGGTCTTCCATCTAAAAGGTAAAAACTTCCAAATAAATCAAGCTTAGACAAGATCTTATCAATTTCTTTCTTGCTTTTCTAAGACATATAGTTTATTATAATAATTCCCGAACATGACTAGGAATTGAACTAATCACACCTACTTTGAGTTATGCACGAATTTAGCAGAGGTTTTTTGCACTATGACGAAACAATCCCAACTTATATTATAAATGTGAATGTAAGTTTGTTTGTTACGCTTTCACGCGAAAGCTACTCAACCGATCATCATGAAACTTTGTACACATATTCTTGGAGGTATTGGAAGTAACACAGGATACTTTTATGAAAAAAAATTTTTTACGAAAAATATATCTAAATCTAGCTACTTCAACGTCATATTATAAATGCGAATGTTTATATGGTGTATGTATGTATGTATGTACGTTACTCTTTCACTCAAAAACGGCTGATCGGATCTGGATGAAATTTGGTACAGGGATAGATTATTATCTGGAAAAGCACATAGGCCAATTTTTTAAATGTACGGTTCCTGTGGGATACGTTTTGTATTTTACGAGTGCATATGTACATATATAAGAGACGATGTACCGTATAGATTGCGATATGGCTACCCGAAGCCGGGGCGG
Organism: Papilio elwesi; assembly: GCA_029849275.1. Lineage (NCBI taxonomy): Eukaryota > Metazoa > Arthropoda > Insecta > Lepidoptera > Papilionidae > Papilio > Papilio elwesi. The sequence goes on along the minus strand of CM056693.1, from coordinate 11,741,687 downwards.
ATAACTGGTATATAAAATATAGCACAAAACAACTTCGAATAACATATGTCATACCGAAATGTATTTGCCACACCTCAATATAGACAATAATGAAATACAACAAAAAGGTAATTAACACATGTTTAGGTTGGTGGTGATTTGTTAAGTATAATAAATAAATTTGCGCTAGAGCACAAAAACTTGTCCAAACTTTCATCCTTTACCTTAAACCTTAAACCTTATTGGGGTAAATTTAAAAAAAGTATTTTTTAGAGCTCACCTAATTAATAACAGAAATCATTTAGCAAATTTTTAAGACTATGCCCAGTAGTTGGGCTGTCCGTTGATATATGTCAGTTTTTTCTTTTATATAAATAGACTAGCTGTTTCCCGCGACGTTGTCCGCGTAGAATTTAACTAAAATATATTAATCACATCGCAGGATAAAAGCATACAATCGTATGTTTTACATTAATTGTTTTTACCGCACAAAATAAAACGTAAGACATCAGTATCAAAATTATATTTTGACATTACAACAAACATTTTAATTTTATTTATACATTACCACCAACCCTACCTAAAATCGTCTAACGCAATTAAAGATGTTTTCAGTTCAATAAGCATGTTGCTGACGCTGTCGCTAACGCATGTTGCGCATGTCTTGATCATAATCTTACATACAGACACTTCAATTTCATTTATCAGTATAGATTTAAAAATGTGACAGGCTCCAAGCTATGTAAATACGTATTAAACTGACTAGACTGTGAAATATTTTCTTACCGTTATTAACACAAACATGGGAAAAATTAAAATAAGAACTTTACAACAAGAGCAACAAGCAAGCTAACGAGAAAAAACAATGTGAATTTACGACTCGCTGGTCAGTGTGGCTAATGAACTCGGCCGCCATTTTGGTGTCGTAATCTTGTGACATTGAAAACATAGCACCGTTACCGTCAGCAACACAAGATTACAGCGTATTATTAACTTGCAGGAGTAATCTCTACATAGTATAAAACAAAGTTGCGTCCGCTGTATGTTCCCTTAGATCTATCTAACTACGCAACGGATTTTAATGCGGTTTTCATCAATAGACAGAGTGATTCAAGTGGAAGGTTAATATGTACAAAACACGCATATTATAGTAAAGAAAAATAAAGGTTGAGACATTGAACTTCAAGGATTTGTAATGTGATGTGGTAAAAAACACATTTTTGTTACCTTACATTGCTAAAGCTGGCTAACCTTACAAGATAGATAATGACATGACACAAGAATAAGTTAAATGTACTAAAAAAACAAACCCGCACGCTCTTACAAACCTACTGATATGCACACATCTACATACACACTCCAACACTTACACATAAACCCACGCACCCATATACATACATACAACTAAATTAGATAAGTGATGTGATTCCAGGAGGGGGAGCCAGGAGCCTCATAGTAAGGGGCAACCAAGTTTGAGCTACTGTCTCCAACCCTAAATTATTAACTCAAGTATGTTATGTTCAAAAAAACTTGTTACTTTATTTATATGTGGGAGAAAAATAAAGAAATTTATATTTATTACGGAAAAAGTCCGCGATAGCGTATATCTATCTTTCAAAGATAGCATACCATACCCATTCTAACTTCTAAAAAACTGGTCACGTACAATGCGGTAATTGGAAAGCTTAACACGGATACAGTGCTAATCCTTATCAACGTAAATATTTTAGTTACATTAATCATCTATGGGGGAGCAGTGGTGGCTCAGCGGTTTAGGCCCCGACTTACGTACAGTAGGATGCGGGTTCGAACTTAGGCAGGTGCTTTACTTTGTGTAATTTATTTCATCACCACTGCTCCAAAAACGGTGAAGGAAAACATCGTGAGGAAACCGGCATGTTCTTAGAACCATCCAATTCGAAGACATGTGACATCCACCAACCCGCACTGAGCCAGCGTGGTGGATTATGGCTCATTCCCTCTCTCGGAGAGGTGGCCCGTATCCCTGCAGTGGGAAACATTCTAGAAAAGGCTGATTTATTATATTATTATATATTTAACCATCTATATTATGATCACACTTTACACCATATAATTTCAATGCACGCGTAATACACAACAAAGAATAAAATGCAGAAAAAAATTATTCACTCACTAAGCAGTTTCGTAATTTGATCATTATCAGGTCTTAGACGCGCCAATTCCTTGTACACTTGATTGACATCTGCTGGTGCCGGATATACGTGTTCTTCTATCACTTTCTTATCGGTGTTTGCGTACGCAGTTGATATATGCACGTAAGCCTTGAAATCCAAAAATAATGGATTTATTAAACGTTGTTGAGAAATATCTTAATATCTAATTAAACCTATCCAAAACTTCTTTAGTAATATTGTCTTCCTGTGGCTTTACACTGCAGAAAAGAGTCACACATACATATTGTCATCTCAGTTTTTTCGGAGAGAAGCCTTGTATCGTGATAAGTTTATACGCCAGTGGAAACCCACAGTAATGAATAGGATAATCACGCCTGGAATTCTCGCGTTTGCAAAATATGGTTAGTGGTTTAGTAATCAACGGCTATGATAAGCTTTATTGCTTGGTAAAATATTGTTTTTGCACGTCAAAAATATGGTAAACATTATTAATAGTACTAGTATAAAAATAATATTATGAATGATAAAAATACCTGAATATTACTAATTTTTTTGCACAGATTCAAAACCTTTTTAGTGCCTTCATAATTAATTTCTAAGGCCTTCATCAGTGGTTCATTGAAATATGTCGTAGCAGCCGAGTGCATAACAACTGAAACCTGAAAAGAAAATTAATTCTGTGTAATGCAACAATTGTGGAGTAAAGATTGCCTTGTGGAATTAATTCGATAATAGGTCAATAGAGAAACTTTTAGTTATATATTAAATGTGGTGGAGCCCGCAACAACATCCGTTGCACGAACCGGCTCGACCGGTGAAATACCACGACCTGACAGAATACAGGCGCGAAGTAGAAGTATTCTGCGTTTCGTCTGATGAGTGAAGTGCCGGAGGCCTAATTGTAGTAACTTCTTTCCCTTTTCTAATAAGGCAAGGATGGGAAGGGGAAGAAGATTTAACGGATGAGGAGGGGATGGGAATGTAAATATCCTTTTTACTGGTTGTCCTCTCCTTTGTCCATAATGGTAGGCAACGCATTTGCAACTCATTAGCTTGTTGCGGATGTCTATGGGTAGCTTATTGTTAGGTGCCGCTTGCTCGTTTGCCAGTTTATTCTATAAAAACATATTTATCTTCATTTTGTATAAAATATATTTTATATACTACTAGCGATTCGCCCCGTTTTCGCACGGGTAACACTAAAAATTTTAAAATACGGTATAGTCTATGTCATCCGGGGATAGTACAGCTTCCCAAAGGTGAAATATTTTTCAAATCGGTTCCAGTAGTTTCGGAGTCTATTCAATGTAAACAAACATATCTTTCTTTATAATATAACATTTGCCATGTTTGCAACTCCTGTCATGTTGCAAGTCATGACACGAATAGCTGCGGTTGACCGTTAACGAGCCACGTCCCAACAAAACCAAAATAAAAAGATATGCACAATTTATTATTGTAAAAACAGAATAGAATTACTGGTTTTGCTATTGATTTTATATTGATTAATCAATAGTCCCCTTAGTTTATCTCCTGAGAGGTGGAATACGATTAAAATTGACTAGTACTTGAATAGCTAATTATTTAATTCTCTATTTTACCTTCTTTATTAACATTTCTTCGTCTCGTGAAGTCATTCCTAAGTTAGGCTGTCTAACATCACCTCTAATAGGAATAATTTTCTCAAATGCCTTTGGTTTTTCTTCTTTCAATCTTGAAAATACCTAAAAATGATAATCGAATTCAAAAATATCTCACTACTGAATCAACTTTAAGACTAAGTACGTAAAAGTACGTAAATTTCGTGACCAGCAACAAAGAGCAACTAGTCGCAGAACAAAATGTGTTCTTATGAAAGTGTGACTTTTTATTCTATTGTTTTTATTTCTGAAATAACCAGAATGAAAAGTAAAAGGCAAATCTCTGTTCGTTTCCTGTTCGTTCGTCCAAGCTCGGCATCGCCAGGGTGAATGTAATTAAAAAAAATTATATAATCGCTGAAGTATTTATATTTCTATACATATAAATTCTATAAATACTTACCGGATTTTTAAGCATGTTAGTAAGTCTTTCAGATGCACTTAATCGTTCTGTTTCTCGAATAAGCACATAAATGTTGTCAATGTCAGCACAACTGTACAGTAGTTTTTCTATAAATGCCTAAAAAAGGATTTAAAAAAATTAGATATCCAATAATTAAATGTACGGGTAGGTGCTTATTCGAAGTTACAAAGTTCCGTACGGCGGTCAGTAAAAGTAATGAATTGGCAGAATTTGACCTAAATCTGACTGATCAATTAAAATCTTTTTTCGTGTTTAGTTAGTAAAGTTCTGCGTGATTCACTTCCATTGTCTTTGTTCTTCGAATATTTTTGAGGGAATGTATATTTAGGGGAGGTGGGGTGGGGGTTACTTTTGATATTTTAGGGGTAGGCTCGGATTTTCAAGCGTTACTCTTCAGGTGTCGAAAGCCGGTAGTATCTCATACCTACTACAGATTTATGCTTATAATAAAGTGTCTTTTATGGAGAAGGTGGCAAATGAATAAGACATTCACCTGCCCAGAGGCATCGGTTTCTATCCCAGACAGGAAAAAATGGGAAAGTTAAGGAAGGCTTTTTTATAGTAGAAGGTGGCAAACGAGCACGCGGTTCACCTGATATAAAGTGATCGCTACCCATAAGCATCCGCAACAATAGTTGCAGATGCGTTGCCCACCTTTCATGGACAGAGGAAGGGATGAAGAGAAAATGGTTATATCCATTTCTTATTCCCCCCTCTACCTTTAAGTCCTCTTCCCCCTACCATCCTTTCCTTATTCACAAAGGATGGGAAGGGGAAGAGGACCAGAATTAGGCGTCCGGCATCTCACTCATAAGGCGAAATACAGAAGCATACTTCACGACTATTTTCTGTGAGGTGGCGGTATTTCACCGCTCGACTGGCACATTTGTGCAACATGATTTTGCTGTTGCGGGCGGAAGACATTTTTGTGATTTTTTTTTATATAAGAGAAGGGGGCAAACGAGCGGCGGGAACACCCAGGTGATCAACGACGCCCATGGACACCCGCAACACCAGAGGAACTCGAGATGCGCCGATGCCTTTTAAGAGATTTGATTAAGAGCTCGGTCGTTGACGATTCGAGTCGCTCTCCGTTGTATGCGGTCAAATGGAAGAAGCTGGTATTGGGGTGCTCCCGCCCAGAGATGCGATCAGTATTCCATGTGGGGCTGAATTTGCGCCTTGTATAGCTGAAGGCGGTGGCCCGACTGGAAATACTGCTTCGCTCTACTGAGTATACCCAGCTTTTTAGAGGCCAACTTGGCCTTGTCTTCCAAGTGACCACGAAACTGAACGTCACTCGATATGTCAACGCCGAGAATACCGATGCTGGCTGTGGCAACCAGAGGAGTGCCCTCAAAACATACATTCGCGACAAAGGGTTCTTTTTTAGCGGTAATGGCGCAGACTTGTGTCTTTTTGGGATTGAATTCAACAAGATTTTGTCGACCCCAATCCGAGACTTCACCTAATAGGATCTCCACTTCAGACACAAGTTTGGTCCGGTTCTCAGCGGCAGTAGCCCGGAAAACGTTAGCGCGGGCCGTGTACAGTGCATCACACGTGCTATCGTCTGCATAACAATGGATGTTGCTAATTTGCAGCATGTCATTTATATGCAGAAGAAACAGGGTGGGCGACAGTACACAGCCCTGTGGGACACCAGCATTAATTGGTTTCGGGTCAGCATGCACCGTCGACAACGACCTTGATGCTCCGACCCTCCAAAAAGCTGGAAATCCAGGCGCATAGTTTCTCGGGCAGCCCGTAGGAAGGCAACTTCGTAAGAAGTGCTTTGTGCCACACCCGATCAAAGGCCTTGGCCACGTCCAAACTAACCACCAGGGCCTCCCTCTTGCCCTCGATTGCCACCGACCATCGATGCGTGAGGTACGCAAGAAGGTCACCAGCTGAGCGACGCTGACGGAAGCCGTACTGACGATCGCTAATCAGCTGGCGCTCCTCAAGATACCTCATGAGCTGGCAATTGATAATCGTTTCCATGACTTTCGAAAACAAGGTAGTAATGGCAATTGGCCTGTAGTTGGACGGATCCGAGCTATCACCTTTCTTTGGGATCGGGTGGATTGTGGCAGTCTTCCATGACGTCGGGACAATGCCTAAGGAGTAAGAGAACCGGAACAAGCGCGTTAAAACCGGTGCCAACTCCGGAGCGCATGTCCTAAGCACGATGGGAGGAATACCGTCAGGCCCACTCGACTTGTGAACGTCCAGACATTGCAGCACTTTACGCACTGAACTCTGGCGAAACTGGATCTCGGACATGAAGGTGTCACCGCACAGGATATTCGGCGGTGAACAACCATTATCCTCGAGAGTCGAGTTGGACGCAAAAAAAGAGCCTAGAAGATCGGGCTTCGCATTTGCGGTGTGGGCTAACGAGTCAACTCCCCTGCGCAAAGATGGTAAAGACGGCTTACAGAAATTCCCCTGGATAGCCTTGGCGAGAGACCAGAAATAAATAAATGTAATTAAATCTTAATTCAATTACTTCAAGTTAGATTTAAAGTAACAAACATACACTGCGAGCATTTCCTCATGAATCATCAAAAATGGCGATCCCTTGCCACCTCATCCCCAGAAGTAAGCTCCTGTAACCTGGACTATCTAGACGATCTCGTAGCTCTGTCAGGAGGTCTATTTAAGTGGCGGCGTCCTGTACTTCGAGTTGTTCTTAGAACAGTGTGGTTGGCCCATAGACACGAAAGCTTAACAATTCTTATTTAAATTAAAAGTCAAAATACTCAAAAACTTAAGCGGGACATAAACAATATGACAGTAATTGAATTTATTTCTTTATAGATACAGTCAATCCCTACTAATATTATAAATTTGAATGTAAGTTTGTTTGTTACGCTTTCACGCAAACTACTCAACCGATCATCATGAAACTTTGTACACATATTCTTGGAGGTATTAGAAGTGACATAGGATACCTTTTATGAAAAAAAATAACATATAACAAGCGAAGTATGCATGTTACCAATAGAGCCGATTCCGAAACGGCTGGACCGATTTCGATGAAATTTACAAATTTGTCCAGATTGACACATTCCTGTGTTCGGTAGCAATCGGATCAACATAATTAGTGGTACCCGGGCGAAGCCGGGGCGGGCCACTAGTTTCACTAAATTCTTATTTATAATCTATTCTTGAGGTAAAAGCGTAATGTTTGTCACCTTTCCGAGAAATCCTGTGCCACCTGTGATGAATACTGATTTCCCCGCATAAAATTCAGCCACGTTCCCGTGGGAATATTTATTACAGCTCGTTCTATATGAATTTGCATGTCTGTAAGGAGTAAAGAAAATAAAAAATATGTCAAGAAACAACCTCTTCAAGAAAAGAGTGAAAAGATCAACCCTTGTTAGTAACATCTTTAGACCACATCAAGACAACTTCAAACTGGATTGTGGCCGGAAACCACTACAGACGCATTAGTTGAACTCGCTCGCTAAGGTGAGATATCCCTGTCTGAAATTTCAAAGCCAAGGCCGACTAAGACTAATTGATTAACATATCAATATTTTATAGTTCATTTAAAATAGCACTTAAATAACTCAATTGTTGCTCGGCCTTGTGCTGAAGAAACGAAGTCAAGTTCAACACTCTAAAGCGTGTTTTACACAAGCCATATTCATGATTTTTAGCATTGATGTTTGTTTAAAATTTACCTAAAAAGTTAAGGGCTAATTGACTCAGAAATTTGGGCACACGTTCTCATAGACTACTTTTGATTCCTGACGTTTCGATTACCTCAGTCTCCCCCCCCGTGACCACGAGTGCTAAAGTACATAAATCCATAAAATTAGTTTTATTCCAATGTGTAGTATTCGTGTAAATCTAAGAAATCTTTAATTTTACAAGCATTTTTTTTGTTAGTATGGGTTGTTAATCTAATTAGCCCGTAACCTTCGCTTCGTATTCTATTTCTATATGTACATAAGTTTTTAAATACTAATTTCCATCAGAGTCCTTTATAAGACACAAAAAAGAGACAAAAAGATATGAAATCATCGAGTACCGGTTTTGTACCGGTTACTTTAACGGGGACCAAGCCAAGTCAGCAATGATCGATGGAGTTACAACTTATTGATTAATTATTAACAAGCAAATAGCTACAAAACAAAAAGCACAAATAGCGCGGAATAAGCTGGTTACTTTTGCCAGAGCATTTTTTTATGATATACCTAAGTAATTTTGAAACACTATAAATTCCTGCTTAAATTCTAAATGTTTATACATTTCTACTCACTCGTACCTTGTTGACCGCAACGTCTTCGCAAACGAGAGTTGTTTACAACGTGTCAAGATCATATTTCGCCAAGTTCACTTTATCTTTTACTTCATTTTTTACAGCGCGGTAACTTTTATACCTCACACAATACGCACAACTAAACCATTTCAAGTAGTGGTTAAAAAAATGTAAATTATGAAACGAAAAAGGTCTAACAAAAAATATTTGCATCATTAATAAGAAATCAGACATTTGATGAATAATTTACTTGAATAATAAATAAATATGTACAGGTGTCCGGAAGATGCATATAACGCAAGTTCATGGATTTGAATTGAAGCCCAAAACTATGACAATCTAACCTAGCTAGGCTACGACCAAAGTTCTTAGTTTCGACGCTAGAGGGCTTCGAAGCTGATGAATATATATAGTTTTTTTTAAATATCTCGAAAAGTCTTCACTAGATTTTATTAATAACTAGTTGTTGCCAGCGACTTCGTCCGCGTGGAATCAAATAAAACATGTTAATCACTTCGCAGAATAAAAGTTTATAGTCGTATTTTTTACATTAGTTGTTTTTGCCGTACAAACTAAAACATAAAACATCAGTAAGGCAATCTTTGTGACTTGCAGGTAGAGGGCGGAGCTTTCGATACAGTGACGCGTAATTTAATTCACAATTTCGACGGTTTTTGCGCGGAAACCGAATTATTTAGTTTAAATTAAATAGCCTATTTGAATCCATACTACATTATCTATCTTCCAGTAAAAGTCCCATCCAAATCGGTGCAGTCGCAGACAGACAAAAAATTTTAAAATTGTATTTTTGTTATATGTACCGTATATACATCATGTGTATTGAGTATGGAATTTTGTAGTGTAATATTACATACAGATACTTGAATTATATTTATCTATATAGAATTGACGATGTGTCCAATATTTTGTGGGAGAAATACTAGTATAAATAAACAGTGTGCTTTAATTATTTACAAAAATATATAGAAGAATAGTAGGATTGATGCCACCCACTATCTCGTTTCTTAATTTAATGCGATTCTCTTAATTTAGGGTAAAAGAACATATATTTTCGATGTAATTAAAAAACAATCTAAGAAAAACGGAACACGGAAACACCTTACAAATAAGAAACTAAAAAAAGTGCCTAAAAAAATTCAATAATTCAAACCTTATATCTTTGAAAAAAAAAAACCATTATCCGCGTACAATGTAACGCTTATGTGATTTACACTTTTTATTTCAGTTACGGTAAGATGGTTATTGACGCTATAAGCTTGTTTCCCAGTGAACCGTAGTAATAAAATAATGAACGTAAAATGAAAATCAAATCAGTAAGTACCACTTAATGGATAAATAAGCGTTTTAGAGTTGTTTTTTTAAGTAAAAGATTTAAAAACCAATTAATAGCTTATCTACAGTTCTATATGACATTATCGGAATTCACTACCAGCGTGTAGCTAATTAATATAATCACTCAGTATGCCACTTGCTGTCCCGCTCACACACTGCAGAGTGAGAGGACACTATAATGTTCTAAACCCTCTTGGGTAACCTAAGCAGGTAAGCTATGACCTCAGATGCGTGCACGATATTGTCGACACATCCGATGGAACTCAACTAAAATCAACAATCGAGGTCAAGCGCTCGACTCAATGTCGGACTTACTCGACTTCGAAATCGAAGCGCCCACAGAACCTACGCACTACCCCCACATAGTGGATCACACACCGGATGTTCTTGATATTGCTATCGTTAAAAATATCAACCTTACCCTGCGTGATGTCGAAGTAATTCACGAGCTTCACTCGGATCACCGACCAGTTATACTACGGCTAGGGTCTTCTGCACCAGCCTTGCCCCAAACGAAGACTATCGTGGACTGGCACAAACTTAGTGCTAAGCTACAAAATATTAACTCTCCGCAATTAGATTCCATTCCCGATCAAATAATTAATACACAAGATATGGGCGTCGCAATCGAATCTTTCACAAGTCATATCCAAACTACCATCGAGGACTGCTCGAGGCAGGTCTCAGAGATGGATAACCATCGCTGGGAGCTGCCTCCGGACGCCAGAGACTTGCTGAGACGTAAGAATGCGGCCACCCGAGCTTACGATATGTAGCCCACCGAATCGCCCCGCAAGCGGCTACGTAAACTACAGCGTGAATCGAAAGCACGCATAGCCGCCCTCAGGAACGAAAGGTGGGACTCAACCCTTAATAGTATAAAGCCATCCCATCTAGCCTTTTGGCAGCTTCCTAAGTCACTCAAAGGCGACACGTATTCCACGATGCCACCGCTCTCACGTCCAAACATGACGCCAGCCATGCTAGATGAAGAGAAAGCAGAATGTCTGGCTGTCAGCCTCGAAGCCCAGTGCTCTCCCAGTAGCTTACCGGTCAACCCTGTTCACCTCCGAATGGTGGACGGCTAGGTCGATCGACGAAAACAAGAACCACTTCGCGACTCCGTTCCCCCGGTAACATGCGATGAAGTTGAGAAGGTAATTAAAAACTTACGTCCACGGAAATCTCCCGGTTCAGACGGTATCACCAATAGGGTAACCAAACTCCTTCCTGCTGCTATTATACAGCTATTAGTGCTAATCTACAACGCGGCAATGACCGAAGGTGTCTTTCCCAGCGAGTGGAAAGATGCTGAGGTTATAGGGTTCCTCAAACCATCGAAGCCGGCCACTAACCCCACGTCTTATCGTCCCATCAGTCTTCTCAAAACGTTTGGGAAGATCTATGAACGTCTGATTTTAGCCCGCCTTCGCGCCTTTATGGACACTAAAAGGCTCCAAATCCCCGAACAATTCGGCTTTCGCGCCAAACATTCGTGTACCAATCAAGTGCATCGCATCACGGAGCACATTCTCTCCAAACGCCAACGCGGCTATAACACTGGAGCCCTCTTTCTCGACGTGGCGAAGGCGTTCGATAAAGTCTGGCACAACGGCCTCATATACAAGTTATCCGAGTACGGAAAGCCCGACCGTCTCGTATGCATAATACGAGACTTTTTAAGCAATCGAACGTTCCGCTACCGCGTCGAGGGAGTGTGTTCTCAAGCGCATCCCGTTCGAGCCGGGGTGCCTCAAGGTTCGGTGTTAGGCCCAGTCCTCTTCACCCTCTACACCAACGACATACCGCGCGTACGCGGTGTAGAGCTAGCCCTGTTCGCTGATGACACCTGCATTTTCTCGTCAGGTCGTCAGCCTGACGCTATATGTCGACGCCTCCAGACCGCAGCCAAAACCCTCGGTGACTGGTTCCGGAAATGGAGGATCGAAATAAAACCAACAAAAAGCGCGGCCCTTTTCTTTTCGCGAATCAAGGAGGCAAATCTCCCATCCATCAAACTCATGGACAGCCCAATTCCCTGGGAAGATAAAGTCAAATATTTAGGTGTCATCCTTGACCATAAACTTAACTTCGTCGCTCACGTGACCCGGGTCAGGAACCGGGCGGCTTTCGTACTAGGCCGCCTAACTCCGTTAATAAACAAAAAGAGCAAAATGTCCCTCCGAAACAAGGTGACGCTCTATAAAGCTGTAGTACGTCCCGTTATGACGTATGCTAGTCCGGTATTCGCGCACATTCCCCCGAAACAAATACACCGACTTCAGGTGGTTCAGAACAGATTTTTGCGCAGGGCCACCGGGGCCCCTTGGTTCGTACGCAACATCGATCTACACGTTGACTTAGAGCTGCCTACCATAGCCCAACACCTGAAGTTGGCGTCGCGCCGCTATTTTGACTCCGTCGCCGATCACCCTAATTCCTTAGTTGTTGGTGCCGCCACCTATAAACCAATCGCACTAAGTAAGTTCCGGCGTGACCATCGAAGACCTAGGCACGTCCTGGACTTCCCTGACGACGAGACATCTATCGCTATAGCGAAGAATAAACAACTTCGCAAACAACTTCGACCACACCGTCCTCGCCGGCGAGGACGGCCAACATACTTCCCCGTTAATGATAGAAGCGTTGCTGGAGTTTCTTCCGCCACTTCTTCTCCCAGCGCTAACGCTTTCCGAAGTGGTAGTAATATTAGTCAGACAATAGCTACCGATCGAGCCGAGGCTCGGCCCTCTCGGGCACCCTCGAATCGGAAAGCTAAACGCGTATTGAGTGACAGCCCAAGCCGAGGTCCCCCGAGGAGGTGGCTGTGGGCAGGACATATAACAAGATGCACAGACAAAAGATTGACATTACAGATAACTATATGGGAAGGATCAACCGGAATAAGAAGACAACGTCCTCTAATGTGGTGGAAGCGAACGGAGAAATAAAACAACAGACAGAGACGCCCGGAACTGGAACTGGCCTGAACTGAACTGAACCCAAGAACGAGTTCCGATCAATGGCGATAAAAAAAGGCTGTACTAGTAATTTAAGTTTGGAAATAAATGGGCTAATTATCAATTACTTTTTAACGAGCCTTGACGAAATTTATCACACACATTGTCAGGGGTACAGAAAATAACATAGGGTACTAAGTAATATCGGTTACCATGGTGATGTTTTATCTTTTGACAATAACAATTTAATCATATTGCAAAATTTTCGAAACGAATGCGTGCGAAACTGTGACCAACAGCTAGTCTCAAATTAAGGTAAGAGAAACATTAATGGCAACTACACACGGAAGAGTTTTGCACGATGATTCGCAACATAATAGTATTTTTTTTCTCAATTAAGAGTTACCTTAACAGAATAAATAGCGGCATGGTGTCATTATTTTTTTGAAAATTGTTCGTAGCACACCTTCGGGCGTTAAACATCTTAACTGCAGTGAAAACACCAACCGTTTCATTAAAACAACAAAGTTATTATACGTTTATTATTTCTTCTATTGGATTGGTGAGTTTGACTTAGGTAGTTTTTTATTTAATTAATTATAATTTAAGATAAAATGTCTAATCTTTTGTTTATATCACCCAAAGTCAGCGTCGATGTGGCCTATAAAAAAAAGTACCCGATGAAAATGTTCCCCTCATATAAATTTAAATTTTTATTTTTTTTATACGGCATCGTGTGCGCGTGGCCTGTTCAACCTCCTTGGCACGATCGAAGAGGCCGAAGACACATCAATTTACAATCAACGTTAAACATTCCGCCTACCAAGGAGAACTGCAGCATGCCAGTGTCCTTCGTTCTGCCCACTATGAAACAATTTACAAAGTTAGGCTCTTTTACAACATAAAAACAAACCAAGACTCTACATTAGAAATAGGCAAAACACAAATTTTCGAGGCGGGTCCTTCTACAACAGATTTCACTAGCGCGCAACGACACAAGTCGCGTTACGCCATCACTGCCTAGCAACAATCCGACCCAACAACCATCTTCTAGGAGACAAATCCCCAGCTTAATATATACCAAATCACTCATACTTGTTTCTGGCCACTGCGAAATCCATCGATATCGATGCAAGAATGCGGTCAAAATTCTTACGACCAGTGTCGCCAAAATCCTGCACTATTCTTTGAGTCCACTACCATCCACGAAGACTAGTCACATTCCGGGATCCATGGTTACAGTCTGGGATGGTTAGCAAAGGCTCACTAACGAGAAGGTGACCCGGAGTGAGAACATTAAAACCCTTTCACCACTTCTGACTCAGTAGCTATTCGCTATATTGGTCTAGAATTGAGGCAAGCATTTATTTGAGCGAGTACCATCGACAGCTCTTCATAGGTCAGAGTTCTGTCTCTTATAAGGTGTCGCAAATGAAACTGGATAGTAAGTAGAAGTACATAGAAGAAGTATATAGCTATATTCCCTGTACTATCCATTTCGGCGGTACTATAAAACAACTATTCACATTTCTTCTCTACCCTAGTGAAATTTTGCTTGAGATCTGTCAAAATGTTATATATTTCGAATTCCCCACATCCTTTGAATAACTCGTCAATATTATGTATACTCAGAGCTGTAGACTGAGCTATGGTCAAGGCATGAGGATCTCTTTATATTCTGTGACGGTTGGGAGTAGATTTCAGCTCCAAAAAGAATGTATTTTATTATGTGGGTTGTACCCGTGACTCACCAATTCCTTTGTTGCTAGGTAAGGGAGCCGTTCTAAGATTTAAAATGTAAGACTTCACCGTAATTACATCGTTTAAATCTATTCTGCGAGAAGATTGGATCTTTAAAGCTACTATTGCCTAAGAAACTGCTTTCTGGTTTCCCCCTGTCTCTAAGATATTGTCCCTTATAGGAACTTTTTTCAAATTTTAAAGCTGAATCGTAGATTTAGTCAGGAAGGACGCTTGTGAACCTTGATCTAACAAAGATTGATCAAAAGTTTTACCTACTGCGAAACACTACACAACCTTGAGTGCCGACGTACTGGATGACTCCGCAACTGAGCCGCTAGGTTCTTGACTGCTGACGTGACAATACCTTCATGACAATACTTCATATAGCTGAAGTGACAATACCTTCAGGTTGCAACAAGGAATCCCTTACATCTATGGCATTTAATTACAGTCTTACAAAACCTTGCTGAATGGTTGTTACCTAAGCAAATAAAACATAGTTAGCGTAAGGACAATAAAGTTCAAGACGATTCATTAAATTTCCAATAAAACATTGAGCTGCAGTGTGAGATACAATATTATATTGACTTTGAGTATGAAGAGAATAAAAAGAGTAGACAATAACAGGTTGATTCTTCATAGATTGTTGAGGGCTCCTGTGTATTGAGTATAATTAAGATTCGAGTCACTTGTGGAGTGCTTAAAAAAAACAAGCCAATTACACACTGACAAATTTATTTCAATCAGAAACCCTAATGTACAAATTTAAATCTTAAGGTATATACTTTAAGACATCTTTACCCATATCTTCGTCGTTGTGTCAAAAGTAGTAAAATGCGTAACATGCAACCTTCAATGGATCCTTAACAAAATAAATCACTTCAAAACTGTCTACTGAGTACATAGCTCGTTGTAATGTAAAAGAATTTGTAACATATGCCCTAGATAGAGAACGAGAAGTATTCCAACATTTTTTTTAAAGTAAAATACTTCTTTATGCGCGTTAAACGATATTTGGTATAATAAATATGCTTATTTGAAGTTTGAACAGTTTTAACGAACAACAATTTTGAATTTTATTGTTAGGACACAAGAGTTCATTTTTGTTGATTATTTATTTTTGAACACGTCACGTTTGTTTTGAGTTTTCACTTCGCTCGGCAGTCTATATTAACCCGTGTTTTTTAACCGATTTCAAAAAGTTGAGGGTTGACATAATAATTTCTTATATCTACGCGGATAGTAATCATTGGAATAAAACGTATTTTATCGCGCTTATTTCACGATTTCTTTTCCTCTAACGGTTCAAGTATTTCTGAGTATTTCCTGAGATTAAGGTGTCAGACGTCCCAATGTCAATGGTATTAGCAAAGTACCGTCTTATTTGCAATTAATATTTCTGGTCCGATCTATGTAAAATGAGCTGACTGTCTTGAGATCTTGCAGTTGTATGCTTGTGATTTAATTTTATTAATCACGGGATCCCAAGCAAGTGGCAGTACCCAGTATCTTCCCTATTGAAATTAGGATGTTTTTTTATTTTCTATAGCCTGGCGTATCATCCTGGTTAGGAAGCAGTGTTTGCGAGGACTTGTGGTTTATCAAATCTTATTTACTGGCGGGGGCCGTTTAAAACTTGATCACAGACTTCAAGGAGAAGGGTATCCATATGTCTGTATGTTTTTATGTTTGTTACCCCAGAACAGAACAGAACCGTTTTCGATGATTCTTATTTTATTCGACAGCTAATGCTTGTGTGATTCTTGTTGTCCGGTGTTTTTTAATCAAGATCCGACCAGTCTTTTTTGAGTCTTCTACGGTTATTTCACATTAACTGATTTTTTCCTTAGAATGTTCGATTAATAATAATGCGATATTTACGACGCTATTTTTTTCGTATTCAGTATTAATAATAATGCGATATTTACGACGCTATTTTTTTCGTATTCAGTATTAATAATAATGCGATATTTACGACGCTATTTTTTTCGTATTCAGTATTAATAATAATGCGATATTTACGACGCTATTTTTTTCGTATTCAGTATTAATAATAATGCGATATTTACGACGCTATTTTTTCGTATTCAGTATTAATAATAATGCGATATTTACGACGCTATTTTTTTCGTATTCAGTATTAATAATAATGCGATATTTACGACGCTATTTTTTTCGTATTCAGTATTAATAATAATGCGATATTTACGACGCTATTTTTTTCGTATTCAGTATTAATAATAATGCGATATTTACGACGCAATTTTTTTCGTATTCAGTATTAATAATATTGCGATATTTACGAAGCAATTTTTTTCGTATTCAGTATTAATAATAATGCGATATTTACGACGCTATTATTTTCGTATTCAGTATTAATAATAATGCGATATTTACGACGCTATTTTTTTCGTATTCAGTATTAATAATAATGCGATATTTACGACGCTATTTTTTTCGTATTTAGAATTAATCCTTACCCAAAATAAATATGTTTGTAAACTTGAGTATTAAATGTTGATTGTAATTGCCTTTTACAATATAAAGTTCTGACAAATAGTTTATAGATATTCTTAAAAAAATTAAAACACGCGGAAGTGAATATTATAAAAGTTGATTGTCATCATTTATTCCCATATAAATTTGAAGAAGATCTAATCAATTGTTTATGAGTTTTTCTTAAAAAAAGTGTATTTAATTGACTTCTGAGTACATTGACGGTGCTCTCGTCGACGTGAAGCACGTTGCTCCTCCGTCTCAGATAAACGATTGTGTATCAAGTCAAGACGGCGAGTAAGTTTTTCATGTAAGTCCGCATTTTTGAAAAACCTATTTTTCTTCACCATTAGTGCATGTTTTGTTTTCGTATATATATTTCTTTCGTTCAAAATCTTGTTTATTAATTTTAAAATCATCAGAAAATCAAGCGCTTTATGTACTCACACTTATAAAATTTTAAAGTAATCGAAATTATTAACTCACTAGTGTGTTAGGGGTGGATACCCCGGCTTCGCCCGGGTAGCCGTTTCGGAATCTATACGAAACATCGTCTTTTATATGTAGATATGCACCCGTAAGAAACAAAACCTATCCCACGGGAACCGCACATTTATCCGGGATAAAAAACAGCCAATGTGCTATTCCAGATTATAATCTATCCCTGTACCCAGATCCGTTCAGTCGTTTTTGAGTGAAAGAGTAACAAACATACGTTGAAGTAACATTTAGATTTATTTTTCGTAAAAAATTTTTTTCGTAAAAAGTATCCTATGTTACTTCTAATACCTAGAGGTTCTTTGAAGAATATGTGTACAAAGTTTCATGATGATCGGTTGAGTAGTTTTCGCGTGAAAGCGTAACAAACAAACTTACATTCACATTTATAATATTAAGTAGGGATTATTTCGATTACTTGTTTGAATGAAATAACGCAAAAGCTTGCAGTAGATGTAAAAATACATTTTGGACAGGGCAACCACTTTAAGTCCTTGCCTTGTGTGACAAGGTCACGAAGTGTGTATATATACATGGCAGCAGATCGGATGATGCATCGTCTGATATGTACTCTCGTACGGATCGGATAACTTATAAGAAAAAATAATGGATTGAGTCAATTATACATTAACGGAAATGTTCTTAAAGGAGCAAGGACTCCGCTGATTTTATCTGAAGACATCAGTAGACACACATGAGATGAAAATCCCGCAGTTATAACGATTACGGTGTACATTGTATATAGATATTGATTCCTCAGCTGGAGTGTATTCGAGAATGGATAATGCTAAAGTTGGATCATCTTACATATCTGTGCCCGAGTTCTACGCGGGCAAAACGGTCTTCATAACAGGTGGTACAGGATTTCTCGGTAAGGTAAGATTTTTTTTTATTTAAAACTTTAGTAGCAATGTGAAATTCAACTAAAAGAACAATGGTTCATTATTTAGATAAGGAATGACTGGCTAGATCGAATCGCCGCAGAATATGACGTCATTAGCATAATAGTAAGACTAATCTTGCTCATAATAATTTAAATTTAAAATTGAATTTATTTTAATCATTGGCATGTACATTATTCCCGCCATGTCATAGTCACGCAATTTTTCAAACTTGAACTGGCTCTATAGGTCCAAGTTTAAGCATTCGCCCTACATAAAATCCTTCGATTTAATGTTTTGATTGGATCATGTCGGGGGGTGCCTAAGTAAATATCCGAGTTTCTGTCGCCGCAAGCCGCGAGAGATAGCCGCCATCTTGAAAAACGGTGTGTGTCGGTCCATCTTGTCGGCGACTTTACGCTAGGTCGTATCACATTTTGTTGATTGTTAATAATTAAGATTATACAGGCTGTTACAAAAAACGATTGGATAATTTCTTTTCATCATGTTTCCATCCATCACCATCCTCTAAATGAGGGTTCTTAATTTTAACAAAAAGATGCTATTTCCTTGTGTTTGCTCGTAAAAGGGCCGTGAAAGGAACTCATGAAAAGGAACTGCATGCGAAGCGTGGTGTAACACGAATTAATAAGGTATGAAACGTGTTTATTAGGGGAAGCCTGAAAGATGCACCGACAGTGGAAAGTTAAGGAGCAAAAGGTTAGCATGGTATTCGCATGTTATGAAGATGGAAAAATGCCGTGTGACAAAAGGAGTTGAGTGATATGAATGTGGAGGGATGTCGGTAGGAGTAGGCCTAAAAAATATTGATGGATTGCGTGAAAGGTAACATGATTAAGAAGGGAGTGACTACTAAAATAACAGATGAAAACCTGTTGTGACCCCACATAAAACTGAATATGTGATCCTAAACGTCATTAACTGGCATCTTGTAGGGCATATATGAGGTACATAATTTTTCTGTGGACTGAAATATATAAACGTATCTAGTTCACATTGAAATAAAATTAATTTTACGGATTTTAACGCGGTTATTGATGTATGAGCTCACTGTATCTTGCGGTCTTGTCTGTATTCTGCATAGATCGGAGTACAATTAATTCATTGAAAATAAGTAGGTACTTCGCCAGCAACTTTTGACATTGGGACGTCTGACCGGGACCACGAGCGCTGTAAAGTACTCAAAACGCCGGGAATCAAAGAACGTATAATTAACGCGATAAAATCCGTAAAAATAGTTTTATTTCAATGTGTCTATTCGCGTACATATGAGACATCATAAGTATCTAGTTTATTTGTATGGCAAATGATTCATACCAAGATTAGATATAGTTTAAATTTAAAGTTGTAATATAACAGTTTCCCATACCTCTTTCAGGTATTGATTGAAAAGTTGCTGTACAGTTGTGACAGGATCGATAAGATTTACGTGTTACTGAGGAAGAAAGATGGTAATGAGGCGAAAGAAAGATTGAGCCGATTAATAAACAACCCAGTAAGTATTTTTGTATTTGAACAATTGGTAGTCTACAATAGTAAAGTAATTTCAAATTACAAACACGTAATAAAGTGACGGTATAACTTTTTTCTTGTTAAAAAATCTTCGACAGTTAACTACGACTTCGCACCAAGTGCAAACATTTTTCAAAGTTAACTTTGAACACACACACACTATTGTACAACGATGCTTTTTTTGTGATGTGTGAATAAAAAAACAATGACTAATCTGTACACTCATCTGGGGTCGGCGGCTCTACGGTTTCCAAGTATTCGCAGACCATGATCATGATGTAAAGTTATACCATATCTTTCAGCGATAATAAAATTTCCTACGTTCCATGAACTTATATAGATATGTATACGTATATCAATTTAAATTCGATGTCTGTACATATATTACATATGTACAAACGGGCCGGTTGGGGTGGTTTAAGGTACTTGCTTTTCACGCCGCAGGTCGTGAGTTCGATTCCCACCTAGGACAGACATTTATGTGCATGAACATGTCTGTTTGTCATCAGTCTGGGTGTAATTATCTATTTAAGTATGTGTTTACAAAAAAAGAAGTATATGTAGTATACCAGTTATCTGGTTGCCATAGCAAAAGCTTTGCTTAGTTTGGGACCAGATGGCCGTGCGACTTTGTCCTAGGATATTATTATAAAAAAAATATGTGTCTCCTAAGGACTCGGAAATGGATGAACAGATTTCGATTTCGATTAAATTTCTTGTATGTCACGATCTGAAATCTCGCTAAACTTGTCTTTATTATATTTTAATTTAATTGGTATAATCAACTTTTTCAGGTATTCACGAGGCTGCGAGAGGAGAAACCACAGTGCTTATCAAAAATAAAGCCTATTATAGGTGATATAACTGTTCTCAATTTAGGCTTAACGATTGACCAAGAAGTATTATTAAAGGAGGTATGTATTTATTTTTGTGTATTGAATTTTATTTCAATTCAAATAATAAAAAAGAAAAACTCTTATCTATGTTAAATCAAAATAAATGCTTACGGATTAAACGCCTTCAAAGACAATATTTTCAAAATGTGTCAAGGAGTAAATTTATTACCAACCAAGAATCCGAAAATAAGTGACATTAATAATTAATATGTTATTTTATACAAGTGATCCGCCCTGGCTTCGCCTGGGTAGCCGTTTCGGAATCTATAGAGAACACATATACACACACATCTCCTTTTATATACGTAGACATGTAAAAAGCAAAAAAATGTAGCCCACTGGAACCGTACATTTTTCCTGGATAAAAAGTAGTCTATTTGCTATTCCAGGCTTTAATCTATCTCTGTGTCAAATTGCATCCAGATCCGTTTAGTCATTTTTGCTATTACTAGTGACCCGCTCCGGCTTCGCCCGGGTACCACTAATTATATTGATCCAATCGCAACCAAACACAGGAATTTGTCAATCGCTGTAAGTCGAAATCGGTCCAGCCTTTTCGGAGTCTACAGGTCTACAGGGAACATACATACTTCACTTTTTATATACTATTTTTTTTATAAAAGTATCCTATGTTACTTCTAATAGCTTCAAGAATATCTGTACAAAGTTTCATGATGATCGGTTGAGTAGTTTTTGCGTGAAAGCGTAACAAACAAACTTACAGTCTAATTTATAATATTAGTAGGGATAAGTTTAGATTTAAAAAAAAAGATTCTGAAAAACGCAAACTAGTTCGCATTAAACGAGCACTTAACTACTGAGCAATTTGCTCACAGTTTATGTTGCATACGTGAAACACTAACTTAAGAAGTAAAAAACGCAAACATTAATAATTCATTACCAAAGTCTCACGAACTGGGTCAATGTCCTCAGATATGTTTTTTTTGGCATAAAGCTGACTGTATAAGACACTTGACCAGAAAAACTTGTTTATTAACGTAATAAAAGATATTGCAAAATTGATCAACAACAAAAAAATAGGGTACAATTAACAATATTTAATCTTTCAAATCGAACTCGTATCATTCGCTCATACTTCAACATAAGCTTGACCCTTAGAATAGTCAACGGCGAGTTACGCAAGGGTTCAACGTAATTTGTTTTTTACGGTTTATCACTGTTGGACCCAGATTAAGCCTCAACCTACTTTTTACTGCAACCGTTTAATTTCATATTTCAGGTATCTGTTGTTTTTCATTTGGCGGCAACAATACGATTTGATGAACCTCTTAAAAATGCTTTAGTTATAAACTTGGAAGGAACAAGAGAGCTTTTGAATACTTTTAAGAAGAAAGCTTGTTTAGAGGTAACTAGCCATATCTGACCTGCTCGGGATTTGACCATTTCAATTAAAATTAAACGTATGATAAAGGAAAATAAAAATTTAATTATAAACATGTTATGACTTGGGAAAATTCATGCGTACAGGATACACGTCGTCGTTTGAATCACACTTTAAAAAAAACGATATAATTGCGTTGTCTTTTCTTATATCCTGTTTTGTTTGGGAAAGATTAATATTCGAAAAATGTCATAGTGTCATACTCCGTCATCCAGTTTAACTGTTGCATGTATGGGACAGATCGACCGGTGAAATATCACGAACACACAGAAGACAGGCCTGAAGTAGAAGTATTCTGCGTTTCGTCTGATGACTGAGGTGCCGGAGACCTAATTTCAGTCTTCTGAGGAACGGATCGGAAGGGGACCCATCCGTTCCTCATTAGGAGGTTAGGATGGGAAAGGGAAGAGGATTAGACGGGCAGGGGGTTAACGGGGAAAAGGAAATATCCTTTTTCTATGCCTTTCTCTGTCCATTAAAGGTAGGCAACGCATCTCCAACACATTTTCTTGTTGCGGATGTCTATGTGAAGCGCTCACTTAAATCGAGTGATTCTTACATAAAAAAAATCTGCGTTTTGTCTGATAAGTGAAGTGCCGGGAAGCCTTATTCTAATTCTCTTCCTATTCTCATCCTTCCTAATAAGTAAACAATGGGAAGGGGACGATGATTTGAAGGGAAAGAAAGTAGAGAGAAAAAGAAAATACATCGAATGGGTAGCAAATAGGCAAGCTCACATAAGTTTAGTGTAGAACTTTATCAACCATTGATAACGATGCAAGTTCCAAAGATATATTGCTTTCCTTACAGGCTTTTGTGTACGTATCTACGGCATTTTCTAATACGAACAGAGACGAAATAGATGAATGTATTTACCCCCCACCCAGAACTCTCGAAGAAGTATATAAGCGAGTCACAGATGAAGACCCCGATAAGGATATTGCTGAATTTCTTAGTAAGTACATAGTTGAACAATTATAAATAAGTGGTAGAGAAAGGGAAAAAAAAACCGAAAACCGAAAATGAAGAAAAAACACCCCTTGTGTTGGACATTAGAGTAGTCGCCGCTGCCAATGTTGAAATTATGACGTGAATAACTGAAACAAATGTGATTGAATAGGCTTATTTAGCAATAGAAAGAAGCTCACGCTTTTGAATAGTTTTTTTAACAATTTTTTCACAATCAATACACACAGATGGTCGTCCGAATACCTATACCTTTACGAAGGCATTGACTGAGAATGTCGTAGCAGAGGAGCACGGGGACATACCAGCTGTCATCGTAAGACCTTCTATAGGTATGTATCATAATGGTCGACAATACGTCATAAGAAATTTATGATGAACAGGAGAAGCAAATATATTTTTCCTTCTTCCCATCTATTCCTCCACTGTCCATTAAATATAGGAAACACATTTGAAGCTAATTTTATTGGATCTCTATGGGTAGCGATCATTTAACATCAGGTGAACCACTTGCTCATTTGCCACCTTCATCCATAAGAAAACGCCAAAGCTTTCTAAGCGTAAAAACCAAATTAGGTAGGTAGAAGCCAGGTTTATGTGTTCGTGTTAGATTTGATGTCCACATAAACTTGACTTGGTATAACAGTGTTCGCGCCAGAATTAGCTTTGCTGAGCTCATTTGTGATTTGTTCAAATAACAATGAGGGTATACATTTATTATACCGGATCTCATATTATAACTTGTGTGTTGAAATCTGCAATGCAAAATAACTATTTCAACAAAAGACTTGTACTTAAGGCAAAGAGTCTTGCTGTAAATCTGATTGTTGCGATCCTATTCTTGAGACTTCTAGAGGAACTATAAGCGGCTGTAACATTAAAAGTTATTAGCATTATCAACTGTCCTGATAATCAACAACAATTATCCACTATTTAGTTAAAGTTGATCGCACAAATGATTACGTAAAAAGTTTAGTTGGAACATAAAGTATGTATTTTATTTTTACATGTGCAGTTTTTCAAATCGGTGTAGATACGTGATTTTTCCAGTAACACCGGCCGCAGAAGAGCCAATCAAAGGTTGGATCGATAACTGGATGGGTATCACAACTTTTCTCCTCACCATCGCCAAAGGTTGGACTCGAGTCCTCTACGGGAACAGAAATTTTGTTCTCGACATAATTCCTGTAGACTACGTAGTCAATTTAACTATTATTGCAGCAGCTAGATGTAAAAGGTAAATTTTGGAGTTAATACTATTAGATATTATCTATTTAACAAATAACAGAAGAAACAGATTAATATATCATCACGTATACCAAACTATACGCCTAGAGACTTGAAATTCGGCAGAAATCTGTAATAATGTATGAGAGCACTACAAAAAATCTAAATTCATACCCTAAAGGTCTAAGGTAGGGGATGAAAGTTTGTATGGAGATAGTACGAAGCAGGGGCGACTAGTGTGACGATGTGTGTGTCGTGAGATTATTAAAAAGGCTACCATGAGAGACTTCTGCGAAACACAAATTGTGTGATGTGATTGGTGCAATCTGATGAGCTACAAGCCTATGTTGATAAATACTTGTTAAACTTATAATTTTAAAAAAATAAGGAAATATTAAGAACCCTTGTGTCCTCAACTTTTCAGATGCACCGATGTACCAGTTTTCAATGTTTGCAGCAGTTCAGTTAATCCTATTACTTCGGGTCTGCTCAGCAGCATAGTAGTGAAGGAGAGCACGAAGCAAAACTTTAGTAAGGATTGATTTTATTGTACTATGTTAATGTAAATAGTACTACTTAACACAATTATTTTATTTTATTTTATTTTATTTTATTTTAATAGGAAAACTAACAGCTATCTTAAAAAACATGAAATACTTATATGGTATCTTAAGGCTAATCAAAAGTTTCCACAGATGGGTAACTACTTATAATTGATTATCGGAAAACTAACGTGCACAGGGATCATAGAAGATGAGAAAAAAAAATCAATTCAAAATATGCACAAGACCACCTTCAAAAAGTAGTAATTTTTTTTTGCTACAATAGATAATTTTAGTACAAAATAAGTAAGTTTAAGTTAAACATTATTATATTTAAAGAAACGGTCGTTAAGCAGCCGTTTCGTTTCTGCCACAGACGTATTAAAAATATCCACATCATCTGCCATTGAGTTATAACACCTGCACGCACGAATTAAGTAACTATTTTGCCTGTAATTACTTTTTACACGAGGCGTGTGCAAAAGATTATAATTACGCTTGCGAAGCGCCACCGTGGGGGCAAACAGACCTATTTGCTCAAGTAACTCGGGGCAGTCGATCGCACCGTTCATTGCTTTGATAAGGAAGACTACATCAGCCGCGCGCCTTCTCTCCTTTAGTGGTAGCAAGTGGAACTTCTTACAGCGAGAATAATAATTATTCAAGTATGTTTTTGAGCGAAACTGAATAAAACGGAGAAACCTTTTCTGAATGCTCTCTATGCGATCTATGTAGGTATTATAGCGCGGGTTCCAGACCTGGGACGCATATTCAAGGTGGCTACGTACGTATGAGCAATACAGTATTTTAAGTGTTTTGATGGATTGAAATTCGGAAGACATTCTCAAAACGAAGCCTAACGCTTTCGATGCTTTTTTAATTATGGCATTAATATGTTGGTCGAATATAAGTTTTGAATCGAAAACCACACCTAAATCTGTTACATTGGGCACAGTGCATATAGATATATTGTTTAATCGGTAGTGGCCTACAATAAGATTAGTTTTACGCGTGAACGAACAGACATAACATTTGGATACATTTAAATCAAGTTTGTTAAGAGCACAGTAGTCTTGAAACCTGTTCAAATCATCTTGAAGGCGCAACGTGTCTTGAATTGATTTGATGGGGCAAAGGATTTTCATATCGTCGGCGTAAAGTAGAATTTTTGAAAAGTAGAAGCAATGTGAGATATCATGAATAAATAACGTAAATAGGAGAGGACCAAGCAGAGAACCCTGGGGAACACCAGACGGTGTAGTTATGGGAGCAGACGTGAAGCCATTGAGCACCACCGTCTGACACCTGTCCTGCACGTACGATGAGAACCACCTGAAGAGATTGCCCCTAATGCCTAGCTGTTGGAGCTTCTGTAATAGTAGGATATGGTCGATCCTATCGAAACATTTGGTGTAGTCGGTATAAATAACGTCTACCTGCGAGGGTTCTGACATGTGCTTAGATAGGAACTCACTGCACAGTATCAGGTTCGATGTTGTAGATCTACCCCTAAGAAACCCATGCTGTTCTGCACTAAATATGTGTTTGAAAGATATATATAATTGTTTGTATACTATTTTCTCTAAAACTTTGGCAAACACACATAGTTTAGAGATGGGCCTATAATTATTGATGTTATTTTTAGGTCCTTTTTTATGAATTGGAGTTATGTATGCAGACTTCCACATTGTGGGTACAACTCCTTCATTGAGTGAACGTCGGAACATTATCCCGAGTGGGACAGCAAGGCTGTTCGCACAATTATAGACAAGTATAGGTGATATGCCATCCGGGCCTGCGGATTTATTCAAGTCTAAGGTTTTAAGTAACGTTATGACTTCAGCTTCTAATATTTCTATGGAAGAAATGTCGGCGCTGGTGTTGGGTAATTGAAGACCATGTGACGCAATGCCAGGGGTGTGCGAGGAGGATGGCTGCAGGAAAGTAGAATGAAAATATTGACTAAACATATTACAAATCTCACCTCCATCATTAGAGCGCTTGTTCCCGAACTTAAGTTCTGAGGGATAAGAATTAGCTTCTTTTTTAGACTTTACATATGTCCAGAAGGCCTTTGGATTTTTTTTAATATTACTTTCGATACCACTAATATAATTACGAAACATGTCATCCTCTAACTGAATTGCCCTTTCTTTTAAAATAGTATACGAGCTCCAGTCACTCACATTGTTGTATAATTTATATTTTTTTTAAATGTTTAGTTTTTTCTTTTAATACTTTTATTAATGGTGACCTATACCAAGGGGGGTACTTACGCGTAGGAAAAATAGTTTTAGATGGGATAAAAGAATCACGCAATTCATTTAATTTTTTGTAAATAAAATCCAATGAGTAATTTAACGATTTGTTATTAATTTCATTCTGCCAGTCTATTTTGTCTAATTCTGATGACATGGACGTGTAATCCCCTTTCTGGTAAAAAT
The DNA here is from genome assembly GCA_029849275.1 of Papilio elwesi. Taxonomy (NCBI): domain Eukaryota; kingdom Metazoa; phylum Arthropoda; class Insecta; order Lepidoptera; family Papilionidae; genus Papilio; species Papilio elwesi. Next base: position 11,714,271 of record CM056693.1, on the reverse strand, counting down.
ATTTTAGATATGGCCGGGATTTTAGGGGCTGTGGTCGTTCAATGTCAGTGTCTATACATAAAGCTTTGTGGTGAGGGTCTTCCGGCACTAACGGGCTTAAACAATAAGATACTGACAAAATACCTGTTGAAAATACCAAATCTAGAATTCTATTATTTATATTTGAGATCGCGTTATATTGAGACAAATTGCATAGCGTGAGATTATCCAACAGTTCAAATTGGTAAGCACCTTGAATATTTTGAGCGTCATACGACACACCGTCGTCAGACAATATCCACGTGAGATTTGGTAAGTTAAAATCGCCCAGCACAACAAATCTGTCTAGCGGCCGAGCCATTAAAATATCGGCGAGGGTAGATGCAAATAATGTTGTTTGCAATGAAAACGAGTTCCCCAAGTTCTGACGACACATGTAAACAACACAAATGTGTAATTTGTGATTAACTTTGGATGATGAATTACGTAATGAGAGTGACACCCACAAGTCCTCAGCCTGCGAGCACCAATCTTGACGACCCTCGGCGACAAGCTCCCGTCGCACCGCGATTAGGACCCCTCCGCCGAGGGCTTGCCCGGTGGCGTCATAATTCCTATCGCGCCTCCACACCAGGTATCGGTCATCAAACAACTCACTGTTATTAATGCCATCCATAAGCCATGTCTCTGTAAGACATATGACGTCGTAATCACTAAGACAAATATTTCTATAAAAATCCTCCGTTTTTGTGCGCAATCCGCGTACATTTTGGTAATATATTTTTATCGAATCCACTTTAAATGAAGTAGTTTTAGTAACTCAGTGGTTAAGTAAAAATAAAAAGTAAGATTTGTTCTAAAGAAGCGCGGACTGTTACAATTATTAACATAAGTAGGTGGAGGTACCAAGTTTAAAAGATTTAGATGTTTATCCCTCGAGTAGAAGCAGAGAAAATAAATTATTTTATGCGATAAATAAGTTATCGTGTGCGTGTATCTAGTGACAGTGGGAATACAAATACATAAAATACGATTAAGCGAGTGTGATAAGTGACTATGTAACGAGCAATCATATTTTTCGGCAGAAAAGCAAAGCAATGAATTATAAATAATCAGCAATAACATATGGCAGATCGGCTGAACTAGAGCAATAAGTGAAAAGAAGGCCCGCCACGCGGCGCGCAAGTGCAAGCGCAAGTACTGCACCCGCCGCGCGTAACGTGAATGCAATAATGTATAAGCGGTTCTCAAACCTTGCGTGCAGGTGTTATAATACTTACAATAATTATAAGATAGGAAGAAACACATTAGAGAATGTATGCATTTAGATATAGCACTATTTATAAATTGGAAATTTTCTTTAGGTCGGCTTCGGATTTGATGGCTATAACAGGGGATGTTGGGGTTTTCCGCATAAAGATCTTGGAGCTCTTCACCCATGTAAACGCAAAATTTCGCTCCTTCGCTAGGGCCTTTGCTTTATTGAGCAGCATTTTATTGTCTACAGTAAGGTGATCGTTCACGAATACTCTGGTGTCGCCTTGAAGGCCCAGGTCAGCTGCAGTGATTGTTCGTTTTTTGGCAGCCGCAACAAAATCGTCTTTCAGGTATCGATTGTTGACCGAGACTACAATTGACTTAATCATCTTATTACCGCGCGCCGGCACTCTGGCGACGTAGTTGATCTGCTCCTTGGCCATAGGACAATGGATGAGACTGCCGATCTTAGACACTAGCGAGAATAAATTCTCCGAGTTGGACATGGGAACGCCTTTTATCTCCACATTATTCATGCGCGCTCTTTGTTCCTGCTCCCGAATTATACCTTTTAGGTCGCTGACTTCCTGTTGCAGCACAGCCACGGCGTCTTTTGTCTTTCGGAGCTCTTGAATCTCTTTATCGATTGCATTGACTTGGCTTGTAAGAGAATCCACTGAGTGCTGAACGAATTCCATTGAGGCTTTTACGTCGGCAATATCAGGCTTCAGCAACTTTAGATCAGCTATGTCAGATTTTAAGGTTTTTAGGTCCTTGATATCTGATTGGATTATTTTTATGCTCTCGATTAAAGTTGGGAGCGAGGCCATCTGCCCGCTCAAGCGCCTTAATTCAACCGTGACACTCTCCAAGTCCGCTGGGCTGGGAGATTTTGATGGACCACGCAGTGGACTGGAACATCCCGCAGCCTTGCAGACGGCACACCTCCATGTATTGCGCCTATCACCGAGCTTACGATAACCTATTTCAGAGATGCCAGCGCAGGAAAAATCGAAATGCCCCTGGCATGAAGTGCACTGCGCGCCCTCTCTGAAATCGACTTTACACCGCGTACATTTAAAGATGGTCATTTTTTTTTTTTTTTGTAATTAATTAAATCACGATGCACGAAAAGTTTTAGAACCAGTGGCACAAGATGCACGGAGTAGGGATTGCGCGAGTGTACGTACGCGTGTGCACGATTAGCCGACTCTAAGCAAACTGAAAAATAAAAATTAATAAAAATTAAAAACTTAATGCTTATATATTGAGTACTTGAGAAATGTACAGAGAGCAGACATCGAGGGCAAAATATGCATAGAGAATTTTTCTTTTATTTTCAGATGATTTCCCTCTATTTAAAGTTATCTACATTAAGTCCGCCATATTGGTCGCAATCGTTAGTTTTATCTTGGAGATGGTACCAGCAGTATTGGCCGACTTATGGCTTAAAATTACTTGCAGGTCTAAGAGGTTAGTTAAACTTTTTTATAATTATACAATAAAATGCAGCATATAGTAATATATAATATAATTTTATGAATCGTATAGTTAAAACTAAACGTACATTTAAAAAAACTACTTTTGAAACGTCTCGGTTTTGGTACTGTCGATTTTAGATGTTAATTGGTGTACATCGACTTTTATAATCAACCTTAGAGTCGAGACCAATAGATTAAATCTCTTACATAGATACTATTATTATAAATAAGAAAGATTTGATTGTTTGTTTGTTTGCATTGAATAAGCTCCAAAATTACTGAACCGATCTGAAAAATTCTTTCACTGTTGGGAAGCTACTTCCGGATGACATAGGCTATATTATATTTGCAAAAAAAATAAGTGCTACCCGTGTGAAGCCACGGCGGATCGCTAAAGCCCACGAACACATTGTGAGTCATTTGCTGGGATCTATATAAAAAAAATCTCTTGATTGCCCAAAGCTCAAGTCTTGATATTTTCTATAAATTCTTTCGTGAATGACTTTCACGTATAACTTTAGTTTATAATGAGTCAGTTTAACAGTGATAAAGCTCACAACGACAACATCTATTGCACGAATGAACCGACCCGTGAACTACTACGACCTCACAGAAAACAGGCGGGAAGTAGAAGTATTCTGCGTAACGTATGATGAGTAAAGTGTCGGACGCTCAATGTTACTTATCTTCCCCTTTTCATTCTTTCCTAATAAGGATAGAATGGGATGAGGAAAATAACTCTCTGACAGGGGGTATCAATAGGAAAAGGAAATATCCTTTCTCCTGTCTATCCCAGATTGTTGCAAATGCCTATGGGTAGCGGTAACTTAACATCAGGTGAACTGTTTGCTCACTTGCCACCTTCTTTGGTAAAAGAGTCATATCAGGATATCATTCTATATTCCTTGTATTTCTTCACTGAACCGACTTTGTGCACTTTTTAAGCCTAATAAATATTAAAATGAGAGTTTATGTGACATTTTCACACACACATGTTTGTATTCCACAGTTCTATCTCCTTCGTAAAAGCACATTCGAAGCAGTCCAAATTTCGAGAGAACATGCGCTATTTCCAATCGCGTTCCTGGAGTATAAAGTCGACGAGGACTACCGATCTGTTCGCATCTCTGTCACAACAAGATCGCCAGACATTTCCATGTGAAGCCGCCAATTTGAAATGGTCCGACTATATACCGACATACTTTAACGGTGTAAAAACATACCTAATAGACGCTCGGAAATAATAATAAATTATTTTAACATAATAAATAATAATATAACAAATAAATTAAATATAAAATATAAATAAAATTTTATACATTTATTTATTTATTTCAACTATACAAAATTATACCAATAATAGGTCAAGTGTTGGTGCCTGTCATAGTATCAACTGTGTGACAGCACCGGCGCCTTTCCTTAACAATGTACTGAGCTATTTTAATAATTTGAATAGTACGGTTCTAGGTGTTAACTGTTTCTTTTGTGTGTATATGTGTGTGAGTGTGTGTGTGCGTATGCGTGAATGTTTGTTTTGTGTACGCGTATTTGCATGTATGTATGTCACAATATTATCTATCAGGCCAAAGTAATGTTTCAGTTTTATCATAGCTTAATTTCAGTAAAAAAATCTTAACAGTATATTTACACTTCATAGACGAAAGAGGGTAGATTTACAGTCTTGTTTAAGGTGTTATAGAGACGAGAACCCAAAACAAAAAAGTGGTAATGATAAATTTAGATTGTATTTTTGTAGCATAATATACATATTTTGTTTCAATTATAATATTTGGTTTTCAATTAAATGTTATGTTAAGAATTGGTGGTAATAAAATTAAAAATTAACTAATTTGTTGTAAATTATTTTTTATTTTTATTAGATAACATTTAAAACTTAAAAGTACCTATAGCCGTCGATCATATTGTATGCGTAGATATAGGAAGCGAGATAGGTGTGCCAGGATCGAAATCAATAATCTCTGCCTACCCCTCTGGGTTACGGGCGTGAGTGCATATTTATTTAACTAATGTAGATTATTTTGATTTCTTAATTGAAATTATCTTATACATATTTGGATGTTACGAAAAATAGGTACCATATTCTACTAAAGTACCTTATTCTCGAGTGCACTGTTCAATTTATTTAATAAATTAAATAATAATTTATTCTTTCATAATTCGGGTGCTGTGCAGTTGCAGTTGCCGAGTCATTATAATTATTATAGTAATAAAATAAAACATTTCTAATATTCAGGACAGCCACTATAAATTTTGCGTAGAAACCAATTTGTAATATTTTCTTGGATAGATGTTTCCATAGACAGTACTTACAATAACTGGCTTGGTTTAACAAGAGATCTCTCCACTATTGTTGAAGAACTGCATTGCGAAACTTGTCATTTTTCCATTTCATGTTTGTAATGGGATCTCATTTCCTTTTGTAGGTCAGCCTCCTTTTATTTACAACAGTGGCAGAGCCCGCAACAACATCTGTTGCACGAATTGGCCGGCTCGACCGGTGAAATACCACGACCTCACAGAAAACAGGCGTGAAGTAGAAGTACTCTGCGTTTCGTCTGATGAGTGAGGTGCCGGAGGCCTAATTTCAGTCCTCTTTTCTTTCCCACCCTACCCTTTTAAGGATAGGATGGGAACGGCAAGAGAATTGGATTGGGGAAAAGGAAAAATCATTTATCATGTCTACCCCTCCTCTGTCCATTAAAGGTAGGTTTCTGTACGTTACGTATCTGCAACACATTTGCTTGTTGCGGATGTCTATGGGTAGCGCTCACTCAACGTTTGCCACCTTCTTCCATAAAAAAATATCTAAGGCTAACTAAAATTCAAAACTTGAACTTGATAACACACATTTAGCTTAGAGTTTCGTATATATATAACCGGGTAGCTTGTATAATAAAGAATCATAACAAATTACATTTAACACCATTAAAATAAGCAGGCAGATATTCTGACCACACTATAGATGAAATATCACATGGAAACTTCTCTCTGTCTGAATGAGACAACGAGGCAAATAGAGATTGGGTTTGCGTTGATTGTATCGACCAGGAATTATTAGTGAAATACTGCAAGACCTTTTGTAAGCTTACAATTTTCCTTTGCTTCTTTACATGTCTGTGGACAACGATAACCGAAATAAATGGTTTATTCCACTTCGATCACCTCGGTGAAATCACAAAGGGGTCAAAGTGGAATAAACCAAATAAATGTATTGTATAATTATATTTTATATGACGTGTGTTGTGCACAACAGTATGCTACAGTCGGATTAAAATTAAACAATATACAAACGTATCTATCGAACAATTCATACACTTGACTGACTACAGTTTTACCCCTGCCGACAATCTCTTGGCGAAGCTAATAAAGTTCTCACCTCAAATCTAATATGATAAGCAATATAATGCGCAAATCATGAATACCAACAGTTTTCAGAGCTAGCCCTAGGCTAATCTCTATTTTTGCCTTTTTCCTTATCAACCTCCTATGGCGATCGGTATCGGTTGGGCTTTCCACTCGGTGTTTGAGGTACCGCACGTAGGCCCCACATGATGCGGGTTGCCAAGTTGCGGGATCCCACTGGATGAGGTGGCAGGGGACCGATCCTTGTGGCGATCGATGGGTTAGGCCTACGTTCAGCAGTGGACAGATAAGGGCAAAAACGAACGAATGTAGGTCCCATCCACTCCTCCCCTTTTGTCTCATTTCTACAAATAGGCTGAACATATCCGTATCTATTCCGATCTTTGTTGATATTGATGGGTCATAGTGGTCACTGAAGCGTGTACTATGACTACTTCTGGTATAAGAATTGTGATAAATACATTTACATTCAAGTGACACGTACCTCCCTTCCTTCCCTGTTATACGTAGAAAACAATCTAACAGGAAAGCCGGTAGGATCTGAGTTAGGAATGTTATAGTGCTAACAATCCATTGAATCTTGGTGAATGTGACTGTAGGGTATGGAACAACATCTGAAAACGAATGGTTTCTATATATTTATAATTTACCTGTTACCATAAAATAACAGTAAATAGTCAATCAAGTCCACTATAACGAGTTTGCAACGTGGGCATTTATTATTACTCACTTAATTTTTGCCGAACTGCCTCGTTTATAAATGTTCTACTTAAATAATTCAAAGTAAGAGGATTCGTTCCACTGGTGCAGCAGTTGTAGACCCGGAGTCCGTCAGACCTGGAAATATTGGATTACCTATATGTAGTGTGGTCTGGTAATGGGAAACCATAGGAGAGCACGAGGGTTCCTATATCAGTCAGTTACACAATACCAAGGTTAGATGGAATGACTTTTTAAAGGTAAGAAAGATAGTGGAAAATATAATGTAATGTAGAAATTCTTGGCATTTGCTTAGCACTTTCTAAGGCACATAATGTATAAACACATGTGTAGGAACCACGAAATGAAATTCCCTATAAAGTGAATACTACTTAGATTATCAACACTTTACCATAATAAGCATACTCAGCATTAGTATGCAGCATACGCATGCAAGGCATAATCATATGTGACATTAGTGTACACAGCGTAAGCGTACGCAGCTTGAGCGAAATGATGGTTGCATCTGGTTAGTTAAATTTAAAAAGTAAAACTGTATGTATACGGATCTAAATCTTTAGAGTTGATTCTGAGATAGCCGAAATCTACTTGTATACAAGAAATCTTGATATGGACCAGACTATAGGTGGAACATACACATATCAATCTAATGAAACACTCACTCATGTTTCGCGGCAGCCACTATTGTGAAGTTCGAAACAAAATCTACTGGAATCAAATCCACCACATTGGATGCTTCGCCGTACAATACTCTCAGATAGCCCAGGCCGATCATAGTCATAATTCCGGTCGCTCCAGCCCAGTTGTCTATCCATCCTTCTACAGGCTCATTCTTACTTCCTGATACTGTAAGCGACATAGAATAGATATATATTAGATACGCCAAGACTAGAGTCAGAGATTGATGATGTTTTCCTATCATGGACCTGGAACACATTTCCGATTTGTATGCATCTTTTTGTCTATGCATATATATTCTTACATTACTGTGTTACACACTTATGTATATAATATATAAGATATAACCTAAAATGTTCATAACCTCATCTGTTATTTGATCAGGGCCTAGATTATGTTTGACAATATAAGTACATTAATAAATCACAAACGGGTTGCCGCGCTAACTCTGGGGTCAACACTCTTAAATCGTACTACCCAAAATAGGTTAAGCTATTGCGTGACTGGCCGTTGCCGATTCTAGGCGTCTAGTTTATGTGGGCGTTAAGTCGAACTCGCCTCTAACATTCTGTTGTACTTGAACTTGAACTTGAACTTGACTCTTAGAATATATAATAGCGAGTTATGCAAGGTTCCAACCTAATATGGTTTTTCAGTGTTGGCCGCAGATTTAGATCGACGACCCACTTGTGATTTATGTACATATACTATCTAACATATAATTTAGGTCCTGATCAAACAGATGACGGTTTAAATTTCTTTTGCCACATCTTAGTCCATGTTGTCTGGGGCGACGCTTTTGCAATATTAATTTCCAAGACACCAAGCGTTATAACATAACAATAATAAGTAAAACAACAGCCATTTTAATATAGTATTTCTACTTGAAAATTGCTTACCTATCGAAGGTCTAATTATAATGGTTGGTATATTCTCGTGGTTTTGAGCGACGTAGTGCTCCGCTAACGCTTTCGTGAACACATACGTGTTGGGTCGGCCACCTGGTATGGATTGAGAGTATCTTAGTAAATGATTTACGATTGGCGATACGATACGAGATTAAATTGATGTGTACGTGTTTTAATCACTTCGCTACGTATCGTCAGTTAAGATTGAGGTCAAACAGTAGTTTACTGATTAAAAAAATATTTTGTCATTCTCCTTATGAACGGAGAAATAAGAGGAATGTTCTCTCGTCAGTAAGAAGGGATGGGTGATACTATTCAATTGTATGTCTTAAAGACCAATGACGGATGAAAGGATATGATTAAGGGTCGGCAGCGCATCTTCTGGTATAAGTTCATGTTTTTTTGTCGCTGTTTGCCTAGAACAGGCTTCTACAGTTAAACCGGGCTCGAGGCGGCAGAGCGTTGAAGGCGCCTAGCCGAAGCCTCTTTAAAAGGAACTTAGCTTGGGGGCGGGGTTGGGCCGTTACTTTATTATTATATCACGATTGCGTGGGCGCTAAGCTCTTAAGTAGCTTCGGCGGACGCTCCATGGAGTGAATGGGCTGGGCTCAAAGGCCCCCCAAGGGGTAGTCACTCGTTATGCGTTTAGCATTCCGATTTGAGGGTGCCCGAGAGGGCCGAGCCACGGCTTGATCGGTAGCTATTATCTGATTACTGTTGATAGGTGATCACTTAACTCTTTGTGGCCCGCTGCTCGCTGTCCTGTAACGAAAATTGAATCATAATTAACACCGTCGGCAATCATTCGATACTTACCCAATAACATTTTAGTCTGTTCGGTATCATCTCCGTATTTCTCTAATATTCCATACACATCTGTATAAGAGGCCGGTGGGGGGAAAACAACTTCTTCAACAAATTTCTGATTCGTGTTAGTATACGCGGTTGAGATATATACAAATACCTTAAAACAAAAATATTGTAATTTATTTAATTATCTAGAAACTATTAATTTTATTATAGTATTAAATTTGCCTTCTATTGTGTATTACATGTCGCTTTGACTCGTCACGATATCTCTGGAAACATATGGCCTAGAGACTTGTAATTTGGCAGGAATATTACTTTCGACGAGTAGGGGTTAGGTTTATACGAACTATAATAAGTAGTTGTGGGGACGTTAATTATTTATAAGGCAAAACGAACTTTGCCGACTCAGCTAGTGTGTTATATAATTAAACATGCAGAAGCCCACTAAAAGAGATTTGTAAAAAATATTACTTTCGGTTAAATACCTCCATTTTTTTTATTTTCTTGCTCAAACCAAGGACACGTTTCGTCCCTTCGAAGTTTACGTTCATGGCTATTTTTAACGGCTCTACGAACCTTATTGTAGCAGCCGCATGAATAACGATAGCCACCTGGAATTTAAACGGAATTGTTTTCGTAGAGTCAGTAGTTACAAGCAGACAATAAATCAATTTCATATTTTGAATAAAAAATAATATATGAGGGTTTAACTCTAGAATTAGATGAACATATAATACTAGCTATGCTTCGCTGTGTTATCTTTTATATGTAATTTCGTATTTTTTGAACATAGCGTCATCTAACAAGATATCAGATAGCAGTAAGTTAGCCCTTGACAGCTCTCCAAAAATAGATAATGCAAATACCTATCAAAAGATGGCGCATATTAATTATTTTACATTTTTATGGACAAAACACCTATATAGATAAATTTAAGATATGTAAATAGAACAATTCATATTAACAAGCAAGACTTTGATCATTAGATCATTGTCAATACGATAAAACCCAAGATTAGTATGTATACACTTTACTTATAACTTATAAGCTTCAATTTCGGCTCGGACTCTCAGAAATCAAATTCACATCAAATTAAATCAAATTTACATGTCCATTCCCCTGTTTTTCCTATAAAAAGGCTAGCAATGCATCCCGTATCTTATGAGGGGTCAGTAGATTAAGAAACATGAGAAACTCCCGATTATTTTATACTTGATGTGTCTTCTTTACCTCATCCACTAGAATCTTTTCATCTTCCTTCTCAAGTCCCAAATTTTCTTCAGCTATATCGCCATTTATAGGTACAACCTTTCTTAGATCTTCAGCTCTTTCTTCTTTTAATCTTGTAAATACCTAAAAATGTTATTCATTCGGCTATAACAATGTGTTAATTATAATTTCTTTATTCTATCTCGCACCACGCATGAATATTGATGGTTAGAGGTGAGCTGTGTAACGGTGAGGTCAACTAACGCGCTAGCCCGTCAAAAATCTTCCAAAGACAAAAGCAACAAATGCCAAATGGTCATAGTCTTAATAATAGGGTTCCGTATTACCCTTCAGGTACAGAACACTAAAAAGCGGATAGCTAGTGTTTACCATTTAAACACTTTCTGTAAACACATGAGGTAAACTCGTGAAAACCAATTTTATTGATATTTCCATTACTTTTTTCATCATAAATTATTTTTATCCCATCAAATTTTATTAACATGTTTGAGCACAACAATTTTATATTTTTTGTTATAAAAAAATAACAAATAACGTATGTACATTGCATTTCTACAATTGTATTTCGACGTAATGTACAAATTTAGTCGATAAGTACATTATTAATAATTACAATATAAATTATGTGTCTTAATATTAATTTTAAATAAATAATTAAGTAAAATTTACATGAATTATATTTGAATACGAAAAATCCTGGCTGATAAGAACATAGGACTGTGAATGTCATATTTTTTCCAACAAAAGGTTGGCACCCGACTTTAGTTTTTGTTTGGTGAGTTGCCTATCAATATAACTTAAGCTTTTATTTATATATTTTTTAGTATTTAGTTTATAACTTAGAGTTAATAGGAACAATAAAAAAACTACATACAGGCTGCTTGAACATGTCTCGTAATCTCGCTTCGGGAGTTGAATTTTTCTTTTCACGTATCAGAAGGTAGATTTTATCTAATTTTGGACAGCTGTATAAAAGCTTTTCTACTAACACCTGAAATAATTAATTTAATCATTAGCTTATGATTGGTGACGGATATCAAATAGACAACAAAACTTCGATATCGAATCATTTCTTAATCCAGAGCAATATGTTGGAAAATAGAACATTTCCAAATAACAATATTTACCTTACCAAGAAAACCAGTCCCACCAGTGATGAAGATCGACTTTCCTGCGTAAAAGTCAGGGACGTTGTCGAAGAATTCCATTGTTGTATTCAAAATCTGAAAGAAAAGTCGAGCTCGAACTCATTGCTAACTTTACCTAACACGAGGCCCATACCATCTTAAACGACCCTCTTTCTTCTGGACTGTCTTAAACCCCCCACGGAACCACCGTCAGGTATTAATTCGTGAGGGTGAGTCTTTGTTTTTTTTTACTCGTATTTATTTCTCCTTTAGTACATTTACTTATTGGCTCTGCTGCGTTCTTCCGCAACACGCCGTAATTTCTTCAACACTGTGGCTTGGAGTACTCACCCTTACTTACTTCTTGGTTTTAAGCATGCTCTGAACTATGGTTTCTATTCTTGTGGGTCCAATCGAGTTCTCCAGTTCCGTTGAGTAGACCGGGAAATCGAATAACACGTACTCGGTGTCCTGAGGCACACCGCACTCGTATGGACAATCGGGGGTGTCTTATAATGGTGTGAGTGTTCTACCGTACCACAGTATAAATATAAGGAATAGTAAGGAAACGTCCTACAAACGTGAGTGCCGCGTCAAGACGACTCACGCATTAGTTTAAATGAAAATACCTCTAGCGTATTGTTTTGCTGTTTGACCTCGGCTCCATCATAACCGGAGCTATCGTATTTTAAACTTCCTTCTGTTTTTTAAAGAAAGACCGGTTTATTGTTAGTATTATAACTATATATTATAAACTATTTTTCGTGTCTTAAAGTAACGTCTCTTATTGAGATTATTAATTTATTTCAATTCGATTGATTGACAGAACAAAAACTTTTTAATAAAGAAAAAAACAATACCAAAAACGTTATAAGTTACAACCCTGTGGCTTCAATTGAGAGTACTTATTTTTTTTATCAACTAGGCTTAGTTTCTGTACTGCTACACATTTATGCTGTGCCCGTACTCCGTTCAGAAGTTACACAGTCCCTTTGCACAAAACAGTGTGAGACCCATCAGTATGCGCTAACACCTTGGACGCGCTGCAGTAACATGGATGCCCCCAACAACTTCCTAATATCATTGTAATATTGCATTTAATACGCTCTTAAAGACGATACTGTACCCTCTGCAATTAGCATTTGACTCAAGTACACAAGAAATTAACGATAATTTCAAATCATTTGCATACTGGGAAAGAAAATGATTACGTATGCGAAAGACGTGCATCCAATACTTTTAATACTCAATACAGATCCGTTGTACATTGCAAGTACCGGCCCTCATAAACTAATCGGACTAAGTGGGTCTTGGACAGGTTTACACAAGCAATCCAAATCGACAAACATCTTTGGTGTGAAATCGTGTATCGAATCAAAATAGTGGGATAAGAACAATGCTCCCTTGAACGAACTCGGTTGTAAATACGAAGAACAAAAAAGGGAACTTAAAGGGCCATCCTTCTTAATATTAACTTTGTCACACATACTATCCAGTACAATCTGGAAAAAACTAGTTTGATGCGAGAAGATCACAGGGTCGACACCTACCCTGGTCCAACCAGGTACATTGTCTGATTTTATATCCCTATTTTCAATCGATTTCCCGTGATTATGTGGCTATTTTCTACCATAAACCACTGTTTCTCTCGAAAAACATAAACTATATGACACATATACTATTAATAAAAATACATTGGAACGACAAATTGATCTTAACGAAATTTCAATCAAGAATACATTTCATTTAATATACCACTTGCATTGTTTTATGAGCCCCAATGCTAGGTTCTAAACAAAAATACAAAATAACGGTAATAAACCAACGAAAAATATTTAACAAACCACAAGCTGTAAACACTCATTTATATGTTACTGTAAATGAATATTCAATTAATAATAATAATAATAAATCAGCCTCCTCTCCGAGAGGGGGAATATTCAATTGTTTATTTATGTTTAACTTTATACGCTAAAGCAGGATGATGTGTAACTCTCTGGCAAAGTTGACACAGTCATATGTATGTGTGTATATCTATAAATTTATTACTAATTTAATAGTCAATTTACAATACTTTACCGTTGAGTTACTCGAAGGGTTTTCTGTTAGTATTACAATAACCGTGTGACTGAAACCGTTTTTAAGTAATGAATGATGAATCTCATTCGTAATTCAATTTAGCTATCGTGGCTTCAGTTTTTGTGTAAGCTCGACAACGAATTATAAGCAAAGAAGAAAGAAAAAGAAGAAACACGAAAAAAAATCTATTACAATATATTTCCTAATCATTAAATATGAATAGTGGTAGAGACCGCAACAACAACATCTGTTGCACGAATTGGCCGGCTCGACCGGTGAAATACCACGACCTGACAGAAGACAGGCGTCAAGTAGAAGTACTCTGCGTTTCGTGTGATGAGTGAGGTGCCGAAGGCCTAATTTCAGTCCTCTTCCCCTTCCCATCCTTTTCTTCAAAAGGAAGAGAAAGAGGACTTGATGGTAGTAGGGAAGAATAGAAAGTGAAAAAACTATTTCCTGTTTATCCTCTCCAATGTCCTTTAAAGGCATCTGCAAATCATTAGCTTGTTCCAGATGCCCATGTGTAACAATCACTTGATATCGAGCGAACCGCTTGCTCGTTTGCCACCTTCTACTATAAAAAAGTAATACATACTGCACTTGCTACACTTGTTCCGGTGGGATAGTTCCTCCACCTATCGTTGTCTGAGACAAGCTCTCGATAAATTAATTGGTGTTACAACTCTTCTCTAAGGTACGATCTCGTACTGTACCTAAGGATGCACCTTCCACTGGTAAGCACCAGATCCTCGCAGATATGAAACTTTAGTCTCAAGGCTTCAATCTCAACGTGGAAAGTGATTGTGACCCAAAAAAGCACTTATTCACTAGGAAGTTACTCAAGGTTCGGCTTTGCACTTGTCTTGGTCAGGACGACGGCTGACTTCCGACTCTCTTTCGATGAACATTCCGTCCATTTTATATAATACTGCACCCAGTGGCATTAAGATGGCCGCTGAAGTTAGTAGCGTTAGTACGCTCAGTTCTGTGCGTCACGTGCAAAATTACAAATATTATACACAATTGTAATATAATAAAAGTGAAGTATACATATTTGTGTTTTTTTTATAAACGATTAAGTTAAAGCGTAGAGCGTAACGTATTTCACTTATTTAGACTAATTAAACTGATCCACACTCTTGAGGCACTGAGGCGTGGCCCCCCCACTGCGAACACCATTAGACGTCTAAGGTCACACGGTAATGTAATGTGTCGGTGATCTCTCTGCGAGATCCCAAGTTAAATGATATTGTAAGAATAACAAACAAAAGGTGAGGAGAAAGGAAACCAACCTATTATTATTTACTTAAGAATTGATTTAAAAAAAAAAAATTTTGTTTTCTTATTCTGTATCTCACTTCAAGCAAAACTCTTCCACTGTGGGACGTAGGCCTCCCCCATTGATCGCCACAAAAAGTGCCCCCCCCCTCGGTGGACTCCCTTAATCTTGACCAGATCATCGGTCCATCGTGTGGGTGGTATACTCGCTCGTCCACCTGTACTTGACCGCCATACCATTTATTACCTCCGATATATTTAATAGGTGAAAGTTATGGACTGCGTAACGTGCACAACCTGGTCGTGATATGCGCCACGCGTTGAAAATTTCTTGGGAGCTGCTAAAAAGAAATAAATAAATAATGCACCTATTTAACATTATGTAAATTCTTCTTACAATTATCTGGCTTCATTGCCTCAGGCAACCGCATCAGCAAAAAATATGTTAATTTAATATTACTTTAATAAACATGTTTACTACATATTTCCACGTCAATATAAATGCAGATAATTAAAATTATGTAAATATGTATGTTTGTATTACGTAAATATATATTGTAGCAAAATGGAGAATTGTCTGATACCGACAGTAATTAATTTGAAAATTATTAACAGCAATCTTAATTTTTTTATAAAAACGGCTTTTTTCGGTATTTAGTACCGACAAGTTTCGGACCTGTCGGACCTGTCCGCCTCTCACTATCGGGAGGGTCGCGACCGCGAATTAATCCCACTCACCCTGAAGAAGGACCTCAGACAGTTCCGAAACTTGTCGGTACAAAATACCGAAAGAACCCGAACGTGTAGTAAAGTAAAGTAAAGCCGATTATATAAAAAGTTTACTTATAGTGTCTCACGATAGTTTTAATAATTTTAACACCATTTTTGTTACAAAATTAAAGATGAGGCTGCGTAATAATTTGTCAAACAAGTACAAATTCTGATCAGATTATAAGAATTCATACCACATTATTATATAGAAATACTTGACGCAACACTAACCTTTTTAATGGAATATGGTGGCTAACGAGCAACGTGATCGGGCGATCTGATAATAAGAGCCCGCTACCACAGGCACCAGCAACAAGCAAACGAGTTGCAGATGCGAAGCCTACCTTTAATGGACAGAGGCAGGAATAGAAGGGAAACAGGATTGAACGGGGCCAGGCTTTTCCATCCTATTCTTATTAGGAAATGATGGGATAGGGAAGAGGACTGAAATTAAGCACCTCACTCATCTGCCTAAACGCAGAATACTTCTTCTTCACACCTGTCTTCTGTGAGGTCTTAGTATTTAATCGGTCGAGCCGGTACTTTCGTGCAACACCCTTTCCTCATACGTATCGGAAGGGAAAGGGGAGAGGATTGGACGGGGAGAGGGTGAACGCGGAAAGGGAAATATACTTTTTCCTGTATGCTCTCCTGCCAACGCATTTATCCGCTTGTTCGTTTGCCACCTTCGAATATAAAAAAATACATATGCATATCTGCTTCAAGATTCTTAAAAGTGATATGCATATTGTTAATTTTCGCCTTTAACGCCTGCCAAAAATTATCGGCAATTAAATATTTCGACAAGTTTATAGGAATACGTTTATACCATTTTTCACCAAAAAAACAAGTATTTTTTTTTTAAATTTTTACTTGAAAAAAAAGAAAGTTTTACTTGAAATTCTGTTCATTCTAACATTTAATGGCTTTTATCTATTACCTCTCTCGTAATGTTGCAAAATGCGTTGTAACTTTTCTCATTTACATTGTTTTTTGCAGGCCCTCCCTGCTAGAAACTCCTCGTCATTCCTGGAATTACCTGCCAGTCTAAACGTTTTAAGTTCGGTGTTTCTCTAACAGGGTTACTCCTCGAAATCTATGGAACAAAAAAAAATGGACAGAGAGCTAACGTAGACGGCATCGTTTTTAAATTTACCATCCTGAAATGGCAACACATCTGTCCAGCTAGCGACGTCAGATGAGGGTGGACAATCTTGGAGACCACGGATGGATACCAAGAGTGTGGGGTGCCTATCAGATGGACCGATGATATTGTAAGGAACTCAGGAAGTCGCTGTATGCGGAATACGCTGAACCGCGTACTGTGCACTAATGCAGACACTGTGTATTTTATAATTATGACATAATTTCTTCATAATGGATAAAATAAACAATATATTTACTATGACCGACACAAAAGTAGAACTTGCGTAGCACTTAATTTTCTTGGCGAAGCAACTACTGTAGTGCTAATTGAGTATTATTAATTAATAATTAAATAATGCATTAAATAATTACGTACAAGAAAATTGACTGAAAAATATAAAAGGCAATTTTTCAATTAGATTTCTTACATTACTTGCATTGCTTTGTGTGTGTCAAGTGACAGAGAGAAAATAATATATACGGCGCATCTAGGCAGAGTCGTGACATGGGCCGAGGGTGACGGCGCGCAGTGTAGCAGACTTCACATACGTCACTCAAGGCGACATCATGGAACTGTCACTTCGTTTTCGTTGAATGACTCATGATGTATTCAATTAATTTTACGACTTTGTAATTATTAAATCTATGTGATTGGACCTAAAGCTTAGTCATTTTTGACGGGCCGGTTGGTGTGGTTTGTAAGATACTTCCTTTTCACGCCGCAGGTCGTGGGTTCGATTCGCACCCAGGACACATATTTGTGTGCATGAACATGTCTGTTTGTCCTGAGTCTGGGTGTAATTTATCTATTTATATATCACACACAGACTCAGGCCAAACGGACATGCACATGTACACAAGTATCTTACTAATCACGCCAACCGGCCTGTCATCACCCTGTCATGTCAGTTGAACAGTATTGTTTAGATCGCGAATAGATTAGGTTAAAAATGTGA
Source organism: Papilio elwesi (assembly GCA_029849275.1). NCBI lineage: Eukaryota > Metazoa > Arthropoda > Insecta > Lepidoptera > Papilionidae > Papilio > Papilio elwesi. Next base: position 11,696,467 of record CM056693.1, on the reverse strand, counting down.
CGCATCGCTTGAGTCCACTGTCCGGTGCCACTTTTGATTTATGATTCATTTGATTTGTAAGCGGTAATTACATGTTATGTTGTGAATATTTCACGGACGGACAAATGAGTCATTATGGTATATGTATGTACAAATAAACAATCACGTGATTTATGAATAAAAGGCATGGCGCTTATGTTTTGGAAGTGTTTTACAAATATTGCATGGAAACAATTTCTTTGTATATACTTCACGCCTATCTTCTGTGGGGCAGTGCGGATTACGCGGAAATGCAACCATTACAGAAAGGTCACACATCTTCCTCAAGGAAGGCCTTTAAAAGTATCACAAACACAGCCCCACTAAAGTATTGAATTTCCATGAACCGCGTTAACCAATCTGACTACACTCCATACTATAACACTTGATGGTACAATAAATATCGGCTAAATATTATAAAGGCGAATGCGAATTCGATTTAACTCCACTTAGACGATCGCCTTCTTCCAGGGGATAGGAAAATAAAATCTTTTATAAAACAATCTAATCTAGGTAATAAAACAATCTATATGACATATTGGCATACGAAATACCATAACCACGGGCAACCGAATACAGCTTTGTATAGCATACCTTTATTACAAAATTATGCGTGAAATCAAGTTACGAAAAAAATCGAGTAAGATAAAAAAAGGAATGAGCGCAAAGCCGCGGGAAATAGCTATATTATACCAGTTTGTGTTATTATAAAATAATAAAGTGTCCATGACGTTGCCGGCGGCAAGGCGTATCGCACAGGAAAGAGCCTGATAAGTGACAGTCAACGATTGGTGAATAAAACTAAATTGTCACATCTATTTTTTTATAACAGTAATAATTTTCTTGACATGATCATTGACTGCATAAAATAATTAATGTTATACAAATAACACCTTATTGACTTGGAAACACGGAGGTCCCGTAGCTTTTAAATTTACCCATCAAATGGACATACAAGCGTCCGAATCCGATTCGCAAAAGTCCGAATTTGTGGTTAAAAACCAATATTTTATATTCTTGCAAACACACATGCGTGCAAGAGCGATGAAACCTTCCTTATACATTTTTTCTCGTTGCATATTTTACATATTTTTTTGTAATCAGTTATTTTTAATGTCATCTTGTGTCTTTTAGTGTTATGTGAGATGTTTCCCATGGTGTATGGCGGACCTCTCGTAGTCTATATTCCCGCAATCATCTCTGGGAAAGGGCGGTGATTGAGAACCAACGCGATACGGTATCTTGTACCTGTATCTGTAAAGAATCACGCCCTTTTGCCATAATTATATATTAATATTATGTCGCTCTTTTATTTGAATACTAGTGACCCGCCCCGGCTTCGCCCGGGTACCACTAATAATGTAGATTCGATCGCTACCAAACACAGGAATGTGCCAATCTGGACAATCCCTGTAAATTTCATCGAAATCAGTCCAGCCGTTTGGAGTCTATAGGTCTATAGGGAACAGACATACTTTGCTTTTTATATATTATTTTTTTAAATACGTTACTTCTGATACCTCCATGAATATGTGTACAAAGTTTCTTGATGATCGGTTAAGTAGTTTTCGCGTGAAAGCGTAACAAACTTACATTCACATTGATAATATTAGTAGGGATTATTTAATCAAAGTTACGCTTAATATCTAAATGAGCTTTACCATTAAATCTTAATATATTACTTATAATTTGTACACATTATATAATGACATCGTGTAAACAACCGAGTACAATGAAACTATAACTAGATTTATGGTGGTGGTGTAAATCGATACTTATTTTGTGAGTTGTTAAGTTCATATTAGATTGAAAGGTAATACTGTGTGATTACTTGAACTGAACTTTAATTGTACATTAGTTACTGTGCATCAGAGTCTTGCAGTCGCTTCGATGCATGTCGATAATTTTATGATTTAAACAGTTTGATGTCTGACAAAACAATGTTTAAAGTGAATTTATATGCGTTTATATTTTATGTCACAGTGTGTTTGTGTGAGTGTAATGTTATTTTTCACGAGGGCAGCAAAATAACTTATTTACCAGATGCTAAATCAATGTACTTTGGTTATTCAGTTTTATTAAGTGAAATGGGGTAAGTTTACTTACTTTTTACACCAAGAAAATGATTTACGGCGTTGCATCTCAACTTTATACATTGAATCATAGAGGCACACTAAAACAGTGCTTGCTTTTCATTATTTTTCTTTTAAAATGTTCAAATTTTCTAATGTAAAAATGTTTATTGTACAGTCATGTTGGCTGGTTGTACAAAAAAGAAGATAAGAGAGATAGACATGCCATTTCGTATAAATTACAATAATAAAAAATAATAAATAATAATAATATGATAAAATAAAATTTCTTTCCATTATTTATTTAGTCAGTAGCTAGTCTATAATCTTCATAAAACTGTTATAAAAATAGGTATAACAATACTTGCAAATAATGGTGGATCTAAGGAGCTCAAGCCCCCTCTCCCCAGCAATTATGAGAATTAATGGAATTTTTACTTTTCAATGAGCTATCCCGCCCTTTCCAAAATTAAGTCAAACAAATCTCAAGTTACGATCCTGGATCCACCACTGCAGACTACATATATTAAAAATTATACATTCTCAATTGCTGTCGGGGTATTGATATCCCACAGTTCCAAAGCATTCGCCAGTTCCGGGACATTACCACACGAACCACTATTTACTAGAAACAATATATTTATCAGGGATTATTTTGCTAATACGCCTGATATCCTAACAACGGATGGATTAAACTTGTTTATAATCACGGTAAAACCAAGAAAGACATGATAATGATGACCATATCTGCTTCGTTAGACTTTCTCCAACTACATGGCTTTCTCTGTACTTTACATTTGGATCACACAGTTCAGTGATTTCACAAAGACTGTGTGCATTATTAGGAGCTTCGTCTATTTGCAACCCCGATTACTGGTTGAGTCATAGGATGCCGCAGTCAAACCTATACTATCTATAGATATATATATATAGAGAGAAGAAACTGACTGATATATCAATGCGCAGCATAAACTGTTGGGCCTAGAGAGAGAAGTTTTGCAGGTATTTCTGTTTTTATGTAGGCGAGCAGTAAGAAACTATTTTTCTAAATTCATCCCCCCTAAGGGTTTAAAGTACGGAATGAAAAATTATCCAATGTTAGTTGACCTCGGATCTCTAATCAACCACATTAATTAGGGTACACCTTAAGACCTGGACAATCATCAGTTTCGTTACCTTGCACGGCGGGTGAAATTTTTGGGCAGATTATCGATTATTTGTAATTTTTTCAAGAATATTGTAGACGAGTGAAAAAAAATACTTAATTAGTCGCATTTTAGTTTTATAACTAGGTCGTTGGGCTCCATTTCAAATTCTTTTAATCCATAATAGTTTAACATTAAATTTACCGTTAAAATATGATTATTCTTTGCAAGGATTTCAGCCTAAATACATATTGTTTTAATTAAAGATGATGACTGCCATCTAGTCATCAGTATTCTGACCGCAAGTTGCACTAGCTTGTTGACTCAAGGTCTCGCAACTTGTCTTCTATAGCCTAAAGTGTTTAGCTTTTATTAACATGCTCGGTTTTCCTTTCCAGTTGTTTTTCATGAAACAGAAGGGATACATGTAATAAACAAATAAAATTTAGCCAAAATTATAACCAGAATATATACCTTGTTTTATAGCAAGATATGATTGTTGTAAACAAACAAACGTCATTAACTGTAAACGGAAATGTAATTATTTTAGAAATCATGAGATAAATTGAAATGAAATTGTGCAATATGGATAGATGTTTTCCGGAAATATTTGGGAACTTATGAACCTTAACGTAAAAACGTTTGTTTACAAAAATTACATCTTGCCGTGAAACAACGTATATAATATTATCACAGCTGATATTTTTATGCTAGCTCTAAATGAAGCGTTTTATATACAGTTTATATTATATATGTGATGCTTGTATGTATGTTCTGTGTAGATTCCGAGACGGCTGGACCGATTTCGATTAATTTTTACGGAAACGTTGGCCTAACGGGTGATTATAGTTAGCGATCAAAACAACATAATTAGTGGTAGAATGATGCAAATCCTGTATACTTCATTTATTTCGTGTGAACATGGCTAATAAAAAAAAATTGTTAAAAAGGCTAGAGAGGAAAGCGGATTAGTGACGTTACAACCAATATCACAAATGTTACAACAATTTAAAATAATTAAAACTCATAATCATCTCCCCGTCCTTTTCTTACTCACAGTATTATCGTAATCCATACTCTTCGGTAATAAGAAATGATTACAAATAATATTTTTTTATTATTTATTAGTGTGATGTGTGATATTTTGTAAACAATTTATTTCAGATTATTCGTGGGAGCTCCTAAAGCTGCCAGTAGAGATGGTAGAAACATATCTCCTGGGTTGTTATTTAACTGTCAACTACGGAACTTGGACGTTCGAAATTCGACGTGTCGGCCGATTGGTCTGAGCATAGACCGTGAGTAGTATCAAACTTCTTCTATTGTAAACCCCTACCTAATATAATCATTAATTCTTCTTAATTTAAATTTGGCTATTGAGTACATTTAGTTACACATATTTACCACATTTTGTTTTTGATGAATGAAGACAGAGTAACGTAACAAATTTATGTTGCAAAAATGAGTGGCAGCGTTGGCAGGGGACGCCCCGAAAACTTATATCGACAAGATTAGTGTTATACTAAAGAAGGGCGATATAAGGAGTACCCGTAACTGACGAGCATGTATGCGTAGATATATGAATGTAGAAGCGAGTGAGGTATGCCAGGATCGCGCCAAATGGAAATCCATTATCTCTGCCTACCCCTCTCGGTTACGGGCGTGAGTGCATATTTATTTATTTTATTTTGTTTTTACGTTGCGTTACGTTAAAAAACGAACCGAAGGATACAAAGTTAGTTAGATGAGCGACGACGCGACGCGACGCGGTGCGACTTGGTGCAACCAATAAATAACACGTGACTGATTAAGTCGACTATGTATTTTTGGGCTACAACAAATTCATATAACTAGTTGTAACTAAGTAACTAGGAAAACCAAAGCTAAATAGCGTCATGGAAAATCGCACAAGTTCCTGCTACATAATTTTAGGAATCAGCGGGACATAAAGGATCCTCCGAGGATTGAATTACACCATACCACTTGATACTTTCACCTCACGCCGCGTAGTGGTGGTGCACTACACGACATGACATAAACGCGTGACAGATTATCGCGATAACGTATGACACAAAGAACTACTATCTGATGCTTTCGCGATGTGTCAAATCGCGTCGCATCGCGTCGCGTTGTCGCGTCCATCCACTTTCTCCATTTTCTGTTATTGAACACGAAAATTACACCCAATGTTAATATACCTATTTAATATATTAATGTGATTTATGAAGGGCTTATTTGTGTTATGCACTTGCAAAGTAATTATGCATAATTAACATGAATTAGTTTTGTATTATGAAGTTTGTAAGAGACGGGATTCTTACCACGATTACCCCTTGAGCTCCCGATACAAGCCCGCTCACAAATCTTATAAGCCACGTTTAAAGTTATATATTTTAAATCTAAGTTTGAAAAAGTTGATAAAACTAAGTTTCAAGTGACTATTAATTTGATTATTGGAATTCTATTTTCCAGCTGAAGGAAGCTACTTTGGTAAAGTTTTAATACAACGAGATTTTCTCAAAGACGACGCGTGGTTTGGTGCGACCATTGCAAATGTGCCTAATGGAAAACTTATGGTATGATTAATTTTTCATATTTGAGAAGTATTCGCCTTAAACAAACTTACAAAATTCTTAGAGCTGCTGAAAAGCTGTTGCAATGCAATGAGCCAGGTCTACCGGTGAATTACCACGACCTCACAGAAGACAGTAGAAGTATTCTACGTTTCGACTGATGTGTGATGTCTCGAGGCTGAATTCTGGTCCTCTTCCTTTTTCTATCCTTTACAAATAAGGATAGCATGAGAAAGGTAAGCGGATCGAACGGGAGAGGGATTGAATAGGAAAGGATATTTCCAAAGGATTCTTCCAGTCTGCCCCCTCTTTTATATACTCTTTAAACATACCGCAGTGACGTCATCGGATTGATGTAACATGTTATTGTCTACTAGTAGTAAAAATTAAAAAAATATAGTATTTATTTTTGTTATAGGCATGCGCTCCGAGATGGACGGTTCCATATAGAGACAAGCACCTGCTTGCTAACGGGGCGTGCTATTTACTATCGCAAACTAGAGGCATAGCAATGTTGCCTTTGAAGGAAATGAGTAAGCTATCTTGTACTTATTTGTATCGAACAAAACCTTAACATTAACACACCTTCCTTGAATAACCCGCCATTTACGCCGCAATTAATGCATTCCCCAATACCTTCCACAATATGCGGTCCTCCGCGCAACGCACTTTCTACAGTACTCACGAGTTTATCGGTCCATCTGGAAGGAAGTGGCTTCCATTCCCAGATTTTCTTCCCCCATCTATGGACGCAACTCGATAGATGTGACAGGTCCATCGCCACTTCAGTCAGTAGGCTACTAAATTAACCGTCGAATTTCTTTGTTCCTGATTCAGGTAGAAATAAATTTAAGAATGTGTGCCTTAAGAATTTACAGATTTAATTATTTTTACTTTTTTTATTTAAATAAATAAAAGAAATAGTAAATACTGTATGCACAGCAATAGTAATATTGTATGTATTTATTATAACTAGTTATTTAACTAGCTAGAAATATTTATTTCCGTGTTAATTAAGCCCGATACTCGCCTTTCGTAATACATAACTAAATACAACAAAAAATTAATAAATCTTACAGTTGCTAATCCCTTAAGCTAGTTAGAGATAGCACTAACTATCCGTTCTTCATCGATAAGTACCTATGTGTAACATTGTTGTCACCAGACCACATTTTTTTTAAATGGCAAATTATTCTTGAAATAAATCTTCATATTGCAACCGAATAATGAATACAAAGTATAAAACAATCTTACAAATTAAATACACGCAACAAATAAAATACGCCACCATTAACCTGACTTAAGACATTTAATTTACCTGAAACTAATTAAAGGAATGGGTAAACAGATCGGCAGGCCTACAAAACTGATGGTAGCAGAAAAGAGTTCGGAGATTACGGAACTCATTTAAACTTTTACGCCTACGGACAAACTGGAATGTCAATGAAAGTTACTGAGAGCAATTCCATCATCATTGGAGCCCCCGGCCTGCTGCAATGGGCAGGTACAACTAACGATTATATTAAGTAAAATATCTTATTTTTAATAATCATTAACATACAACTACAACAGATGCGATGCGATCAAAAAATGACAGTAGCGCCTGTAATATTCTTCATATAAAAATCACAATTGCGTTAATTTGCTATTATTTTATTGCAGGAGGTATAATTGATTACCAATTCTTCCCAGACACACGTTCAATGTTTATTTCGAAACAACCTACAACCAATCCTTATTTTACAAAAGACATAGGACCAGATGATTATTTTGGTAAGTTTTTAACTTTTTGACCGCTGCCTTCGCTGCTTTAAGTAATCCTGAGTCAGTGACTTGATATCAAAATTTAAAGACCTGCAGCTCTTATAATATAGTACATCGTAATAAGCTCCATTGCATTTTTTCTATAGGTTACAGCGTGGAATCAGGTGTTTTTGGACCCGATAAGAATACTTTGTACCTAGGAGGAGCACCTCGATCGAAATCTGGCTACGGACAGGTAAAACTACATTGTATCTTGAAATCTGCATTGATTATTCTAGAAATGTAACCTTCTGCCGGCAGTATCTGTATCTGCAGTTTTTCTGGCGTTGCGGATGTTTATGGAGGCGGTGATAACTTATACTATGCCACTTATGCTATAAAAAGATTGATTCTTAGAATTCTCACCAGACGAAGTGACATGAATATGGCGGGCCGCTTAGTTGTTTCGACCGTGTTGTTTAACAAAACGGGCATTTACTTAAATACATAATAATTCTGGATCATTTACCTATATTGTATGCTTGTTAAATTAATAAATAAAAAGAAAATATCTTACAACGTAATTCAATAATAATACAAACTAGGCAGTACTGAACATATATTCAAAGAAAGAATCTTGATTAATAATAATAATAATAATATATTGATGTACTATTTGAAATTAAATGTACATTATTTGCTTCAAGGTACTCATATTTGAACCAGCAGTAAGAGAATATGCACCATTGAAAGTGATTAAAAGTCTCCGAGGTCCGCAATTAGGCTCTTATTTTGGGGCAAGTCTTTACTGTATGGATATCAACGGTGATGGGAAGTTAGATCTTCTGGTGGGTGCACCCAACTTTGTTGCTAAAGAAAGCGAACTGCGATACGACCAAGGAGCTGTTTTTGTTTACATCAACAGTTGGCAGGTATGTATGTATGTATGTAGTATGACCATGCACATACTCGGGATTATCTATCTATCCTCTATATATAAGGGAAGAAACTAAGTGATACACTTTAACAGTGGTGAAATACCACGACCTAACAGAAAACAGGCAGATGAGTCAGGTGCCGGAGGCCTAATTTCAGTCCCCTTCCCATCCCTTCCTCAAAAGGAGGATAGGATGGGATGGCGAAGAGGATTGGACGGAGAGGGGATTAACGGGGAAAAGGAAATATCCTTTTTCCTGTCTATGCCCGCCTCTGTTCATTAAAGGTAGCAACGCATCTGCAACACATTTGCCTGTTGTGAATGTCTATGGGTAGTGCTCACTTTACATCAAGTGAACCCCATGCTCATTTGCCACCATCTCACATAAAAAATAACTGATATATCAATGCACAGCCCAGAAAACTACGCCTTGAGACTTGAAATTTTGCACAGAGGTTCCGTAGATGATAGCTATTTTTTTATTTGTCTACTAAAGGTCTAAAGTAGGGTTAAAAGTTTGTGTGATTTTTTAAAATAAATAATCTAAGTTGACGTGAGACCTACAATATTAATTATATCAAATAGGGTTCAGTGGCACCTTATCACAAAATGTACCACTGCTCTCTCAAAAAGTAATAACGGGTTAAATATTCAGCACCGTATAGATTATGAGTGAAATCAAATGACTTGTAGTAAAAATGCAATTGTAATCAGTATAATATAATCAATATGAACACAATTAAGCCTTGAGTAATAAAGAATCATTGATTAATGTTAATTATTTAAATATTACAGGGTAATAATTTCACATTAAGCTTGAGAAGTTTCGTGTCCGGGTCAAATTTAAATGGAGCTAGATTTGGCACAACTATCGCTGATATGGGTGACGTGGACGGCGATGGATATAATGGTAAATTTGACAAAAAAAACATTCTGCCTTTCGTTTATTAATAAATGAAGTTATTAACTAATGATTTGAGATTATTAATTAGTGATTTGAAGTTATTAACTAATAATTCGAGGTTATTAATACATGATTTGAGGTTATTAACTAATAATTCAAGGTTACTAATAAATGCTTTTAAGTTATTAACTAATGATTCAAGGTTATTAATAAATGATTTTAAGTTATTAAGGAATGATTTAAAGTTTATTGCTGAAGTTATTAACTAATAATTAGAATATCATATCTTATGAATTAAAACATATAGAAGTAATAAAATTATTAAAACTATCGTGAGACATTATCAATAAACTTTCTATGAAACGGCTTTACTCACGTTCGCGTTTTTCTCGGTGTATTTTGTACCGACAAGTTTCGGACCTGTCGGAGGTCCTTCTTCAGGGTGAGCGGTATTAATTCGCGGTCGCGGCCCGCCTCGCACTGCGCGCCTGTGCTCGCAACGCGCGACTTGACAGGGCGGGGGGTGCGGGGGGCGCCAACGATGACGACGAGCTCGACACTGATGGGTTATAGGATGTGATGTTCGGGGCACAAAATGCACTAACAACGTCGACCACGTAATCTTCGGCATTGTCGCTGTTTTCCCGCTTCGCGTTCGACAGTACGGGTTCCCATGTAGGCGGCAGGGACCATCCCTTATCTCTATTAAAATTAGGACGACGGCCGATTTCTATCGCTTCAAGAAACTTGCGAGACACAAAGTTCTTTTCGCGGGCCAATACTTTCACCTTGTCAAACCTAATATAATGTGAGGCGTCGGAGTTAAGGGCATGCTCTGCTACCGCCGAGGTGTTACTGTCTAATTTGCGCATACTGCGGATGTGCTCAGAGAGTCTCGTACTGATATTGCGCCCCGTTTCTCCGATGTAGCTTTTGCCGCAATCGCAAGGAATTTCATAGACACCAGGGCTATTGAGAGGGTCCCGATCCTTCGGCGAGCGTAAAAGTTGTCTTACTTGTGTCATGGGCCGGAAAATTGTCCTGATGCTATATCTGCGGCGTAACAGGTATCCAATTCGATCCGTGACCCCTCGCATGTATGGCCCTTTTTTGGATGTATTAGTGAAGCGGGAACCCACTGGAAGCCTGATGCATACGGTATACCGTAAGCCGACACACACTGATCGGTACCTAAGAGCGGATTCCCATCATCATCCGTCCCACCTGTCCTCAGTGCCACGCACTCTCATTAATCGTGCTCTGCGCTTATGTGACTCTCAATTCTTAGGTTCTGAATTGACACATGTGCGGCAGGTATTAGAGGGCAATGGGTACAACTGGCGACAAAGTTACCGGCTGGCGAATACGACCAGTAAACAACGGCCTCAGATTGTGGAGCGAGTCCCGGCATATTTACCATACATGCGAGGGGTCACGGATCGAATTGGATACCTGTTACGCCGCAGATATAGCATCAGGACAATTTTCCGGCCCATGACACAAGTAAGACAACTTTTACGCTCGCCGAAGGATCGGGACCCTCTCAATAGCCCTGGTGTCTATGAAATTCCTTGCGATTGCGGCAAAAGCTACATCGGAGAAACGGGGCGCAATATCAGTACGAGACTCTCTGAGCACATCCGCAGTATGCGCAAATTAGACAGTAACACCTCGGCGGTAGCAGAGCATGCCCTTAACTCCGACGCCTCACATTATATTAGGTTTGACAAGGTGAAAGTATTGGCCCGCGAAAAGAACTTTGTGTCTCGCAAGTTTCTTGAAGCGATAGAAATCGGCCGTCGTCCTAATTTTAATAGAGATAAGGGATGGTCCCTGCCGCCTACATGGGAACCCGTACTGTCGAACGCGAAGCGGGAAAACAGCGACAATGCCGAAGATTACGTGGTCGACGTTGTTAGTGCATTTTGTGCCCCGAACATCACATCCTATAACCCATCAGTGTCGAGCTCGTCGTCATCGTTGGCGCCCCCCGCACCCCCCGCCCTGTCAAGTCGCGCGTTGCGAGCACAGGCGCGCAGTGCGAGGCGGGCCGCGACCGCGAATTAATACCGCTCACCCTGAAGAAGGACCTCCGACAGGTCCGAAACTTGTCGGTACAAAATACACCGAGAAAAACGCGAACGTGAGTAAAGCCGTTTCATAGAAAGTTTATATAGAAGTAAATTAATAACATGATCTCATTATGTCCTTATCGCTCAAATAGTGGATTAAACTGCTTTTTAAATTAACCACGTGGCGATTCTAGGGGACAAGTTTAAGAGTGTTACGAGACGCAATATGTCTTCGGAATCTAACATGGGACCCCTTCAGAATGTCCTCTTTCCAACAAAAAAAAACAGCTTATAAATATCGAAATTCTGAGGTGAGAACCTCATACTTTTTTCGAGCTCGGTTAAACATAGCAGGACCGAAAAGCCTGAGACAACTATTTAAACGAATAGCACATGAACACATGAAGTAAACAGAACTTAAAATATTTTTTTTGTATATAAATCGATCAATGCTATAAGTTAAAATGCCGGTGAATTAATTTCAGATGTCGCCATTGGAGCACCCTGGGAGAACGAAGGTCGTGGAGCTGTGTATATATACAAGGGCGGAGAAAAGGGTCTCAGTAGTCAATACATACAGAAGGTCGTAGCAAATGGTGCGCAGAGTTTCGGTATATCTATATCGAAAGGATTTGACGTCGATAGCAACAACTGTAGTGGTTAGTATTTTTGATCATTGCCTTCAAGATACATTAAAAATTCCAAAACAAAAAAAAACAAAGAAAAAGTAATATTAAAAGTATCCGTAATCATAGTCATATATTTACACATATATATAATATACTTACTTCTGCTTCTTCTACATACATACATCTACATATACTAATGGATGTCGAAGAAGCAAAAGTCAGAGAAATAAGCTATTTTAACCCAACTTTTACAAACCTTAACCTTAAATTGACGTAATTTTTGGCGCAGAAACAAAATCGGTTATAGAAAGAAAAGTTAATTAGAAAATTATTCTGGGAGAGTTAAGTAAGGTTTAGAAACGTACCGACGTAAAAGGGTTAGAGATACAATGTATGTAAAACAGTTTAATCCGTGTGTTACAGATTTGGCGATTGGTGCCATTAACAGTGCTACAGTGTACTTATACCGGTGTGTACCGACAATAGAAGTATACGCCAGCATCAAAGTACCAGACGCAATGTATCTCCCCCTCAATGCTACCAACTTTACCGCTGTTTTTTGCATTGAAGCGAAAGAGCAAACGAAATGGCCGCACGTTAAAACAGGTAACATTACTACATTAAATACAATTATTCAACGGATTGTCATCACTTTCAGTCGCCACGAAGCTGTAGAGGTCGGTAACTGATTGTAGGTTTGAATTATTACTATAACATTCCGATAACTACCTGTTTACCAAACGCATTGTATGAGATAGACAAAGAAAATATTTAATTACTTGTTTCAGTTTTGAATGTAAAAATCGACGTTGACCCCGACGGCGGCAGAGCTTGGATATCGGGCGATGCGAATTACCAGGTCACTATAAAGCCAGGCAACAAAGCATGTGCGGAGCAGACTGTAAAAGTCACAGTGAGTTAGATTCATCGTAGAAATGTCATTAACATTTTTATTAATTGGTCGTTTGTGAATCTTTACTTTCACGATTGGGAATTTTATTACCTCCCGAGTACCTTTAAGCTACTGCGTAAAGTCTGTGTCTATAGTAAACATTGCTGGAAAGTAGTTGAACTAATATACAAATATCTGGTAGCTACAATAAAATACATATTCCGTCTTGATAATTCCTCAATTGATACTTTAATTATGTTAAATAATAGATACTGATACAAACACGATATTATAAATCCATATGTTTTAATTACAGCCTACAGCAGACTTATCGAAGCCAATTACCATAAAGTTGGAGTTGAAGCAAAGGATTGTATTAAGCGGTAATTATGAATTCAACACCAATAAAAAAATAAACATAAAATCCTTGTGTTTAAACCAGTTCTACCTGAGCTTTATGAAATTTCATACTTATATACTATTCCAGATGATTCACCGTTTTTTTTGCTGAATGAAGCAAGACTGTCGGAAAACTCTAGATTACTTTCTTCGTTCGTTATCCAGTTGAACAGGGAATGTGGAGAGGATCTAATTTGTAAGCCATTATTAGAAATGAACCTAGAAGCATTAAGCAAGTAAGTTTTTTTCAATTTAACTTTATGAAATAATTAATAAAGCGCAATTCAATAATGAGTCATTTCAGTTTTGAAATGTCGTATAAATCATGACACAAAATTAGCTGCCATTTCATAAACTCTATGATAAAGTGTGAATTACTTGCATTTCAGCCCGTACGTGCCAGGCCTAGACAACAGACTTGGTATAGAAGTAACTGTAGTAAATAAAGATGAACCTGCGTATGGTGCTAAAGTTTATTTAACATTACCATCGTTACCCAAGAGATTACCGAGTGCATGTGCATTGGAAGAACTCAATGTAACTTGTGATGTACCAGCACCATTGCATAGGAATGAATCTGTAACTTGGGAAATCGAATTTGAATATGCACAGAATAATTCACTTATTGATGAAATAAAGATTGAAGCAATTATAGAAGATCCACTTCATAGTATGAATGACAGTGATAGAGTTAAAAGAGATCTTACTATACTTATCAAACCAGAAGCAAGCTTCAATATCACTGGGTAAATATTCAAATTTTAAATTAACAAACAAACATAAAGTAAATGAAATAAATGAGGCATGATAAGTAATGCTTATAATGTTAACATACATTGAAAACTCGATAAAATTTGTTGCATTTCGATTTATTCGAACTTTATCAATACAGTTCTCTAATCCCTAGTATTGAACGTTTTGAACTATTATGTTGTATAAGATTTTTGTTCTTACTACAGTTCTATAATATCGATAAAATCGTTATTATTACAATTATTTAATTACAGAACAGTGCAACCAAACAGAACCATCGAAGTGAGCAGAGATGAATTCGTCAACGGTAACAGTGTGCCTTTTGTACATTACTTTGAGGTAAATCACTCACAAGTTTCTGTTCATAAAAATTTTCAGTAGTAACATCTATTAATACAAATCTAATTTCAACAGATAAGAAATTTGGGACCTTCAGATTGGTACAACTTGCCGGCTGTTATATTAATTCCGGATAAGGTAATGGATGAATCAAACAAGCAGCTGTAATTATAAACACAAATTAATAAATACATTGTTTAATGGACATGCTCTGTATAAAAAGAATTTAATTAGACTTATAAATTACTAGTGGTACCACTTTTTATGTTGATCCGATCGCTACCAAACGCAGGAACACCCACTGTGCCAATCGGGAAACTCCCTGTAAATTTCATCGAAATCGGTCCAGCTGTTTCGGACTCTATAGATCTATAGGGAACATACATACTCCGCTTTTTATATACTATTTTTTTCATAAAAAGTATCCTATGTTACTTCTAGTACCTCCAATAATATGTGTACAAAGTTTCATGATGATCGGTTGAGTAGTTTTCGCGTGAAAGCGTAACAAACAAACTTACATTCACATTTATAATATTAGTAGGAATAATACCTTCCACACTTCTTGCTCCTTTTGCAAAAAGCTCTGTCACTAACAAGATTTATGATATATTTTTATATCCTACGATATAGATTTGTCTAGTGGAGTGTACAATTTTTTTTTCCAATTACACACCTAGTAATTTTAACAATCATGTATTTGTTGCTCTTTAAAATCCAAGAAAAATATTTTTAATAATTAAAGAAATAATTTTATTTACATTTACTATTTCAATACTTATTTTGCAGACGAACCTGTCCAATACTGTTGACGGATGTCAAAAGGAGAATGGTAGCCTGCAATGCTCGTGGTCACTACAAGCCAGAGCCTCCAAAACTATTGCACTTACTTACAAGTTCAATCTAAGTGTACATGGTACGTTTAGAACTTAAAATATTAAATGAACAATTCTTGTTATTTGGATACAATTTTGTATTTCACTTTTTATTATAAAAAATAATAACTAATTATTGAAATTAATTGTGATATATGAATTAATGCTCTCTAATTTTACTAAATATCACGATGAAATACCACGACCTCACAGAAAACAAGCGTGCAAACAAGTAGAAGTGCTCTGCGCTTCGTCTGATGAGTGAGGTGCCGGAGCCCTAATTTCAGTCCTCTTCCCGTTTCCATCCTATCCGTATGAGGAAAGGAAAGATTGAACGGACAGGGGGTGGGGGGGGGGGGTAGGAAAGGAAATATCCTTTTTCCTGTCTCTGCCCTACTCTGTCCTATGAAGGTAGGCAACGCTTATGCAACACATTTGCTTGTCGCGGATGTCTATGGGTAGCGCTCACCTTACACCAGGTGATCCGCTTACTCGTTTGCCACCTTCTGCAATAAAAGATCTGCAAGATACAATGCAGGAAGCTGCGAGAAACCACTTTTATACTCAATAATTGTGGCTAAAGACCAACTGTTAACGTAAAATGATGATTTGACATATTTGTTATTGTTTCAGGTGATTACTTCAACGAAATTACAATGTTCAACGCCACAACTACAATTACGTTAGAAGACCAAATAACGTATGTAAATTATACGAATAATCTGTACATATTGATTATTTGACTTTTTGATGGAGGCAAACGAGCAAGCGGTTCACTTGATATCTGGCAACTACCGCTACCCCAAAGCATCAGCCATAAGCAAATGAGTAAATCTGAAAAAAAAATAGACATTTTTGCCTTACTCTAGTGACATGAGAGATTTCCATATAGAATACTTAATTTCAGTCAGGATGGGGACAGGAAGAGGATTGGGTTGACGGGGAAAAGGAAATATCCTTTTTCTTGTCTATTATATTATTATCTATTCCTATATCTTGCCCTCCTCGGTCTAGTCAAGTAGACAACCCGTTTGCAACACATTTGCTTGTTGCGGATATCTAAAGCGGTCACTTAAAATCAGGGGATCCGTTTGCTCGTTTCCCACCTTCTTCCATAAAAAACTTCTTATATTAACTTCTCACCTATGGTAATCGCCATTATCTTGTGAAATGTAAGCACATACTTTCTTTAAATCATATAAAAGTAAAGTAAAGTAAAGTAAAGAAGGAAATAATGGTAAGGAAAACAAAACTGTTAATGTTTTTCACAGTCTGGACAATAATTGGAAGGAAAGGCAACAAATCACGGAGTAGTAGTGGCTCAGCGGTTAAGGCCCCGACTTACGTACTGTTTCGGGTTCGAACCCAGGCAGGTGCTTTACTTGGAGTTATTTATTTCATCACCACTGCTCCACAAACGGTGAAGGAAAACATCGTGAGGAAACCGGCATGTTCTTATAATTATCTAAGATTTAAGTTAATCTTGAAGTACAACGGTGTCCCGAGCTCAATTCGAAGTTACGGTTATGTACTTCGGTTATTACTATTTAACAGTCCAACACTCAAGCCATTAATCTAGTTACTTAATTATCTAACATATAATCTAGCTACCGATAAAATAACTGATGATGGTACAAATTCCTTATGCCACATCTTAGACTACATATGATAATACGAATAACAGTTTGTTTGTTTTGTTAGAATGTTTTGTTTTGTTGTCGTGACACGTGTTTGACCATTTTTTTGGTTTCTTTTTATAGAAACTGTTCAGTGATTACGACGCTGGTCCTAGATCCACCAACACCGATCTGGCCGTTGATAGTAGGGATCGTAGCTGGAGTTTTGACGCTGGTAGCTGTGGTCTTCGTTCTGTACAAGGTAACACCAATCATAATTAATATTTTAGGCGTATGTAAGTATGTTTGTTTGTTCCGGCTATGCGTCCACCTTATGCGGTCGTCCTTTTCTTGATAGATTTTTTATCGAGGTCCAGTTCTTGTCCACCTTTCGCGTTTCACTCGTCAGGCCATCCCATTTCTATTTAAGACGCAGTATTTGTTTTTTTGTATGGATGTAGAAGAAGCGACAGAGGTATGCCAGATTTGCGCCAAATGGAAATCCATTATCTCTGCCTACCCCTCTGGGTTACGGGCGTGAGTGCATATTGATTTATTTGTCTTACTACATCTTTTCTTACATATTGTGTAACTAAGTCTTGCTACTTCAGTGTGTCCGACCGAAATAAACTCAAAACGTATCAAACTGGTTTTCACATGACAATAATAGATGACGTGATTCAGGGGCCAACAATCTTTTTTTTTTAATTACGTACCTTATTTTGAAGTACTAATAGGGGAAATGTGGTAGTCTTGGCGATTTGAATATTAAACTTAGAAATATAATAAACGTGGTACTTTAACGTTATCACAAATCGATCATGGAAAGGTAAGGAACGCAACAAGGCCGGATGCAGACTTTCTCTGTAGGTAATAAACAAATGTGGGTAGCCTAAGAAATAATTTAAATCGTACATAGAAAGGAGAAGAAAAGTATTAAGAAGAAATTCCGGAGTATGGATCAAAGTCGCCTGTTAATATAGTTCTTAGAAATACTTCTTTTGTGTATAAGAGTTTGCAATTTGTCTTTCCAGTTAAATTTCTTCGAAAGAACGAAGCGAGAAGATTTAAAAAGACTACAAGAAGAAATAGACGGATCCAGTTCTCTTGGGGAGCTCAATCCGGATGACAAGGACGATTGTACACAAGATATTCAACTTTTTGACGATTCTGACTAAGTAGTGACATAAAAATGAATTAGTACGATGTATATGTCACCCACCTATTGTGAACTTATGAAATACAATCATACAATCGGACTTATAAGATGTCAATTTGTGCAAAGATAATTGTGAACTGAACGAATCAGTTACAAATTTACGAATCCTCGAATTGTGAACAACCTGAACAAGTATCTTTAGTGAATTGTACGTCTAAGTTTAAGTAGAATAGAAAGTAATTAAAGTGAGGTTCGTTAAGTTGGAGAAATAAATCATTGAACAATAAATTTATTAATAAGTTCGTACAGTTCACAATTTGCTGAACGCTTGTAATATGCCCAGTCCGGTTATAAGCTGATAAAGCTTTATACATCTACAGACTTGACAATAAATAAAGTTAAAGATGTACAAACTTATGTTAATTATTACTTGTATATAGATAGGCTAATACAATTTGTATTCTGATCTCAAATGATAGCAATTTTTGTATAACATTAAATGAAGTCCAGTCTTCGATCCCTTACCAAAAATTATAAATATTAACCAATAAGTTATAACTTTATATCCATGTAAAATATTAAGTTATTAAATATTTACCAAATAAAATAAGTCTTCTTCCTACGATTCTATTGTATATATAGGTAATATTGTAAGGATTCAATTAGGCTAATTTAATTTTAGAAAAATATTAGGGTTCCGCACACAAAGTTAAATACACATCGCTGAATTGAAAGCACCGCCCTCTGCCTGCAATGTCACAAAGGTTTCCTCAAGCAGCACAATAATAAAAACATATGAAGTGTAAGCTACTTCAACCGCGCTGAGACGATATTTGTTAGGGGAAAATCTTTAGGTTCGCGAGATTCGGTGGTGGTGGCGGTGTCGGTGTCGGTGCCTTCTAAAAATTCATTACAAAATATAAAATCGTATACCGTTTAATATAACAAATATTATAACAGTTAAAATATTAGAGGTCGTAAACAGCCGTCTTTTTGTTATTGTTAATTATTAATAGTGCGTAAGCACGTGTGTTATTTATAGTTATGTACTCGTTACCATTTTTTAAAACTTAAAATTGAATAGCAACAACTCCGGGTGAAATATGGCTATATACAAATAAACAAAATAAAATTGTATGAAAATATCAAAATATTTTTTTGTACTGTAAAAAAATTGGAGCCCAATTATTGTAAAAAAGATACGATTATAATCTTTTATAAATATTCGAAGTGTTTTTTTTATTTGATTCCACACGCCCGATGTCGCGTAAAACAGCTAGTTAACATTTCCAGTCTTACATCATTGTCACCAGTTTTGGATTATTGCGGTTTTCCGCTATTTGATACGCGTCATTATTTGAAAACGAACTAATTGATTCCGTAATTAGTTGAACTATAAGGGAAGTATTTATTCAATAACCATCGAAACAACGTCGTGTCCAACATAGTTACTTTTACATATATGAAAATGGTAATATATAGAATTTTGAATATAAGTGAAACAGGGTATTTTTGTGTTTTAATATTTATTTTAAAATTACTTTTGTGTGAGTGCGCCGATATATTTCATATAGCAAGCAACATAACTTACAAGCCTGACATCGATTCCGGTTACTTCGGCTACTCAGTTTTATTGACTGAAATGGGGTAAGATTTACTATGTTTTCACTTCCCGAGTAGGTTTGGCTAGGACTGTAACGACCCCACCTAACGTGGAAAAACGGCAAGGAGATAGTGATGTTTTTGGAACTCATATAATTATTATATTTAAAAGTGGTGCTAGAAGTCAGTAAATAACGTTATTAAAGAAAGTTTTACTTCTGATTATGTCAAAATATTTTATAGGTTTTTTATTATTTATGGTTACATAGACATTCTTAGTTTAATTGTGCTCTATATAATAAAAATATTACTTTGAAGCTTTCAGTTCATTTATTCTATTATTCTATTTCTACTAAGGACACTCGAAGAAAAAGCTCCAGCGAAAAGAAACGTTGATATTAGATTGCGCTTCACGATACTTTCAAATTATCAATGAAAATAAAATTATGAAATAGGAATAGAAAATAGAAAATAGACTAAAAGAGAAAACAAATTAAAGCTTAGAATTGCGGTTCCATTAAGGTGACAATGAGGTTATGTGAAGATTTATGACATAGGCTTAGGACGAGTGATAGTTCTAGCTTCAAAATAACACGGAGAGCCAGGGGCTGGAGCTATGCTGGGCTGAGACCTTCTTCCCGTGTCTTATTTAAATGGATGAATAAAAATATTGTTAATTTAATGTTTACAAGAGCTTTTCTATAAATATTTAAATAGTATAGATTAAAATCGCTTCTGGAACTGCTCTAGGAACAGAACAGCAGTTCCTTAAGCTTTGCGTGGGTTCTGCCGTGTCCCCTGATATGTATTACGTAATATATTTGTAACACTATACATATGTAACACGTATTATACCAATTGATTCTGTTTTCCAATAAATTGTCAAGTTATAAGAGAAATATTAATAACATATCATCATGCGTTTTGCCTGATGAGGGAGGTGCCGGAGGCCTAATTCTAGTTCTCTCCCCCTTCCCACCCTTTTCTTATAAGAAAAGGATGGAAAAAGGAAGAGAATATCAGTGTGGAGGGGATGTATAGGAGTTGGAAATAACCATTTTTCGTTTGTCCCCTACTCTGTCCATTTAAGGTGGGCAACGCACCCGCAACTCATTAATTAGTTGCAGATGTCTATGGGTAGCTATCACCACATCGGGTGAACCGTTTGTTCGTTTGCCACCTAATATAATAAAAAAATACACATTGTATGAACTATATCGTTCTGATATTATCTTGTATGGAACTCATAATTAAGCGAAATTCTACTATGATACTAAAAAGAGCTTTCTTTAGTCCAGTATTTCTTAATATTTATTTGTAATACAATTGACTTTCAATGTACTGTACTGTACAGATTGATTGTCGGTGCTCCAAAAGCTGGGAGTAGAGATGGGAGAAGAATATCTCCAGGTTTGGTGTTCAACTGTCCTTTAAAGAATTTAAATGTAAGTAATTCGACGTGTCAACCGATTGGTGTTGAAAGAAATGGTAAGCTTCATATTTTAGAAAATGTCTATATTAGCTTTAAGCTTGGTAGAAACTTATTCTCTAGAATAAATCCAACATTAGGAAGAGACTTCTGGCTTGAGCCTTCAGCGTGTTTTTTCCTAACCTTTTAACCTTTAACCTACTTACAAATCGAACTATCAAAATACTGAAGATACTAATTTGAAAATATAGTTTTTATCTAGCACTGATTTCAACTAATAGACTCTTGTACTATAATTGTGTTTGAACTTTCAGTATACGGAGATGCCATTGATAGACCACTAATCGAAAAGGACTTTATCGTAGACGACATGTGGCTTGGTGCCAGCGTGGCCAGTATGTCTCATGGCCGGCTCGTGGTATCTACACAATTTTTGCACTTACATTTATTTTAAAATGTATGCTCAGTTAATACATATACGATATTTATAGCACATCTGGGCGAACAAACGCTATGTATGATACAGTATTTGGATAATGTCAAGTAGCGCCATCTAACAAAATATTAAGAATACTAACTGTACGTTTATGAAGACTATCTGGGCGACTTACCTTCCCGCTGTGATGTCTTTTGTAACGTGATATTCTGGAAAAGGTGGTCAATATTAACTTAACCTTGTATCATTGCAAGATATGTTTATAAACATTATTACTAAGAAGTGAAGTGAGGTACCGGAGGCCTAATTTCAGTCACCTTCCCCTTCCCATCGTTTTCTCATAAGGATAGGACGGGGAAAGGAAGAGGATTGGACGGGGAAAGGGAAATATTATTTTTACTGACTATGCCCTCGTTTGTCCGTTGAAGGTGGGCAATGCATCTGCAACACATTTGCTTGTTGCGAAGGTCTATGGGCGGCGCTCACTTGGCATCAGATGATCCTCTAGTTCATTTGCCACCTTTTCACATAAAAATAAGTCAGATATGAGAAACAGTTATTTTTCGAAAATGTTTTGGTATTTACGAAAAATACCTTTGTTTACTAAAATCATCTAGCTGTGAAACAATGTTGTAAGTTAAATGTTAAATAGCGCTATCTTACAAGATGATCGCTTACCCATTGTACAGAAATTAACACTATTGGCAACAAAAGATGGCGCTCTGACATCATTTCCGTATTTTTTCTTAGATTTTCGTTTGTTTAGGAAAGCCATCTAATATAGACTTAAATAATGAAACTTTATTTAAATCCGAAATTTGAACTAAATCATAAAACCCTTTTCTAAGACAAACAAAATTAATAAGAATTGTTCGTTGAATATTATAAAATTAACTTAAATTACAGTATGATTATTCGTTCTCAGAATTTGTGTAATGACTAGTGATTTGGCTTACATATTTAAGGTGATTAGCAAACTAAGAGTCCGTTGATTATATGAAATCCATGAAAAAAAGTAAATGTTGATATTTCTTACTTACAGGTATGTGCGCCACGCAGGTGGCGTCAGTATGTGTCTATAAAACACAATATTTCACGCACTCTATTAGATGGGGCATGCTATTTAATTACCAAAGACAATGGAATGAAACTGCTACCTCTCACAGACGATAGTAAGTCACATTGTTTTCAAAACCCTATAAATATTATTACGCGCGTTTACAATAAATAAATAAAGCCTTTTATAACTAAATAAAGTAATTGGATTAAATTAAGTTTAAATTTGCTCTAAGATCATGATATTATAATTTTGGAGCATTCAATTAACAAATCAATTAAATTTAATTAATTTCTATGTCACGAATATAATAAGTAATGTTAATTTAATTATATAATATATTTTTTTTCTTTTTAAATAGTCTTTCCTATCCTAAGCTATTTATTAATGACCACTCCACAGAGTAAGGGGCTCTTGCTTTTTCAGTCCAGTCTTTACACGCGTTTTGAAACGCGCATTTACAATACTCTGATAATGGATATACTATTCATTATGACTGCAATTCACATTATTGTTATTAATCTCTTTAACACATACACTCATTTCAGTCGCATAATGATTAGGGCCTTAATAACAGAACTGTGATGCACATCTAAATGTATGGTATCCAGTCCAAGGTGCCATAATATGTTAGTTATGCAACCTTATTTCTTAAGGAATTTGAAGGAGTTAGTCTATGGAAGATAATTCGCCAATAGATAAGTGATCACCGACGCCCATGAACATCCCCAACACCAGAAGAACTGCAGACGCGTTGTCGGCACTTACGAATTGCGCTCGCTTCTTGTAGGACCCCAAATCATATTGGTTTGGAAATACCGCAGGCAGATGATTATAAAATGTAATAATGTTGTATGAATTTATTGTGTCTAATTGAGTGTGTCTCAACTAGGTCACAGATTCGACAAAACCAGTGGAGGTGAACTCGGTTATCGAAGGAAGTTTTATCACTACGGACAAGTCGGGCTTTCATTGAAAGTAACACACACTGATTCAATCCTCCTTGGTGCGCCGGGATTGTCTTCATGGACAGGTTATCATTTTTTTATATTATTAAATGTTGTGTTAATAGCGCATGCATTGCATGAATAGGAGTATACCATGATTATATTAAATTTTGGCTTCAAGTAAACACCACAAGAGGTAAAATACCATATTATCAACTCTGTGTATCCCTTCCAGATGTGGTGCGAATGGTATATATATATACGGAACATCGTAACACCCGTAAAAAAACAAAATGAATCCCACGGGAACCGTACATTTTTCCGGTATAAAAATAGCCTATGTGCTATTCCAGATCCGTTCAGCCGTTTTTGAGTGAAAGAGTAACAAACATCCATACATCCACACATTTTTCCATAAAAAGTATCTATGTTACTTCTAATACCTCCAAGAATATGTGTACAAAGTTTCGTGATGATCGGTTGAGTAGTTTTCAAGTGAAAGCGTAACAAACAAACTTACATTCACATTTATAATATTAGTAGTGATGTAAGACTCCCTCATTAATCTTCCTTATTCTGAGAGCGCAAATTTGTACCCATCATTATCTTCTTTCAGAATATTTTATCATATGTCTATTTCAGGCGGTATTGTCGACTACCAGTATACGGGGAAGGATAATTCAGATTTGCGTTCCATGTTTACTCTGCGAGAGATATCAGATGCTAGTTTTACAAAAGGCTTGAATACAGATTATTATATGGGTAAGGCCAAATTTTAATTTAGAATTTAATTTTGCCCTTTTTCTAATCAAATGTCTTACCATCGAATTGGTGACTAAAGTTTCAGAAGATTTTTGTTGAATGTTTCCAATCCATGCGCTTTTCTGGTGTTCAAATGTGTTCGACAATCGATATAACATCTGTGACGAAAGTCTACTAAGCTGACTCTTGATCATCCAAGACAACGCCGTTTAAGAAGGTGTACTCAAGGAGATGTCTCAGTATTTTTTTTATGTGAGACGGTGGCAAACGAGCAAGCGGATCACCCGAAGTCAAGTGAGCGCCGCCCATGAACATCCGCAACAGACAAATGTGTTGCAGATGCGTTGCCTACCTTTAAAGGACAAAGGAGGACATAGACAGGAAAAAGGATAATTCCTTTCCCCCATTAACACCCTCCCCATCCTATCCTCTTCCCCTCCCCGTCCTATCCTTATGAGGAAAGGGTGGGAAGGGGAAGAGGACTAAAATTAGGCCTCCGGCACCTCACTCATCAGACGAAACGCAGAGTACTTCTTCTACTTCACGCCTGTTTTCTGCAAGGTCGTGGTATTTCACCGGTCGAGCCAGCCAATTCGTGCAACATATATTGTTTTTGCGGGCTCTACCACTGTCTCAGTATTTGCAAAATACGTCATATGCATTGATTTCCAACTTATTCCTTTAAAAAGAGAAACAATGACCGTCAATTTCCTTATTTCTCAGGGTACAGTGTTGAATCTGGAGTTTATTCAAACGATAACAAAACTTTGTTCGTGGCCGGGGCTCCTAGATCGAAGTTTGGTTATGGACGGGTAAGAAATGGTTATTTGTTAAAAATGAACACCTTATCGTCCACAGATTGTCCGATATCTATTTTCACAGCATATCTACAACTGTAAAACTGAACGTCACATATCGATTTGTGTTCCAAGGTCCTTGAGGGAGCCCTAAAGCTTAGTCTTGATGAGGTTTAGGCTAGCCTTCTGGTCTCTGCCTCCTCAAGCCTGCAGCTGGTTAATAATGTAACAGGTTCGCAAGTGAGACACTTATAAGTTGTAAGATATTACTAGAGGTAAAAATAATATCTAAAATTTCTACCAGTATCTTCTTCTTGCTTTTATAGATACCAAGAAGTGACATGTATTATTTAAAAAAACCTGTTGCCCGCGGTTTTGCACGCATTTTTTTCTCATTTTCCACGCTCGGATTTTTCGTTGGATGATTCTACGTATGATAACTTCGAATAATAGCAATGTGTCACAGAGTTGTTATTGTCAAATCATGAAACATTGCCTTGGCAACCAATATTAGCCATGAAGGTTTTATGGACCTCGCGAACAGTTTTAATTTCGGTGTACCTCATGTCATTTTCGGTATCCCTGACAATATGTGTGCAAAATTACACGATGATCAGTTGAGTCGTTAAGGTTTTAAAGCGGAACAAACTAACATTCGCATTTATAATATGAGTTAGCATGCAGTTTATGTATGTCTTTCATTGGCTTAGTTATCAGCATACCTATATTGAGCTTTTATTCCTTCTCTTCCCTCCTATTACATTCTAGATTCTTCTATTCTAGATTATAATGTACGTATCCTAACACCCCCCCTTACCCCTACGAATTTACATCGCTGAGTAAATTTTAAATTTATAGGTTTTAATATTTGAACCTGCATCTGATGAAAACGCTCCCTTGAATATAATACATACACTCTCAGATTCGAGATGTGGGAGCTACTTCGGTGCAAGTCTGTGCTGCGTAGATATAAATGGAGATGGAAAATTGGACCTTTTGGTCGGTTCACCAAACTATGTCACGAACGTAAGAGACACGCACTATGATCAAGGTGCTGTCTTTGTCTATATAAACACATGGAAGGTAAGTTCAATTTGTCGTATGGAAGAAGGTTGGAAACGAGCCAGCAGATCACCTGTTTTAAAGTGACCGCTACCCATAGTCATCCGCAAGAAGAAAATGTGTTGCAGATGCGTTGCCTAACTTAATGGACAGAGGATAGACAGGAAAAAGGATATTGCCTTATCCCCGCCAACGCCATCCCTGTCCAATCCTCTTCCCGTTCCCATCCTATCCGTATGAGGAAGGGTGGGAAGGGGAAGAGGACTGAAATTAGGCCGCGGGCACCTCACTCATCAGACAAAACTCAGAGTACTTCTACTTCACGCCTGTTTTCTGTGAGGTCGTGGTATTTCACCGGTCCAACCGGCCCATTTGTTGAATATAAGTTGTTGTTGCGGACTCTACCACTGTTGAATTATATTATTATTGTATGTATTATTATTATTTTATACCTTTTTGTACTATATTTTCATTATCCGATACTAGCTTATAATTTGTCTAAATCAATTGTGTTTTCTTACGCTATAGATGAATATATAAAAAAACGATTTTTTGAACATCAAGGTTGTATTATTTTATCGCGGTTTTATGCATAAAACTATATGGAAGGTTATCCATACCAATTCTCAATATTTTACGGATTGGTTAAAGCTATTGGTTGGTGATTTAAGGCTTTGGTATTCGAAAACAAGTTTAACAAAACTACACTTTGCTTAATCTAGTTCGATTCTAATCTTAGTTTCCGGTAAACGGTTAAATGCGTTTAGTTTATGATGGTGAAATGCATATTGGAGCTCTAAACTCCATTAAGCGCGTGAACTGAGCTTAGGTCGAACTAATCGAGTACATTTTCAAAGGTGAAATCTCCCCTTAGTCGGTATATTATTTAATAAAAATTTCTTCTTTCTTTTCTACAACAGGACAAACATTTCAGTTTAAAACGCCAAGCTGTCGTCTCTGGTGATAATATAGATAAAGCCAAATTTGGTAGCGCTATTGTAGATATGGGAGATGTAGACGGCGATGGGTACACAGGTACATACTTTTATATATATTCCCTTAGTAGCGACATCATTCGTGATCGCGCTTTTAGCATAACTGTCAGTCGTTTGACATTTGGCGCGATTGTTTTAAGTAGGGGATGAACGTTTGCATGGAGAAACAACCCGTGCGAAGCCGGGGCGGGTCGCTAGTTTACTAATCGGTGACTAGACGAGAAAGGGGTATCTTCTACTGGTAGTATATGATGTACGTAGAATTTGTGACACACCATATCGTAATATAGCCATAGTCTTGACCGACCGGTTTTAAACCGATCAATTTCGCAATCAATCAGAGACGTATACATACTGGTATTATGTATTTATTATCTGTATACTTCTTATGCCTATGCTTTCTTTAAGTATTCTTTTAGAGTTGATAATGGGTAGAAACTTGTGTACGAACAATTATCTACTCATCGTTGCCACTTATGTTAGTTCATTGTGAATTCGCTTGTATATTTTACTATACAACATGTACTATGTATCATTATGTACTTTTTTTCTTTATGGAACTAGGTGGCAAACGAGCAAGCGCTTCACCCGATGTCAAGTGATCGCTACCCATAGACATCTGCAACTAACTATTGAGTTGCAGATGTGTTGCCAACCTTTAATGGACAGAGATGGAGGGGACAAACAGAAAAAGGTTATTTCCAATTCCTATACACCCCCTCCACCGTCAAGTTGTATTCCCCTTCCCATCCGTTCCTTATAAGAAAAGGGTGGGAAGGGGAAGAGAAACAGGATTAGGCCTCCGGCACCTCACTCATTAGACGAAACGCAGAATACTCTACTTCACGCCTGTCTTCTGTGAGGTCATGGTATTTCACCGGTCGAGCCGGCCCATTCGTGCAGCAGATGTTATTGTTGCGGACTCTACCGCTGTTGTTTGTACTATTTCAGATGTCGCTATTGGAGCACCATGGGAAAATGAAGGTCGTGGAGCTGTCTATATATACAGAGGCGGGAGAAAGGGCATTAAAAACCATTACGCCCAAAAGATTATATCAAGTGAATCTCAAGCTTTCGGGTTTGCCATTTCAAAGGGGTTTGACGTAGATAACAATAACTGTAATGGTAAATAACTTTTTAAAAATTGTAAATGATTAAAACTCAATACAAATTTATTTCTGTAACCTATTTAGAATATCAAGTACTCATATAGACTCACTAGTAATCCGGGTAGCCGTTTCGGAATATATATGTAGACAAAAAACAAAAAACTTAGCCCACGGGAATCGTACATTTTTTCGGGATAGAAAGTAGATGCTATTCCACACTATAATCTACCTCTGTGCCAAAAATTCATCGTGATCCGTTAAGCCGTTTTTGAATAACAAACATCCATACTTACAAACTCTCGCATTTATAATATTAGTAGGATAAACCGTATTTGATTGACAATATTAAGTGATAGCACATGACAAATGAGGACATTTTACCTTCTGACTGTATAT
Source organism: Papilio elwesi (assembly GCA_029849275.1). NCBI lineage: Eukaryota > Metazoa > Arthropoda > Insecta > Lepidoptera > Papilionidae > Papilio > Papilio elwesi. The sequence continues at coordinate 11,667,749 of CM056693.1, read as the reverse complement.
TAATACCTTTTTACGAAGGAAAAGCAGTAACAATAATGTTTTAATTAGGTGAATTCAATTATAATGAAATATGTCCGTATTTCTTATATTTACTTTCAGATTTAGCTATCGGAGCAATAAACAAAGATGCAGTGTACTTGTACAGATGTATTCCGTCAATTGAAGTGCAAGCTAAGATCGATATAAAAAATCTCACTTCTATTCCTATTGATACCACCGAATTCAACATCTCGGTTTGCGTGGCAGCCATGGCGCAACCTAAATGGCCGGACGTCGAAATAAGTAATGTTTTTTTTGATATTTGGTTTGGAGCAGTGGTTACAAGGGTTTATTTCTGTTGATTATTCAATTATTTTGAACTACCTTCGCTCCTTTTTTGAGTTTTTACTTCTGCCGGCGGTCCTTATGACTGTCTGTGATTTTTTTTAAATAATTACTTACCATAAAAATGCAGATGATAGCCTTAAAGCGAATTTCTCGAATTTATTTTAGCACTAAATGGTAAAATCGAAATTGAAGCAAAATATAGACGAGCTCGGTTCAACAAAGAAGAGAACCTGTTCATTATTAATCCCGGCGACGACAAATGTGAAATATTAACGCTACATGTAAAGATACCTTTACACATTGGTAATATTATTGTATAAATAAGTAACACGCGCTTACTTTCTTATTAATTTACCAATGCCAATGAAATAATACCATAATTAATAATCTAACAACGAATAGACATAAAGATTTTGGTTCCTTGCAATTTGGTTTTTTGATTTTTAATTATAAATCCGTACAAGCTCGTCGAGTACTCCTTATATCGCCCTTTAGTATGTCACTAATTCGATCGATATAAGATCTCCTTGTACGTCTCCTGCCGCTGCCACTCACTTTTGTTTACACATAAATTTGTTTCGTTACTATCCCTTCATTCATTGAGAGGTGTGCCAGGATCGTGTGAAATGGAAATCCATTATCTCCGCCTTCCCCGCGTTACGGGAGTTAGCGTATATTTATTATTTAAATTGTTTACAAATAAAGTATCATAATTTACATTTTGGCAAACACAAACAAATTGTTACGAATTGGTTTTGAAAATCACAAGCATTTTAAAGTAAAATTTTAAATCAATATTAAAATTTTACTTTAATAAAAATATAATGAACAAACAGCTTTTGCTGTTTTTAAATGATTAGTAGACGAAACATAAGATAATTTAATAGACTCTCGACTATGCAATATATTATAACCATATGTATAACAATGATGAGCAGTGGTGGCTCAGCGGTTTAGGCCCCGACTTATGTACTGTAACTGTAACCCAGGCAGATGCTTTACTTTGTGTAATTTATTTCATTACCACTGCTACAAAAACGGTGAAGGAAAACATCGTGAGGGGAAACCGGCATGTTCTTATTCATTCGAAGACATGTGACATCCGCCAACCCGCACTGGGCCAGCGTGGTGGATTACGGCTCATTCCCTTTCTCTGAGAGGAGGTCTGTGTCCCTGCAGTGGGGAACATTCTAGAAAAGGCTGATTTATTATTTTATATTTTTATGTATAACAATAATGATCTCGGAAGCCGTCCTATATTTTTCCTGAGTAACATTTTTAAAATTTCAGCTCAGACCTGTATTCATGAAGCCAATTACAATAAATTTTGGTTTGGAACCACTAAACAATATAAAAGGTAATTTTAATTAATGCTAATAATGTACAATAGTAATTGTAAAATATATAATTCACCGACACAAATATAATAACCTGTCACCTAACGCCATCTAGCGGAGTTATCATACTGATCAACTGGTGTCTATTCGCCACTGTGATCAGTGATCTTGTGCTCACGTTATACCGCTGACCCAGGTTCTCTAGCCAGGTGATTCTTCTGAGACCAGGTCTAAGGCGGTCTTTTATCACAATCCGTAACAATTGAGAAGCTGTTGGAGTCGTTATCATGTCATGCGATCACCGCCACCCCTTACCGATCCGACAATCAAAGTTACTTTATTCATTACTCGAATAATACTAAGAACGCAAGAGCATTTATTAAATAGTTCACCTGGTTGCAGTGGTGGCTCAGCGGTTTAGTCCCCAAATTACGTGTAAGTTAATGGTTCGAGCCCAGGCAGGCGCTTTACTTTGTGCAATTTATTTCATCACCACTGCTCCAAAAACGGAAAACACCGTGAGGAAACCGGCATGTCTTAGAATCAGAAAATTCGAAGACCTGCGACATCCACCAACCCGCACCGGGCCAGCGTGATGGATTACGGCCCATTGCCTCTCTCTCAGAGAGGAGGCCTGTGTCCCTGCAGTGGGGAAGTTTCTAAAAAAATGCCGATTTATTAAGTTTATCTATTGAAATATCACTAGAGAGTTCTCTCGTAAAACTTTCAGATAACACACAAATATTTCCAAATGATGGGACAAGATTATCGGATAAATCCAAGCTGCATGCATCTGTTGATCTTCATTTAAAAAATAATTGTGAATCAAATGAAATTTGTATACCATTGCTGGAAATGTTCGTGCAAGCATTAGACAGGTAAGATTTGTAATTAGGTAATACGATAACTTCAAAGTAAGAGAACATCGATAGCATTAAACAAATATATTAATTTTGTACCCTCTATTATTTGCCTTGTCTCGCATCATCCGTGCTGGCATTGCTGAACTTGAAAATGTATTTAAACTTTTTGTCATACACTTGGACACCAGAATGGCTTACCATCCTAACATCTAACAGTTATCGCATTTAGTGTTTGTTGAAAAATATCTTAATTTAAAGCAATAATAATAACCCCTCTTATAAATTTATTTCAGTACTTATGTTCCAGGATCAGAAACAAAGCTTGGTTTAGAAATAACAGTAATGAATAAAGGCGAACCAGCGTACGGAGCTGAAGTATATTTTAAATTACCATCCCTACCAAAAAGACTGCCAAGTGCGTGTACATTGGATGAACTAAACGTAACATGTGATGTACCAGAACCCCTACGTAAAGATGAATCTGTATCTTGGGAAATTGAATTCGATTTTTTAGAGAATAATCCAGCTATTGAAGAAATAAAACTAGAAGTTACATTAAAAGACCCCTACATGATTTAAACTTGAATGACGCAATTACCAAAGAAGTGACTATTGCCATCGAAAGTCAACATAGTTTTAATATCACTGGGTAAGTATAGAAGTCTAATTGTAATATGTTATTTATATATTATATTATTGATATGTTCCGCACTCTATAAAAAGTTAGTCTATGGTCGCACTCTACGGGTTCGCTATCATATTAACAGTACTCCCGCCACAGAGTATATACATAACGGCCCCTACCACATAATGTACAAACGAGAATTATTCATTAATTTTGTAGTCCTGATTTTAAAGATACCAATTGGACAATATAGTATATTATGTAATTAAAGAGATTTAGGTTGGAGATTCTATAAACAAGTTGCAATTTAGAAAAAACAAAGTAGTTTTTATTTACTATACAAAGGAGTAAGCGCTTTATCTGATATTAGTGAACATTGGTGAGTGATCCGCAATTTAATTGTGTTAATTTAGAATATCAAATTCGCTTCAAATGAATTACAAGTCTTTATTCGTTAACTAGTGATCCGCCCTGGCTTCGCCCGGGTAGCCGTTTCGGTATCTATACACGGAACATCTTCTTTTATATATGTAGGTATGCACCCGTAAAAATAACTAAGCGTATCCCACAGGAACCATACATTTATCCGCGACAAAAATAGCCTATGTGCTGTTCCAAGTTATGATCTGTCCCTGTACCAAATTTCATCCAGATCCGTTCAATCGTTTTTGAGTGAAAGAGTAACAAACATCCACACATATAAACATTCGCATTTATAATATTATGGCGTTGTAGCTAGTAGTAATAGTAGTAGAGTAGCTAGATTTTAGATTTTTTGACACACATTTTTTTTATTCTTCGTAATTTTTTTTCATAGAAAGTTACCTATGTTACTTCTAATACAAAATATGTGTACAAAGTTTCATGATGATCTGTTAAGTAGTTTTCGCATGAAAGCGTAACAAACAAACTTACATTTACATTTATAATATTAGTAGGGATGCAATGAGGGACAAGGGAAGTTTTTTTTAATTTATGATGTTTGCAATGTTACAGAACAGCTCAACCGAATACGACCTTTGTAGTAACTGGAGACAAATTCAGTAGTTGTGAAAATGTAATCCTCGTGCATTATTATACGGTGAGTCATCTGTATGAAATTCCACCATATGCGGTAGTCCGCTTACATCCAAGCATGTCAAATTCACCTATGTCGTCACAGATAAATAAATAATTTTATTTTCTTCAGTTATATATTTATCAATAGTTAATCTATATGTTTTCTTATTACATTTTTTTGATATTATAAATTGTTAAGATTAATCTCTCTCCTTTTAACAGATAACAAATTTGGGACCTTCTGACTATTACAATCTGCAAGCTTACATCTTATTTCAAAACCAGGTAAATTTATTTATATTTTATATATAATTATTACCTTATATTCTATTGAAATGAGGAATCAAAACGTGTTGTGAGTATGCTGCCTCGATTTACAAACCCTTTTGCAGTAGTGTAGTTCTTTGACCACCTTAGAGGACTGGATATAGTTGGCAAAGAATGAGATCGAAACAGAACTTAAGTATGGAATAACATTCATATTACAATAAAATTCTATTGCTGTTAGATAACATACAGTTTTAAAGTGTCAATAATGTATCTCCAATCTCCTAAAAGTATTCGACATATAATATATTTAAATGAGTAGTTCTTGTATATGTGTGTGTGCACATATACAATAAATCTAATATATAGATATATAATCTAAATCTCGGAAACGACTTCAACGATTTTCATGAAATTCTGTACTTAGATTCATTACCCGGTTTTTATTTTTAAATTTATAGGTGTTTTGTCCACAAAAACGTAAAAAATTTAAATAATTAATTAATGAAAAATTATGGCGCCATCTTTTGATAGATTTTTCCGAGCGGAGCGTTGTCAAGGGTTAAATTACTGATATCTCATATTTTTGTAAGATGGCGCTATATTTCAAAAAAACGAACTTACATATGAAAGACAACGCAGAGCGAGGCTCGGCCCATAGCTAGTAATATTAGTTCTATAAAATATTATTTTCAGACAAGCGTGCTCAACACTGTCGATGGATGTTCTGAAGACGAAGGCAATCTTAAGTGTGTCTGGTCGCTCCGCGCGAAAACAACGCAAATCATTTCCTTAACACTGAAATACAAGTTAAATGAACACGGTATGTCCTATATTCTTGTTTACTTATTGCATTTGGGTATTAACTCGAATTTACTACGTAACTAAACTTACCTACGTTAAAGGCCGGCAACGCATCTGCAGTTCCTCTGGTGTTGGTGACCATGGGCGTCGTTGATGACCTCTGCGTTCCCGCCGCTCGTTTTGCCCCTTCTGTTATAAAAAAAATTCTACTTCTCCTAGGTATGTCCTAATATAAGAGAAGATCATTATAGTGTATTGTTACAACTAAACATAAACGAGGATATTTGCGAATTTGAATTAATAAAACTAATTTAAACTTAGCGCTTCTTTTACTTAAGCAATTTCATTTAATATTGTGCATTATTTTTTGTTACAATTTTAGATTATTACTCGAACAATAACGCAAAGATCAACGCCACCTCTTCGCTAATATTATTGGAAAACGACCAGTAAGTATTTGGTATTAGTTTCTCAAATTATTAATAAATATGCGCTCACGCCCGTAACCCAGAGGGTTAGGCAGAGATCATGGATTTCCATTTGGCGCGATCCTGGCACACCTCTCTCGCTTCTTCCACATTCATACATCTACGCATACATGCTCGTCGGTTATGGGTGCTCCTTATATCGCCCTTTTTTAGTAAGTCATTAATCTGATCGATATAAGTTTTCCGAGGGCGTCCCCAACACTGCCACTCACTTTTGCAACATAAATTTGTTTTGTTATTCTCTCTTCATTCATCCTTTCAACATGCCCGAACCACCGAAGCATACCTTTCTCAATTCTAGTCACAACGTCCACTTTCAAGCCACACTTTTCCCTTATAACGCTATTTTTAACCCTATCACTCAAAGTCACGCCTAACATACTTCTTAAGGATCGCAAATAATTATTAATTTCTCAAATTATATTTTACATTTATTAATAACTTATAGGGATCAGATTAGTAACCAGAAATCCATAACATCTGCCTACCCAAAGCGTATTACGGGCGAGTGTATTTATTATTTTTTGACATAATTTAACTTTGCAATAATATAACCCTTAATAATAGTAAATTTTTGTTAAAAGATTATAAAAAAAATGTTTTTTCTACTAAACCTTGACATAACCTAATTACCATTTTAACTTAAACAACATTAACCTAATACTGACACCGCCAGTGGGTGGAGGCTAGGCACCGGGAGCCGACTTACTTCCTGACGCAGCTTCTCACAGGGCACGGCTGTTTCGGCCGTTACCTGTGCGTGGTTGTGGGAATTGAGTCGGAACCCGGATGCCACCATTGTGCGACTGGCGACGTGGACACGGCCGAGCACACGCTCGCCGTGTGCACGGGCTGGGACGCCCAACGTGCCACGCTCACTGGCGCGATTGGGCGAGATTTGTCGCTGCCGGCCGTCATACGATCGATGGTCGGCAGCGAACGGAGCTGGGCCGCCGTTGCCTCGTTTGCACACGAGGTGGTGGCGGCCAAAAGAGAGGCCCTGCGGGAACGCGAACGCGCAAGCGAAACGTTGCCTCCCCGCAGGGCCCCAACGAGGGGCCGCAGGCGTGCGAGATACGCCGCGGCCCTACAGCCGTAGCGTGACAGGTCGGGTGATCTGTCGCGCTGAACGTGGCGGATGGCCCCCTTCGTGTGTTCCGAGGGGGGCAGCATCATAGGGTGATGGGAGGGGCTTAACATCTGACCCCTCCCTACACGAGTCGAGCCCCTACCAAGGGGCCCCCCCTAGCCGGGTCGTGGATAAACTTACGTAGATGCCACGGCCCGGTCGGGCGAAGGAGAACACCGCGGGGTTTAGTGGGTAGTCCGGCCCAAATTTAAGGCCGGGAGTCCCACATGAAGCCGTCCTTGTTGCCCCCGCAGCACGGACGGCGAAGTGCGTAAATGCATTCCCCGCGTAAACAAAACAAAAAAAAAAAAAAAAAATACTGACACCGCACCTCATTTTATAGCAAATTATAAAATATAAGGAAGGCTGTACATTAAAGCAAATGCCAACAACAGGACTTATAGAGAACTTAATTTCTTTTCAATTATTTGATTCTGACAGAAGGCTTTCAGTGACTACTACTTTGATGTTAATCCCGCCTCCACCGATCTGGCCATTGATCCTTGGAATAGTTTTAGGACTGTTGATTCTCTCTGCTTTAATCTTCGCTCTGTACAAGGTAATTATAAATATATTGATAAATTTTCACGCAATATTACACAACTATATGTTGACCGCATTCCTTTATCTTTGTCGCTGAAAATTTTTGATGCTCGATTACGCGCATTAAACTTGGAATTATGGTTAACTAAAATGAAAATAGTTAAATGGCAACATGTTGTTTTCGGGATAAAATTTACCTAATACAAGTATCCTTTATTATTTTCTGTATCCCTGCAACAATTTGTGTGCAAAATTTCATGATCGGGTAAGGAATTAAAGCGTAACAAACAAACTCCCATTAACATGTATATGTATAATATATTAGGATTAGACTACGAAAATTATAAATTGATATTATTTACAATTTAAGAGAATCTTGTGATACAAAAAAAATGTAAGCAATAAATTTATGTCATACCACTTCGTGATGCATTGTTGAAACTTTGCTATTGCAGTTAGCGCAGGCGCTTTGAGATGGGATAACTCCAGTTTATTGTTTGCTTGCTCTTTGCTTTGAATCTATACAAACAGAAGCATTTAACGAAAATTAAATAAATAAAGTTATATATGAATGGGCTTGGTGCTGTAACAAAGCATACGTACTCTTTGAAGTTGTTTCTGCCGAGTGCCAGAAAGATCCGCTCTCTGGCGCCCTCATCCAGTAGACCCCCGCAATATAATAAAAATAAATATCTGTTCAACAATGCCCAAATATTTTAAATCCTTACGTATTTACAGTGAAATAAGTTTTTTAACATCAGTGAAATTTTTATATACTCTTTTCTCTTTGTTTCTAGTTCAATTTCTTTAAAAGAGAACAACGAGAGGATCTAAAGAGGCTCCAAGAAGATAGGGAAGGCCATCAACAAGAATTAGACAACCCTGTTGAGGATGATAATATCGCTGTAGGTGATTAAAAAAATGTTAAAACCGGTGATCGAAGATCTGATCATCCGAAATGAGATCGTAAGTTTAATTGATTTAAGAACTGAAATTCATTAAAGATTATTTGGGTATATTTCTGATATTGTGTATATAAAAATAATTTCAATTTTTAAGTCTCTTTTTGTTCCAAGCTAGATACTCGCCCTGTCTTTGCATGGCTAGCGTGTATATGTGATGATGCATGTATATATATTTATAATACAGCAGAATACTTTTTTTGGTATAATCTCTTACGAAACTTGGTTTTCATTAAATAAACTTTAAACTAAACTATTGCCTTTTTTGGTATAGATATACTCGATTCATACCTTACCCATTCGTGTTACCCCAGAAATCCATCTCAACATTCACATTTCTGCCGCATGCACTGTCTTTTCATCCGTTCTTAACAGCCCAACATTCCGGTCCCTACATTATAACGATGCTGAAATAAATTTACTTACATAGTTGAAAGTATAAGTATACCTTCAAAAGTACGTTAGACGTGTCATTGAACGATAGATGAAAATATGATAAAAATAGCGTTATAAGGGAAAAGTGTGGCTTAAAAGTGGACGTTGTGACTAGAATTGAGAAAGGTATGCTTCGGTGGTTCGGGCATGTTGAAAGGATGAATGAAGAGAGAATAACAAAACAAATTTATGTTGCAAAAGTGAGTGGTAGTGTTGGTAGGAGACGCACTGGGAGAACTTACATATATCGATCAGATTAGTGGCTTATTAAAAAGGGCGATATAAGGACAACCCATAACCGACGAGCATGTATGTATGAATATAGAAGTAGCAAGAGGTAGTAGGTGACAGGATCGCGCCAAATGGGAATCCATGAACTCTGCATATCCTTCTGGGTTATAGGCATGAGCGCATATTTAATTTTATATTAATAAAAAAATTAAAAGAACTCAAGCAATAAATTAAATAAACACTGTATACGCATTTTTAAGAATGTTGTTAAATAAAAAAAATTTACATACACAATCAACAATAACAATCAAAAATAATTACATTGCTTAAGTTAGATAGCCAATCATTTAGTTCCTCCGGCTGTTCAAAACATTTCGTATATAATTTATAAAACCTTAGAACCATTTCGAAATTACAAGTCTCGTACCGGACTTTTAGTATACAAAAGTCGACCCAAGAGAGCTATTACAAATATACGATTATTTTTCAACGTAATAGGATGGGAAAAAAACAAAGGAAATCACGAAGATGGGTGTAAAGCCGGTCGAGGCGCGTCATTACCGCGCCCTATTACGTCGAGGGAATTAGAGGCCTTTTTATACGCTATTTTCACTGGGTTATTATAAATTAAATTGGTGTTTAAAAAGACTTAGATTGATACTTAGGGAATGAGGCCGTTGTATTTATTTATTACAGAGTAGGTGAACAATCGTACTAATTCTACTTAATATTATAATTGTGAAAGTTTACATGTATGGATGTTTGTTACTCTTTTACGCAAAAACTACTGAATGGATTTTAATGAAACTTTACAATAATATAGCTTATACATCAGAATAACACATAGGCTGTTAATTATAAAGTTATTGCGTTAATTGTCCAAAATATAACGATAAATGTCAAGTAAAGAGGAAAAATTCCGCCATGTACGTGCTATGGTATGCGCTGTAAAAACCATTACAGTTATGTACACGTATTTAATGTATAATGGTAATGTTTATTTTAAGCAGTCCCACAAAAATCCCGCGACAGCATACATCTATCTTTTATATGTAAGCCATTATCGTCAAAATAGTGAACCATCTGTTAATTATAGGGCGGAACTATGCCAGGCCAGCAAGTTAGAAATATAGGATAAAACAGATAAGAATGATAGGCAGAAAGAACAATGGGTACAATTCACCCAGATGCCAATACTAATCTACAGCAGAAGGTAGCAAAAGAGTAAGCGTCGCCCGATGTTAAGTGATCGCTACCCATGGGCTTCTGCAACAAACAAAAGAGTTGAAGATACCCATGGGCAGACGTTGCCTAACTATAATGGATAAAAGAGATGATAACAGAAAAAAAATATCCCTTTCCCCGTCAAATGAAACCGAAAAGGATGGTTCACTCTAGCGATTCCCAATTCAGGTGATCAGCAACCAATCGACATATCTGGGTCTCCTTCGACACTGGCCGCTATTGGGCTATGTTTCCTCCCCTCACACCAATTTATTTCAAAAAGTCTGGTTGGTTTAATGGAGTGTACTCTAGTTCAAACTTCAAACGGTGGACCGATGGTCTGGTCAAAGTTGCTGGTGCCCACTGGATGAGGTTGGCAGAGGATCGATCTTTGTGGCAATCAGAGAGGCCTACGTCCAACAGTGGACAAAAAGACGACGATTAAAAAATTGTAAAACTGGGAACACAATAGATGCAATTAAACCAAAAATCTACCATATCAATATAATTTAAGATTCAACTCAATGCTGGATGTATGTATGGAAGGGAACAATTATATAAAAATAAAGCCTTTTTTAGTATGTTTCCCCACTGCAGGCCTCATCTCAGAGAGGGGGAAGAATTACTTTATCCTAATAGAGGCCTTACGGATTCAAAAAGTCCAAGAATACGCTTCACCTAGGTACGTTCGTGTTTTACAAAAGTAAACATCATTGAATAGTGTGACTCCACGTCTGCTGTCTGGTAGGGGAGCATTATGAACTAAAGGAAATGAGACGTCAACTAAACTGCACATGTTACGATCCAGTTAACTGGGGTCCATGTGGTATATTCTGCGATTTAAATAGTAATTTTGGTTGTAACAAATATGAATACACTATGATCCAACAATTGTGGCAGAGCCCATATCAACAATATGTTAAATATTGCCGAAGGCCCAATTCTACTCCTGTTCCCCTTCCCATCTATTTTTAATAAGAAAAGCATGTAAAGGAGAGAAGAACGGAGAGGCGATCAGTATGCCTCTGTCCATTAAAGGTCCACGCATCTGCAGCTCGTTAGCTTGTTGCAGATGCTTACGGGTGGCAAACACCTGAAGTCGGATGTACCGCTTGCTTGTTTGCTTATACCTTATAAAAAATCCTCAGTGATATTTTGCAAAAAGATGAACATGCTCCAGCGTATGTTGGAACAGTGCTTAGTCATTTTTGTGAACTATTTATATCGTGCTAAGTGTAATAAATTTATAGGGATTCCTCTTCAAATTTAAAACATAAATGGAGTTGGACTATCATCGGAAATTAGAGCTTTTTGTTTACCATACTGCGAGTCCGGTGCTCCATCAATTATGTGTATACGATTTCTACACCGCCGAGTTTCCAACATGACGGATGGATGGATGCATATCATACTATGAAGCGGGTTTTTTTGTCATGTCTGGAAGAAGCTTCGTAATGGAGCTGGATTACAAAACCTCCATGAGTTTTTGTTAGATTAAAAAAAATGCGAGACCTGGCGCTTACTATGCCGTTAATCCACGCCATCAAATACCACAATACCGATAATTATGACCACAGCCCGCAACGACATTAGTTGCACGAATGGGCCGGCTTGACCATTGAAATACCACGACCTCACTGAAGACAGGTGTCAAGTAGATGTACTCTGCGCTTAATCTGATAAGTGAGGTGCCGGACCTAATTTCAGTCCTCTTCCCCTTCCCACCCTTTTTTATAAGGATAGGACGGTAAAGGAAGAAAAAGAAGAAGAAGAGGAAGAAGCACAGGGAGGAGGTTAACGGGGAAAAGGAAATATCCTCTTTCCTGTCTATGCCCTATCCATTAAAGGTAGGCAACGCATGTGCAACACATTTGCCTGTTGCGGATGTCTATGGGTAGTGTTCACTTAACATCAGGTGATCCGCTTGCTCGTTTGCCAACTCACATAAAAAAAATATGAGGTGCAGGTTCAGCGTTCACTTTAAATTATAAAAATATAACTGACATAGAATATTAATTTCGGACAACAAATTGCAGAATGGGACGTTGGACATGATTGAGATGAATTGGTTACAACGTATTTGTTCGTACGATATGTTACATATTAGACACACTCAATATTTTTAGTGCATCAATATAATAATTACGTCAATTCAAGTTGTCAGTGTCGTTGTCAGGATTGTCATTTGTTTCTTTCATTGTGTTTGTTAAATTCACTGCTGTGTGTGTTTACTACCAGTTATGCTGTACTCAGATTTTATTTATTTCAGATAAATATTGTACGCAGTACAAAGGTAAATAAACGTTTTTAATAATAAGGTTTATCGATATAAAATTGAGAGGTCTATTGCTCTTATCGGTGGAGCAATTTCCAATCCTCCCTGTATTGTGTCTTCCTCTTCACTTCCTGATACGATACTACATCTGCTTTCTGTTTTATTTGTTGCATTAATGATGTTATAAGATCGTCATGTCGGATCAGATGACCCAACATTTTACACCTTGTGTCATGGGGGAAATCTTCTGAAGATATCCTGTCCTCTGGGGGAAGGGCAGGATTATATGGGATTCGACCCACTAAAACCACCTCAGTAGTCACCTTCGGGTGCAAGAGGGATCTCCAACGGAACGCACCGGTGCCCCTCAGCACTATGCCTTAGCACAATGACATCTATTATATATTCTACCAATGTCCTTTGTTCTCCCACTCTGTCTTAGACTTCCTCATTTGATACTTTCTCAATCCAACTAATTGTTTTACTTCTCCTCCAACACTATATCTAAAAGGCCTCCAGGGTTTCCTAACTCCCTCTTAGTCAACGTGCATGTTACGCATTTATATAATGTCATAATAACTTACATGAATTTATTAAATGCCTGTCAGCAAAAAAGAAAATTTAAAATTTCCGACTAAATTATCACTAAGACTTCGATGTATCCAATCTCGTATAAATCCATCCATCCATCCCTTCTGAACGGCTCGAAAGCACTCGCTGTGCGATTTAAATCAAAAAGCTCCCGATTTTCGTCAGGATAAAATTCTCAAGCGACGCTATAAACTCACTGGAGCTGAGAAACGATTATTACGAGGGACACACGGATGTAGCCTTCCACTAACGAAAATACAATCTTTTTAATAATACCTAGAGAGATTTTAAAGTAAGAATGAGTTAGTAAATAACTGTCTATTGTGAATGTGTTTTCTAATTAAGAATTTAATTCATGTGACTAACAAATCTATTTAGGCTTAACTCAAATCGGTTGAAAAGTGGTACCTTTTAAATCTTAGTTGATATGCATATTCCCAAGTAGTTCTTTTAATTAATAGAGATGCATCGATACACCTTTTTGCCGATACGATACCGATACTCTTATATATCGGTGATACTAATGCCAATACCGATACGCTTAGTGAATTTTAAATTAATATTCTTCTTCTTTTTATTGGTCGCTTCACTCTTCACAGAGACGTCGTGGTTACCACGCTTGGAGGTACTAGAACTAACATAGGATAATTTATGAAAACAATTGTGTATAAAAAGCGAAGTATGTATGTTGACCTATAGACTCCGAAACGGCTGGACCGATTTCGATTAAATTTACAGGGATTATCCAGATTGGCACAGCGGGTCTTCCTGTGTTTGGTAGCGATCGCATCAACATAATTAGTGGTACCCGGGCGAAGCCGGGTACCTAGTATTATATGAAAAAATCATACAACTTAGCTATTATAACAGAATCAATTTTGCTATCCGTCGAATATTTTTGTGCCACGAACAGGGAGAATTTCTTCGATAACCAAAAATATGTCGCGCTTATTATATTTTTATGTTTCCAACGTTTCAAGCACTTCACAGCCCTCATTGATGGTCACAGGTTGTTTGTGTGTACTCTCTTATATAGGTGACTTAAAACAAAAACAATAACAAATCCGTAAAATTAGTTGAATATCAAATTTTTTAACTTTCATATAACGTATGTATGCTTGGTATTTTCGCCAGCAATGATACTCGTGAAATAATTTTTTCTCAGATAAATGCACGAATGTATTGTTATTGTATTTAATACGTTTTGGAGAATTTCCGTCACTGCTGCCGCGGCCATTTTGAAACAGATTTTATAAACATTTTGCAATTTCCTTTTTCAAATTTGTCATTTCCCTAAATCTGATTAGCGTAAGACAAGGAGCAGGTTTTCAATTAGGTGTTAATATTATATGGATATATGCCAAATATGGGAAATTAAGTTGTGCGTACAAAAAATTTAAATAAAACTCATGTGTTGTAAAGTTGGACGGTCATTCATGTTGACATTGATGGCAAGAAAAATTGATAAGTCGTTTATTCTTTTTCCACAATCGATCGTTTTGCACACAATAAATGAAGGAATAATGAACACGATTGTTGCCCAAACTAGGGATGACCCAGGCCTTCGCCCCACAGATCATAACTTCGTACCAGCGATTTTAATATTATTTTTTTCCAGATTTTCAATTTTTAGATGATACTAATAATATTTACTGTGACTACTGTTAGTAACTTAGAAAATAAAGTGACAAATATTTAAAAAAAAATCCTATTTACAATTTGTACGTACTATCATGTCTATAGGATGCTTTAACAAAGGCGTGTCAAACTTACTCGATAGAATTTACAGGATGCTATTGGAATGTAATGTTTTACAAGCGAAATTTGAACTAAACAAATTAAATATTGTGTTTCCAGCCTCATATTATTCACAGCATTCACATAAAATCTAGTTAACTTCGGCCATTTATTCATTAGCTTCTTGTTCTGTTGAAAAATTGAAAATACAGATTTCAGTCGCTCTGCCGTCTCTTAATACATTATTGTTAAACGCTTAACAAGCCACGTTTATGAGTTTTTTTGTTATATGTTATTACTTTGTGTATGGTTACATAGATTTTTTAACATATTAAAATTCAATCCGACAAACAAAGCGACATCTAGTTATCTAACTGAAAACTATGAACAATAAATGAGATGTTGAATACTTCAAACTTGTTTCTTAGTTCTTCATGAATGCCAATAGATGACACTTTTTTATAAAAACAAATTCATGTATTTTGTTAGGTGTTTTTTTGTTTAGAATTACTATATTCCACATAAACATGAAAATATAAACAAAAAAATTCCCTAGAATTTATTTTCACGCAACATTAACATACTTGAATAGCAGAAATGGCTATTTACATTGTAATGTATTTGTATTTTATTGTTAAAGGCATTATATATATTAATACAAAATGTATGTAAGACAAGATATGTGTGTACAGGTGTTATGGAAACAAAATAGCGGTGAATTTATTTATTACCAAGAATGTAAATATATACACCATAACAATAAAAACCATACGGACGTACAAACGACAAAGGAGAAGCAGTAAACTTTGTTATTTCTAGCTTAAATAATATAGACTATTTACTATTTAGGTAAACCATATAATTTTAATTAAAAAACCACGTAACTCTAACATACATTTTTTTATTTAACTTTATTAATTTGTAAAAATTAAATGTACCACAATAAAATTTTAATGATTTCACTTGAACAATATCTCATTTATATACAACATTTTTTTAAATAATGTATAAATGGACATATTCTATCTGCATTTGTCTTCCAGTTAAAATTCCACGTGAAGTAGATTTGAGTTTTTTTAAATTTTAAATTATATTGACGGATTGTTTATTTAATCATGACTGTGATAAAGTTAAGACAGTTGTCGGTTTTATTTAGATTGAGATAATACTTTCATTGCGATGAGATTCAGATACTATTATGTTATTTTTATGATTAACTTAGGTAAATTCATATAAAGAATGAATTAATTTATAAGCACTCATGATTTAAAAATTAAATCATATTGTAAGCCTACATTTTACACAAACCCATAGTAATTATTTTATTTAAATGTATTTTTACACTCTTTCTTTTCTATTTGAAGACTTTTCCCTTTGAGTACATCTTACGAATGAGGAAATCATAACGTCCAGAGCGCTGTGATCGCGCCCTATAATAAAAGTTCGATAAATAATAGTACCCGATTGAAATAACCTTGATCAACAAGATGCAGTCCGAATGCAGTTGGCAAGCGCCATCATCCCAAGACGTTACAACGTGTTGAAAGTATAAAAATAAAAAAAAAGATTATAATTGGCCAGTTTGAGGAAGTTTGAATTTAGAACTGTCAAAATATTTAATCTGTAAACTATTTGTTGCAATCAGTTGTGTTTAGGATTCCATAGACTTTTTTTGTCGTTTTCGTCAATTAAAATAAAATATTTAAGTGCTCTGTGGTTTTTGTGCGTTACATCATTTCATAACAAATTATTTTTCTTAGACGCATCATTCAAATACTTCAAAATTAAACAAATCAAAGGTAAGTTTATTATAATTTTTATTTAAACAGTAACATTAAAATATACTCTGCCGTTTTACATACAGTAATTATATTAACTTTTATTCATATATTATATTGCTACAATTTCTAAAAAATATAAGACATATATAATATTTTATTATAATATGTATATTAAAAATATGAACTTGTGTAATTGTAAGTCTTGCAAACTGACGATCGGATTTTGATCGCCAGTTTTAGTACTGTGTTATTGTCTCGGCTAATTAATTACAAGCGTTGATTTTTGGCGATAGGCACGCGTATGTTGACGATTCTATCTCTGTGACCTTATTAATTGTGCTTAAGAAGTCTCATGTTTACAATTTTTATAAATCATTACTAAAATGTACATACTTCTAATACGATCGAAACATTAATGTCTGTGTTTATGTTATCTGTAATTTCTTATATTAAACGAACATATATCATGTTGTAAGACAAAATTATTTATCCGTTAAAACCATGGCTATTTTAGTTAGTAACAAGTGAATAACCTACTTAAAACAGTTGCTTTAAAAGATTATTTACAGTAATAGTTATACTTTAATATACTATAATGATAATTTAATTTGTTCAAGTCAATAGAAGGTGACATATCGATCGTCATTGAAGTCATTGGTAAATGATTTGTAGGCACCGTTCGGGTTCACTAACCGACGAGACAAGAGGACGTTGACCTCAGGTTAAGTGATACACCGAACTCCGCCTGCGAACTGCGAATGGAACCGCAAAGAAATGTATTGGTGACGAAATCGACTTACACTAGACTTGTACCCAATATAATTGCGCCCGTAATGATCCAGTTAAATATTTGAACAATTGGTTTTGAAAAAGTCGATTGTATCAAAATATAACAAGTATATAGCAATATTGGCGAAGGAAAAGCTAAATTCAGTTACGATTTTTCGTTATTCGATAAAATCTCGCTGCGTGATGGCAGCGCCATCTACTGTTTTCAATTGTGAATCTAAACCACCCCAGTATCACACGGTCACAAGATCTAATCAAAATCATAAATTTGCTTTCGCTTCATCCATTATTTCGTAATTCTCGTATTATCGAAGCATACCATTCCCAATTCTTTGAACATCCACATTTAAGCCACACTTTTCCCTTATAACGCTTTATAATCCTATCATTCAAAATCACGCCTAACATCAATAACATAATTGCATCTCATGCTTTTCCTGCCAAACCCAGCTCTCACTTCCATTGTTCATTTACATTAATTGTCATTTATTTATATTTCTAAATCTTTAGGTGAACTCAACATAGCTCACACTTAATAACATTGTTATTTTTTTTCCTAACACATATATAGGTCTATTTTTAAGAGCCTTCGACTTTCTCATTCGATAACTACCAAAACCCATTAATAAATATAAGAATTTTACGATATAACGTTTAAAAAAGAGTGGTTTCAACTACTCTCATTCGTTTTTACCATAAAATAAATCCTAACCTGCATTTTGACAGCTGTCAAATGAAAATATTTAATTTCTCTCTCCCACCTCACCGTTCGAGCAATTGTTTCTTATTTCGATCACTCTTTTTCTAAAATCTACCCACTGTACCATCACTATACATCTTAGACTTTGGTTACAACACATTTCTTATTAGATTTCGTTACGTAGGTGTTACACTTTATTTCCAGATTTGTTATTCGATAGTATTTTGGCGTACAGATCTACCACCTGCCGTATAAATCATGCGTCTAAGGCTCAAATTCGTTAGTAATGTACACCTTCCACTGAAGCCAATAGCTTTATTTCCAAACGTTAATGGGGATGCGTTTAAATATTAAATATGAAAGATGACATTAATTCATACAAATAACCCTTAAAAATATTGGTATATTTATACAGACAAATAAAGAAAATAATGTTATACAGAAGGACTTCCTACAGTAGGTATTATATACATTTAATTACGTCAACGAGCGAATGTGAACCGTCACCAACATATTATGTCACAGACCGATTGTGAACCGATACCGACATATTATGTCACAGACCGATTGTGACCAACACTCACATAATTACGTCACCGACCGATTGTGAATATATACATAAGTAGGAAAAAGGGCAAAGGGCGAAATCCCTTTTGCAAGCGTACGCCTGGTGCTAAGTGAACGCTGCCCATAGACATCTGCAACAGGCGAATGTGTTGCAGATGCGTTGCCTACCTTTAATGGACAGAGGAGGGCATAGCCAGGAAAAAGCATATTTCTTTTTCCCGTTAACCCTCTCCCTGACCAATCCTCTTCCCATTCCCATCCTATCCTTATGAGGAAAGGGTGAGAAGGGGAAGAGGATCAAAATTAGGCCTCCGGCACCTCACTCATCAGACGAAACACAGAATCCTTCTACTTCACGCCTGTTTTCTGTGAGGTCGTGGTATTTCACCGGTCGAGCCGGCCCATTCGTGCAACAGATGTTGTTGTTGCGGGCTTTACCACTGTTGCAATCGCAAATGCAAGCAATCGAATGAATTTATTAAACTGCATTTCGGGTCCTTGATTAGTATCTGCGTAACATGTTTTATAATTAAAAATTAAAACCAAGGCCAACCAAAGCATGACAATAAAATTAATTCAGAAACCTGTTCACTATCAATAATTGTATTTATTGTTGCTATATTTTACATTTAATTTAAATAAATAATGTTTCTAATTACTACCTGATAATGAACAAGCCTCCAGCAAAAAAGAAAGACGCTTTCCAGAACAGAATAATATTTAATGTGTGCAGGCTTATTCTAAGTAAAATTCTGTGATTTATTCATTTTGTTACACAATTACAATATTGTACTATTTTAAAATGTGCTTCTGTGTGTGTGGATGTCCCGTTATAACAGAACGGATTGTCAGATCTCAATGAATATTAGTATATTTATATCAATTTTTGCTATGTAACAAGAACACGTGATTGCGCAAAGCCTAATAAAATGTTCTATCTGTCTGTCTGTCTAGTCTTAGAACGGCTTGACTGACATAAATAAGGGATGACAAGAAACATCATTTGATATATTAACTACCATGGTAATGTGAATTAATGATTTGAGGGGAATATATAAAAATCCTTTCTTAGTTCTCGCTTCCGCAATAACAGAAATCTCTGTGCAAAGTTTCAAGTCTCTGGGCCTAGTCGCTTGGGCTGTCATATCAGTCAGTTAGTTTCTTGTTTTATATAATTACTAGTGATCCGCCCCGGCTTCGCCCGGGTAGCCGTTTCGGAATCTATTCAAGATTATAATCTCTCCCTATACAAAATTTCATCCAGATCCGTTCAGCCGTTTTTGAGTGAAAGAGTAACAAACATCCATACATCCATTTTTTTCATAAAAAAGTATCCTATAGTACCTCTAATACCTCCAAGAATATGTGTACAAAGTTTCATGATGATCGGTTGAGTAGTTTTCGCGTGAAAGCGTAACAAACAAACTTACATTCACATTTATAATATTAGTAGGTTAAATATATGTTGTGGTATATTTAACAATATTTGGCAGTTCGAGTTTTGACACAGTAAGAATGTCAGTACCGGCACAACTATAACTTTGACTACCCCCTTTAATTAACAGGATTATTATGATGAACTAAATAATTAAGTGAATAAAACGGCTTTACGCAAGTTCGCGTACATCGGTGTTGGGGCCGACAAGTTTCGGACCCGTCGGTGTTCCTTCAGGGTGAGTGGGATTATTTCGGGGGCGTGTCCCTTGTCCGTACCAATACCGGTGTACGCGAACGTGCTTAAAACACTTTTATTTATTTAATTACTTACCACCTTAAGGGTTTTATTTAATATTACATATTAAGATGATTAAAGAAAATTTGCTTATTCTAATATGAATCGATAAATCACGTGAATGAGATTTTTTTAAAGTAAATCGCTATAAGCCGTGAGCGACATTTTTGTTTTTTTAGAGCCTTAATGTTTACGTTGACATTATAATTACAGCTTATCTTATCTTTTGTTTTAATGTGCAATTTGTAAGGCATGTGTTTTATAACATTATTTTCATTTCGACAACATAACAACATAGTCGCATTTCAGTTTATATCGAAGACTGAAAATTATAGAAGCAAGGATAAAATTAATAAGGAAAATAATGAAAGTTAAGACGTCAAGCTAACTATAAACGTATAATTTTGATAAAGAAATTATAGTGGAAACATTCGAAAGGTAATAAATTGAATTACGATTTAATTTAATTTAAATATCAGGTCACATTGCACATTACGTTACGGTGGACTGGAGTTTGTATATCAAGGAACTATCGTCTTTATTACAATGCAGTAAGGTGTAAAATGCGAGATGTAAAAGAACTATTCTTTGTGTATTTGTCTCTGAAGTAATGTGAGGTTCATCTTTGACGTATCTACCTATTTATAGACAGTCGGTGACGTTTCCTACATAATCCACCCACGTACACGATTTAAAATAGAAAAAGAGCATAGACAAAACGCATATTTTGTTCACAGGTTATTTTAACAAACATCGCGATAATCGATGGATGCGCGCGCAAATTCAAATATGGCTTCCGTTTCTCTATCGGAATATTTTGTTCTTGTCTTCATTTAGTAACACGCGATCCATGGCTTCGTTATAACGCGTTTTTTAATATACTTAAGTAGCCAACGCCGCGTTGTACTAACTACATTGGGTTTATTTATCAAATAAATTTACATCGCAATCGTTTAAATTGTATTGAATAAGATCCGATTATATTTTATTTAATATATTCGAGAAATTGGCGAATAATCGAGGGGAATATAAAAGGGGTCTAAGTTTTAGCGTGATTGTATATACAATTTGCCATATAATTGGTCATAAAGGCTAATTTAAAGCAACCAGATCAAAGATCTGGCTTTCAAATACGAATAACCAAGTTATGGAGAAAGGTGCGCGCCTTTCAGAGTACCTTTTTGCGACGATGGGCTCGGGAGACCGAGGGCCGAAGACCACGGAAGACCGATGCGCGTCGGTCGAGCCCACGGGTCTCAAGAAATGTCTGGTGGACAATGCTATGCTGTTTATCACATTAGTGGGAGTGCTCGCCGGTGTTACAATAGGTAAGTCTTTAGTCTGGTATAAAAAAGGTCAATCTAAAATTAATTTCCCACATTTTTTTAAAACACATAAATATTATATTTTTATCTAAATTCACTGCTACTTACGTATTATGCAATTTATCATTAAAATTAATGATTCAGACATCATTTTAAATATAATTAACAAGAGTGGAGCCCACAATAACATTTGTTGCACGAATGGGCCGGTTCGACTAGTAAAACGCACGATCTCACAGTAGGTGTGAAGCAGAAGTATTCTGCGCTTCGTTTGATGAGTGAGGTGCCGGTGGCCTGATTCTAGTCTTTTCCCCTTCAAACAACAACAATAAACAATATACAAATACAGTACATATACGATTTTGATAGGACCGAATCTGTTTTGTAAAATGCTGAAATTGATGTGTAAGGTCCAAATTTTAAATTTAAACCCTAAAATATCAAAGTTATATTCTTAATTTACAATGATAATTAAAGAAATAGTTTTAGCTTTGTATTTTTTTACGGAACCTGATATTGACCTCTTAGACCTCTACCATAAGCATCCGCAACTAGCAAATGAGTTTTTAATCTTAATGGACGGAGGAAAAGATAGACAGAAAAAAGGATATTTCCTTTTCCCCATTTATCTCCTCTCAGTCTAAGCCTCTTCCTCTTTCCATCCCATCCCATCCTTATTAGGAAAAGTTGGGAAAGTATAGAGGACTGAAATCA
This sequence comes from Papilio elwesi, assembly GCA_029849275.1. Classification (NCBI taxonomy): domain Eukaryota; kingdom Metazoa; phylum Arthropoda; class Insecta; order Lepidoptera; family Papilionidae; genus Papilio; species Papilio elwesi. Next base: position 11,645,244 of record CM056693.1, on the reverse strand, counting down.
TTTGTGATCTTATCAGAAACCTATAATACCATTTGAGAATAAAAACATTGTAAGGTTCAGCCTTTTTATAGCTAAAAATAACATGTATTATGATATAAAATGTAAAACACAAAAAATCTGTTATTACAGGTTCGGTCTATTTCACGCAATTGTTTTTAAGTTTAAGATTTGTTTGTCATGTTGATATGGTTGACATGAGTTAACTAAATAACATTTAACACGAGCAACTAGTAATTTATATTTATAAATGATAAGTAGTAACTTCGCAAAATTACGTAATTTTATATAAATAATTTATAATTTTATAACATAGCACTAATCTGTATAATTTATTATTGGGGCACTGTAAGTTATATACATAAATATTCGCCATCATAGTGTGTTAATCAGTTAAAGATACATAAATATTGGCGATGCGTACGCGTTAATAAGTTAGATACTTAAATATTCACTATCATAAGTATACGCGTTTTACTAGATGCAGAAGCTGCTGTAACATTTATGCGATCAAGTTACCTAGCGTAAAACAAAGTATATCTAATTTATACCAAATGCGTTAAAACTATTTATTTTGACATGAAATATTAAATACCTAACATAGAATGCAATTTTTGATTCGGTAACCACGACCTTTTATGATACAGGCGTGAAGTATTTGTACTTCTTCCCCTACCCTTCCGTCTGATATGGCCAAGTACAGGTGGATCGTACGTAGGTAGGCCTCCCACAAGATGAACCGATGATCTCAAGGTCTCCTAATGGAAGATTGCCATAGTCCATGAGACTAGGACGGCAAAGGGACCGATTTTTATTGCGATCAATGGATTAAGCCTTCGCCCAGCAGTGGCAAATCGATTTCGTCAGATAAGACCTCATCTCTTTTTTAACCATTCGAATCCTCTTGTCCATATGTACTCCCCTATTTAAAGTCTAGCAACGCATACGTAATTATTTCGATTGCTATGGATGGTGTTTACATCGGATTTACTTTATCAAATTACCCGCTGTCCCAGTTGTCCGACGGAAAGTTCGCGGCGCGATACTATACAACATGGACTGACCACGCTCGATACTTGTAGCGTATGATTGTAACGATGTCTTCGCTTGCAGGTTTTGGTCTACGACCGTATCATCTTGGCCCGGATATGCTAATGGTAATTTCTTACCCGGGGGAAATCTTCATGAGATTGCTGAAACTGATGATTCTACCATTAATTATAGCCAGTTTGATAGCTGGTTCTGCCAGTTTGAACGCCAAGATGAGTGGAAAGATTGCGGTTAGAACTCTACTTTACTTCATCCTAACTTCCCTCTTCAATGCGTTCCTCGGTATTTTACTGGCTGTGATGATACACCCGGGTAAGCCGGAGCTGCGAGGCCGGTCAAACGGGATGCAGGATCGACGGGATCACAGCATCTTGGATAGTTTCTTTGATATTGGTCGGTGAGTTATTTATTTTTTTGATACCTCTAAATATTTATGATTAGCATATACTTGCATTAATTAAACCTACCTAATGTTTGATTACAAATTAAAATACCATCTGACGTTTTGCATATGATGACCTAATGTACATTTGATCCTAAATTGGTTCAGGGAATGCATATAAGTTAGTATTGCCCTTATCTGATGAGGTCGGTCATTTACACTCCGGGGAACGATCTTTGTGGCGAATCATGGGGGAGGCCTAGGCCTATGTCCGAGCAGTGGGTACTAAAATGTTGTTTATGTTTAATTTTGGTATAAAAGAGGGAAAAACAAAAGAAATATTATTTTTACGGTTGATATAATAGGCTGAAAGCTACAACATATCACAACAAATTGTATGTCACTAGGAATCTCTCCGCTAGTGAGGTCATTTGAATAACTACTACACCACTCACCACTGACTGTGATATAGAATTAAGAATACGAATTATGAATAATAACGACTGATAATAGTTCTAAGACGAAAACATAATTTATGATTAACGAGATGGAAAAAAAATGTTGAAAACAATATTTCCTACCAATGATATTATATTACAATACGGCTAAATAAGTCAGAGAATCAGTGCCTAACATCCCTCTAGAAATAATTCCACTGTCTAAATAAAACTTTTTGATTTCAGAAATATATTTCCCGATAACATAGTGCAAGCGACTTTCCAACAGTCGCACACCGTGTATACTCGGCCGGCGACTTTGATCACTAGCAATTTAACTAGTAACGACACGGTGCCAGCACTCGTCAGAGTTGTTTCCGAAAGGTATATCTTTTGTCTCTACAATTTAATAATTCCTACCTTTAGTTTTCTGTTGTACAAAAACTGAAGCGAAATATTTGAATAAGAAGGTGCTACACAGTTTCAACAGGGCCATAACTATTCCGTGACAGCACGCGATGCTGGGGCGACTCGACCAGTAAAATAACACCAACTTACAGATTAAGTAAATATACACTCTCGCCTGTAACCCAGAGAGGCAGCAGTAGGCAGAGATCACGGATTTCCTTTTGGCGCGATCCTGGTACACCTCTCTCGCTTCATCTACATTCACACGCATACAACCATAAAAGAGAAAGATAATTTAATGTGCATAAAACTTTCGAACACCTTAGGTACCTACTACAAGCATTTTTTTATATAGAACAACATGGCAAACGAGTAAACGGATTAGCCAATGTTAAGTCCACAAGACATGGTCACCCCTGCAACAATAAAGTGTGTTGCAGATGCCTTGCCTATCCTTAATGGGTAGAATAGGGGATTAACGGAAAAGAGGATATTTTCTTTTCCTATACATCCCCTCCCCCGTCAAATCCCTTCCGATTCTTACCTTATCAGAAAAGGATAGGAGACAGAGGATTAAGCCTCCAGCACCTCACTCATCACACGAAACGCAGAAATACTTCTACCACACGCCTGTCTTCTGTGAGGATGTGATATTTCACCGGTCGTGTCGCCCTATTCGAGCAACAGATGATGATTTTGGGAGCTCAATCACAGATAAAATATTTGATCGTAGTTTAAACTAAAAGATAAAAAACCGGCCAAGTGCGATTCGGCCTCGCGCACGAAGGGTTCCGTATCTATAATAATTTAACAATTCTACTTGACTATTACAATTTTAAATGAATGATTATGAATAAATCGTCGTAACGTACGAAAGTTGATTTAAAATACCTTTGACAATAGCGCCATCTCTTGTTCACACGATTTAAGGACTTATCGAACAATACTGTGTAATTTATTTGATCCATTTTATACGATACGTTGACGGATGTCTCTTGCTATACACAAATAAAAAAATACACAATATAAGAAACTATTTTTTATAATAATGACGAATGATTTATATATAAGGAGCACCCATAACCGACGAGCATGTATGCGTAGATGTATGAATGTAGAAGAAGCGAGAGAGGTGTACCAGGATCGCGCCAAATGGAAATCAATGATCTCTGCCTACCCCTCTGGGTTACAGGCGTGAGCGCATATTTATTTATTTATTTAATTATAAAAAGGTAGTTTCAATCAAATTAATAATTTTAGTGCAGCTTGATTTTTCGACTATATTCTATTATAAAATCTTATAATTAGATGAGTCGTAGAAACAATCTTGTAAATTTAGAAAAAAATTACGACAACGCGACGAATGGAAAGTATTACATTTGTGTGTTTTTCGCACATTTTTACTAAATAAAGAGCGCCGTTTAGTAGGTGTAAGTGATACGTTCAAGGAAACCGTCGATAAAATAATCCAAAATTGGAAAACGTTCAGTATGTTGATTGAACATTGAAATTGATGCCACATTTTTCTTCAAGCACACCCAGGTGACAGACAAACAACGGAGGTAATAATAGTGTTCCCGTTTTACCCTTTGGGTGCGGAACCCCAAAAAAATACATACACAATATATTTTATAATATTTATTCGCGATATCCATTTAAATTGTATTGAATTTGCAGAGATATCCTCATCGTTTCGCATAAATTAAACCCTGACAACAAATGGTATTATTGTGATATTTTCTTTGATTCAGAAAGTACTTAATATTTGACCATCGTACTACGCATCAATTCCAACTACATAAATATTATTCAAGATTTCAGTGTTGCGCTGGCGACTGGCCACACAATCTTCAAGGAAAAGTTTATTTCAAAGATAACAGTTTTTAAATAAACTTTACTTTCCTCTCGATTCTGCTAAGTTATATGATATAAATTAAGTTTCTATGATTCTTCTTTGAATTTCAGGGCTGGAACGAACACGTTAGGATTGGTCTTCTTTTGTTTGGTCTTTGGCAGCGTGCTTGGAAGTCTAGGGCCCAAGGGTCAAGTGGTGATAAACTTCTTCCAAGCAATCTTCGAGGTGATAATGAAGATGGTGACAGGTGTCATGTGGTTCACTCCGATAGGAGTGAGCAGTATCATCGCCGGCAAGATACTGGGAGTCAGTGATGTAGGTAAAGTATCACAAACTTTTTGGTATCGATTGAAATTAAAGTTTACATTCTAGAAAAAGTCATTTACTTTAATTCATATCCGGGAATGGTGTAAACTCTTGTCTCCTTATAAAAACAAGTGTCTGAGTAGTGTGTTATTCGTATTCCATAATATGACTGATGGTAACATTAATGCCGTTGAGGTGCATTCTCCTGGGACGTCCCCTGTCAACGCTGCCACATCGCAACATAGATTTCACCACTTCATTCATCCTTTCAACATACCTTTCTCAATTCTAGTTACAGCATCCACTCTTAAGCCACACTTTCCCTTATAACGCTACATCCTATCAATTCAAAGGCACGCCTAACATACTTTTAAGGCATCGCATCTCAACGTAGAGGTTTCTAACTAACGCGGCCATAATTTAAAGTGGGGACTAGTAGCATTGTACATGACAGACTTTCACACACACATTATTGTTTTCTGGCTACAACTCTACTCCCTACTGACGCAGCCACGTTCATTTTACATCTTTCGAAATCTCTAACATGCCTACTCTCTTCTGAAATACATCCTAAATATACAAATTGTTCAACCTACTTCTGTACCGAATACAGTCTTGTTTAACAAAAGACACAACGTTTGTGTATTTTTATTTTATTACTTGACTTCTAAGGTAAACATTTTCCAACAGTCCAAATGTTGTCCCAGCTGGCGTGGTTCATAATGACGGTGACGATCGGCGTGTTCCTGTACCAGCTGGTCATCATGCAGCTCATATACTTCGTGTTCCTGCGCAGGAACCCGTACAAATTCTACTTCGGCTTGTCGCATGCGATGCTCACGGCTGCCGCTACCGCTTCTGCGTGAGTATTTCTTCATATTAGTCTAAATATTTATAGTAGAATTATGATTATTTTAATTCCAAAATGTAAGTAATAATTGTGTACTTTGCATATTTTTTTTATTTATTTAATCTGGTGTAAGTTCCATCTGCACGAGGCTTACTGTTGGTTGTATCGTTGCGAATCATCTTCATTTGAAAATAATATAATGATTCAATTATTACTTTATAATATTATTGACATCAAATCAATTGTATTTGACACTTGAGACGTTATATATTTTAAATAATTTTAAGCTACCAAACTCGCTACATCCAACTAAGAAATGATAATCCAGGTATATAAATCTCCTATTAGTTTATAAACACTAATGGATAAGCGTGTATTTAAAGTTAGAATATATTTGATGTCCAGGGCTGCAGCACTCCCGGTAACATTCCGCAGTATGGAAGGTCCTCTGCAGATAGACCCGCGCATAACCCGCTTCGTGCTTCCCATCGGCTGTAACATCAACATGGACGGCACCGCGCTCTTCCTGTCCGTCTCCAGTCTATTTATATGTCAGATGAACGACATGGATCTCGGTTTTCCTCAGTATGCTGCTGTACTGTAAGTTAGAAGGAATGGAATGTTTCCCATGTTTCCCAGGTTCCGATCTCATTGGAATTATTACTATAAACGCTTTCCTATCTTTTATATCCAGCAGGATTAATAACCTGAAGCCTGGACGAATGGACAGTTTAAGAAGACTTATTAGATCATCATCACATCATAGGTAGTCACTTTTTATAGGAAAACGGAACAAAGGAGCAGCGGGTCGCCTAAAGATGTGATCACTACTGCCTTTGACACAACGCCTGAGGAAGTGCCGATGCGCTACCGGCCTGTACACTTCATCACCAATAAAATAACCCTCTTCTCGAGGGCAACAAACACATTTACGACGCACAGTTGTAACCAAATTAGTCTAGAATTCCCAGATCACGTCATGTAAAAATCCGTATACTTCAGAGAGACTTGCGAAGAACTTTAGGCTGGGCTGTTACCCAAGCAACAGATGTACCTTGAAGTGTTTATAACTTGTCAATAACAAAATCGATGAGAGTTATTCTGACACATAGATTGTCGGCAACGGCGGCGTCGCTGTCGTCTGCGTCGGTGCCGTCCGCGGCGATGGTGCTCCTGCTCGTGGTGCTGGCCACGGTGGACGCGCCTACTCAAGACGTGTCGCTGCTGTTCGCTGTCGACTGGCTTGTGTGAGTTATCATATCATTTTCATGTCCTTGTTTTTTTTGTAATAGAATAAGGTGGCAAACGAGCCAGCGGATCACCATGTAAAGTGAGCGCTACCCATAGACATCCGCAACAAGCAAATGTGTTGCAGATGCGTTGCCTACCTTTAATTGACAGAGGAGGTCATAGACAGGAAAAAGGAATTTCCTCTTCCCCGTTAACCCCCTCCCCGTCTAATCCTCTTCCCGCTCCCATCCTATAGTTATAAGGAAAGGGTGGGAAAGGGAAGAGGAATCAAATTAGGACCCCGCACCTCACTCATCAGACGAAACGCAGAGTTCTTCTACTTCACGCCTGTTTTCTGTAAGGTCGTGGTATTTCCCCGCCCATCCGTGCAACAGATGTTGTTGTTGCGGACTCTACCACTGTAAGCGTGTTGTTATCCGCTTACATTACATTTATAGTTGGTGGTAAGCATTTAACATTCTTGATTGTCATATCTGAAATTATCCACGTGTGTTATTATGATGTGCAAGTTTAAATACTAATATATAAATATACGACAAGTGTTTATAGTTTATTTCTTGATCTTAGTTTTTCATTTTTTTTAGTTGGTAGCTAGCTAGCCTGTAGCTCCCGCACTCCATCTTTTGTTGAAAATTTTGAATTATTCAATGAGGTCAACTTCTATCCAATAGAAGTAGTGTTCGCGCTAAATCACTAACTGACTTTCACTGTATTTTTTTAAGAACCGCGATATTTTACTAAACTAAATGTAAGCTTGAGATCTCTGCGGATATTTAGATTATATATTCATTCAATATTTTTGTGTACGTATTTAATATGCAGCGATCGTATTCGCACCACCAACAACATGCTGGGCGATTGCTACGCGGCAGCCGTCGTCGAACATCTCTCGAAGAAGGAGCTCATGGCTTGTGATTCAGCTTTGACGGTCAGTATTTTTTTTTTCGAGTAGCTATAGTCATTCCTAGTAATGGGTCCGGGTTTCTTTTAAGTTCAGCTTATTCCTATCCGCCTTTCATCCTCACAGACGTGAAGTAGAAATAATCTGCGTTTCGTCTGATGAGCGAGGATCCGGAGGCCTAATTACAGTCATCTTCCCCTTCCCACCCTTAAGGATGGAATGGGAACGGGAAGAGGATTGGACGGGTAGGGGTTAACGGGGAAAAGAAAATATCGTTTTTCCTGTCTATGCCTTGCCCTATCCATTAAAGGTAAGCAATGCATCTGCAACACATTTGTCTGTTGGGGATGTCTATGTGTGGCGCTCACTTAACAACAGGTGATCCGCTTGCTCGTTTGCCACCTTCTCCCATAAAAAAATCCTATCTTTCAGATCAAATATCAAATCGTCTCATTTGATATTCTCTTGATCGAATTGAATAGCCCATCAATACCAATACGGACTTCATACTTTTTAAATTTTGGAGCGTCTTCGTTTTAGCACTTATCTGGTGGAGATATTAGAAGATTCTGCGGCATTCTTCAACACTCAGCTGCAGTAATGTTTCCATGGTACTGGTGTACAGCATACAAATGCACCGTAGTCATACCAGGCTCTACCCCGTTTATTTCAGTAGCAAATAACTGATAACTCTAATGCAAAATTCTACGTCTTATTCCAGGAACCAACAGAATCTAACGGCTTGCTACAAACTTCAAATACAGAAATGGACCTGGATATCATAACTTCTGGAAATAAATCTTTACCGTCCGATGACGTCATTATCGATATGCATTTCAGAAAAAATTCCGCTACGTCTAACAAGGTCTAGTAAAAAGTTCTTTAAAAGTGTTATTTAGTACGTAATAATTTCTCTTAATCATTTAGTTTATGTTTTAATGGTCGGCTTCTAGAAACTTCCTGTAATTGCCTTTTGGTCTTTAGGCTGATTGGATTAGATATGTGTGTCTAATATTAATGTTTTCCTACTTTAATTTACAGTAAGTGCTAGTTAAGATATTTACATGATTTTCATAACAAAATCCCAGACATGCTTTGATTGATTTTAATATATTTACAATTGATAAAATAAATGTGCACTCACGCCTGTAACCCGAGGGGTAGGCAGAGATAATGGATTTCCATTTGGCGCGATCCTGGCATACCTGTGTTGCTTCTTCTACATCCATACATCTACGCGTACATGCTCGTCGGTACGTTTATTTCTAATGTATGTAATTTAAAATCATAAATTTGATTATAGTTTTATATCAAGGTAATGTAGACTACCTGATTAACAATCAACGTTAAATATTTGTGGGCATCAATAAGGGAGCAGTGAGCTATTAGCAGCTGATATGACGACCACAAGACCGTTTAAACAGCCTTATTATTAGCATTCTGAGCCAAATAAGGGAATATAAGAAGCTATACTTTGATAAATTGGATGATATTTCGGGTGCGATGGTTAGAAAATATTTAATTAATGTTAGCTGCTAGGAAGCTTGGTACGGCGGTACTTCACACCGGAACAGTTTTTGACTTTATATAAAGCACAGATCCGACTGTGTATGGAGTACTGCTGTTATATCAGCTAATTGCGGCATTGGATTCGGCGGAGAGGTAGAACGGTGATCAAGACCTGAATTAAGCCATTCTTGTGCTCAGATGCAGTTTCTAGCCTATCGGTGTTTTACATAATGCATTTTGGGAAGTGTGCGCAGGAACTGCACAGGTTGATTCCCCCATCTTCATTTTACTATCGGACGCTTAGCCACATGACTGGTCTCCATTCTTTTCTAGTGGATATACCGCTTTCTGTACGAAGCGATTCGAATTTTCGTTCATAGTACGCACGCATTGGAACAAGTTGCCAGCTTCAGTGTTCCCGTCTCACTATGACGTGGGTACCTTAAGAGAATAGACTGTAGTGCATACACAGGCGGGATCTTAGTCAAGCGCTAGCTTATTTATATTTAAAAAAAATAGTTTACTGACATTTGATAGATTGCATTTATAACATTTCACAAGTTTGGTCTTCATGCTTCCTGCCTTCGTAAAATTTTTAGTGTTTTGTTATGAAACCATATATTGTATTTATTATGCTACTGGTCATTGTTTTGATGGAACTACGTCTAAACTTATATCTTTGCTTAGTTTGAACTACTGTTTTTACTGGACTACTTACATTTTACTTTCAGAGTAATTTTAATTTACTTGAGCTTAGGATCAAATTAGATATTAACATGTATGTTCAGTTTATCATGAATATGTGTACATATATATAAATCGCTTAGGGGACCTTATAGTGTTTTTAAGTTTTTCAAATCTAAGTACGTCGATATTACCAAAAAAATCTGGTGTAAAAGTATTACCAGATTTATTATAGTGTGAAATTCAGTAATTCATGATTTTTAGTAATAGGTTATTTTTTGAGTAAGCCTTTGCACTATCATCAGTAATTTATAATTCATTGACTATTATATTCAGGAATAAATAGTAATAAAAATTACCACTGTAGGTCGTATTAAGAAATAATAATGTTGCAGAATAATTTAATTGAACAATAATGTTATATAAATCTAGTGATACAGACTATGAGGCTATAAAAAATTGTATGTAATATACTAAAATGTTGTTAAGCTACATTGACTTGCAAAATATCAAATAACTAATCTGGTGCGTAGTAAAATGTCAAGTAAAATAAACAAATTGTTTATTAATGTCATTATAATGACAAGCGGGCCTAAATGTTTTTGATACTAGCAATTATTTCGAGTCAATATTAAATATTTTGACAACGCACGTGCTTAGTTGTGGTGTTGAGTTATTAAGGGCGTTTGTAGACTTAGATCCAACTGTGATATATCAATTTATCGTAATTAACCATTTGTATGTTCGATCCTATATAATAATAAAAAAAAATATTTAAAACTTTTTATTCGTGTTTATTTTAACATCGCAGCCAATCGTTGGAACGTAAAATACCTTAAAAACAATACGTATTTACAATCACTGCCATTTATATCAAATTGACTGCATTTATTGGTAAATAAAACATTTATTGAATATAATTTACGTACATTATATGACCGTAGCTTGGATTTTAAGACTATTTGATAGGTTAAATTAGAGTAATGTATAACTTATCTGTATAAAGTTATTTATGATTTCATTTATACATTGTATACCGTATTGTAAGTTTTGGGACGAATTTGATATAAATGGTGGAACGTCTTCAATCCTAAGATGAAAATCACAGTACAATAACATTTCCTACAATATACATTTATTCAGTTTTTAAAGGCACGAGAAATTGACTTACAATTACATATGATGAGATTATTGATTTACACAAACATAGGGTATTTTTACATTCATACTAATTTTACTTAATATTTAAATTGCAATATCTAAAATTACACTTATAGCTTAAAGTAAAGCTTTTTCGTTTGTTTCTATAGTAAATTAACATGGCAGTCTTCAGTTTATATCATACAAGGCACTAGAATATACAGACTAATATATACATACATAACATTACAAAATTAAATTAGAATGAAGACAATATTTACATTTACCGTAAAAATCGGTAATAAGCGCTTACAAATCACTTTGAGCATATTCAGGCAGAAAGTTTTACAAATAACATGCACAAAATGACATATAAAATACAAAGAAACTAATCCGATTACATCGGTAATCAATAAATACTACTATAGACACCAATACTTATAGGCAAAACAGTCGCGCAGGGAGTATATGTACAATCCTCTAAAAATGTTATTGTCTAATTTCATATTCTCATAGTCGAATGCGGAGGTTTCCTATTGCCCGGAGCAGGAGGTAATCCCGGCCCTACCAAAGGAGACATTGAAGGAGACCTCGTAGCAAGAGGTGATAATGATGGTGAAAACGATGGGGACATCGCTGCGGCAGCTGAAAATCCCCCAGGAACATCGTGACTTATAGGAGACCTAGGTAACAAATGCTGCGGTTGTCGACAAGATAGCGAGGGAGCCGGACAGCTCCTTGGAGCAACCGTCGTCAACAAAGGAGGTGGAACACTTTTCCCACCTGATATAGAAGTCCCTTTACTTTTAGCACTAGAAGCACCACTGTTACCACTTTGAAGCGAAACTGCATCGTCTTTCAAATGGGCTATTTCAGAAAACACGTGTGCTAATGGTTGATACCTAGGACCCCAGTCGAGGAGGTAGTCCCAATTATAGCTGCCAGTTAGTTCTTCTTCAGAATGTACAATAGAACTGAGACTTCCAGTCATAGAAGGGCCAGCGGTGGGAACAGCATTATTCTCTCCAGGAGCACTCGAGAAGGCTCCCAGAGCCATAGCTCTATCTACAGCTGCACTTGCTTCATCTGCACTGCTTGCCCTTTCACTACCGGTTACTTCGTTCAGCTTTGCGTAGATAAGATTAGTAATATCATTTTCGTGGGCGCCGTCTTCGTCAAAAATGTGCATCGAATCTATAGGACCATGATGCAACATTGTGTCTTTGGTTCCAACATTTTCAGAACATCTTCTTGATGAAGTTGACGCACCCCCACCAGTACCAGTCTCAACGATACCAAGCCTTGCTAAGTATTCTTGGGTGTTATGTACAGAAACGTCCGATAGATTATCGTCATCTACTCCGTTTGCCTGTCTGTGCATACCTGATTCTCTTTGTAGTGGTCCTTCATTTATCATCCTAATTTCTTCATCCTCACCGTCTTCTCCCTCTTCAGCCGATCCTCGACCACTTGACCCAGATTGATCAGACCCAGAGAGCTCAGACGTAGTAGCTGCCCCAGAATTAGAACTAGCTGTGTGAGGACCATACGGTGGAATTTCGTCGTATTTCGGCGGGGCAAATTGGTTCGCTGAATTTACTGGTCCCGTGTTTCTTATTGGTATTGTATCAAATCCGCTAGGATCTACGTAGCTATTTGTTGCCCCCACTCCTTCAGAACTTAGACCTGGCTTATTGACTTTTTTGTGTCTTTTGTTTTTCATATGGAGAAACAAGAATGATGCAGCAAATATAATTATTATAAATATAAAAGCAATAAGTAATCCCAGTGCCCAATCTGATAATCCACTACTTTGGGCGACGGATGTATCATTTATTAGGTTTGTATGATCGGAAACCACTGCTAGTGGATCTAGTAATATTTCCACAGCTGTCTTATTTGTTAATGAGCCCTGCCTGCCAGAACTTGCAGTCACAACTAAACTGATGGATTTGTCAGAACCAAATAGACTTTGAACTGATTCAACTTTTTTCTTTAGAATGATGAGTCCTGTTGTTCTGTTAATTTTAAAGTACGAATGAGAAGTTGATAACTGGTAAACTATACGACCGTCGATACCTTTGTCTTTATCAGTTGCGGTTGCTTGTCCAATAACGTAACCCATAGGTAAAGATCCAGTTTTTGGGACACCAAAGTTGTAAGTTTTCTGTGTAAATTGTGGATAGAACTCGTCCCGACTTTCCACGTCTATTCGTACTTTTACGGTACAGCTTTTGCCTCCTAGATCTGACGCTTTGATAGAAAATTCATACTTATTTTTCTGTTCATAATCAAAAATAGCATTAGAATTAACCAATCCTGAGAAGGAATCGATTTGAAACATTTTCCATGAATCCTCATTCCTGTTATAATTAGATGCGCTAGGAACTATCGAATAGTTCAATTTCCCGTATTTCCCTTTGTCTAAGTCCGTAGCTCTAGCTGTGAATATAGAAGTTCCGACTCTTTCATTCTCTCCTATCGATTCAAAGTATTCCGAAACCGGGAACGTTGGCAAATTGTCGTTTTCATCAAGCACGTCGATTTCTATGTAAGCCGCATTACATAGACATGGTATACCTTGATCGCAAGCCACAATTATTAGCTTATATTTAGGATTATATATGTCGTAATCGAGCGTTTTATTAACAGTTAGAATACCGGTTGTTGGATGTATATAGAACAAGTTTTCATTGTCTCCAGAAGTGATGTTATACACAATAGCCGAGTTTAGTGTACCAAATAGATCAGCATCTGTTGCGGATACCTGAGTGAGAGTGTATCCAACTTTTACATTTTCACTAACGGAAATATCAAAATCACTTAAAGAAAATACGGGAGCATTATCATTTGCATCTGCTACAGTCACAAATATTGTTATTGAAGTCTTGTTTTGATTGTATGACAAAACTTTTCCTTGCTCAACAGCTGCCAATCCCAATACAAAAGATTCTTGAACTTCTCTGTCAAGCTTGTTAACTAATATAAGTGCACCTTCCACGGTTACATCAAATACGTCGCCATCGTTTCCCGATATTATATGAAAATCAAGATTGTATTTTTTGAGTACATCATTGATGCTGCCTATTTGAAGAAGTGACGATCCCTTTTCTGTAGCTTCATTAACAGTAATTCTGAAAGTAGAAAATATTTACGTATTTACTTATTATGATAAATGTATTTATTATTACTTAGATACTCATATACAAATTTACATTTAATCATTTTATAAATGAAGTGATTTTCAATCAGTTTTTTGTAAATGTAATACATAACATAACATTTCTGAAGTAATTAATTAAATTCCAACCTAACGTATATGCCCCAACCAAAATTGTGCTTCGACAATTAAAATTCATCATGGGATCATGCTAATTTTGTGGTTGCTAATTATTTTATTATACATATATAGAAAACATTTGATTTTTAACATAGTATTTTAATTGTTTAACTAAATAAACATATGGCTACCTGTAAGTATCTTGTCCAATGAAAGGTTTAATTTCCGAAGATGCACCTGTGCTTATTCGAACAGACGCAACTGCGCTTTTGTTTGGTTTGCCTTGGTCTGTGGCCAACACTGCTAACTGCGTGTCCCGTTGGTTACTCGGTAACGCGCTGTAGTTTACGAACATAGCACCAGTTACCGTGTCTATGTGGTACCCTTCACTTGGACTGAGAAATGAGTACGAAACTTGGCCATTGTCACCGCTGTCTCTATCAGTAGCGCTAACTTTTCCAATTTCAAACGTGCCGGAACTCTCTGCCAAGAAAAAAAATTGCTTAGATTAACAAGTTTGTCTTGCACTTTATTGAAATCTTTAAAATAATTAATCAATCTTAAAGATATAAAGTAAGTTTGCTTATTTCAGTTTCACTAAATACATTTCATAAGCCACTTTAAATATATCAAATAACCAAATTTTTTTATTTCAAATTACTTTAAACAAAGTATGCTATTTCATTAGCTAAAATAAAAAAGAAATAAGTCTATTAAACTAACCTGGCAAAACTCTATTATATGATATTTCATCGAAAATTGGTGTATTATCGTTGACATCTGTAACCTTGACAGATAACGTAGTCTTCGCCACGTGTTCGGTATCAGAAGCCGTGATGTTCACCTCATATTTTTTTTTGGTTTCAAAGTCCAACGGTTTATTGAGTATAATCTTTCCGCTATATCTGTCTATTGAAAACGAATTGTCTCCCTGAACAATGGCGTACTTAAGGGCCGGATATGTGTCAACGTCATTTGCTGTAACAGATGTCAATATCGATCCGACTTCCGTTCCTGTAAAAACGAAATAAATCAGCATGAATATATTCTGTTTAAGATATTCTCTCGTTTGACTGCCACTTTAAGTATTCGCAAAAAATATTTTAAAACAAAACCATCGCAGTACAATGATATAAAAACAAAGAAACAAAAAGAGATCGAGCGCAGACGGTCCGTTGGGGAGGCACCGCTAAAACATGCACTGGAAAAAAATGTAATACCGTCCAATAAATATTGATCCTAAAGGAGACCCTTTTATTTAATCTCGTCGCAGGAATCACAAAGTCGCAATGTAAGCCAGTCGTATAGTCGGGAATACAAATTATGTAAAATGTCTCCCTCTTTGTAAGGTCCTTTTTGTTCTACCAATTTATTTCGCAAAGCTATCTACCTCCTTACACCAATTTAAAAGGGAATACGAAAATGGTAGCAAAAACTGGAATACAAACATACCTTCTGATATTGAAATAACGTTCGGTGGTGGGAACGTGGGCTGGTTGTCGTTAACATCGACGACGTTAATTCTTAACGTAGCTGTTCCTGTCATCTGGGGATCTCCTTCGTCTGTTGCAATTACGGTTAACTTATACATTTCTCTTATTTCTCGGTCAAGTACTATATTTGTTTTGACCGACCCAGAAAAAGCCGGTTCAATTATAAAGGCATTGTCATGGTTGCCGTCGACAATATGATAAAGAATCCTTGCGTTTGCACCACGGTCGTCATCTTTTGCGGCAAGTTGTACAACAAATTCGCCCTTTGTATTTCCTTCGAGTACATTAGCTATATATTGTTGTTGTGTAAAACGGGGAGCGTGATCGTTTTGGTCCAATAAATTAATTATCACATTACAATAAGCGTACAGATTCGTTGACCCTTCTGTTCGAGCCACAATTACAAGTTGGCGACTAGGGCCTGGATATGATTCATAATCTAAATGTGCTGAATTGTTCACTCTTATAACACCTGTGTTAGAATCTATGTCAAAAGCATATTGATCGTTCCCGTTCCCGAATTCGTAAGTAATTCTTTGACGACGTCCATCACTTCTTAATGCCGTTACTTGCAATATTTCTTTACCATATGGAAGATTTTCTTCAATGGTTACATTATAAGTAATATTTCTAAAGTTCAGCGTAGGTGATTGATCACTAAAGTCACCCACACGAATTTCTATAAGTCCTACTGAGCTTTGCGGAGGATTTCCTTTATCTTTTGCCATTACCCGTAAATGAATAAATTTTCCATTTTCACTTGCTAAGCTTTGAGTTGCTGTAAGAACTCCAGTCGTAGGGCTTATTCTAAATCTGTGATTAGCAGTGTCCAAGAGCTCGAAAAGTATTTCGGCGTTAATTCCTATATCATTATCAGTTGCAGAAACACGTAGTAAACTTTGCCCAGGAGGTGTCAATGTAGCCATTTGCTCTTTAAATGGATATTTGGTAAAAATAGGCTTGTTGTCATTTACATCACTAATGGTTATCTCGATAGAAACCCTTTGTGACCGAGCAACGTATCGTCCTTGATCTGTAGCAACTGCCTCAAAGTGATATGCGCTGTTTTTTTCTCTATCGAAATACCTGCAATAGAAAATTAAGAAGTTAACATAATTTTGATTAAAAGAAACATCAATATTTTATTTGAAATTAACGTACCCGGTAGTAAAAATAATGCCTGTTTTGTTATCTATACGGAAAAGACCTTGACTTTCGTTAGCTAATGAGTAGACTATTCGTTTATTGAAACCCAAATCGGCATCTGTAGCTCTTACTTTTATAATAGACGTGTCAATTGGTGCGTCTTCAGGTATGGCTGCTGAATAATGACCGGTGTCAAAGACAGGATCGTTATCGTTCTGATCCTCCACTAAAATAGAAATATTACATGATCCTTGTAAAGCTACTGGCGAACCGTGGTCATAGGCAGCAATAGTCAAATCATATTTTGATTGTGTCTCCCGATCTAATGTTTTAGCTGTTAATTTTCCAGTTGTGGAATCTATCGAGAATTTATTTCCATTATTTCCAGATATTATACTGTAGGTTATAACTCCATTTGCACCAATATCTTTATCTGTTGCTGCTACAGTGTGGATCAATTCTGGTTCGTTATTTTCAGGGACGGCTAATGGGTAACATGAACCAGTTTTGAATATCGGTGGATTATCGTTCACATCTAAAATATTTATGGATACGGTTGCTACGTCGAAATTTGTAGTTGATTGAAAAGTACTAGAATCAGTTACGTAAACTGGGAAAATGTACTGATCCGTTTCTTCTCTATCTATTTTAGTTTTTACTGTCACTGTACCGAGACGTTCATCAATTGTAAATTTGTCATCAGCTAGTCCAGGTGGAATCATATAAGTAAGATTTCCTGAAAAAATTATATTACAGGATAAAAAATGTTTAACGACGAGTAAAGAATGCGTAGCTTATTTTAAAATTAAACTGAAACTTACCCATATTACCTCTAGATGACTTAGCACTTAATCTCGTAACAAAACTGCCGGGTCGTATGTCTTCGCTGATATTTGCTCTATACATATTGTCGGTAAATCTTGGAGGTATATTCGTGGATGCTTGAAGATTTAAAAGAAGCGTCATATGACTTTGTCTTGGAAATGGTATTCCGTGATCAGATGCAGTTATATTTAGTTTATACTGTCCCGGACGAACTCTGGTAGTGTCAGAGGAAAATTTTTTCGATAACGTCAACTTCCCTGTATCATAGTCCAATGAAAAGTAGGCATGGTCATTTCCGCTAGATATATAGTAAGATATTTTACCATTATCGCCGGAGTCTGCGTCCACAGCCAATGCCTGATATAACATTCCAGATATTGTATTCAGAGTAACTGTTACTTTATTTTTTGAGACAAAAGAAGGAGTATTATCGTTTGAATCTGTGATCGATATATGAACCGTTGCTAATGTTGCCATTCTCTCAGAAACGTTACCTGCTAGATCGGTTGCTTCAACAACCAACCAATAATCTTTTATGACTTCAAAATCAAGTGCTGCGGTCAGGGTTAACGTACCGGTCAAAGGATCTAAGTTAAATACGTTTTTTGTAAATGGCAATATTGAAACGATACGAAAATTTAGTTCGCCGTTAGCTCCAGCGTCTGCGTCTCGTGCTGTGAAGTTATAGATGATCATTCCAACTGAAGTGTTCTCGGATACTTCTATATTTATTGGGTCCTGAGACCATTGTGGTGCGTTGTCGTTGACATCAATTATTTCAATTTTAACGGTAACAGCACTGCTTTGAGGATTATTTGTTGCAGAGGTATCTAAAGCTCTTACTTCCAGTCTGTATTCTTCTTGGATTTCTCTATCTAGTTCCCTTGCTACAACCAAAGAACCAGTTCGACGGTCAATTTCAAAAGTACCAGGTAAATGATCTGATGTCAAGGGCATTAAAAGATAGGATATTTGTCGCTCTTCATCTTCATTATTAATTGAGTTATCTTGTAAGGCGCTGTCACAACAAGCAACTGTGCCAACAACATGACCGATCTGTGCATTTTCTTTCACCTGCAAATTGAAAATCAAGATTTAAAATTACAACATATGCCGATTTTATCTTTGAATACACAACATACAATTGAAGGTCTAAATTAACTAAAGTCTAAATTAACTTACCTTGAATGATAAACTGGAACTAGTAAATGTGGGCCTGTTGTCATTTAAATCTAAAACTTCAACCTTTAGTTGCCTTACTGTTTGTCGTGGGGGTTGGCCGCTATCCGTTGCTGCCACAGTTAAACGATATATTGATCTCTCTTCGTGATCGAGAACTGCAAATGATCAAATTATTATTTTACATGAATGTGGAGCTTTAAGTTAAAAATAAATGATAATAAAAAGTCAAATCAGCAAATAGTGAAAGTTAAATAATTGCAAGAAAATTGGTTATAACATTAAATAAGGTCTAACCTGTACTTGTTTTAATAACACCAGTATTAGAATCGATAACAAATACGCCGTAACCATCCATATCTCTTTCGTTCAAGATAGAGTATGTTACCGTTGCATTTATACCGTTATCTTTATCAATAGCTTTAACTCTGGCGACTTCTGCTCCTGGTTGTTGTTCTTCTCTTACACTAACAACATCTTCTCTAGGATCAATGATTTCAGGCGAATTATCATTGACATCTGTAACTTTAATGACTATAGGAACTCTATTTGATCTCGGCAAGTTGCCTAAATCTCTTGCTTCAGCGAAAACTGAGTAGGATGACCTAAATTCTCTGTCCAGGGCTTCGCGTGTGGTTATTATACCTGAAAAAAATAGTATTACATTTTATTACCAGGTAAAACATTTTCAATAATATTTAAAGGTACTATGAGGTAAAATAAATTGTAGATGCCTACGTAACATCACATTTTGTTATTATCTTGAGAAGTGGTATAATATTGTCTCGGGATAGCATTGATATTAGTTGCTATTGTGCTTTTCAATTAATTACTTAATAATTATTTATCTTAGTTATCTGTATCATATTACAATAAATGAAAACTTTACCTATCAAAGCAAGCAATATTTCACGCACTCAATGAAGTACTCAATGTTGTTGTAAATAAATTTTACATATTTTTTTATTATAATTTAATATATAGCCGTTAGAAAGCGCAAGAATATTTATGTTTTGAACGAACGAAACCAATACAGAAAATTCCCGAGCCCGAAATTAAGTATTCATAAAACGAAACGCTCGCGGCAGAATGTCTATGATTATCCGCCGGACCACTCCGTATCGGGAACCTAAAACTCGTGATGACAGAACTGGAAAGGACAACAGCGTGATTTCACAAAATCGCCTCACCGAAAAGCAGTCCTTAACTGACGTCGATATAGCTGATATTTCCGTAGATCGAGATAAAGCTGACGAGAGATAATAAGATGTGGCAGAGGGCCTCGTAATGAGCGATTTGAAGCGGCCACTAAAAAAAATATTCGTCGATATTTCTCAGCGCAGCAACATAACATATATCGTCTCACCGACGTCGGAATAAGAAAATACCTTACACAAGGAGAAGATGTATGTATGCCGAAACAAGAATAACCGAACAAAAGGTAACGAGATTCCATGGGACGTTATTCATATTGCCTTTTATTAATTTTTCGAAATTCTTATTATTTATTCGGCGATTCTTAATATAATTAGTATAATTTATCATCACCTCATCTCGATCGGATTCTAAACATTTATTTCATAAACATAATTTATTCGGCTACTTCTGCACATAAATATCCGTCAAGGTAACAAGTCGTAGATCTGTTGGACGTCTTGCATATACACTTGTAACGTATCAGCTTTAAATACCCGACGACAGTATCCTGGACTGCTAGGGCCGCAATAAAATATGGAAGAGAATACCGAGGTTCTTACATAGCAATATTTTAATAATAGTTAATGGCGGGTCACGGCGCTTGCGCGTGCGACGACGTTTATAACTCGAAATTGACGCGCATAAATTCATTGCCTCCCGTTGCGGTTGCATTGAGTTTTTTTATTAGATTCCTACAGTTAATATCATAAGAAAGTGCATTAACATCTCGGGGTTAATAATTCTATATTAATTATATATATATATTTATATAATTATATAATTTTATCACTTTGAAGGTACGCAATATTATATAAGTCACAAGTCCACTTGTCATGTGTCATGTAGATGTCATCACACATGAGACTCGAATTCGATTCTATCGTTTAAAGAAGCCATTGGGAATCATTTACGAATAACGACCGAGGCCCATGGTAAGACTGTAAAAGATGCACAAACTCCAACGCGGGTGTGGATCTGATATTACAAAATGAGATAAATAAATTATACCAGTCACCAGTCCATTAAAACGGCCGATACTTTACTGTCAGACTTCTTACCCTCGCGTCTTTTGTAAACACCCCTATGTAGAATAGAAACACTCGCGATACATCCAACATCAGCACATTCTCAAACGAATTCTAACGACGTCACATCCGATTAAATTATTTAAATTATGTCAAACATTTTCTTTTATCTTGTACATACTACTAACTACTAATAATTGTTTGTTTGTCAAACTGTTAGAAATATCGTATATTTTTTTTATTACAGAAATATTTTTTTAGATAGGTATTATAAATTACTTATAAATAGTAAATCAACGTATGTTATTCACTATTTACAAGTATTTCAAACTGTTATAGAAAAGCAGCATTGCCTGAGTCTAGTTGCTGTTTATATTCCCAATTCTGAATAATTTAGAATTTGCGTTTTTTATTCCATTCTAAGGATTATTTATTATATATTAAAAACAGAATTCTAAGGATCTATAATCGATGGCAATATTCACGGGTGTTTAACCGCAAACACCCTCTTCACACTGCTCCCTTTTCCTTTAAATTGTTCGGGTATTAATGCGGACGTATTTACACAATCCGTTTGCTCAGTTGACGAGTCTTAAGCCACAACACACTTTGGGTTTTAGCTTTCAAAAGTGCCGGCAACGCAAACAATGCGCCGAGAGGTTGGGTGCTGTACAGCGAAATAGTTCTTTGGCCAATCAAATACTGGTAAGGACCCTCGACTCGTTGGTATTACGGTATCGCATTGTTCTAACACAGCAAACGCAACAGCATTTGCTGTTTTATTTAATCCTATTCTTGTTCACTAAATAGCCTCGCGTATTTATACAATAAAATAAATATCATTTGAGTCGCATTATATCCTATTTATGTAAAATATGTTTAATTACATTTTTTAAATAAGCAATGGATATTTCTCCAGAGAAATTAATTCTCTCGAGTGTTCGTAATAAAATACTTACTCTATGTGTTAATTAAAAAAATGTATTTTGAGACAAGTAGCCATTTGTATTATACGGGCTTTAAATATCTAACAAAATGTCTTACTGTACCTCTTTTAGAGATATTACATTATATAAGATTAAACATATCATAGTTCAATAAACATATATTCCGTGCGTAAGGCGAGAAATACTCACCAGAAACTGGATTCACGATAAAACTGGTATTCGAAGGAAAGAGATTATATCTCACTATTGCGTTGTCACCCAGATCAGCATCAGTAGCAGATATTTTGCCTACAAACGCTCCCGTTTTACAATTTTCTTCGATTTGAAAATCATAAGATGCTTGAGTAAAAACTGGATCGTTATCATTTGCATCAATTGCATTTACAACTAGACTCGCACTGGTCGAGAGTGGTGGGATACCGTTATCAGTGGCAATTATAGTCATCTTGTGTTTCGCTGTCGTCTCCCTATCGAGAGGTTTGGCAAGATAAACCCAACCTGTAGCGGATTGCACGCTAAAGAACTCTTCGTTTGTGTTGTTTTCTGACAGTATTTTGTATGTTATACGAGCATTATTACCAGTATCTTTGTCTATAGCTTGGATTTCTAATATCTGTGAAACAAAATCTGTTTTTAGTGAGGCCCAATAAATTTGCAATTCGTGTAATTACAATTTTGTCTTACTTACTTTTGATTTTACTGCTTCTGACTCCAGCACATTAGCACTGTACGTGTCATGTTCGAAAACTGGTGCATTATCATTAACATCCTGTACGTCTACCACTAATGTCAAGTTGGCACTGAGCGGCGAGGTCCCTTCGTCCTTAGCAGCAATTATCAATGTATGTCTCAGGAGATCTTCGTAGTCCAAGGGTCTGTTTAAGAAATATTAAAGTAATTAAATAATTTTAAATAATTTAAAAAATAGTCAATGTATCTCTGCGCTAAATACCTTAATAGAGTAACCAATCCATGTTGTGGATTCACGGCGAAAGTATTAGGTGGACCAGTGGCAGAGAGCAAACTGTATGTAATTTGTCCATTTTTTCCTTCGTCTTCATCCGTGGCCCTGGCTGCGTAAACCACTGAACCTATCGAAGCTGACTCTGCAACTGACACCCTCACTGAAGACGTTCCGAACTCTGGGGCATTGTCGTTTACGTCTTCTAGTGTTATTTGAACCTGTGAAGAGAGAATACTTTGTTGCAAACATTTTGTCATTTAAAAATAAGAATTTGATTCAGGTTTTTTTAGTTTCCAGAATAATAAACCATAAAAGAGCGTAAGATGATAATACTAGTACACTAACCTGAGTTTGATCGTAGCTAGCTGGATTTCCGTTAGCGGCTCGAACGTTCAATAGGTATGAAGAGGTCAGCTCTCGGTCCAGTTGTGACGCAGTCCGTATGGCCCCTGTGTGCGGCTCGATACTGAAATGGTGATCGGGGTCTCCGGACACTATACTGTATCGTACGAGGTGCTTACCTGTAAAAAAAATTACTGAAATCGTTACTACTATTTGATACATCAACTTTATGTTGTTAGCTTGGAACAAAATATTGTTTAAATATAAAAGTGTATTTTTTGTTTTAATGTTGTATACCAATAACGTTTATAGACTGGTGATCCGTCCCGGCTTGGACCGGATAGATCTAATTATGTTGATCCGATCAAAGCTACCAAACTTAACAGGGAAACCAGCTGGGCTAATCTTAACGTTTTCTGAAAATGTTATCGATATGGGTCCGGCCGTTTCAGAGTCTATAGGAAACATATATACATACATCTCCTTTTATATAGATAGATAGTTTGATCCAAAAGCTAAAATCATTATTGTTATTCTATTGTAATTATAGAATTACGCAGTTTAAAAATTACCTCACAAATGATTTCAGACCACGATTATATTACAAAGCGGTGGCAGACCTTTATTTTATTTGTTGAACGTGACTGTGTAACGATGACCAGGGGGAAATATGAGGAAGGAATTAGGATACGCAATTTATTCTGTCAACACCTTCTTTGCTAAAAGGTATGATAGCTACGGTTAAGTATGACAATATAGTAAAGCTACTATTTTAAATTATCATTGTTTTTTTGCCTTCCTCGAAGTAAGAACTCTTAAAGATTTTTTTAAGTCCAGCATTATGAATCAAAAAACTCCTTCGTCATTTCTGAGTAATTAGCACAATTTATTTCGTTCTGTATGTAATTTTAGTATCCCTGCGTTATAAACAAATGTTTACTGTAAAATGCGACTTTCATTCTAAAACTGCATTATTTCTATTAAATTTTAATTGGCACTTCTCGTGGCGGCTTAAGCGATTCAATGTCGTCGGCCATTTTTTTTCGGGTCGTCCATTTTTTGCGGCCGAGTTTTTTCGCCGGCCGTTTTGGGCAGATCGGTTGACGGTAGGAGATTGATATACTGACTTATTCACCGACGTTCTCGGCAGTCTTTGTCCCTGTAACAGGTCCCTACCAGCCTCGCCCCCTCCCCATTCCCGTCTCGACGCCCCGATGTCCCTTTGTCTCTTCTCTTTATACAGCCGGTGACGCGACTTCGTCTTATTTTCGGAGATTTTACGGGGCCCGCCTTTAATGCGGTGATCGGTGTTTGTTTTCGCTGTGAGATTTTTCGGTGTTCTTATGTGTGTTGCTATGGATGATTTTCGATTAATAAACTCAGGAATATTGCGATCGGTGATATTGATATTTTAAAGTTTAGTTAATAAAACAGTACACGATGCATATTACACAGATATTTATATAGGTATGTGTGGTGACATTAACTTTTTTACTTTATCAATCTATTAAAGCTTTACCATCTAGGACTATGGGAAGGGAAAGAGGATTGGACGGGGGAGGGGATGAATAGAAGGAAATATCCTATATGTCATTTCCTCCTATGTCCATTAAAGGTAGGCAAACCATCTACGACTCATTTGCTTGTTGCGAATGCGGGTGGCACTCATTTAACATCAGGTGAACCGCTTGCTCGTTGGCCACGTTCTTCCATAAAAAAGGCAACGGCCACGTTTATATGTCGGGTGAGAAGATTGTGTAAGAATTAGTTATTTATCAGAATGTTCGATAACTATGGACATTATGTTTCTTGTCCTTCTTTCCTACATCCGATACATGCGGCTGGGGATGAGTAATTACAAGTTGCGTACGTTGAATTAAAAGAATCAATGATCTGAATTCCATCAAGACTACCAAGCTTATTAGATATATTCATTACTTGATCTGTCTTCTTCATTATGAGTAACAATACTCTTGGCAATTATAAATTAAGTACAATAGAAGCATTGCAATGTATTTTTTTGATCAGAGCTCATTAAAGCCAGCGGCGGTGCGGTCCAGCGTGGCTTACCTGTCCCACGTCATTACGAAAATTTATTCGCACTCGGCCCTCTAAATTGAAATCATTAATGCCGCCGCCGATTATCTGGCTCACGCGCCAACACCAAGCCTCAATTAAGACTTGTAAAGATCTCCTATGTGAATTGTTACGATCTGAGATTTCTGTTAAATGAATTAATTATCTCAAAGTTCGATTATCTTCGGCCTTTAAATGCCATACGGAATGAACCTGGGAAACTCCACTTATCTAGCATCTAGCATCGCTATCTTTTAAGAACTGTATCTAGGGGCGAGTCTCGTCCTGCCGGAGCGGCCGGGAAGGTTAATTATATGGAGATAAATGAGACCAAAGGTTAATTTGGATTTCACTCGATAGCAATCGATAATAAAACAATAAGTACTCATAATATCCTATCGTATTGTGTCCAATTCCTTCTTAAATGCATACTGACCATTTTGTTTATTAATCCACTTGTTAAAATTTATTTTCAAATCTTGTGGCTTTTATGTTTTTAAAGATATAATTACATAGGTCGAAGCAGTACCATCGTCAGCGATTCGGAGCATTTAATACATAAATCGTGTAAACAATTTCAGTCCCAACTTCCAAATAACGCGGCGTAAAAAGTTTTAAAATAATTGAGGTGCGGGGGTTTCAAAAAAGAAGTCTAGAAGGGCACCGACAAAAACTGTCGTCGCGAGAGAGGTTTGTTGACCTCCATTGGGATTTATTCGGTCGGTTGCCGCGTCGCGATCTCCGGGCGTATCCTTGGATTTCTCGGGGATTCGAATTTCAAATTTTCAGCGGCGGGCAAAAGAAAGCGTGAACCAGATCTTGATTCAACGGTGTAAAAGAATCAAGCGTCATGCGTCGATTTAATAGCACCTCCTAGTTTTCAATAGATCGGCTTGCCGGTCATAAATTACGCCGACTGCGTGTGGTCTAACGCCGGAGTGGCGCTGTGACTCAATAATATAATTAAATCGAACTTTGATTAGAAACACACCTACTGTGTAGAAACTAACGTGTTATGTAACTGTTATTCGTATTCCATCTATAGTGAATCACAACTGTCCCGCAGCGGACTGAAAGACAGAACAGGTCGCGGCCGTAGTAAATTAATTTAGGTTTCTTGATACATTGCGTTGGGAAAAGGGAAAGGTAGCCTTTAGTTCCTTTAGGTTCAGAAAGTAAACTCTAATAAGCTGTGAATATGTAAAGGTAATCTCTTAACACACCGTGCGTGAACAACAAAAATTCTGAGTTTCTTTTTAAGTTTTCTTTGGATATTGACACTCGGATTTAGTTTATCAGTTATCTACTCCTTATCATCATTTTGGCGAATTTAACAATTCAAATCACTAGTCAAATAATTTGAGTAAAGTCAATACTATCATAGTATAAATTAAACAATATTAAATTAATTAAAAACGATACAAGTAAAATATTTGAATGGGAAGTCGTGCGTGGCCCGATTTATGACATAAGTTCAACTGAAGCACATACGTCTTAATGGTCGTTAAATGATTTTTTTTAATTAATTGATGTTTATCTCCAGGCGAATAGGTCATAAATCCGACGAGGGCGTGCGTCTGAATATTGGCCTTAAATGTTATGGTGGTTTTAGTAATTAAATAAGGGATCGGCTTGGCAGGCTAAATTCGTGCTGCAATCCGTAAGAAAAGAGCGTATAACAGCGTAACAAAAGAAACTGTTACCATTTTGAAATTACAATCAAAATTCTTAAAAGACCTTTATATGCCATTTTTAGATATATCGTACAACAATAAACAATATCCAGTTTTCTAAATTTGGACATGAATTTATTGTCGATAGTAGGTTTTGCTTTTGGGACCATAGCGTCTACTTCTTGAGTAAAAAATTCGTGTATAAGAAGGAAGGCTTTAAGCTTGCGCCGCACAACTGTTATAAGTTTAAATTTCAAATGGGCATTTTCCTATTCCAGATTTGATTTGCAATATTGCTTTTTTATTACCGCTTCAATTATTATCAATTTATTTATAACATGCAATAATAGAAACTGTAGCGGCTCAGCTATTTGCAATCAATACATACTTTATATTAGCTCACCTGTTGACTGTCTTTTTAGAATGATTTACGGTGTTCCCGATGGAACGGGGAGATATCATTTCCGGTGAGAATCGGAATCGTCATACGCGTTGGATAACATTAGTAAGTTATAGGCGAGATTTGAAACTGATACCGCAATTATCTGATATATACCTATACTATACCTACTATTTCGTTTCCAATATTTTTTTTGTGCTTAACGAGGGAGTTAGTTGAGAAAGTTCAGGTCCTATATCTGTTGCAACTAATCAAAACAGGGTTGTTAGGATTTATCTTGTTTACCAATAAAGAGGAAAATAGGAGTGTCTCGTTCAAACTATCCAACCTCTCAGACACCGTGACAGCTTCTTAGTCTGTCATTGATGATTTGGGCATAGATAACAATTCTCTCTGGTGGCCCTTAAACAAAGTATAGATTTAAAGTTTAGATAGTACTAGCATAACGAGTGTGGTCCATTTTACAGTAAAAACAATACATAATGCCTGTAAAGTATGAATCTCGGCCCGCTATCTCATAATACAACAATGGCGCTGCAATAGCGGAATTCTCACAGACAAGTGCGCGACGTAGCATAACGGTGGAGTTTGCAATTCAGTGATTTACAGAGCCGCTGCTTGCAACAGAATAAACGTGAAGTTGTATGAAACGGCCGCCTCTTACACCGTCTTGAATTTTATGAGATTTTATTTCTAGTATTCTTTAGTATTTTCTTCAGGAATCCGAAACAACAACAACAAGTCTTTTATATTAATACTTGTCCTTTCTATTAACTTAACTTAAGCAATTTGGAATCGGGGATAAATTTTTGCGTTTGCGAAAATTACCAGAGTATCTGAGAAGTACGAAGACCATTGCATTTCGTTTGACGGGTAAAGTTCCCAGTTCCGTTATTTACTCCTTTTCTTATTCCTGCATTACTGTATACAAAGAATTCATCATTTTATGCATCGAGTTGATTGTTTGTTTAAGGTAAATATGGTTGTACGATAAAAATACAAGTTTACATATCCTAGAGCTCTCAAGAAGATGTTTCTTGTTCAATAAGGTCTGCAAAAATATTACAAATACTAAAACATTATTTACTTAATGAGCATGTTGACAAATATATGAACAATGCAGTACATTAAATTGTTTCACGTATGAACACAGAAAAGTAATGTTGACGGACGTATAGTTATTTGGCCTTGCGCTGGACCTATGATTAGTAAAGACTCGGCCGGCCATATTATAAAGCCGCTAATTGAATTTCGAGACGCGCATTTTAATGCAAATGACTTGAGTGGTTTTATGTGAGTTAGTACGATCGTACCTATAATTTTTGGATCGAATTCAATATATATCCAATAGCTGTATAGTGATAGCTGACAAAGAGCCGGATAAAATTTCGACTGATAAATTAATTAATGATGAGGTGGCAATAGGAATCTGGTTAAAGTGTATTTTCGTTTTTTTTTGCGTGAAAACGTCTTTTAAATTGATGAGAGCGAGTGGCATTCCAAAAAATGTAGCGTTACGGTAGGGTCCCGCTGTTGCAGCCGAGAGTAACCGATCATGCACGACTGATGTGCCGCGTTTCTGAATGTCTGTAAGTGAGAGCGCGACATGAGAAAGAGAGATAGTAGCGCCGATAGACAATGCTACGCTCATAGTTTTAGGAAATGTCACGAATTTAACGTCCGAGCGCCTTGCGCCCAGACACCTGGGTTTTTTTACAAAATTATAAATGATATAATAATAATATCTGCAATTAAAATTATATAGTTACAGTAAGATTAATGTTTAGTTGTGTAAATCTGATCATATTTACACCATTACACTCCAAAATTATTATCATATTTATCGAAATATACGTATGTTTTGGTCATGATTTACTTATGGTTGATGTTCGGTGTAATAGAAGGAATCAAAGAATAAATATTAGTAGAACAACGCACCGCTCCGAGTGAGATAGCGACTGTACTTTATTGACTCCATTTTGATTTATCAGCGATGTTTCAATGAATCTATGAAATTATAATCGAATCCTCTAATGTCAATACTGTAGCTTGTTAAATGATTACATTCTAACGGGAACGTCGGGACGAATATCCATTTTAATAAAATATTGATTAATAGGGTGGGCAGCCCACGTGAAAACACACAAAAGCTTTCAAAGACGAGATAGATACGAGATGACTGAGAATTAGAACTTGACCCGCATTAAGTTCGCATCGTTACAAAAACTCACGTGTACAATAATCAATCCGTGAGATTTCTCGTACACTGTGTTCAAAGGTTATTTTAGGTGTTTCTTCGCTCACGTTATTACCAAATTCAGGCATTTATGTTACTTCGGAACTCGTACCAATTAATAAGCCTCAATGAAGCAAGAGAATTGCTGGGTTTTTTTTCATACCCACTGAGCATGCAAGTTCATTGTGTTCCTGTTTGTAATAAAAGTTTTTTTATATAGTTTTAGTAACTTACTAAGCCTTTACCTTTACGAAGCCGTTCGTTTTATCGTTTATTTATTGGTTAACTCTAAAAAAATATTTATTGTATAATATATTATTACATAATACTGAAATGATTTATTGCCATTTTTACTGCACTACTAAAATCCTCACTAGACAAATTTTTAATATAAAATAACCAATATGTATTTAACAATAAATCCTCATGATTCATACTCCATCATAAATCGCAAGACACGTGCTTTGACCGTTAAGTACAAAACAGATACAAAACGAAGTTATAAAAGAGGTGGAAGGGAAGTCATACAATGGTTGCACACAACGTCTTCGTGCTCTTGGCCGGGACAATGGGCGATTACGTATTTGTGCATAGATATCCACACTTAAAGCGTATGGTGAAAACTAGAAGCGGAGGCGAGCGAGGTGTTACCTGACGGTTCCTGTATAAAATTGTCATTTGTATTATCATTACGAAGTCACGACTGTATCGCATTAAGGAAGGATCGATATACTTGAAGTAATAAAAGATAAAACAACCTATTATATTCATTGAATCTTTTATCTTAATTACGGCTTTAAAATTTTGATCCCAAAAAATAAAAGATGGATAGATCAATAATTTTAAAATCTACTTATTTTTATGGTCCGGTTAATTTATTAGCTAAGTAGTAGCATGATGGCGTAGAAAGATTCCTAAAGGTATAACTAATTTCAATAAGATATCGGATCTATTGCTTGAGGAATGTGTGTGTGCTCGGCATTTTGTCAGTATTATAGGACACACCATGTTTTTTTATATTGGTTTTAGTTGTTTAATTAATGTATATAATAGTGAATGAGTTCATTTGACGCTACAGCTTATAATTTATATGGGCACTAGTGTGGCACGATTTCAATAAATTTGTTAAAGTGAAATGAAGCTATAACGTAATTCGATTCAACGGTAGTTGGATCTATTCTAACATTAATATTTACTTTGTCTCTAAGTGACTTTCTTTGTATGTAATCTTAAACGTTTATTTGTTTGTTTGCTTACGGACCTCTCTATCTCTGGAATGTTATTGAATTAGTGTATTGAGTGTCCCTTTGGGTTCGACATCATTATTCTAAGCTACTTTGTTATCGAGTAAGTTGTAATATTTTTAATATTTGATAGACGTATCGTGGATAATTTAAGCAATTTATGGATATTTAATATTAAAAATAACTTACCTCCAGCAGTAGCTTTTAAGTTGCCAACAATAGTTCCACTTCTTACGTCTTCTCTGACCCGGAAATTGTATCTTGGCTTGTCAAATAACGCTGAACCGACACCTGTAGGCATCACATTGACATGGACTGTAGCACCCTGGGGCGCAGTGAGGCCACCGCCATCGGTCGCTGTTATTTCCAAATCAAACTTCCCATTGGATTGTATCAAAGCAGGTTTGGTGACGAAAATTTCCCCCGTACTCCTGTCTATTCTGAACACATCGTTATCATTTCCATTGGTTATTCTATAAGTAACTGTTCCAAATCTCCCTGAATCGGCATCCGCTGCGGTGACAGCGACGATAGGTTCATTCGACGATATCCTGCCTTCTTTCAAAGACACGTTGTAATCCTTAACAGTGAATGCGGGAACGTTGTCGTTTATATCGAGAAGTTGGATCTTCACCATAGCGGTCGTCGACAGGCCCCCTGCGAATATATAAATAATTGGTCTCTTGATTGTTTGTGTATTGTTGTAATGTTATGTTTAATTGACAGCCGCTTGATTTATGCTGATGTCAACACGTTTTCTCCGTGTACGAGTTTTGTGATATTGACTTGAACTGCGAGCTGGTCCTTAGTAATAATTTAATTGATGCATATTCTTTTAATGCGATTACGAACAAACCAGTTTCCATTGCGTCGACTTGGCACCGTGACAGAAACAGGGAAACGGAATGCATTTTACTGATTAACGAGAATCCTTAGCGCAGGTACAAGAAAACGCTAACTGTTAAAATTTATTGCTATCGAGGCACTCTTGAAACAAGATATTGTGTTTTACTTTGTCTAGATTGGTCGTTTTATATAAGGCGATATCGTACTAGAAACTAATTGATTGTGTATTATACACTTAGTTATTTATTTTAGCCAAAATTTACAACCACAAAACTTTGATTGACACAGAAATCTTGTAACATGGAAGATTTTAGAGTAACGTTTTACCAATTTTGTCAAATAAAGACGCATTGAATGAAATTACCACCGAAATTTCCTTTCCCAGGGGAACGTTTGCCGACCGTCGGCTTCAGATTGGGGGAAATAAAAACTCAAGGTATGTAATAGGTGGACGCTTCGCGCCCCATAAATCAGTTGGGTAGTGGAGACAACAGCCGACGGACGCTTTCGGAATTTATTCGCGACTTGCGTCGTCGGCGCTTTATTTTTGAAACTCTGCATATGGATTTATAGTTCGCAATGCTTCCACCTGTCGGTATTATTTTACCATTTCTTCTTTTATAGACTTTCGAAAGGAATATTTATCATTTCAACGTTTATCGTTTTGTTGTAAGTTGATATATATACGTTTCAGTCATTCGAGATAATGAATCAGTACATCTTAGTAAACTATACGTATAAATCCTTTAATAATCGATTCTTTACGAATTATACTCGTACTATTTCAATAATTCGAATATTAAGTGACATTTGTGGTATGAAAACAATTGTCACGCATTCTTAATTATAAGGTTACATCAAACAGCTCGTGCACTAGTTAAAAAAAATAACTGAATTACCTCTGTCAGTGGCGACTACGGGAAATTCAAAATCACTATTGACTTCATGGTCTAGAGGCGCGGCGACGCAGAGCTCGCCGGTGTCGGCTCGTATCGCGAACTGCCGCACCAGCAGCGTCTGCTCCGGCAGCGTGTAGTTCACGATCGCGTTCACTCCACAGTCCGGGTCTATAGCTGACATCTATAAAAAGAATAAAATAAATGTTAAATTACAAGTATAATGTTATAGTAGACAAGCCACAAGAAGAATCGTTTTAAGAATAAGTGAAGCTTGTAGAATTAGGTACAAAGTAATGAGAGGTATTTTAAAAAAGTCTACATTAAGAAAAGAAAACTACGGCGTAGTACATCATAGAGATAATGATAAAGAGAAACTGAGATAATGTATGCGATGACTAGATATAAAGCTAACGACGATTGATGAATCTTATGCAAGACTGAGGTAGAATATAGAATCTAACAACTTAAAATTATCAAAACTATCGCGAGAGATTAATAAACTATTTATGAAACGGCTTTACTCACTCGCACGAGGCGGGCCACGACTGCGATACCAATAATACCACTCACCCTGAAGAAGGACCTCCGACAGGTCCGAAACTTGTCGGTACAAAACACCGAGAAAAACGCGACCGTGAGTAAAGCCGTTTCATAAAAAGTTTATTCTAACAACTTTCGACAACCATTTAATATGAAATAATTAGTGCCAATTATTCACAGTCGTTGAGGGAAATAAACCAAAATAAGTAATCATAATTGATTACAATAATAATTGCTTATAATCTGTTCATAGTTAATCTGAAGTAAAATCATTTGCATAATTACAAAACAAAACTGTAAATTTCATCCTAAGAAGATATCAATTCCGTTTCCACAAAGTTTCTACAAATCGCTAAGCACCTGCGATAAGGATCATGACTAATTAGAATCGCCATTCTCATAACGTACTAATGAAGAAGTTGTGGGGTCCTGTTCATGATAGCGGTTGTATGTATTCTGTAGGGCTTTGAAATTCTGTTCCTCTATAGTTCATGATTGAATGCTTAACGGTAACCCAGCAGTATTGTTCAATGCTGTCAAGGGTATTTACATTAGTCAGGTAGTAATTTGTCTATTACAAAGATAATTGCTATTGAAATTTATTTCCAAGGCTTTAGACATCATATTGTTTGTTACTTATAGATTACAAAAGCGCTGGACCGATTTCGATGGCATTTTCTCGAAATATTCAGATTGGCCTAGATTGGTGGCGATCGGATCAACATAATTAGTGCCACCAGCGTGAAATTGGGTATAAAAATTAAACATACGATAAAGGCGATCATAGACTACGTGTCAGTGAAAGGAGTGGAGCATAAATCTCAGGAGAACCTTATATACTGATGCCTGGATATAATAAAAGTATTCCGCATGAAAACAAGACGAATGGCTCGTAGTTTTAAATACGAGTTTCATGGTATACCGCATCTGAAAGGTAATATATTAAAGATGGTTGGAAGTCCGAAGTTCTGACAGATGACTGTAATTAAATAGATTCACAACCAGATGTGAACTCTTAAACGCCGGTACATGGAATGAAAAACTGATTATATCATAATCCCGATCAAACAATAAAAAAGGAGAAAAAATTAATTGACGTGAACTATCTGAGTAAAGAATTGCTATAAGAGGTATCAAAGTCGATTCATAGTGACTGTTATTAGCACATTTCGAATGCAAAAATAAACTACAATCACGTCGTAGGTGTTAAGTGGTCGAAAAAACGAAGATTAGCACAACACTGTCGATAATTAGCAAGAAATCATATTTTTCTCTTTATCAAGCGAATACTGCGCACGGATCGCACAACGAACAGTATTTTCTACCGCAAGGTATACACTCGATATTAGTCTTTAACGTTCTATAATAGCGATTACAATTGTATGCAAGTTATTGACAATCCTCGTAACCGAAGCCGAGGGCCGTACATGACAACGCATGCTGATTAATTGCTCCGGCGTCCAGTGCGAAGATAAATTGTCGTTCTTGCGAAATCGAAGGATACTCATGCGACATTCCGCCATATCGGTTTAGGATTAAGGAATATAATTCCATGAGGTGGTCGGTAAGGTTAGTATTAGCTATTTACACGTAAATTCTGCTGTTGTCTTTATTCGTTTATACATATTGCTTTCATCTCATATGAAGCGACCATTATCATTGTTTTCTCGTTAATGTCAACGCGAGAATTTAATATGTACTATTGCAAGGGTTCGGTTGTGACTAGAACTTTATTTTACATCTTATAAATTCATTTCTTTTTTTCTTTGACCTTTATCACCCAATAAATTAAAAAATATAAGTTAGACGCAACCGAAATAACTAAATGGTTGTGGATATTATTAGCGTGCAATAATATTTTGTTTAAGAATACTTTTTACATTCGGAAGCCCTTGTGGGAATTTACTTACCTCATTACTATACTAATTAGATTAATTCTTTCACTTAGTTTTAAATGAGCTATTAAATCTGTGAATGCGTTAATAACTATGCTCTCACGTTTTGTTAAATACATAATCATGTTATATATCCATATCATACGTAAATAATACTCATTACTTTAAACTTTCATGGTTTCTACTAACATAAGGTTTGTAAGAGACGGGATTCTTACCACGAGCTCCCGATATTTCAGCACAGTTGCATGCGCCATGTTCACGGGCTGACTGGAGTTATGCGGTAGTGCCAAAAATGTTATAGGTAGCCGTATCGATCTACCTTGTTTCAAAAAGGCTAATAGTGGTAAGAATCCCGTTTCTTACAAACCTTATATTAATACTAATTCACCATAAAAATTAATTAAAGTGTTGACTCGGAAGATGGTGGCAGCGAAAAAGAATTTAAACTAACTAATATGGAGAAGTGTTAATAAGGAATTTTATTTAAGTACAGTCCTAACATGTTTCACTAGCTTCCTGTAAAGTTCTCCCTCTGGTGACCTATCAATACATTCACGTACACAAACTGTTTAGTTATTATTATTCATAACACTGGCAATCTTGATAAAGAGAGTTCTAAATTTGAATAACAATTTCCCGCTTTTAATATTCCTACGTTTAAAAATACAAAAGACATTCAAGTTATTATTTTCAATGTAATGGCTTGTCCGTACGAGTACAGTCGGCCAGTACAATCAGCTTACAAATTGACAGTTAAACTGAACAATAAAAACAAAACGCGCACATCCGATGAAACAAAACGAATGGGTTTTGTTCATTTTGAAGCGCACAAGTAGTTTGCATATAATAATGCTGAGAGGAACAATAAATCTTGTTCACGTGGTGGCAAAACGAACAAACGTGGAATAGTGCCTATCTATTAACAATTTATAGAATATAAATGTGTTTTGTTTTTTTATGTTTTAATTTATACAACAATATTTAGCGAACTTGATTAAAATTTGTTGTCCTGTAATATTTATCCTACAATGTTAGTTAGTTTTACTTTCATTTTGCTTATCCATTTAAAAAGAAGGTTTAGGTTTTTCAATTAATAAAATTGTAATGTTAATTATATTCGATTTTGTGGCAATTAGCTATGTCGGTCGATACTTTGACGGTACGGTTGGTCTTTGAAACATCCTTCATTTTGCTAGCTCACACAAGTGTTCAGGTGCAAAATATTTCTAAATAAAACTAAGAAGGTTAATACTTTAACAATGGTAGAACCCGCAACGACATCTGTTGCACGAATGGGCCGGTTTGACCGTTGAAATGCCAAGACCTCACAGAAGACAGACGTGAAATAGAAGTTTTTTGCCTTTCATCCCATGAACGGGATGAATACCTAATTTTAAACCTCATCCCCTTCCTATCTTTTCCTAATCAGGATTACTTTTTTGAACAGGATGATTTGACTGGGGAATGGAATGGATAGGTAAAGAGAATATACTTTTTGTCTGTTTATTCCCCCCCATTTTCCATTAAAGGCAGGTAGCTTATTAGCTTGTTGCAGATGCATGTAGCGGTTACTTAATTTGAGGCGAAAAGGTTGCTAGATTGTTTTTTATGGAACAAGGCAAGCTCTTCCAA
This sequence comes from Papilio elwesi, assembly GCA_029849275.1. NCBI lineage: Eukaryota > Metazoa > Arthropoda > Insecta > Lepidoptera > Papilionidae > Papilio > Papilio elwesi. The sequence continues at coordinate 11,608,632 of CM056693.1, read as the reverse complement.
TAGGCATTTTTAATGACAATAATTTGAGTAAGATGTTTCTATCTGTTCCTTTCTCAATTAAATTTATAATTGCTATGTTAAAAAATAGATATTCTTTACTCAGCATCCTGCAATAACAAGCATTTCAAAATATTAGTGTAAAGATAACACAAAAGGCGGGCGGATGAATACCAAAGTACTTAAGCTGTTTAAATTTAAATTTGCGGGCCGGTTGACGCTGACTGTATCGGCTACTTCAATGAAAAGATAACAGGAACCGCAATGAGATTTATTGCATACTTTCTTTAACACATCGAGTATTTAAAACCGTCTTACGAATTGTAACTGTGACACTGTTACGCATCTCAATTAGGAATTTTATCGAGACTTGATCAATACTTTTTTGCATTTAAAAATCATATTGAAAGATTAAAGTCAATTTTGATTTAAATCTTGATTTAAAGGTAAAATTTAATAATTTAATACACTTAATTCGAGGTTTTGTTATTTTTTTATATATGGGGGGGGGGGGGACTGGCCGAATGCAGAGTGACTTTACGAGTAAAACGTTCGAGCTGTCAGTCACTCTGACACAACCCCAAGCTCTAGCGTAACGACGAACCTGGTAGCGGTCGACATTACGAAGAGTGACGGCAATCGGGTTGCATCGTGGATACGCGCTACGTGTTTGGTGGAGTGTCGTTACATGAAGCCGGTCTACTTACTGTACTATCAATCCAAGATTATATTTTGTAATGTCCTAATGTATTTCGCTGCGTGTCATTCTCCTTACCCTAACGCCCGACGCCCGAGCTATTCAAGATGGAGATAAATGTCAACGCAGCCTATCTGTACGTTCCTATATTTATTTATATGCTTCAAGCCAAATCTATTTTTTGTATCATATATATATATATATATATATATATATATGTGTGTGTGTGTATAACATGTGTATATGTATGTATAACAAAAATTATTAATTAACAGCATACACAATTTTTCACACACCACAAGCATCGCTCTCACTGCATTTTAATTTAGTCTCAATACATTGATAACAGCTCACTCGGTAAGCAGTTAGCAGTCGGTGAGCAGACAGCGGCAGGTGAGCAGTTGGCGGTCGGTGAGTATTTAAAACTATTACCGTTTCATTATAGTCGTTAATTCGTCTTTCAGTTTCTATGCGTATGAGCTTAAATTATTTACCGTAAAGCGTGACATAACTTTGAATGTATAAATTATATCATTTTAATATTACAAAGATACTGAAAAATGGAAGCAAAGTGTATGGTACAATGCGTCTTTATATTTATATCTGTTTTGTCCTATATATAAAGTTGTATCTCAGATAAAAGTAGACGCGACAACAATGGAAAAATAAGAAACAAATAACAATTTAACAAATGTCAACGAGTATTCAGCAGTTCAAAATCCAAGAAATTTAAATTCATGAACCGCATTCAAGTAAGTCTGCTCTCATCTAAATAAAGCAGATGCCTTGTTTACCCGACGCAAAAACGTATAAATAAATGATTTGTACCAAAAATAATAAAGATTCCCACTCAGTTCGGCGTAGGTAAAGGACATTGTAATTCAAACTGATTGGCACACAATAATGGAATCAAACATAAGCCATTTAAAAATTGTCCGCGTTAAAAGGAAAAAGGTATGGAAGGCGACAGTAGTTAAGAGAGCAAATAAAATTGTGTGAGGACAATACCAGGGCTGGCTTTGGTAGGATTTGTAGAGCCATTAGCTGTACGACTTCAAATATAGGCTACGCCATTAAGTGCCTTATCGCATATAATAGCGTACTCTATAAAACCTAAGATTCTGTAAATATTACAGTTTAATTAATTAAAAATATATTTCATCGCCACTGATCCAAAAAAAAAGGTGAAGGAGGAACATCGTGAGGAAACCGGCATGTTCTAAGAACCATCGAATTCGAAGATATGTGACATCCACCAACCCGCACTGGGCCAGCGTGGTGGATTACGGCTCATTCCCTCTCTTGAAGAGGAGGCCTGTGTCCCTGCAGTGGGAAACATTCTTAAAAAAGGGCAGATTTATTATTTATTAATTAGAAATCGGAATGGTGACGGTGAATGAAGACATTGAATTCGATCCTATCCCACTAATTTATCATAAATGCGAAAGTATGTATGTATAGATGTTTGTAACACTTTCACGCAAAAACTACTACATGGATCTTAATGAAACTTTACAATAATATAGATTATATATCAGAACAACATGAAGGCTATAATTAATTAAGATATTGTTGTGAATTGGACAAAATATCACGATAATTGTCAAGAAAGGAGAAAAAAATCCGCCAAATGCGAGTTATTCTGGTGTGCGCAGCAAAAACCATTACAGTTATAAATATTCAATGTCTGTATCTTATGTGTCAGCTATTATCGCCGAAATAGTAAGCCATTAAACTAGAAAAAAAAGAAAATCCTGGAAAACTCTGGAACCACTTATAGGAATCATTTGGAAACAAAAACTATCTAGTGCAAAAACAATTTTCAAAATTGATTCATAAATCGAACTTCTGAGGTAACAAATATAAAATACATACAAGAGAATTGACAAGCTTTTCCTGTTTTTAAGTTGAAACGCATCGATCCCAATACGACTTAGGGTCCTTCAAGAAGCGAGCGTCCTTACTTAAAGGTCGACAACGCGTCTTGGCGTCGGTGATCACTTTTGTAATAGCCGATCCTCTGCTCGTTTGCCCCGTTTTAATGTAAAAAATCAAGAGTACAAAATCAAATATAAAATTGAATATATTTAATTATTAATTATAAATAATTAATTATAAGTCAAAGCTCACGGTTTTTGTCTTCTTAAAAAAATAAATGACAAACTAAAAAGTCGCGTAACTTTATTAATAATATCGTCTATATTAATACTAGAATAATTTTTCTATAGAACCTAGTCGGTATGAAATTAAATATGGTGGAATAGAGACGTTGCGAGCAAAGTCTAGAGTGGTCTGAGTAATTTGAAGGGGCTGTCATTACCGGTCTTAATGTACGACAAAAACTTGCAATGACAACGTGGAACCCGGCGGATCAGCGCGAGACTTCGTTAGGGAAGCTTGGCATGCATAACACAGGGTCAGTTTTTATATCTTTTATCTATACATGATACCCTTGTTCAACAATTGTATCATTTTAATTGGGTATCTTTTTTCAACTGTAGGAATACGTGCATCTATGATTTAGTTTTCCCTTCCGTTTAGTCTAAGAAGTATTTTTATATTAAATCAAGTTACAATGAGAAATAAATCGTGTGTTACAATATTAACATGAACGTAAATTACTTTATAAATATAAAGTAAATCAACAATGTTTTCATATCTAAGCGATAACATGGTTGTTTTCCCAATTTCCTTAGGGTATGCCTCCAACATACATTATTCTCAACTATCTTTAAGGGTCAGTAAGGGGCTCGTAGTTGGTGTTAAGAATATTTTTTTTTTATGTAGAATAAGGTAGTAAACGAGCAAGCGGATCACCTGATGTAAGGTGAGCGCTTCCCATAAACATCCGCAACAAGCAAATGTGTTGCAGATGCGTTGACTGCCTTTATTGGACAGGATATTTCCTTTTCCCTTCCTGTCTATCTATCCTTTCTATCCTATCCTATCCTTTTCCCGTTCCCATCCTCTCCTTATGAAGAATGGGTGGGAAGGGGAAGAGGACCGAAATGCAACCTTATTGTTATTGTCCAAACAAACAAGAAAATTTATGACTCGAAATATGTATCTTATAAACTTAAATATAAATTAATTCGTATATCCTTACTGATCGAAAGTTTGATGCAGCAAAATATTTAAAACCTTGCTTTATCTGATCGCGCTTCATTTATCGCATTCATAAGGGAAATGCTGGGAGTTGTATCTGAATAAACAACGCGCCGTTTATAGTGGTTTCTTAATTGTCTGTACAAGGCGGACTTCGTAGCTGACCTTTGCAATCGTCCCTTCGTTTTGTTCATTAAACACTTCATTGTATTTTAAACGATACAAAACGCATATTTTTCATCTTACAATTTAAATAAGTCTTTTATTTGCGTAAGAATTTCATTGTTAAAGGAATGAAGACTATGCCCATTTAATGTCAGTAGAACTAACTTCTTATAGGCAGTAATGGTTAAATTGCTTTTGTTAACCAAACCTGTTTTAGTTTTTATTTCGAACCATAAAACAAAGTAAAAACATACAAGGTATTCGTTATAGTATCGGATCAGCAGAATAATGAATTCTAAGGAATTATATTTTACATGTATTATATATTTGTCACATGTATGGTGTAAATAAGAAAAAGTGTGGCTTAAAAGTTGATGGGGTGACAAGAATTCAGAAAGGTATGCTTCGGGCATTTGAAAGGTTGAATGAAGGTTAGAGAAGAAGAGTGAGGTAGAAGAATCGAAAGAGGCGTGCCAGGATCGCGCCGAATATATAAAATAAATAAATCAGCCTTTTTTAGAATGTTCCTTCAAAATGAAACTTCAGGTACACAGGCCTCCTCTCCGAGAGAGGGAAGGTGCTGTAATCTACCACGCTGACCCGGTGCAGGTTGGCGGATGTCACATGTCATCGAATTTAGGGAATGAAATAAATACACGAAGTTTACTTCGTGTATTTAGCGCCCGCCTGAGTTCGAACCCGCGACCTACACAGTACGTAAGTAACCTAAACCACTGAACCACCACTGCTCGTGTCAAATGGAAATCCACAATGTTTTGTTTTTCTATCTGTTTAACGTATGGCGGCAATACAAACATTTTTTTTACCTATGTGGTATTTACGCTGTCTTAAATATTCGCTGGATCAGTCATCTTCTGCTTTTCTTTTCTGCTGCTTCCTAATAAAGGTTACCAAGATGCCACTCTTCTTGTTTATGCCTAAGGTTATTATTAACAAGCAAAAGGCAAGCAACCTTACTTTCTTCTATAAAATAAAAAGTACTTTAAAAGTGGTTGATACATACAAAACAGTTGCACACAAGTGAAAAATTAACTTTCTTATTTGGTAAAAGATGCTTGGATCGTGTGCAATAAATTTAACAAGTAAATTCGTCTCAGGACCCATGCACACGACTTTTTTGCGCGCGTGGACGACGCACGTTGAACGCGTTTAGCATGCCTAGCGAACGCAAGACCGTCTCCGTGTTGTGTTCGTGTATCGCTACAACCACGCAGAGGAAGCGTCCTACAAAAACGCTCCTGTGCGTTCAAAATACGTCGTGTGCAAAGTCCTTAAGCAGTGTGACTACGCGCTCTGCATACCCACACAAATTGCGTTAATTCTCGCGCGAGTGATGCGCCGACAGATGTCAGCACTGCCACGGTGTGAACGTACATATTTGCGGAAGGGACACCCGACACCGGGCGGTGTAGTGTGCGCGTACCCTGTGGTATAGTGTGTACACACCCTGCGGTCGGATAATGCCTGTGCGCGCTTATACAATAATGGGGTTAGGGCTGATACATTTCTTTCGTGTCTGCGGTATAAGTGATTTTCGCTTTTCACTATTCCTTATTATATATTTTTGTATTCAAGTTAATTTGTTGTTAATAAACATTTTTAAGTAAAAATAAAAAAACTACAGTATGATTTATATTTATTACAATTTCTATATATATATATATATAATGTACAGAAGAACTAACATTTTTTATACGTTTACAAAGGTCTTTTGACTTAATTTTTTTATATTTTTAATTTAAGGGTTGCGGGTTGACATATTTAGTGACATAGTAAGACAACGCTCGCGAGAAATTCTTGGTATCTCGATGAAATCAACGAATTCTCTAAATGAAAAGAAGAATGAAAGTCGGAAGTAATTTAATCCTTATTCCAATAGTAATAAGAATGTATTTTATTTGGGGTACGCAGCGCGTAGAGGATTCGTTCACCGATTCGTCGTATGCATTTGGTGAGATCGAATTACTTTTCGTTTATAAAGTGGCGTTGACGAAAAATCAAAGCGACGGCCTCGCGCGATATCTCTCACGTGTTCAATATAAGATGTGATACGTCAAGCGTATCAACTACGAAAAATCTGATACCTATGCCTGGTGTTGTATTGTTGTACTAATCTATTACAAGCCATAGAAATTGCTTGATGAAAATACTTAAGCTATAAATACTTTACTTTTGTATCTTTCGAGCGATATATGCTAGTTACGATGTAAGCTAGTACTTTCTTATGTACACTTTTATTTATTAAGTATATAACAACCGAAGTTTATGTTTCCTTTAGACCTATAGACTCCGAAACGGCTGGACCGATTTCGATGAAATTTACAAGGATTGTCCAGATTGACACAGCGGGTGTTTCTGTGTTTGGTAGTGATCGGATCAACATAATTAGTGGTACCCGGGCGAAGCCGGGGCGGGTCACTAGTATAACAATAAAATCATTTAATATAACACTTTAACTAAATACAAGCAATCTATAATGAACCTACATTGATTACAATAATACAAATGGGGCACACAAAAGATAGCTTTAATTCAGTACGGAAACATACATTAAGGACATATGAGTTTAAACATAAACACAGTAACATGAATATATTGAAGTAGGTTGTATGTATTATAAGATAGTGAGGTGCTGGAAGGGACCGCCTCAGGATATATGGTTCCATTCCTTTCACAACCTTCCTTCCTTCATACCATCCTTTTTTTACTAATTTCTAAGTACCAACAACCTGGAACATCTCACTACCGTAGTGTTACCCCACCAGACTAATTAGAGTTAAATACATTGTTCAATTACTCCAAAGCAATTCGCCTAGCTCATTACAATAGCGTTTGTACAATGCGGCGTACAATCCCGGTGGCTGTGGGGCGGTAGTGGTATTACTAGGTAATGAATTTCAAAAAGTGTTGAAGCCCACACCCGGCCGCTAATTGATGCAAGCCGCTCATTATTATCTAAAATTACGGCGGTGGAGTAAGTTATAAGCGATAACTTAGAATCATTTTAATATGGGCTTTATTTTTAGACGCAGTAAAAGACACACAGTGGTAGAGCCCGCAGTAACAACATCTTTTGCACGAATTGGACGGCTCGACCGGTGAAATACCACGATGTCACAGAAGACAGGCGTGAAGTAGAAGTATTCTGCGTTTCGTCTGATGAGTGACGTGCCGGAGGCCTAATTGTAGTCCTCTTCCCCCTCCTACCCTTTTCTAATAAGGAAACGATGGGGAGAGGAAGAGGATTTGACGGATAAGGAGGGGATGGACAGGGAATGGAATTATCCTTTTTTCTGTTTGTCTCCTCCTTCGTCCATGAAGGTAGGCAACGTATCTGCAACTCATTAGCTTGTTGCGGATGCCTATGGGCAGCGGTACTTATTTCCAGGGGCCGATTGCTCGTTTGCCACTTTGTAATATAAAAAAAAAGACTCATCTTCCTGCCCGCTTTTTAGAAATCGCTATCAAGAGGCCTGCATAGCTTGATGATCGACGACCATTAAAAGATTATGGCCCTTATTTAAAAATATTTTGTAAGTTTAAATGAGTGTTCCCTCTCTCAGAGACGAGTGCCTGTGCATTATATATAGGCCAAATGCATATATATATATATATATATATATATATATATATATATATTTAGTTAATAACAAAAATAAATATAAGGTATATGCATGCACACTAAAACTACAAATAAGTATTTGTAATAACACAATTTAGTCTTTAATTATATGTTAAAAAATACTGCAAGACACTCAACGCCATGATATAAGTGAATCCCGCTATCGCTTTTAACCGGGGCCAAGCTTTTGAAGTTCGTGTAACAGGCAATGTGGGAGCGGGACAAACAACCAGTGGAATTATGAATGTGTGAGAGTTGGGTAACTATTAAATCGAAATTTAGTATGACCTTTGAGCCCACCGCCTCGCCGTCGAGATTCATAAAGATTTTAGAGAGAAAATTGGACGTTACGTTTGTGAGTGGTGGCGCGCTTGAAGCATGCCAGCTAATGGCAGTTCGATAACTCCTGTAGCCATTCCGTATGTTGTAATATCACACGCGTACTATGTTATTTGTTAGTTTGTATGTAAGATAATAAGCGGGCGGTCGCTACAAACTAGGGAAAATTGAAACCTTAATGAACCCAATTCTTTGGGATATTATTTTGGCTACAGCCACTATTATATCTGTACTATATTATCATATATACATTTATTATCCACTATATCTTATATAATATAAGCTTTCCTAATAGATAGGTATCAATTATTAAATATACTTTGAAATTTAAATACCAATTTAAATAATTTGGGTCAAGTTTGCAGACAAAATGTTACCTTTTGTGTTATTTTGGTTTGTGTGACGGTCAATCTTGTCTGTTTCAATACACACCTCTACAGATAAAAAAGTTGTTACATACCAACATTACATTAATTTTCTGTAGATAATTAAAACTTAACTCGCGTCAAATTGCTCTTAAATGTCGTATATTTAACTTTTGAGCAGGTACGCTATAATTACTTTGGCTACGGGAGTAAATCTGTCCTTCGGTATTACGAAAATAATCATTGCAGTACAATAAAGTGAATTACAGTATACGACGTTTGATTTATTATGTCTTTCAATTTGATTTACTTATTGATTTTATAATAGTTCGCTTGCTTTGGTTGATGTATCGGAGTAGTGCAGTTGTGTAAGTCTACAAAATTGCTTCGGTCGTTCTTTATTGAGTCCATAATTACACTTCAATACTAGTACACACACACACACACACACACACACATATATATATATATATATATATATATATATATATATATATATATATAAATATATTTTATGGAAGTATGTGGCAAACGGGCAAGCGGATCACCGGATGCTAAGTGAGCGCTACCCACAGACATCCGCAACAAACAAATTGCAGATGGATTGCCTACCTGTAATGGACAGATGAAGGAATAGACAGGAAATAGGACTTTTCCTTCTTCCTCTCAACCCCTTCCCGTCCAATCCTCTTCCAGTTCCCATCCTATCCTTATGAGGAAAGGGTAGGAATGGGAAGAGGACTGAAATTAGGACTCCGGCACCTCACTCATCAGACGAAACGCAAGTTATTTTACAACGCAATTACGGTTACGGTATTGCACCGGTCGAGCCGGCTCATTCGTGCAACAGATTTTGTTCAAGCCCACCTTTGAGTCATCGTACATGATCAGAGCGTATTGGAGTTGCGATTGGTGTAGTAACTTTCTAATCTTTCTCATTATTCTTCAATTTAACAATGTTTTCAAGATGAGTAGTAATAGAGTTCTGCAAAAATATATAAATTAAGTAGACCACTCAAGATTTAAATGAACTGGTATTCAGTATAAACATACAGACAAACGGATGGGTTAATATTTAATAAAAAATTTACGTAACATGTATTTTTTGATCGACTTAAATCATCACAATTTAAATATGTATATTCTGTTTCGTATATTAATAATTGGACAGTTCGAAACAGTGGGTTTTTTGTTGGATATTAAACCAACGGGCAAATATAATGGACAAGTTCAATGCGCTACGCTAATTATAAATTCCAAATGATTAAATAGATTATTAAAATCAATATGTCACATGTAAAACAGACGTCAAGTGTGATTTATTTTTTTATCTGTAAGAGGATTTTAATGTATACCAATGTTAATACTGGTTATTAATTATCTAAAAAAAATGTGTTTAATTCTGAATTTATGAATTCAAAATATTAATTAATTAATTTTGCAAAATATTAATCACATTATTCATGTCCATAACCAAGTTAGTAAGGACGCATAAATAATAACTATGAATTCAAGAAAAAAAGTACATTTGGAATATAAACATGGCTACACTGTAGGATTAGATAAATAGATTTAACAGTGGTAGAGTCCGCAACAACAACACCTGTTGCACGAATTGGCCGCCTCGACCGGTGAAATACCACGACCTCACAGAAGATAGACGTGAGGTAGAACTATTCTGTGTTTTGTCTGATGAGTGAAGTGCCGGAGGCCTAATTCTAACTATATCCCCCTTCCCACTCTTATCTTATAAGGAAAGTATGGGAAGGGGAGGAGAACTTGACGGTGGAGGGGATGTATAGAAATTGTAAATAACCATTTTCTGTTTGTCCCCTCCTCTGTCCATTAAAGGTGGGAAACGCATCTGCAACCCATTAGTTAGTGGCAGATGTTTATAGGTAGCGATAACTTGACTGCTTGGTCGTTTGCCACCTAGTGCTATAAAAAAAATGACAGAGATAGACATAGTGTCGACGTGCTCTACCTAAAAAAGTTACCAATGATAAGTATGAAAATAAGTTTTACGCCCTTCATAACTGCACTTCTAAATGGCGTGGCAGAGGATCCCTGTAAGGGAATTTACAATACTAAAGCTGTAGAGCTTCTAGATTAGTTGAGGCATAATCTATTTGACAGCGTAGGAACCGTGATGAGTGTCCACGCTGCTTGCTACCTCTAAAATGTATTATTGTTAACCATAAAGGACGGTTGATCTGTAAAAATGTTCTTGACATTATCCATTCTGCAAAAAAATGAGACACACGAAACAACCCACGCCCGCTAGCAACGATTTTCATAACTGGTCGCATTGCATCGTTTCTCTTCGATACGGGACTCGATTTCTTCTAATGTCGCCGTTATAATGTGTTACTACGGATTTATATCTTTCGAGAATATTTGTTCAAAACTGATAACACGACACTTATTCTTGAGAATTCATTGCTTGTGACTTTTTTTTATTCTTTGGTTCTTATTCTTTTTGATAGGGCTAGGCTAGGATAGGCTAGGCAATATTTTAATTTAATATTGACTTCTTGTTCAAGTTGGTAAATTGCGCACCTGATAAATTATAATAGTCATTGCCGAAATAAAGGTGCCGTCATTTTTGTGAGGTTTCATCATCATTCATGTTAGCTTTAGCGTACTAACATTTATATCAATTATTGTTCATTTAAAATTATATACATATGTATAGGTGTTTGTGTGTATGTACATCTAAAATATTATCATGTTAATGCGTCGCAGTTTTTGTAAGCTTTTTTACTTTGCAAAGCTTAATCTACGGCATTTTAATTTCTAAAAGGATTCATTTATGACACTAAATCTCATTTTGTGTAGATAATTCGAAACAACAAAGGATTATATAAATAAAAATCTGCATACAGCACTAGTTAACCGTGAGGTAAACACTGTAAACAAGAAGGTGAACACTGATTGTTGAAATACGTCAACAGCTTTCTAACTTCCACTGTTGGTTATATCCTAACATTATATATTTATTCGAGAAAGTACTAGTTATAGTTAGGATTCCTTTCGATATGTTAACAGTGGTAGAGCCCGCGACAACAATATCTGGTGCACGAACGTGACGACTCGACCGGTAAAATACCACGACCTCACAGAAGGCGGTTGAAGTTCCGGAGGCCCAATAACACTCCTCTTCCCCGTACCACCCTTTTCTAATTAGGTAAGGATAGGAAGGAGAGGAATTGAAGGTATGGATAGGATTGTTGTTCTGTTTATGCCTTCCTCTGTCTGTTAAAGGTAGGTACATTTGCATCTCAGCATGTTACAGATACCTATGGGTAGCCTTCACTTAACATGTAAACGATTCGCTCGTGTGCTACCTTGTGCTTTAAAAAACTGTTTTATAGTAAAATTAAATATTTATTATAGTTATTATTCCTTTCAATAAGTTAAGTTACTGTAAAGTTTCTTTCCTGCCCAACAAACGCCTGTTAAAAATCTTAAAAAATCTAAGAAACCAAAGCTATAGAATCGTGAACACCTAGAAATGCAAACGTAAATTCAACAGTACAAAAATACAAATCAGGTATTCATGTATCAGCAAACACATCTAGACGTTAGTCTAGAACAAAAGAACGAGACGTGCCAATCAAGTATCGAAAAGAAGAAGTCAATCCGCATAGGGTATACTGTATACGACAGGTACGAAAGGTGCGTCCAGGTTACAAATATATTCTAGACTTTTATTTTGTAGCGCTTAACAATATGTTAATAGATGCCAGTCGCAAGCCTGACGAGCATATGCCAATTTAGCATTGACTTTGTCGAGGCGTTAAGCACGAAATCGTTAAAAGATATGCAATACTTAAAGTATGCATACCTGATTTTACTGTTAGTATAATAAAACAAGTGAATTATAAGTATAAGAAACCTTGCTGCATAAGTTATGTGTGAAAAAAGTTCATCCACCGGACATGTTATAATTACAAATAGTTTAACGCATTAGTTTGAAGAAAAAAAAATATACGAAATAATAATGAAGATGCATTTATCCCTAATATTGTAAATGTGAATGTAAGTTTGTTTGTTACGCTTTCACGCGAAAACTACTTAACCAATCGTCATGAAACTTTGTACACATATTCTTGGAGGTATAAGAAGTTACATAGGATACTTTTTTTGAAAAAAAAAAATATAAAAAGCGAAGTATGTATGTTCCCTATAGACTCTGAAACGGCTGGAGCGATTTCGATGAAATTTACAGGGATTGTCCAGATGCGGGTGTCACTGTGTTCGGTAGCCATCGGATCAACATAATTAAATATAAGATACCCGGGCGAAGCCGGGGCGGGTCACTAGTTTGTAATAAAGATGCATTTATTTGTAATAAAATCAAAAATAGACATTTTTTAAATTAAAATCTGATGGCAGTAAATGTTGGTGATGTCTTATGGTATCCAGTAACCAGTAGTTATTTGTTTTAAAAAAGCAGTCGCAAAAGTTGGATAATTTTACTTAATGTTATCTTGTTGCATTATGTGGCTACACAAAAAGTAACTGCGGTGTGAATGCACCTTTAGACTGGCACAAGTCAATTAGATATTGGACATACTAAACGAATTCTTGTTGAAAGCATGTACAAGAAAATATCAGACTTTTACACGAAATAATGTGACAAAAATAACAGCAAATTGACTTTTTTTGCCTTGCCTATATATTGCCTGCCATAAGTTCAATAATTTAAACTACATCCATTAAAATTCTAGCTTATCTATGTTTTTTTATCAATGAATACATATATTTTAACAGTGATAGAGTCCGCAACAACAACATCTGTTGCAAGAATTGGCCGGCTCGACCGGTGAAATACCACGACCTCACAGAAAACAGGCGTGAAGTAGAGGTACTCTGCGTGTCGTCTGGTGAGTGAGGTGCGGGAGGCCTAATTTCAATCCTCTTCCCCTGCCACCCGTTCCTCATAGGGAGATAGTATGGGAAAGGGAAGAAGATTGTACAGGGAGGGGGTTAACGAGGAAAAGGAAATATCTTTTTCCTGTCTATGCCCTCCTCTGTCCATTAAAGGTAAACAACGCATCTGCAACACATTTGCTTGTGGCGCATGTCTATGGGTAGCACTCACTTAACATCAGGTGATCCGCTTGCTCGTTTGCCACATTCTCACATTAAAAAAAGAAAAATATATGGATTATATATTTTTATTAAGTATATAGAATACAAAAATGTATATTGAGCATGTATACAAATCTATAAAAACAACGATAGCATAAAAAGCGAATTAATTTTAATGCCGCATTAACATTAACAGGTTTGTGTCTTAACTGTGAACTGGGATTAAAACATACCGATCGATCGGCGGCCGAATTTCGACACAAGCGTCAATGATTAGCGACACCCACGTGTCCGTCACTACCTTAGTTGACAGTTTCAAATTGCGTCCACAAAAAAAATTCAACTACTAAATTAATATTTCATATTATACATTTAATAAAGAGTGTTTATTTTTAATTGATCCCTACTTATTATTATAAATGTGAATGTAAGTTTGTTTGCTACGCTTCCACGAGAAAACTACTTAATCGATCATGACTAAAATTTGTGCACATATTCTTGGAGGTACTAGAAGTAACATAGGATACTTTTTATGAAAAAAAAACGAAAAATAAAGAAATGTCAAAAAAATCAAAAAATCTCGCTACTTTAACGCCATAATATTGTAAATGCGAATGTTTATGTGTGTGGAAGTATGGATGTTTGTTACTCTTTCACTCGAAAACGGCTGAACGGATCTGGATGAAATTTGGTACAGGGATAGATAATAATCTGGAATAGCACATAGGTTATTTTTTATCCCGGATAAATGTACAGTTCCCGTTGGATACGTTTTGTTTTTTTACGGATGCATATCTACATATATAAAAGACGATATTCCGTAGATCCGAAACGGCTACCCGGGCGAAGCCAGATAGATCACTAGTATAACATAATTTTGTGTAGTGAAATATTTCCCAAAGTATTGTCCTAAAATAATATTGTCCGTGATTCTCGCACGAAGCAGGACCTGTCATTTAAAGACAGTCACACCTTTGTAGGTATATAAAATTAAATTAATATGTCAACAGCACATTTTTAATGTTAGTTAAATGCATTAAATGTAATTATTTACGTAATACGAATTACGGACGGGACATTGACTTTCAACGACTTGTATGTTTACCGTAAACACTTCTATTTCCCTTATATTTAATTAACCACGTTTCAAGTCTCAATATTGATTAGCCGTACTACACGTTGATATAAATATAATTATCGATTGTGCTATAAAAATCATTTAAGGTTTAATGTGTGGACATCCGCTCGAGATTCGGATACTCTGAGCACCGCATCAAACACACATCAATTACAGTAACGGTGGGATAAGATAATTTTATTTTATTATAATCCCATTTGGTGCACCATTAATCGTTCGATTCCCATCGGGTATAGCACTTGTAGACGATTCGAATGGTATACACAGTGAGCCATTAGTGATATCTCATTATTCAGTACTAGGCATAAATCGCGTTAATGCATCCTATCTTTTAAATCTCAGGGTAGCTGTTTAATTAGAATGAGCTGGGCCTCGCTCGCCTGCGTCGTGTCAAGGAATCGCTCGCGTGATTTAATGGATGTGGTAATTATAAATTACACATTTTTAAAGCGTCTTAATCAAACTTATTGTGTTAATTATAATTATTTAAATTAAACCTTCAATGTTTGTATTACTCACATTTAAAATTAGATGACTTTTTATTAAATGTGAAAGTGGCAAACGAGCAAGCAGCGGTCACCTTACATCAGGGGACTGCAGCCCATAGACATCCACAAGAAGCAAACGAGTTGCGTTGCCTACCGAGGTGATAGAAAGGAAAAAGGATGTTTCTATTTCCTATCCCCTCCCCCTCAAATCCTCTTCCCCTTTCCATCTTATTCTTATTAGGAAAGGAGGAGAAGGTAGGTAGAACATCGCTAAGTACTGGGCTATAACGTGACTTAGTTACTAAGTTTTAATGCAATTCAATTGTTCGAATTAATATTTCTTAATGAAATAAGTTGACACACGACACACCAGGTAAGTACTGGTGCAACAACACAAGTCTTGGTTGGGAACGTAAGACTCTTTAATATTTCAACCGCTTTGTTAAGGAGTAAAATTAAATATAAATAAATTTACTCCATGATTTTAATATTTTGTCGCAACAATGTTTGCCAGTTGCTGGTGAAGTACAGACGGCAAATAAATAATGTATGTTGTATTACCACATTGGAACTCACGTGGCTCCCGCTGCATACAATGATGCATTATACGAGTACGGCGGAGAGACGACAGCCATCGCATGCGGTTAATTTCATATTACTTAGAGTCTACAAGATCTAAGCAATCGTGTTAATAATAATGTTAATATAGGGACTTCATTGAAAACATAATATGTTTTTACTTGTTTCATAGCAAGATATGATTGGTGTAAACAATGGAACGTCATTAATCATCCAAAGCGGCCATAACACCTTTTTTATGGAATAAGGTGGCAAACGAGCAGGCGAGATCACCTGATTTAAAGTGAACGCTGCCCATAGAACTCCGCAACAAAGTTATAGATGCAATGTTGCAGATGCGTTGCCTACCTTTATTGAACAGAGGAGGGCATAGACAGGCAGGAGGAAATGTCCTTTTCCCCGTAAACACCCTCCCCGTCCAATCCTCTTCCCGGTCCCATCCTATTCTTAGGAAAGGGTGGGAAGGGGTAGAGGACTAAAATTAGACCTTCAGCACCTCACTCATCAGACGAAACGCAGAGTACTTCTACTTCACGCCTGTTTTTTGTGAGGTCGTGGTATTTAACCGGTCGAGCCGGCCCATTCGTGCAACAGATGTTGTTGTTGCGGGCTCAACCACTGTTACTACACATTAATTTCATCGGAAATGTTGTAATTTTATGGAAATCGTGAGATAAAGTGTGTGAAGTGAAGTGTTATGTAATGTAGCTAATGTTATAAGGTAATATGAAAATTGTAATATTTTGGAATTTTGACGTAAAATACCTTTGTTTACAAAAGTAATATTTTGCTGTGAAACAAGGTATAGGTCTTAAAGACTTACATACATACATGCAAACTAAAAACACACCGTTGTCCCTAACAGTCAAGTAAAAATTAACAATATCAAGCAGTTTACATTCTCGAATGAGCTTCGATTAGAACTAGACTCTTGAATTTAAATAAGAGTGTTTATTAAACATAATCTCGTCTTCATTAAACAGCTTGTTTACAATTCACAAGGGCCTGTTCGCCGACAAGAAAACCACTTAAACATAATGAAACTAATTATACACCGCCCACTTAGCCAAGTGGGTGCTGACTGTACTTGACGACTGTGACAAAGCACTCAATGCTGAATTATAAATATTTTTTGCAATGTTTAGACAACTTGAATTATATCCACAGTTGAATAAATACTTTTATGAATAAATGTACAACGTTTGTTTTTTGCACAGGTGAATTATTAATATTTAGCTAAGAGGTACAGTCGAAAACATTGTTTTTTGTTATATTTAATTTTTTAATCAACGTTTAGGTAATCATTTTAAATTAGTAAAACACTACTTTAATATCTATTTATGTATCAGCCTTTGAAAGTAATTTAGGCTACTCCAATAAGATACAGCCGATAGTAACTGATTGTAGTAGCGATCACAGTAGGTATTTTAATTATTTAGAACATGACTGCAAACTGGTAGAGTTTGCACAGAAAATGATAGAAGAGTATACTCTTCTATCATTTTCTGTCATTCTATATATAGAATTGGATATGATATCTCAATAAAAACGGAGCTGCAATCGAAGAATAGGTAATTCAAATCCATTATTGGTAAAAGCAGTGGAGCAGTGGTGGCTCAGCGGTAAAGGCCCTGACTTACGTACTGTTCGGTTGTGGGTTCGAACCCAGGCAGGCGCTTTACTTTGTGTAATTTATTAGAAAACATCGTGAGGAAACCGGCATATTGAACCACCAAATTCGAAGACATGTGACATCCACCAACTCACACTGGGCCAGCGTGGTGGATTACGGCTCATTCCCTCTCTCGGAGAGAAGGCCTGTGTCCGTGTAGTGGGAAATATTCTAGAAAAGGCCGATTTATTATTAAGTCAACATGGATGGTTAGTTATGGACGTTACCTAAACATGCATAGATTGTGAAACACTTTTATATAACTAATGTTTATAGTGCTATATAACTACTGTTATATAGCACTATAAGCATTACTTTTCCCGGCAAGTTTCCTTTCGCAGTCGCGATTTCACTAAATAATCAATTACACCGGCACGTTCTATTTATCCGACACTTTCACAGTTGCGTTTCCACCAACCAACATTAGCAATAATTTTAAACGAGGTGCGTAGGGATCTAGAGATTCGAAATCGAAGAGCTGTTTTCTATTGAGAGAAACTTGTATGAAGATTTATGGACAATAACACTACGTAGTACTAAGCTACGTAGATCGTAAATTCTGTATTTTATTTATTAGAAGGTTTAAGATGAAATAAACAGAAGCGATATTACATACGTAAGTTACATTAGTACTTAAAATAGTCTTTTTTTAATTGTATCTAATAATTTCTTGGTACATTTTTTTATCTGTGCGTCTATATAAACAACATTAAGAAACCAACATGTCTAAAAAGGTCCAGTAAATCACTAAGGAAAAAGGATATTTCCTTTTTACTGTCTATGCGCTCCCCTGTCCATTAAAGGTAGACAACGAATCTGCAACACATTTGCTTGTTCCGGATGTCTATGCATACCGCTCATTTTACATCAGGTGATCCGCTTACAACCTCTTTTGCCACCTTCTCACGTAAAGAAAAATAATTTAGACTCTCGTTTTTACATTTTTTGTCACTGTTTTATATAAAATACAATATTTCTTTATAAAAAAAAACTCCCAACTAATGAGTTGAACCGATTACGACAGTAACGAATAACCGTTTGTAAAAGCTAATGTCGTAAAATAATAAAATACTTTATTTAAACGATATCGAATTTCGCGTGCGACAGTACGTTCGAATTCACAAGACAGCCCGCGGGCGACGGGCGGTAAGTGCGAAGTGGCTACTGTCCGAATGAAGGGCAACACCGAACAATAAAATATCGATATCGACTTATCGATTTATTTTAATACATCTATAAGTCGATATCTTTATAATTTGAATTCATTCGATTACTTTCCTTTTTATTAGGTGTAATATACATTTAATTTGTGTGATTAGAAAAGGAAATCTGTCGTTGGCTTTTTATTGCTTATAAATATACTTCAGACAAGTAAAAATTCACAAAAAATTACAATTTCTAAAAGGGGTCTGCAAAAAATAATTACGTACGGTGTTATAACCGTTTTCAGTCAATCAGTTCCAATTATATTATTTAATTAAATATATTATGAACACAACCGGTCGCTACTGATTATGAATTAATATAATAATTGTTTCCAATCAAAAGTTGACTATGATTAAGCCAATGGCATAAACTGTGAAATCTTTGATGCTATCGAAATACAATCTAACGGTTAACTGATAAATACCTAATAATATCGGAACAAATTAATGTTGCATACATTATAAATACGCTGTCAGAATGAACGATCTGTCCTACATACGCCTGCGCAGCCCTAGAAACCCGCTGCCAGCCCTAGGCTGGTACAGTTAGGCTTGTACACTGTCAGAAGTCTAGAATACATCGATAATTAATTATGGTAATTCACTGCCTTACAAAATTCTATTTCCAATTTTAAATTTATGTATGAATAAAATGATTTAAGTCAAACGATACAAGGAGTAAGTCTAAGAAAATATAAGATTCGAATTTTTTACGAAATAATTTACAAAGTTCTTACGCTTCACAGTAAATAAAATAGTAACACGACTTCACAAATACACAGTTGTTCTTCCTCGAGCGTGTTAGTCCACAATACAGACTGGTGAAATGCAGTAATAATTTTCTTTACCTGCTCGTGGATGGATGTATGAGTTTCGAGAGTATGTATGGCCCAAGGTTTGATACGTTAATTGCAAAGATTATTCCCATCTATTACCTTCAAACGAGCAATTCGTGTATGATATACCTGAATCTCGAATCTTGGTAACGGCTCCAATGATTTCATGAAATTTCGCATGCAGGGGGTTTTTGGGGCGATAAATCGTTCGCATTCATTTTTAGAAAATGTCGTTTTATCCGTGTTTTCAGGCAATGCGACCTCAGTTCGAATCCAGATGTCTCTAGTCCTATTTTTTTTGTGACAAAAACTATTATTGGGATATTCGTATCTAAATATTACTTTAAAAAAATACCGGTCATACAGCATAATATTAGAATTGGAGAAAAAAAACTGGTTAGATTTATTTCTTTAAGTAATTTATCTGTAGCTAGTTTTATCGTAGTTTTACCTTAATGTTACTTTTAATGGTAATATGTGAGATAATGTCTCCGATACGCTAAATGGAGGCAATTTTATAATTGACATGTAATAAATGTATAAACTTATAAATGGCCTTAGTACGGTAAACTTTAAAAGGCGGATAGTAGTAAAAGTCATGTAATGAGAATCTAAGGAAATTGCTTGAATTATATGTATTTAGTGTAATTAAACGTTTATTATAATTTCCTTTCTACAACCTGAACTTAAAAAAATTATGAATTTTTGAGTTGAATTCGACTGTTCTGTAACTAAGAAATATAGAAAATTAGGGACCACAAGAAGTACTTTCTGATGTGATAACTTTGGTTACCTTTGACGCTTAGATGTATTTGTGTAGGTAATTTTTAGGATGTTGTCTGAATGGCTAATGGTCTCTTACATATAGAAATATTGGCAAATACCGGCCCTCATCGAGCATATAAGTAATATTGGGCCAGCGTGTTCGATTACGGCCCCTTCCCTCCCTCGCAAAGGAGGCCTGTGTCCCTGCAGTGGGGAAACATACTAAAAAGCCTGATTTATTATTATCATTAGTAGATTATTGAAAACCTTAGCAAATAACTAATTATTATTTTTATTATACCAAATTAGCTCAAAATTGTGCCGAGACAAGGTTCACGTCAATGTTGAATGGTGGATTCGAACCCACGATCACGTTGTGCATGTGTCAGTCCCCTATCCATTAGGCTATTAATATTAATTTTTAAATTTTTCTTTAGATATATGAAGACCAGGAATTGTAGATGACCACTCTGTTGAAGTCTAGGTCATTCTATTAACGGCTAAAATTAATGCACTGGGTCTATTCGTTTGTTTAATTGAAATCCCAGAGGATTTTGATTTAGAGCCGATAGCTTAATTGCAATCCTCGTTGCTTTAACTAATAAAAACAATTTATCAGATTTAAATTGATTTAAATTAACGGAACAGTTAATTTTAATTACACAAGAGTATCAACAAACGTAAAGTGACTAAGATGATTTAGGAACAAAGGCACATGGGAATAAATTTCTCAACAACGTCCTAATGGCTTAATCCTGCAAAATGTATGAAATACTATTGGCTTGGTCAATAAGATGCTGGAACGTCTTGTAAGAATGAATAAACTAAAAACTGCCTTTATCTCTGCTTACCCATTTTAGATTATTAGTGACAGTAGATTATTTCGCTCCCAATTGACAGTTGAATTAAATTAGTTTGTTTGTTTGTTTATTAAACAACAATGTTACGTTCCTCGTATAAATCTGTTTTATCAAACGAGGAACCAGTTCGGTGACGACTTCATTTCGTATCTTCCTACGAAGTGAAACGCTTTACATAGAAACAAGGTGAAATTGTAAATTTAAAACATACCCGATATGGTCAGGCTAACTTGAGCAATTGTGAGCCAAGTTGTAGATCGACATAGTTCGGAATAATACAACTAAAATAAACTATACAACCTGGTTTTTTATTATTTATAGTGATATTTAATTTTATTTTTATTATACAGCTTTTGAGAGTACTTCATCAGAGACGCTTCAAAGATAGAAGATAGGTAGTATTGTTAAAAATTAATTATAACCCATTATATTTACTTGGACCATATTCACGCTTGAGTCATTAAGCTTGTAGATGCATATGCAAATTAGTAGTCGACAATCACTTACATCTAACGAAGAAAGTTAACCTGGATTATATAAATCAACGATCTAACTAGCGATCTAACTATTAGGGGTACCGTGTTAAAATCAATATACAACAATTATGTCTTATTGCCAAAACAGTTCCAAGCTGTTCAAACTTCAATTTGGCTAGTTCCACCACAGGAATTCATATCCGAGATACTTAGATAAAAGGGTAAACTCTGATAGATTATTTCAGGTGTACTTATTGAAATAGTTACATTTTAGAGTTAGTAGTAATATACATTGAGATAAGTTCCGTGGACTCTAACAAGCATCGGGCCTATTCAACTTCTTAAGTGACGTTTGGGAAGTCAAAATAAATCCGCTCGAGACCTCAGCGAGTCTTCAGCCCTTCAATACGTACCGACGAGCTAACCCGTCCAAAGAGTCGCAGAATTAAATACCCGGCTCACGTCCACGTTATTTAGTTAGACACGGCAAAAAAGGCCTCCGCGCGGATCATTAGTGACCGAAACCAGTACCCAACGGACAGATACGTCTTATTCAACGGCAAACGCATAAATAAGATGCGCCCTCTAGTGAAATATTAGATGCAAACTAACTGGGGGAAAAATGTCGCGCCGCATTTACATATAAATATGGCGATGCAAGTTACGTGTGCAAGTTGGCCGACGCGATCACACAAATCATTTTTATAGTAAATGTGGTAAACGAGTAAACGATTGTAACGCCAGAAAATTATTTGGTATATGGTATATATTACCGCGAAAAGTATAGAAATGTATGTATAACTTCAAATTTGTATTCTGCGTAATGTAAATACTAGATAAATTGGATATAATAACTTATATTTCTTCGGAATTATTTCTTAAATGAGAACTTTATTTAATAAATTAAAAAGGGCGATGTAAGGAGCATCCATAACCGACGAACATGTATGCGTAGATTTACGAATTTAGAAGCGAGAGAGGAGTGGCAGGATCACGTGAAATGGAAATCCATGATCTCTACCTAAACCTCTGGCTTACGGGCGTGAGCGCATGCTTATTAAAACCAATTAACAAACTATAGAATTTTTTGCGGTTTCAACTCGTGAAGCTATCCTTCATAGTAAGGAATTTGCTAATGGTGCTGTGAGAGGTTGATGACCATTACATGCCATTAGCAACATTGCATGAATTGCCAAACTTAAATGGCAATGGGCAATATTGATATTGTACTTCAATATACGCGTTAAGGTATCATTAGATTGATTTCGTTAGTAATGGTTTCATATATATAAAATATGAACTGAAATTAAGCTACTTAATGTAAAAACTAAGATATTCTGAAAGTATAAGGGTCATGGACGACACTTAACATTGTAGAAGGATTCCATCTTCGAAAGCCTTTACTGCTTTCAAACTGAAACTGGAATGATTTACATATAAAGGACAATTTCAAAGTTTGCAAATCGTAAGTAGAAAGACCGTGGATTTTGTTACTTTGTGGAAAAGGTTTTATAGCTGCGCTGCTCCATGGATTTTTTGTTCTATTTATACTCATGTGATTTACGTATTTATTTGTATTGATGAATAAATGAATTTCTATTGTATTTAATTCAAACAAAGTATTTTGAATTATAAATATATATTTTTCTTAAAGAAGGCAAAGTCAAGATTACAATTAAATACTGTCTAATAAAAGAATGCAAAAGGTCATAACATCATCCATGCACTATAAATATATCCATGCACTATAAATATATCCATGCACTATTAATATATCCATGCACTATAAATATATCCATGCACTATTAATATATCCATACACTATAAATATATCCATGCACTATAAATATATCTATGCACTATAAGTATATCCATGCACTATAAATTTAGCTTCCGAGTTAGAATTTAACTGCCAAGTTATTTTAACTACAACTTAGGTGCAACAGTTTTCTAAGTTATCTAGCAATCCTTCCAATGAAATGCAGACCTGGCAAAATATAATTTCCAAGCGTAGGAACAGCGTCAGTTCTGAAAATCGCACCTAGGTCTATCAAACGTTAGGTCATCTCGCAGCCCTCGCGTGCCTGGCGACTTAGCGGGCTTCCAATCTAGCATTTAAATCGCAATTGTACAAACGAACCTTAAGCGTGTTGCCATCAAATAAATCAATGCTCGCCATAAACTTACCATATTCCGGCTACGTGTACTAATGTTTGTAGAAATGTACGGCGTCCGTGTCGCAGCGAAAGTTTTTAAGTTAAATGGCTTGCGTTTGTCACAATACAATACATACAAGTAAAATATCAAACTTGTGTTTAGTAATCGGCTATAATTATATGTATAAAAGAAGGAACTGACTGAATTATATATCAATGCACAGCTTTAGGTAAGCAGGTATATAGTGAAACTTGTTCTAGAATTGCCTACGGGGAAACGCGTGGAAGAACACCCACCATATATATGTACATAGCAGACTATGGTCCAAAAGGACCTACAGAAAGCTTATTTAGACAAAGACGCGAAAGATCAGATCAGGATTGCAACCCCGAATAAATGAGAGAAGGTGGCCAGTAGAAGAGTCTTCGATCTAAATTCACCTACTAAAGGTCTAACGGGATTAAAGTTTGTTTGAAGTAACACGTGCGGGGTGGATCGATAGTTGATTAATAAATTACGATTTCTTAAATTCTACTGTAGATGGTGATCTTCCCTGGTTCAGACGTGAGCCTTTTGACTGGGTGGAGTGAAAACTTGTTGTTTCAGTTGGAAATCGGCGTAAAAACGCGAATAAGCGTTGGAAATTGCCAGCGATAGGCGATTTAAAATGTTTTTTGTTCTTTTTTTAATTCAATACATATGTTATTAATTGGGTTTTCTTTTTTTTATATAATTAAAAGCGAATTTAAATACATATATGCAACGTACGCATATTTATAGTAATTTGACAGAAATCACACGAGGAACTCTCGGGCGAACGTGACGAAGTGATCGCAGTCAAGATGTCCGATGGCCGGAGGTAAAGTAATTAATACTCATTTAGTTTCTTACGGAACAAGCTTAGCTACAAACCGTTTCTTTGCGTTTCGTTTTAAATAGTCATCGTGTAATAATATTAATCGCCTTCCATTATTCTACGGCGTAGAAAGCGGCCCTCGGACGTCGGCAGTGGGCCCTTGCATTAATGACGCGCCTGTTTCGTGGTTCAGATAATTACAATGGTGGTCGGAGTGAGTAAATTTTGGCTTGTTCACTTTTAGATAACTCTACTTTTCACTTTTTTACTTTTTACGTCATATCTCATTAGAATACGAGTAATAATACAAATATATTAAGCTTAAACAACCAAAATATCATCCAGCGATTAATATACAGTTGGTGTCGGGCCCGAAAATAGGTTTCTATAGCATTAAGGTCTATTTTGTTATTAAATACAATATCAAGTATACGAATCGTCCAGAAGAACTAAAAAAAATTGTATATCTGAGTTTTGCTATCGCTCAACGAAAACGACAGAGCTCCAAGTACCATCTACACCAAGATCCATTCGAGTGGTATTTCCAAATCAAAACGATTCAGGGTCCCTCAAGAAGATAGCGTATTCCTTCCTTAACTGCCTGTATTGAAATCCTTAGGTCGGTGATTACTTAAAATTACGCCACCCGCTGCTCGCATGCTACCTTATTCTATTAAATACGGTTAGATACGATCAAAATTCAGTCATAAGTTTAGACTATTAACCAGATCTTGCGTTAGACTCTCTCCATTTGATTGACCGGTTAGCTGCAACTCCATTGTTGTTGCAGATATTAATTTTGATTCACATAATTATGCTATTTACTAACAAATCAATTTAATTTAATTAGCTATAAACGAGATCTCTATGATGGTGGTCAATCGTTAGAGGCCATCAAGCCAAGGGTCCGATCAAAAGGTCGAGGACAGATGTACAGTAAATGATAACATTCGAATGCATGATCGCTACGTTCCTCGTTTGGTTTATCGAAAAAAAAAACATCGAAGCGAAAACCGGTGTGCATCCCATCCCATTACGTCCACGTGATCGCTTCCGCCGTGCATTAGTCAAGAGAAAACTTTTCAAAACCCATCGGGGTTATCAGAATTACGTTTGGTCGGCTCTCACCTTGATTTACAATAAGCCTGTTTATTCTAGTTACAACGCGCGCAGACATCTCGACGGCCCTGTATAAATTGTACTTATACCGACTACTGTTATTCGATTTAAGCTAATCAAATTTACATCCGTGAGCGACTCGGATTAACCTACCTGTTTCGGAGCGAGCTATTTCTCTGAACGGAATCATTATTCGATCATCAAATCCATTATTACGAAACGAAATGCATTTATGTTTTATGTCCAAATGCGTTTTAAACTTGACTAACGTTAAATAGATGGATACGTAACATTTATAAAAAAACGATTCGAATGTAATTAATTGTTTTTATATCAAAATATCTTTTAATAAATTATAAAAATATTGTCTTGTATCTATAAATAACTACATTTAAGAGGATATGGTGGTAATCAAAACTCCTTGGAACTGGCATGAAAGTATTTACTCATTTAATCTTTTGAAATAAACCAGTTTATATAATATTAATAATTCTTTCTTTTTTCATTTAATTCCATTTATTTTCTCTTTTATTACGCGTTCTATTTCGTATCATATTAATTTATTTTATAACCAATCAATATTTTCTTACGTTTGCTTAATATTACCACTTTAATGAAACACGCTTCGTTCGACAACTAAAAGCGATGTTAATTCGACTTGTTGACCTCCAGGATCTAGCCGCCCCGCACCTGTACCACGATTATTGGGAAGATAAATCAAAATCCAACATGGCCGATGACATTTTACCTATAAGATACTCTTTGAACGATTACCCCATATTCTTTCATGGTGTTTACAAGAAAACGTAATTATAGAAAAAACAAGTATGTGGTAACTCTGTTCGCTATTGATACGTACAACAATTTCCATAATTTATATTTCTGTCCACCTCACGGTTCACCCGATGCCAAGTGATCGCTACCCATAGACATCTGCAACTAACTAATGAGTCGTGCATGCGTTGCCCAACTTTAATGGACAGAGGACAAACAGAAAATGGTTATTTCCATTTCTTCTACATCCCCTGCACCGTCAAGTTTTCTTCCCCGTCCCATCCTTTGCTTATAACAAAAGTTTGGGAAGGGGGAGAGAACTAGAATGAGGCACTTTCTGTGAGGTCGTGGTATTTTACCGCTCGGGTCGGCACATTCGTGCAACAGATGTTGTGGCGGGCTCTACCACTGTGAACGTATGAACGTGTCTTCATGTATTTATTAATATATTAAAGTCTCGCTGCCTTTGAGTCTTTGATATTTTAATGGTTGAATACATTTTCAACTAAATGTATATCGAATTTTAAATATAAAAATATTTTCGATAACTTTGTCTTATTTATATTAAAAGCTAATACGTGCTTGAAACCGGCACTAGTGTATATCTGACTCTACCTGTGTATACAGAAACACGTGCAAACGCATAGTACAATTACGTAGTCGATACAAATTCGTATTAGCTGGTTACACAGGTGAATGTATCGGCAGAGCGCGCAGGCGGGGCCTAGTGCCTTTATTCATGACTGCGATCTCATACCGGTAAGAACAGACTTGGCTGGGTTACGCTTCTGTTGTACATTGATCTTTGCGAATTCCTTAATAATTGTTGTACAAAATACACCAATTCTTGTTCGCAATGCAAGGACGCCTAAGCCTAGTAATTTTACAACACTCGCGAAATTAATTCGGTATTGATAATCGAGATTTGAGCAACACATTCGTCTGGCTTGTGAACTCTCTCTCCCCCTTTCGTTAGGTGACAGGAAACGTGAACACAACGTAAGATGTTAATTCCACTCACAGCACTAGAAGAGTTTTTGGTGCCTAAAGCAATAAGCCTTTTAAATTTAAATAGGCTTTATTCTTGATGGTCCCCGAGGCAATTTTATTAATCAGTAAAAGCCTTAAGGTGTTATTTATTATACATTATATATAACCAGAGTTCTTTCAATTATTCGTACAATTTCAATTAATTAAAACATCCAATAAATCTCGACACTGGCCTTTCATTTGTGAATCAATGAATTGGACATTATTTCCTATAAATTTTATAATGGTTAAATTAACTTTTAATTAATTTAATCACGAAAGAATACTAACATGTTATTCACTTGATTTATTATAAAATAAATTGTTACGTTTTTTTGAAGTGTAAGCTTCTTTGGTCGCATTAGACATTTGGTTGTGAAAAATCTTATAGGTTCGCGTGAACAACATACTTGAGATGCGTCAGCAATGAGCTTATTTGGAACAGTTTCAACGAACTTTTATTTCTTTATTTTTTTTTGTATTCAATTTTGAATTTTACTGTTTAAAATACAAAGGTTTATTTTGCCTTCCCACCTATGGCTTTCACTATTTCTACCACTACTTAAGCTTGTCTTTTATGTTGTATTTCGTATATCTGAACAAGAAAGATGAAAGAAGCATAAAGCTTCTTTTTAATTTTATATAGACAAGTGCTGCCTCTAACTTTATTCAGTCTTTATAAAACGAATGAAATTCAATCCAATAAAATCTACAGTTATAAAGAGGCGACCCCACTCTCATATTTACATAACTCTATAGGAAATAAAGAATTCATTTGCACCTCCAAAGATTGTTATCAAACCATCATCTACATAAATAACAATATCTAATACATTCCATCACCATACACCCCTTGAGACACACCGAGCTTGTAATCGATAATGACAAGAATATACGAATTGCAACCTTATTGGTTGGTAATAAAAGTAAGAGTTATGTTTTTAAAAGAAATCAACGGTAACGTATTTGTGTTCACATCTAGTGAGGGGTATAACCATAATAGCTTTGATGACAGGCAGTCCGGCGCGTAACGGAGTTATGTCCCACAAAACGGTCGGATTCAATTAAGCATCCGAGAGGAAAGAGGTTGTTAGGTTCTAAATTATAAGGTTGCCTAGATGCATAGCGTCCGTATAATATTGTTTATCGGCCCCTCTAAACGCGGAAGTTAATTGTAACAAATTATTTTCTTGAACACAGACATGATATTGTAATCGACGTCTATAATTAATTAAGATGAAATATTTTAACGAACCAGTAATAAAATTATACGTTATTTCATTAAGATAAATAGTATACCATAATAATCAATCTCTTATCTTCTCTTACACAAAAGACTAAAATTACTTATACTAGTTTATTCACTTCCCATCCTTACTAATGCAAGCGACATTAAAATAGTTAATTGCACGTTAATCTACATGCGAAAGTGGGGAACGATATTTTAACGAGCAACATTATTGGTTACAAATTCGAAACAGATATTTTCCGTATCTGAAACGATTAAAATACTCCACTTAACAAATTGATTCATTCTGTATACTGTATAAAAGCAGGATTAACTTTGAGTAGGGAATAAGATATTTACTACATACAATACTTTGAATTTAATCTTAAACTTGTATAACGAAAAAGTGAATCTAATTTTAAAGTAAATAATTTTATATTGCAAATAGATTTTTAACGCTCACATTTCCGGTTTGCCGGAAATGTATGAGTACGGTACTGAAACGTAACGTTGCGTATTTGACTTTAGACAGCAAGAGTCTTTACAGGCACTTGTCAAAGGAAGGAGACTCAGTTTGTACTCCTGTCAACGGTTGTGACAACACCTCTTGAGGCCGAGCCTTGACTGATTGTTATAAGTAGTCGTATATAATGCGTACAGTATATTGTGTATAGACTGGTTTAGCATCAATAAAGGTGTAAGACAGGGCTGTGTAGCATCCCCGTGTCTGTTCAATCTCTTTATGGATGATTGTTTGAAATCTTTGAAAGACGAAGATTGTGGATTAAGAATGGGTGAGTTAGTTTTAGAATGTCTCTGTACGCTGATGACCAGGTTGTGTTTGCGTCATCAGCGGAGGACTTACAACTTATGCTGAATGTAGTGAATGATGATAAAGGTATGAAGATGAATGTGGATAAGACGAAAGTAATGATGTTTGAACGAGAACAAAGTAAGACAGTAATTGAAATAAAGGGGAAATGTAGTGGAACAGGTGGAAGAGTTCGTGTATTTGGGGTATATGTTTAGTAGAGATGGTAGGCATGTTAAAGATTTTGAACGACGAGTGAGTGCGGGAAATAAAATGAATGGGGCTATAGGTACGGTAGTGAGGAGTCAGAATGTATCTATGAAGGCTCGTCTGGCAATACACAATGCTGTACTAGTCCCCACCTTAATGTATGGACGTGAGAGCAGGGTTTGGCAGGAAAACAATGCTAGTAGAATTAGTGCCGTTGAGATGCGATCCTTAAGATATATTTGAAGATATATTTAATTTGAATGATAGGGTTAAGAATAGTGTTATAAGGGAAAAGTGTGGCTTAAAAGTGGACGTTGTGATTAGAATTGAGAAAGGTATGCGTGGGTGGTTCGGGCATGTTGAAAGGATGAATGAAGAGAGAATAACAAGACAAATTTATGTTGCAAAAGTGAGTGGCAGTGTTGGTAGGGGACGCCCTAGGAGAACTTATATCGATCAGATTAATGACTTACTAAAAAAGGGCGATATAAGGAGCACCCATAACCGACGAGCATGCATGCGTAGATGTATGAATGTGGAAGAAGCGAGAGAGGTGTGCCAGGATCGCGCCAAATGGAAATCCATGATCTCTGCCTACCCCTCTGGGTTACGGGCGTGAGCGCATATTTATTTATATTGTGTAGTGGAAATATTAGGCTACAACCTGTACAAGATATCATTTTATTTAATTCAAGGCATTCACATAACAACAAAAGAAACCTGAGACTGTTCTTTGACCAATTCATTACTTGCATTACCGTAGTTAGGTATATAACAGTATATTTTTTTTACTTTTTAATCTGATTTCTAATCACTTATCTGTTCAGTGTTTGATATATCGTGGTCAAATATACGAAACATTTTAAAGGCAATTTAAAACATTCCAACAAACGGCCACACCGATGCCATTAAACATAATGATACGTTGGAAACAATATTCGATAGATAAACGTAAGGTATAAATGACCAGGCACAGTTTATCCCCGCCTTGCAACCGTGACAAATGATGTGAATCGATGCACTATCGGAGGGCATTGATTATTATTAATCAAAGCCAGACTCCTCGACTTAAACAGGCGTTTAAAGAGAAAATAAATATTACGCGGGAGGAGCACCGCCATTACGGGTTTGCCATGATTTTCGTTTATTTTCAACTATGCCGATGATTTATCGCGTTAAGCTTGTACAACGTAAACGATGCATGTGAGAGTCGAGAAGTCGTACAGTCGTATTATAAATTGCACGTTTTAGTAATTGACTGTGCGGTCTGTAGTCTTATTACATGGAAAGGTCCTGGATCGCAGGTGAGACTTACTGGTAATGGAACCTATTCCTACTTTTTTTATAGTACTATGTGGCAAACGAGGTTCACCCGATGTCAAGTGATCGCTACCCATAGACATCAACAACTAACTAATGAGTTGCAGATGCGTTGCCCATCTTTAATGGACAGAGGAGGGGGCAAGTTTTCTTCCCCTTCCCAGGATGGGAAATCCTTATAAGAAAAGGGTGGGAAGGGGAGAGAACTAGAATGAGGCCTGTGTACCTCGCTCATCAGACGAAACGCAGAATACTTCTACTTCACACCTGTCTTCTGTGAGGTCGTGGTATTTCACCGTTTGAGCCGCCCCATTCGTGCAATAAATGTTGTTATTGCTGGCCCTACCACTGTGAAATGCAATCCTTTACCATACCGACGAAAAAATACGTATATAGGTTTACAATTTGTGTTTTATATACGATGAACGCACATATCTATGATAAGTGACATTGATAACTTCCATCCCTAAGCTCTTGGTAGTTCAGATAGGCCAAAAAAATAGGGTTACCACAATAACACGCTTGGCTAGTTAGTATTATAAAATTGCTACCTTACTACCTCAGAAAATAAATTGGACGTTTCCTACTAACTGAAATCTTAATACGAAGCTAACCAAATCTGTACGATTAAATTAAATAAATAAAGACAAGAAGTTCGAGATTCCAGATTAGTTAAGAACGAAGACGACTTTAAAAC
Source organism: Papilio elwesi (assembly GCA_029849275.1). Taxonomy (NCBI): domain Eukaryota; kingdom Metazoa; phylum Arthropoda; class Insecta; order Lepidoptera; family Papilionidae; genus Papilio; species Papilio elwesi. Next base: position 11,577,004 of record CM056693.1, on the reverse strand, counting down.
AATACGCATATCGAAGTCTCGACTGTGCAAGAACATAATAAAAAGATTTTGTCCCATCAGTGATTAAGCAATTAGTCATAATGGCTCCTCAAGATTTACTTTAGGGTTGTCTGCTTGTCGATATTAATTTCCTATATGTTAAGATTATTTCGAGAAAGAATCACTAAGAGTTTACTAGATCTTGAGAATTTCTAAGCTGGGAAAAGTGGAATTACAACTGGTATGTTAAATTCAAGAAAAGAACGTACTTATTCCTTTATTAAATAATTCGGATTTCAAAAACGGAGGTCCAGCAATATGCCGTAGTACTTCATTAGAGTTTTGTAGCCGGCGTATATTCTTCGTTGCATATTACACGGAAACTGGCTATGACATTGGTAAGCAAGGACATCGTCTAAGCAGGTATATAAGTCCAATTCCAAGTAGTTAAACACACTGACGAACTTCTTCATAAATCGATAGTCGATCGAAGTGATGTTCAAATAAATTCGCTTTGTGTGGTTGTAACAGCCCTAGTGTAGGTTTTTAACTGGCGTTTTCGGTGTTAGCAATTTTTTGCGATCCTTGTCGCTGTCACACGTAATTTTTAATTGCAACATTAGCTCTGAATTTCGCGACGCATTCTTGAATTGTTGACGGAATTTTGTTGGTGTTGCAAGATTATTTTTTTTCCTTTCGCCGCACTTACAACGATAACAAAACATTTTTTTTTCAGATAGATGCATTACTACTATGGATACTGATAAACCTACCCCAGAGGGAATCTGTCTCGCTTTCGTAAGGCAGTATGCAAATCTTGTTGATTTATTATTAACATATCACGAGTATGATTGACTGAGAAGTACACAACTACGTATTTTACCGGCGATTACCTCATAAGAATTGCCATTACAATACAGCCCCTATATTACTGCGTCTTCCATGAGAGATATTCTTTGTTCTCGAAAAGGCATCTTTTAGTCGATCAATATTCAGCAACCTGGTTCTCAAGCTCTCAGCTCAAACTAAGTTGGTGTGTTTTATAATGGCCTGTGCTCCCCCTGTTGAATGTCATCCCTGATAAAACTATTATAAAATAATTTCCCATTCCAACATATATATTAACGAATAAAACTATAATAATTGAGAATGCTGCAATGTTAATTACGTAATATTTTTAAAAGTATACTTTAAGATCAAACAAATATTTTAAAGAGGTCCTGTCATATCGCTTTATCAGATATTAACATGTGATCCGAGCCTTAGATATAGGGCGTGGGTCAGACGGCCAGCGATCAGAGCTTATTGTTTCAAAATTTAATTTCCGAACGTAGCGTTGATTGATTGCCGTTCATAACTAAGATAACGCGACACGGCCCAACCGACACCTCCACTTGTTTTTTATATACGCTTTTAGGGTTCCGTGTGCCAGTTGATCTGGTCGATGACTTAAAGCATAGAAAAAAAAATGATATCCTTCGAGTAACGAGACTTAAGTAATGTCTGCATACAAACAATTCTAAATTGTAATTGTTTTTTTTTTAAATTAAAGTTTATTGGAGCTAAATATTATCATGCCATCCATCCACAGAGACACAGTGTAATACGATTGCCTTATGCTCGTCATTCAAGGTAATAAAAAATCCCTAAGCGGAAATATTTTTTACATGTATTTAGCAAAATAAAATCTTGCTTATTTTAACAACTCACTTAGTTGCTCTTTCATTCATCTTTCGTTTATAAATTAATCAACTTACAGTATAATCAGTGATGATTTAATGTACAGAACCCTCTAATAGGTCATCCTGTTCACGCTTGGCGCGCGTTTTTGAATCGTGTTTACGTTTTTTATTTGTTTACGCGCCGATGTCGCCGCCCCACGTAGCTTTTATCAAGATTTTCGAGAAAGTTTTTTACACTCCGACCAGACCTTTCGGTTTCAATATAATGTCCGCGCGGACGTTTATGCGAAGTAATTGCTTTGTGGTATTTAAAATGGGCTAAGGGAGATGCTATTCGACTGTACACCTTAGATCGTAGGAGTTAAAGTATAAATTGCTCCGTAAGATAAATAATGTGTTACAATATTTTTATCATTTTCTAGACTTAAGGTCGTGTGTTCATTAAATTTGTCACCAGCTCTTGCTCGCGATGTCTGATAAACTTTATAGCTCATTCTTCTACAAGGATATACTTGTTTAATTTTAAGTTTATTTATTAATTTTATATAATAGTTTTATTTTATTAACAATTATATCTTTTGGTATATATTTTTATAATTTTTTGTTGTCTACAGAAATTTGAATGGAGGGTTTTTATATAATATAGTACATTAAATAGATATATTACAATGAGTACTGTAAGTATGAAGTTACGACAATTGAATGTGTACCTTCTTCAAATATCAACCTAGTTATATCGTTTCAATTAGACCACAAAACAAACTTACATTTATTATTTTGTTTAAGCTTTTGACAATTTAAATTCCATCCGCAAAAGAGTTTAATCATTGTAAAATAATTGCTGTAATAAATATATACATGCATAAGTTCCAGCCTAGAGTAACTGATACATTACAAAGTCAAACAACCCTCGGGTTAAAAACTATTTATCAATACCACTCGGCGAAGTGTTCGGGCACAATGGCAAAAGCTCATAAGTACGAATCTCGCGAAACGTGTTTCTGCGGCGTAAATTAGAATTTACGACTTGTACGCCTTAACGTCTGCTAATTATTTTTATAGAACGGACTATATATAAAAGTCATTTATCGCGATATGGTAGATCAATTAGTGCCCACTCCAATGAAGGATTTATGCGTCATATCATAAATTGCTCCGTAATACGACCGGTGTATTTTATTTCAATTTCTTTTGTAACCTAATATTAATATTTTTATCTTATTTGTGTGCTAAAGACAAGTTTATTTGAAATAAAAATTAAGTACTTAAATATACGCTCACGCCCGCAAGACGGGTAGGCAGAGATTATAGATTTCCATTTGGCGCGATCCTAGCACACCTCACTCGCTTCTTCTGCATCCATACATCTACGTATACATGCTCATCGGTTACGGGTACTCCTTATATCGCCCTTCTTTAGTATGTCACTAATCTGGTTGATATAAGTTCTCCTTGGGCGACCCCTGCCAACGCTGCCACTCACTTTTACATTTATTTGAACTGAAATGAACTTTTAACTAACTATTCTTTTTTTAAATATAAATTTCCACATAAAAACAATGGCAATTTTGTTTATAACATTAGTAGGATAAATAGGTACAGTGAATACAATGTAACAATACAATGGCATTACCAAATCTTCCCCAATTAGCCCGGACCAAACTCAGTCATCAATATCCGCCACATTAAGCCGTTTGTTTTGTCCATTCAAATTAATTTCTATTCCAATGTCTAACTCCAGAGACATAAATCAAAAGGCCATAGACGTAATATTAACGTACTACAATCGAGTCTAAACATTCACTTAAACAGACTTGAGATCCTAATTGAATATTGTGTATTTAGAAAAACAGTCTACTCGCGGAGCAAGAACACGCCAACTTACGTTTAAAACGCCATATTTCACTCCCGCGCATGTGAGAATGGACGGAAAGGGTATAAAAAAAGATGGCGTCCGCAAATCTATATTTGCCTTGTAAATGCTGGTTTTTACGAGCGCCCCCGCCTCGCTACCGCATCGGGTGCTACATTGTTCATGAGCGGTAGCGAGTTACTTTGTAATTAAGATTAATTACCAAATGTAAATCTCTAGAATTGAGAAACATCGAGGTTTTAACAGCGTCTCTAGCCATGCTAAAATGCAATACTTACATTTTTTTTATTTAATAAAAGAAACACGCAACCTACCCTACCCAAGGACATTGACAACCACAATGCCAAATATCAGCTAAATACAAATCAAACAGTACACATTTAAGGCATAGGTTAAATGGTTGGACCTGTTATCACAAACATATTTATTAGCCCGTAATCCTCTTGAACGCCAGGATTTCGAGTTAAATTCTTGAAATGTTAAGTCTTTTCGCAGGCAGCGATGACACCTTGGATATGTAATTGCCATATTTAAATTGGCAGTTCCAAGCAACCTCCTAAGATACAAAAAGGTGGTATAATTCCGCTGTTAGATTTAAACGTCACTGTGGTCTCACTATTAGCGTTAGCGGCATGAAACTGCGAACTGTTCGTTTGAAAGCTTTATTCAAGCGACTCGCGCCCAGTTTAAGTATGTTCCCTTTCACATATACACGCATAATATGTTTCTACGTCTGTCTGCGAGGGTATTTTCTACAATGTTGACTTGCAGCTTGCTCCATCTCTGGTCTGACGTTTGAAGGAGCATTTACTCCTTGTTTTAATGTATTACTAGCACGTACAGTCGGAGTAAACCTTCGTCAGTTTTCAAATTCATTCCTTTATAATATCGTGGACGCTTAGTACCTTTTAAAACTAAATCACTAAGCAGACGCCTATAGAATTATACTAAAGTGATATGATAACAAGTGCAATATAGTGAGCAACTTTTTAATAGCCTATTGATTTAATTGTCAGCGTGTGTCAGTGTGCCTGGTGCAAGCAAAGGTCGATATTAAAGTTACGAATCTTTTTTATACTCCATTTGGTAGAATTATTGTCTCGGACTGTGAGCATATCGCGTGGTACCTGGTACCTACAATTACATGCACACTACTTATCAATTACATTATCACACACTGTGTCATCCGTTTTTACATAACATTTCAAAATCGTGAAATGAATCATTCGCACTAAGTTATCCAGAGCATATTTGTACCGATGTCTATGTGTCATAAGTCGAACTAACGATCGGTGCCTTTCGTCATCGCTTATATGCTTTCAAAATAAAAACCAGTTCGTCCTGGAACATACTGTATCTACTCTTGAACTTTCTTCTGCTATAAAAATTGAATACTTAAATGTGTTATTTAAGTATTCAGTTGTGACATGGTCGAAAGATAATACGCACTAGTTTAAAAACAGTCAATTCACTCTGCTCTGGAAAGCACCCACGTCATAATTGGACAGAAACACTGACGCTGGTAACTCCTTTGCCGTACGCACAATGAAAGACGGCGATTTATGTATATTAAGCAAGAAAAAAAATTACTTTTTCCATTGGCTATCAGTATCATATGTTACAGTATTCAAAAAATTACTTTGTAAGAATTTGTTGGAACGTCTCAATTTGCGCACTGAACAATAATTGCGTTAGTCGTCATCCTGTGCTCAGTTTTTACGCGGACCGTGTTGGCCCGCTCGAGAAATATCTCTCGACGCCATTAAAAAGGGCTGTCAAAGAAAAATAAGCGGGCTTCATCGCACCAGCAACAAATTACTTACGGGCGCGAGGTTAACATTTCAGCGTCTATTTTAAAGCCAATAAAATACATCATTTCACTGGCTTTCCAATTAAAATCTCCTCTCGTCTCTATAATTATGTGGACTCGGCCAATGGCGGTCTCCCTCGGGTAACGTTCGGTGGAATGCAAAAAAGCTTTGCATGTTAACTTTGTCCTTAGCGAGCGGAATTCACAAAGTGATCAATTAGCATTTCTCTGTTAGAAGAGGCCACTTACAGCGGCCGGCGACGGAACGACTTGTGCGATACGATTGCGACGCCTTCGTTAAAAGCTTTCAAGTTTATTATGTAATATTTATTTTATCATCTCGCTCGGAAGCCGTACAAAGTGAATTGGCTTGATAAGATACGATGTAGTAATGAAATGGATGTACGAAAAATCACACATCGTTTCTCTAAATTTGGACGATAACACGGGTTTCGTATGTGCCGTCGGATAAATGCGAGGTAATTAGTAAGGTAAACCAACAAAATGAGGCGTTAAATCTCATCAATTCGCCATTATGTCTAGCAACAATGTAAGATTGTTCGCATTATTTATATTAAGCGGCAACTTTTGCTTCATTATTAGACATAAGATTTTTATGAGCGTCTTTATATCTCATCATTAATATGAATTTGCAATTTAATGAGTTTTTTTAAATTGCAAAACGTCTACTGTTTATAAACTCTTTGCGATAATTTATTATTTTGTGTTAAATAAACCACAAGTCCACAAAATATTACTATCAAAACGTCGCAAACGGTTGTTAAAAATGGAAATAAGTTTTATCAGCGAGAATTCGTAATGACAAAAGTTGTTGGATTTTACAGGTAATATTGAATATTATACACTTTTTTTTATTTATTTATTTAGATAATCGTGTGCTGTAAAAGCACCCAAGTCCGATGCTACTTCGTGCTTGCGCCGTCTGAATAGGAAATTTCTTTTTTTTTATTTCAAACCGTGACAGGGAGCAACCTTCGCAGGTCCCAAGTTGAGTCGACAAACATTTAATGTAGTGTAGGAGACACACGAATACATTATGTTAATGCCCTTCTCTGAGCAGAACGTGTATTTCGTATGTTTGTTACACGAAGTAAAAACAATATACCAAGACAGGAGCGATGGTATAGTGAAAAAAAATTATTTTACCTAATATCCCTTTCTATTAAAACTTATTTGGACTAAAATAACATTTTTGTCTTGAGTTTGACAGTTAGACAGGCCTGTAAATAAGAAGTCACAAGGACATATGCTCGGTGTTAGGGATAGAATCAATTTTTAACTTTGGTTGAGCCGGCGACAAGAACATCTGTTGCACGAGTGTGCTAACTTGATCGGGGAAAAACCTCGCAGAAGACAGGCGTTAAGTAGAAGTTTTTTGCGTTTCGTCTGATGAGGGAGGTGCCGGAGGACTCATTCTAGTTCTTATCCCCTTTCTATCCTTTTCTAACAAGGAAAGGATGGGAAAGAGAAGATGACTTGAAGGGAGAGTGGATGGATAGGTGAAGAGGATATCATTTTTTCTGTTCATCCCTCTGTCCATTAAATGTAGGCATCTGCAATTCATTTTTGAGGATGCCTATGGGTACGGGTCACTTAATATAAGGTGAAAGGCTTGCTCGTTTGCCACGTTGTTCCATAAAAAAATACGGAAGGAAGAAATTCGAAATACCTGAAGTGGCAATGAGCTGGCTAATGCAAAGACTTGGAAGGGAGGCCACTTATGAGAAGAATTGTAGGGATGCGGAAAACATGGGATCACATATTTGTACCAATTTGCATAGTTCACATTATTAGGTACTTTATTGACTGTTACATTTTATATTAATCAAGACATCTCTCGTCGAATATTAATTAATAAATAACGAACTCTACGTATTCTATATCTAATCTAAAAAAGAACTAATTCTATAAGGCAGTTATTAATAAAATTGATTCACAAGCCGCCAATGGTTTATTAATATTCAAATAAAGAACGGAAATATTAAACAAAATTGATAACGTGAGTTTTTGCGATGTTAGACATTTCAGGCGATTAATTTGTTCCGATAAAGTTGTAGGTCATTACGATCGTGTGTTACAACGAGACTTTTTGTGCGCTGACGACATCTGTGACATAAACAATAAATCAAGACGTAAAGTTAATAAAGAGTTTTGTTACTATGACGATATTTTAATGATACAGGATGCTTATAAGTTTTGATAGATATACTCGTACATCGCAATAGCTTTTTATTTGTGAAGGTGGAAAACGAGCAAGCGGGTCACTTGATGTTAAGTGAACGCTACCCATAGACATCCGCAACAAGCAAATGTGTTGCAGATGCATTGCCTACCTTTACTGGACAGAGGAGGGCATAGACAGGAAAAAGGATATTTCCTTTTCCCCGTACAATCCTCTTCCCTTTCCCATCCTATCCTTATGAGGAAAGGGTGGGAAGAGGACTGAAATTAGGCTTCCGGCACCTCACTCGTGAGTTGTAACGCAGAGTTCTACTTGACGCCTGTGAGGTCTTGGTATTTCACCGGTCGAGCCAGCCAATTCTTGCAACAGATGTGGTTGTTGCGGACTCAACTAATGATAGGAATATTTTAAAAAAAACATTATGAAATCAAACGACAAATTGTTCAATAAATATAATATTATGTAAATGGTGGCCAATACTTCACAACTATAAAGAAAAATGTTATGTAGGTCTTGAGCAATGATATCTCATAATATAGATATGTTATACAAAATCACCGGTCAAAAATGTTTCTATGACTGTGACTGCAACATTCACACGTGTCAAATCGTGTAAAAGGGAAGAGGACAGCTAGTGTCACTTAATCGTAAATACGTGATACACATGACGTACTATTGAAAATTGTCCCTATTGTAGACGCTTTCTAGTCTTCACTTCTTGACCGCTAATGGCATATTTTCTACTTTTTGTACTATATTATCTACTTTTGTACTATATCATCATTTTTGGGCGTATTATATGAATGAGAGAGAGAGAATGTTGGTGTTCAAAAGTGTACAATATCTCTTTTTGTATTTTTTACCAATACAACGTGATAAAGTAGAAATCAAAGTCAAAGCTATCGTTTGGTATTTAAATGGGATATGTCAAAGGTAATCTTTGGTAAAATTTCGTTACAAACACTCATTTAACTTTAACTGTTAACTCGCAACTTACCAAAGCACTGACTAAGACATAAATCATACCAGAACTGCATCTGATGATCAAAAGTACCTGAAATGAAAATATTTATTAGTTACACCATATTAAAATCGATTAATAACTACTATTTTATATCATAAGGGGAATAACGGGCAGCGGGTCGTCAATATAATTGATCACCGGCGACCATGAACAACACAACACCACCTTCCACCTTCCGCAACACCAACGTCATGGCAGATGCGTTTCCAGCCTTTGAAGGAATGAGGACCCTAAGTCGTATTGGTTTACAAATATCGCTGGCGACAGAACATCACACAACGCTGTTTACTAGGTAGAGTTTTTTGGAAAATCTTCACTGTAGTGGTATGCAAATCAAGACGGTGTGGATGATTGAAGCTATGTCTTGTTGAACATGACGGAACTAAGCCATAGCCGCAAGTACATTCGTGTGTCAACTAAACATGCGAATTGTCATACGTCTGCATAACGAAATTCCTAAGCATTGGAAACTACAACAATAAAAATGACATAAAATCTTAGGTAAAGCTAGTCGTACATAATTCCTTAGATAATTATCATTTGTACTACGTTTATGTCGGATTGCAGTTAAGATACGAGGTTTCTCAGGATTATGAAGTCGTCAAGTCGGCATGCACGCGGTCGCATGAGCGAGATATGTCGTGCGATAAGTAGCCGTCACGACTTCGACACTCGACGAAAATTTCTTTCTTTATTACGTTCTTTTCTTTCTAATCCCACATGCGGTCAAAGAAAGTATGTAGATGAGAAATTTGTTATACTAACAATGGAACGCAAACCTTGTTAATAACTGGAAGCGCTAATAGTCTGATGGTTTAACGTTCATACTGCAAAACATTAGACCATGGGTTCGAATTACCCATTCAAATATCCCCGTAAACAATATCCTAATAAGTACAACTTAAGTTAGAATAGTTTAAAAAAAATAAGTAGACATTACACAATTTGCTGATAATTTTATTAAAAACAATACTAGTATGGTATTGATTTTTGTAAAATGATTCCGGTTATATTTCCGGACAAAGGGTAAGATTCCCGTGACATTTTCTGTATTCTTATTCCTGACGATGTGTGTAAGAATGTATGATGATCGGGCGAGTCGCTATAGGCGTGAGCGTGGAAGCGTAACAAACAAACTTACATTCGTATTTATAATATTAGTTAAGATATTAAAGAATGCAACGTGCAAGTCATCTAGAATCTGTTTTTTTTAATGCCAGTAGTAACTTAACTAAACTTTGGTCTGTTCATAACAGAATTGTAAAACATCTGATTCAATAATGTCAAAAATAACTGTTTGTCTGTCATTATGACAGTCAATAAGGACTTCAGTGAGCCAATAACCCAGTGCGCATTCACACGGCCGTTCTATTCCCCGGGTCAAAGTTGACGGTTGCGTTTAAACGATCACCATTGTGCGCCCCGGTGGCAGCGGTGCGCCGTCAGATTTCACGCCAATACGACTCCAGAGTAAACAATTACTATATTTTTTTTCTTCCTACTGGCACTTGTAAGTATATTGCATAGGAATTTTAATGTACAATGCAAAAGTGAAAACAAGTGGAGTTAAATTTATAGTTTACGCTATTTAAATATAAACAAAAAGGTATTAGTTTCATGAAAAACTCAGTCTAAGTACGGTGAAATGACCTTTCGCATAACCAAAAGCCCTCAAGGTTATATAATTTTTATTACTAAGGTTTCGACTGTATTCTCAAAAAGGGAAATATAAAGGTAAATTTAAATAAAATCGTTAATGCATATGTGTAAACATATATTTGATAAATCGTAAATTGGAAATCGGTGATTCATCGGTTATGGTTTTTTATAATACAATAAGTTATATTATATTATTCATAGTGCTACACTTAATAAAAAAAGGTTAAGTAATAAGTTCAAGTTGACGCTCAGACGACGTCTACCGTTCCATCACGACATCTTTCTATCAGTATTTTGCGAGATTAATCCTCTGCAAACCTATAAGACTGATTTAAAATTATGGATCATTTAACAATGGTGCTATAGATATATAGGAATGTAGATGGTGACAAATAAGGGATAAAAATTATACAATAAATGTACAGACAAACGAATTGTCTATTATTTTAAACAAGAGCAAAAGATGCGTCTTCGCATCACTGTTACGCCAATTATTACGCACGTCTCGGTAAGTGTTCCCGTTTACTTCAAACCGTGTATGGATGCACTGGTCCAAGTTATGAGAAAGTAACGTATAAGCTTGCCGTATTTTTGTTAAGAAGGTTAGAGAATCGAATTCATACCATGGGATTCTTTTCTGATTAAATATTTTTAACTCAGAATTAAGAAAACATTTGAGTCGGTGGTAACGGTCCTTAATTCAGTGATAAGTAATCAATATATCTTTGAATGTTGAATATTATTAAAACTATAGAAAAATCTGAATAAGGTCTAAATAATCTGTAGTGACAAAATGAATCAACGCAGCATTACGTCTTTATATCCCAAATCATGTATAGTTTATTTGTTTTCGACAAAAGAAAAAAGATGTGTGTATTTTCTTTTGTTGACTACAATTGTAATGGTAGCATTGAAAACTAAATTTTTACAACGTAATTGTTGTGTTTCGCAACATAAACGTTCGTCCCGCTGCCGCTTATAAATTGACACCGTAATAATATAGGGTGTTGTACAAACGAAACGCGTTTAATATTTATGACTACGGACAGATAAAATTATTTCTCCGCGGTCCGGCACAACTCGCGCTGACATTTATATAACTGTTTTAAAATAAATCTAGCGAAACGCCGCTTGTACAGCGCTAACTACCTCCTAGTTTCTCAAGATATGCTATTTTTAAATTGAAAACACCTTCAAGGTTACCGCTCTTACAAGCGTCTACAAGACACCCTGTTTGTGACGTTTCGAGTATAATTTTAAAGAACGATATTTTGAGTTGCTTGGCTTACCTTAGCTTGTAACTTAAGTAACTTTGTTTTAAACCGACTGTTTAACATTCACATTGGTTAAGGCTCATAATTTATATGCAATTAAAAAAAATCTATATTGGCATATGATTTCGAGTGGGTTAGGCACTGAATGACAAATATCACACGATACACACTCGGCCTTTTAGCCTTTGCTATTCTTGTAAATTATGGTGATACTAGTTTTCGTGACCAGTGTTGCCATGGTGCGTTGCATTAATACACGATAATGATGAAGAATTATTATGCTAATGATAAAATAATTATTAAAATATTTATTAATTATTAAAATCGTTCAATCGTTTCATATATTCATCGTATATCATGTTGCGAGTGATGTTCTATTTTTTTTACGCAAGACCACAGTCACTATTTCTACTGTAGTTTCTTGGAAATATAATATGGTGTCTGATAAAACGACATTTTAAATATAAATAACACATCCCTAACATTAACTGGATAATAAATAGTTATACATTAAGAATTCTAGCCAGGACTACTTAAAACTGGGTCTTGTTAATCTGCAAGCTGGTCGGCCGTGTCCCGGCATTGTCTGTTCAATCAGAATTACATTAAAATAAATTAAATAAACGGGGATCAGATCGAGCAAGTGACCCGGTAGTACAGCACAACTACATGGAATTTGAAAATCGCTTTGTTTATGTCTATGACAGGTACGCAGGCAGAAGTGACTAGAACCCTGGGTATATTTTAATTAATTATGTTTTGACAGTAAAATTATTGCAATATCTGACATTGGTTTCTATTCCTTTACTTGTAAGGGACCACCAATGATAGTTTTATAATCTTTTCAGAGGTAGAACCACAACGTTATCCGTCTTCTATTGTAACTTGTATCTTTTTTTATCTAAGAAAGTGGCAAACGAGCAACCGGTTCACTTGATGTGACCGCTACCCATAGGCATGTGCCACAAGCATATGAGTTGCAAATGCGTGACCTACCTTTAATAAACATAGAAATGGATAGACAGGAAAACGGATATTTAGTTTCGCATTCATCCCCTCCCCGTCTAATCTTCTTCCCCTTTCCAATCTATCATTATTAGGAATTGGACTAAAATTAGGGCTTAAACTGGGAAACTACGTACAAAACACAGAATACTTCTACTTCGCGCCTGTTATCTGAGAGGTCGTGGTATTTCACCATTCATACAACATGCATTGTTGTTGCGGACTCTTACACTGTTGCAAACTTGTTGTATCTATTCGATAGGTAAATAAATCGAAGTTATGATATCAATAAATTTAATACCAGCTATTATAAGCACTCTTATGAACTTCCAGAATTACAAAACAACATGAACTATTGACTTGATAGTTGACAATAGTGAGTAATGCATAAGGAACTATTCTTGATGTTAAGAAACCAAATAATGTTGTATTCAGTGAGATCTGGCGCGTGTATGGTACGATTGAACATCTAGTGTATTTGCAGGATATTCAAAAGGGCAGACCTCTTTCTCCGTTAATCAAATAGAAACACGACTTGTAACTGAGTGGTAATTTTGTAAGCGATTTCAGTATATCCCCTATTAGTAGGATTTTTAAGTCACATTTAAAAGCATTTGTGTAATTCAATGGTATGAAAAATTGTTTTAGATTGATGTAGATTTATAAATTTAAGCTTTCGTGGTTTTTTCTAATATTAGGTTTGTAAGAGACAAGATTCTTACCACGATTAGACTTTTCGAGCTCCCGATATTTCGGCACAGTTGCCAAGTCAGCCCGTGACCATGGCGCATGCAACTGTGCCAAAATATCGGCAGGTCAAAAAGTCTAATCGTGGTAAGAATCCCGTCTCTTACAAGCCTTATGGTGTAGATTTTCCATTTTTTTATGTGTTTGTTTCTTAACCAGTAATTATTTAATAAGCAGTAAATCCTATATATTTCTGTGTCTTTGTAACTAACGCATACTTTATTCTATCTTCAACTGATTGTATTTCTGACTTCACATATATTAGGATAGAATTAAAGTTTGTATCTATTTTATATAACAGATTCTTCCGTTTCTTTTGCAGTCATAAATCAAACTCAAATAAGAATAGAATTGATCTCATAAATAAAAATACAGTGACATCAACATAAGGTCCATTCGCGATCTTACGTAATGATGAGTCACATTAAAACGCCTTGCTAAGCACATTGCGAAAGGATCACCGTCTTACCCGCTGACAGTGGGGCCACGCCACTAAAGATACCAAAATACCGCGATCGTGCTTTCCGCAAATGCCGGCGCACTGGGCCAATTGCGATGTGTTAATATAATTTACAGCCGGCACCGCGCTTTCGTAATTGCAACAAGAATGTTCGGACGTACGACTATGATACGTACGATAATAAATTATAGAACCTCAATCGCATTATTGCTATCCGTATATTCGTACACCGTATGTCAATATTCCGCTCACGTATGTTGCATACGACCGGGAAGTGATCTGTATTAACGAAAACTCGTACTACATTGCTTTTATATTGCTAATGCATTATTAATTGGACTATTCATTCGGTAGAGCAGAACAGTAACGAAGACCGCATATTACCTACGTTGATTTAATGTATCTGGATTGATCTTACATCGACTGCTCTGTAATTTTCTTAATTTAAATCATCGTTACTGCGTTCGAAATTTGTTCATTGCAATTACCTTATAATTTCTTTTTTTTTTATTTTATTTTCAAAACCATATTGTAGGCCACCAACCAGCAACACTCAAATGTTGTTCCTGTTTGTTTTACTTTTGTTACGGCCGTATTCAATGGTAGTTTATGTACAATGAACGCCTTAAACATCCCACTGTCATAATCTAAAGCATTTGTAGATCTTTTATCTGTACTTCACTAACTTCTACTACCCCTACCCGGCTTCATACGGATAGCAGATTTTCTTCTGTCTTAAATTCGTATTATCTTGTCCTTTGTCCTTCCTTGTGTAAGCATTGTTTAGTCTATGGCCGCTGTAAGTATTGCTTATTAGTCTATGAAGCTATCGTGTATTATCATTATAATTTAGGGGTACTATTTACTAGTCATATATTTTTATAAAAATAAATTATATTGATATTTGATATCTTAATCGATATTATATGGTATATCAATACGTTTAAATTGTAAAATGACAACACTGTGTCGGCGGTAAGACGAGAGACAAGTCTGACGTTTGTATATAAATTTGTCTTGAACATTTTTGTGAAAGTTGTTACTAAGTGTTGTGTAAATCATTTGTAAATCTGTTATTATTTATACAATCGTGCAGTTTTTCTGGATTGAAGACCTGAATCCTTCACTTGTTTCTATTACTTGGTCGACTTCACTCTCCTACGCCAAGACAATCTGCCTTGGGTCCCCGGATCTGGTGGGGTTTTTAAGGGTTGATTATTTATTTATTTTTGTTAAAATATGGATATAAGAATCCTTTATAACATAATGTTGGCATTAATCACCCGGAAATGTAAAAACGAACCTTTACTTAGTATAAAAGTTTGACTAGCAATAGTGAACACGAAAGGCCTATTTGAACACGTTATTAAATAATACGCTGTGGGTATAATAATTATAAACATATTAAAATATACTTATGAGGTACTTAAATATTTATGCCAATTACTAAACGTCCCATAACCACGCTACTTAGAGACGGTCACTATAAAATATAAAACTACCCACATAAATACGACTAAATAATTGTAAATTATTTTAAATCATAATCTATTAGTAGTAAATCAATCTCGGTTAAGTATTTTATGGTCGTTTAGTTTTTAGTTTAATAACCTATCCTAGGCATCGCGGCTTCAAACTAATTAGTTATGATTTTTATAGTTAGCCATCTACTTTGTGTATATTAATTAAAAATCCACTGACCCAACAGCACTAGCTTTTTGCGCCACCTTTATGTGGGGTTGGTACAGTACGACCTTAGTTTGTACTGTAATAGGTTTTGGCTATAGTTTTATTACGGCCGGCCGCCAGCCTGACGCCAAACCTCGTCGGTAAAGTATATGAAATATTACTTATACAAATAATTTACTACCTTTTCTTTAAACCTTTCCGACTAAGCTTTAACTTGAAAATGGTACACGCCAATAATCTAAAAGTATCATGGTCTTACCCACTTTATTTGGGGTCTGCGCAATAGGTTTTCGTTTTTCACATCGGACACCTATCACGCAATCCAGACTTTACTTAGGTCTACCTCTACAGACATATCCCTTCACATTCGTCTCTGAAACTATCCATAATAACATTAAGCACTCTTTATAATATGCCACTTTCAGGCTTATTCCACACATCCATCTCAACATAAGAATTCGTACAAAAGTACATAAGTCTGATGCGCTCAGAGCAAACAAGGGTTCACAGTAAATCCTGTCGACCTTACAACCTTCATGGTCCCAGCATCAGCAGGTCGCATTCGAGGCGAATAGGCATCATAACAAGCTGTGACATTTGCAAACACGCCGGCATTACTCATCGGCCGCTTTGTCCGGGCTCCGACGGGCTACAGTTGTCCGATTGCAGATAAAGAAGGAATCCTTAACGGTATACGCTCAGCTGCCCACACGAGACCCCGGGATCACTATAAAGCTCGCTGTTGACATCGCAATTTTATGCCGCTGCTATAAATTTTTTGTTCAACTCTCTGTTTACATCTTTTGTTAAAAATAGAGCCCTAATCGCAAAGACGATCATACGACACAGCGACCAAGACCCGAGACATTATTATTGAAGGCTTACTAATACTAATATAATAAATCAGCCTTTTTTTAGAATGTTCCCCACTGCAGAGGGAATGAGCCATCATCCACATCGCTGGCCCAGTGCGGGTTGGTGGATGACACATGTCTTCGAATTTGGTGGTTCATGCCGGTTTCCTCACGATGTTTTGCTTTTCCGTTTTTGGAGCAGTGGTGATGAAATAAGTTACACGAAGTAAAACGCCTGCCTGGGTCGAACCCGCGACCTACAGTACGTAAGTCGGGGCCTAAGCCGCTACTACAGTTGCAGGCTTGCAAATTATAAAACAAGAGTAAAATAAACGTGACTCACTTTTACGAATTAACCAGTTTTAAATTAATTTACATTTTTAATTAAACTTGGTATTTAAAATTAAGTGATATTTTATCTGTTATAGGTTAACTATCTAAAAAACACTGGCACACACGAAATCTATTACACATTTAGAAAAAAAAAGTAAGTAAGATAGATAATTTATCGAGAAAAAAAAACTATCGGCCGTGAAGCGCCGCCCTTAACAATGCGTGCGGGCGACAACGCGACGTCTCCCGGCTTTGCTCAAACTTAAATACCTTAACAGCATTATAGACTTTATTTTCTTAGTAGCAAAGGTCATTATAGGATGCTGCATTAAATAAATCGTTTGATTTTGTCTATCGCACGAACAAACGGTCATATTGGGCTATAGCTGACACCTTAACACAACCTCATGGTAATGTCGCTGTTCCCTTATAAATCTGTCTGTCGTTATGTAAACACGGGGTATTGTATTGTGGGGAGTGGCCAGGTAGTTTTGGGATGCTTCGCAGTATTATGCATTTGTGTTTCTTTACGTATTTAGTTGTAGTAATTTAAATCTGTAGTAAGCTAACTAGGTCATCGACATTGCAAAATTCAATGGAATTGCCAAGATAATCGAGAAGGATTTCTAAAACAATCAGATAAAACGTAATCAATTGATTGTAGGCGCTTATAGATGCAGTCCATTTAAAGTGAAACTGAACAATCTCTCATACGTGTAAGCACTTAATACCGTGAACGTCGTATCAAATGGTAGTCAGTATTTCGTCATTCTTAATCAAATAAATTAGTTAATTAACTGAAACCAGCGGAAAGAGTAAGTCTCGTATAATTAACCCATACCTGTTTTAGTATTAACGCATGCGGCCAGCATCAAAGAGCTACGGATCCTACGAGCTTCGTTTAAGGAGGTCTAACCTGTCGTTAACTAAAAAAAAACCGGGACTATTATGTCCAATCGTAAAGACGACTAACAGAAAACAAATCAAAAACCAAACGTAAACTCTGCTCTGTGACTCGATACGTCAGTGTCTGACACCTAGGCGAGTTCGTTCGACAATCTTATGTATGCGCTTAGAAAACCAGCGGCCGAATGAGAATTGTACCTTTGTAGTGGGATTATGACTATAAATAATAGATGGCGGTTGTAAAAAAATAATTTGTTGATGCGAGATTGACGCCTCGTCCCGTTAGAGGAGGTCGGTGGGGGCACTGCACTCGCGCCGTAGCGCCGGCACATCACTAGCAGCGCGCGATCGCCGCGCGTTATTTTTTAAAAATGGAATGCGGTTTGATATTGGGAAACTTGTTCGTTTCGAGCCTTAAAAAAATTAAATCGAACTCTAATTTTGTTTAATGACGTCACAAAAAGGAGAAAGTCTTCCCGATTATATTAGTTGCACAAATATCGTTGTGTTGTTAAAACCATCATACCAGTTACTAAAAAATATTATCCCGGGACATTATTCACACACGGCCATCAGATGGCAAACTAAGCAGAGCTTGTGCTATGGAAACCAGATAACTGATATACTACATATACTACTTTTCTTTTGTAAATACATACTTAAATAGATAATTACTCAGGATAAACAGATGTTGTGAATGAAACACGTTCATGCGCACAAATATCTGTCCTGGATGGGAAACTAAGCACGCAATGTTACGGTTCCGGGTTCATAGTTAATAGTTGCTAATTAATTTTAATTTGTGAATGAAACTCGTACTATATTTAAATTAAATGAATCTCAATCGATTATAAAATTATGACGCAAGAGTTTTAATTAAGAATCAGATAATTTTTTTTTTAATTAATCGACAGCTTCATTTCACATATAAGCCAATACCATGAGATTTAAGTCCAACGACAAAATGTAAAGCTTTAAAGTTGCCATTAGAAATAATAAAAAGGTGTCAACTTTCACACATTAGATTGTTAGTCATATTTAATGTTTCATAAAAACCATAAAAACAGAAGCTCAATAAAATTATAGTTCATTTTATTGAACCAAATGGCACAACTGGTATATCAAGGTGAAGGTGTTAAAGTGGCGAGAGATTTTGTTAGAGATGCCTTAGTGGGATTCTGACCATGCAGGAAAAAATCCATTCAACAAAATTTAAAAGTGTAGTATAACATATAGACCTCCTAGTAGGTCCCAGTCCTTCTGATTTTGAATACAGTCAATTTAATCTATTTAATCATTAGATTGTGGAGGTCTTATTTGAATTTACCCAATATTCCATAATCGCCATTCATCATCAAATAAGATTATCTTTCCTTCAACGAAGCGGATCCCATTGTCAATTTAACAGATTAAATCAGTTTTGTCGATTTAAAAATCTGTGTGTTCAACGCATCTTAAATCATACCTTTTATATTCATAAATGTAATTCCAAAAATGTTGCAACTTCACGCCGGTATTAATTTAAATATAATAATTATTTTAATATTCGTTCGTCCGTCTCAAGTTCTCGTCTTCATGTGAAACTCTATTTTAGATAGCACGGACAATAAATATAAAACCGGTATCCGGCCCTCTCAAATGAATACCACAGCACTAAAATCTTTTTTTTATCTGTTACGCAACTGTTGCGTTCAAATTAACATTAAATTTAAGTGTCAATAAAAGTTTGTAGTCGTTTTAGACCAATAAAGCTTTGATAACAATTCAAAAATACCATCCAATTTATGCAATATCCCCACATTAAGCATACTTCATAAATTCGAGTTTATGAATTTAATACATCCCTTGTAAGTAACGATATATCCGACGTCGAATTCGGGAAGCCTTAACCAGTTTGGGGTAAATTGATTTATTTTTATTATACACAAAAATTTTATTCCCATCCCCAGCTCTTACAGATTAACATAAAAACATTAGAAATTTTAATTTCAAATTAAAGTAATACACGGGATAACAAAGCTTGGAATAAATTTAAAGTATCAAAAGGAATCGAATCAACTCGTCGATAATAATTCAGTTTTTTCTTTAAAAATTAAATAAATCATATTTGTCGTTATTTTTATTTACTTATTCTTGACAGATTGCGGACTTTCTTTCACTTATCCTTGGTAAATTATACCGCAAGTTTCCGTACATGAGTATTTGCTCTAACATGAAATCGGAGTTGATGTGCAGGGCACGGTGACAGGTACACTTCTTGTCACTCTTTTACTGATTCGATGAAATGGAAGGCTTGGCTTGGCTTGTTACTAAAAAGACGAAGCTTTCTGTTATTATATTATGTCAGAGTGATGTACCGGCAACAACAACATCACTTGCACGAATGGGCCCGCTCGACCGATGAAAGGCGTGGAGTAGAAGTATTCTGCGTTTCGTATGATGAGTCAGGAGCCGAAGGCTTAATTTTGACAGGTGACGTATCTACGGGGACGATCTAATGGGAATAGAATACGGAAATACCCTTTTTTCTGCTTAGCACTTCAACAGTCCGTTAAAGGTAGGCAGCGCATCTAAAGCTCATTTGTTTGTTGCAGATGTCTGAGGGTAGAGGTCACTTAAAATCAGATAAACCGCTAGCTAGCTTGTCATCTTCTATTTAAAAAAACAAAACATTTTTCATACTTGAATTTAAAACTGTAGAAATATTCACTAACTCAGAAAGGAGCTTTTGTAGTCAAAAATGTATTTATTGAATTTAATTATTACTCTTTTTGAATTATTTCAAACACCCCGTATATATCCGGCCATAGAGCGAAGACATGCCTAATAATCTATGTCGGGTGAAAGCAAATGGTGTAACGGTAACAATAGAAGCATTCCGATGTGGAATAGACAAGGGGAGGGCATTACAAGTCCGACGGATTTTTCAATTATCCGCGGCGACGAGGAGAGATTAAAAACCTCTTTTTTATAACCAAAAGGTTCAATATAACGAACCTGCTACTGTACTGTGTTTTGGTTACTGTAATTTATATCACGTATATATTTTTTAAACGTCTAAAGAGATGCAATTTGTTGCGTCGTTTCTACAGGAGAAAGCGATTTGACTTCATAATATTTCATTCTTGAAAACTTGAAGATTTTTGAAGTTAAAAGTTCTTTAGGCATACTTGACTTGGGGAGTAATCTGGTGACGATGAGAGCGTTACGAAAATGCGTTTTATTGTTAAGATACAAGGGTTTATTTGTTGATTATTTATTATTAAACTATTGTCGAGCCTGTTTTGAGTTTTCAGCCTGTGTTTTTTATACAGTATAAAGAGATAATAAAATTAAATGGTTGAAATTCCAAGCTCACGACGAATAAACAAAAAAGCTGTATACATTTAGAGCATTGTATGACCTTAAGGTATCAATGTATGAGAGAAACATTAAGATGTGATTAGCGTTTCTTTTATTATATCTTTTTATCCCTTCTGTCCCTGTAATAACATACAATTGCAAAGTCAAGGAAAATGTCAAAATAATTACGATTCGGATTCCGAAACCAAGAACGGAACAATAAAATCGCAAATGAATACAGAACGATATTAAACCAAAAATAATGACCGTCTGGTTATGCGTTGTAATACATTAATAATAGTTTTGGACCGGGGCCCCAAAATGACCCATAATCATATGAGATAGAAAATTGTTTTTAAAATGATGCCCGAGGTAGGTAAAAAAATTAATGGCGATTCGCATTACGCGAGCTTTGATGAGACGAAAAAGTGGCGCGAAACGAAATTTGGTTTGCGCGCGAAAGGGAAGAGAATAATGCGCTGAGTTTCTTTGATTAGTGCGTTGGTCAATCAAGACGCGAGCAACGGGGTCAGCGACCCTCTCGCTTCAAACACACGTTATCCTTCAAATCTTAAGTTAAAAGATCGTTTATAATTTTATGCTGCACAGCGAAGCATTATAATAAGAATCAGATGAAAACTGTATACATATAAACACTCACGCCCTTAACCCAGTGGTGTAGTCAGAGATTACGGATTTCGCTTTGTCACATTGACGGACGTGACACATTTCTCGCTACTTCCACGTTTATATAATAACACCTTTCTTTATTATGTCACCAATCTGATCAGTAAGTTACTAAAACTGGTATACATGAATCACGAGTAACAATATGCTAATAAATACGTTTTATGTATATAATCCTTATGTAGTATATTAAACCCCACACATATAAAAACCCCTTTTGAGCCAAAAAGGTAGCAAAAATATAATAAATATTTATTAATAGTATATTTCTAATTACTCCGCTTTAAACAAATCAACGTCCGCTATTGGAAATAATTATTCCAATGAAAGTGTAAAGAAATTACAACTATTGGACGGATTAGACGGGCCTGTTGGCGTGGTTAGTAAGACAATTGCTTTTCACGCCGCAGGTCGTGGATTCGATTCCCACCCAGTTCATACATTTGTGTGTAGGAACATGTCTATTTGTCCTGAGTCTGGGTGTAATAACCTATTTAAGTATGTATTTACGAAAGAAAAGTAGTATATGTAGTATATCAGTTATCTGGTTTCCATAGCACAAGCCCTGCTTAGTTTGGGGTCAGATAGCCGTGTGTGAATAATGTCCCAGAATATTGTATTATTATATTATCGGTTAAAATATTCCATTGGAGAAGTCCAAGTTTACAACTTACAACCATAGTCCGCAAATTGATTAACATAACTGTGCAACTCTTCAGAAAGGTCAAGTTGAAAATCTGGTCAGTCCAAGATTGACTGTTTCAATGCGGATCTGCCATTTTTGCGAACAAACCGAATCACGATGAACAAAAAGGTGCGCAAACATTAAAAAAAAAACAGAAATATATTTTACTTAAAATAGGGTAGACGAAGAACACTCTAAATGTGTCGATGCTTCAACATACACCACAAGAGCATTAATCACATTGTGGGGTGTTTTTATAGATAAGAATCATAAAGAACGGCACGCTTTGGTACAAATTGGATTAGTAAAGTTGTATTAATTTTAGATCATCATCCTGAATTAAACTAAAATTTAAGTGATATGTACCATACACAGAACCTCACAGTTCTCCCCCAAGGATCACCACAAAAATAGATCCCTAGGTCTTCCGGTGGATTACATATCCTTGATCAGATCGTAGCTCAATCTTGTAATAGGTAGGTGACATAAACTTTGTGGCGGTAAAGGTGCTATAAAAAAGGTACAGAAGTATGATAAGCCGAAGAGACAAGGCGTATAAAATATTGTAGCTCTTTTGAACTTTTCAATTAAAAACAATGAACACAGACTGCCGACGGAAGTATATAGTCAAAACAGATAGAATGGCAAAACAATGAACACAGACTGCCGACAGAAGTATACAGTCAAAACAGATAGAATGGCAAAACAATGAACACAGACTGCCGACGGAAGTATACAGTCAAAACAGATAGAATGGCAAAACAATGAACACAGACTGCCGACAGAAGTATACAGTCAAAACAGATAGAATGGCAAAACAATGAATACAGACTGCCGACAGAAGTATACAGTCAAAGCAGATAGAATGGCAAAACAATGAACACAGACTGCCGACAGAAGTATACAGTCAAAGCAGATAGAATGGCAAAACAATGAACACAGACTGCCGACAGAAGTATACAGTCAAAACAGATAGAATGGCACGACAATACTTCATATTAATAAAAAATCAGTAAGAAATAAGCACTTGACTTAATAATAAAATAAAAAATTGAATAAAAGAAAAATAAATGAAAAAAGGTTGTAGAAACTGTTCCAAGTTCAAATAAGCATGTTGCATGTATAATAGATAATCCGAATCTATCCGATTTTCCTCTACCGAATATCGTCTAATGCGGCTAAAGTTTTCAAAAATTTTAATGGTGGCAAAAGGTTAACATTTATGAATAGAACTGGTGGTGGTATTTAAAAATAAATCTATCGACATCGATAAGTAGATCCTGCTAGGACATCCCAGCCCATCTTCACATGATAAATGAACGTCCGAAAATTGCATGTCAAGAGGTAACCGGCTGTCCGGTGCGCTCTTACATTTTAATACGCCACGTCAACGGGGAGCCGGGAGGGGGCCGTTTAGCCCATCACCGGGGGATTTTTGAAAAGACGTGTCTTGCTATCGTCCTTGACTCTTTGCTTATAAAAGGAATTTCAATTAAGACACGTCAATAGGTTTTTTCATTTTAATTTTAATTTAAAATTTGCAATCGAGTTATGACAATATTAACAAATACGTTGATACCACTAACACACGTCACACACACACATACAATTTTTGTTAATACCTCTCTTATAAATTATTCGAGACGTATTAACAAGATATATAAACTTTTTATTGTTTTTACAACAAAAAATTGTCAATATATCAGATCCAATAACGATAGTGGGCGTTTTGATCCCATTCCCAGTTTTAATTGCAACCCAACACAAGTTTCAACATGCTCATATGATTTTCATTCAAAGCAAGATATTATAACGCATATTTAAAACGTATTATTTCAGTCGAATTTCTGAGAATAAAGTCGAGAGGAGGAAGCGCGTATGCAATTTTCTCCCGCCCTCTTCGAGCTAATACCTTCTGACGCGAACGCGCGCTCCCGACTCGGACTTTAATTAAAAACGGTATTCTGAATTCCACGTTATGTTGTACACGTTGTTGTACACTTCGATGTTATGTTGTACACATCGTTATATCGTTGCTTTTAAAATTTGCTTCGGTATATCGATATGTTACACCACTAATATACGATACGTTTTTGTTATAACAACTTTCTATAAAAGATAGAAATGAGCTTCTGATCGAAGCAACAATCGGAATTCGCTAGAGTTTTTCATGTTAATACGCTTCACAAGTAATACCTTCTGCATAATCGATACATTCTACGCAATCTCCAATGTTAATTTGTCTTTACATCTATGGTTATTTGAGATATTAACAGAGTTATTAACTAGTCGCTTGCAGTATTATGAAGGCGCTCCTCATTGAATGATCTATCCCTAGCGGTATTTTCTAGCTGATATGACTTAGAGTGCTTCAAAACAGAGACTGGCTCGTCCCAAAAAAACAATTTTATAAACAAAATTAAAAAAGGTGCCCCAGATTTTGAAGTAATATAATTCGCTAGATCATGTGCCATAATTTGACTAGGTTAGATTGATATTCCTATGTCTATAGAAGACCAGTCTACCACCAGTATGATTTCTGATAAAACTATTATGTGATACATGTCTACTTAGAGATATTAAGATACTTAAAAATCACAAAACAACTTATTCGTAACTCGACAAGACAAGTGCAGTTATAAATAATACAATAGGTAAGGACTAAGGAACAAATGTAAATGTTGCAATCTAAACTACACCATAGCTTGCTTTATCACGAAACATTCTAATGTTGAAAGAGTATAAACGGAATTATAAATATCATTTCCGAATATCATCACGAAATGTTAAATCTCCATTCCTATGGTGAACTTGCCACTATCGTCCATAGACCATCTCGAAAAGAGGCTCACAATTATTTAATATTCCACGATATTCCGCAGGTGCACAGAAATCTTTGGAACGTCGCTTTTATAAATTTAAATATACAATTAACTGTGAAAGACATTACAAAATACATCTTGATTCTATTAGAATATGCCATAGATATAAAAGTAATAATAAATCAGCCTTTTCTATAATGTTTCCCACTGCAGAGACACAGGCTTCCTCTCCGAGAGAAGGAATGAGCCGTAATCCACCGCGCTGGCCCAGTGCGGGTTGTTAGATGTCACATGTCTTCGAATTTTGTGGTTCAAAGGACATGCCGGTTTCCTCACGATGATTTCCGCGAGGAACTAAATAAGACGATCAAAGGTGATTCTTCTAATACAGTTTTGTTAGGAATTGTACACGTCCTTGTTCAGGACAGATAATACTTTTATTATGTATACCACTGTTCAGATAAAATAACTCACTTCTTACGAACATTGTACGACATACAAAAGACAAAAGGATTCGTGTTTTCCACGAGCGTATAGAAGTGACATAGTTTATGGTCGGGGCTGTCACCAGTAAAAGTTTTGCATTTGATCCTACAACCTTCGCTAGTGAGTGGACAAAATGTATTTTAAACTTTTTTTCAGACCGCGGTCCTCTCGGTCGTTTTTCGTCGCCGCGAGGGACTTTGTATGCTAATATTTGATAACGGCGCATCGACTTGTTTACTTTCTTTTTGCAAAAGGCTCCCCATTCTCTGTTGTTTATTGACAGGCAGATGGAAATTCTGACGTTTGAATTCAGCTCTGAATACTGGCTGTATGTAATGTTGAATTATTTTTTTCTTTTGTTTGATATAACAGTTGAATTTTAGAAGTGTCAGCAACCATCCCAATATGTGATACACAACTTACAATCGTGTCTAAAGCGCAAATTCAAATTATAGTGCTTCACAACAATTTTACCCATTTATTGTTAATAAATTTAATATATAATACGTGATACGGTGCATTAATAAATGGATACCATCGGCTATTTTATCATTAAATTACTTATAAAATGACAACAACCGTTAAATAAATGCATCCGCGCTTAGCGGATCATTTAATAGAACGGTTCCCTTCGACTTTTATCAATTGGTCGAGTTCACAGCACCAACTATATATCAGAAAATTGTAAATTAACCCATTATAATTTATCTGGTCATACTTATCTCAACAAATTAGCAACTCGAGGAAATCTAACCCAAGTCGTAAGGATCATGTTGCTTTGACGGCGATTGTATAAAATGCCGGCGGCAGATAAAGCATACAAGGCATAAAATCGTATTCCCTTCACTTAATTATAAGGAAGTTTGCGTATCACAGTACTATGTTCATTGACATTTATGCTTGAACATTTCCATTCAACGTGGACAGCTCTAAAACCGCCCTGACAAAAGCAGACGTCGCGTCCGTAACAACTTTACAAATTATTTTAAAACTGACAACTTAATTTAAATTTTATCCCCAATCTTCACAAGACAAAAATTTTTTTTTTACGGGAACAGTACATTTTTCCGGGATAAAAAGTAGCTGTATACTATTCCAGACCGTAATCTATCTTTGTGCCAAATTTAATCCGGATCCGTACAGCCGTTTTTGCGTGAAAGTATAACAAACATCCCTAGATAAAAACCTCACTCATCAGACGAAACGCAGACTACTTTTACTTCACGTTTTGTTTCTGTGAGGTCGTGGTACTTCACCGGTCGAGCCGGCCCATTCGTACAACAAATGTTGTAACGGGCTCTACCACTGTTCAAAACTGTGGATAGAAAAAAAACGTTTCGGTACAAAGTATCTTTCTCCCTTATTTTTCCATACGGGGGTAATTTACGGGTAATTTAATCTTGATCTGAAATATTTCCACTCACTCTTACAATATAAATTTGTCTTGTCTCTCTTCACTCATCCTTTCAACATGCCCGACCAACATAAGTGTACCTTTCTTAATAATACTTATATAATTACTCATTAAATAATTTAACGACAAGTAGTAAAGGTTGCTCATTATTACGTCTCGTATTATTATTAATACGCAAAGTCGAAAAGCGTTCGGTTAAAAATTGTTCGAGAATGAACGAGAACAAATAAATACGTAAGCTGTCACCGAGCGCGGATTTTATTCGTATTTATTCGTGAACCGACTCACGCGGGTCGCGCGTTGAATACGAAATAAGACATTTCATAGGAATAGGCAAAACTTCGCAGGCCTACAAATCCAGTTATGCACATCGAATATTCACACATCATAATTTAACCGACAGCTTAATCTGCATATAATTTCAATTTTTGCGATAGATTTACAGCGTATTACCAATCCCTAGTCTTTTGGTTGATTTGTGGTAGATTACCGACGCATTCAGTTACGCACTCCTTTGACATATAGTCTTTTTTTCTTGTGGCATTAAAACATTGAAGCTATAAGCGCAATTAACGTTGATATGTGATTGACAGGACCAACTGCTGATCCTTGAGTGATACATTGTCGCGATGGAAAATGAATAAACACTTAATAATATATTATATTCGGAAATAATTGTAGTATATCGATATAATTAATCGCTAATGTCATGTCTATAAATTTAAATGAAAATATACTTCGAAAAGATCAGAAACATAAGCCTAAGTCAATTTAGCATTGGACATTA
This sequence comes from Papilio elwesi, assembly GCA_029849275.1. Classification (NCBI taxonomy): domain Eukaryota; kingdom Metazoa; phylum Arthropoda; class Insecta; order Lepidoptera; family Papilionidae; genus Papilio; species Papilio elwesi. The sequence goes on along the minus strand of CM056693.1, from coordinate 11,549,283 downwards.
TATCCGTTTTTTGTTCGCTAAGTCATTAGTCCACCAGGCTAGGCTAGGAGGGGCACCCAATCAAATCTTTAACCATTTGTCGTCGCTACCTCGACGTATCTGGCTAGTTGTATATGTAATCTCATTCTATGGAGAAAAATTAAAGAACATTATAGAACGGTCGGTGAGGGATGAAGTAAGAATGTTTCTCTCTGTCTCCCCTCCCTCTCTGTCCCTGTATCTCTATGTCTGTCTTTCTTTTTCTCTCTCCCCCTGATTTTCTGTCTGTCTGTCTGTCTCTCTCTCTCTGTTATGAAAATTGGAAATCATTTTATCATTACTATACGGTATTAAGATCAACAATTGATAACTGTCAACTTTAGGCCTTCGAGTAGACAGTCCAGCGAGGTCTAAACAAGGAAGGGAAATTTGTAATTCATTTGTTAATGGTAATGTATTGCATTTCACGTGGCGATTTTAATGAGCTATCGGCCCCTCGAATTTGAAAGTCAATACATGTTTATACAATCTATGTGAAACGTTTACAGTACTGTTTGTCTGTCAATCGACTGGCTGAAGTATATTTATTAGGAGTTTCAAAACTGTTTACATTAATATACTTGTATATTATTACGTACACGGTCCAACGATCAGGTTGATTGCGGATTGAGGTTTAACTTACAGTTGACTGATCTAAAAATCCACATAAAGATCTTTTTAGTATTAGGCCAACTGGTTTTAAAGTACGGGCCACAAATTAATATATCCTAAATGCACATGGTGAGGAGATCTACATGCGAGTTACTTAACATTTATTTCACATTATTCGAACGGTGAAGGCGACCACTGTCCATAATAAAATTGGTACTGTAGGGTGGGTTTTTAGTAGATTCCTAGAGACGTATTTACACCACTAAAGAGGTATATTCGATGTATCGTAGACAAGTTACAACTGACGCAGCACTTTAAACTGTGTTTTAAATTCGAACTATCGCACATCCACATGAATTGGACAAAGCATACGTTATTTATACATTCATGTAACTCCTTATCAATTAACGCGGTTCGCTTGATGTACTGAAACCTGATTACACATCGATCCGTATCGAACGAGATGCTGCATCCATTACCTGATAACATACCGAGGGTACAACACCTGCTAGGGAATCTTTATTGCAATCTATAGGTTAAATTGTCGGATAGCAACCGACGGGGATTAATGGGATGGTATTGGGAGTTGTAATCCTCATGATACTTCGCTCTTGCCTCGACCACAGATAAGTGATTACATGTTTGAATAAACATAAGGTGTAGAAGCTATACGTTTCCGGTTAGGTTAAAACTTGAAGTTACCTTAATGTTAATCATAAAAGTTGCGTGATTACTTCGAAAACCTGGTGGCCATTTGAACCACCATTGACCATTGAAATTGATTTTGATTAGACAAAATCAGAAGTAATCGTTCATACATTACGAATGATCTGTCCTGCTTGAGGAAAATTAAGGGAGTAATTATGTAGCGAGTTTAATTGTAAGATTTTATTTCGTTGTCAATAACAACCTGAAATAAACTGCGCGTTATCCGAAAACTTGTACCCATATGGTAACTTTTAACTGAAGGCCAAGATTGAACGACTGCTTTTGTTGGTAAAAGATTGATTTACAATGTTTTGATAATTATAGTTGAAGAAAGAGACATTTAAAAAATAGTATTTAAACTTTATAATATTTAAAATCTCTACAATAACTGACAGAATTTCAATTGAGCAACAAAATTAAAATTTCAAAAGCAATCTGAATGTACATATATCTCCTCACAACCGGCAAATGTTGAGAAACCGCCAGTCTGAGCGTAGACGCTATCTAAATGTTCAGCATCGCTGTCCATTTAGATACGTGGTGGAAACGAGCGTCCACCTACACGACGCACGATGTACCGCATTCTAAAACAGAATTACGTTTGTAACAAATCAGCATAAAAATCATAAATAACCATTTCGATGCTTCCGTTATATAAATGTGAATAATATAGATAAACCCTATAAATAAAGTTTATCCAAAATGTATAAGAAGACTGGCCCTAAAACACACTTACAGAATTCTTGAATCATAGCTATGAATATGACCCCAGGTATAAAGCCATACGTTGATGGCAATCGAAAGACTGGGGTGGTTAAATATATCTTAGATTTAAAAGACATTTAAATTTCTTAATTTGTTGTATTTTATTTACTACGAAATAGCAATGAATGTTGGAACTTATGCGTTGATCTCTTTGGGTTATGCAGGAGTAAAACCATTTTAATATTAACGTGTAATATGGGCGTGTCGGGTGATGTCTGGTGCGAGCAGTGTCATCATTTCAATAGACATTGGTATTTAGTTTATTAATTGCATTGACAGATGATAAATAAAGATAAATGTCTTTATTAGTCCAACTAAAGCATATTCGACAGCCTTAACAAATTATTTACATTAATCTGAATGTAAAACTCAGTACCGAAACGTCAAAATAATCATGTTTTGATATATAAGTAAGTATCGTAACATGTCGCTGAAACATGATTTTGCGTTTCGTTGAAATTTGTCAATTTGTTGTAGTCACAAATGGCTACAAACAAATTGGAACAGAATGCTGGGGCGGCGCGAGATCTCAGTACCGGGTTCAAACTGGATGGAACACGCGATCTTGGCGATGTGATTTATACGAACATCCATTCATACGCGGTGTAGGCGAGAGATTACATGACACGTACGATGCTCTGACCGGTGCTTTGGAGTTACATCACAAAGCACAATCTTTGCTCGTCGCATGTAACACTTTTGGAAGAAAACATAGATTTATTGGAATTTTTACAACCAAAAGCCTGTGTGTCTTGGGAAGTTATTCAACGAAACGGGTTTTAAATTTGATAGATATTCTATTGAAAAATAAAATACTAATAACCATAGTTGAATATCTATATGCTAACAATACGGTAGTCTTAACAGATAGATAGATGTAATTACGTAATTTCTAACCACTGTCAATATTCAATGACTAATATTAAGATTACTAAAATTTTGTAAAGCGTAAGATTCCATGCTCTGTGTGTAGCACTGCCTTAAGTGTCTGATGCACAGTTGCAGTGCAGTCAAGTCGCTGAACAAACAAATTGTGAGTCGAACAAATATTGATCTCAGGCATGATTCGCTCACACGTTGCAAAATACAGCCAGCAAATGCAGATGTCAAAACAAACGTGAACATGTTTAACTTTGCACCCTTACAAGCAATTATTAAAGTTATTCAAAAGTGAAGTGCAGAGGCTATTTTAAAAATTAAATATCATTTTGACTTGTCTTAAACTGAAATATTTGGTACCTATCCCTAATTAATATCATAAATGTGAGTGTAAGTTTGTTTGTTACGCTTTCACGTGAAAACTACTGAACCGATCTTCATGAAACTTTGTACACATATTCTTGGAGGTACTAGAAGTAACATAGGATACTTTTTATGAAAAAAAATGTTTACCAAAAATAAAAAAAATGTTTCCCAAATAATCTACAAATCTAGCTACTTCAACGCCATAATATTATAAATGAGAATATGTGTGGATGTATGGATGTTTGTTGCTCTTTCACTCAACAACGGCTGAACGGATCTGGATGAAATTTGGTTAGATTATAATCTGGAGGCTTTTATACTTTATAACGGATATATGTACGGTTCCCATGGGATACGTTTTGTTTTATACTGGTGCATATCTACATATGAAAGACGATGTTTCGTATAGATGTCGATACGGCTACCCGGGCGAAGCCGGGGTTGTTCACTAGTACAGAATAAAGAATGTTTGAAAGTAAACCATGCTGTACAAATATCAAACATTTAGCATAAGATAAACATTCCTAATTTATGTATTTGACAGTGCTATTGCCAATCAAACTGTCATACCTCAAATATGGAAACGCAAGAAATGTCTTTTGTATCCGCACACTATGCCCTTTGTTTCTGATAATAAATAAACATTACTTCATTATTTATTGCATCTGGTCGCTAGATCACACCGGCCGCTTCGATATCTGCACTAAATTAGTCAAAGCCTACGACACAGACAAATTTCTACACTGGATGGATGTCGGTACGAACCATTACTCTGTAATATCTGCACATTTCACCTCTCTAATGTTAAAATTGCGCTCACAATTAAAACTTCTAGTACATAGTTTAGAAATATCGCAACGAACTGTAAATGATTCATCATTAACCGTCATATCAATTACTTATAAAATCTAACGCCTGAAATATGGAAAAAATTAAAGTCAAATAAAATTTATAATATTTTTATTTTAAGTAATTTTGATAATTTAATAAAAGATAATTGATAAGCAAATTATACCTACCATTAGAACTACTTATATCTTAAAGTGTAACTGACTATGACTAACATAATATCTACGCCCAACGTGGCCGATCAAGTTATGTCAATAAGATTAAATTAACATGGCAGATCTGTTAAAACAACAAATCCGCATGCACTTCAGTACCGTAAGTAGTGTCGAACATTAATCTAGCAATCTAGTTTCCAAGCAAATAAATCGAATTAGTGCTTAAACTAATCATTTAGCTGGCAACTATAATTTTATTAACAAACCTATACTTATAAGGAAAGCCAATAACGCAAAATACATAGGCAAGGTGTATTTGCTCACTAAGCATTCATTGATAAGGCCCAACAATCCGCAAAGAATCAAACATAATTATGTCAATCTTTTCATTTAAACTATAGTTTTTTTTATCAAAGAAATTATTTAGTATTGCAAGGTTAACATCGGCAGTCTTGACGCAATCTACAGTGCCGTTTAGTAAAATCGGGTTTCCGTGTCCATACTGTTTGATTGTCCTGTCAAAAACATGGAAAATGAAAAGCAAATATTAAGTGACAACGTGTATTGTAAGAAAGAATTTGAATAAGTAAAGGGTCACAGTGGTAGAGACAGCAACAACATCTGTTGCAGAAATGGACCGGCCCGACTGGTGATCTACCACTACCTCACAGAAGATAGGCGTAAAGAAAAGGTACTCTGGGTTTCGTGTGATAATTGAGGAGTTGAAGGCCAGTACAGGGAGTACTCTCTTTCTCATTCCCTCCCCTTTCTAGTTAGGAAAGAATGGAAAGGGGGAAAGGATTTGACGGGGAAGGGAATGTAGAGGTATAGGAAATATCCTTTTTCCTGTTCATTCCCTTCTCTGTCCATTAGGTACGCATGTGGAACTTGTTCCGGATGGGTAGCGGTCACTAGATATGCTTGCTCGTTTCCAAAGAAACTATGTATTAATTACGTTAATCACCCAAAATCAATTAGTACATTTCATTGTAAAAATTAAGGCTATGATCAGACAATGTTACACAGTAATACATAGTTGTAATATACACGATCAATTCGTGACTGGTATTGTAGCGGGTTACTGTTGTTCATTAAGAGGGAAACGATCACGCGAATCTCACAAACACGCAAGAGACACACGACTCGCTAATTAATATTGAAATATAATGAAGTAGAATGAACGCAAGCGGCGAGCTTGAAACAATTTCAGATGACGATAAAAATAATGCGATACTCGAAAGAGCCGCCAAGGAGATTAATCAAGAAGGGACTTTAATAGAAATAAAATAAGACAATCTTTGAATTATTTTTATAGTAAAGTACTCGCATAATAATCAATATGAAGAAACAAAAAAATGATATAAATAAGAAAATTAGCATACCTTTTGTGGGTAAAAACTCATACATATACTTAATAGACATAAGTCGATTGCTGCATTAGATGACTCAATTGCAAAAGATGATCAAACATAGCCATGCATAAATCTTACAACGTTCTAAGATCGCAATAAACCATCGACAATACACTAAACGCATAAAATCTACGCACGCCTCTAGCCGCGAGAGTGGGTAATAAATTGGAAGGGAATGTGGGTCAGGCTCGTCAGGTGGTTGCGGGATCGACGCTGAGCTAATTGTGAGCGGCAGGGCTTTCGCAAACTTGCTTTTTATGTAACCTATACAAGGAGTTTTTGTTATTTATGTCTGTTTACTCTCTTATTCACACCTTGTACTCGCCTTATATAAAATGTTCTGCGTGCACAAAAGCTTAACGCTTGCCACTTTTTACCCATATCGCCGTACAGCAGTAAGTGATTTACTTTAGAAAATATGAACAGCTAATTTAAAATATTCTAAATAAATAAATACGCACTCACGCCCGTAACACAGAGGGGTATGCAGAGATAATGGATTTCATTTGGCGCGATCCTGGCATACCTCTCTCGCTTCTTCACACATCTACGCATGCTCGTCGGTTACGGGTACTCCTTATATCGCCCTTCATTAGTATGTCACTAATCTGGTCGACATAAGTTCTCCTTTAGGGGTCTCCTGCCGGCTATTGCTGCTACTCACTTTAGCAACATAAATTGTTTTGTTACTCTCTCTTCATTCATCCTTTCAACAATGTTTTGAAGAACAAAATAATATAGCCGTATAGTTGTGGAGGTAAAATACATCTCATATACAAGGCTGTTAATGAACACTACTTTTTGGTATCTACCTCCAGAATATTCGATTTACAAACATTTAAAAATAATTTTAAGTAGCAGTCGATAAAAAAATATCGATATAACTCGATTGCAATAAGGATAAAAGAATTGGCAGTTGCGATTGTTGCATGCGAGTACAAATATCGATTAATCAATGGCGAGCCGTGTTCTTATTTATGCAACTGAAACAAAGATCGTATTGAACAGTAACCAAGAACAGGTTAAATGGGTCAATGACTCTATCGTGGACTATTGTCATCGAGGACTTGAGCCAGAGTGACGGAACTTCAGATAAGCTCCATGAAGAACTTATAGAGACACTCATAATGTTATAATCGAAGTTGGAACTGTTTAAAAGTCTATTATACTCCTGTGAGATGACGAAGCTAAAGAAACTATAGCACTGGAATATAAGTAAATATTCTTAAATAAGGTCACGAGAAAAGCACTACTTGTAGACTAGTACGTACTTGTAGTAATATTTAGAATTAATAAAATTTGAAATAGTCATAAGTATGCAATACCATCGTTACATTTAAATTCGGCAGAAGTAAAAGCATTGGACCTAAAATTCGAACTAAAGTATGAACATTCCTGAGGTTCAGTGAAAGACTCAATTCAGCTCTGGTTGGCATGTTCACCGAGATATGTATTGTAAGGGTTCGGCGAGCCTGGTGTTACTTTTATTTAACTAACATAGTTCATTAATTATATTGTTACAATAGTACGCTATGGATCCGCTGGTTTGAAAATAAATTTATTTAATTATTTGTTGGCATTTGATCACATGTTTATATTCTAAAATGAGTGCCTCTTGTATCCTTATAAACTGACTGTCTGCCGCATTCGATACGGATTTCCATGGCTAACTAAGTTAGTTTATTTATTTTATTATTATCCTTCCTAATGTATCCGGATGGTCGTTTCCTTTAAATCTCAAGCTCTTAAAGTGTATTTAATATTGAAGGAAGTTTTTAAAATAATATTGTTTAATGCCTTTCTTATTAAGTTACTCATAACTTAAAGTGAAAGGCGTTGGTTCAGCACTTGTTACGTTTACGTACTCTTGAAAATTTGTATGCGATAAAATACTAATACTTTTGAAGAAATCTACATTGTCATCAGTTTTAGTTTTAGACAATAAATTACTAAAAGATTACATTGACTTTTAGTAAGTGACGAATGGAAATTAATTCTAAATAACAAATAAAGTTAGAAGTTACACAAGTTATTAATAATTTAAAATAATAGCTCGCACATAAATAATAATAGCCCTATTATTTTAGTAGAGCTGCTGCCAGCGAGATGAAGGAAATCGACCTGATTTATGAGCATAGAGTTGCGCGATAGTTCCTAGGTGCTCGGTGTAGAGATAGGTTTGTGACAAAATACTGTTTAATTTAAGTTGATGCAGTAATTCAGTGCTATTTACCGCCGCGAGAATTTATTTATGTCGCCTGATTGAATGGAATCTGTTAAATACTAAGGTTTTGCATTACGACTTAACGTGGTTTCAACTTTCTATTAAGCGACTAGATTCTGTCAGTTAGCGGTGACAAGCCGCCTCAAGAATGCTTTAATGAATGCTAAAATACCCCGCGTTGGGTACACCTGGATGTTTGAATACACTTTTCAACGTTGTTTTGATTTTAAATACGGAAATGCATATGTTTGTTTTACCTTGCATTGATTTATAAATACGTGTATTATGTGGTAAAGCATGATAAAGCAGCGTCAATTATAAAGAATTGAATTATTATACTGATATATTTATTAAAGGGAAACCAAGCAATCTATGTGGTTCAAACTTAACTTGATATATAGACACTAGAAACGTCAACAAGAAATTAACGTACTTAAGTATTATTTCAATTAAAATTTGCATATATTTTAATTAATTTATTAGTGTAAAACAAAAACAATGTGACGACAATCTCTTTAAAAAACAAAATCTTTTGTTCAATTATGAAGTGAAGTCTACAATACTAATGATAAAGAACCTTTTAGTTTATTGTTCTACCGAAAACAATAGACACAGTTAACCGTAAACATAATATTTGGTATCTACGCAAGAGGCCAAAAAGTGATTGACGACGAGTTTTTATAGTATGTACATTACATTTCGTAAAAGTTTTAATGATATAATTAACCGGAATTTTCATGGCAATAGATATAACTTCCACTATCAGATCTGACCCAGTGGAGAGCAATCAATCACTCGATTGCCCCAGTTATTGCCATCCGGTCCTACGCGTTTGCGATTAAAGGCGCATTGATAGCGAAGCCAGGCGTTTATCAGTAAGTGACTGATTTATTTGAATCTCTAAGATAAGCGGCGACTGGTGTTTCAGATATGAACTTTCAATTGAACGGGGTTGCATTATTGATGGCATCCAAACAGTGAAAGTTTGAAATTTGTTTGCGAGTTTCTTTTCTATGATCAAGATAAAATAAACTAGTATTTAGAGAGGCTACAATACAATATTTGGTAAAATTGAGGACAATGAAATTTTTAAAATCTTAAATTTCTCTCCCTGTCTGTCTATAGCCAACTGTTAGTCGGAGGCTTCCTCCATTGATCGCTACTAAGATTGGCCCCAGCACTCCTCGTCCAGCTGACCTTTGACCAGATATTCGGTTCACCTGTCTACGCTGCATCGTTCCTGTTCGTGGCCACAAATCAAGAAATTTTCATCGCCCTCAGCCATCCGTTCTGCGAACTATTTGTATTAAATAGTGTCAAACTGTCTATTCTTTTATTGATCGGAGAGCAATGCATCACTTTTCTTTGTTTGCTGCAATTGATAGGTAGTACTTGTGACAACCGACAAAGAAAATTTATTTTTTTATACACATTTTTACTAGCCAGATCTGTATGTACATTATATTTATTTAACAAAGGAACGGAATTTTTACCTGCTTTGCTTTGTAAAATAGCAAAATTCTTTTCTCGGTATCTTAAGAAGATGGCAAAATTAGTAAACAGCAAGGGGATACACTTATACAAGGCGACCGGAGCACCTTCTAGTACTCCCCCAATTCTTTGTTTAGTAAACACTACTTCTAAATATACATCAATAAAATAAATTAAAATAAAAGCACTTTACTATCGCTTAAGATTTTAAGTCTAGTTTCTAATGTACCGATAAATAATTAAGCAAATTTGACGATGAAAAGCAATTTAAAAGCGAAATCTCTGGTCTAAGCTCCGTGCATCTACGTCCTTAAAGTTAAATGGTAACATGTAAAGCTTTGTGTTAATCAATCTCGCATGGTTCTTGCCAATTAAGCCTCTTCACTCTATAAATCGTTCATTCTTAATTGTCACTAGTTGGGTAGCATTTTGATGATCAAAGGGATTTCGGATAATTTTCTTAGTACTTTATGGAGTTAGTTAGCAATAAATACGTTGCAATATATTATTAAGTTAATTGAGGTATATTAAACACGTAATAATACCATCAAAATCTCATCAGTAGGTATTAATTTGACAAAAAAGGCTTCATCCCAGTATCTAAAGGTAGCCTTTTCTTCTGTCGTGAGTAGTTTTGTAAATAGAGAACACCGAATGGTATCTCTGTCTACCACAATTAGATTATAAGACTTGAACATTTTTTGTGTTCCATATTCTTCTTTGATTTATTTAATCTGTTGTTAACGCAATTACTGAAATCTTAACGCTAAAATTGACTACAAATACAAATCACATGAGTGCACCTTCTTCATTTAGAGATCTTGATCACAATGAAATAGCTTAAGTACTTCATTACAACATAAATATTCACTATAAGTGCAAGTGAAAAGAAAATAAGAGCTTAAAATTCTCTAGGGTATTTATTGTTTGCAAAATTGCAAATAAGCGAGCTTAATGAGAAAATTATCGTTAAACGTGCGAAGGTTTGAGCTGCGATGCAATGCAATACAATTTACGCTCAATTAGACGTTGTTTGAGTGTATTGCGTTGAGGTTGTACGTACCAATGGGGGCGTTATGTACGAGGGCACACCTGTCTACTGCAAGCCGATCAATACTGGTATTAGAATGTATTCTAATTAACCGGATCGTATGCATTTCATTAGTGTCACGGGTTGTAATTCTGTGATAGATAATGCTTTGTTAATAGCAGTGTCGCTGTTTCAGGTCATAATTTACTCCTCTGTTGTTAGAAGGAATAGGTTTGTTTATTAATTTTCTTCACAGGCATTGGTCACCCCTGCGCTATAGCTTAGTCCAGGTAAATGTTTATGTTACAATTCGATGTTTATTTGACCCTCAATTTTATTAGAATAAATTTGGTAGAGAGAATCAAGAAGTAAGTGTTCCAACAGACTAAATACCACAGTCCGTGGTATGGCCAATCGTCGTATCACACACAATTATTTAATTGTATTGCAATCTAAAATGCACTACAATTAAAGTGCGTATAAAAAACTGAAGTGGATACAAGAAACGCCGAAATTACGCAAAATATACGTTATAAATTATATAGAATTTTTATACGGGAGGAATCAGCGGATCATGCATGTTTACAAAAGAAAGATTTTGCAATCATAAGCAAGATAATTACAACAAATATTCAAATCGCAGGCGGTATCTCTTATTAATGTCCCTCTTAGCTTACGATTGCATGTGCTTTCGTGTCATAACTAGATACACATCTAAACTGCCCGGCATTTCTACACAGGACTGCAAGTAGCAATATAATAAAACGAATTGTTGCCCACGACTTCGTCTGCATAACTGCTGCTAGATTCAACAGGTTATCCTATTTCTGTATGATCATATGTATCCTTGTCATCCTTACCTTCAGTATATTAAAAAAATTGGTAAGAATTCATAACCCAGAAGTCTACGCAGAGATTTCAGATTTACAATTGGAACGGTACCGGCAAACCTTTTTCACTTTCTAGTAAACTATAACTAGCTTTTAGAATGTACCAACTTATAACTTAGTGAGCCACAATACATTCTATAGACTTATTAACATTACTAATGGAGCTGTGAGATCATGCAAATTAATTGCAATTACTCAACATTAATGATTTAGCTGAAGTAGATGCACTTTTTAATGTAGACATTTAAATCTTGTGATTGTTAGTAACAATCGAACAAGTTACAGCATGCTACAATGACTATAAGGGTGAACAACAAAAAACCAGAACTGTCCTAATAGATGAGAAAAAAAGGCAGAAATAAAACAAAACAATGAGATACTTTGTTACAAAAAACTGAAACATGGCAAAGCAAGTCTTAATGAGGTAGCTCATCCTGTGAACAAACACTATTGCTAGACGTACAATACATCAAGTTTTAGCGCCGTTCAGACCACTCTGATTAGTTGCTACAGAACTTATTCCATACTGAGCTCCGAAAGGAAAAGCATTCTTGGAATATGTACGACAGGTCTGAGCCTAGACGTAGTTTTTTTCTTACGCTATCGACTGGGACCTGGTCGTTAAAGTGCTTGACATTTTTTTCCACCGTTAGATTTATTTCTTTTATCTGATACTTTGATAAGGTTAACTTCTAACTTACCGCTGCTGACTATCGGCGTCGTATATTGTAAGTTGATAAGTTGATTTAATTAAATTTCTTTTTTTAATACAAGCTATGTTTCTGTTTTGTTATGGTATGTTCTTAGACTTGTGTCTTGCAATGTGTTGGGGGTTTAGTTATTTAAGCTCATTCTATCTTTTTCAATGTAAGAGAAATTCAAAAAAAACCCATAACTGTAACTGAGTTGAGCAAAACTAAATTACACAACTTACATTATTTTTATTTTTTTTATTAATATTATACTTCAACGTTTTCTCAAATTCTTAAGATAAAAGTTCAATTGAAATATAATTATTTACGCATTTAAAGGAAGTTTAACGTGGACACAAATTGCTTTTATTTATTAGTCACCAAAGTTAGTTCATTTTCTCCTCACTGCACGATCTAAATGGAGCGAGCAACGCGCACACACCCCGCGGCCAACCTGTAGTTTCGCAACGCAATAACGGACCTATAGGAAAACACTTTCACAGTACTGATTTACAATCCTCGCGCGGCAAATTAACCGGGCCCATTTGCTGCGTTACCGTACCATCGCACGCGCTTCCTACCACTATTTGACCCTATACGGCTTTCACTAGACCCGTGTGGGAATCTTGTACCATGTATTTCATTGTAGCTTTCTAGAGACTTGCTACTAAACCACTAAATCTTATTCATTAAAGGTTATATATTTCGTCTTTAACACTTATTCACGAAGCTAAGCTTTAATAGAAGTTTGTATTTCGTGCAAGTATTATATTTAGATTTTAACATTAAATGTCAATATTTTTCTTCAATACCAAAATTGTTTTGTGCTTTCTCTTATACCTAACTGATTGATGGATTGACAAAGCTCTGTTAACTGTTATAGTTTAGGCCTTTTTCAATCATTACTAAAACACGTTTTTTTATTTATCATCTTTTTAAATACTTTTCGTACATTCATCAATGTTTACACGTGTGTATTTCATTGAATAAAACAGTTTTGTTGACAAGAAAATTTGTCTTTACGTGTAATTAATCATATTTATTTTGATTTTGATTTCCAAAAATTCTCCATTCGTCATTATTTTATTCACTAAGCCTTGCACTAAAAATATTTACAAAAAGTGTTGGTAGTGCATAAAGATGTAATTTTCCATGAATATTTATTCGTGTTATTCTTGGTGATACAAAATTCATTATTTATATAAGATTAATGGTGCATCCCTTGAGCAAAGACAAAGCGTGCAACAGAAGTGCACTTTAAATATTCCTTGAAACTTTCACCGTGACATCCATTATTTCGTCTCCGCTATCACCGCTTTAGTCCGCCCTGTCGGGTACTTTAGGATCCATATTTCAATGTAAATTACCATCTGTGCTCGACAGCGGTTAAATATTTTCCACTTATGCGTTTATTACGTCGATAAAATTGTTTCGGTTACCTAAAGCTATATTATTTGGAATTTTAATCTTAAAATTAATGCTTTAAATATTACGATTTCAAACGTATTCACTTTATGGGTTCCGTATTCTTTGGTTCAGTTTATTCCTTGCACCCACGGGCTGGAATTAAACTCTAGTTAGTCTTAACTATAAATCTAGTATTAATGGTGTGCTAACTATTAAAGCGATGGGATTGTTGAATGCGTGCTTCTTCAGCTTTTGCTCTAACTTGAGCCTTATTATCAACAGGTTTAGGATTTGAATTATATGAGGGCGTTGGCTTTCGACTTCCAATTCTACTAACGTGACGTAATGTCGGTAACTTTTTAAATTTGATTTGCTTCGCTATCTTTTTCGGAAGCGCTCATTGGTGGATCGACTCTAAAAGATTCTGTTATCAGATTTCTGTTTAATTTTATTGCAACTTTAGTGATATTTATTGTTTGATTGGATTTCCTTGAATGGTGTTTTTCTAATGGAATATAAGATTATTAAACAGGTTTGAATTAATTTAAAATTTTTAGACATTGGATCAATAAAATTGATTTATTAGTGCATTTTATTATAATGATTTCAAACACATTTCGTACGCATTTAAAATAAAATAAGTAAGTCCAAATTAATTAACAATATTCCTTTGTTGGTCACAATTTCTTGTAATATATGCTAAAGTTATAACGAGTTATCTAAGTTCAACTAATCTCTGACTGAAAACTTTTTGGGTAGCGAGAGCTTATTTCGTCTTCAAAATATTAAAAAGTGTTCTAAATTTAAAAACGCACAAAATTGCTACTTAAGAGGAAATTTAGAAAATTCTAATCCACTGCACCCACTCAGCAAGTGTGCAGTAGACGAGTTTTCCCCTTTTTTCCGCTTAATGTCGGCGCGAGTGCGTTAATGTCGCATGATTTACAAGTAATACGAGTGCCTCCTCCGGTTTAATGTCTGTTCAATGAGACAAGAATCGCTTTTTAATGCCGCAAGTCTCATTCTTATAGTTACGGTGTGCAACAATCTTACAAGCCAATAGAGCTTCATTTGGCGTCGTTTTTGTTATGTTATGTACAAATTTATTAACTACAAACTGTGCCGTTACCAATAATTATTTTGACAAAAACATTGCAATCTGTGAAAAGAAATCTTCGGATAAACCTTATGCTGTTTTGTTTTTAAGTCCACGTTTCTTTACTGATTAGTTTTTAAAGCGATATAGAATAAAGTGAAGTAACATTTTTCAATACAGTGACAACTTAACTATAAGACTTACAGTTAGATTTTTTACTCACTGAGATTCTTATTAGATCCTTTCTTATGAAAAAACATTGATAATAAAAAAGCAGCGAATTTTTTTAGGTCTATAACCGATAAAGTTGTCATGATGATGTGATTTGTATCCTGCGGCGTTTACTGTAGAGTCAAATAGTATAAGATACAGCATAAGAAATTTATACCCCCATCTGTTATTTGATCAAAACATAGATAAAATCATAGATAATGTACATTGATGAATCACAGAACATTCTAGTTCCTGATCAAATAACAGATGAGGGTATAATCTCTAAAGCCGTGTAGGACAAAATGTTCTCCCACATGAGCTATCAGTTGATTTACTTAAAGATATTTGGAACAGAGATATCTAGTACTATTAACAAAACAGAAAAATCAAGCTTGGTGTACTTAGAATTGTAAATCATCTAAGCAATCAATTATTATAAGTTCTTAAGTTGAACGCATCGAAAGTGTAAGCTTTACACTACCGATTGTAAACCGAAATAAAATATGCACGACGTCACAGCTTATTATGGTAATCAATTCCTCCGGGGCCTTTAGAGGCGCGCACGCGATGAGAAACAGCGATAGTACTAAATCGCTAAATAAGACGGTACATTTCGGACTCCTGTTTGAGCGGAATAACGTCGCCTTTTTGTTGGCTTCGTTATTTTTTTCGCTGGTTCGATGATATAATTGACGAGCTCCTCAGAACATACTAAAAGGAAAATTCTGATCAACATTTATCAAGAAATCTACAGCGTGTTTGCTAATAGGTTCAGATTAATTTAATAACTTTAAAAGATCTGTCGCAAACGAGTTTCGTTAGAATAAAGACTTGAGAGATTTTATCGAGCTTAACTTAAACAATTTAAATTCCTCACGTTACAAGTACTTTACAGCGGTCATGGTTACGACGATACCACGTCTGCGTATCGAATTACTCAAAAAATATAAATGAAGCATGTTTATATGGGACATAATTTTTGACGTTACTTTTGTTTGAAGGTAGGTCGAAACTTGCAGGTCACGCCACCAGAAGCCCTGAAGCATAAAATACTACTACTTCATGCCTGTCTTCAGTGAGGTCATGGTCACCGGTGTAACCGGCTTATTCGTGCAACAAATGTTGTGAGCTCTGCAACTGTAAACTATCTGTTAGCAATCTTATACTCCTATATTTATAAGATCGAACATGGCCCTTCCGCTAGATTATATAACTTGCGGCAAAACCTAGATTCGCAGTACAATGGGCTAGCTCGGCTCATAGCACTATTGTTGCCAATAAAATGGCAAATTATGCAATTCCACGGTCCATACAGGATTGAATATGTATTCACTACTACAACGCCTTAGCATTCACGTAGATGTGTGATATAAGACGTGAAGTACCGCGAATTCAAATTCGAGACGAGTAAAAAATCGATTTCCATTGAGAGCGATATGCGCCGGTCATTTGTAAGCAATTGGAATATATAAGCTAGGTAGACAAACATTTCAGGATGCCTAGAACCGCATTCTCTAGTGTACCGTTAATGGTAATTGCAAAGTTAAGGAACGCTACAGCTGGTTCTTTCCCACCATAAACAATACTAGTGCTGAGTTATTTGTTTTACTCGACCTTTAGAGTATTGAGTATTGAATATTGGTAATAGGACCTTACGTATGAAATTGGCGTTACATCGAACTGGCCGATCTCAAATATAGACTTGGTTAAAGATCCCTAATTCATATTTGTGTTGTGCTTAAAACTAGTGGATCATTCATTATTCTTTGACCTTTGAAACATACACGAAATTTATGGTTTTTTGTTGTTTCTTAGCTATTCTTTCCAACAGGCAAACTCTTAGCACAAATTTGAGATGGCACTCGCCAAGCCTGTTAACTAAGTACGCGTATCCAAATGTCTAAGTTAGTGCTCCATCTTGTTGGTGTAACATAATTGAATAAATAAATGTATTTTTAGAAAAGAAGGATCACCTTAGCTTTTATAGTAAAATTGGAAAATTTGACTTTTTCTCACATTAGCCTACCTAGCTTTCATCACTTTATCTCACAATTTTTACGAGATTTCCAATAAAAGAATAAAAAGTGTAATGGCCACCAAGTATGGTTAGTGACGTTTATTTGTTTACAAAAATTCTACATCTTGATGTGGAACAAACTATAGTAATATCAATTTAACAATTTGTATAGACAGCAGAAACATTTAATTTAAATATTTTTTACACACACGATATAATCGCGGTACTGAAGAGCGCACGGACGGACATTATATATGCTGATTACCATTTTGAATGCGCTTGCACGGCAGCCATTGTTGTTGGTGTGCGAACAATTGAATTATTATTTATTGAAAGACATTAGCGCGAAGCGTTGGCTTTGGTCGTTTTTATCGTCGAAAAACTAGTTAGAGGCACTACTAAAAGTGAAGTTGGTTTAAACAACTGATATACTGAAATCTTTGAAATGGTTACCGTAGTGGAAATAACCCAGTTCATACTATTTCAAACCTGGACCCGGAAAACTTTACGTGTATGTCAAAATCGACAAGATGACTAAAAATCCTTTGTCAAATAAGCTGTAAGTCGAGATATTAGGGATGGCTGATGCCTTGTTGCATTTAGCTCCAGTTTACGAGCAAATTTCAAAGCGACTGAACACTTTACACTACTAGCTCGAACGCGTAATACGCGCATGAGAATCGCGACGTATTCGCCCTTTCTGGAAGAGGACTGAGTAGGTAATGAAATAAGCGTTACCGACACCCACTTCGCAAGCGTTATAAGTTAAGCCTCCATTTGGAGAAACGCATAATCATGACTTGGAACCAAGGCTACTGGAATCAAACCATACTCACTGTCATACAAACTATGTATGGTGTTAAAACTGCAATCACAACATAAATATACAAGTCCAATAACATTTTTTATTTTTATATCTTTCAATTATGAATAAACGACAGTTGTTTGTATGCACTGCACAAATATTTAGTCATTGACCGATTTGACTTGTTTACTGAACAATGCCGATGTAACTTACGGAATTTTTACTAAATTATTCATGTACCACAATGTCAATTGGTCATGTATTCCACCATTGTTTGTTAAAGCTGTTTTATAAAGTTGTGTTACTCATAGTTCAAACAACGACATCCATCAAGGATATTTTATACTATAGATATGTTATACTCATACAAAATCTACGGTCAAAAGTATTCTAAAGCACAGACAGCAACATTACCACATGTCAAATGGTGTAACAAGGATAGCGTTTTAATATAATAAGAAAAAAGAGGACAGCTTGTGTTTGTCACTTACGCGTAAATATAAACCACATGACGTAAGCTTTAGAAAAAGCATCCTAACTAGGACTTTTCAACCGCTAATGGCATATCTATTGTATTATAATATCATTGATGGGATATATATATATATATAGGTTTTTACACCTTAAATGTATATCATGATAGAAAAACGTCCGAATTTGATTTTTAGCGGCAGTATTTGATATGTATGACTTTGAAGTAAGCAACATTACATATATTTCCAAGTACAGACTGATTTTCTAATAAACGGTCTAAAGAGTACACGTAGATGCCTTTGTACTATGCTTAGTTATCGAGGTTCAAGTCGCCGAAACAGTAGGCTTCAGACTGTCCCAAGAAACAGAAAGGATGAGAAAATATCATGAATCCTAACCTTATTTATTGTAATCGTGGTATTAAGTCCATTTTGAATAGGAAAACTGGAGTACACAATAATTCTTAGATGTAATTGTATTCCTAGAGAGATTGATGCTTACTTTGAAGTAAGTTATGACTTCAGGGTTAAGTTATTCGATGCCAAGTATGCAAATTATGCTGTGTATATGTCTGCATTAGATGAAAAGATGAAAGGATTAGTCTTTGTGAAGAAATGTAGCTAGTTTATAAAGCAGTTTGAATCTTCTGTAATTTACTTGACTGACATTGTTAGTTTATTGCTTCAGGATAACGTGGGGTTACGAAAGATCTGACAATGGTATTGCTTTTCCTCTTGCCTACGTAATGACAGAAATATCTGTGCAAAAATGTGTCTATGAAGCCTTGTCTGGCGATACACAATGCTGTTCTAGTCACCACTTTAATGTATGGAAGTGAGAGCTGGGTTTGGCAGGAAAAGCATGCTAGTAGAGTTAATGCCGTTGAGATGCGATCCTTAAGAAGTATGTTAGGCGTGACTTTGATTGATAGGGTAAAAAATAGTGTTATAAGGGAAAACTGTGGCTTGAAAGTGGACGTTGTGACTCGAATTGAGAAAGGTATGCTTCGGTGGTTCGGGCATGTTGAAAGGATAAATGAAGAGAGAACAACAAAACAAATTTATGTTGCAAAAGTGAGTGGCAGTGTTGGTAGGGGACGCCCTAGGAAAACTTATATCGACAGATAAGTGACTTACTAAAAAAGGGCGATATAAGGAGCACCCATAACTGACGAGCATGTATGCGTAGATGTATGAATGTAGAAGAAGCGAGAGAGGTGTGCCAGGTTTGCGCCAAATGGAAATCCATGATCTACCCCTCTGGGTTACGGGCGTGAGAGCGCATATTTATTTATTTTATCTGTGTAAAAAGTCTTTATGCCAAGTAGTTTAGGTTATGTGCGCTTATATGTTAGTTAACCAGTTTCTCCTTATATATCTTTCTTTTCCCTGATTACTGTAGGGTCGACACAGTAAGTACATTCCTTCCAATTTCCACACCCCTCTATTATCCGTCATATCTGAATTCACAGCTTTCTTACACATATCATCTTCCACACAGTTTGTCCAAAGTTTCTTCGGTTCTTCTTTGTGCTTTATGAATTATCTTTCATTAAATAATCAATGTACTCTCAGACAAGTGATCCGAGCGACCAACAATACGCAGAATGATTTCAAACAGTCGAGAGCACGTCTCACGCCGGTCACTGAAACAACACTCCACTCGAGTAATCCATTGACACGTTTGCTATGAATGTAACCCGTCGATCAACTTGCGCGTATATTGTAAACTCGTTGCCTAGAGTTTTGCTCAAGAGTGCGCATGCGTAATATTGTCGCAACTACCTACGATTCTTGCATTTAAAACGGGTACCGGGCAATTTTCCCATCATTCAAATGGTGGTCGAGTTTTTTCTCGATCTACACTTGTATGTGAGCCGGTGGAGTTAATCTGTCGCGTAATTGATTCGGAGATATGTGACATAAGTGACATAAATGAGCACCAACTGCACAGGTATGCTTTGACTTGGTTAGTTAGAAATGTTGCCGCGAATGTATTCGATATAAATATCTATTTATGAAAGGCGTGGCTGTGTTTTTGTAATATTTACGACACGAATGGAAAAATCTATCAATTTAGACATATCATTCGTAGTTTGTATGTAGCAACAGCTGTCAGTGTATAGTAATATAAGGCAATATGTCACATTTCTAGGTTAAATAATAAATAAAATTTTACTTAAAATTTATGTTAAATATGTAAGGCGGCGATATAATTAATTGGTCCGATATTGTACAATCATTTGAAGTATAATTATCTAAATTATTCATTAGTTATTCCAAAAAGTATTTATATTATGATAAACTGAATTAATAATACAAATCAATGTATCATTGAAACCACAGACAAATAATGTTGTTTTCCTGTACAAAGTAAGCAACACTACGATTATCAGTAGTAAGTATTAAATCCAGGTTGTTCTGTAGCTGTGCTCCGCGAGAATCGAACCGGGGTCATTGCGGTGTCAGTCGAGACATCGATTGAATCGATGTTGCGCTGCGAGCGAATGTTGAATACCTTCTTGTTAACTAATGTAAATCGAATTAATTAGTCAAATCGGCCGCTATCAGCCGCTACCCGGTCCTACCTACAGCTTGAAATGTTGTCCGAGAAATTAACAGTTACATTTCACAGATGATTAATTAAATATTATATTAATTAGTATTCATTCAAAGAACGAAATCGGTTTACATTTTTTCTTAAGGGTGCTTTATAATTTTTTTAATTAATGTTAAATCAATTTTTAGATCATTAGATTAGCAGCGGGTCGCCTAATATAAGAAAGTAAGAAAACACACACTTTTATTATAAGTAAACGGATCTAAACAGTGAAAAACATTGATGAAGTATTAACGAAATATAACTGTGTTCCGTCCCGACTTCGCCTGGATAACGCAATTTATTTATATGGTTCGACCCCTACCAAACTTCACAGGAACACTCGCTAGGCCAATCTGAACATTTCATTAAATCGGTAGAGCCCTTTGAGAGTCTATAGGTAACTATGCGAAAAAATTTCGCCTTTTATATATATTTAGATAATATATAATTTATAATAAATATCAAGAGGAAAAAAAACTATCAATACAATGCATTGACCGGAGCTAAAACAAATAAAGTGGGAAATTGTTACTAATAAAAACTAGTTATTTCATGGTACGTTTTACCAAGAAAAAAAATGTCTGACGAAACAGACAATCTCCTGTTCTATTCTAGGAAGTGATGTGTTTACAATGAGCAATCTCTTGTTAAAGGTAATTCCATAGTTCCATAAAATATTAATGATTAAAACATCTAGTTTTAAGATATGTAAGGATATCAATCAATTCAAGGAAATTTTTAGGAAAAAAAATGCGTGATATAGCATACATATATTTTAATTTCGCGTTGGTACCCGGTGCATGACAACATAGTGAAATCATAAAGGGTTTCTTCCTAATACCGTGATCACACTGCCGAAAACTCTCTTTTTGTCTGATAAAACCGAGATGAAAGTATGTTATATGTGAATGGTTTTGTCAGTGTGAACACGGTGGTAGGAAATATTAAAAATGCGAGCTTTTTAAACCTTAATTAAGATCATAGTTGATGTGTTAAACTTTGATCATTGATTCCTTTATAATATATTGTTTTAATTTACCTTGGTCTCGCGATTACCATGTCTTATTAAGCGCACACCGTTAGTTTGCTTACCTGAAATAAAAAAAAATATTGCATATTATTTCATTACTTATTTAGATAAAGTTTACTACAGTTTATTTAATATCTGTATATTACGTTATGGAGCGTGTTCACTTTAAGTTCACAATCTCTGACTCTGTTAGGACGTCTGTCGATGAACAACTGGTTCAACAATGAAAATGTATGCGACCATAAACAAACCCAGATCTCTATATTTACAATTCATGAAGTTAATTAATCTTTTTGGGGGCGTACACTGTAAATGCGCCTTTGTGTCTTGCTTTTGGTGCAAGTTGTTACGTGTCGGCAATAGAATCTCAGAGAACCATGTTAAAATCAAAATAAAAACAAGTGTCCCAATATCATGTCTCTCGTAGGCATATGGATATCTGCTTTCTATACTTTTTTTTTAAATTTGACCTTTATCAAATAATATTACTTATTTACGTAAGTTTCCCACACGATGGACCGATAGATGAGGGTGGCAGAAGAGCGATATTTACCGGAATCGGTCATTTTATAATTTGACGAAATGACGTCTTCCTCGAATTTCTTCAACATATCTAAAATTGATAAACGCTGCAGCCGTTATATTGGAACAAACACCAAAGTCGCAAGTTCATCTGCAAATCAAATCGCCGACCACGCACGCACGCAGCACAGCCCTGTACCGGATGTCGGTGTTAGCGCTATTAATACTGTTTACGGAATCCTTCCAACTGTAAGTCCTTTTTATTTCTGAGCTTCTCTTCTTGATATGCTAACGTATCCTGTTCCTAATGATTTTAACAGACAATGTAATGAGAAAAAAATTGACAGCAACAGAAAATCTTTACTTTATCTTATAGGGTTATTTTTCTGCAATGGAGAGCAAATATCACTATGTTAGCTATTCATCCCCAGGAGCAAACTATATTGTAGCAAGTAAATACAGCTAGTAGCTGTTGCGGCATATTTTATGGTATAAAAGACGTGTAAATCCAATACACTGTAACTCGAGATACAGTGTTTTGCTTTAATAGTGCTCATTTGATTGTTTCCAGGGAGATATATATCCCTATTTAAATATTTTTACAGATACAGTGTTTTGGATAACCAAACAAACTAGAAACATCGCGCAAGGCATCATGGACCTCCGTGTAGTAGATATTGATTTAACAAGAATCCATTTTGTTTTGTTGTTTTTTTATTTGGTGTTATATATTGATTGTGGTATAAAAGTTGAGTTTTATTGGCTTTGACCTTAAATAAATGAACATAATAATATAAATTACACATTTTTTTTCGTTCGGAGGCAAAAATGCCTATAATTGTTTAAGTAATACACTGTATCAGTGAATACAGTATTTTTGCATGATCCAATAATATTGTACTCATAAAAATGTATTGGACACTGTAACTAAGCATACAGTATCTTGGTTAAGCAATCGACAACATTTCTTAAAATTTATAGGGACAATACACGTTTATACCATATTACACAATTTCACTTCATTTTTTGTCACGATTTCAACAAAATTACATTTCAGTTGAAAGTATAAATAGTGGTCGTCATGGCCGCCATGTATGGTAAATGACATTTATTTGCTTACAACAATCATATC
Source organism: Papilio elwesi (assembly GCA_029849275.1). Classification (NCBI taxonomy): domain Eukaryota; kingdom Metazoa; phylum Arthropoda; class Insecta; order Lepidoptera; family Papilionidae; genus Papilio; species Papilio elwesi. The sequence continues at coordinate 11,525,895 of CM056693.1, read as the reverse complement.
TTGCAATGAAACATGGCAAAGAGCAGTAAAGTCATTTCATAAATTAAAGAAATAATAATTATAAAATGCAGGACCTAATGCAGTAGCTGCTGTTATAACTGTAAGTACCGAAGCTACAAATAGGTGTCGCACAAGACGGGCAAAAAGCGCCGGGGACAGTCACGATCGTCAGCCAGCAGTGCCAGGCGGTGCTGCCGCAATCAATACATATTTATGTAGAGCTCATAGTGATGGGGCTACACATGTAATTTCTACACATTCACAAATACTTGAATCTTACTACTACATGAAAATGGAACATCATACAAAATTAGTACTAGAAATTACGATTCTTAATTATTGCCAATACCAAAAATTTTACATTAACATTGTAACAAATTTACTCGTTTTTAACCCGTGTATTTAGTGTACTCAATGATTGCTATAAATATATACCCATAAAGAAAAGAGGAAATATATTTTGATACAGGTAGAACTTTATCTAATACTACAAAAAGTTAAACTGAAATAGTCTTTAAAGAAGACCGCGTTTCTAAGTACCAACATGTATCATCACTAGCACCGCAAATCGCACCACGTAGATTACTAGCTCGTTATTACCCGCCTATAATGCAGACGCGTCACGAGCCAACAATAATAACAATAAAATCCATATTTCGTGTCCAATAAGGGAATAAGTGGATCGAGCGATGAATTAGGAGGGGCCAGGAAGCTAGCATTGAACGGAACGCATATAGACATAGCTAATAAAAGCACATTTACATTGAAAGAAATTTGCCAACGGTGTTACGGATTGCAAAAATGAGAAATTCGATTCTGTATCCTATTTACACAAGCTGAAGGTAAGAATGGTTAGAAGCAATGGTAATAAATTCATGGTAATACAAGTAACGTATGGTATAATGAATGGTGTTAAGGCGTGCAAAGCTGTCGAAAAAAACATTCTATCACACACAAGGGATAGAATTAATACAACACGGCATGTACACAAACAGTAGCGTGTTAAGACTATTGTTTGTACTAATGTGCCAATTAAATGTTTCTGGAAAAATGTAGTTCACGTTAAGGCCACGTTCATCTAACAATGTTTCTCGTCTCCCGCTCGTTTAAGAGCGTCAACGTTAAAACTTTGTCGGTGTCTCGCTATTATCATACAATGCCCACTTGCGATGCGGCCATGGTGACAGATACCCGTTTCCTGTAAGCCGAAATGGTCGGCGGCCATTTTGTTATGCGATTTAGCGCGTACGCGAAATGGCGACCGAAAGGTGTCAATGTAAAGTGCTGAATGTATCTTCAATACAATTGCCACCACATTTTCTGAAATATATTCTTTTGATGTTGCCATAAGATAGCATTTAATTTTTTTTATGTCAAGTGTACACGTTTCTTGTCATAGTTATATTACTAAGTGCAAAAAGCAATGCTGTATAGAAGTTTTGCGTTTACTTGTCCTCAGCCTAAAATACCCGCGAGCTCGAAGCGATTTTCCTTCCATCTAATTTATTCGAACCTTTAAATTGTGTTCGCCTACAATGAGATATAATTCTACAAAATCACCAACTGCGAGCGCATTGATTACCACGCCGTGCCTTGTTAGACGTAGCGAGATGTACTTATGACATTATGATTCCTATCTACAAGCTGTTAACTGACATTCGACGGCGGAACAAATAGAAGTGATGGCTCTTTGAGCATAATTTAAGTGTGAGAACGTACAGTTTGTAAAATTTAATTTAAATACATGTACGGTTCGCAAAAACGTCTACAATCACATACACTTCACAAGTTAGCACCAAAACGGCATTCTTAGTCGCTCTTCATCGCTTTTTTAGCAAAGAAATCTCAAGTATTAAGATTCATTGATATAGAAGGTCTGTATAGCTGTACTGTGTTTCGTTATCTGTCAGAAACCTCTTCTAAAAGTATTGATAATAGATCATCTGACCGTACATTCGCATCGCTGATATCCGTACCGGCGTTTTCTTTGTACCTACTTAACTGCGGTACCTCGGAACCGGTATTATCTGAATTGCACAACAGATTTCAAAGATCGCAACGGCCTACCAGTGGCATTACGTTGCCAAGAAGTACTTAAATACAAGTAATTATTGTGCAATTAATTATAATACATTATACTCTTCATTTAATAAATTTAAGCACTATTATAATATAATAATAATAATAAATCGGCCATTTTTAGAATGTTCCCACTGCAGGGACACAGGCCTCCTCTCAGAGAGAGGGAATGAGCCATAATCCACCACGCTGGCCCAATGCGGGATGGCGGATGTCACATGTCTTCGAATGGGTGGTTCTAGGACATGCCGGTTTCCTTACGATGTTTTCCTTCACCGTTTTGAGCAGTGGTGATGAAATAAATTACACAAAGTAAAGCGCCTGCCGGGGTTCGAACCCGTGACCTACAGTACGTAAGTGGGGGCCTAAGCTCTGAGCCACCACTGCTCTTTAGCACTATTATCAAACTAAAAAAAATCAAAGTATATCAAATATGAATATTCTATATAAATGTTAAAATACGTTCTCATTACTATGTACTCTTGTACATTCTATGCCGTTTTATAAGAGGCTTGTACATGTGACTTCGGAAATAACGCATCTACGCGCATGTAAAGGGGATTGGACATGGTAATAGTTCGCTGACAGAAAGGACTAAATTCTGCAACAACCAAGTCACTGCATTGTTTTACCGTATTTAAAAATCTCTATCTAACCATGCTCCCTAACCTCTAATAAGCAGAGACTGTGTTCAGTATGTGGACAGGGCGGGCTTTATGGTTATTCATTACAAGGAAAAAAAATGAAAATTGTACGTAGCGACACACTTAAACCCACAAGCTATGATTTCCGAGGAAAGTATGTCGACAGAGCACTGTACCGTACGGTGCAGGCGTTTTGTATCTAGCTTGCATAGTTATGAAATAGCGCGCCGAGAGTATATCTCACGTCGCAGATAATACGGCACGTGAGGCTGCTTGCGACAGGTGGGTCGCTGGGACGCGCCTTGTTGCCCCGCGCACGACGCCACTTGGCAACACCAAATTGTTATATGCTGAAATCACGTTGTTAGTGCCGGTAATAGCTACCTCTGAATGCTGAATTTGGTAAAGGAGTTTGACTTGAATACGTAAATACTAGATGTTATATAACATTTATTACTAGCTAATTTAATTTGAAAAAAAAACTTTCACTGCCTTTGTTTTGACGAGTTCATTATCCTTGTCGGCGTGAACCATAGACATTCGATGGAAACGTTATTGAAATAACAAGTACAAGTTACTTTTAATTGTGAGGACAATTCCGTAGCTAGAGACACGTCCCCTGTTATCTTATTACAAGAAAAGAAATAGAATCTTCTACAGGGTGAAAGTATATCGAATTTTTTGTGACATGAACATTAAAAAAAAGGAAAATTTCAAATTGGAAATACACCAACAGGAAAAGTATCTTTTAACCATTTGGTCATTATCAGAATTGAAAAGAATCACACAAAACAATAATAACAGTAAATTGCCACCTAAACCAGATCCCATTACTGTGTGATTTGAAGTCACCACAATGTTTACCACAAGATTTAAAAAAGTCGTATAACAATCATTACCACAGAACGGATGTAGCGGGGAAGAATGTAATTTGGGCACGAAACCATTGATATACCATTCGGTGTAGCCATTATAAAGTCGTTAAACTTCGAAATGCATCAGTAATCAAACACTGCGAAATTAAAGTCCACTCAGACCTGCAGGACTGGCTTAGCTCACTCATTGTTATGGTAAGCATGTGTGAGGTGAACTCAATGTCATAACAAAGTACATAATACTATTGTTAGCAATAAATTAACCAATATATGAAATTTGTTATTCCATTCACGTGGGCGTCCGTCTAAAAAATCGATATGTATGGATAAAAGGTGTATGTTGTACTTATCCGTTTTAATTCTCAACGAAAGATTTCCTTTGTTCTGGTATCGACAGTCAAGAACGTCTGAAGGTGTCCTTAGTTCGTCAGAATAAGTCGTTATTCTAGCAACGTAGGTCGCCTTCCAGAGTCAATTCAAGCGTTTCTTATCTGCGTTATCTTGAAGATGGGGATGTTTAATTTCCCCTGCTTCAGAATCAAGTAACATATCGTCAAGTTATATTTGTCCTAATTCAACTTCTAAGTTTGTTAGTGAGTAAAGTTCGTCACCTTAAAGTTGACATGTTGACACGTTCACCGATATGTAAATAAGACATAATTATTTGTGTTTACTATAATGACCCTTGTTGCCATATCAAATAAATATAATTTCATATACAGTCGCCTGCTTTGGTACTTAGTTTTAAGAAAGAAGAACAGGGAGAAGAGAAGTGATGAAGTTATCCGTACCCTGACTGTACATCTAAATCATTTTCGATATAACATACCTCGGTTGGATAACATTCAGCCTTGTAGAGTCAATTGTCGCCAGCGATATATCCTAAGTAGATACTGTTTCCGATCATAAGAGGAAAGAAGACACTCAACTTCCTTAAATGCCGTCAACTCAAAGCACGGCTCCTCCAGTAGATGATAGCAACGTAATATTTAGTGAGAGAGATAAAAACATTGTATCGCGTAATACAACGCGAAACGACAAGACAAGTCTTTGTATAAGATCTGTAGTTCCACCCCAGTACCGAACATAGATGTTCTAAATCCACCATGACAAGGATAAGTAAAATATTCGATACGTGCCTCCATTACCTCGGTTCATAAATAAGCCCTCCCCATGGGAACACCGTGCATATCTTGGGGAAATCGTGACCAATGATAGATGGGCCGTATATATTGATATACATATTTCAAGCTCGCGAATATATCTCTGTTTAGTTTCGTATTCGTTGTATATTGCATTTATTCGTAATATTGAATACAAGGATACAATGTCGATCCTGTAATAGATGACTTATTACGTATGTATTACTTTTAATTGGTACATTGTGAAAGCTTGAAATCTTGAAAAATAATTAAAATACCAAACACCCTAAGAAATATAAAGAGAGGTTAGCCTTTATTACGCACGATTATAATGTAATATTCTCTCCAATGAAATATGGTGAAAAGAGGTCCATAGCAAAAAGTAGTCTGTAGTTCTCTTACTGACCACGACTTAGAATTTCTCTAAACGTGGTTCCAAGAGTTTATTTCTTTGAACAATAGTTAAAATTGATGGTCTAAAATTCATATTAAAATTGCAAATATTCAACTAAACATAAGCATATGGGATACAAAATGAGCGATACCTCCGCACCGCCATATATCGCCTCCGACGGAGCTCACGGCGTGCTCCGATCACGACTGGACTTACTTACGAATACAAAATACTATATGAATACGTCCGTAGTCATACGGGACTGGTATCCGACGAATTCCATTAGATACAACAAAATAAATCAAATACAAATATCTAATAATTTTATAAATATTTAAATTTCGCTGATATTTAGATACATGCTGAACTCACGTACAATATTATAGCAAATTACTTTATTGTTTACTAGTGATCCGCCCCGGCTTCGCCCGGGTAGCCATTTCGGAATCTATACGGAACATCGTCTTTTATATATGTAGATGCACCCGTAAAAACGTATCCCACGGGAGCCGTACATTTATCCGGGATAAAAAATAGCCTATATACTATTCCAGATTATAAGCTATACCATGCCAAATTTCATCCAAATCCGTTCATCCGTTTTTGAGTGAAAAAGTAAGAAGCATCCATGCATCCACACATACAAACATTCGCATTTATAATATTATGGCGTTGTAGTAGCTAGATTTGTAGATTTTTTGACATACATTTTTTTTACGTACGTTCCGTCAAATGACTCTTTAATAACGAAACCCACGGCAATCATTCCGAGATCCTTTAAACATATATAAAAACCGATTTAACTCCAACTCAGAGCAAAAAAGACCGAAAAATTCATTTATTTCTTACAATTCTGGGTCGCGATGATTACACCGGCCACAACGTCTGCCTACCTCACTTTCCCGTCTCGTTTTCCAGCAACGAACACTGTGTTCAATTTGAACACAGCGCCGAGCCTCGGCGAGTGCGGCGCGTCGGAATTGACAACTGTCGATTTCGACTCCGTGTTATTGTTATTCTCCGAGCTGAAACACCGCCTAATGATAGTCTGCGTTGTGGTTACGCCATTATTAAATCTATCTCTCTCGCACCCTCGATGGAATCATGTATGAAAGCGAGAGATACGCACTTATCAGGGATCGGATGGTGCGGCTACGTGATCTCCATTACTGTCCGTTGGTGCGTTTGAAGCTTTTGTCTTTTTTTGTACTTTCGTTTCGGGTTAGGCTCGCGGTCGGACCGTGCAATTTCATTTATGAAGGCTAGACGATGAAATAGAACTGGTTACTTAATTCTGATACTTGAATGGCTACTGATAACTCCTTGTAAGTAGTACTCCTTACAGTAGTGCCTTACTAGACTTGTTTTAGTAAACATAAGAAAATATAATTAATATTAAGTTCATAGATCGTACACCAATCTGAATTCTTTCGTGATAAACATACCGTCAACATATTCTTCTTTGCGACCCAAAACCGAAGCCATATTAAAGCAAAGAATCCTAAAACCTCAATGAAAAGTCTATTTTCTATTTCTCAAAGGCCGGCAACACATCTGCAGTTCCTCTGGTGTTGTGTCCATGGGCTTCATTGATCACCTCAGTGTTCCCGGCGCTCGTTTGCCCCCTTCTCTTATAAATATTTATAATCTTGTAATAATTACACATAAAACTATCAAATCGTATAATGACGCAAAATTTTCAGTAACTCGAACTCAGATATGATATACTATTTGGTGTGAATCCTTTATCGATTCAATTCCTGTCATCGACGTTTTTAAATTAAACTGTACAACAACAAAAACAAAACTTTATGGTCGTATCACTAAAGTTAATTTTGGCTTGTCGTTACAATTGTATTTAGGATATACTATGTCCTTCGAATTCCACGAACACGAGTAACGAATGATAATTCGCAAAAACTGTTTAGTTTGCGCACCGACACTTGGTGCTAATGTGGCTACAAAAAAAAATCTATTGTTCAAAAAACATTAAGACATCTTGTCCTAAAAGGGATATACCCGAATATCTTAGCATTACAATGACAAGTTGTATTTTCAAGTTTTTCAAGGTCATAAATTTAACTCCTGCTTCTCCACAGCTCGTCCTTGAACATTGTAAGAAGGGCCTCATAGAATGATTTGAAAGACCCTTCATCAACTCACTGTAGTCAAGTAAATACTACTAACATTATAAATTTACAACAAGCCAATCTATAGTCAAAATCCTGCTCCCAAAAGTTAGCTAAAGTGTTTTTCTTTTACAATATTTCATACCAATATTTGATACTAACTGTTGTCCGTGACTTCGCATGCAATAGTTTCTTATTTCCCTTGCAGTACACTCTTCTAATTTGACTCTACGTATATTGGAATTATTAGAAAAATATATCAACAAGTTACTGTCACAATATAAAACTTAGCATAAGATTGCTAAGGCAAATGATATTTTAAATAAAGGTAGCTTCGCCTCCCACGGGTACAGTTATATTATTATTTGTTTACGAGACAAAAGACATCATATATCTTTTTTGAACCCTAGAAAATATGTATTCGGTTGAGTAGCGAAAGTATAACGTACAATCATACATTCCCGTTAATATTAGATTAAAATAAATATCTATAGGGGACTTGCATTAAGGTTTGCCGTTCATTTTAAAATACCGCTCCCTCGCTTTGTGTTAAACATAAAGCTGTATTACTACTAACCTCCAGCAGCTGTACTGGAAGACCTGACATCTGGGCAGCGAGGGTCAACACACTACGTTAATGGAACGCCGTAGAGAGCCCCACCCAAATCAGATACGGCGTTCGATAGATTGCGAGGCGCAGGTGGTTCAGACGCGTGTACATTCGCTTATTAATAATGGAACATAATTAAAATTGTCTTACAGTAATATTAAATTTCAAATATACCGTAAAATTTAAGATTAAATCCATGATGGTAATGGAATTAGCTGTTGATTTATTTTCAGATATTACAATATTTAATCGATATTGCATCTCCAATACGAAACACAAATTAGTGCTGGCAAGGCCAATAATTAAAATCATGATAGTTCTACACTTATGTTACTTTGTACCAATATGTGTAAGACGTATTACTTGCAGATCGAATTAGATAGAGTTAAAAGATTCTAGATTGCTAAAAAGCTCCTGATGTAGAATTTGTAGCCACAAGATGGAGCGACGATATGGTGAAGGTTGCGGGAGTCCCCTGGATGGAGTCTCACTGTGACTGCCTTTCTCTATAGAATATGGCAAACGAGCAAGCGGTTCATCTGGTATGAAGTGAAGAGGGGGATAAATAGAAAAAAGGATATTTCCTTACCTATCCATCCCCGTCCAATTCTCTTCCCATTCCCATCCGTTCCTTATTAGGAAAGGTTAGGAGGGGAACTAGAGAGGGAGACAAAACGCAGAAATACTTCTACATCAGGTCTTCTGTGAGGACGGTCCATTCGTGCAACAGAGATTGTTGTCGTGGGCTCTACCACTGTTAAACACATTTAATAGAAAAATCAAAAATGTATGGAACTGAGATTAAGCTTTCGAAATGTCACGTGGTCTATGGTTAGCGAATCGAAAAAAGCCAGACAATGAACATATTATTCTATGCCATTGACTTTAACTAATTTTTAAAAAATTTAAATTAGCCAACGTCAATCCATACAAATGCGATGATAGGTGGCACATTTTGACAAGCGACTGCATTACGTTAGCGAAGTTTGTTGTGGAATCGCTTCGAAGCGAATGTACTTTGTCTAGGGCCTCAGACCCGACATTAAAGCAGTAAAGTTGACGCCTTCTAGCCGTCTAACCTTTTAGGTGTCTTTTAATTAAGCCAAGAAAGATCAATTTATGACAGACATTAGTCTGAAAAACCAAACAACAAATTGTATTTTACAACAATAACTTTGAAATGGTAACATTTAAGATAATATTGCACCATGTCATTGTAAGCTTGAAATTACATCAATAATAAGCAAGGAGCCTTCCATCACAACATATATTCCAACCACAAATCCAAACAATCATGTACATGCTTATGCATACAATTTTTCACACGGTTCTAAAAATGACAGCGCGTAACGACGACTTCTTACGTGCCGTCATATCGCGTTTCCCTTGGTGTGCAAAAGCCTTTAATTAAAGGGTGGGGGTGGAGTTATTAAAATAATCACGCACCGCCCCCCGTCCAATGAGGAGGCTTTCCAACCGCGACACCCAATTAACAGGCGGACGAGTCTGGAACACGGATCGACGTGCTTTTTGCCGCCGTCATCATCGCGATGGCGTCACGTGGAAATGGCGGGAATTTGCGGAAACTTAACGCTCGAGCTTTTTTTATTTCGACTGAACTTTAACCAGTTTAACTCATATCCTGTTTCTTCAGTTTACTACAAGGTTATATACTAATTTCATAGCAGGCTTTGCATATATTTAGAATTAAAGAATACCATATAACCTTCAAAAGCTTTAACAGTATTCTGTATAATAGTATGGTATTTTAGCGACATAACAGGTACGAACCAACTGAATTCTTGTACATAAGTACAAGCAAACCGAATATTTCAGGCTCATTTAACCTCAGTAGAACAACAGCAATAGGTTGGTTTGGTATCACGAAGTTTTTAAGAAAGTCGATCTCTGAATAGTTCTAAAACTAAACTATCTAAGCTCCTCTAAATCATAGGAAATTACATCCAACTATATTATCAACCTTACAAATTACTGGATGAGGTAAAAAGACCTTTTATGAAATAGAATGTAGGCTTAAAGTTAATTCTGAAATTAATTAATTCTACATTAATATTAATAAGATATGGAACCCGGAACCTTTACGTTAGCGAGCGGACAGGCTGGTGTCGATGGGGCCGATGGCGTGCGCCTGACTACTAATTCATTAATACAACTAACCTCGAATTAATGAATCGCCTAAGGCACGAACTTACATACGCAACTTAACGAATGTTCAACAATCTCTGGATCATCGCAGCTTACACGCAGTTAAACTATTATACACTCTATCGTAGTTCAGAATAAGAATCATAATCCTTTGATAATTAAACGTACATCCAGCCAGGTAGCCTCCTGTACCTTGATCCCGTACAGCAGAACAGCGTCGGGTTTCAGTGGTTTTACTAAAAATGATCGATTTCTACTTGAAAAATTAACATTGAGTCTTATGCTAACATGTAATAGAGGCGATAATTGAATAAAACTTAGTTTGAGAATGCAAGTTGTAAGATGGTGTTTTAGTGTCAAAGCTAAAAGTTACCTTCGTGACGGGAACACGTATTGACAGCGGAGTATTCTTTACTACGTGAAGGTGAGAGTTGAATAATTACTCATGGAAATGGATATAGGCATATTGAGATATTAATGTTACGAATTTAATTTTTAAATGTAATTATTTATTTCTTCTCAAACTTTGGAATTATTAAAAATGTATTTCTTATTATTTTCCACTTAACCGATTTTATTTTTATTTCGTATTATGTCCGTTTACTCGAGCAAAGCTGGGACGATTTGCTAGTTAGTTATATTAACGGTTAGAATTACACCCGGGAGGGAAAAGCTAGTTTGCTTATAGCAAACCCTCCCGTTTACCCAGTAGTTTACCCTTTAAATTTATAAAAAATTAAAGGGTAAACTACTAAATTTCAGATTGAAGAGTATCTAAGCAATCACGTATCCTTTGGACGTGAATTTCCAATATGTATAAATGTATTTAATTTATTTATTATTATTATTTATTATTGTGACTGTAGATGGATATTTTCGCAATTGGATATCGATTTTATCTATATATAATTACTGTCCGAAATAACGAGATGTGGCCTTTCAATCGTTCCCCTCTTGATTTCGATCTCTTATCGAGAATTCACCGATCGGATCGCTCAATCGGTGGTCATTGTCAACGACGTATTGATGTGACAACTTAAAATAAATCAATACATTCTAATAAAAACTTTAATACAAGTAGTTTATGGTCGATTATGCAATCGCAAATTAAGCCTAGGCAGGACAAATATAATAAAAATATTTTTTCAAACCAATATCAACTTTATTCACCGACAACAAAAACTATTTGGGCTCTAAATTTAAAATGGTCAAGAAAAATCTTCACCATTAATGCCATGCTCTTGTCACATCAACGCCTTGGCAAGTTGTTTTAAAAAAAAGACGGGATATGAATTTGAAACCAGATAAAATAATTTGCAATAAGTCATTTATTATTAATAAATTCCTTCAGGTTGATATCTCTCATAATGTCATATCGTACATAATTCGATATATTTTTTATGTCGTAGATGATAAAGTATCTTGTTAAAATATTTTAACACGATCTATAGACACGTCATTTGTGACAGCCGCGTCATATTTAAAAAGTTGACAGACGACTCGGAGTTGCCACATTTTTAATGGTCGTTCTGTTCGATTAACATTGAAACTTACTTTAATATAGTTAACTTGATATGGGCATTTTGAAAACTGGTCCAAAAACCAAACAAACAGTTTAAAATCGGTAGCTTTTTATTACGAAAACGTTCTTTAATAAGATAATCGTCCTCACCGGAAGAGAATCCAAACATCAAGGTCAACGTTAATGTGTTAAAGTGGCTGTTTTGGGACGAAAACTTGTCACTTAAAGTGTTAATTTCTTTGTCTATTACTTACGAATCAAATGAGAAAATTTAAGGCCCAAAAGCATTATTTTTGGCTGAGTAAATAAGTGTATAAAACGCGAAAAATATTTTTATTTTGGACTTAAAAAGCTCATTGGGACTTAGCAAATTCCATTTTCTCTAGTAGGGTTTTAAAAGCTTGTAGAGCTTATTTATTCTTCTGTTTTCACCTCTATACATTAATAAGGTTGTATTGACGTTATCATATCATAAGGAACAGTTGACACGTTTTGTAACTTAAGTTCAAGCAAGTGTTTAGTGGAGGAAGCGGCGTTGTTCGCCGGCTACGTCGTCTGATAGCGGCTGCATGATGATTTGTGATCGTTCATAACACTCGCTACAGGTGGGATCTGTCAAAAAGATAAACATTTAACATGTCCTAGACGAGTGGTAATGCTTATCCCAGCTCTTTGAAAAGAAATACAAATTGGTATTTAAAAGCGAACCTTAAATTATCGTGGTGATAATATTATACCATTGAAACAAATTCAATAAAACATACCAAAAAACTCTATGGAAATTTATTTAAGGTGACAAGGTCAATTTAAAAGATAATTATAATACATAGTATGTTTAGCTGTACGGAGTATGACAATATTTATTTACACTTCCTGTATCAAATTAAACCTCACTCACGTTGATAAGTGCTTTTGTCTTTTGCTATAGGCCAGTAGAAGGTCTCTTCATGAAATATAACAGCAATGTCTAACTTTAAAGTTACACATAACTTGGATCATTCGTATATTGGTCAGATAACCAACCCACGCGATTCCGCGCAGAAAAATGTTGCCATAAAACTTTCAAATCTAGATATCAAACGGCCCACCGGCCCACTATGATGTCTTCAATCTACAAGCTACAGTATAAAGTAAACATCGCTTATGAATCTTGCTCAGGTTCATACCGAGTCATAACTCTCGACTACGGCCATAAAGCGGACCAAGCGGGGGGGCTTGATAAGCTGGTCATTTGCATAGTTCTCTGCACCGCAAGGCACAAAGACTAGACGTCATTCTACACGTGTAAACTGTACCTTAACTGTACACAACAACTTATAAGCAAGATGGTAATTATTTCTTAAGACTTAATAACAAAAATGATTATTTGCATATTATATCTTTCAATTGAGACAGTGAGGCTAATAGTTAACTTGTTAAGTATGATGCAGTTATTATACCAACCTACCTCAATAGTTCTCAGGAATATTCACTGGCTGGATGAACCACGTAACTGATTTTGTTATAGAAAGATTAACTATGCCAGACTAAAAAGCGTGCGGACTAACATGGTATGCCCTTAACTATTACACCGTCTCCTCAGTAAGGTACAATATGCTGCGATTACCCGTCCGCCAAGCTTGGCGATTATGACGAAACCACAGCCTACGTCTAACAGTTGATATAAGATATTTTTGAACACTGTATTTTTTTTAAGTTAATAAATACAATAAGTCTAAGCTGCCAGTATCTTCGTATGATCTTGTTAAATTTAGAAATCTCAATATAATCTGTTAAAATGGGACAATCGTTATAAATATCTGAAGGGCCGGTAGGGAAAATAGCGCACTGAACTGTCAAAGTGCTCTGAGATTATCCCCAGACCAACATTACTCACGAATATGTGGGCAGGCCGGCGCATATGGGCTCGCTTTTTAATGCTAATCTTGTATAACTGATAGGAGACTTTCGTCGGCAATACATTACGCTTTATCGCCACTTCTGGGGAATGACATAGACAATAATTTGCTACGCGTTTCGCTGAGTTAAATCTCACGTACGTTTCACAAACTGAGGTCTGAAATTGAAGCCGTATCGTGTTCAATGTTTACTTAAGTTTATATATAATGTAAAGTATATTGGATGCAACCATTTTTGTGCAAGATTGTACCTGTTGGTATGCTTTACCTACATACACATGTGATATCTTGCTGTCAATAGTAAGTAGCAATTACTACCTTATGAAAAAGTAGATACGAAAGTGAAAGGTAAAGAAATCAATGTGTAAATTGGTAATTTACTATTATACGTTCCAAACAGAATTGGTATACAGTACTAAGACAATTATTAAAGTATTAGTTGTAGCGAATTGTAGAGACAACGGGATATGTTATTATTATCTGTGATAAATTATGATAAAGGCCACTTAACCCGCTTTCTAAGAGCCTAGATGTCAAGTGCTCGCATAGAATGGGAACCATCGGTTGCGCCGGTTACAATTACTACGTGCTAGCATTAAAGATCATGGGGACGTGGAGGACTCCGTTAAGTATTTCATGCGCTTACCGATGTCGTTTTAAAATTATACTTGTATGTTTATAGAAATATATATATATATATATATAAAGAACTGAATCTATAATTTTTACCGACTTCAGGATGTTTATGGCCGTTGACAATGTATTTGCAGAATAAAAAAATGGTAATGTCAATTTAGTTAAATACGCTAAAATTAATATATTATATTCTTATATATATTTTCTTTAATAGTGGGATCTTAGGGTCAAAAAGGGCAAAAGCTTCCCTGTGAGCTTTGCGATCCTGTCTTTGAAGATCCAAAATCAATCAGCACGTTCATTTACCTGAAAAAGAAACAGGGATTTTAAAATATTTGTTACTAGTATCGTTATGTTACTTATTAAGGTAAATATATAAGTGCTAATTATTATTCTTGTACAAATTTCCAAATGACTGATTATTTAATTAATTAATTGATTAATTAATCTATTTGTTCATATAAATTAAGATTAATTGATTAATTAATTTTCCTTTTTGTATAGTTATGCAGATTTGTAAGAGTGCAATATAGGTGCGCACTTTGACAGGCAGTCGAATTTAAGGTAAGATATAAAATTAATCATAATTCAAATGGCAACACTCAAAGAGATCGTGATATAATTTAAATGTTACACAAAATGTAAGGTTTTTTAACACTATCAGGGTTTTTTTTCAGTACACTTTGGTATTGATTTCTTGTAATTTATTGAGAATTTATGAACACACAAATTATTTATACAGATATTTAAAAGGGCCGGTTGTAAAAAGTTTTAATGTACAGCGATTTTATCACTAAAAGCAACCTCTTTCCGGCAACCGATAACTGGACATTATTGATAAGTAATAAAAAAAGATATAAAATTAATAAAACGGGATATATATATACATATATAGCCGAAGAACGTAAATAATGAATTCCATGCAAACTCAGATTTCTTGTTCAATTTAAGTTTTTTTTATGAAAGAAAGTGGCAAACGAGCAAGCAGGACACTGATAACTGATATTTAGTGATCCCCACCCATAGACCTCTGCAACAAACTAATGAGTTGCAGATGTGATGGCTACCTTAAGTGGACAGGGAAGGGAATACACAGGAAAAAGCATATTTACACAGCATAAGCATATTATCCACACCCTCGCCCGTCATTGACAAATCATTGACCTCCTGAATAAGCCTCTTAAGTGAGTTATCACATTTTAACTTTTTTTTTAAATAAGTTTTAGTAAATAATTAATATACTTGGTAATCAATGCTTTTAGAGACACGTGAAGTCTGTTCAGGCGCCCAGTTCGTTTTTGCTCATGTAATATTAGGACTTAAGCTGTTGAAATCCATCGATCGCCAACCAAACTCTGCGTATGTTCGTATCACGCTTCATTCATAAATTAACCAGATCGTTACACCGGTCAGGATCTTGTTTGATTCGTTTTTATCTTTCACTCGACAGTACTGACTAGTTCAAGATTATCTTCATACCTTTTCCATCTTGTAATTACTTTTTCTTTGACTCAGATGGAACACACTTCATTACAAAAGTGTTGAGGTAAAAGAAGCTCGGAAATATATTGTGTCTATAATGGAATGTTATCAATCATTTTTTTACCGATTCTTTGTTTAGATCTTTGTGATGTCGTACATTCAACCAACCTGTTATGTGGAAAATTCTTAGCTTTTGTACGAGTATATTCTATTTATTTATATACCTTTCTCGTATATATCTATAAATATTAAATTCTCCTGTCACAGTGTTAGTTGTCATACTCCTCCGAAACGGCTTAACCGATTTCAATGAAATTTGTTTTGCTGTCTATAGATAGTGCTATCCGCAATACCGCGGCGAGTGGCTAGTTATATTTATGTATTTTCATCTTAATGAGAGATTGAGGAGCTACGATACAGTGATTGATTCATCCTTTTAACGCCCATGAGGTGGACAGTGAAGCATAATTAATCCATACATTTTTCCTATTAAAATGTGATACTTCTAAAATCGTATTTTAATATTTAAAATACAATATTTACAGTAAGTTCATGTTTTGCTGCGTAATAATAAATCAAACCAGTACCTTCGATAATAAGAGTGGTAGAGTGAGATGACGGATAAATATTGAAATTATTGTCACGCAAACGTATTCTGAATGTGACTGTACCCCGTGTAGCTCGGACACGCAGAGCGTATCTAATTAATTTCTAAGTCAGCAAGACTACGGGCTCGCGGTGTCCGACCGTCCATTACTGGCATTGCAATTCTCTGTTATTAATGAACGGTACGCTTGCCATACTTGGGTAGTGTGTACTAGGGCAGATTGTAACCAACAACCATGCGTATAAGGGATACAAATGCTTGAATTCATTTTTGGTATTGACTACATCAACCTAATGGGCGATATATCTCCGTTATTAGTTATTATTTAAGATTGAAATTGTACAACTAATACCAAATCAAAGTACTCGAATTCCCCGATCTCCTTTTTACCATCGGACGTACAGACACACGGCTGGTCTTCATCCTTTTATAGTGGATATACCATACGTTCGAACAAAGTGATTCGAATCTACGTTCGTCGTGCGCAAGGCAAGGGATTGGAACATGTTTCCAGCATCTGTGCTCCCGACCAACTATGAAGTAGGTATCTTCAAGAGAAGAGTGAATAGGCTGTTGCTAAACTAGTGCGTACCGTAGCATCTTTCAACCACATTATCACTAAAGATCGTGTATCAACAAAAGAACATGATGTCTACAAATATTTATGTAACTACGCTCTTTCCTACGGTAACTTATTGGCATGTTAATTAATTTTTAACTATTTTTACATTATTTCTCTGTTGATATCTAATACCCATAAAGATCTGGTCAAGTCTGAGGTCGTAAGTTGTCAAAAAAACTATTGAAATTAAAATTTGATATTTTTTAAATTAAACTACTGTACACTGACTTCTGCCTCCTCCTACCTTACGTAATATTAAACGTACAATCGGTGGTCCCAGATTGATTAGAGTTATAAGCCCACGTAGGAATATATTAAGCAAATATTAAGTAATCTCTAAATACTAAATGAAATGAACAAAATAAAGCTGAGCGTAGAGCAAACAACATAAACGAGAGATATCTTATTTAAACTAAAAGCCTAGAGTATTACTAAGGCTATAAATAAGTTGACTCCGTTGTTTAAGTCCATCCTGAACACGGTGCTTGAAAAACACATCTGATCCTATAAAGCAACTTAATTATTAGGGAACCTGTTTTCCAAAAGCGACCGTGCCGTGGCAGTTCGCAGCGGATAAATATTGAGGATTAAACACCGTGTTCAACACTACTCGGATTGCGCACGAGATGAGAAAGCTTCGGCTTCCATAGATCGTGATTATATGAATTAAGTAGATTACCGTCAGAGCCTCGATGGAGTGTGGCAGGAAACAAAAAGAAATGCCTTTAATATACCTGCCTCGTAATATATATTAGAGTATGTAATTTTATATATTGATCTTTTGCGACGTTTCGTTTAACTTTACTGTACTGGTTCCATTAATTAATCAAGGAACAGTAATTTTTTTTAAATCACATTAACATGTTGCCTATGCATTCTGGGGAAGAAAATTAGTCTAATGAGGCTACAGGAGATCACAATTGAACGAAAATACATATACCTTATTTCACAACAAGATGGAATTTTTGTAAATATACAATATACAATATTTTACAATATACAATATTTTCGGAAACACACATTTTTTTGTTACATTTTATACAATCTCACCTTATCTCAGTATTTCCACAGAATTACAAAATTCCCTATAAAAGTATTGTTTGCTTACAAAGTTACCACCGTGCTATGAAACGACGTATATATATATAAATACACAATTGCCCTCCTTCTGACTCACTCGTAACAGAAACAAAAAAAGGTAACAAACTTATTAACTTAACATTTAACTCACAATGCAAAATAGCTATTACTTATGTATATAGCTTATAGAGCTCGCAACTTTAAAAATATAAATGTCGGTTGGTATCAATTACAAAAGATGAGTCATTTAAGTTTCCTTCTGAACAGAACTTCTGTAATGTACAGTAAAGTCTCGTACCAATCTGTTTTTGTTTCCCCGCGGAGTCGAATCGAAAATACTTTCGGTACTTTACAAGCATCAAATTAATAATTGAAAACGTAGCTAGACAGATTTAATGTTCGTCCAAAATCAGATTACTTAATACCGAAAACATAATCGCCACTATCCCTTTACAATAAGGTACAATTTAAATGTTATTTCGTAGAAAAAAAATGTGTAATATTAATTTAATGGTGTTTTTATCATTGCGATCGCCGATTCGTAAATCCGAGAAGCGCCCAGCTGGCTTTTAAGGGTAAGACTCGCTGAATTAATTACAAATAATCTATCTCAACCTACAATAATATTTGTATATTGTGTTCATATTTCATCCGTACATCAGTTCGTAAACCAGAAGCATAATTTATCATTTTTAAATCCAATAACATTTAATAAATAATCAAAAGACGTAAATTGGTTCCAAATTTTAAGTTACTATTTGAAGGCCCCAAGGTCACAATCCGAAGGATAAATTATATTTTAGATAATAATATATGAAGAATATAAGGTTGAATAATTACTAAAGCAACGTTTCCTCTGGCAGTGACGCGTGATTATAGTTCTTTGATCTTTCACACGATATCAAATATGGCTTCAAATCTCCAGCCACGCTTTTAGTCAGCTATGTTGAAGCCATATTAGAATCGTAAGCCGTCTTCGCCTTAATGGATAAATAGCCGTCCGTATTGTGTTGCTGTTAGGAAACTTTTTCGATTAGCATAAAAAGATTTGCGTTCCGGCCAAGGTCGGCGGCGCGACGTTGATCGATGACAGAGCTTTATTATAAAGACAACGGGACCCCTTCGGTTCTATATCGTTTCACGTTCGTCTATCGCCGGGCTTTTTTGTTCCCACACGGTCTCAGTACCGCAACATGTAAAGTACATTTCAATAGATCGGCTTTCGTGTAATTGTTTTTGGATTTATTCGACAAAAAGAAGAAGTCATCAAAGCCATTTGCGGGTCGAAAAAAAATATAATGAATTTTTAATTCGGCGTACCAACATGGAATAAATCGATGTTTTTGTCCACCCAGATAGATTTTATCTAAACTAGTTTAATAAATGTTTCGTATTGTGTTTTTGTGGTGCTTAGGTTAGAAAATTGATGACGTAAGTCGTTTGCAGGTCTGATCCGAAGTGTCTATTTATTGAACAGTGTCGGCTGCTTTATGTATCATTTTAATCTAAACATACTAATGAATAATATACAAGTACGCTCACGCCCGTAACCCAGAGGGGCAGGCAGAGGATCTTGGATTTCTATTTGGCGCAATCCTGGCACACCTCTCTAGCTTTCTACGTTCGTAGATCTCTACGTTCTTACATACGTGAACGTCGACCTTATCGCCTTTGCTTAGTAAGCCGCTAATCTGATCGATATAAGTTCTCCCAGTGCGTCCCCTACTTACTACTACTAGTGTTGGAACACTGCAACTCACATTTGCAATATAAATTTGTTGCGTTATTCTCTCTTCATTCATCCTTTCAACATGTACGAATAATGTACGCCATGTTAAATTTATCAAATGCACAAAATTTGTTTAGAAAACTTTAAGGAACAAGCAATAGTTTAAGCTATAATTCATATATTCCTTGATGTATTAACAATGCTGGTCAGTAGATCCGATTACATACGTTAAAATGGCGTGGGCGGTCAACAAATTTATTGTCTTTAAAAAAAGGCGTAAAACTGACAAAAATCATATTTTATTGATTAAGTTTCCAATATTTCGGCTAAAGCTTGAGGCGCGATGCAAGATAATAAACTTTTAAATTAGTCAATAATTCATATATTAATGACACGATGACGCGGATAGATTGGAGCGGGATTTAAATTTGTTTTTCTTAATAGAAGAAAGAGCCAAAGGATATATCGAGTCACTGGTGACCACTAACACTATCAGTGCATTACCAGTGATTTTAAGGGTGAATAAATAGTACGATCTGGTTAAGGTTGCGAGAGTCATCAGTGGGATTCATCGCCGATCTTTGTGGCGATTTGTGGGTTCCAGCAAATCTTTGCTGACAGACTCAGAAGTTCACAATCAGCCGTTGACAGAATATAATCACAAGCTTTCATGGAAAAAAATTACAACTTAAATAACACAGTACCCGAGGACTAATTTCAGTCATCTTCCCCTTACTACCCATTCCTCATAAGGATAGGATGGGAACGGGAAGAGGATCGGACGGGGATGGGGTTAACGGGGAAAAGGAAATATCCTTGTTCCTGTACATCCCTCTGTCCATGAAAGGTAGGCAACACACTTGCTTGTTGCGGATGTCTATGGGTAGAGTTTACTTAACATCAGGTGTTCCACTTGCTCGATTGCCACCTTCTTCCATGTTAAAAGTGCACAGCTCAGTATCTACTTACGTAAGAATCTGAAATCATCGCAACAATAAATATAGAAAATTCCGATACATTGGATTAGAATCGCTTAGGTAACTGATTTCCAAGCGGAATGCCGAGATGAGTCTAATGATATATCAATTCATTTAATTAATTAGCTACCCGATCGCCGTCTGCCTTAACAAATGATAACAATCTCAGTGTGTTAAGCAGCACGACAGCCTTAATAGGAGCCCTGTAATGAAGTACACTAACATATCTTGGCTCACCTCGGATAGTTTCCGCCTAAATATTTTCAGTTGGTGCCATTAAATTAGTATTACATATTCTATTTCTCCTATCGTAACATATAATGAACGCGAATTTCAGTTCGTTTGTTTGTTAAGCTTTAAGTCTTTGACGTAAAACCTTCATGAACGATATCGGTTGCCATGGTGATGTTTCATGTTTTGACAATCGCAACTTTTTGTTACATGTCACAATGACATGGCGGATGAGTTGCATTATTTGTTTCCGTGATATTTTCTTTACCAATAGTTTTTTTTAAAGAGAAAGTGACTTGAAAACAAATTATGTTAGGTAAGATAAAATGTTCGCAATATAAACGCCCTTTGGTTACTTGTTAGATTTATCATAGAAAGTACACTATGCTATAAGGTGGTAGTCCGCGTGCGAACACCCGTTAGCCGTTACGTGTCGACTACAGCGACCAGATAAGATTAATTTATGACTATATGTTCAAGAAGCGACACGCGCAAAAACTTTAAATGATTTATCGAGCACAACACCCAACCTATAAGCTAGTACGCACGATGTGATGAAGATGTCAGAACATTTAAAAATAGCCTAAAATGATTTATTATTTGTTTGGATGTATTCATTACAATGACTTTAATGTTATTTGCACGGGAGCGATTCACGAAATTTTATTACGTTATTAATTATTAATAGTTAAATAAAATTTAACTATCGAATACCGCTGAATCCTACGTTTTCAAGTAATTTATATTATTTTATTCTTCAACAACATTTTATGTATTTTTTCACCTTGAGTTATATTATTCGTGTTTTATTAAGGATCCATAATTTTTTTTAAATATAATATAGCCTATGTCACCCGGGGATAGTGTAGCTACCCAACGGTGAAAGAATTTTTCAAATCGGTACAGTACTTTCAGAGCCTATTCAATGCAAACAAACAATGAAATTTTTCCTCTTTATAATATTAGTAGAGATAATATTGGTATATACAGCGACAGTACAGTCTAATTTGAAATCATATCGCATGATATATTTAGTTAATATTTTGCAAGTTCCATTCACTATAACTCTATACGGAGTTCATCGGCCAAACGGAATGCCACACCCCCCGCGCGCGCCATAGAAACATAATTAGTGTGCTCATCCTATCCTGAAAGCGACGATGCTATCGCACCTTTCGCATCTATTGAATACGGCCTAGGCTCATTACGCATTCCCCTTATACTGGCACAGCAATGGACTACGCTGTTTACAATAACACCAGTAATATATCTTGCGTTCTAAACTGAGGTACTCAATCAACAAGAGTCTTGAATGTAGCTCCGGATTTTAATTAATTTATGTTAATGTGATGGGTAATGTTCATATTGATAATGTTGGTATGTTGGGATCCTAAATAAAAATAAATTGTTCACGAAGGGACACAGCACTCGAAGATGTAGCTAGGCTGAATTTCATGTGAGAATTTAATATACTGTGGAAGGTGAAACAGATCAAGAGGCTTAAAGAATTTCGCATTACATTTAAAAGATACATATTCGAATTCAGGGAAAGACGAATTAATTTAAAATAGCACAGACAGAAATAGAAAATTAAAAATATGTAATAGATATAAATTATAATCCGTTCCACAGGGCAAGAACAAAAATAGGGAAAATGGAAGGCAATAAAGAATTATTTTCTTACTGTAACATGATGTTCGTAATCGATTGGTAATTTGACAAAAATATCTTGACTTTATTTCATCTGGGTCTCTATTTTTCAGCTGACCTCTTTTAATTCTGTCTAACATAGAAAAAGTCAAATATAGTTTATGGGCGTCAAATCCTAAAGATTAATAATATGTATTTTTAAAGTCACGTCATACTCGATGAGTTGAAGTTAAAAGAACATTGTCCTATCCTCATTACGTTGCGTTTGCGCGAAAATGGAAGGCAATAAAGAATTATTTTCTTAGTGTAACATGATGTTCGTAATCAATTGGTAATTTGACAAAAATATCTTGACTTTATTTCATCTGGGTCTCTATTTTTCAGCTGACCTCTTTTAATTCTGTCTAACATAAAAAAAGTCAAATATAGTTTATGGGCGTCAAATCCTAAAGATTAATAATATGCATTTTTAAAGTCACGTCATACTCGATGAGTTGAAGTTAAAAGAACATTGTCCTATCCTCATTACCAATAGATGTGCGATGTCTTGTCCAGATATCCCGAGCCGCGCGTGATTTAATACCAAATTAGATAAAAAGCCCAAGTAACCTTAAGTTTGGAGATAACGAGAATACGTTGACCCTGAGCCGATGAGACGAAAATAAAAAACTACATCGTATGCGTATGGTCCTCGTGATTTGGGGACGATAAAACGGTGATACCGAGTTTTGCTAATAGATGGCATTAGTTGTAACATATTGATAATGTCAGTTGAAGTATTTTCGTGTTCTGTAAATATAATATAATATTTTTATAAGAAATAAGATTTTTTTCCTTGTAACGTAACATTCCCTATAATTGGTTCACACACACATTATATGTGGCAAACAATTTATTTATATATAAAAATTACATATTTACAAATTATAAATATGTAATTTTCCTGTAATTATTCCTATTGTGAAATCTAATATTGCTGTTAATATATAGATATCTTATCGATCAAAAATCTGTGTTTCAAAACCTATTATAAATTCAAACAAACTCATATATAAAATCATAATTTGTTTAACGACATATTAAATACAGAATACTTACTTGTTGAAAGATAAACAGATAGAAATCTTGCATCTTAATGTTAATAAATATAATGTATTCAAATTCGTTGATATTAAATCAGACGGTCATTATTGATAAACGTTATTATAGCCTTATTTAAAATCTGTGAAGTGATTTTTTCCTGCAGTTGACTGAATAGCCTGAGGCTAGATACGCAGTTATATTTTAATTCGGAATTGTTTTTAAAGACGACAGAGCCCTTTACATAATGCAATAGCTCAATAAAACCCATTTCATAAGAGCAAAAATTGTTAAGACTAATAAAATTAGATTTTGACAAAATTAATAAATATAAGCCCACGCCCGTAACCTAAAGAGGTAGGCAGATTTAATGGATTTCCATTCATCGCGCTCCTGGCACACTTTGCTTCTTCTACATCTACGCTTACATGCTCGTCTATTACGGGTACTCCTTATATCTCCCTTCCTAAGTATGACACTAATCTGATCGATATAAGTTCTCCTTGGACCTCCCTGCCAACGCTGCCAATCACTTTTGCAACATAAATTTGTTTCCGTACTCTACCTTCATTCATCATTTCAACATACCCGAGCCACGAACCACCCTAGCATACCTCTATCAACTCTAGTCTGAACTTCCACTTTTAAGCCACACATTTCTATTTACTACACTATTTTTAATCATTCAACTTCACGCCTAAAATACTTCTTAAGGATTAGATTTTGACAAGACGAACACACCTTTTAAAAGCGTATTTATTCGTGTAACTTAATTTAAATATCAAAAACAGTTATTATTTATATAATTAAATAAATGTACTCTCATTATAATTTTTATTATTACATATACTTTAAATTTCATCGGTGAGAGGTGGTTACAAAATTTAAAAAGTTGGAATCCAAAATGTATGGATGTGTTGGTACATATTTCACGAGAGCTTTGGGCTTTCTTCTCCACCCACGACTGTAGATGTTAATATAGGAAGGCGGTCGGGGAAAATAATTGGATAGGTTATATTGACGTTAATGGTGATAAAGCAAAACAAGAAATAATCGAATACGAATATATTACGTGAGATCGTAGTATACCCCAATCATTGCGTAACTCAAACAAGTTAAAGTTGTTTGCAAAGCCGTATTCATAGTTGATATAAATAAATTTGGATTGATTCCATTGGGCAAATGCATACACGTCGGTCCGGAGTGCAATGATACAGCGGAATTCCTTTATCATTTGTCAAATTTGCAGGCCGACAATAAAACATCGAACAATCGCATTTAATCACCGCTCAAGCCTGGACGCACTTCTCAATGACCTTTGAGATAATCACACAATAAATAAAATTCTACACGAGTGACCGTCATAAAATATCCTAAGGAATACATTAAGCGAATCATCAATTACACTCGAGCCTCGAAAAAAACGTACGAGAGTTATGCGCACAATGCTACGTCGACGGTATCCATGACTACGCACGATGTTGCAATTCACAAATCCGTGAAATATACATCCCTGCTCGCCACCATTTGTCATAAGCGTGAATAATCGGCCGATGCGGTGGCCTGATAAATTATTTTTGGCAGGCACTTTAAATTGTGAACTTAAGCAGCCACGGGCGGTCGGATGTGGGGATGAGTTTTTATTTTTCATTAATAACGTTGTAATGATATCGGCCAAATAAATAATAACCTAATCATCTTTCGTTTGCTTCTTTGGAGTATGTTTATATTATAGCATTTATTGTTAATTTATTCTTTATGTGAGAAGGTGGCAAACGAGCAAGCGGATCACCTGATGTTAGGTGAGCGCTGCCCATAGACATCCGCAACAAGCAAATGTGTTGCAGATGCGTTGGCTACCTTTAATGGTCACAGGAAGGTGTAGACAGGAAAAAGGATATTTCCTTTTCCCTGTTAATCCCCTCCCCGTCCAATCCTCTTCCCTTTCCCATCCTATCCCCCTTATGAGGAACGGGTGGGAAGGGGAAGAGGACTGAAATTAGGCCACCGGCGCCTCACTCACCAGACGAAACGCCTGTTCTGTTAGGTCGTGGTATTTCACCGGTCGAGCCGGCCAATTCGTGCAACAGATGTTGTTGCCGACTCTACCACCTTTTAAAAATCTGTTTAAATCACACTGATCACACACATATGTGCGAGGAGGGTTGGCGGCCGGCCGTAAAAACTGTAGCCAAAACATATACAGTATGGTCTACAACCATACTGTGCCGACCCCACATGAGTAGGAATAAGACAGGGAGATGATGATTTGTTATATCAAAGGTTTGTTATATCAAACTAGTGATCCGCCCCGACTTCATACACACATCGCCTTCTATATACGTAAATATGAACCTGAAAAAACAAAAAAAGGAATCCTACGGGAACCGTATACTTTCCTGGATAAAAAGTAGCCTATGTGCAATTCCAGATTGTTATCAATCTCTGTGCCAAATTTCATCCAGATCCGTTCAGTCGTTTTTGCGTGAAAGTAACAAACATCCATACATACAAATTTTCGCGTGTATAATATTAGTATAGATAGATTGATATCAATTGGGCAGCTACTCTCTTGTCCCTTATCCCGTAACAAAAAAAAAACAAAAACAAAAGCTTTTAAGCTTTTGAGTGGTGTGATGATACAGTTCTAGTTTTGGACGCAAGATACTTTGCTTGATTTTATTTGACATGCATTTGAAGTCTCAGTTTGCTTGGTTCCTCTAAGAAGAAACTTGCCGCAATGGGAGTCCGTGGTACCACGGCTCGATAACATGAGACGGTTTTAAAGTATTCCTGCAAAGAACTGTCATTGAACACAAGAGTTATTAATGCGAGAAGACCGGATAAAAACTCCTGCATTGTTTCCAAATCAGTAGCCACGTCTAGTAAATTATGAGATAGTTATACAAGATTGATTGTGTGTTTAAGAGAGAATTTGCAAGTATAAAAATGTATGGTTGATTAATGTATTAAATAACTTATGAAAGTATTTACGTATGAAATGAGGATACGAATGTTTCCCGATAAAATATATCAATTAAAGTAGTTTTTTATTGCAACACTGTCGATTTAAACAGGATCTAAATGTCTAAATTTAAATATTCAAATAAGGTCTGACTTATCATATGTGTAATCTGGATTTAGACACGTCGACTTGCTTCGGTTAGGTGTTTTTATTTATAGCCGACTGGATATTTATGTTCAAGTAATTATTTTATTTAAAAGAATTATAGATTATACGTCGTTTATAGAAGTTAATTAAATTATTAGGATCTATAAGCAAGAGGAATGCTGTGTCAAAAGTAAGTTGGTAAAGGTGAAAAGACAATATGCTACAACGTACAACTATCTGTCATTTAAATCGAACAGTAACCTAAACAAATTAATACAATGTACTACGATAGCGACGACAAGAGCAAATAGATTAGGAATGAAAAATAAAAAATGTCACAACAAATCACAGGCGCTGCGAGCGGTCGTTTGGCGCGAACAATGAGCACAGCACAATTATGCGCAGGAGTCGGCGAGCACGCGTCGCAGTGTCACTGCCCGCGGCAATATGGCCGCCGCTCGGGACACTGTTTTTGCCCTGTGTGTACTAACTACTACATATTCGCTGATCGAAATTATACACTTTGCCAACAAAATAATGTGTTATTCTTGACGAATGGTTTTAACTAAAGATTTAAACTCCTTGGTATAATGAAAACTGTCATAATTTTGTAGACCCTTTAGGTCTTTTTACGTAACAATTTTCCCGATATTAAGTGGATCATATAGTCATAGCAGCAGGACTTTTAACCACCTAATTACTTAGAGAAAGGTTAAATGCCTTTTTACAGAAACATAATGCAGATAATTTCACGAATACTTTCAGCTAGTTTTGCGCATTTAACAATTTGTCAATGATTCAATGAATAAAAACAATGTTTACATCATATATTAAGCCCTGTCACACGTGCTTGATTTAACAATGGCTGGCGAATACCGGCATTCATCCAAATTGTCTTATTAAAGCACTTTAGGTATATAAACTACACGTTCATTGTTACTCTAAAATGATCCATAAACTCGAGATTGAAAGTATATAATGCTAAAATAATTTTGTTTATTGAAAAATCTTTATATTCCTTTAATTTATAATCTTTTGTAGCTAAAACTTAGGTTTTAATAATTCATTTGTAGACATAAAATAGTTCAAATATGAAGAACAATGATATGAAAATCTTTCCAGTTAAATTGGTAAAGAGACCAGAGTGTTACAGCCAACAACACGACAGCACAGAAGAAAATCGTGAAGTAGAATTATTCTGAGAATCGTCTGGGGGAACCGAAAGGAAAGGATGTTAAGGGGATAATTATTTGACAGGGAAAAGAATGGAGAGGAAAGGAAATATCTTTTTTCTGTTTTTTCCCTCCTCTGTCTATTAAAGGTAGGTAGGTCCCTTTGCGTAGTTGTCACTTGATATCCAGCCAACCACTTGCTCGTTTGCCACCTAGTTTATAAATAATAAAGGCAAACAGAGACCAAAATCTTTAAAAGATAAATGGCTTAATATCCATACAAAGTTATTTAATAATATAAATATTTATAATTTCAGAAACTACGTTTTTTAAAAGCATTTTTTTTTCAAATGAAATAGTTTGAGTTCAAACTAATTGCGCAGTCTCTCAGTTTATTGTTAAACTTGTAAATAAACATCAAATTAACTTGCTTACATCACTAAAGCACAGTCGTTAGTACATATAATTGCTAAATTCTCACTTGACGTGCGACCGCGCAGAACATTACGAGCCAAAGAAAAACCAACATTACATTAAAATTCCATCAATGTCTGTAATTAACTTTAATACCCTTATATGTTCGTCATTCGATCAGATCTTTCTCAAGTTAACATAAAGTCAGCCTGTCTTACTTGACACGCAGGAATACCATAGTCACGTGAATGTTCTCGTAGCTACGAATATGCAGGAGTACTTTTTAAAATAAATATAAATTATGGAATCGTATAAAACGGACAGCACCACGATGGGAAGCTAGTTTCAATTAAAGTTAATGACATGCATCAAGAACTAGATAAGGCAACGATCGGACATAATAGGCTAGTTACTAGTTTTTGCGTTAGAGCTGTATCGTAATTAATGACAAATTAAAGCACCTTAGCACGCGGTTACTTGCTCCGGATCCTAAGCCCTTTTAAGGAGTTACAAGCGCACTGGACAATAAAGACGCCACGTGTTTGAACAATCGATTATATATACAGAAAAACATTTAAGATGCAAACTGCGATAGTCTAATGGGTGGGCTAATCGTCTCCAATTAAAAAAAATCTGAAAAATGAATTAAATAATCTTCTACAGAATATAAGAGAAGATACTAACCAACTGATTCAACGCACAGTCCAAAACTATTAGGCTTAGAAACATCAGATTTTTCTCAGAGGCTTCTGTTATTACGTTAGCACTGAGAAAGGACGGCCGGTTGGCGTGGTTCATTTGTCCCGAGTCTGGGTGTCATTATCTATTTAAGTATGTATTGACTGGTTGCCATAGCACAAGCTCTACTTAGCTTGGGATCAGATGGCCGCGTGGGAATATGTCCTAGGATATAAAAAAAGGATTTTTATAAATTCGTTCTCGAAAGGTCTAAAGTAGAGGATGAATCTTTGTATGGAGAAGTGATTTAAATCCACTTTAAATTGACCTCAGATTTATATGACCAATTATGTTAAATAGGGTTCAGCTTAAGCTTGAAAATCGTAAATTAAGTTTTACTACGGGTGAAACTACGGGTCAGGTTATGTATTATTAAAAATCAATGCTTAACTACAAAGACAGTGATGATTTCACTAAATTCACAGACTTAGCCCAAAAGCATTCTGTTAGAGTGGTATAAGACAAGAAATATTTTTTACCAATCATACCATAGTTAAGCATATCTGGACTTAGCTAATGCTACTTTTAATAATGTAATCCCAGTATTTCAAGGAAGTTCTTATCCTGCATATTTCATGAACATAGTCCTACTTATAAGTATAAAGTACACACAAAAAGGTTCAACACCGCCGACAATTAAAACGGTGTTGTCTCTCAAAATAATTTACACTAGAACTTTAGTGTACCGACACTCGGTAACGGTACAGTTCTACACAATTAATCTTACCACAATCGCCCACTTAGGGTCGATCTCCAACGCGTGACGTCAATTGGCCTGTCAGTCAACATTGACAGGCCAGCCGGCTGGATTAATGAATTTAGTTTTGCCGTTAATATACAGCTATCTTAAGTGGCTGGGATCATATTTCTACTACAAGACATCGATTTGGTTTAAGAAATGCGTCTAGAATTTTGCAGTAATAAGTTAAGAATTGTTCGGTATATACAAAGGCACATACAGAGTCTCAGAATTTATTTATAACTTAATGCCAGTAATAATTATTCGTGGTGGAAATCAAGGTTTAGTGTGTGTTTAAATCTACCACCAACTGTGCTACGTAAATCAAATTACATAAAGTAATATTTCGTTTGAATGTTTTCGGCAGTGTGAACTTACGGTTTTATACCTATGTAAAACCCTAACCTTATAGTAAAGTATTCCAAAGTATTTCAATTAGTGAGACGTGAAAAACACTGAAATATTTATCAGCATAAACTTGAAAATTTTACGTAATTTAATATTTTTTTATGTAAAATTATTTATTTAAAAAAAAATTAATTGACAGCTGAATAAAAATATTATATGCAAATTTTCTCACAAATCCAGGCTTATTAAAAACTGTGAAGAATCTTATGCAATATAGATTTCAGTCATTGTTTACATGTTCAAGAACTTAAGGTAACTTAAGGCTTTGAAATCCCTTACATTTAATAAGTTAGGATTGGAGTTTTCCACCTGCTCAAGTTCATCAACACTGAGCCGGCATTAAGGGTAATTTATGGCAATTAAACTATTCTTAATGAAGGATTGGGCACACGGATCTATTGATTCGTCGTAACAGTGCACGGGGATATCGAATTGCTAATAGTCAAAGCGGGTTTGATGTGGCCGACGTGGTAAAGACGAATATTGTTAATTGAATAAATTCTTAACTTGGACCATCACACGGAACCTTTTTAACGTGTGAGTTATTAAGAGGGAACACATACTTAGACCTACAAACGGGATACAATGTTATATAATTGTTAGATGATCTTTGTTGTACAAAATTAAAACAAATTTAAAATAAATACGTATTTTTATAGTTATCTGTATATATAATATAAAAATGACTTCCTATCTCTCTTGGTCACGGCATGAAGGGTGAACGGCTGCACCGATTTCGCTAATTCTGTTTTTTACGTTTGGTTTTATTAGAAGATGAAAGAAAAATTGTATGTTTCCTAAATAGCGGAACCGATTTCTACTAAAAAATAGCCTAGCGGATGATCCTATGAAGTTTGGTATAAATGTTTCAATAACATAAACTTTTCTATTAATCATGTTTGTTTTAGTTTTATTATATTATTTTATAGAAAAAAAAATAGAAATATAAACAGAAAAAATAGCAAGAAATAAAAAAGATTTTTACGTATCCAAGCAGCCCATTTGGTAATATCGAACTACAATCGAGAATCAAAAAGAATCTACGCACACATCTGTTGCACGAATGGGCCGGCTCGACCGGTGAAATACCACGACCTCACAGAAGACAGGCGTGAAGTAGAAGTACTCTGCGTTTCGTCTGACGAGTGAGATGCCGGAGGCCTAATTCTAGTTCTCTTCCCCTTCCCACCTTCCTTATAAGGAAAGTATGGGAAGGGGAAGAGAACTTGATGGTGGAGGGGATGTACAGAAATTGGAAATAACCATTTTCTGTTTGTTTGTTTCGAGGAGGGGCTCGGTCCATTACAGGTAGTCAACGCATCTGCAACTCATTAGTTAGTTGCAGATGTCTATGGGTAGCGATCACTCGACATCGGGTGAACCGCTAGCTCGTTTGCCACCTAGTATTATAAAAAAAGATAACATTAAATTAATATTCAATAGCTTGTAACAAATTAGAAAACTTATGATGTATTCCGCTCCCGCCTTCGCCTTAAATGTAATTTAAATCAAAATCAATTTCGGTTGTAAATGAAATGAACCGACCCGGGTTACCGTTACACGTCTGATTGCCGGCAATTTGGTTGTGTTCCTATTCCCATGAACACTGTTCGTATATTTAAAATATTTACGTAAACGCCGGAACGAAATCTTCAATATTTGTTTGTTGTATACATTTGTCTATGTACTTACTATACCTATAATCATACCAATTAAATGAACGAAAGCCCATGTTCGTTTCATGAACAAACAGAATAGTTACTATTAATACATATAGGAAGGCATCCGCGTGACGTATGCGATCCTTTTACGTGTATTCACGTCTACAGGTGTCACCAATTACCAATAATAGAATGATTTAGAAGAACAGCAATGGTATTAAGTTGTATAAGGCAGTATACGGTCATCAACAGGAAAACGCTCTGACTGTCAACAGGTCTCTAAGACCTATATCGATCAAACCCTGAGCACCCGTGTTTCACCCGTCGTGCAATTTTGCCGACGACTGTCTACCCTAAGCTGAACCCTATTTAATATGATTGATCATATAGGTAGAAGGCAACTTACATTGGATGTGAATTATTTGTTCTTACAAATTTTCATCCCCTACTTTAGACCTTCAGGGGATGAATTTAGAAAAATCCTTTATTAGTGCTCGGCTACGTGATAACAGAAATATCTGTGCAACAACAAATCTCTAGGCACAGTAGTTTTAGATGTGTGTTGATTCATATGTATAGACTAGCTGTTTCCTGCGACTTCGTCTGCGTGGAAAAAATACAAGAAAACAATTTCGAGGGTTTGTCACTTTTTGCGCGGAACCCTAAATATTTAGCTTAAAAAAAATAGTCTATTTGAATCTCGACAATATTACCCATCTTCCGGTATATGTCCCATCCCAATCGGTTCAGTTGTTTCGGAGATTACCCGGAATAAACAGACAGACAGACGGACAAAAATTTTAAAAATTGTATTTTCGTTATAAGTACCGTATTTACATCATGTGTATTGAGTATGGCAATGTTATTTTGATATTACATACAGACACTTCAATTTTATTTATCAGTATAAATTATTTATTCTCTATGCTTTATACTATTTCCTTATGGTCCTTGAATTTAGTACCACGTGTAAAAACAAAGAAAACAACTTGAACGAACAACCCACCAACGTGTTTTAAAACCAAAATATGATTAAAATTTATCTCTCCTTAACGGCGCGTCTCAACGGCGTTTCAAAATAATTTTTCGCTTTCTTAATTGAAAAATCAGTTAAACATGACTTATAGTTTGCGATACCGAAACTTAAATGGTTAAGTTACAGACTATAAAAGTCAAGTTTTTACTTAACAGCGACATTAACACCACTGCGGCCGGTAATAACATTGTAAACATGCAAATCTATCTTGCACCTTAAATAACTTCGCTATTTCAGTTCTTGTTGTCAGGTCCTCAAACAATGACTTTTCTTTATTACTATTTATGGGGATCGTCATCAGATGTGAAACGTAATTACGACCTCCCATATAATTTATATATTTCATAGCATTTTAAATTAAATTAAAATTCAAGTACCGATATAGATTGCACAACGTCTACAGTCTTGCGTGTGCAATTTATATTTGCATTTAATTACTAATTTAGTAAACATTAAACTACTACTAAAATAAATGAACTACTACTAAATTATATACAAGTTTTTAGTAGAAATACAAATCAATGTAACTTCAAATGGTGTACAAACAGAATGCTGCAACTTAATCCCGCTCCGTGACAGTAAACTGGCGTAATCATGTGATTATTTTGTAACAAAAAAATATAGTTACCGTCACGCAATACTCGAATTAAAGTTAAAATACACAAGAGTTGGGCTCCTCAACGAGTTCTTACAACGTTAATTGGGGTACCAAGAGATTTTATTTTCGATCTTACAATCATTGTCACAAATATATTTCGAGGAAATGTCAGTGAAGGGAATACTGTAAAGCAAATGTAAATACTACTTCTTCGACATTAAAAACAGGTAGTGTAAAAAGGTCTTATATATATATTTTTTAATTTATAGAAGGCAAACATGGGCTGGCGTCAGGCAGGCGGCCGTTAAAACTGTAGCCAAAACCTTTACAGTATGGACTACAATCATACTGTGCCGACCCAATTTGAGTGGGAAAAGGGCGGGGAGATGATGATGAGAGGGTAGTAAAGTGACCTCTACCCATACGGTTGCATATGCGTTGCCTACGTTTAATGAACGGAGGAGTGACTAGACAGAAAAATATACATTTCCTTTTCTTATATGTCCCCTCTGTCAAATCTTAACACATTTTCCATCCTTAACTAATGAGAATTATATTAGAAGGCGCACCTCTTCGCCTTCTAATCTTCTATCTAGGTCTTCGGCACCACACCCTTCAGACAAAACCCAGAATTCGTGTAAATCACGCCTGTTTTCTGTGAGGTCGTGGTATTTCACCGGTCGAGCCATTCATGCAACAGATGTTACGGGATGCGGGCTACCTCTTTTAAATGTATATATTGATTTCTAATCTAAAATATTAATTTTTAAAATATTGTTTCCTACTAATATTTCCACATATTTGACAATGTCATATAATTTATTAAAATATGCGACATCCCTAAGCATCGTTTCAATAAAAAAAAACTTTAAAAATTTGAATTCTTGTACACAAAAAGCCACTCGTCCAAGGTGACCCACAACCCTAATTATTGATATTAGACACTCAAATTACTGAATAATTACATTCGCGTTGCGTTTTCCAGTAACCATTTTAGTTTTTTTTTATCGTAATAAAGTGGTCGTCCGTCGATATCATGGGCGTGGACTTGGTATTTTGATACGAAATTATCTGATATCGAATCTCTTAGTTTAATGTGTGCTATAGTTTTTATTGAAGCTATCAAGCCTGTAATGTATTAACTTTCAATTCCAATGAGTCATTGAACAATATCACATATTTACCACGTTATCATGAATATGCTGTATATATGCCAAAATCACCAAAATATCTTAATTGAACATTTCTGCTAATGCCAGTTGAGCTGCAAAAGGCATGGGAAGTGGACAGAGAAGAAGATTGGATATCCAAGCCTTCTTATTAGCATTATTTACCCTTTATAATAATAATTTTACTACCCTATTTGTTCCTTAATACATTCCTCAATAAAACGTACACTATGAAGGTCAAATTGAATTCGAAATAAGAAAACGTTTTGTTCATTCACAACATTCGACCAAGTATCTGCTAAGTTTAATAATGCTTAGAGTCAATCTCACTTGACCACACTTGTTGAGTATTAACTCACGCACAAATGAAAAGTTCCCCCAATCCCTTCCAGGCGATTGAGTGAACGCGTTTGTTCTACGTAGAAGGAAAGTTAAGATTTCATATTTAATATAAAATAATAATTAGTCGTATAATACATGTATAGCTAAGAACAAACTTGACAGAACAAATTTCAGATTTTTTATAATACTTTTCGTTGTATTTAGATTTAAAAAAATATAATAAACACTCTGTGTGTATCTAATCTATGCGGTTCGTCATTACTGTAGGGTTTTTTCACCGGGTCATTATCCACCCGGATCCCCTCCGCCCGGCTCGTAATGATATGAAACTCAAATTATAAGGCATCGGATTTTGGATGCCTATTAACATACCTAGCTGCGTAATTCGTGTATCATTTGGTTGTTTCGTGAAATAATAGAGGTTGGAGTGTGGGTTTAGGTGCGCCTTCTAGTAGTACATTATTAGTCTTTGTTGTTACGTACAACACCGTCAAGTCGAAAATATCTTGCTTATTCCGTGTACTATAACAACAATAAGGTGGATTCATTCTAAATAAATAAATAAAATAGAATATACGCTCACGCTATTTTTTTTTAATT
Organism: Papilio elwesi; assembly: GCA_029849275.1. Classification (NCBI taxonomy): domain Eukaryota; kingdom Metazoa; phylum Arthropoda; class Insecta; order Lepidoptera; family Papilionidae; genus Papilio; species Papilio elwesi. The sequence continues at coordinate 11,490,353 of CM056693.1, read as the reverse complement.
TTAAATTTGGCACAGCTTTGTCGCTTCTTCCACATCCATATATCTATGCATACATGCTCGTTAACGGTTTTATATCTCCTTACTTTAATATTCAATGTAATCTTATCTATATAAGTTCTCCCCTTCCAATACTTCCACTCACTTTTGCAACATAAATTTGTCTGTATACCCTTCCATCATTCAAGCTTTCAATATGCCCGAACCACGGAATCATACATTTGTTAATACTAGTCAAATCGAAACACTAGTATTATTATTTTGTAATATTATATATTGTTTGCAAATCTCGAGTCGAGTTCAAACCTTAAAAACGTAAAAAAAAACATGATGACTAATTGAAAAACTGCATTCTGAATCAATTTCGTTATTATTGACGCTTTGTAATGAGATTTTATTTATTCAAGTAACACGGTAAAACTACTAAATTGACTGCGGTGATTGAAGGCGTGGCTTGCCGGTGCCACAGCTGCACACATGGTGTGGATGTGGCTTAACTGCACTTAGTATTGTGGCATTTATAGGTTCGGTAATATTTTATTAATCTTATGTTGTTTAACATTACTTTACATAACTTTTGCAATTCACATTCATGTTCTTTCGCAGGCTAATTATTTTCAAAACATTATCCAAGTTACGATTAGTTCGCAGTTAACTTTTTACTTAACAATTAAAATCGAATCAGCTACATTCCTTCGCAATATGAGTCAATCCATCCTCTAACATTGGACTTTCTTGCTACCGGACTATTATTAAGTAACCACACAAAGTGGCCCTTTTTATGATCAAATTATAATTTAAAAATCGGCTCAGAACCTAATGCGGGATAAAACCAAACCAAATCACACAGTCTGGATGCGTTTCCACAGCGATACTATTTTTTTTTATTCAATTTCGGTTCCAGAATTAGATGTGCCTAAGAAACACCGACAATGACACAGGTAGACCTATAATTACCTCCCCCTCGCTCCCACCTTCCCCTGTACCCAAATTACTGTACCAACCATTAAGCACTACGCCGAGCTTATAAAAAAGCTCGAAAGAACAAAAAGTCATATCTCGACTTTACCAATGGCAGACTTTACATTTTAAGCAAATGAATTTCAACTTTACAACACATACGTCTAGTTTCATTTTTAACTGCATGAATCTATTATATAGTCATGCAGCGTTAGACACATTACTATGGCGTAATGATTTTAAACGCACGAAGAGCTTTTCTGAATTTTCGTTCATATGTTTGATAAATTGTAGAACCAATTCTTAGAATTATGTCAATAATAACGTTGTATAGATATTATAATATTTCACATCTACACTTCCAACAATAATACTTTAGCTAATAGTACTATAGCTCTGCCACTCAAAGGGCATTGTTGTATACAATATATGTACATACCAAAGAGGTGTATCTGGCGACGCGCGTTACAAAAAAAAGAAAAACTAGTGTAAAAAAACGATTGGCATTCGAAAATAGTGATGGTTGCGGTCAAATAAAATGACAGCAGGCGTCTCGAAACACAAAAATATTTATTGAAATCTGCTATAATACCTTTTTAATTAATTTGTATGTTTAATTTTTTCCTAGCTTGCTAGTTTCTTTTTAGACGCCACATATTTAGTTGCAGCGCCATCTTACGGCCCACCTTTTCTTTTATTTGTAATTTATAAACTTTATTGCAGACTCTTAATCCATAAAAAACTTTAATGGCGGTGTTCATGACTTTAATTAAGACGGCTCCGTGTATGAGCAATGTTCTGCAATTTATTTTCATAAGAAAAACTATAAGGCTAAAGTTATATGAATTTATGTATAATATATTATATTTAATATAACTGTAACACAAAATCAAATGTAATGTGTAATGTGTCAATCAATTTTAATAAGTGTGAATCAATTTTAAATTTATAGAAAAATTATATAATTTTAAATTGTTATTTCTGTGGTACTTTCGTTAAATTGCTTATTTACGTGTCTTAAAAAATATGAGATCGTCACTAAAAAATAATGTAAGTTCCAAAAAAAACTTTAAAGTAATTCAAACCAGAAAAGTAAACAAAATTAGATAAATTTACGATCGAAAAAAATTATATAGTCGTTAAATTGTACTTTATAAAATGTTTATTAACTTTAATAAACGGTGGGTTTTACGACCTTGGGACTATAAGGCAGCCGCAAATTGCTAGATTATTGTACGGGACCAAATTAATCGTAATGAACATTGCACATTTTATAGCGTGCCTTTGTTAATGATCCTTTTAAAAAGTCGCCAATCTCGCGATGCCTACATTTCGTAGTCGACCGCTACAATTTATTTTAGCATAGTGGTATTACTACAATGCTGACGGATAAAAGTTTTATTACGTTTGGACAAATAAAAGTCATTAATTAATTCCATAGTCGGCTCAGCCAAGGTTGCAATATGTAAATAAATACTATGTGTTACTTTTTATTATATACAATAAAGCTATTTTAATGAATAAATTCCTGTTAATTTTATGAGCGACGAACAAGTTTTAACGTAATTTACTATTAACTATAGGCCTTTTCAATTGTTTCTTCTTTTATAGAATAAATTGACTAATGAACCAGCGGTTCACCTAACACTATAAGTAATCGCTACCCATAAGCATCTGCAACAAGCTTCAAACCTTGAATTGACGGAGGAGGGGATGAACATAAAAAAGGATATTTCCTTTACGTATCCATCCCCTCCTCCTTTAAATCCACTTCCCGCTTCCATCTTTTTACTATTAGAAAGAAGAAGGGGAAGGGCAAGAGGACCGGCATTAGGCCTCTGGGACCTCACTCATCAGACGAAACGCAGACATTCTACTTCACTTCCGTCTTCTGTGAGGTCGTTGTATGTCACCGGTCAAGCCTGCCTATTCGTGCAACGTATGTTGTTTTTGCGAGCTCTTCCACTATTAAGCTGTTCAGTTCTTAATAAAAAATCTAATTAAAATTACTTGCACAGATATTGATTAAATTTGCCAGGACGTTATTACCGAAATAGATAAAGGTTTCCTAATTGATGACGTACTAACAAACCAAAATTTCGCGAGCATGTAACGGATGAGCATGCCTTTCAGTTAATACCTGTATGAGAAGCGGTTATGGCCGTGACTAACTTTTTAGAACATTTTAAGTAAACACTGACTTAATCGGCTTGAAGTAAATCACAATAACATCCTTAAGATAATACTGGCCATTATTAGGACTACTACTACTGGAACTGGTATTATCTGGAATAAACTGATTCGGGCTACGCATACAGTATTGCGGGACGATAAATAAAGTGAAACCGAACATGCTAATAAGCGCTCGTGATTCCAACGAGCCACCTCGGTGGCTTTAATTGTCACTAGGCACTAAATGGACACCAAGTGGCACCAAATATGGCGCCCGCTGTATGGTGAGAGTCACGCCTGGGGGCTCGGCGGTCGCTCCGAGTGGGAAATATGGTGTTGGTTCTAGAAATGGTGGATGTTTCGCATTGACTTTTTTGTACGAAAATTTTATCTTTACAGTATAACAGAATTTATAATATTCTACGTGACACCTATAAAATTCAATCCTTTAAAGCAGTAGTCATACTTATTTGTTTTAATTAATCCTAATTTCTTCTTTTCTTTCTCATGTCTTCTTAGTCCGAATGGGACAGACAGAGTTAATACCCACTACGCTTACTTTTTAACAAGTTTCGTATAAGGGACAAGTGGCATTCGAGAATGTTAATTGATCACCTATTTACGCAGGCACGTTCCCGGCATTTGAGGAGGTAATACGCTCTCCTAGAAATTCTCTGAGTCACATTTACAAGGACTGATGGTGGCAACAGTTACTAATGCTTATCAGCTTTGGTGTCCCTTGACAGAAGACTTTAAAGAGATCCTTGAGGGATGACCCAAGCCCTGCTGTTGTCATTATTGCATATTTTGACGCCCAACATAGTCGAACAACTATATGGTATTGATAAATACTAAAGGGGTATTTAACATTGGTTGTCTCGTCTTGATGTATAATATATAATATAGTTCGTACAACTTGAAAGTTCAGCGAGGAAGCCACCACCAAATAAGACATATAAGGTTTCCATTTACACAAATTTATAAGGCACACAGCAAAATTCTGATGTTATGACTATAGTCAGAGGCAGGCCGTCGTCTAAGTAAGCGAGCGGTAGAGCACAATAGCCGCCGGACCAATATGGCAGTAATTGGAAATTCTGCGGAATGCCCGCACCGTCCAGTTGCGATGCGACATCTACACGGGCGGAGACTGCGCCTGTTTTGTCGGTAAGCCTTATAGCGATATGGTATTAGGATTTGAAATCGGTTTGAAATGGTATGCTTGTAAATTGTATGACTTAATTTCACTCATAGTGACGTTAATCTTATACGAGTCGATATACATTGTACGTTATGCGAATTTAATAATAACCTATTAAATACCTTCGAAAGCAGTTAACCATGTATACATGCGTATAAATTAAGCATACATGGGAAAATTATCACCATACTCCCTATAATTATTTTTCTTTTGGCAACTGAATATTGACTAATAAATGACTATAGTTGAAATGTAGAAAGAAACTTAATACAAAAATGTTAGAACGGCTTATTCCACTTTGATACCATGAAATTTAAATCATCTTACTCACGTGACCTGGGTAAGCAAAGTGGAATAAATTATCTGTCAAAAATATATAGTGGAATCAAATTATCTGAGCGTACAGGATGTTGCTTTTTTTCTTTATATAATCCAGATTTTATAATAAAAACACCTAGTGTATATCACACAGTGGAATAAACCATTCGAACAATAATTTTACCACAGAGCAATATAAAATCTATCCTTTTTATTTTATTGTGTATGTTTCGATTTAAATTACTAAAACAAGTAATATTGTAATATAATACTTTATATTATGGTAACTGAGTAGTAACACCCGATACCATTACAGAACATTAAAGTGTTTTTTTACATGCTGGTAACATTGAAACGCATATAAACAATAATACAAGCAATTGTTGGTCCCTTGCGTAGTCTTTTCGATTTATTTTCTGCGCACAACAAACAAATTACTTTCGAAGAAAATATTTTAAAAGCCGCAATAGTACACCTCGAGACTCTTAGCCGTTTACGATCGCCAACTTCTAATATGGTCGTAGTATACCATTTTGAAACTTAATGCTCTTGTAATAAAGATTATGGCTGGTGCACGCTTATTGTTGCGTGTACGTGCTCTCGAAAGGCTATGTTGACATTTTTCAGTTTATGCTTTCCTATTGTAAGAAATTGTGTTTATTATTTATTACCATCGGGAGCGGGTGCTGAGTCGGGAGCTGTGCCAGAGGGGGACGACGGCAAAGGTGGAGGGGGCCTGTAACTTGCACTTATTATTTGCCACGGTAATTACTTCGTATTGTGTTCACTTTAATTTGCGTTTGTGTTTTAACATGTCACCGTGCGAAAAAACACGTTTACACGACTTTCTTTGTGGATTGTTTCTCCTTGACCACGCAATTTTACAAAGAAACAAAGTTTGAACAGAATTTAAGGGAAATATACTTTATGGATTACCTATAAGTAATTAGTAGAAGTTTTATTAGATAGCGGGTTGTCGATAAACCAACAAATAACTAATTGTAAAAAAAATTGAGATGGAGCCAATATGGTGGTAAAATTTACATTTATTTTATTCGGAGAATACGAAATAAAAAACATAATTGATTGATCTGTGATCTCTGTTTTAATTCAGACCACCCAACTACATTACAATCCCGACTAGAGTCAAAATAACAATTATTAAAATTCGCATAAAAACTCATCGGCATACATTTTGCAGCTTCATTTTACGGCCCTGTCCCAGTCACATAAACGTGTCCTGTTTTATAAATTTACAACCAATAATAAAATACCAACTGACGTATTACAACAAACAGTTCATTGACCTCTAAAAACATCAAAATTGTAGTTATAACCGAATGAAAAAAGTTTAATAACGTACAAATCATAAGGATCGAAAATTAACTAAAGTTCCTCGAAAAGCGTTTAAAAATTTCACTCATTTAAATGACTACCGATAATAATCTTTTAAAAGGCTAAAGAATAAAGACCACATGGTACTGAACGAAAAGGTAAACCGCGACAGGGCGTTAGCGCGACCAGGGGGAAAAAAGTATACGATGTCAGGAGTCGTATAAATTAAATTAGCGACATCGATGAGAAAGTTTTTGGTCACTTTTGGGCAAAGAGATAAAGTGTCACTGTCAATTTAGAGAATTTATCAATTCATATTTGTTTTCCAAGTTGATACGAATAAATAAATACTTTACTGTACACTTTTAAAATCAATTTCAATAGAGCCTTGACTCCCAAAGTAGGTTACCCTGTATTTCAGAAGCCAATCCCTTCCCCTTTTTAGTTTACATTTTAGTGCCAATAAACATAATTAAACATTAAAATTAAAAATTAACTAACGGAAAAAAGACTAAGAAATTAATTAGCAAGCCTAAATAATGACAATACGTATTTGTGTGTGTATGTATGAATGTATGTTTGTATGATAAATAGATAGAGATAAGTAGAATGAAGGAGAAAATAGTTGAAAACAATACTAATGTGTAAAGTAAGCCATAGGTTTGCTGTCTATAAAGTCACATCCTAAAAAATATTTACAATTAAGATCATGTTAAATAATAATAATATCCCAGGACATATTTACACACGGCCATCTGATCCCAAACTAAGCAGAGCTTGTGCTATAGCAACCAGATAACTGATATACTACATACATATACTACTTCTCTTTTTGTAAATACATACTTAAATAGATATTTACACCAGGACAAATAGACATGTTCATACACACAAATGTTTGTCCTGGGTGGGAATCGAACCCACGACCTGCGCCGTGAAAAGCAAGTATCTTACAAAAAAAGCCAACCGGCTCGTCTATCACAAGCTTAAATTTAACTTAATTGTTTCAGGAAATTGAAATAAGAATAGCTGTATAGCAGTGGAGCTAATACAACTACACATTAAAAAAACTAAGATTCGGCTTAAGTACAGCAAATTGAACCTCACGATGCGCCGGACAGACAGACAAAAGTCGTTAACGATCATACATTCCACATTAAAATGTTTACATTGAGAATAATGCGGCTTAGAGAAAGCTTTTTAATAGACTGATCTATTTATTAGTATGGAAATTTAAACGACCATTGAATATATATCTAACTCTCTAAACGACTATCCTAAAAGTGTGTACAATATCTAATATCGTAACCAAATTCGATTAGATAACGAAAAGATATAAGACAAGATAACAGACGATAGAGCTTTTCCGTGTTAATTATTTAAATGTTAAAGGAACGGAGTAGAAGTGATGGCTGTACGGGGCCTCGCTCCCACTATATCATCCGTGTACAAGCTACAATGCGTTAAAAGGATCTACTAATGGCATAATTTCCTACCCACTATTCTGGTTTTTGTCGGCCAATCTGAGATGATGCGCCGCCGACGGCTGCAATTTGTCAATGCGGTCAGAACGAAAAACTGTAGTCATTTTAGAATTGCACCAACACTTCTACTCCGATGTAGATTTCGTTTTTTTTTAAACATTAAAAGGAAATTGATTTTTAAAGTGTTTTATCTTAGATAGTTCTTGCTCATAATCTTTGTTGATTGCGTGTTGGATTGCTGCGTATCTAGAATAATTCGCATGAATATCAATGAAAACCGTGGGGCCTTTAATGATTGCTGTTTAAGGCATCAGATACGCACACCGGTAGTTAAAACACCTACATTAATTGAATCTTTCAATCACAGTCCGATATCTAGAGCTGTCTGTAATTTTGCCTAGTGTAGTGTTATTATACCTGACTTCCGTCTCATTTGAAAGCGTTTTTTATCCATTATGGAGAATGATGCATAATATAAAAGGTTTACTTATATACTTTAGTCCATCGTTTAGACTTTTCTAAAGGAATGTATTCTGTAAAATATTGTTGACTCGCACGACGATGGTATATCTTGTAAAACAAAAAGTCTTGTTAAAAAAATAAAATGGTCGAATTCAAATCATAGCTTTATCATTATAATACATGTTTTATATTGTAAGTCCAGTGGTATTAATAATGTGAAAATTATATCTTTAATGAATAAGTACACATATTAAACGTTTTATGAAACGGCTTTACTGTGTGGTTTGTACCGACAAGTTTCGGACTTGTCGGAGGTCCTTCCTCTCAGTGCGAGGCGGGTCGCGACCGCGAATTAATACCACTCACCCTGAAGAAGGACCTCTGACAGGTCCGAAACTTGTCGGTAAAAACACCGAGGAAAAACGCGAACGTGAGTAAAGCCGTTTCATAAAAAGTTTATTAATATTGTCTCACGATAGTTTTTAATAATTTTATTACTTATATTGTTTTTCTATTAAAAAATGCAAAAAGTAACAATAGTTGCCAGAATATCGAACACTTTTAAGTTTATGAGATATCTATTAAACTTTGATCTCAGGTATAAAACGGCTAAATTCAGGAGTAGTTGCTGCTAGTTACTTTTCACATAAAAGCGAGATTTATTGCGGCACTCCGCCTTGGCCACTGGAGGCGCGGCCTAGGACTCGCGCAAGCCGTGATATAAACTTGCCAGGGACGAGCAAAGCGTCGCCTCGATTTCTTCATTCCGCTCGATTATTAGTGTAGTTAGAATCGAACAATTAACAGGCAAAGAACACGTAGATTTAATTATATGCAATATGTTTAGACCTATTTTTGAATAAGTCAGGCGACAATACGTTTTGCCAATTCTTATTCATATATATTTCTAATGTCTTCTTAACACGAGTATTTATTACGTTCACAACAATTCCTTTCATCGACATCAACTAAATACCTGACAGTGTTGAATATTTTAGTGCAGTAAAATAAAAATAAACAGATCCCGACACGAAGGTGGACAACAAAGGGCGCGTTTCTAAGCCCAAATGCAAGTAAACACACGTTGACATTTAGCTCGCAATCTCCTAGCCCATCGGCTGCATACATTAGAGTTAATAAAGCGTACAAGGTGCTTTTCATTAGTGCAACCCGGCCGGCCATCTTGATAGGGCGCGAGCCACTCCGTACCCGGAATTGCGCGGGGGCCTGATAGACGTTATGTCTTCGGATTTTTTAGAGCTAATTAGTTTAATGAGGTGTTTTGCGCGGTCAGTGGGGGACGGGGCGGGGTATTATGTGCATGTCTCCTCACTGGTAAGGCACTGCCCTGATTTAAATGCTTTTAACGGTTGGTAAGGTTTCAGAATGCTATCGTACCTCTATGTTAGATTTTCAACTCAATATAAAGTTCTATATACATACATATAAGACAATGTATCATATACAAGAAACTGCAACTTCATACTTTTAATCAAAGTCAAGCTTGTTTGAAAGGAGTAAAATAAATTCAAGTAGGATATCGATTTTTTTTAAACTGAAAAAAATAATGTAAAATTCACAATAAACATATATTTTAATGATTATTATGACATATGAATAGACAAATGCATCTTACGACATAACTTCGAGCTGCGTCAAGGAGGCCGCTGGCATAATTGGCTCGACGCTCCGTACAGTCGCACGCAGGTATATAACAATCGACTTTTTAACCGCGTATTTGGTAGTATCATAATTTCTTGTCCACCGTTCGGTTTCTCGCGTTGCTTTTTTTCGCATCGACACAGTGAGGGCCTTTTCGATTCGCCCACTGATAATTCCGAGTCCGGCCGGCATTCGGAATAAACGCTCGCTACTTAGTGCCACCTCTAACAGAACCAGAACGTCTTATGCAACCGGCGATTCCGACGTCCTCGAGTCGTTTTTGCTCGCAGATTCCGCTTATTGTTCCATAATGGGGTGTGATGAGGCATTTTTGTAAATTCACTCCGCATGCATACGCGCGTCTCGTGTGTAAATCGATACGAAAGGTATTTGGAGCAATTGCTTGCCCGCGTTGTGTCCGATTACTGGTAACAAGCTACTTGTATGCTGTGCTACCTTCATTAATGAAGCCATTTTCGATTTGATAAATAACATTAAGTGTAGTGTGTAATGCAGGCATTTTTTCATGAAAAGAATTAGTATGAATTGTCGGATTTATTGTTTATATTAACGATGTAATGGACCAAATATCTAGTAAATAAATCTCAGGGACTCGCAGAAAAGTTATTGGACTGAACAATATTGCTAATTGCAATTTTTTGTGTGCTTTATAAATATTAAATATTGTTATTTTTATTACTAGTTATATAGCTATAGGAGATAGTCAACTTGTTAATATATTATGTGTCTGTGAATGTGTAAGTAAATAAAACAAAACAGTAAGAATCTAAATGCATTACTTGATTTGTTTCTACATCATTACATAGTGAGACGTATAAGAAACAGTAGACCCAAAAACTGTTTCGAAGCCAATGTAATCTTGAACCATAATTACAAATAATATCTCCCCTCTATCTAGAAAAGCCAATTGTATTGAAGGTATTTATAGAAACAAGAATCAAATCGGTCGATCGAAACATTAAAGGCGATTTAAATTTCTATATAAAAACCTTAAAAAGTCATTCTGTTGATTATATTTGAATGTAAACTGACAGTAATTCGGATGTGCAGACATTCACATCAGGCGACTGGGTTCATCTCACGTGAAATAAGCTCGGCAAACTGACAACAATAACGAATAAATCGCCAGCCGAAGTACCAACATTAAATAAACAATACAATTACGATAGTATGAATAATTATTATATTTGTGTGTGTGTTTCGGCTCGCGAACAATGAACATTCGCATTGGGATCTGGTTGCCAGCCAATAACATAATTCAAGCAAAATATTGGCTCAGCCAATCAGATAACTCGTGTTATCCGTAACGGCTATCACTGGTGTACACTCGTGTTGAAAAGTCTTATTAAAAATAAATTAATTTAGTATCTTTTTTTATTTTGTAGAGTCTGCCAGCTGATCTATGTAACCTACCAATCATATTCCGGAGCGTATATTTTACAAACATATGAACTTTAAATTATTATTGTTAATCCTTTGATATTTGGGTGAATAATATTTAAATTATGAAAAGCCTTTTGAAGTATTTATTTAATGGGAACCGAATATTTCAATTCATGTCAATCTAAAACGTATACATATATACATGTGTCAGTGCAAGTGTCGTGCACGAATGTACCACAAGCATTTCCAAGTATAAGGACAGGTAAAGTCGGCGCCGAACGTCCATTTTAAGACTACACGAATATCATGCTAACATTAAAATTTAAGTGTTTATACAAATTTGTGAGAAGCATCAACAAATTCTTTTACAAAGCGTAATCGAAAATACCGTTGTTGGTACATAAGGTAAGAGACTGTACGGATTTACTTCAAATAGTTTTTCCATATTAAGTTACTGAAAAGTGCATAGTCGAAAACAAATTTTAACGTGCATTATAAGTTTGTCACTATTTTTTAGAAGAAGGTGGTACAGGAGCAAGCGGGTCACCTGATATTAAAAGACCACTACCTATAGGCATTTTCACTAAGCTAATGAGCTGCAGATGCGTTGCCTACCTTTAATGGACAGAGGATGAAGCCTCCATCAAATCCTCGTCCTATCCTTCTATTATTAGAAAATAATGGGAAGGGGAAAAAGTCCGGAATTAGGCCGGCACCTAAATCTTCACATGAAACACAAAAATACTTCTACTTCACGCATGTCTCCTGTGAGGTCGTGGTATTGCACCAAGCCGGCTGATTCGTGCATCAGATGTTGTTGTTGCAAGGTTATAATAATCTACCGCAACAATTCAATCATTATTTCATTAATCCTTAAAAGCAGCACATGTTATATATAGTATCAGTGATTCCGTAGTGCGTGTCGATTATTAAGCTACCCAAAATTCTGTTCCCTTTAGCAATACGTATAAGTCTCAGAATACCGCGACAGAATAAAATAAAACAAACTAGTCTTTAGGCCCCGATCCGGGTCGCATTCGTCAGTGTCAACCCCCGTACCATTCGCCATTGCAGAGCGACCGCCGCGGGATTTCGCGAATTAAATCCCCAAAAGCGGGACTTTTCACTTGTCTCCAAAAAGGACAGAGCATTGTCTTCGTTCGGCTTATTTATCTAAGCAGTAGGAGACAAAAGACTGCCGTTCGATTATATGGTTTCGTCCATTACAATAGAGTTGAATTTCGAATGACGTGAGAGAGATTTAAGACGCTTATTAAAGTTGGTAGGTAATATTTATGGGATGTTCGCGGACTTTCATCCGTCTGCAATCCTATTTATTGCGGGTTTCGAGGAGTCCTCTCGTATAAATTAATAACATCAACGAGACGGGAATACGGAGGAAGTTTTTAATTGGATTTTGTCTAATATTTCACGACCATCTGTAAGCTACTGTTTATTACTGTCACATACACTTGTCTTCATACATCGCCGCGCTGTCAGGATCAATCTAGTTTTTGTATGAACTCCGAAAGGAAACCGCTAGTATATTATTACATTGTAATTGAATTTAAATCTGGATACTTGGAAACTAAGGGCTTGATATATTTACTTTTTTACACTTACAAACAGGTCCAGACTTTCATGATAACAGAAATATGATCGCAGGATACTCAGAAAATGTATGGACAGGTCATCATTGCAAGAATTTGCAATTTTAATACGATATTTTTCCTCGAAGTCTGCAACACCAATAGAAACTTCCTCGCAGTATTGATCATCGAAACTACAATGCTTATTGCGTGGCTTTACTAAATAATATAACAACGTTGAAGTGTTCCTGTCCCATGTCATTACAATTAGCTGAATCAGGAAACGTAAAGCACAGGATATCAGGAGCGAACAAAGAGTCTTCAATTAACCCAGCCGAGGCGGACGGAGCACGCGATAAATCACGAATACCGCATTCAACGAACGGTAGCACGGGATTCGAACCCGCGCCCGATAGCCCCGCGGCCGGGTCACGAGATACCATCGCATCGCGACATTCCCTTCACGTTAATTGCACTCGCACGGTTTAATTGACGCCTTACTGAGAGGAAACCCCATGCTGTATTAATCTCTTATGTCATTTCATTCATAAAATGAAAACGAAATTATTAAAAAAATATTTTAACATGCTTTTTTACAACCCTACAATACGTTCTTTGACTTTCATTCTCTTTCAAAATTTATAAAACTTTCTCTTTACATTCATAAAAGGAGTCTGAATGATAGGGTAACAACCAGATGTGTAAGGAAAAATTGCGGCTAAAGTAACTAAAATAGAGAAAGTAGTGCCATCGGACTTATTGAAGGGATTAATTGTGTAAAAGTGACTAGGCAAAATGTTGGCAACATTGGTACTGAACGTCATAAGAAAGCTTATGATGCCCTATGTATGGACGTAGAAGAAGTGAGAAAGGTATTCCCGGATGTGAAATACAGTCAGCAACCTCTGTCCACCCTTTTGGGTTATGGTCGATGCTTATATATTCTATTCTTACCAAACTCAAATCACTAATTAATTATCAACACAGAAAATACATAGCTCAGGATCACATTAGACTGTTAAACGGTAGGACGGCTATAAAATCTTCTGATAATTTATTTTATGTGACTCGAATGCTGAGAAATTTGCTTAACGTATTCTCTGTTGATCATTTCATCTTTATCCATCGACGCTCGATAATGGTCTTGCGAAACGTTGGCATAAACTTGAGCAGCGTTAGATCGAGATATTGAAGAATTTACGTAACGAGTTCGCTTTAATGTGAATTCCGTAGGCATTACCAACCGCAGTGACGATTTGTAATGTGTGCAAAGAATTGTCTAAAATTGTTAATTTATTATAATAATGCAATGATTATGCGAGATCGTAGACATCGCTGCTATGATTAGCAAATTAATTACACACCTACAAGACTTTTAGTTTAGACTGAATGTTAGAAAGGTCATGTTGATGAGAATTCCTTCACAAACTTTTATTTATAAAACCACCACCCCGGATTCTCCATACAAAGTTTCATCCCCTTCCTTCCACCTTTATGGAATGAATTTTTTTTTGTGCATGGCTACGTAATAACAACTCTTTGCAAAATATCCAGCTCTCGGCTCAGAAGTTTGGGCTGTGCGTTCATCTATCAGTAAGTTACTACTTCTGAGACGGAATTTTGTGTTTTAAAAATATTTCGCAATTATTAAAGCTTGTCTCGTCGCCTCGTAGAATACAAAATGTTCATGTTTAAGATTGCATTTTAAGATAGGCACGTATTCTATGGAAGTTGTATAAAGCGATTCAAATTTACAAGGCACCAACTTGAGATTAACAATTTCCATTACGAGGAGTACTGTGAAATAGATTGGGGAACTACTTCGACCGCCATTAGTAACGGATTTAGTGGAGAGTGACTCTCAGCGGAGCGAAGTGTCCGAGATGAGATCCGAACAATGAGGACAGACAAAAGATTGGACACGAAAATTACAAAACAAATTTTGGGACGGGCTCCGTTCATTTTTTTAAATAGGTATCGGAGACTATAATTTTTTTTCGTTATATTAAAAATAAATCGTTTTTTTGCCATTAAAAGTAAGTTTAGAAAGTTTCCCTTCTCTGTAACTACAGCCTGAAGTTCGTAGCTGTATTCACAATTATTCTAAAATGTATCCTTTTTAGATTTTTTACAAGGTGTTATTTTTTTCAACTTGACGTTAAATCTCCGTCTAAGTGGTTATGTCAGCGATATGTTATCGTAACACAATTTTAATAAAACATAAGAAAAACAATTGATAATTAATCCGATGTCAAATTCAGAGATCGAAACTTTTTCACGTGATATATAGTTACTCTTTACGTGACTTCTTTGCAGAAGTCATATATTTATATATTGCATATGTATATATATACATATATAGATAGATACTAGTGACCCGCCGTACCACTAATTATCTTGATCCGATCGCTGGACAATCCCTATAAATTTAATCGAAATCGGTCCAGCCGTTTCAGAGTCTATACGTCTATAGGGAACATACTTACTTCGCTCTTTATATACTATTTCTTTTTTATAAAAAGTATTCTATGTTATTTCTAGCACCTCCAAGAATATGTGTACACAGTTTCATGATGATTGGTTGATTAGTTTTAGCGTGAAAGCGTAACAAACAAAGTTACATTCACATTTATAATATTAGTAGGGATGAATTTGTGTGCATAAATTGTCTGTCATCTATTTAATGACGTATTTACTTTTCTAATAAGAAATCTATTTTTTAAAAATGAGTGGCAATGTTGGTAAGAGACGCCCTAAAAAAACTTATATCGTTCAGATTAATAGCTTACTAAAAAAGGGAAATACATTACATATAAATACCAGCCCATGTCGATAACTAAAAAAATATCACGAAAGGCTTCTAACGAAATATACGTATTCATTCTAATAATGTCCAACCACCGGATACCTTATTAATGCAAAAGATATGCGATTCCATTACAATTTAAAAGCGAATCACTAAAAATCCCCGAAAAATAGTAATTAAGATGAGGTGCAGTCGTTATTCCACCAAATTAGTGGCGGGAGGTCAACGACCCTGGTCGGTGGCTGATTTTAAGAGACAAGAATATTATGATACGTTAAATTATTTCATCCGCAGCCGCAATCGTATCATATCGCAAGCCTGCTCGATCAGAATTAAACGGTATGGATAAAGTGAGAAAAGATTTTCCTTCGTAATTGTTGGGAAAAGTTCGTGTGTACCGTGCTCTCTCAAATAGCTTCCTGTAACTCTGTATCTCTATGTTATACAATTACATTATTCATTTTGACATTTGACACTAAACAATAAAGTGCCATATTAATGGACATGAAAATGTCACTCATTTAATACAATCATTCATTGACAGTTCGGGTGTCGTCGTGTTCCGATAAAGATACCGAGTTTTCCCGAAGGAAAATAATTTCTCACTACATCTAAAATGGTGGGGACCGAATCATTATTTAAATAATTAAGCGTTTATGGATAGGAAGCTTAGCAAAGCACAAGCTTTTGAATAACTTTCGATTTTGGCTGGTTATGAATCTAAATAGTTTATGTAAAGGGCTACGCAATAGATTTTATATGTTTACAATATTTAGCATTGAGAAATACTTATGGGCTTAGTTTTTGTTCTATAATACCTGAGTTTATTATACTCGCATTGTTCACGAATGCAAAGCGACGGCGCAATAAATTCTCGTGTCTCTCGAACATCGCGTCGGTTACTTTATCAGTTGAATTCTAAGTTCTTTCTCGTCGAACCCTGCCCTCTAAGCATTCTAGCGATATCGTCCTAATAACATGTAATAACTATAAAATTATTCCAATACAAAACTACTTGGCGAAAGGCAGACGATATCACGTACGCCCTGAATCTTAATAACGGTGCGTTGTTTATGCAAATTCATCTCTAAGTTACAATTTTACGGTCGAAATTCATATGCAAGTTGAAGGATAAAATTAAGTTTTATGTACACTACAAATTGAGCCTTATTGTGGATAGTTTTAAGGTGCACATTCCAAACAGCGTCGTTAGATCGAGTATCACATTTCGTTCTCACTTCGTCAGGTGTCGCTAGCGGCGTCGGTCTGTTTTGTTCGCTTTTGTTCTACGGAGTGTGAACTCAATAAAAAAAACTTAAAAAGGAAGCGAGCGGCGTTCAGAATAGGGGTGTGTATGAACGAAAAAAAAGAGCAGATTTATGAAAAGGTACGAATGTTTGCGCTTCAGTTTGTCCGTAGCTTTTATTTTCAAGCCTTTTGTTGGCCGTGGTGTTGCGTGCCGGATTTTATTGTAGATATCCACCCGTTGCAGCGAATGCTCTGACCGCATTCAAATCAGTTTTTTGATTGAAAAACGAACGAACTCTCCGGTAGTCACATAAACTTTCCAGCTTCCATGTCGAATGTTCAACGAATATTAATATTTTTTGGTTAAATATTTGTTTTTTCTGGACCATTATTTCTTTATTCACAAAAATCTAAATACGTAAAAAACTTGACAATGCTAACTATAACAAACCGACTAAGAACGTGAAATTTTACACAAAGCTAAAAGGATTATTGTAAATTTTACCCCTAAGGTGTGGAAATGGTACAATATTATTGAATAGAAAAATCAAAACCGAAATGATTGTTATATTTAAATACAAACAATTAACTAAATATACTGAAATTCACAGCAGGCAATGCATGCCTCGAATAAAACGAAACAAACGATTAAAATTATAATATAAAATTGTCTTAATTTTTTAGTTGATTGACGACGACGTTTATAAAAAAATAATAGATAAAATTTCATGGGAAGAAATCTAACCATTAGTTTGATGAGAAATAAAATTGTTCCTTCACTTAAGGTCGTAAAGCAATATCATAGCTGAAAAACGTTCATGTAAATAATGAATACATAATAGCAATCAAGAGCCATTGAGCCACGGGTTTGTCTTATCAGTACTAAAACTCCAACAGGATTCAATCGATCATTTAACTTACCGTCGCATAATGTCATCCGATGGCACGCTGATAGCGCGATGTTAAATACAATACACTGTGACAGTTCCCACTTTGGGTATTAGAGTCGAGAACTTACGGTACGGTTGGCATAGAACGAACTTAACACTATCTCTCAACTATGTACAAAAGCGAAACAAAAAAGAATCTAATTACCAAGCCCCGAAACAGGAAAGGAAGGTCAGCAGAAAAATTTACGTTTTTTTATTTTATATTAATTTTCTTTCTCTAAATTAAAAGTAATATTGATTATATTTCTTACTGAAGCTTGATTCCTAATGATATTTACTAATTAAGGATTACATACTTAGCTCAGTATTAAGGCAGCAAAGACCTTATTTGATGTTGCAGGGATATCCAGAGACAGTTGTCACCGTTTAACAGCAGAACGACAATACTTATTTTGACTAAAATTGAAAGTCTTTTGTTGATGATCTAAGAGTTCATAATATGGTCCACTTTGTATATTAAGTTGGAGGCTCTACACTAAATTATCTAAGTGTGCTCAAATCACGTAACTTAATTATATATTTATAGTCTCAAATAAGGTACATAAGTCAATGGACTATGAGTGACAAATTCCTTTTAGTAGATTTAATTTATACTAAAATAATTAAAACATTTTCTTTGCTAACCCTACATCAAGCTGGTCTACGAGTTTTAATCCAAATCCCTTGTAAGTATTTCAACACGGTCCTACGGCGCCGTCAAACGAGTGGGACTTTAGCCTATCTCTATCTATCATTACCATATCAAACGAGAAAAAAGAGAGACAAATGATCGTGTCGGCACCGTGTTGAATGGAATAAATGATTTTCTTTTGTGCACCGATCCGACACAGGAACACACGATGTGAATATTTAGAAAAAAAATAGTTTTTTGTTTATTCTTTTTATATTTTTTAAGCATAGAGAACACGGTAAGAAAGCATTGATCAATCATCTATTACGTGTTGTTTTACAAACATTTGAAACGTTTCGACGTTATCTGACCTATATACATAAAATCCAACCCTAATACAATGTTTTAAACAGCACGGTGCATTGATGGATGCTTCGCAGATTAATAATTTGTTTTTATTCGCATTTTAATAAAATAATTGTATAATAAATACATACAATTCATTCACTGAGTAAAGTATATTCTTACCTGTATATAAGAATTGAATCCGGATTTTAGATTACTCATCCTTACCTGAAAACAAAGAATGTCTGTTAGAAAAATATTATATTTCTTAATAACTTATTGATACCCGGGCGACAGGCACAGCCCAAAGTACTGAGTCTGGAGGCTAGAAATTTTGTACAGTTGTTGAACTCGTGCAAAGTCGTGGCGGGTCTCTAGTATCCATTATATCTCTGTTGCCTACCGATTACAATGTGTGTAGTATCAAAATGTTTCACTAAAATAGTAATTGCCTATTCTTAGAAATACTCGACCATTAAATCGGATTTTATTATTAAAATAATCATTTCTTGTCATTTTAAATGTGGACTTGTGTGCAGATTGCTTGTGTCCTGTAATAAATTAAAAAGTTACGCATGTTTGACATTTCCGAGGTGACGTAATATACGTTACGTGCTCACAGCATTTCAATCGAACAGCAACGGGACCCACTGCAGTACGTAGTACAGTATGTAAAATGAACGCTCACTGGAAACTAGACTCCCCAGTTGTTTTATCTTAAACCAGTCTTTGATTGGCCAATAAACGGATTCCGTAATAGCGCTAAGAGGGTCTACACACAGGCAAGAGCACTGAGCATGCTCCTATTGAGGCGATTTTCATAAATCGAAGCACAGAGCAAGTAGCGACAGAGCGATGTGTTTACACGCATTAAGGCCTATACTAAATTGTGCTAACACGCCATACCAACAAATATTAATTATCATGTTAACACAATAAATAGGAGAATATCAAATAGTTTTTGTCACTTATTATATATATTTTTCTAACGAATTGTTTTTCTGTTTCAGACACATCCCTAAAAATGCGTCGCCACCTTACCAACCTAAATATCCCCGTAAGAAAAGAAAATATGTCCCACTGGTGTTATTGGTTACACAAATAATTTAAAGAACTCTCTAAGGCTTCACTACACGAGGAGGCTGTATGTACTTCACCCGATTAACGGGTCCATAAAGAAGGGAAGACAGTGTAACTCATTGAAAATTCTAATAGGTTTTTTGTTCGATACAATTGCTTCATTAGTCACGCCAACAGAACACAGTGTAGTTAAACAATAGAGCTATCAATACGTAAGAAACTAAGCAGCATTTGTATTCTGTATATGTATCTTTGAATTAACGAGCATATTATTTACGCATAGTTGTCTCTGTAACATATATTATCTTTGCCTTATGATGTTATAAAGCTAAGTATTGCCGGACAATTGTAAAGACGTACGGAATTAATTCGATATCGTGTAATATGACATTCTTTTCGAAGTAAATCTACACGCCGATGTGCGACAATGTAAAACAAGCTCTATTTTGTTAGACAAAGGTTTTAAAATTAAACTAAGGTATTAAACGATATAAATTACACGCGATCTAAGCTACCTCGAGAATGTAGAATCCCATCCAGGTTTTTGCGATACACAATAAAGCCGTTTAGTGTTCAAGATTTCATTGTTTTTGTTTGAATCAGAGCCAAGTAGACGATCTTATGTTTATTCCACTCGAAGCCATTAACAATAAAATAATGATTGAATAAAAGAATGAACATTGTCATGCTTAATACCTTTAGTAGACACGCAAAATACGCACTAGTCGTGGAATTGCGGTAAAGTACCCCCCTACTAGTTCTACTATCTTTAGTAGATTAGTAACTATTTGAGAATTTATTAATTCTCCGATAATTTTATAAAGTTTTTACTTTATTTTAATAGCAAGTAACAAGTATAATGAATTTATTCACTATTTATTAAAAAGAATATGCGCTCACGCCTATAACCTATTGAAGTAAGCAGAGACCAAGGATTTCCATCTGGTGCGATTTTAGCGCAATGCTTCTTCTACATCTATGTCTTCATAAACATGCTGTATATACATGTATGTCACTAATCTAATCGATATATGTTCTCCTGGGGCGTCCTATTAATTGTAGTTTTTTGACGTGACAACGTCTTATAAATTGACGGAGAAGGTGGCATTTGTTATAAATGTAGCGTTACGGTCGGGTCCTGCTGCGCTTGAGCCGAGAGTAACCGAACATGCACGATTGATGTGCCGAGTGTCTGAATGTGTGTGAGAGAGAGCGCGAAACGTTGTCACGAATTTAACGTTCGCGCGCCTTGCGGCCAGACACCTGGGATTTTTTTTTACTATGAAGTAATAAGCAAGTAATGTGCATAGTAAAATAAATTTAGGTGTCAGTAGTGGTACCGCTAGGTATAGCTGAATGTTTGCGAAAGTATACTTTCTACAGCGTTGTGCCAAAATAAAGCGAATTGAAACTGAAAGTGTAATAAAATGAGACAGCTTCATCATCGTCGTATAACCGTGTCTTGTGGAATAAGACTAATATCACGGGATTGTTTCGTGTCGTTATCGTGTCGTCCGTATTAAACGATCGGCATTTCTGTGAAGATGTGTCAGAAAAAACTACGTCGAGCGTGCTTCGCGCGTCCAATACTATTTTATATAAATAAACTTTATTGCTTCGTGTTAAGGTTCACAATCGATTCTATCGTTGACATCGGAGTTATTAGAGTCTTGTAAGAATGCGAGGCGCATTCGGGACGTGCGTTTTTCAATTATTCCGAATCGCGCGAAATGCTCAGCCGTCGCTTTGGCCTTGGGTTTTTGGGCAGGTGCTGCTCGATAATAACTCTTTAGATTTCCCTTTAATGACGCCTGTAAATTACACAGTTTGTTTCGTCTACTGACGCGGACGTCACTTAATAGCGTTGTTATGTTTACATTATTCAAATGAAGAAGCTTGGGCAACGTTGGAAGATATCTTATTTAACTTTAAACTTATAGACTTCTATAGTCCATTACTTTAAAATACTCCTATGTGTATAACAGACATGGTATTAAGTCTTATATATGTATAGGTATATAATTTAATGTTATATATTTCTTATTATAAACATAACTCATTTCATGGAACATGGCGGCAAGCGAGCAAGCGGGTCATTTGATATTATGACACCCTCACCCAAAGGTATCCGCAACAAGCAAATAAGTCGCAGATGTGTTGCTTACCTTTAATGGCCAGAGGAGGGGTAGACGGGAAATAGGATATTTCCTTTTCCTGTTCATCCCCTCCCCATCAAATCCTCTTTACCTTT
This sequence comes from Papilio elwesi, assembly GCA_029849275.1. NCBI lineage: Eukaryota > Metazoa > Arthropoda > Insecta > Lepidoptera > Papilionidae > Papilio > Papilio elwesi. The sequence goes on along the minus strand of CM056693.1, from coordinate 11,468,479 downwards.
TTTATAGTACTAGGTGGCAAACGAGCAAGCGGTTCACCCGATGTCAAGTGATCGCTACCCATAGACATCTGCATCTGAGTTGCAGATGCGTTGCCCACCTTTAATGGACAGAGGAAGGGACAAACGGAAAATGGTTATTTCCAATTTTCTATGCATCCCCTCCACCATCAAGGTTTGCCCCTCCCATTATAACCTTATTAAAAAAGGTTAGGAAGGGGTAGAGAATTGATAGGGCTTCGGCACCTGATTTATCAGACGAAACGTAGAGTACTTCTGTTTCACGTCTGTCTTCTGAGAGATCGTGGTTCATCGGTCTAGTCGGCCCATTCGTGCAACAATGTGTTGCGGGCTCTACCGCTGTCATAATACTATGTAAAAATAATGACAATTGAGTCCCATTTCATTCAACCCTCTTTTATTTTTATCATACTAATATCATAAAGCGAAAACATTTGAATGTTTGTTTGTACCGGATAAACTAAAAAACTACTTACACGATTTTAAAAATACTTATACCAATAGAAATCTCTAGCTTAATTTTAAAAAAGCTATATTTTTATTAAATAATAAATCGGCCTTTTTCTATTTGTTTTCCCACTGTCCCTGCCACAGGCCTCCTCTCCGAGATAGGGAAGGTGCCGTAATCCATGACGCTGGACAGTCACATGTGTTCGAATTTGACGGTTCTAAGAACATGCCAGTTTCCTCACGATGTTTTCCTTCACCGTTTTTCTAGCAGGTGATGAAATAAATTACACAAAGTAAATCACCTGCCTGGGCTTGAACCCGCAGCCTACAGTATGCAAGTCGGGGCATATACCATACCATTACCTTACCAAAACGGAACTAGGGTTGCTAGTAATTAATGTAAACAATACTTCTATTCTTCTTATTATTATTATTAATGACCAATGTGATATTAGAATCATCACATTGTAATATCACATAGAAAAAATTAAGTATGCATATGTAATCAATACTTACCCGGTAGCCTAGGTAGATGGCACATCCTCACCGCCGAATGAGCAATGGCACCTTGAATATGTTATTAGAGGTCGTTTACATAAATTAGATACGAAATTAAAACAAAAAGGCGGAGCGTCAATACGAGACTCGCAGACGTCGGTTCAACGACCTGCTACCGATACGAACGCATAAATGCTTCCAATCGATATTTAAAAAAAACTAGTTTCAGGTCACAGATAGCATCTCAGTCTAGATTTAAATTACGGAATATGTCTAAACAATCAAAAGATTCGCTAGAAATTCGAATGGGAGCTATACTATACTATTGCTAAAGAAAGTTATTTATAATAGACTATCAACCCGCCCCCGCTTCGCCTCGGAAGACTTTATATATAAAAATTCTCCTGTCACAGTGTTAGTTGCTATACTCCTCCAAAACGGCTAAACCGATTTCAATTACATTTTTTTTCATTTTTTTTTTACATTTTTTAAGTTTGTTTGTTACGCTTTCACGCGAAACCTACTCAACCGATCATCATGAAACTTTGTACACATATTCTAAGAGGTATTAGAAGTAACAAAGGATACTTTATATGAAAAAAAATAGTATATAAAAAGCGAAGTATGTTCCTTATATCCTAGACCTATAAACTCCGAAACGGCTGGACAGATTTCGATGAAATTTACAGGGATTGTCCAGATTGGCACGGCGGGTGTTCCTGTGTTTGGTAGGGATCTTATCCGGTACAAACAAACAATCAAATCTGTTCTTTTAAATTATAGTTATTTAACTTTAAAAAAGTTTAATATATAATAAAATAGCCAGGCTGTTCAAAGTGCTGTTAATCCAGCCACACGCAAAATACGCACTAATCCATGACTACGACTTAGTTACGGAAAAGTAGGCCCCTCCCACCAGTACTAGGACATTGTTGATTTCATCAGACAATAAGAAATCATTGTAGACATGACCTTAAGGTCTCCAAGGATTACCGCAAAGATACCGCCCCTCACTGCCTTCATTTCGTGGACATTACTAATCTTGATCCGTACTTTTACATACTTATTGAGGGAAGGTAACCTACGCTGTATGTACATTGAGATTATGGCCACTTCTTTTTTTAAATCTAGCTTTAAAAATTCTGCTAAAGTATGAATTCAATGTCATTACATTCTACAAATATATTATTTTTCGACATGTTCACTTCGGACAAATGATATGGTTTCAACATTCTTCATCAGCCACTCTCCTTATCGCCTACCATACACTATAATATTGAAATACAACTTATTAATATTCAAAGAGTGATACAGTAGCACTTTTATTCTAAAAAAAGGCCGCACGCAACGTATTTCTATGAATTCAAGTAATCAATATTGAGCCAGAATATATAAACTGAACAATATATACCAATCCGCATTAGCATACGTTATGAAAAGAGCACGGAATTCGGAGAAACTTCGATAAGAGAAGGTTTGGGATGTGTTAATAAGTGTGGCGTGTTTATGGACTGACTACTTGCCATGCCTTTTTTGTCATAATATCGAAATCTTATCGCTCCAATGTCTAAAAGAATTGTTATCAATTTTAAAAAGTTAACATTTTTTACACAATTGTCTTTAGTTTGTAGAGTCCATATACCTTTTTCCCACAGTAAGCACTACCAAATATCGACTTTGAGCTGCTTTAGAACTATTGGCACTATATATATATATATATATATATATATATATATATATATACTATACTATACTATACTATAATTGAAAGATTATCGACTCAACAACAACATAAAACTGAAAACCATGGATCTAATCGATTTACTATACGAAAAAAACGCAAGAACAAATAGTAAATGTATTTATGACGTAACATGCAGCGAACGTTGTAATACGTGCGATATATCAATAAAAAGAAAATGGCGACTTTGAAAAGGGTAACATTTGACACAACATGGCAACACGCGCGGCCGGTGAGCTCCGCCCGGCGCAGATAGCGAGAAATAATGCGCCGGCGCACCGCGTGCGGCGTGTGTACAGACGAGCCAACCAAGAACCGTCAGAATTGGCTTAATGTCTTAATGCAGTACACCGCACAATAACTGCCGTATTCTTTTTTTAAAAGAAGGTGTCAAGCGCTTTCGGTTCACCTTATATTGTTCAGTAACTGCTTCCCATGGGCATCAGTAACATGCTAATGAGATATGGAAGCGTTGCCCACCCTTAGTGGATAGAGGAAGGGATGAACAGAAAAAAAGATTTTTCTTTATCAATCCTCTCCCTTGTCAAACCATCTTCTCCTTCCCATCCTTCCACTGTTAAAAAAGGATATTATACCAGACGAAACGCAGAAGCATACTACTTCACTCTTGTCTTCTGTGAGGTCGTGGTATTTCACCGGTCGAGTGGGCCCATACGTGCAACAGATGTTGTTGTTGCTGACTACCACTGTTATGTAACAGTGGTAGCTATTACTGGCTCCTATAATCTGGAATGGTGTCAATCCTCAAAAAAATAACCTGGACAATAAAAACAGAAGAGAATTATAAAGTGTAAATTTAAACACCAGTAATGTAAACCGAACCTGCTTACAATTTCTAATTTCCTTTAAATGTTTTGTATGTATCCCTAAACATGGAAAACCAAATGTATCAAAAAACTGATCACAAAAGTTGTACTTTAAATGTTAATTAACTGTAAATGATAGTATATAAAAGAAATGCAATCGGGACATATAAAGGGGTAATAAATTCTTTCAAAGATCCTGGAAATGGCGTGCACAATATTTCACTTTAAGTTACGTAATCAGAATAACACACGCCACCGTGTCGCGACGAGTGGCACTCGGCATGCGATGCTGGAGCGACTGATTCAAATGTCACACTCCAACGAGTGTTTTATTACCTCTTCTATATGGCCAAGTGAGGTTATGTCGTAGAAACGCGTCAATGTAGCTTACGTCTACTTATTCCCGATTATCCTTTTTCACTTTCAATTTCGAATATTACATGGATGCCGCGTCTCGATGTATTGCTTCTTCATGTATGTTTTTATATAATATTACTAAGCTATGGTTGATGCCTGTATTACATTACCCACCTCTCTAAATCCAATATGAGACAACTACTAAACGACGCCCATACAATTCAACGCATTTTGTATACTCCAATTGAAGAAGTTGCAATTTAATTGACGTGTCGTTCCCAATGCGATCTTCTTTTTCGTTTAATTGTTGAAATTAGTATAAACTGAAACCTTACAAACAGAACAATGCAATTTTTGGTACGTCCAATTGTTTATTCAATATTTATTTTGATAGAATAAAATACAGAGCATTGTAGAATTTGAAATAGGTTTTATATCTATCAACATTCATTTTAGAGTGTTACAAAGTATATTTATTATAATAATCTATGTATAACAAAATGTGTTCTTCCACGCCTATCTACAACTTAATAGCTCTGTGGAGCCCATCCACACGGCCGCGGCGGTGTAAAATGTGACCGTGGGCGTCCAAATAACAAGGTTTTGTCCTCTAAACGACAACTATTGTAACTATATCGCAATATCAGTTGAGATCTGAGTGTCTGTGCGTCTGCCGAAGATCCTCTGAGGGTTACAGCTACGGACACACGGACATTGCGATGAATGTTTTGCTACACTGCGATCAACAAATCAACGAATATTTTACCCACCCATAGTTTGTTTCACATCAAGATAGACTTTTTGTAAACAAGCCAACGTCATTCAACATGGCGGCAATTATACTTCTTATACTTTCAGCGGAGATGTTGCAAATTGTGAGATAAAGTTAATTTATGTTGTATAATATTTAAATAATGTATAAAAGGTTACCTTTGTTTATAAAAATTCCATCTTGATGTGAAAATAACTATAAGAAATGTATAGCAAAAGATTCTTTGCCATTGTATAGAGAAAAAAAACCTTTGACATTATGGATAATGACGACACATGCTACGGTCAAGATTTCAGTTTATATTACGATTGTAGACTAGGGCGTGACAATTTCGTACTGATTCGAAATATTTTAAATAACAAATATATAGCTTAAAAATATAAAACATTCAAAGGTAATTTCTAGCCGTGTATTGCATGTACAACCAGGGGTTGCGGGGAAACAGCTGGCTCGGCACATGTAACGTATTTAAATCCTTATTTAAAGTGTCTGTGTTCTGTGCGAGTGTCGATGCTTTCGCCTCCTCCACATTCCCTATTATAGCGAAAGCTCCTTTAGATTTTATCTGCGTTGTGGAAAATAAACAAGGAACACTTTCAACTCCGAAACATAACACAATAGCGAACCATTCGCTGAGATGGCTCGCAATAAACCCACAATCTATTCGTTTTTTATTACGTCGGTTGAACAACGAACCTAGTGTTGTATGAATGAGCTAGTAAAATATGTCATAAGAAACTCATAACTGTACTGAAGAGATGGAGGCTGATTTCTGGATCTAATTTTCAACGTGGATGATTTATTTTAGTAGTTAAATCGAAATACAACAAACGGTAGCTGTACCATGAATGTTTATTTCTTAGCAAAAAAGGCTACCATAAAATAAAAACATACATGAAAATAATAATAAAGACGTTATTACAGATCATTGTCCATTTTCTTAATAACAATGTTCTTGTAGATAAATAAATAAGCACTCACGCCCGTAACCCAGAGGGTTAGGCAGAGATCATGGATTTCCATTTGGCACGATCACCTCTCTCGCTTCTTCTACATTTATACATCTACGCATACATGCTCGTTGGTTATAGGTGCTCCTTATATCGCCCTTTTTAGTAAACCACTAATCTGATCGATATAAGTTCTCCTAGGCGTCCAACACTTCTCACTCACCACAACCACCGACAAACCTATTTTAGACTAGTGTTAATAATACAACACAGAATTCCTCATTAATAACTATACTTATATGAACATTTAATTTCCTGTTAGATCTTTTAAACATTACATCGTCATTTGTAGCTCGTGGTAGTTTTATAAATAAATTTATTAAAGTAACGTTTAATTGACTAAAAAATTCGGCGGATGAAATCGATCCACGGGTTAATTGAAGAAAAAATTTGTATCGAAAAATGGCGAGACGAGTGGTTGTCAATCTCAAGATCTGTCGATGGCTGAGTGGTATCGAGGATCGTGGGAAATGTAGGCATTGGTCGGAGTGGTCGGGCCGGCGTACGTCAAATGACAAGTAACAGGTTCCCTCCAATCCCGGCCAAGGTGTCGGCGTACGAGCACGCGCCTCACTTCCTCTCAGACATTCCCCCTTCCCCAGCCTTACCCCACCCTCCTTGCCCTTTACCCCGTCAGATGAGTCTCACAACGCCACCATTACAGCCTACTTTTGAATTATGTGAGCCCACAGCGAACTAACAAGGTCCTTTCTAGATACACCGATGTTTGTTAGATCGGAGAAGCGACTATATAAATCGACATTTCAAGCCGCGTCTTGTACACAAGCGATAAAATACTGTTATTGATGTCTGACCGGACCTTGTCAAGTACCAACCTTTAGGTATACATTCTTCAACATTTGAATTATTCGTATTTCATACAAAATCGAATAGTTGTTGTAGTGTAAATAGTTGACAAAAAAACAAAACATCATAAGAACATATATAGACAATAAAATTGAAATGTCTGTATGTAATATCAAAATAAAATTTCCATTTTCAATACGATACTCATAACAAAAATACATTTTTTTTTGTCTATCCGGGTACTCCGGGTAATCTCCAAGACGACTGAACCGATTTGAATGGGACTTTTACTGGCAGATAGGTAATGTTGTAAGGATTCAAGTAAGCTAATTTAATTTAAACAAAATAATTAAAAACCGTTGAAATTGTAAATAAAATTATGCGTCGCTGTATCGAAAGCGCCGCCCGCTACCTGCAAGGCACAAAGGTTGCTTACTAATGTTTTTTTATTTATTTATTTATGTAAAAAAATCGATTTAGAACTTTTATTCTGCGAAGTGATTAACATGTTTTATTTGATTCCACGCGGACGAAGTCGCGGGCAACAGCTAGTAGAAAATAAAGCTCAACAATTATTACTTAATTTGTTTATTTACAAATTGCAACGAAATCGGATTTAATCATTAAACTTTAAATACAAAATTTCACACCATATTTAAATTCCATCGAGATTTTGATTAAGCTATAATGTTTTTATTATCGCATCTCATAGCATTTCTTCAAACTATAATTTACAAAATCATAATTAATTGTCATTCCAAATTGAAGGTTTTTTATTATGTCAATTTATGTTTATTGTGAAGCTTCAATAATATAAGTTTATTGCCAAAAAAAATAATTGAGCAGCAATATTAACGAAGTACACCATCAATTCATCCACCACAACGGTCACGTATCATCAAAAAAATTAAGCAAACCCAACTGGTTTACCTTATCGATTAAGATAAAGTGTACCAAAAGTATTTTACGCTCCAATTCTGTATTTTCGAATAAATACGATCCCTAATTATTAATATACAATATGGTTGCAGTTAATTCGCGGCCCGTTTGAAGTTAAAATATAAAAGTATATATATATCACTTGTGTTAAACGTAAATATAACTTTATTGCGATCCTAAAAGCATCATGAGTCCTCAAAGGACGTATCAACCGGTATCACGCGTTCATTAGTATCGATAAAATTAAATATTATCTTTTCACGAACAAAATTATAACTTAGCGAAGGTCATATCAAGTGATGACGTCGCCTTTTTATAGGTCTGCATTAATTATAAGCTGCATGAGTGTAAAGATGCCCATAAAGTAATCGTAACAACAAAAATGCAATGAGCAATTTTAACGTGTAGTTTGTGGGTGTGCCGTTGTACAAAATAGGGAGCTTAAAGGTTACAATATCATTTTTAACTGTCTAATACGTGATAAATAAATATCAACCCCTAAATATGCATATCCGAATTCAGAGGTCGAACTTCCTTTGAACGTGGAATAAAATCTCATTATTGACTTCGCTCTCACAGTCTAGAGATTGTAATTTATTGGTTAGTTTCATAATTTTGAATTGCACCTTAACATTTAAGAGTGAAGTCGACACCTTAAGACAGGGGCTTTACCCTCCGAAGACAGGAAGCGTCGTTTCGAAACCATCTCGTTTATGCTAACTCTACATCGCGCTTTGTCGACGCCGGCTGACTAACAATACCTCTTAGCTCTTAACTTAACTCCTCAGTTGTGCCGTTAGTAATAAAGTTTTACCATCGCTTTAACTGCGACGCATAGTGAAGTTAAATTTTACCCTTTTGAATATACCCAACTGAGAGTTGCAACGCTGTAATGGTAAGCTTTGTCTCGCCAACAAAAGTGATGCATTCAAGTGAAATACCGTCCTCTTTTACTTGTTCTATGAAACAGAAAATTGATTATCTGCTAAAAGAATTATTACATTTTAACGTTCAAAGTGCAGACACCATGCATTTTTACCTACAATGTCGCGTTGAAATTGCGCTGGGCGGTCGCTGGCTTTGTTACGTTTTATTGCATGTCTCTTTATTATTCAACACTACCCACATATTTCATGTTGCAAATTACAATAACTTTGACACTTGCTCAACATAGTATAACATCTCAGGCTATAAACTATCTGACTTCGTGTAATACCAATTATATAATACTAGTGACCCGCTCCGACTTCACCCGGGTTCCACTAACGTTGATCCGATCTCTACCAAACACAGGAATGTTCCAATCTGGACAATCCCTATAAATTTCATCGAAATCGGTCCAGCCGTTTCGGAGACTAATACTATATTTTTATAAAAAGTGCCATATGTACTTCTAATACCTCCAAGAATATGTGTACAAAGTTTCATGATGAGTAGTTTTCGCGTGAAAGTGAAACGAACAAACTTACATTCACATTTACAATATTAGTAGTTATTTATCAAGTTAGATTCATTTACTTATTTCGATATTATTGATTAGATTAAAGGCTGTATTATTAAGCCATGATTTTAATTGATCAATCTGCATACAGAAGCCTATATAAAGTTGTATTCTATCATTTGAATCCGTTCACAATCCAGCTCCACTTTTCGATGCTTACGTCATAGCTGTAAATTTCATTAAATATCAAAACTTCTGCAGGCCTTAGTTGCTTGTAGAGTTTAAAGCCTTCGTAATTCCACGTTTATTTCATATTGCCATTTAGTATAATCATAAAGTCGACTGCGCCATTACGGGAGGTCCTTTATATTGGGTAAGGTACGGCGACAAGACGCGCCGCGGCGAACTCTGCGGAGTGAATGGCAAAAAAAAGGAAATAAGTATAACGTGGGATCAGTTGATTAGTTTCTAAACTTATTTAATATAACATCATATTATCTTATACCGATTTAAATAGAAAAACAAACAAGAAAATTTTTAAATTATTCCCAAGTATTAGTAATCTTTCACCCAAATCGGGATATATTGAGACTATCGACCCACCCCGGTTTCGCACGGGTTGTTACAACATATAAAATGTCATCGCCTACTTTATAACATGAGGAGAGCACTAAAAAAGGATTTTTAGTGCTCACTTACGAAATAACAAAAATCTCTGCACAAAACTTTAAGTCTCTCGGCCCAGTAGTTTGAGCTATCTTAACATAAAGTAAGGCTTATTAGTAAAACTTTTAGTGTTTGACAATCATAAAACACAAAGCAGTTTCTAAAAATCGAAAACACATCGAAATTTCATCCCGCATGTTCTTGTTCTTGTTGTTCTTCTATGGATGGTGACACCATCGATTAGAATCGATGGTGTCACCATCCCCTCCACATGCGACGATATCGCCACCAAATATTCGCTGATTGTTCGTTTCGATCTCATTTTCGAAATTCAATGCTTTCGGATAATTACTTACTGCAAAGTTCTTCAGTTTTTCGATTAGTAAACATTGAATGTGCCGCCGTTATGTGGGTATGTGAACATTAAATTAAGTATAATCATTCGGTATCATACCGCCGTTTTAACTGTTTTGGTTATTAATTCTGCAAATAAGTATTTAAGGTTTCGATAACGGAATAAAAGATTTAAATAAGCATATTACATAATGGTAGCACAGTTTGGTGGAATAAATTTCGTTGAGAATTTTGAAGAGAACTGAACATGTTTATAATAAAAAAATAACAGAATCTCCTAGGTATGTTATGCAATTTGAAAGTAAATAATAAACACATCATCACTACTATTATTATAAATGCGAATGTAACTCTATCTGTCTGTACGCTTTCATGGCTAAACAACTAAACCGATTTAAATAGAAGTTGGTTATAATAGTTTAGACCTAAAAAATTAAAAATACTGCCCAATTCCACGCGGATGAAGTCGCGGGCACAACTAGTACCCCATAATGCATGTAACAACCCACCGCATCGCTTAACATGTGTCTTCAGAAGCATACTAAGTGCACAAGCTCATTGAGTAAAAAGGTTGGTAAGGTTCCTGCAAAGAACGAGTAATGGGACATACTAACTGTAAAAAATAATTTGACATTGTTCGGTTTTGCTTATTTACTTTTTACGTTTAAATGTCTAATGAAATATCAGTTTGAGATTCAGTTGGAGCGTAGAATAGAAAATGTTATGTTAAAATTGAAGTGCCTAGAACAACAGTTACGGATAAGTGTAAAAAGTCTAAGACAATAGATAATTTTACATTGAGTTGTGTTTCACTAATAGACTTGCTTTTACATTCAAAAGTTATTTTGTTTATTTTATTTTTTATGGAAGAAAGTGGAGAGCGAACAATCGATTCACTTGATATTAAAGTGACCGCTACTCATAGGCATCTTCAACGAGCAAACGAGTTGCAGACGTATTACGCCTTTAATGGGTAGAGGAGATAGACAGACAAAAGGATATTTTCCCCACTCACTATGACGAAAGGATGGGAAAGGTTCTTTCCTTTTTGACTGAAATTGTCCAGCACCTCATTCATCAGACCAAACGCAAAAGCATACTTCACACCCGGAGATGGTTTTAATATGTCCAAAATTTACATCAGAGGTCACAGTATAAATTAACTTTACAGAATGTCCCGTTAAAGTTATTTTGTTGGGAACGTAGTTGTAACAATCAGTCAAGTTTAAAATAATTTAAAAATAAATTCGATTATTTTTATATTAAGTTTAAATGTAACTATCAGGACCGGACAAAGTTCTTATTAGTTGACAATCACACACAAAGATGTTACATACATTTACATATTACATAGATGGAGCATCTGGAGCCCAAAAGTAAAGCCACCTTATGTCGCCAATTGGGGACTTAGTAAATCCCGTTCAGTTATTCGTTTCCCGTCACATGAATTCAAAATTTCCTTGATTTTAATTTAATAAATTGTGCTATGAAACCGTGTGAAAACTAAACTACAGAGAAAGATAAGTGTACAAACATCAAATTTCACAATTAAGTAATTTTTTTTAACAGGCCGCAACAACATTTGTTGTATGAATTGGCCGACTCGACCGGTGAAATACCACGACATCACAGAAAACAGGCGTGAAGTAGAAGTATTCTGCGTTTCGTCTGATGAGTGAGGTTCCCGTGCCTAATTTCAGTTCTCTTCCCCTTCCCACCCATTGTTCATAAGGATTGGATGGGAAGGGGAAGAGGATTGCACGGGGAGGGGGTTAACGGGGAAAAGAAATATACTCTTTCCCGTCCCTTCGTCCTTTTTAAATGTAGATTTTGTATTAAACGACCCATCTTGAGTTAAACATAGATTTTGAAAATAGAATAGCAAAGGTTAATTGTAAGGACACATTATAATAATTTTAATTAATCATTGACCCCGGCGTCACACAACGTGCGAGCCACATAACCGGCGACCTCACGTGCGTAGGTTAACAGCCTATAATAAACTACGCATAGTAGATACAACAATAAACGTGTACTCGAGGCCACTGAGCAACCTAATGCTTAATTTACTACCTCCTAGTACCTAATACGGACCTCTGATTACCGTTTTATGTCATAATTATAACTGTCATGTTACAAAATATCTTTAAAATGACATATAAAAGAAAAACAAAAAAATAATACGTATGTACCGGCGCCAAGAACTTGAGAGGCAGACAGGGAATATGGATGTTCATTCACCACGACCGTGGTACAGCCCTCTCGCTTCTACATCCATACACCTACGTTTACACAGTCGTCGGTTACCAGTACTACTTATATCGCCTTTCTTTATTATGCCACTTATAAAAATGATGATAAAATACAAAAATGTTTTTTTATGACAATCACATTGCCAAACAGAAATAGAAGTCATGGAATGGACTTGCTTTTGCGAAGCTTCTAATAAAGTATGATACTATACACAATGGTATGAGTAACCCGAAAAAAAAACAATCGCATTATAACTTTTTAAGCTTTCGTTTACTAATGTAAGGTTTGTAAGAGACGGGATTCTTACCACGATTAGACTTTTCGAGCTCCCGATATTTCGGCACAATTGCCAAATCAGCCCGTGACCATGGCGCATGCAACTGTGAAATGACGGGAGCTCGAAACGGCTAATCGCGGTAAGAATTCCGTCTGTTAAACCTTATAATCGCATTACCCAAAAAAGGAACTTTATAAAAAGGATACGAAATAACCAATTTAGGTCAGCTTATATAATTATACTTAATATTGAATCTGAATCCAGTTCCAGCTTAACTGGATTATATAACATGATATAATATCTTACCTCCAATAGACTTTAGACTTCCTGGTGTTCGCAATAAAAACACTGATTACATACCTCGAATGAGATACAATGCGTGTACCCATAATTTGGAAGATTTTGAATGGAAGAATAATTTAACACGGACTCGATGCAAATTAACGAATTGTGAGAAGGGAAAATTACTGCTGCTGGAGCGGTCTTCGTTATTTTACAAACAGTAGCCGAAGATTTTCCATCAGGAAAATATATATATCTAGCTAACAGCCGATTTGGATGATCAGAGATGGCTTGTTTGCTTTTTATATTACAAGTGGGAAAACGAGTTGCCAGTCGTCAATATTATAGTGATCACCGACGCCCAGGGACATCACAAATACCAGAGGAACTGCAGACCTTTTGCAACTCTCTATAGAAGGAGTACGCTCGCTTCAATTTTGAATTTCACTCTCACATTTTCAAATTTTTTTATAGTAGAAGGTGGCAAACGAGCACGTGGTTTACCTGATAACAAGTGATCGCTACCCATAAGCATCCGCAACAAGGATTGCAGATGTGTTGCCTACCTTTAATGGACAGAGGCGATAAACAGAAAATGGTTACATCCCTCTTCTATGCACCCCCTCCACCGTCAAGTCCTCTTCCTTTCATAATAAAGGATTGGAAGGGAAAGAGGACCAGAATTGGGCATCCGGCACTTCATTCATCAGACGAAACGCAGAATGATCTACTTCACGCCTGTATTCTGTGTGGTCGTGGTATTCCACCGTTCGAGCCGGCCCATTCGTGAAACAGATGTTGTTGCGGGCTCTACCACTTTTTTTTGTTGTCTATGTCTGTAGGGCATATACTCAGAAGAGTTGTAAAATTTTCTTGGAACATTCGGGTATCGTAAACACTACATGTTATTTGAACGTTATATCTCCATAATAAAGCTAAAAACATAATTCAAGATACAAAAGATTTACAGATCATCAAGTCGGCGGTCTATATAAATCTTCACGAGAGATTTTTATGGTCTTTGCTTAATTTTTTTTCACAGCCGTCGCCCGGAGCATTTTGTGAAGTAAATTCGTATTGTAAAGTATGACATGGCAATTCTCTTACTTCACAGTGGAAGCGAAGCTTACGTACTTCTCTTCGATATCCCTCATCTTTCATACAATCCATACATACTTTCTTCGGTCTTCCTCTACGAGTGAAGCCTTCCACGTTAATCCTTATTAATTTCTTCATTTTATATCCTTCGTACTTACGACAAACTCCCATGAATCATTTATTATATAATATTATTGATTAAAAAATATAAATTATGACTTGTCTATATGCAGTTCGACCTTCCAGTTATCACGACCAGTATGTTTGGTAAATAACACATGTGAAGTGTTAAAGACTGGGCAGTGAATTACCCCAACACTCGAGCCACTCGCAAGCTCCGAGGCACAAACTCAGGTTTGAAGCCTTGAAACAAAGTACCCCGCTCATTTGTAAATGGTCAATTTGCAACTGTGTTGCAGAATTGAGCTCGCAGTCATTAATATTGTTAGTTTGAATATTGGTTTGTGTGAACAAAAATATAGACGTATTATTAAATCAGCGGAACATATTAAATTTTGTTAAATTGCGATCTTAATTTGGTTTTAGATTACTCACGCTGTTATTAATTAAAAAAACACAGAGTTATTTCTATTAACATGATATACCTATTTCGTAAAAGTTTCTTAATTTCCTTTTTTTTTCAAAACAAAATAAATATTCGTTCACGCTCGTAACCCAGAGGGATAGGCAGAGATTATGGATTTCCATTTGGCGCGATCATGGCACACCTCTCTCGCTTCTTCTACATCCAGACATCTACGCATACAAGCTCGTCGGTTACGGGTACTCCTTAAATCGCCCTTCTTTAGTATGTTACTAATCTGATCGATTTAAGTTCTCCTTGGCTACCCCTACCCGACGCTGCCACTCACCTTTGCAACATGAATTTGTTTCATTACTCTCCCTTCATTCATCCTGTCAACATGTTCAATTTAAAAAAACTTATATCAATACTAACTGCCTTTTTAAAACGTCGCGTTGTACAGAAAATTGCACAGAAATGACTTCAAATGGATTGTTTGTTGTAAAAAATTATTATCAATGATTGCGTTTTTTTGTTACGCGAGCAAAATCCGTCGGCGTCGCATTCCGCGCTCGGAGATATACACTAAAGATTGTCACATCGACGGGGTTCCAATAAATTGGGGCCACGAAACATATCAACTATGATCTATTTTGCGTTGTAAGATATAAAGTCAAAGTAAAAAAAAATATAGCGTTTACTTTGATTTTTAATATATAGCAAATGAGACAGCATGCTGCTGAACTATGATAATTGTAGCCTAAAACAAAATAAAATTGTTTTAGAAAATACTGTGCATAGTTATTAATAATTAATAAAAATACAATTATTAAAAATTAACCGTAATTAAGAAATTAAATCAATCATTATTATTTGATCCTTTACATAAAATAACCAAGTTGAATTTTTCAAAGTAAATTACGATATGATAAGCGAATGAACGCTTGTAGCGTTTATAACACCTTCTACTCAATGAGTAAGGAAAGACGAAATAATTATTAGCTTTTAACGTTCCATACAGCGGATACAGGAGCGATAGTGGCGAACGAATCGACACGCGAATTTCGGAGCCCCATATTAAATGCAACTTACCTTATAATGCACTATCTTCACGACGATTGCGCTAATTGGTACGAATGCGTTCAGAATCACACGCACAAGTACATGTTCCATGTATTTGTGGTCAGTGACATGGGCAACGAGGATAACTGGACATTAATAATTGAGAGATTGATAAGTATATTTTTTTTCACCCAACATCACGTAAAATCAAGTGTACTATTAATGGAATATAAAAAAGGACTTATTAATGTAACAAAATCGCCAGAAACCCGGGAAGTCATTTAACTAATCTTAGTGATTGTCAAATGTACTTTATTTAATTTTATTATTGTATTTATTTATTATATTCTTTTTGGTCCGCCAGATTTAAATCCGTGAACTGAAAAATGTGGGCTGACAATAGGGTAGGATTTTAGGAAAGACTAACCCATCCCCATTTAATGATTGACTTCTTTGAACCATTTGGGTGGAAATCGTGCTAAATCGAAACATCAAACATTGTTTAAAGGGTATCACTAAGAAATTAAACAGAACATGATCAAATTTAATGGAACCCATAAACTAAAGCAAACAAAAGACTTAACACCTTTACAGTTCATAATCAGTTTGATAATACGTACGAAAAACAACCCCTTGTTTAATTAGGCTTGCGATAATTATACCTTCAGGATTTTAGCAACAATTAAATCATTTTGAACACCACAGACCACCCATCCCTCGTGTCTGTACTTTTGCGGACCTATTCTTAGAACTGCCAGAAACAAAGGGCTCTTAACGCCACGGGCTAATGTTAGAATGTATAATTTGTGGTTCACCGAAACGCTCCAGCGGCTTAATTATATATGCAGATGCAAATATGTTGCACAATGCCATATTAAAACTTCGAGCGCGCGTCATTGACTCCGCACTTGCTATGTACTCGAAGTCACCTCACCGACGTATAACTTTATTACCGCCTTAACTGATGAAACATACAATGTTCAATACAACACAGCCTCATATCGAATAGTATTTGGAAATAGTACTGGAAATTTTTGTAATATGACTTAGACTATAGTACAATAACGTAGACTTATAGGTAACATGTGTCAAAAAGTTGCTACTGTTAATGTCTACATTACCATGGCAACCGATATTGTAAATTAAGGTTTTATTCTTGGAAACCGTTGTATTTTCTGGATAAAATTTAGTACCCCATGTTATTTTCTTTCCCCCTGACAATGTGTTGTGTCTAGTAATCGATAATTATTAATTAATATTGCGTCATGATGCGGTCGAAAGATGGTATTCGCCATATTACATTCGAGATACCCGCGTCTTAATTTGACAAAAAATACTAACGATATATGTTATGAGGGTACCATCGTTATAACGGTAGGTATGGTAACACCAACCATCAAGAATTGGGCAACATTGTAACTCTGTTCAGTTGAACGGTAGCAATATTCAGAGACGATATTCCAAGCATGGAGGAGGACCTCGCTTTGAAATCTTACGGCGTGATATCGATGTTATGTGGTAACGTTATACCGATCCATCAGAACGACAATGCTTTCGTAGTAATCGATCCATCAATCGGGATCGATTAGGTCGCACTCTTTGTGACGTTAACATTGATAGAGTAAGTAGGTAATGATAATTTCTACCTAATGAATGAAGAGAGAATAACGAAACAGATTTATGTTGCAAAAGTGAGTGGTAGTGTTGGTAGGGGACGCCCTAGGAGAACTTATATCGATCAGATTAGTGGCTTTTTAAAAAGGGCGATGTAAGGAGCACCAGTACGCTACTAGCATATATGCGTCGATGTATAAATGTAGAAGAAGCGAGAGAGGTGTGCCAGAATCGCGCCAAATAGAAAGCATATTTATTTAATTTCTATCGGTATTTGTTGTTAAGGGCTTAAGAATCTTCAGCATTAAAATCAAGTAACGAAAAATTCGAAGGTCACGGTAAATTGGCAGTATTTGGATAACTATTTCCTACATTCGATCGCCTTCAACGACCACAACCGACCACCATATTCATACGCGAGAGTGCAATGGTAAAGCATTAGATAGATTTTGAATCGGAGATATGTTCGACTTATGAAAGAAAAAGATGTCTTACTAAAACGTGTACACGGTTTGCGGCGCATAAATAGTACAATCTGTTCCACATCTATACGAAATGCACAACACTGGTCAGTTAAAAGGTCACGATCTTACTTTTATGCTTAATTGTTTTTAATTAAACCTCTTTTCTTGACTGTAAATTAATATTTCTTTACGTTCATAAAAGATGTCCGATAGAAGCATCGCAACACCACAGCACCGAGAATCATTGAAACGAAAAAAAGTTAATGCAAGTCCTTCTACGCCAAGTTATTAAGTCAAAAGTGGAAGCGGAAAGAATGCTTATAAAATGTTTTGATATAAGTGCAATCCTTTGTATACCGTACGATAGGCGACACAAGGTTAGTAAACATATTTTAACTTTATTACTAAACTAGTGACCCGCCCCGGCTTCGCCCGGATACTACTAATTATTTTGATCCGATCGCTACCAAACACAGGAATGGGCCAATCTGGATACTCCCTGTAAATTTCATCGAAATCGGTCCAACAGTTTCGGACTCTATAGGTCTATAAGGAACATACATGTTTCGCTTTTTATATACTATTTTTTTCATAAAAATTATCCTATGTTACGTCTAATGCCTCTAATATGTGTACAAGGTTTCATGATGATCGGTTGAGTAATTTTTGCGTGAAAACGTAACAAACAAACTTACATTCACATTTATAATATTAGTAGGGATTGAATGGTACGTATTACTGTGCTTGTCTTTATGTAAATATCATTTTCGCATTCTCTGTGCATTGGAAAATAAAAAGAATAGATTTTGATTATAAGTTTATATGAAAGGGATATAAATCTAAATAATTGAAGCCAACAACGTCAGTACTGGTCTCAGCCTTTGACTTGAGACAGTAAGGCAGACCGCAGACTGTTCAGCCACGATACACCGCAGAGCATTCGAAATAATACCGTCCAATTGCTCGTCGCACCACAAATAGCCTCCGAAATTGTTTCTCGAAGCCGTACATTGTTGCCTTAATTTGAAAACGAATAAATACCTTTTGTCTTAACGAATACTTTTTATCTTTTATCGGAATACCAAGTAACATTTATATATAGCATACGAACAAAACATATTGTACTTAAATTATCCTTTGGGGAAAGAGTTCATAGTGTTAATAAAAAGTAGATAAACATTGCTGAAAAGTATTTTTTTGTATTTAAAACGTGTTCTATATTCAAACAAATGTAAGACAATTTACAATAAACAAATTAAAAACTCTTTAAAGTAAAGTAGGAAGTAGTCGATTTTCCCTACTGTTGTCGTTCACATATCCGGTTTGCCGGAAATGTATGAGTACAGTACTGAAACGTAAAGTTGCGTAGTTGACCTTAGACGGCAAGAGTCTTTACAAGCAGTTGTCAAAGGAAGGAGACTCAGTTTTAGTCCTGTCAACGGTCGTGACAACACCTCTTGAGGCCCGAGCCTTGTCTGATTTTTATAAGTAGTCGTATATAGTGTGGACAGTATATTATATAGTGAGAATATTAGGCTACAACCTCTGCGAAATATAACTACTTTCCTTCAACTTTCGATAATTTACATAGAAATCATCGAAGTTCATGACATGTTCTTTAAAAAACTGCGTCAATGAAGTAAATACAACACGCTCTTTCAACACGTCGTTCAGCCCTGTGGCCAATTAAAATTAACTAGTGTTGCACCAATTAGCATTGTATCGATTGAAAAATAACGATTCGTGTACAAGACATAAATACTGTTCGACTACCATGAAGGTATTACTAATTTTCCCTTTTAAATCCATCCCGATGGTGTCGGGTTACCGGTTCGTAAAAAAAAACAAGAATCAGCGATCGGCAATTACTATATACGTAATGTGAAACTGGATAAAACGATGCCTCCTCGGGTAAAACAGACGCTTAGATATTTTATTTAACCTTGAACTTATATAGATAAATGGGAGTTATAGACCCGGGGAGTTCATTCAATCTGCTTATCCGAATTAATACCGGTAACCTGTTATCTCACCGCACTTCATGCTCGAGTTTACGATTGGGATCTTTAATTTAATGTTTAAAAAGTCATATTTTCAGTAATTTTTAGTTGATTAACTTCTATAGACCCGTTTGGTGTGGTATCAAATTACGGTTGTTGCCGGAGCGCATGTTCGCCGAAAATGCGATGCGTATTACAATCCGCCACATGCCCCGACAGGAATTTTAATATGTTATAAAAATTGCTGGATGTATGGTATTATACATTAAAAAATAAAATCTATTAATTTAATTAATTTATTATTTAAGCAAATTATAACGAAAATATAAAATCTTGTGTCCAATATAACAGTCCTCACGACATTTGACTATCTTGGCAATTTCGTAACCTATACAATATAGACTACATTGTAACTGTGCCGACCCCATATGAGTGGAAGGGCTAGGAGATGAAGATGATTTATAATCTGTATCAATATATGTGTATTGTTTCGGTTTTTTCGTTTTAGGAATATTTTGCGTTTGAGTTGAGTTGAAATGAACCTTATGATGTTAAGAATTCAGTTCATAATCGTACGTCTTACAGTGACGCCACAGTCTAATTAAAGTGGGAGCGAGAAGACAATCAATATCGTTTTTTTTTCTCATTAGCAAATACGAGAGAACATGTTTGTAATAGGCCAAAACCAGGTCACGGTGGCAGGTTGTGCAATTATAAATCAATCGATTCATTATAAGGAGGCGTTCGTATTCTGACATACGTTGGGCCGTCCCGATATATCGATGAATTTGGAGGCGGGGCCGGACGTATCGACATTCTAATCTAGATCACTAATTGCACAACACTATGTTCAGTATAATATGGCCGATATTATTAAAACAAGTTAATTTACCTATACAGTTTTTATTGCGGTTAATTTAAACATACTGGACATATAAATTTAAATTGTTTTAAGACAGTAGATGAAGCGACGAACATTTCACAGGATAGTGAAGTATTAGGCTTGCATATTTCATATTTGAACCTAAATAGAAATTTCAGTTCACGTGGTTAAACAAAAACTTCCATGAGCACACCTTTACAGACAATTATATCTCTAAATCTTATAGATTCTTTATCAAAATTCTGATAACCGAAGAGAAAACAAACTGAAGACAGCGTTATACATAATTATAAGGAAATATGAAAATACCTTTCCATTATGCCAAATACCACTGACTCCGGTACTATATTTAACACCCTTTAGGTACAAACCCTATTTGTATTCCAAATGTCTTACGTCGTTGTTCATAGAGAAATGCGAGTAAAAAAATTAAAGATATATCGATAAATATAATCCTAGCATACGTGGCCACATTCATGCCTAAGACGTGACAAACTCGTTCCGCTAACGAGAATTTTAAAAACGCACAATATTGTTGTACAGGTATCGTATTAAAATATTCATACAACATTAAAAGTAACGACATGGTTCTGACTTGACGTACACTAGATCTATTGATCTTGATCCATTGGCAGATACGACTCACACCTACTCGTTGACGGCTGTTCTTGATACTATTTACGGATTCTGTGACTTTTAGTAATTAAACTCCGATGGATACTTGTTCTTGGTTCTGTTATTGGCTATGGAATAAATTAAACGATCCCAAGCTATGAAAAACTTATGCTATGAACTCTATTTTACAATTGAAATGTTTTAGTTACGAGAAATTGAGACATCAGCCGTTTTTTTAAAACGTTTCCCCACTGTAGGTTCGCAGGCGTCCTCTCCGAGAGATGGAAGGGGCCGTAATCCACCACGCGGTCTCAGTGCTGTTGGTGGATGTCACTTGTGTTCGAATTTGATGGCACTAAGATATTCAGGTTTCCTCACGATGTTTCTTGTCATTTATGAAGCACTGGTCATGAAATAACTAAATCTCCGACACCTCACTCATCAGACGAAACGCAGAATACTTCTACTTCACCCCTGTTTTCTGTAAGGACGTGGTATTTCACCGGTCGAGCCTAGTACTAGCTCGAGCAGTGTAAAAATATGACAAATGCAAAGCAATAATATATCCATCCTAATAATATATATATATCCTAATGGTTTAAGAAACTGCGAAACGTTGGGTAATGTCTGGAATTCGCCCATTCTATTTAAACGAGTCTTATATCCTAGCTGAGTCTTGGCGGGTTTTTTTTGGATTGCTTACGTTAAATGAAATAAGTAAAACTGGCATGTTACTTTCTTTAAACCAAGCTTTTTCTATTCGTGTCAAAGGATTTATATCTTTAGAAGCGAAAGCATCAGCTTTAGTTAGACAACAAATCTCAACAATCTAACACCTACACGAACACCCTCCTTTGCGAGTAATCGAGTTAAAAATGTCGTGAAACCTGTTGTGTAGTGCGGAACGGTTCAAAACGAGATCCTACCATGTTATGTCTAGTTCTAATCGCTCAGTTAAGACGCCCACCGGCTGCATCGCTCGCGGAAGACAGACGGCTCGCTTGAAACGAATTAACGGCTGTCCTGACTACTGCAATGTATAAAACATTCGCTGCGTCTACACTTCAAACACTTCTACTGGATATGCCGTCCTGGGAGGTGGCTAATAGTGAAACTGCTTATGAAAAAAAGACACAACTAGAAAGAACATTAAAAATACTAAGCATCTGTACTTTAGAACGGTTACTATTATCAAAATATCGATCGGAAGGGGGAGAGGAGTATACGATACCTGTCTGTTCCCTCCTCTATCCATTAAAGTTAAGCAACGCATCTTCAACTCATTAGCTTGTTGCTTATGGATAGCGGTAACTTAATATCAGGCGATCCGCTTGCTCGTTTGCTACCTTCTACCACAAAAAAATATCTAGTCATATATCAAATATGAATTACATCTAAGTTGTAATGCATCAGGGGTTTTAAGTTTGATTCCGAGGCGAAGCAAGAACCAATACTTTTGAGGCAAAAAAAACAACTCATATGCGGCGCGGCATAACCGATTAAAACCGTCGAGAGCTTTATTTTTATTAGAATAATACAGAATAAAAAAAATCAATTCAGAGATTCTGAAGAAAAAATACCTATATTGATTTAGATAAGATTTAGGTGAACATTAAAAATAGTCTTGGCAACGGCGGTGCGGCCGGGACGCGGTCTAGCGCCGACTTATCAATAATTCATATCTACCAATACGTGCGAAGACTCGATATTAACACCTCGACAGCTTAGACAAACAAACAAACACACAGAGATTTTATTATTCACACCGCGTCTCGGGGGACAGAGACGCATTTTTGTTATGGTCTTCGTTGTATTAAAGAAAAGACATCAACGCGTTTGGCCATTTATTAAGGAGCTGTTATGAGTTACAATGAATGGGGAAACGTCGAGCGGCATTTAAGGAATTCAAATAAAAATCTACCTATAAAAGTTAATAAGAAACGTAACTTGAATAAGTTTTTACTTTGAGCTTAGGCAAAGTAACCGCGAGTATGAATGACTTTTTTTGTGAATGACTACATCTACTTTAAATTCAAGCAACAAGTTAAACATAAAACTATGCATGTAACGTATTTATTTTAGATATAAATGCTATTAAGCTGAACACGAATATACTACTCGAAAATAAAGCTTGGACATTATTTTTTGTAGCGGTAAAATTTCAGTCACTGTCTAAGTGATTCCGTCGTAGTCTCAGTCAGTCGGTCAGGGTTCGAATCTCTCTGTCACATTTTTGTTGTTTTCTAAAAGTGTTATGGAGTTTGATTTTATATGTTGATTTTCACACACATTAACCACGGCCTATCATTTCTGAAGCAACTAAAATATTCAAATCCTAACTAATATTATAAATACGAATGTCAGTTTGTTTGTTTGTAACTCTTTAACTTACTTAATGATTCAATCATCACCATGATATTTTCCATGCATATTGTCTCGAAAATGAAACTGTTCCCGAGTTACATAAAACCATCGTTTATATATCAAAAATATCGGTTGCCATGGTAACTAATACGTGCGAAGCCACGGGCAACTAATGCTTCGACTGTTTAATTTTTTTATTACCCCAATTCCATTTATCAAACATCGATAATGGAATGTAACATATTAAAATACAAAGCAAACGACACATGAAAATAATAGATGCATTATTTTTTTAAGTTCCCACCTTTGCAAAGAGGATCTTCTTACATCGGTCAACATTAGGCAGGAACGCACGACGGCTAATATTAAAGCTGTGTGCACAAGTGTTTGATGTGTACATAAGGGCCGGTACAGAAGAATAGAGACGCGGTAAACAAAACAAACGAATGGAACAGCGGTATGTAACAATGACATAAGCATTAAAATACCATAAAATCAAATGCGTTTCGAATCTTCTATCTGTAAAATTTAACGTAGGTCGATTTTAATAACAATATTATGAACATAGCTGCAGCTTTGTTTTAAGTATTTGAATTACTAGACTAGATAGCGATGAACTAAACGAAATAAATATGCGCATGCGCCCGTAACTCAGAGGGGTAGGCAGAGATCACGGATTTCCAATTGGCGCGATCCTGGCACACCTCTCTCGCTTCTTCTACATCTACGCATACATGCTGGTCGGTTATGGGTACTCCTTATATCGCCCTTCTTAAGTTCTATAAGTTCTCCTTGGACGTCCCCTAATAACACTGCTTAATGAACTAATAATACCTTGCGAATAACGACTGAAATTTACGTAATTGTAAGAGATGGAAGTGTGAGTAATGTTAAAAAATAACAAGAGAAAGAAATGACATTAAATTGAATCGAAAATGTTTTGGGATATTCATTCTATATTAATTCTAGACTTAACTTATTTATTACACATTCGACCGATCATTATAAAATCACGGGACCTCGACAGCAATTACAACGCTGGGTCGTCAAATAGCTCAGTCCCCTGGTGACTATGAGTGCTAGAAAGTACTAGAAAGTACTCGAAACGTTGAGAATATGGTGAAAATAAACGCGATAAAATCCCTACAATTTGTTGTATTAAATAAATAATTCAAAAATATGTTTAATTACCTATCGCAGCCCTAAGCCGTTATGCTCGTTGGTTTAATATTTGTATTATTTTTGTAAAATAAAATGCTATGTAAATGTATATGGATGTTTCCTACAGACTCCGAAACAGCTGGACATATTTCGATTGAATTTTCAGGAATGACCTAGTACTCAATAGGCCGTTCATAAAAACGAAACGAATAAACGAATCCAAGGCATGTCACTAGTTTAATATTAAAGCTTGACTAACAACTCGTGAACAGCTTAAAGAGTAAGAAACATGAGCGTTGAAACAATTTAAAATCGAAACATATACAATTAGCATATTAACAATTCAATATTAATGCAACCGAGCACCGGCGTACTAAGTCCAGACGACATAAGTTCCCACACATTGCGAAACCGTTACTGCACGCGAACAGAATTTATTAACAATACTCACCCCCCTTCGGCAGGCCGCAATGGAATGTTATAAGTAAATTGTCCATGGATATCTGTGCGCTCTTACCTGAGAACAAAAAAGAAATATTTTTAACTATCAATTCTCGGAAGTGAAGTCTATTTGTACATTTGATATATTACAATGTTTTATAGACCGCTAGTGATCCTCCGACTTCGCCCGTGGCCTTTTCGGTGTCTATAGGGAAAATCGCTTTTTATATACGTAGATATACACCTGTAAAAACCAAACAAAGATATCCCACGCTAACCGCACATCTGGAATGAAAAGTAATGTGCTATTCCAGACTGTAATCTATCTATATACCAAATTTCATCCAGATCCCTTCAGCCGTTTTTGCGTGAAACAGTAACAAACATCCATACGTACAAACTTTCGCATTTATAATATTATTAAGTATTAGGGTTTTCTTAGAAATCCATACCGTACACATAGAAAGAGGTAATGTAGTAGAAATTAGTAGGGAAAAATAAATTTATAGAGACGATAACACGGTGGTTAGCCGTCCGACTTGCGATTTGACGGGTGAGGGGTTCTAGCACCCCTAGCACATTAGTGACGTCATAGGTCAAATGATAGGAGAACTACTCTCTCTCTCTCTAACTCTAGGTGGATAATATTAGATATTACTACAAATATTTTAATAGAGTAAAAGTCGTCTGATGGTTGGAGGGCAATGGAGAGAACAATGTTCGGAATTTCTTTGCAAGTTCGCATCGGAAGTGATACGATCCGCAGTAGAACCAAGGCAACCGACATTGCCCGAAGAATTGTAAACTTTAGGAGGCCACACGGCCACATTGCTAGCAGAACGGATGACTGGTGGGGTCGAAAGGTTCTGGAATGGCGACCGCGAATAGGGTGACGAACGTAGGTAGGCCTCCCACAAGGTGGAAAGTGGATCTGGTCAAGGTTGCGATAGTCCACTGGAAGGGAACTGAACTTTGTGGATGACCATTGGCTGAAACGACGAATAAGGAAGCTCTCGTGGACTAAACTTCATTGGATATGTTTGTATTAAAATAATTAAATGTCATTAAAAATCGTGTTATCATGATTTATGCAAATCTATATTACATTTATCGATAAATCTTGCTTTGGTAAATAGACTTGCTAAGTCGGCTCTAGTTAGTTTGTTTTGGAATGTAGGCCGTTTAACTTGTTCACTTTACATTCCGTCAGACATTACAATTTTAAAGTAAATCGTAATTGACAATATTGCCTATTAAGATAAATCAATTCAAATTTTAAAAAAGTTAGAGTTAAAAATGCCAATAACCGCTGAAATTACGTTTTTCTAAAAAACACCGCGAAGAAAACTTTTCGTATTCAGTGTGCACGACGTACAAACTGCTGTACTTAAAGGGGGTTTCCCCTATTTAAAACGATATCTCCATTTATTTGGTATGTTCATTCATTGCATTTATTTATTACACCGCTGTAGTTCCGTTACAAGGTTTATATGGGAACAATTGAAGCTTTCAATTCGCAAGATGTATACAATTTAACTGTACACAGCTCGGTGCCTGCCTGCAAGCGCTTAAATCATCTAGGCATCATCAAATTCCTAAATCCTCTCATAACCTCAGCGCAGACAAGGAGAGCGCAGCGCACACGAACCGAGATGAACGTGTATGATAAATTCAACAGATAGAGTTTACTGGGAACTGCAATATTGCGCGTGGTACAAAGCATAGACTTAAGCGGCACTTACATATACTTTACGATTATTTTCATTCACGCAGCAACTCTTAAACCCGTCTGATCGGCAAAGACCATAATTACTAGGTAATGCTACTTTTATTGAATATAATTACAAAGCCTAGGCTTCAAGCTGGTTTTAGATTAATGGAAAAAGATGAGAAACTTAATAGAGGCTACATACATATGTTTCTGCCTCACAGGTGTCAATTATCCATTTAATTATTTTATGAAAAGAAATCACGGTTCCAAATTATACTTACGAACGTACGTACTTAAAACTCGCTGGCTTCTATAACTTGGGCCACAGTAAATCATTGTTTTAATAATAACAATATTTTACTACGACGACACGACATCCTGAATGCCTTTTTTGTGGTAGACTCGTAAGTTCCAAGTTGGCCTGTACGTGTTTACGTCCTCACCATACGTGGGATGATTTTTTGATTTCTTGAAAATATAACTTAAAAATCCTACATTTTATTTATCGAGCTACGTGTTAAGTTAGCTCGGGTTAAGTACGAATATGTTGTTAGTCATAAATTTAAAAAATTCACCCTAAGTTTTTTAATATTATAACATTTAGCAGAATAACCGTGAGTATTCCACTGGCGTAAAATCGTTTATCGAAAATAACTTTCTTTCAATCTTTCTCTTTGAAAAAACTGAAAAGACAGTGGAAACCCACAGTTTGATAACAAATCTCTTAATTGATGTTTTTAGCAAAACTTTACTGTACCTGTTTATTATATTTTTGGAAAAACCTATACAGTATGGACAATCATACTGTATCGAACCCACATGAGTGGAAAAGGGAAAGATGGTTGTACTTTATTTCAATGGGCAAATTTGAACTCTGTAAATAGTTTATTGGAATCATCAAAATTAAACATAAACGTAATGATGATTCCATATTTAATATGTAAAAAGTGTACTATTTGTACTGTTTATATAGCTCAACCCTTTACTACCTTAAATAACCTTATTCTATATAACTATATTTCTCATTCAGTTCAGCACACGAAGTGCCGGTTCGTTTGTGTTATTTTTTTAATTACATGAAAAGCGGCAAAATAATTTGTTCTTTGTTCTTCTAAAATTTGTTAAGCAACGCTTTCTCAATCCAAAATGGATAGGCTTGAAACAGTTTTTATTGTGTGCCCGTATCGGCCGGGATGGCCGGTTAGAGCCCGCGAGGCGCTAATGGCGGAGCAAACACCGCCCGCTACCGAACCAGCGGTCTCTTGGCGCTCTGCCTATGTTTTATTTACGTATTGTCAACTACTTTTTAATGATTCAAAGTTTCAATGGATGTATTTTGAAATTTATTTATTTCATAAGAACACAGTTATAATATATTTTTTCCGATTTTCATCGTAGTACACCTGACTGACCTAAGAAACAAATACCGTAATGATGTTGACTAAAAATTAAAATGACCAATTAATATTGATGGCGTTTCTGACTAGCCAACACTCTTAAGGAACTTAGGTGATTTTTCATTTCACTTACTAATTCTACGCAAAGTAATAAAGGCTAAAAGGAGGAAACTACTGGAATCCAACTGAAATTGAAACCATATGAGCACCGTTCATGTATTACGATCTCAAACTGTATCGTATATATTGAAAATTAACATTGGTCCTGTAACAAATTAACTTTCTAAACCAACAAAGAAGCTCAAATTCCCCGATAAAGCAACGCCACAATCTAAGCACAAAGTAAAAGACAATCCATTGGGAGCTATCGGCCGACGAATGCCACCGAAAATTAGTAACAGATAAGACAGAGCCCCACAATACAAAAAGCTTTTACCTCGCCGTATTAAATCCAAACCCTCACACGACTCCTAAATCTGGCCTATTATCTTGCACCTCATAACAGTGTAAATGAGCAGGGCAAGCCTTCGCCCCCGTCATTTTTATATTGTTTACCTTGAGGCTAGCACGAGGTCCAAGGAAGCAATTAACACTTGGAATTCGAACGTTTACCGGATTTTTTGAATCACCCAACTTTTAAAGAAATTAAATAAAATCGGTAGAGACAATACTATTTCATTTTTAAATATGTACTAAAGTTGTATGCAAAATACAGATTTTGTTTAAGTTCGTCATTTAATGAATTGAATTGAAACAAAACCAATATTGCCTAAGATTTAAAAAACATACATAAATAAACAGTGTTTTTAAATGTATAGCAATAAGCATATAACACTGCCATATTACCACCAGGAGATGGTAATATGGCAGTGGCCAATGCTATGAAAAAGAACCCTAACATTAAGTTTACCAAGTACTATGAAATACACAATCCTGCCCTCCACTCATGTGCTGGTCATTTTAGCTAACGATGACGTCATATTAGACTACAATTTCCATAATTAACGACGCCCTTAAAATTGTAATGCAGACGGCAGACATAGACGCGGTATTGATCCCTTTTCTGATACATTCTCCTTTATTGAGAGCTACCACTAATATAAATTTGATATCTTCTATTACTATAAGGCATATCCCATTATCAATAGTCCGGTCTGATCCAATGGCTATTCCGAAAACGAATATAAAATGTCGTTAGCCCCAAAAGAAATTGCTGTGGCGACTCTGACAATGGTGACTCTTGTTCTCCCTTGGTCTTTGGCTTTAGCTCTGTCAGTAAGGTAATCCCTTCGGTCCAAATTAACTCAACTAAAATATTAAAAAAACAACTTTGAGAGTTAACTTTCATATTCTTTAGGACACTAAGTCGTATGGTTTCCAAAATATATATATTTTTAATTTTAATTTTTGTTCCTTAATTAACTTACTCTAACTCCTCCGCAAAATATATACAGTAAAATGGTTTATCTTCTTAAGATATCTATCTTAGGAAAGTTCAATACTAAACTTTGCCAAGAGCTCCAAATCGAGGGAGGTGTTAAGCCCACTCTCCAGTTCCCCCGAATACTCAGGCATCCAGCGGGCGCAGGGCACCGCGCATGCGTCACGCGACTCACGCGAGGCAGCGACGAGAAGAATTCCACCGCCCGAATTTGACTCGTCGGCTCGCGGCCGCCTGTCCACGCCATCTGGCACGCAGGGATGTCGAATATCGATATCGATAACTAACTTTATTACAAAGTAAACATCGACAAAACTTTATTAATGATTTCTAATACTTCTTATTGGAATATAATTAATAAATCATAATAAGAGACGAGATATGTTTAACATTCACCGATATCGTACGAATGTTGGCAAAAATACACCTTTGAACAGAATCGCATGTAAATGTAATGAAATGCTGCATAAAATACCGCAGATAGACATTTTTTCCAATTCTGCAACTATATTTTATAAAAAATTAGCCGTGGTTGTTTGTTATAACCCAGATTAATTTACATTTATGTTATGCACTATAGTTATTAACAAATTTAATGATTGTATTGTTCAAACATAGTCCTAACTACTCACTTAATACTTATTACGTTACTAATTAGTCACACAGTTTTGTTTTGTATCTTTTTGCCATCTTTGATTTCTGTAAGTGTTATTACTCCCTAAAATTAAGTGTGTGTCATAAGATAAGTATAATTTCATATTTTGGTGGCAAGCCAAATTAAATAAATAAATAAATAATGCATAAATCAGAGCAAAAATAATAATTGAAAATAATAGGGTACTTCATGACGATCTTATAGATTCGAAAGATTGATATGCAAAATGCTTATTTGAATTTAGAACGGTTTCGGCGAACTATTTCATTTAATTTTATTTTACAATTCGATTTCAGATTTTATTGCTAAGACAAGGGTAGTAGCGGTATAAGGGTAATTTTCACTGTTTATTTTGAACTATTGTGGCAACTTTCCACCTGTTTTCCTTCTATTGGCAGCCCTTATGCTTGTGTTTTTTTATTTATCTTAATACTATATTCGAGCAACTAAGCAGATGTGTTATAAATATATACAGGCACTTGACAAACATATTTGATAAATAATATGGTTGAGCAAAGAGCAAAGCAATTTATCCATGTATAGGTAGACTAAAATATTAAGCATAATTCACTCTATCCTTGATTAAATTATGGTTGTTAGCATTTTTTCTGCTAAAAACAAAGACTTTAAATTTTTTACTGTAACAATCATGTGCGGATTATTTAATAATAAATGTATCATATTTTTTCTGTATATCTCTAAGTAAAGGGTAAGGTAAGTTAAGGGCGAGGTAAATTATCGACAGAAGACCGTTAAGCACTATTAAAAAGCGCGGCAACATCGCCACAGTTCTTCCCACTTGCTCGCGCATCACTACAACGTCCGTCCCTCTCACCCACTGACTACCTTATTTAAATAAGAGTGAGTGCAGTTGATGGTTGTAGGAATGTTTGACGTCCGAATTTCAACTCTATTACCATAACAACAAGGTACAATGAAGTAGTGTGGGTAGAAAAAAAAACAGAAAAAGGTTGTGAAGGCAGGTTAACCCGCTTGCTGACGCTCTCGGAGGAAAGCACTCAAGTTAGATTTAGTTTTAACCGGAAACAGCGGTCCCGATTTTTGATTGTTTCAAGGCGTGACCTTGCTCCGGACCACAGACTATTCTATAAGAACCTGATTTTAAATTATGTTATGTGATATAACTAATAGAGAGAGTGTAGCTTGTTCAATGTAAATTACAGTAAAAATAAACACTCTATGGTGGATTATTTTAATCATTCCATCACACAATATCTGAATTAATATGGCAAAGGATACCAGGGGATCAAAACTCTACGGCAATAGACACCAGGATAACATCAAGCTTAATAAAAGATTTTTCTTTTAGGATCTTAAATAACTTTTGTGAAAGCTTTACTAATAACAATTAGTTCTTTGTACATTAATGTATAATATATATAAGTTTTACCCTTTTTACCCGCTTATGTATCCAACCTTGTTTATATTCAGAGGCATGATACATAACGCCAACATATTAGAGTTAGTGTGTTTTAGTGTACCGGACAGATATGTGTGGCGGCGACGTCGGCCTCAGCTGCTGGCAGTACCTCGCGGCCGCACTAACCTGGTGAATGAGGCGCCCCTGTCGCGAGCGCTTCGCACTCTTAACCGTGTATCAGAGGACATAGGCATATTTAACTGTACACTGAGTGAATTCACAAGGATAACTTTAAATATCTTATGTTACAGAATGTAAGACATACTATCTGTCGATTTAGGTATCTATTTCCTGTAATGGTAGTTCTAAGTTCTTGGCATAAATAAATAAAAAAGTATTTGTCCACAGCATAAAAAACAATATAGCGATATGACTGATGACGGTATTTTAATTAAAACAAATTCTACTTAATTATTTGATTACTACCAGACATAAAAGTGGTCTGTCTATTGATTATATCTTGTGCATTTTGTTCATGAAATATCAAGGTTGAAAAGATTCTGTGTATAATACATTTTCTCATTGTAGCTCAGGTAGATGAAGCTACGGTAATCATTTATATCTATTGTACTTCGAATGGTACAAATGAGTTATAATATTAAGCACTACACTTCAAGTATCAGCAAGGGTCATGCTATGATTCATGATGATAGTCCTTAAAGTTATTTATAAAGAGCAACGTCTTCTGTTTACTAGGAGATTCCATCAATGACTGGATGTATTTGTGATAATAGAAATACAAATTTGCGTTTTTTTACAGTAGACGATGACAAAAGACCAAGCAGTTCATCTGATATTAAGACCCCTACAGATAGGCATCTGCAACAAGCTAATGTTGCCTACCTTTAATGGACAGAGGAGGGAATATACGGAAAACGGTTATTTCTTTTTCCCATTCATCCCCTTCTCGTTCAAGTCCATCCTTATCTTATTAGCAAATTATGGGAAGGGGCAGAATGCTATAATATAGAGGGAACGAAACGACTGTCTTCAGTGAGATCGTGGTATTTCACCGGTTGAGCTGGCCCGTTCGTGCTAAAGATGTTATTGTTGCGGGCTCTACCACATTTTCCATTGTATACCTATGATTTCAGTATACAAAACATTGCTCCATTGAACATACAATTTTGTACTTAAGTAATACAATTATAATACAAGTAATATAAATTTATCGTTAGTTAAAAATGCCCACATCGCCACATTTCATAAGCATCCAACAAAGCATGAGAAATTCATTTTCAAATCTAATCCCGGACGGGCGCGCATTAGGTGCGCTAACTACCAACATTCCTCATTCAACGCGGCACAATCACATTTTAATCCCGCCTTTTCAAAGCCACTCTGTACAAACGACTCATTCTCGGATCTGAGTTGGATCTAAGCGGAGGCCGGGTAAGGGATCGCCGGTCATTTGTCCGGTGCCCGGTACCTTCGTCCCTCAGTGGGCGTGTGTGAGATATGACCGGACTTATCCGTGCTAAAGGAGTGCAATTTTTCTTTGTGCTACCGAGGCTTTTTTGTTATTTTTATAACAATTGACGAGCGTGTCGAGATTGATTCCGCTGATTTTAGTATGTGCCAATCTCTTGCGTTGTATTGTACTTTATCTGTGCTTCATAAGCTTCATATCTTGAATAAAAAAATGTTTTTAGGTAGTTTTTTCACACTTGTATTTTTGTAAAAATGTAAGTATAACTGCCGTGTCGATGTACATCAATAGATTATGTAATCTTTTACTATATTAGTTATGTACACGTTTATCATATTATAATACAGTTACATTTGTGGTAGAGTCCGCAACAACATCTGTTGCACGAATTGGCCGGCTCGACCGGTGAAATACCACGACCTCACAGAAAACAGGCGTGAAGTAGAAGTACTCTGCGTTTCGCCTGATGAGTGAGGTGCAGGAGGCCTAATTTCAGTCCTGTTCCCCTTCCCACCCGTTCCTTATAAGGATACGGTGGAAAAGGGAAAAGGATTGGACGGGGAGTGGGTTAACGGAGAAAAGGAAATATCCTTTTTCCTGTCTATGCCCTCTTCTGTCCGTCTATGGGTAGCGCTCACTTTACATCAGGTGATCAGCTTGCTCGTTTACCACATTCTCACATTAAAAAAAAACAGTCACCTGTTGCCATAGTAATTTTGGCATAGAACATTGAAAGATAACGCCTACCAATAAATACTCTTTTAAGGATCACAGTCTCCAAGTAACACGGATCATATTTATTTGGCCAAGCTGTGAACTGTTATAAATAACGATTTCACTACATATGACGAAATAATACATCTTACTACAGCTTGACTCAGTTTTAAAACTGAAATAAGTAACATGTATCTGTTAGGTAGCCACAAAAGTTTTTAAGTAAATACAAAGTAATACTGAATTGCAGAAAAAATTAATACCTAGAATGGCCAACTAAAGGCTACAATTTCCTCAACCAGTGAAAAACTACTGCGTCGATGAGATAAGACAGTGTTGTAAGATATGCACATAATAGTGGAGTCGACGACACAAACAATAACGGCGTATAGCAACGATAATGGAGATACTGCGAGAAAATTTAAATCGTAAATTAAAACCGCAGTCTAACGACCCAACACCTCCAAGTAACCCGATTCCAGCGTCAGTGGGTTAAGAGGAAAGCTTAGAAATGATATTAGATCTATCGTAATGAGGGTCGAATCAAACGGTGTAAATTTTCCTTAACGGTTATTGGTTCGGTTGGATTTCGTTGGAATTATTCTGTTTACATTAATTTAAATATGCGATTGCATAGACTAGAAAAGTTGATAACGTACGTAGTTCATAGACTTTCTAATGTCTTGTATCAAATACGGCCCCATTTTTAGATGGCAATTTGCGTTATGATATATAAAAATAAAAATATGATATATAAGAATGAAACGAGAACAGTATGCCAGGATCGAGACAAATGAAATTCCTATATGTCTTACTATCCTTCTGGAACCTTAAGTACTCATTCATTTTACATCCCTTAAAATACAAGGAACTCAATATTCGTGCTACCATATGCAAAAGCGTAGACCAGAGAAATGAAACGGGCATGCATATTCAGGGAGAGACATGAGAAATCACTTAGAAGTACCACAACTTACAAAACGCTCGGATCTGTTGGGAAACAGCTCTAAATTTGCATCCGACTTAGCCGACACGCAAACACAAATCTATATCTTAAACGTACCGAGACCCCCATCAATTTAAACCCCACTTAGCAACATAGAATGCACTTAGGCCGCGGTTCGCGTCTACCGCGCATTAGTCAGTGAGTGCCGTTAGCTTCTGCTATTTATTGATGTGAAATGCAGCTGATAGCTGAGTGAGACACTATAACTGCCCATAGACGACCTGGTTAATAGGCTGCGTGTTTTTTTACTTGGAACTTACGCTTTGTGAACTGCAGCGCGAAAGCTCGCCTTGTTAATGTAACCATTATTTGCACGTTGAATGTAAAGTAGTTGGAAACTCTTGCTGCTTTTAAATCTTGCAGTGTTTTTGCACTCAACATTGCTAATAGCCGATACACATTTTCAATTCATGGCCAATATTGTGAATGATGTGTCACTTTGAAAACAAAACAAGTATGTGCTCTAAAATTTTAATTTAATACAGAAGCGTCAATTACCATAAATTTTAAGAATACGGACTATAACATGGACTTTGCACATGAAATACTACGAACATAATATAACTTACGAAGTATGTTAGGCGTGACTTTGAATGATAGGGTTAAAAAAACGTTATAAGGGAAAAGTGTGGCTTAAAAGTGAACGTTGTGACTAGAATTGAGAAAAGTATGCTTCGGTGGTTCGGGCACGTTGAAAGGATGAATGAAGAGAGAATAACAAGACAAATTTATGTTGCAAAAGTGAGTGGCAGTCTTGGTAACGCCCTAGGAAAACTTATATCAAGAACAAGTGGAAGAAGCGAGAGAGGTGTGCCAGGATCGCGCCAAATGGAAATCTGTGATCTCTGCCTACCCCTCTGGGTTACGGGCGTGAGCGCATATTTTATTTTTATTTTAAGATTTTACTCAAATATTCCTTTCATAAAGGCCAGCACTATGCAAAGAATTCTGGAAATTCAACCCATAAGTTGTGAATTTTTTTAAAAAACATGTGAAATAAAAAGTCGTACCACCCACCTAGTGGTATTAGTGGTAGTAATATAATAGATATGAATTGAAAATTTTAATCCAAATCTAAATGAAGAAGTCATTTAGATAAGGAAAGGTTTGTTATGTGGGATTCAGGCGCTCTACGGCTATCCTTTTAATGGTCACCCTGACCGTTGGACAATGCGGAACTGGTCAAGAGAATGCTATGTGTCACACTCGTCTAAGACATGTGCTCTGTATTTAGAGTAAACGAGATACTGTCGCCTTTTTAATCGAGCAAGTTATGATACAATAGCGTTCCTTTCTTATGCCTTACCTGCAGCTTTAAATATTGTTGAAGTAAACCTGTACATTTTAGACACATTTTTATATTTAGATTGATACTTTTGTTGCTATGATTTCCTTAATAAATACTAGTGACTCGGCCGGCTTCGCCCGCGTACCACAAATTATGTCCGATCGCTACCAAACACAGAAACACCTGCTGTGCCAATCTGAACAATCCCGGTAAATTTAGGTTATAAGAAACATACATACAGCCCCTTTTATATACTACAAATAGAAAAATCCCAAAAATTTCCAAACAGCTGAAACTATAGTCACTTGGATTGGATATTGACGTGACCGCCGATAACATGGTGCAACGGTAGTACAGTACTCAGGGTTGGGACTTCATTACTGGACTGCTAGATGGTGTTGAAGTAGCTAGACTTTTAAATTTGTTGGCACTTTTTTTTTCGTAAAAATATGATTTTTTTCATAAAACTTATCGTATGCTACTTCTAATACCTCCAAGAATATGTGTACAAAGTTTCATGATGATCGGCTGAGTAGCTTTCGCGTGAAAGCATAATAAACAAACTTACATTCACATATATAATATTAGTAAGCCGAGCAAAGATCCACTGGATTAAATTTATGGATAATATTTACTTTATTGTATGGGCCTCCTCTCCGAGTGAGGGAAGGGGCCGTAATGTCTACTGGTCCGGTGCGGGTTGGTGGATGCTACGTGTCTTCGAATTCGTTGTTCTTAAAACATGCCGGCATCATTACAATATTTTCCTTTACCGTTTTTACCGCAGCGGTGATGAAATAAATTACATACAGTAAAAACCTGCCTGGGTTTGAATCTACGACCTATAGTACGTAAATCGGGGCCTACACCACTGAGCCACCCACCACTTTACATATACAAGTATGAATCTATTCACCATCTCATGATGCTTTGGTTTAATCATCTTTAATTAACTTAAATCCATATAAACCATCTTAACGGCTTGATTTTTTCCCGCTCCATACATTGATGTACATCAAATCCTTACAATTCTTACGCACCGGTAGCGCGTTACGTCCGCCCACGCCAACTTTTCTGGGCTAACTTCGCAGTAACTTGCAACTCACTTGACAATTGTATCAAGGAATTCGTTACAGAATCTATTTTCCGCTAACCAACGACAAACGTTTATTTATATGCCATAGAAAGGCAGCAGTGTACGCCGTCTCTAGTTCGTAGACTGCCGACGATATTTATACAACTGCCGAAGATATATGAATATACTTTGTACAGCTTATCGACTACCAGAGAGATCAGATCCCGGGTCGTGCGAACAATTTCTAAACCGATAACCTCATTGAAGTTGGAAACGCACAAACCAATTTCCCGGAATATATTTTATTGCAACTTAAAAACTAATTAATATACGAGCTCTCACGATCATATCTCCACTATCCAGGCTGTATTAGTCCAAATAGATCTAGCGAGAGCAGTCGTGGCCCAGTGGTTTGGGTGACGACTTACGTACTGAAGTTCGCGGGTAGACAAGCGTTCTACTTTGTGTAATTTCGTCGTGTCGAATTCGAACTTATATGACATTCACCAACTCGCACTGGGCCAGCGTGGTGGATGACGGCTCTTTCCCTCTCTAGAAAAGGAGGCCTGTGTCCCTGCAGCAGGGAAACATGCCAGATAAAGCTGATTTGATTTTAGGTCTAGGGAACGTTTAAAACATTTTTATCTCAGGTTATTTCATTATAATTAAGGATTGTACGGTCACGGCATATTTTAAGAAATTATGCAAAAAGCACCTGTCGTCCACTATCAGAGCTGAAGTAGTACACAGATGACTTGGCAAAGTTAAAGTTACAAAAGTTTAAGCGATGGAAATTTTCCAATAAAAAACTTACCAAAAAATTCCCTAAAGCCTGCCCACAGAAACCTTACTGGCATCGATTCGGTCAAGCGTGAACTCTCAAAAGAACGCGTTCAATTGACTAATTCGAAACCATAACGTCTCGATTCCCGTCGAGGGAAAGAATTATATAATGTTACACAGTTACAAAAAATATACATGAATCACAAGACAACGTGAAATATTGTTTTACAACCGCTGGATATACGAATATATTTTGTATTTCTTCATATTAAAATTGAAAATAAAAATACACATACAACTCATGGAAACTAACTTATGTATCCATGTTAATTTATGTGCATTATATTGTATAAGATCAAAGTTTATCAATGCAGAAACATAAAATCATGGCAAAGAAATATAGTAAACTAGTGGCCCGATCGCTACCAAACACAGGAATGTGCCAATCTGGACAATCCCTGTAAATTTCATCGAAATCGGTCCAGCCGTTTCGGAGTTTATACGTCTATAGGGAACATACATACTTCGGTTTTTATATATATAAAAAGTATCCTATCTTAATTCTAATACCTCCAAGAATATGTGTACAATGTTTCATGATGATTGGTTGAGTAGTTTTCGCGTGAAAGCGTAACAAACAAACTTACGTGCACATTGATAATATTAGTAGGGTAAGGCGATCTACGGATTGAATCGAATCATATCAACAATACAAATCGTAAAAGCTTAAAAGCACTATTTTTTCAAATAAATTTTTACATCGCCCAAAACTCCTAAGCTCGATGTCCTGGGATGTAAGATTCTAAACAACATATTTTTATATTATATGTATAAAGGAAGGAACTTTCCATTCCCTAAAGGTCTAAGTTAGGGGATGAAAGTTCTTATAAAAAAACTACCTATGCGAAACCGGTGCGGTTCAGACATCGAATAAAAAACTACAAGTATTTTCTAAACCTTGTTATCCTATTTTCATGAATGTGATACACCAAC
The DNA here is from genome assembly GCA_029849275.1 of Papilio elwesi. Lineage (NCBI taxonomy): Eukaryota > Metazoa > Arthropoda > Insecta > Lepidoptera > Papilionidae > Papilio > Papilio elwesi. The sequence continues at coordinate 11,429,629 of CM056693.1, read as the reverse complement.
ATATTCCGATCTCATATTTACCAGCTTACGTCGTGTGAATTTGCTTAAATATCTATAGATGTCAATTATGAGATACTATCATTGGTGGGACACGAGCGGCCCCGCATTGTCAATTCCGTTTAACCCCGGATAGCTCGAGGCTTAGACCGATAAATCTCTTTCGTATTTCAAGAGGCCTTCCTGAATTGTACATTGCATTATTGCCATCATATATAATTTAACCTCTAAGACGACGTCCGGAGCCATCTGTAGTATATTTAACAAGACTGGAACATGGCCCGTTTACAATAAACGTCTGGGCATTGATATAAGTCGGCGCGGTCAACGCAACTAAATTTACTGAGCCCTCGTAAGCCCGCTCCGGTGCTCTATCTTCGCTATATCAATATAAATTCTCAGATTGAAAAAACTATTATGCAACAAAATAAAGCATAGCCATCGATGAACCTAATAACAAAGACGAAGAGATAACCTAAGTAAATTAGTGATTTTTTACGTTATAGTATAGTTGCCAGCTTCAAATTTCCTGTCCTATGATGACACTGGTATACATTTAAAAATATAATGCATACAAAATGCTATTGTACTATAACAATGCTAGTACTATATTAAAAACAAATCGACACAAAGTCTATTCATTATAAAATGTACGTTCAACTTATAAGTAAGTTATAATAATATTAAATTAACCTTTTTAGTATGTTTCCTCACTGAACACAGGCCTCTTCTCCGAGAGTGGGAAGTGGACGTAATCCACCACACTGACCCAGTGCGGGTTGGATGTCACATGTGTTCGAATTTGGTGGTTCTAAGACATGCCGGTTTTCTCACGATGTTTTCCTTCACAGTTTTTGGAGCAGTGGTGGTGAAATAAATTACACAAAGTAAGACACCTGCCTGTTGAACTCGCGACCTACAGTTCGTAAGTCGGGGCCCAAACCACTGGGTCTAGTTGACCCATGTTTGATGCTTAAATTTTTTTCTTTTATGAGAACCTTATCCTGACAATAATCAACACAAAAAATGAATATAGCGAAATTGGGTGATGCCGTGACCAAGGGTAATAGAGATTCATCCTTACATATAATATATTTTACACTAGCTGGTCCGCCAAATTTCGTATATATAATGAATAGAGGCTTCACTATTTTGTCGATAATGGCGTACACATAAAAGATAGATACATGCTGTCGGAGGCTTTTTTGTAGGACTGTTTAAGGTAAGCATTTCAATTATACATTATATAGTGTAACTCTAACGGTTTTTGCAGCGCACACCCAACTAGCTCGCATATCGCGGATTTTTTCCTCCTTACTAGACACTTATCGTTATATTTTGGACAATTCACATCATATCTTTATTTATTATAGCCTATATGTTATTCTGATATATAATCTATATTATTGTATAGTTTCATTAAAATTCATTCTGTAGTTTTATTGTGAAAGAGTAACAAACATCAATAGTTTAAAAAACACAAACAACAACAACAAACATCAATAATTTTTTATATAATGTGTATATGGAACGTGAACAATTTCAAAATGACTGTAAATTCTAAAATTGATTTAAAGTGCCATCGGAAAGCACGTATTAAGATTCACCATTACGCATGTACAGACAGATATCACGAGCAGTATCAGTAATACAGAGTCTAACAGTTGTTAAACGTTATACAAATTAGCTGTTTCAAGGCAGTGTTTGTATTATTTAAGTGTCCATTCATTACATAAAAGCGGGCGCGGTAAGCGAGTGAGCCAACACCGGTCATACAGTTACACCGCCGGCGGCCGGCGGGCGGCGGGCGATGGCTATAAGAAAGCGACTGCGAATGGATAACATACTCGCGGCCTATTGTGCGGGTCCGATCTCGGCTTGATATGGCCGCGTTCCTAGCTTTACAGTTAACTCCTTCTGCGAGGCATGTGGCTTCCTGCCTCCACGTTGCACTGGACTGATGGTATTATCAAATCCTAAAAAATATATATAATTAAGTAAGTAATACCAAAAATACGATTATGTCTAGTTCCTGACTTGATGATGTAAATTGGAACAGTGGAAAAATTTGCTAATTAGCTGGTAAATGTCCGATCAAATGTAATAAGCTTTTTTTTCGTCAAGGTTCTGGTTTTTTGAAATTTTTCCTTTTGAAAAATAACGACTTTAAATAAAGATTGGAAAAATAATTCCAATTTTTAATTTTTACTTAATTTCTTCAGGTAATCTGATCCTTCATTTTGATTATATATCAAGCATAATACCAAAAAATTAAGTAATTACGTATTTAAGGTAAAACTTAAAAGATATTATAACACAGCCACTGCATCCCCAACCATAAGGATGTTATCAAGTGTGAAGTCATGTTTAAGTTTAATTGTAGTATTTGCCCAATACGCTCTGCACACAAAGTAATCTATGCACTTTAGTGTACTGGTTTATGCGTTATATCGTCTGTTAAGCATGCTAAGTCAATTACGTGTGTACGCATTACATTTAAAGGCAACGCGATAAATCTTTGCGCATGCATGTGGTTTGAACTAGACCTTAGACCGGTCCCGATTATGTCCGGCCTCTAACTTAGACCAGATACTGCAACAAGATTAGATCTTAGAAATTTTAGGCCTTAAATAAATAACCATTTGAAGATGGCGTTTTTGGAATAACTTATAATATGTAATAGAAATCATATAAAATTTTGAAGTTCTAAGGGTCCTAATTTTTGTTTTTATTGCTTTGTGCTTCGAGATTTCACAGATTTATCTATGGCCAGAGATCGGTGACATTTCATCTTCTTTCGTTAAAAAATGCATTCTTTAACCAAAGAATACTACAGTTACGCCAAGAAAATTAACCACTAACAAAAGTACAGAGTCGATTAAATTGATCCCAGTATTATATAGTAAAATGGCAATCGAACCAACATCACGGCACACGGGTTCCTTAGGGGACGCGCATATTTCTGTATTAGAGATTCTTATCAAATTTACAGTAACGACCCATCCACACGGAGCCCTGTCGCTGAGAGGAATGCATTTTATTATAAAGCCTTTAACAATTACTGGGGCTTGTTAGTGTGGCGCAATCCAATTGAAATCGAAAACTGACGAGCCCTATATTATGAGTCCGCACGAAGGTACTGACCATCGTTACAGTCCCGACATAGACGCGTTAACAGTGCGTACAACAATTAGGAACCTCGTATTGCTTCCCATAAAATAATAAATGTACATATCTCTTGAATTCTACGGATATTTTGTTTCAGAATGGCTAAAAGTACGACTTATATTTCGAATTTTAGTGTCTCTTTCGATTTCGATCCAATAAAGATTGGAAAAATATAGAAAAAAAATCGACCATTAACACTTTATATAATCCAGGTTATCACATGATTTACGCACTAAATAAAACTTGATACAGACAAAATAAATAAGTACAATATATATCGCGTCGTCAGCGTCCAATACAAAATCCAATGATAAAGCTATTCCTTTGTTGTTCCATTGGACATCGTATTCTCTTCCGCACATGTACCGTCTGTATGCTGCAAGGCTCCGTGTTTGTGACATCGGATACAACGCAATAGAAGACGCAGTACAGCCCCACACGTGTTTTAACTTTGCTATTGTTGAAGTATGGAAATTTTGCTTAGGTTTTTACTTCCTAAATAACGCGAAATTCTAAAGGAATACTAAGTATTTTTCTTATCCTTTGGTATATCGTTGTTTTTTTTATTTATTTACAAGAGGTAGGTGAGTTTTGCAATATTGCGCGGCTTCTAATGAACTGATAAATCAATTTTACTTGGTGATAAAGATTGTCTTCTGATTTCGATGTAAAATAATGTCCAGATCTTTGTGTAATTTTATTGTGTAATTTCTTACATAATACAGATAATGCAATGCAATACTTTATTAACTTTTTTGCGTTATACTGCTTATGTATTATCACATGTATTATGAAACGTATAAAGGTAAATAAATAAAATGCTTTTTTTTAATAATGTATAAGGAATTGGCCATGTTGCAAATATGCCGCCTCTTACAGAGAGAACAGGTACCGGGACAATGGCTCTAGTGTTGATTGGCAAAATAGATATTATTTAATACACCTGCTTTAAATTTAATTTAGCGACGTACCCGTCCTTTAATAGATTATCTCACACGTCCAGCCATAAAGCCCCGTATCTATCAGGGGTAAATATGTAAAAAGACTATTCAATGGGCCACTAAATATAGAGGCTTACATTGTGAGGCGAGCGACGCCCTGTCACCGCTTCCGCGGTATACAACGCCTGCGCGCTGAAATATGTGAGCCTCATATGGTAGGTGCTTGCAAAAAACTAGAGTGAATCGATAAATATATGGGGTATTCATTTTTATAGCTGAAAACCTCAATAGAATACCAACAGCTCAGTCTTAAACCAGTAAAAATGACTTCTGAAGAATAAAATATAAAAAATATAATACACATAGTGGAGTTTTAATAAGAGAAATAGAGATTTATTATAAAAACGTGCTGTGCGTAGCGTAGGCGCGCATGCGCGACACTATACTGTACTTTAGATTTGATTTGGGTGTATACTTCTCTCTCTTCCGTTACACCTACCATATTTCTTTGCTCTCTCATGTAACGAAAAGGTGCTTAGTGACGCGTCCTTAATATTTCACTCTGTCTTCAGACATTATTATCACTAACGCATCCAATATGACTTCATTCCAAGCTTATCAACTTTTCTCTTCATTGTTACTTATATCACTCCAAATTTAAAAGACTAGACCCACTTGGTTCAAACCCACATCATAAAACAGAGATGGGGCCTTTCCACCAAACTTAGGAGGAAATGAAGCTAAACGTGAATTTACATAAGAAAAATACGAATCGACACAAAAAGTGAGCACAACAAAACAGAAACGTGTGATAATAAAAGTCCAAACATCATTACCATGGGCCATTTGTCTGTGTTTAATCCCTACTTTGTTTTTTACATCGACCGTACAATAAGTAATGATTCATAGAACGCATTTAAGACTTATACACACTGCCGGACGTCCATGATGTGACTTTAATAAGACGGGATTCGATACCTGCGTCCCTTTCTTGTCTTGCCTATTAGACAAGGGCGGAGAAAAAAAAACGAAGAATGCAGGATTAAACTGTTTCCCCATAGAATGACTCATTGGATTCGCCTTATACATACTATTAAAGCTAAATATCATACAAACACATTGTATTAGCTAGTACTTCCCGACAGAGACTACAAGTTCACGCTACACCTCATCGGCCGCAAGTTATTTGGCCGGTTTATGTTGTTTTAGAACGGTACTTAATTTAATTAACGTCATTGTATAGCCTGGACCTCGGTCCTTTCTCGTTTGATATAGATACAAATCTGGTTAACTATGTAGGATAGGCAGGGATCATAACTAAAATAAATAAATATATGCTCAGGCCAGTAACCCAGAGGGTGGGCAAAAATCACGGATTTCCATTCAGCGCAGTTCTGGCACACCTCTCTTCTTCTACATTGGTACATTTACGCATACATGCTCGTCGGATACGGGTACTCATTATATCGGTCTTCTTCAGTATGTCACGAATCTGATCGTAAATCTTCTACTGGGAAGTCACCAGCCAACACTGCCACTCACTTGTGCACATTAATTTGTCTTGTTACTCTCTCTTCTTTCATTCTTTCAACAAATAAAAAATTGCATCTTTGTTGAAAAAAAATGTTGACCACCTTTTAAGTTTTGCGAACACACAGCGTATCTTGGATTTATTACCCTGCCTCGATTTTATGATAACCAGACCGCGTGCACATAATCTCATTCTTGGTGCTGTCGTAAGAAAAGAGATTCCTTCAATACAGATCAATGAATGAAGTTTGCGCAAGATAAATATTAAGAGGTCCGCCATGGCCTATAGGGAACATCGCCTTTAATATACGTAGATTAACCTGTATAGAACAAAAAATCCCAAGGGAACCGTATACTTTTCTCAGATAATAGTAGCCGCCGAATATAATCGATCCCTGTGCCAAAATTCATCCAGATCCGTTCAGCCTTTTTTGCGTGAAAAAGTAAGAAACAACAAAATCTTGCCGAAACGAGAGCAAAACTCCATAACAACGGCATTAACCGGCCTGTCACATTACTTTGTATAAAATATAATTAAGTGGACCGAATATCCGTGGACTCCTTATTCGTACGCTTCTTTCATGTTGTGGTACTTTCTAATTAAATTTCTTTTAAGCAATTTCATTTATTATATGAACTAAACTTCCCAAAATAACTTCAAATGAAACGCAGGAAATAATTTTATAATTGTAACTGTAATCCAGATTAAAAATAAAATAATCTTATCGTACGTGATACTTTAAAGCATTTTATAGAACATGTTTTTATCTCGGAATTAACATTTTTTTATCGTTTTGCCAAATAAATAAACATAACTTTCATTTAAAAGTTATTTTATGCAAATCAGAGCTCACAGTTAACCAGTACCGGCGAATACGAACCAATAAACGATCAAAACAGACATCGACTTATCAGCCCGTAGTCCGTAAGGAATGTAGGCTTTACTAATCATTACGGATAAGCTATCTCTTTGATGCATAAATTGTTTTCAATTACTTTTGTGTTGTAAGTATTGAGCTTTACTGAAATTATAATATTTATTTGTTAATTGATAAGATATTAAGCTTTTCTAGGAGGTTTTTAAAGTGCAAAACTTCTTTAGCCGCGTTAATGCCTTAGCACGTATGAATTCCGTCTATGTTAATGTTCAACATACGCCAGCAATATACTTATTTGAATTTGAAACAGTTATGTTGAACTATTCTTCATTTATATTTCTTGTAGTTCAATTTTGAACTATATTATTAAGGACCAATGGTTTATTTTTGTTCATTATTTATTTATTTTTGAATTATTTTCGTGCTTTCCACCAGTTTTGACTTTTCACTTCTGTTAGCAGTCCTTGTGACTGATTGTGTTTTTACGGACTTAATTATTTGTATTTTTGTAACATCTCGAACGATTTAGTGGCCTAGCTAAATACCTTCTTACATTCAAATTTACTTTCATCAGGAACTATCCAGTTTTCTATACTGGCTTTTAAAATCGCTAATTTAAATAGGAAAAATGAAAGAGATGTCCAATGACTATTGTAATCATTTAATAACATCAGGGTATCCCGAGTTCAGTGTCACGCATACTGAAGATTTACGATTGTATGTTTGTTGCATGCAAAATTACATTCGTTATTGTCCTGTCTGCTTTAACCAGATACTACCTTTATGGGATTTAATCGAGAAATTATCCACTCAGTTTACATTTCTCTTGCAATGTTATTAACCCGACGAAAGTATTTATTAGTGATTGTTTAATTAAATTTAAACACATTAATATTAAGTATCTAGCTATGACTTATAATGATTGATTTTAAAGACCAAGCTTTATGGAAGAAGATTGCAAACGAGCATCCTGTTCAACTGATATTAGGTCATCAGTTGCAAATATGGTGCCCGCCTTTAATAGATAAATGAATCAACAGAAAAAAAACATTTCTCCGTCTATCTCCTCCCCCTTTAAATACTCTTTCCATTCCTTATTAGAAAAGACTAGGAAGAAAACGTGCTGAAAACAATAAACTGATTCCTAAAAAAGTAAATAAAAAAAATCATCGAAATCGGTCTAGTCGTTTCGGATTCTATAAACAACAAAAAATCATACACACATCGCCTTTTATATATATATATATATATATATATATATATACAGCTTTAAATTGCATAGAACTTAGAAAAAAATAGAATTAATCATTAACATTATTTAAATAATCTAATTTTAGTTTTCAACTCACAATAGATTCACGTTTATCCTCACTTACCATGCAATCTTAAAAGCGATTGAATTCTGTACCTTATTAAAACGCAACGGCGCTTTATCTGGCCTATTATAAAGATGCGTATCCCTTAAAGTTGAGGGCTCGATTAAGCCTGGTAAATGAGATGCGATATCTGGTCGCATCGCTTGGACTCTAGAAAGCTGAATGCAGAGACAAGCAAGCTTTCACCTATCTATGATCCGGGGGCCTCTTTACTGTTTTTACGACATGTTTATCTGGCAAGATTGTAAATAAATATTAACCAAGTGATAGGGATGCATTTGTCCCACAAGGGTCCTAATAAGCATAACTTATAAGAGAAATCTAGACATTATGATTTCTTATATTTATGCGAATATGAATTTGACATTAAACCTAATTTTACGCAATTATTTAATGTTTTTGCTCCCAAAAATTAATTTTAATCTTTTCTGTATTTCAGTAAGTAATTAATATATCAAAACAAGATCGTCCGTCGGTACGTTGTACGCTGAAACAAATGTTAAATGTAATTAAACTGATTGTTTTTTTTAATTGGAACAATTTATCTAACCATTTCACAAGTGCATTCACCAGATATGAAACAAATAGCAAGGGAGAGTTTGAATAATTCAAAAGCTAAACAATAATTTCCAGTCAATGAATTTACCATATCAAATTAATCTCGAAAAATCTAGGTTAGATATCGCACTATAATTTCATCACTAGAGACCGGAGACTTCTCACAATAACAAAACCTGTGAGAGAATATTAATTGACTATTCTTGTGTATTCGTTCAAAGCACACCGCTGTGGGAAATATAATAACTAAAGTACATTAAGACGGGAACATTTAGTGTAAGATATATTATGAAGGTGGCAAAAATAGTTTATGACATCGTCTATCTTACCTAATACATAAGTTTATATCGTAACCACCTTCCTTACTAGAAGTCTTTGGAAAATTTTGTAGCTAAAGTTAAGCAAATATTAATCGAAATAACAACGGCAGTGAGGACTACCGACAGAAGAAGAAACTCCCAACAGGTCAGACGCGACATTACTTTAAAAAAGAAGAATAGAGGACAGTGGTAGAGCCCGCAATACCAACAGCTGTTGCTCGAATGGGCCCACTCTACCGGTGAACCACGACCTCACAGAAGACAGGCGTGGAGTAGATTATTCTGCGTTTCATCTGATGAGTGAGGTGCCGGAGGCCTAATTCCTCTCCTAAGGCCTCTTCCCCTTTCCATATAATTGATAACGCTAAGTTGCAGATGTCTAGGGGTAGGTAATGGGTTCGAACCCGCAACCGTACAGTGCGTAAGTCGGGGCCTAAACTGCTGAGCCACCACTGCTCCTAGAGGAATTAGCAACACGCAAGCTTACATATTATAATTTTTTCTATACACTGTCATTGTATGTATTGGCAACGTAATTCAGTTAACCGGATCGTGAAGCAATGCAATTGCTGTAATAGCCTACTTCAACATCATTTAACCCGTCCACCAGTCAAAGCTACGAACCGCCTGCTATTCGGATGGCTGGAGTAATAACAGGAGCTCCGTCGCGCTCTACTTCCTTCGTGCTTGTGAGTTTGCTTGTTTGCTTTATTTAGACATTTTCGTCGGATCGCATTACATTTAGAGAGTCTCTGTGTCATAAATAATTTAACAAAAAGAACAGATATTCGATGCAATTTCAAAATAATACATTAAGCATATTAACCGATTATTGTATAGGGACATACATACTGTAGCTCCACTACTTTTCTGATCATAGCTTCAGATCATGTCGCGTTATGATTAGATATATAATTTGCGCTATGTGTGGATCATATATATATTATTTTATTTACATATATAATGCTCATTTGCCAACGACGGGATATTTCTTTTGTTTCGAAAGTCCTCGAAACCGTACTTTTACCTTCCATTATTTCAAATTTCTTTTATTGTTATAACTTTCTTTGCACAATTAAAATTTGGAATAATGAACTGTGAATTCGCAAAGTTTTTAGGTTTGGAGAAATTGATGTCAGATACAGTTTTTGTATTCTTTGTTTAATCCGGTTTCAACGGAATCGACCGTGGCAGGCCCCGAATCGGATGGATGAAGATTGGTCCAGGACCGTTGATGACGAGAGCTACCAGAAGAGCCGACCCTAATTAAGAATGGGAAAAGGCCAGCACTCATCGACATTACATTTGGCTAAATACTTTGAATGCAACTGAGAAATATTACTTAGACAGATTAAAAGTAACATTAATCAACATGAGGACAAGATGTCGTTAAACTCAATGTTTTTCTCGTTGAATACTTTGCTTCAGTTTCTACACTCGCGCAATTAACGGCATATGTAGGTTAGTTAGTCAAGATGAGTGTACGTTAGTGGATGCGGCATTCAAAACATTTTCTTTTTTTTCTAAATTTCTCTACAGTTAGTGTAAAAGGGAACATTATAATCCCATTGCCATGTGATTAATTAAATTGCGTTTCACTTTTTGCATTTATGTACCTTATACCAAAGAAAATACATACCATTGATTAACGCCATATTTTGGGTATAAAAATTGAGTAAAAAAATTGACTTGCCTTGCAATTTTTATCGATTGAGTGATCGGTGGTGGAACGGGTAGTAGGCTATCTGGTTACTACTACAATTTAGCATCATCATAGATTAAAAAAAACGTGACCTTCTTGTATAATAAAGACACGCTTAGAACCAATATGAATTGCTGATTTTTTTCTGATTATAACGTACTTTGTAATTTAACATTTATATCGTTTGACTTCATACTTTGATTTGTCATACTTTGTTTGATCCATGTACGTTCCACAAAATCTATTTTGTTAAGCACTGCGAATTCGTGCCATTTGTGTCTCGGAATACCTTCTCCGATTTAGCGGACGTCTTGTCACAAAGCTACAAGAAGTCTTGTCGAGCTGTTCTCGGAGCATGCGGGTTATTAAGTTTCACTACAATTTAACGTCGCGTTCCTAGGACGTTCTAACGCGAAAGCCCTTTGATGTCCCTGTTTTTGTTTACTTCCTGAGTGTTAAATGAACTTTTCCTAGCCGTGGACCTGTTTCTTCTGAACAGGTTTATCCTTAAGCGACGCAAAATAGAGATTTACGGAATCTGATAGTTTCGGAATCTGGTAGGAAAAAAGCTATTCATCTGTTGTTAAGCGACACCATACGTATAAAAGGCAACAATATTAGATGCATTGCCAACCTTTATGGGATGAGAAGTTGATGAGGAAACTACCGCCCTAAGTTTTTTGTGGTAGGTAGTAATTTAGATATAGATTGAATTATGTTCGCATTAGAACTACTTTGGTGCATTTGGACTGAAAGTGGGCATACAATAAATAAAGTTACATAAATTTCAAGGATCAGTGTGTGGGGTAGTTAAAGGGATGGACGAAAAGAGAGTACATGAGCCAGAAATGAGAATGTTGAGATGGATGTGTGGAACACGAATGGATATAGTACGAAACAAGTACATTAGGGGAAGTCTGAAAGTAGGTTAGTATGATATGTTGTGAGAAGGAAATGGCATGTGCTAACGGGAGTATTAGAAATGTGGAGAGATATTGGTAGGGTTATGAAATGCGTAAGAAAAGAGTGACTGCTTAGATGACAATTGAAAAAGAAATAGTCTTGGGCCGACCCCCCTATATATGTTTATTTATACATAAAGCACTATACTACTAATGGGATAGCCTTAAGTCTCGCATGGTGTATGTTATACTAACTCACAGTTATATGTCACCGCCGCTACCAGAATTCCACAGTTACACTATAAACAATCCGTAAAAAAATTACAACCTTAATGGGTTATATCTGTTTTACTGACGGACATCGTAAATGCATAAAGGATGGGTTATATAACCAACCCTGTTGCGTAAAAAACCAACCCCCTTTGTCCTAAGAGGCCGCTTATTAACACGTTCTTACCACGTATGGTATACTTTTATGGAAAAGTGTAAAACTTTTTAAAGTCAAAACTGTTTTTATAAAATAGAAAATGCAACATACCAACTATTTTTTTATTCAACTTTTATCGTCTACAAGCGATAACTACTGTAGTATTACGAATTAGTTGTTAATCAACGTAGATTAAAATATATATATATATATATATATATATATATATATATATATATATATATATATATATAAGGGCCTCGCTCAGCATGATAGACAAATATACCAAGAAAGCCGTGTTATGCTTTCAACAAAACAATTATTTTATATTACGAACAATTGAACTTCAAGCAATAAATTGTTTACTTTGTTTTAACTTGTCCTCGTGATTATACATTCCTAGGCGTGGTCCTGACGCTGCCAGCGGCGATGTGTTGGGAACAATTTGAGAACATAAAAACCACTCCAGCGCAGGTACAAAAGGCCTTTTACCCCGTGTCGAATAGCGACATATTAAAACATTTTTGTAATGTAACTGACATTCTTGCCTCGCAAAATATTACAAAAATCTACAAACAAATATAATACATAAATCTTTTAATAAATGCCATTTGAGATGGTTATAAACATATTCAATATATACTAGCTTTATTAGCTATATATATATTGAATATATGTTCAAGCTACGGAGGCCTAATCATCTTCCCATCCTTTTCTTATTAGCAAAGGACGGGAAGGTGAAGAGGACTTGACGATGGAAGGGATGAATAGGTAAGGGAATAAACATTTTCTGTCGCATCACGCATCTGCAACTCATTAGCTTGTTTCAGATATCTATGGGTAGAGATCACTTGATATCAGGTGAAACACTTGCTCGTTTGCCACCTTCTACTATAAAAAAAGCTATAAGATGTAACTTCGTCAACAAACAACGCTATTTCAACCTTTTCACTCTTTATAATCTTAAAAAATATTTAATTAGTAGTAGTCAACTATATTGTAAAAGGAAGTTACGTATATAGTTCTCTTTCTTAGGCAGGTAGTTAAAGGTAATTGCTATGCTTTCTGCAGGTACTTTTGGACCGTTGACTATCATGTGGCGGGTGGGCTCCATGCAAGCGTCTTAATTTTTGTATGTGGCTGCCACCGAAAGCACTTTTCTTTTATTTTGGTTAACTATGGGACCCACTTCACGGATTTCGTCTAGACGTTGAATGAGTTAACTGACCTAATTTAAATGTGAATAATGCTTATGATAATATTTTACGTGAAAAATATAAAGCAAACTTTAAAACATTGCAGCCCTTGTTAGCTCTCTAGTTAAAACCGTCTACCCTATTAATTTTCACATCGTAAAACCTACGCCAGTAAAGAATATTTCATTAAAATTACAGTGCGCCACGCGGAGCGTTCTGTAAGATGAACCCATCATGTCTACACGATACCGACAGATCATTAGCCACGGTAAAAACAACAGATATAAAATATTACATCTAATAGGAGTTCTGAAATAAAAGCGATTATGCATAGATATAATTCAAAAGCCCTGGAGCGGCGGCTAAATAACTAACACTAAAATTATGATCACACACACGCACGGAGTCAAAACATCATCCGTCACACACGACCTAAACAAAAATGGACCACAAACTTTACGATATTATAATAATACCAAAGGGGAAGCGTATAGTCCTCCATAACTACTAAAGAAAACAAAAAATATTCCACTATTCGTTTGCCCGTACGCTCGAGCCAATGCTTTTATTATTGTGTACATAAACCCCAATCGAATTTCAACCTTAAGTATACTGTTTTTAAAGTTCATTTTGACCCGTTATCAAAAATAGGAGACCAAGGCAGTAATCTTTGAGGTTCATCAATTATCTTCAGTCAGAGTTAATTACTTTTATAGAGCGGCCAAAGTTTTTCTTTTTAATAGCAAAGTAGGGTTCGGACTCGTGTGTTTAGAGAGAGACCAACAATTTCGGAGGTAGTGATTGTTTCTCGGAAATTCTTGGTTACGCACGTTACTAATTTCGTTGGCGTGGTTTTGGTTTCGTTGTGATTTTATTGCACCCCTCGTCGGTTTCACGGTGAAGAATGGAGAGCATTACATAAATGTGCGCGATAAAAGGCTTTTATATTGATACAATTATTTGAATCGGGTCGGCATCGACCTACGAAGCTTTCGATGAACTTTAGTCCTGACAATTAATTCTTACCAATAACCGATTAATCAGCTCAGATTAGTTTTAAAACATCATCTATATATAAAATTCTCCTGTCACGGTGTTAGTTGCCATACTCCTCCGAAACGGCTTAACCGATTTCAATTAAATTTTGCATATACATTCGATAGGTCTGAAAATGGGTTTTTATCTATCTATAAAATTATAAATGTCTATGTGTACGTAAGTTTGTTTGTTACGCTTTCACGCGAAAACTACTCAACCGATCATCATGAAACTTTGTACACATATTCTTGGAGGTATTAGAAGTAAAATAGGATATTTATGGAAAAAAAATATAAAAAGCGAAGTATGTATGTAGACTATAGACTCTGACACGGCTGGACCGATTTCGATGAAATTTACAGGGTTTATTCAGATTGGCAGAGCGGGTGTTCCTGTGTTTGGTAGCGATCGGATCAACATAATTTGTGGTACCCGGGCGAAGCCGGGGCGCGTCACTAGTGTTTTATAAAACTTACGCTCAGTGCAGATGATTCGCTTAATTTTAAGTATCTTATGGAATATGGAATGGTATACGAGTTCCGTTGTTCTTTTTTTTGCTGACTTAATAAATAAGCACCCATACAAAATAACCATCTTGCTTTTGAAAATATCTTTCTTTTGTATTTATTTTATTTTCAACGAAGTGTCGCATAGTCCTACTAATATTATAAATGCGAAGTCTGTAAATATGGATGTTTGTTATTCTTTCACGCAAAAGCTACTGAATGGATTTTAATGACACTTTACAATATTATAGCTTGTACATCAGAATAACATATAGGCTATAATTTATAAAGATATTGTATCAATTGACCACAATATAACGATAAGTGTCAAGTAAGGAGGAAAAAATTCCGCCATATGCGAACTATTCTTGGTTGCTCTACAAAAATCGTTACAGTTACACGTATATAATGTACAATGGAAATGTTTACCTTAAATAGTCCTACAAAAAAGCCCGCGACTGTATATATCTATCTTTTATGTGCATTATCGCCAAAATAGTGAATCATCTATACCATCATCTAACTATAGGGCAGAGCGAAGTTTGCCGGGCCAGTGTATATAGCTTATAATAAAATCAAATATTAGCTTAATTTCAGCCCTGTCTTAAATTCAGACTGAACAAACATGTTGAGTCAATTTCGCCCCGTTTACTACCGATCGGAGTCGGGGCCCGCACTTTTATTTCTTTACGACGCTTAATACGCGGCTCCTTTGACTACCCTGACGTTATTAGGCGCAGTAAATATCTATTTATAATTTTTTAAATGTACATTTATTTATTTTAGCAGTATTATAGTCATTAAAAAAAATTTCAGTATTATTTTTTTCACGTCGAATGGCATTGGCTAATAAATCGTTTTTCTTTTTATCGAACCACACAAAAAGTATTAGCAATAGCAAATAGAACTTATATTGCTTGGTGATTAAATTAATTATAGTACTCAACTTCATTTCTACAACACATATCTTTCCAAATTCACATCTAAGACTCTTCTTGTCACGTGCTATTTTTTGCTGGCTTTACTAAATAGATAGAAAACAAAGAAAATATATTTTTCATTCAATCTGACTTTAGTTTCTATTTCGATTCGCAAACGCCATATCATTTTAGGCTCTAAAGAATTGTCGAATGACAGCCGCATGAGAAAAAACTGACCGCTTGGCGCCACCGTCCTTTAATGTGCCTTGTACGTCCAGTGATTCTCAAATTTTATTATTTAATTGTACAGTACACTTCACGAAGGTCGATTACCAACATACAAACAGAAAAATAAAATACTACATATATCACTGCTTCCACTTGATTATAATTACACAATCATGTCACAATTCTAATTCCGCTATTGTTAGTTTGATATTCTCCTAATCAATTTAGTTAATTCAACCATTTTGAATGCGGTATAGTAACGAACCATTTTATCGACGATAAAAGTTCATGAAGGTTTGAACGCCACTGCCGGGACGCAACTGCCCTACCTGTCTATTCTATTCGTCGTACCCAAATTGTGCCCGAAATAATTGCCGTTATTACGCACCGTGACCAGGTACGAGCCCTGGGTACCTGGTACCTGCAGTCATTGTTCCAAAACGCATTACCTATACTTAAGTAACGACAAAAAACACCACAGCGGTTGCTTTTGGTGAAACTCGACAGATTTTAAATGCATGATTCTAGCTTATTTCACCCTGCTAGTTTTGTGATTGTTACATGCGACATGACATTAGAACAGAAAAATTGTGTATGTAATGAAACAAGGATATTATTTAAGCAGGGGTAGGCAGAGATCATGGATTTCTATTTGGCGAGATCCTGGCACACCTTCCACGCTTCTTCTACATTCATATATATACGCATAAATGCTCGTCTGGTATGGGTTTATTTTCCATTTTTAGTAAGCCACTAATCTGATCGATATAAGTTCTCCTAAGGCGTCCCCTACCAACACTGCCACTCACTTTTACAACAAAAATATGTTTCGTTATTCTCTTCTCTTCTCTTCATTCATCACCGGAACATACCTTTCTCAATTCTAGTCACTACATCCACTTTTAAACGACACTTTTCCCTTATAATGCTTTTTTTAATCCTATCATTCAAAGTCATGCCTTACATACTAGATACATACATATATATACATACATACAAACATACTCATTAAAGACATTACACCCCTGTCAGTCGACCAAAACACTTAACTAAATTGAATTAGTTTTAGAAACTGTGTATATTTAAAACTGAAAAACTGCTCAGCTAATTGATATAGTTCGTATTACATTAACGTCTAAGAATCCATACCTGGTTCCTCATAAAATGATGTCTCAACATGTTTGAATACGTACCTGTAAAAAAACAAAAGGTTAGAGACATAATGAAGCATTAATTAATTATTTTAGTTTTGCATTTGAAGAAAATATTGAGACTTGACAATTTGATATCAGAATACCACGAAAAACGTTTCATATTTAAATTGGCACTTATACTTTAGCTGGAATTTCAAACCACAAAATTCCGTATTCAAGGACAAGCAGAATAAATTGAACGGTAGTATATTATATCTTTAATTTAAAAAATCTCCGCAGTAGAACAAAGATAACAAAACGCCTGTTAGTTTTTTTATAATTTCTTGATGATATATATTCTAAATTCTCTCTATACTAATATGATAAAACGGTTAATTTTGGGAGTGTGAGGTTGTCGGCGGTAATCTCTGGATCTACTGAACCGATTTTGAAAATTCTTACACACACACAAAGGTACATTATCCCTGAGTGCTATAGACTATCTAATATAAAAATATCATGACTCGGTGTTTGTCCAGGATAAACTCCGAAACTGCTAAGCCAATCATTATGAAATCTGGACGCTATGTGTAATTTCGTCCAACTTAAAAGATGGGATAGTTTTTAACTCTATTTTTTTACCTTAGGGCTACCCGTGCGAACCTGGGCGAATCGCTAGTATGCAATATTCTTACTCAGCTATAAATATCATTTTTTTATTTAGTCTTAATAAATTGTTGAATTAAAAAAAGCGAAAAATATATAAACTACACTATATTTATACTGTACACCGCGATTTCGTCTCGGATATGTTTATTTTTCTTTATACCGATCTGGTTTGTGGAATTAAAGACATCGGGCCATTCACAAGCGGCCATGATTAATGGAACACATTTCGTTTCAATGCGATTTCATAACGAAAATAAGACTGTGAAAACGGTACTATTATACGACGCTTAGCTTCGCAACGGCAGGACGTTACGAACGATTTGCGATATTAAATATACATCAACATTTATATTATATAACAAGCGATTATAGACTCTAAAACAATGAAGTAAGATGTCTATTACTATGGCAGTATATAACGGTTAGGTGTATGCAATAATTGTAAAGCCACAGCACAAGAAAACAAATAACACTTGAAAAGATGCAGACGGCACTTTAGACTTTCTCTTAACGTCTAATTGATTATGAATGCTAAATAATGAAATGATCTGTAACAAAGAATAACCCATTGAGAAATATTTTAAAAACTTGCAATTACACATGTCAAATGGTGTAAAAGGGATAGAGTAATTAAAATAATAGGAAAAAGAGGACAGCTAGTGTTTGTCACTTAAGTGTAAATAAAAACACATGACGTATGCTTCACTTTTCGAACACTAATGGCATATCTGCTAATTTTTGTATTATAATATCATTGTGGATATCAAATGCAGTTAATTCTAAGACTCCTAAATTTATAAAATTTAAAGAAAATACAAAATACTATCTGTTTGCCGTTAAGGTCATATCATGTTCGCTCCTCTTTGAAAGTAAGAATCAAATAAAAACAAAGAAACTACGTGCCAAACAAAGTAGCATTTTCAATACAAATCAACACTACTTTAAATTAGACTAAAGGCCTGATCATTAATTTCTTCACGAGCACTTAAAACACTCGATAAATTGTACTCGGTGAATACCTGCAAACTATTTCCCCGTAACAATATCGTGACCTCCTCTGTCTGTCAATCACTTCGCCCCGCATTGACGGGCCCACTACAACTTTATTGATATGTAACCAACTTAAAATGAACGTTACGTTTTCGTGGAATATACATGGTATTTCTAGTTCACAAGGGTCTATCTAATTTGGTAGCTAATGGACTGACTAATGTAACGTTGGAAGCAATTGCATGCAAATTCGTGAACTTTAAATGCGTATCCGCTGCTGCCGTGATATGAAAGAGCCTATATTTCGTTGGCCAATCACGTTTTAATGTGTGATCCATTCTAAGAATGTAAAATTCTATTCACACTGATACTAGACACATTCGACATTGGAGTACTGCAAGGCACTCATCTAGGTTCTGATTTATTTCGTTTATCGCATTTATTACAACTTTATCGCATTAATCTTAAAACAAAGATACTTTTGTGACTGCAATGAATACGTTATCCGAAAGCTAATATTTAAATTCAAAAGATAGAATAACAAAGTGAAACTTCCACTTTTTATTTGAGATAACTAAGAGGATGATACCGCACCGGTAGCAACCTAATTAAACAGTTCTCTGTTTATTCAGGTGCATGTTTCGAAACAAAGTATTGTGCATGAGGTATAAAATGATTACTTCGAAAATAATCTAGCATTATTACTGATGTTCCTTTATTTGTAAACAACATAACGAAAGAGATCGCTTGATGACTTAAATGCATATGACTTTTCCTAAGACCAAACATTTTAAATTTAACTGACACTTCATAAAGGACATCTTAACTAAGTCTGTGATTTGTTTCCTCTCCATTAAATTCTAACAAAGATCAGTAATTTTCCAGTCTCACGTAATCGATGCAAAATATTTCAGAAATTGTCAATTTAAAGGCAAAGCTCGTTTGAGACAGCCTGCCTACTTTAAAGTCCCCAGTTGTTTACTCGCCTTATCTTAATCCGGCGTGGCCCGGCCTCAACGCCTACATCCACTGACATAACAATGGTAACCACAAAATGGACGGAGCAAGGATCTTTTTGTTAGATGTTTTATCCCTACGACATACCTTTTTATCTTCGTACCATGTAGGTTATAGATTTTACAGATTTTATAATGTTAATGCTCACGTTTAGGACCAGTATGTTCTTTATACCATACAGTATGTTTTTTTTTTCTAAATTTCACTTTTTCCAAGTCGATTTCTTCTATAACAATTTAAAAAAAAATGACTATACGGAGCAGCAAAAACGATATTACTTTACAAAAGTGAATCCCGTCTGAATTTAGGATGAATGTTGAAGCTAACGCTGACGTGTGTGTGACAACAGATCGCCACAAGATTGCCACAAGGATGCTTGTTACAAGTAAAATACTAAACATTGTTTAAAAACAAATATACTTTAAATATGACTTGTTTCATTTAATACCTAATTACTAATCAAACGCGTCGGAGATCGCGGGTCAATGGCCTCTCCTGACTGGTAATAATTAATCAACCAAACCAGAATGCAATTATTCTTTCTTAGTCGTTTATTTATTCATTTCTGTATTAGTGATCTTCTTCTGCGTTTTATTGCAAGGATATCACAATTTTATAAGAATGAAGTAATTAGTATTGATTTAAAATGTAGATTTTTGAAGTTAAAACTTCTTTAAGCACGACTTGACTTGGGGAGTAAGCTGGTGAATGCGACGAGAGCGTTACGAAAACTGTGACCAAGCGACGCGATCGGAAGCTGTTTTAATTCGGAACAGTTTCGACGTTTCTGTAATACGAAAGAAATATGGTTGCCGCACTCGCCCATACGCCAACACTAAAAAGTCTCGGCTTTAATGCAACGATAAAGCCTGTACACGAATCTATCGATTTAAACATTGTAATACAGCGTAGCGTGATCTATAGATCGAACTGATAATTTGAAGTTATATTATCATAATCTGAATTATGATGTCAATTGTCCTGCGCGGAGTAATTTTGTATAATGGCCGCAGACGTATAACGTTAGTGCATACAGATGGAAGGTGTTTAATGGAATAAATACCTATTTATCAACAAGAATCACAAATGTGTACAATGTCTTCTGATATTATATGTTGTTTGGAATAAGTCGCATCAAGGTCATACAATACTTGGCTTAGTAGCAATTTAAGTAGTAATTTACATTTAAAATTATATAAGTATATCTCAAGCTAGCTGATAGACTTTGCTCGCATTTGTTTCTCATATGATTTTTTTTTGTAATCTGTTTTATTATCTTATATTTGTGTAAAATATATAAAAACTATGTCTTAAATTATATCACGGGATATTATGTATATTATTATTTAGGAATGTAAAGGAGATTAGGGAAAAGCAGAAGAATGAATGACAAGAGATTGAGGCCTGATTCACTACGAACTCCTGCTGGAAATTTTGGAGCTTTTTTGATACCCAAAAATATGATAACATTGTAAATGACCTTTTTAATATTTATTTTTAACCAATCCAACTAAGCTTTGTTTGTGTACGGACTGACACGGCAATTAATTCGAATGGGGGATTCCAATCCACTACTTCATATCTCGCAGTTTGTCCCTAAACCATTTGGTTATTGGCGCTCTTAAGTTGGTTATAAATCTATTTTAATTCTTGCCTCAAACATGTTATATCAATTTCTTCGCTTTAGGGATTTAAAAGAGTAATTGAAATAAAATTTTAACATGATATGTACGTAACATAAGGTAATTATAAATGTGTAAATTATAAAATTCCCATACCTTTCAACGTATTTTTCTTATTTCCATATTATTATACAGAAAATGTTTAAACACTTTTAATCAGATTAGATAGGGAATTTATTTCGTATTAATTAACGTTGGCGATCCAATTAAAAAAGTGCTAATGTGCCGAGACGATTTGGTATGTATTTTTTTTTTATGCCTGTAAAATTTTTACACTCTTTTTATAAATGGCCATTGCGGAAAAATAAAGTGATACACATTTATAAAGATTGAATACCATATATCCAAAGTAAAGAAGGAATGTAGCTATTAAACAAAAAAACCCCTGTGTGAATATACATTATCGTATTACCTATGCCACGATACGGACATACATACATATCCCCGTATAACGTAACCCTCAGCCGGGCAAAAAAATTGTATTCAACTTATAAAGAAATTACGAGGTGTTTATAAATAACAGCGGCCCGCCCCGGCTTCGCACTGGTATTCAACTGAAATTGAAAAAAAAATCGCCTAGATATTTATTTAAAAAAAACCTTTAACATGTGAGATTCTAATGGTGCAATGATTTTTTAAATCAGTCAATTAGTTTTAGAGTCTATTCAATACAAACAAACAATCAAATCTTTCCTCTTTATAATATTAGTTTAAATAAGTATAGATTTTTTTTAGCTCTTTTGCGACCGTATTTTGGCTCAATAGAAATTGGAATACACATTTGAATGGTATTTACTATTGCCATAGTGGACTTTCTATACAAACGTACTTGTCACGGACCAAAGAAGGATGTCCGTACGTACATGGTAACAGAGACGTAAAGAGTGAGCAACGAACCATTTATGTAGGGATACCAGGCGTTCCATTTTACTCGGACTGTCTGGTTAAATTGTAACTATGAGTATAGTGTTCCTTGTCTACTAGGTATCATGCGTTTAAGAGAGTCAATGAATTGCTCCTGTTCTGTCTTTCGAACCAAAGAATCGTGACTACATATAATTTGTACTTTGTATTCTAAACTTACAGAAAACATTTTTTTTTTCTTATTAAATATCTATAATATTATTATTAATTATATTTTTATAAAATTTAATTGTAACTTGAAGTGGATCAGCAACGTAACTGTATTTCACTGCAAATTATATTGCTAGGCTTCAGTACACACCTTGTTGTCGATGTCGAGTCATTATGAAAATTTACCAATTAAAATGAACACTTAAATTTGCTTAATGGTAATTACAGCAAGGATTCAATTTATGAATTGTGAATAAGATTTTAATTGACAAGGAATTTACTGAATGTAATAGGTAGGTAGCTAGATGGATTGATATTGATAGATGGATGGATCACGGATTTCCATTTGTCAAGGTCCTGGCAAACCTCTCTCTCTTCTTTAGTACGCCATCAATCTGGTCGGTATAAGTGTGCCTAGGCTGACCTCGGCTTACACTGCTCACTTTCGCAATATAAATTTCCCTTGCCAATTTCAATCAATGTCTGATTTTATATGACGTATTTTTGTATATGCGGGTATATTTATATTCAAGTAAATACCAGACATATAAGTAATAGCTAGCAATTTTCGTACGGTAAGATGTAAAAAGAAACCAATGTAGGATTACACCATCACATCGGCGTATGATCAGAAATATATAATAAAAAAAACAAATTGGCTCGTCGATGAGCTTTCCTCTAATCTAGATATATCCTGCGTCTAGGTTAATAAAGATGTCTGTTCATTTAGCTTCTAAAGACTTAAGTAGCGATGGTAATTAAGCTTTTGCGTAATAGCGAAACGTAACTTATCAGCGACAATTACGAGCTACGACCGCCTAGATATTTACAGGCTAATCCTGGCGCACTTTAAATTCATGGTGAGCGTACATTAGTGTCGCTTTAAGGTCCGTTTTAATCACTGCGACTGGCGTCATCTATCGCCGATCGTACGCAGCTGTAATTTATTTTAATTAACAACCGCTTGTCGCATGACGACGTGGGTGCTCGTGATTGAACGGCCGCGTTGTAAAAAAGACGCGCCCGTGGCACTGCCGCTTAAAGAGTGATAGATATCGCTTACGAGTCCTAGTTCTAATCGCCCGCTCTAAATGTAGCTATTTTTTAGTTGTTACCAGGAAATGGCTTAAAATAAAAAGGGTTCTTTCTATTTTTTTAGTTTCTTATTTTCATTTTATGCATAATGATGGGAAAGGGATAGCCAGAATTACTTAATTTGGTAGTATTAATTATGCAGGAAATTCATTAAGTAGGATATTTCGCCCCTTCGTTTAGATACATGTTTACAAGTTTCTCCGTGAGAAATACCAGTGAGTATGCTGTTTTAATAGATCCAAATGTTCCAGACAGATTATGTCATACCTTTAAGACAGATTTATTACATTACCAGTTGGCATAAGGCGAGATTGTGATATTAAAATAACAGTGTGTTTAAATTTATAAAAAAAAAAAAAAAAATCATTTTTACAGCAATTCTATAACAAAAAAAACACTTAAAACTTATTTTTTTCCATATCGTCATCACAATAATATTAATGTTAACAGTGTTATCGCTTATTCAATGTACAATCATCGTCATAAATAATAAAATAATAAGAAAACAGTAGAAAAGGAAATCGAGTAGAGCCCTTGTGCACTCGAGAGTACAAACGAAAGGCTATTTCGCTTCGCATATCCTTACGGGCAGCGAGCAAACACGGCAAAAAGGAAGCGAAAACAAAGCTGTGGTGGACAGTAAAAGCTATATTTATGATTTCACGCTATCTCCGACCGTCATCGCATGTTCCCAGGATGTTCGAGCGATCACGAAGTGTTGGTGGATGCGATATCTAAATTAATTTATTTATTTCAAACACTGTGTATATTTTTACTGTACATACAAATACTTATGTAAAGACATTTTTTTTCTTTATTATATATAATTACATTATGAACATTACACAAACCTCCCCTGACTGGAAGTCCAATTCAGAATGGATAATATAACTGCAATGACCATCAAGCTACAAGATCGTTCGTTGATGGAACAAAAACAAATTAAAGTAGATCTCCAGATCGTATTCTTCTTAAGGTAACGTGCGGTATTAATAATAAATAGTGGATGTATTAAAATAAGTAGGTATTACTGTGAGTTTTCACTGGTGTAAAATCGTGTCGCGATGCAAACTTTATTCTCTAAAAAATCTCGGATGACAATATGTTTTATGTGATTTTTTTCAGCAGTGTAAACCCACGGTAAGTGTGCACCTTTAAAGTTTTTAACAGTAAGCGATAAGTTAATAAAACTCTCTAAATTTATAGATTCCACGGCAACCTTGTATAGAGATACCAGTACCTCAAATGATACCGAACAAAAGTGTGTAAATTCAATGCAAAATATGTTAAATATTTGTATATGCTAGAAATCGTAAAACGAATAAGTTAAAACTATTCAAAATCTGAGTCTGAATCTTCGTATGACATCGGGTGGGAACCGCGGTCAAGAACAGGCGTTGGATTTATAAAAAGAAAATCCTACAAGTGAAAAGCGCTAAGCTAGGTGCATCCGAGAAATAAAAATTCAAGCCGACACTGGATCAGTGAAAAATCAGCATAAGTTTGCATTTCTCGACAACTATTTTGCATAAATGCCTCCTCCGTTCCATGCTCGCATCTGTGTTCGGATATTAAATTAGCATACACAGCGTAGGAAAGACGACGCCGGGCGAGCGCGCGTAGTGCATACCCTTACATCTGAGCCTTTGCACAAAAATGATATATGCTTGAACACCGACGTCGGTTGAAGTTGTTATGGGATCTTATTTTAATTCTTGTGATTTTAGTTTATTGGTTTATTTTATTATTGGTTTATTGATTGATTATATTTTTAACGAGTGACCCGCCCCGGCTTCGCTTGGGAAGCACTATCGCTATAATACTTAACAGGTACACTCGCTAGACCAATCTGAACATTCCGTGTAATTTTCATCGAAATCGGTCTAACTATTTAGGAGTCTATAAAGAACATACGTGCACATATTGCCTTTTATATATTGTTATAATGTAATATACTTGGCTTATGTTAACTCAAGATTACTATGAATATATATCAGATATACAGTCGTAAAAGTCAAATATATATGAGCAAACATCGGGACTGTAATAGAATACATTTTCAAAGAAAATATATAAAGAAATCTCGCGTAATGCATTACAAGAATGAAAATAATTGCTTAAAACAACAATAAATATAAAATCTCGCAAGTTAAGTCAATTGGAAACTGCTTAAAACCTTCTAAAGGATTATTCTAGGAACTCTGTTAGGGCCCACGCGTGCGCCATTCAGTCTGCCAAGCTTACTGAGGTCAAGTTGATTAGTCGTATTTATTGGGGCTCCAGCAACACTGTACTGACTAGCGTGTGGCCGGCTACTGATGCTGAAGCGATAGCGGAAAGTAGGAATACTTTGGGATATTACAATAACAAAATGTGTACATCATCGGTTCACAAAACGCATACATACAGGTGTGGTAAGTTAATCTTTTACCAAATGCAAGGTTTTTTTATATTTTATATATATTTTTTATAATTTTATTAAAAAGTAAATTAATACAAAGCCAAAGATTAAATAAAATTTTCTAATTCCTTTTTCGCTTTTTCTTCTACTTATTTCAGAATAATACTTAAATCCCTTAAATAGGTGATCAATATATCCCTGGGAACGTAATTGTGGCCCGATTTGGTTCTATTCGTTATCTCACAAATAATTGTGGGGCTGTTCAAAAGGCTTCCGGGCCGGGACTCAATGACGTTAATGTACAATTACGTGTAATTAAAGGCCAGCCTTCTTAAGCCATCAAACGGATAAATTAAAGTTAAGTTTTTAATTTATAAAACTTGACCGGAACTCGCAGATAATTAGAGCGCGGCCCAATACTAATGCATGCAACAAATTCATGTCTATATTATCTAAATGACGACTCATTTAAAATTTTATAGAAACCAGAAAAGACGAATTAAAAATAATACAAACACTATACAGTATTTTTCTTGCCAAAGTGTACTCTGAACTGATTATTACTCACATACAGACAATAAACTTTAAAAAAATATTTACAACAGAATCGGTACACTAAGTACACAACAGCGCACTCTAGTGGGATAATTGCGCGCTAAAGCACAATATAATTACAATAAGCTCACTAAAACCAAAACAAATTGTCAAATCGATTATTTTCGTACGTTAACCAATAATCACAATCAGATTATACAAACAATAAATAATACTATTCCCTGCTATTTTCGTGGGCAGAAAACCATCAAGCTGCATAACGCTTGCCAAATAAGCCCCGCCCTAAACAGCCTCTACGATCGTTATTCACTGGCGATCGATAAAGTGGACGTTTGATAATCTTTGTTTATCTAGATTATCCCACATTATATTTAAATAATCGCGTTGAAGTCTTTTGTATTGCAAATTTAGTTTTTGAACTATTCCGTAGAGTTTATAAATTATATGGAATTATTGTGAACAGTGAATGCCATTGAGCATATTTCAAACAAATTTAAATTATCTACATCTGCGAGATTATTTTATGGTTGGAGACTAAATAACTTGTTAGATAAGTGTACGGACTACAAAACATAGGTTCGTGCGCTTAAATACACAATTACACTGTTATTGTGAATAATTTACTGTGTGTCGTTAAGACTGTGGAATGGGTCTAAAATCACTGCGTATTTCTAACCATCAAGTAAACATCCTGCTTATCTCTTTGCTTGATTGATAAAAAAACTTCGCTTTCAAACACCATCACTTAAAATATGTTGCTGAAACTTCATGCCATTAGGCATGCCAAAAATTTTCGAAGAGGCGTGGTTCATTACTAAAAACATAAAAATAAGAGGGTGTTCATTAAATTCAACGCTATAAAACACAGCGACAATAATTATTAAAATAAAAGCCATTAATTTAAGCCTGATGAGTATTTTATAGTACAATTTTACGAAGCGAAATTAGCGACCGCCTCGCCAATGAAGTACTGAAGCGAAGAGCACAAAAGTTATCGCTTTAAATTGTACCGAGACAATTATTATTTTATGTCTTCCCCGATGGCCCGACGTCCGCGTAGCACCGACGTCGTCGAGCATCCAACTTTATTACAAGCCGAAACCGTAATATTTTTTATTACTGAATTACTAAAAGTGTAGTGAAATGAAAGAAAACTGATTATTAAACATTTAGAGAAATTAAAACGTTACTTACGTTAATAAACAAAACCTTTGATAACATATAAAAGAAGAACGATATGAAACGAGAAATTAAATGTATACCTTGTTTCATAGCGAGATATTATTTTTGTAAACAAACAAACGTCATTTACCACACATAGTGGCCATTATACTTTTTGTATTTTCATAGAACATTTTGCATAAATCGTGAGATAAGTAATATAAATTAATGTGTTTGTATTTTTACAAAAATGAAATCTTGCTGTGTTACAAGGCACATAGATATATAAATGTAGGGATGTGCCAGAACCCTGCCACATGTGAATGGTTATTTATTTATTTTATCAAGTCGTATAATTTCGATCCAACCGTGCGCAGCAGCCCTAACAGTGAATTGCCGTCACATGACCTTCGCCGGTCTCACTACACGACCAACACAGCGTTATATTGACAAATAATATTGATTGCCTTTATTGACGAGCGTAAGTGATTGCTAAAATTAATAAAGCCTCGTGTTTATCACTTCAAATGTTATAGGTTACACACGAACAGACCGACAGCTGACGGAATGCAAGCTAATATAAACTGAAATGTGTTTACGTTAAGATATAAAATTGAAAGCTCAAATAAAATAAAATTTTCACTTATTTTACATATATCGGGAATGTGTCGAATTAACACGTGTCAAATTTTAATGCCGCGTCACTGTCGATGAACCACGGTGCCGCGTGCTCGAAAAGTTTTTTTTCCGATTACATTTATTGCGAGGTCCAAGATAAGATTTACTTAATGGTTTGAAGGTAAACCAAGCTCAAGATAAAAAAATCTTAGCAACCAATACCATTTCCTAGCATTCCGAGATTTAGGATAACCTAATACAAAAAAAATAAAACGATACCATTCTTAATAAAACACTTTCTTGCAGCATCCTTTCAGAAAGCATTTAGTAGGGAATAATCGATCGATCTGTTCTGATGAGTTTTGCTTAAATCTGTAAATATTTAGTGCTTGTATGATTGCATACTTCCATTGCAATAAATTCATACGACCTTTATTAAAAATTAGTAATACGTTATAAATTCACCGGCAAGGCCAATCTGAAGATTTTTTTATCAAAATCAGTCCAGCCTTTTCATAGGCAGGGAACACACATAGCCTTTCATACCATGGCCACTATGAAGAGACGTAACTTGAACATAGGCGAAGATTATGATTTTCTTTGTACACATATTCTTAAAGTTATTAGATACTTCTTAACTAACATAGGATACTTTTTATGAAAAAAAAAAGATGTTTGTCAAAAAATCTAGCTATTTCAACGCCGTAATAATATTATAAATGCGAATGTTTATATGTGTGGTTGTTTGGATGTTTGTTACTCTTTCACTCAAAAACGACTGAACGGATCTGGATGAAATTTGGTTCAGGGATATGTTATAATCTGGAATAGTACATAAGCTATTTTTTATCCCGGATACATGAACGGCTGCCGTGGAATACGTTTTTTTTACACATACATATCTGCATATATAAAAGACGATGTTCCGTATAGATTCCAAAATGGCTACCCGGGCGAAGTTGGCCGGATCACTAGTAATAAATAAACTAGAGAGAATGATAAGCAAAGTTTGGAACCGCTTCTTTCGAACTCGCAGCATGTCTACTATGAATGGATAGAGACCTTCCATGTCCATTACAGCATAGCAGAAAGTGATAAACTTTAACAGTATTACGAACTAAAAGTTTGAACATCACTGACCACTCCTGCAACACACAATTACCAATCTCCGAGGTCAGAACTGCCTGACGCGATAGGATCTCACCCCGGGTGGCATCGCTTATCTGCGCCAATAAAATTAATTCTGCTCCTCGTGAAATCATCTGATACCTAAGCAATCGTCGTTGTATGAATTGCAGATTGAATAGTGAGGTTTGCTTAATGCATAGTTGATGTAAACAGAGCGGAACAGATAATATCACAATCTTTGTGATAATATCTGTTCCGGTACTAAACTACTCGAGAAATCGACATCCAAATCGATTGTTTTAACAGAATTAATACACAAATTATTTAAACCGTTTCGAACTCGACTGAAAGAAGGACGATTCCTTCGCATCTATATTAAGCACAGATAGGAATTAATGGTTAGAAAATATAGATAATAAACTTTTAAACAGAGATCAAAACTGCGTATTCCTTCGGCTGCATCACAGTTCTCCAGGTGTTGAGGATTGGCGAGGGAGATTTAAGATCAGAGAAGAGAGTCGAAAAAAATTGAAAAATATGGTTATCAATTTTTTTTAACTGTAAAATTTTTACGACCACGCGAGGCGACTCTATTCTTTTACCAGCTTTCACCACCAGTACGTGACATCAAAATGGTTCACCTTCTAGACCTAATTTTTCACAATGACGATATCTGAGCCAAATCCGTAACGAAGACGTATTTAAGTCAATATTATTGCCACTCGCAAATGAACTTTTCATGTTCTTATCAAACATTTTATTACAAAAGTACAAAGCAAACTAGCCTCTATTACAATTATATAAAGATCAAAATCTTATCGTTGCTCTACCGAGCGGACGTGGAATACCTTAATCTATGGGATCCACTATTCAACCATAAAAAACAATATCATGTCGACTGGACGAACACGGGCCTTAATTACAACAGCTCGTACTTGTGCATTGTAAAATGAACTTTAAGAGTTTAGCTTTAGAGTTAAAAATCACCTGACGATCGGAAGCTGTATTAAGCTTTCTAAAAAAATGATACGGACGGCAATGTGGAATGTGGACCACGCGTGAGACGATAGTAAATTTGAAATTTGTAGCCAACGCTCAACGTTATGAGTGCCGCCACAGTGTAGAGAATACAGTTATATCATTTCATAATACAGTACCAATCTAATGTCTTTTTAACCTATTGCAAATATTTAAAAAGTATAAATACTCTACTATATCTGTTATCATGTTTATTTACATTAATCTCAAATCCACTTATTAAAATTTACATTTAAATAAAACGATATGGATTCCACAAGATAACCTAAAAATATAACCTGAGTCAATAAATTGTATTCTAAGCATTAATAAATAATGTACAAGAATTTATATAAGCATTGATCTTCTTATTTACATAATGATATAAATATCTAAGATTGGTTGTGTAGTCAAAG
The DNA here is from genome assembly GCA_029849275.1 of Papilio elwesi. NCBI lineage: Eukaryota > Metazoa > Arthropoda > Insecta > Lepidoptera > Papilionidae > Papilio > Papilio elwesi. The sequence goes on along the minus strand of CM056693.1, from coordinate 11,398,986 downwards.
AATGTATTACATTTTGACAATTTTTCGTGTTTTCTGTCAATCTGATGCCAGGCTGACTACTTTTACAGATCGAAATATCAATAAGACGTTAATAGAATAAACTTTAGATCAATCAGATGTAACAATCCTGATATTTTATTTTATTTATTAATCTTTCAACAAAAGTGTGTGTTAATTTTTCAATTGGTTAGAGCACTAGTAGCATTATACAAAATGACAGAATTTGTTTCTACATCGCGGGTAAATAAGAAAGACATGTCCTGTAACTTCTGTTTAATGTAACAATAACTAATAGTGAAAAAATAACTAAAATCATTTTTTTCGCGCGTCTGTATGTGCTGTATATCCATTGTGACATCCTGTACCCTAAACTAAAAGATTTTGAAGAGTGCGGTATACTTCACCGGTATGTATGCGCATGCGATGTGATGGAAGTTTATAATCAACATCGGGGGTTTTTTGTTACATTAATTTAACTGTTATTTGTAATAAAAATAGTCAATACTAATATTATAAATGCGAAATTTTGTATGTATGGATTTTTGTTACTCTTTTACGCAAGAACAGCTAAACAGATCTGGATCAAATTTGGCACAAAGATAGATTATACTCTCGAATAGGTCATAGGATTTTTATCCCGGAAAAATATTCGGTTCCCCTGGGATAATCATTTTTTACAGCCGCATATCTACGTATATAATAGGCGAAGCTTGTAAATCGATTAATTTCTATAATCAATTTTATTTAAAAAAAAATTAAGTGATTTACTTTAATGGATATAAATGTGTATTATTTATTCTATGGCCAATAGCATCGTAACTATTGAGCCGGTGAGTCCGCTTCGATTACTACCACAAAAATATTGCCACGTCCATAAATTGTAGCTCACACAAAATTGCTTCATACACGCGAATGATTTATTAAAGTTTTTTTTTATTTGTACTCGCATTCGTACAACTGAATATTAACGTTTAACTTAACGATATAACTGCTGTCGATAATGAAATCTCGATACGATTATATATCCGAACTGGTCTAACGCCAAGATGTGTGTTAGAATCGTTGCCACTTTATAAACAGTCTCTAAGCTATTATTTTGTCCAACATAAGTAAACATTTGTATTAAAAACTCCTTGATTTGACAAAGGAAAGGACAAAGGACATAGAATATTCAGTATATAGTATTAAACATCACGTTGCGACCAAGTTGCAACAAGCGGTGGTAAAATGGTGGTTGATTATGACAAAAAATTATCATATTCAGGCTGTATCAATTCTCTACTGGATATAGGCTTAGACATAACTCTCATAGACTCCATTGCATAGATCGTACGTACGTAGAGCCTTAATGCATTTAAAATAATAAAAAACGCGACAAATTTAATTACAAGCCAACTGACATCACTACGTATACGGAAATTCGCGGCCACTCCACACCATTAAATAACAAGTTCCAGTCATTAACCTATAAAAGTCTTAATTAATTAAAAAACTAATTATTTATTCATGAACTTTTTTATAAGCGAAACGGGTATTCGAAAACCATTTCATACTACGAACGTGAGTTTTCCCAAAATTTAGGCAAAAATAAAATTTTATTTTTTAATAGGATTTGTAAAATAGCAAACTCTCACGATTGTATCGCATTTAATGATATATATAAATGATTATTAGTAAACACACATAGCATAACAAACATAAAAAGTTTTGAAATTTAGATTTGTCACAGATTTTGTCACATTTTGTTAATTTCATGTTTCTGTTCCGGACATTTCTAATATTTTACAATGCTCTTGGTCGGAGGCTGGGCTGTTTGACGTCCCGATGTCAGATTAAAACCGAACCTTCTTATTTTCAAATGTGATCTTTAATCCAATCCATGCAAATTGAGCTCACTGTATCTTGAGTTCTTACAGTTGCATGGTAAAGCCGTAAAATTTTTGTTAATCAAAGTACAAACGAATCGAATGTACGTAGACTTCCTCTATGAATCGCTACAAAGACAGTTACAGGTCTAAAATTATAAATATAAATCTTGTAACAACAGTTGATTGAAACCGTTAACAACTTGTCTAAAATAATAGTCACAAATCTGTAGACGGGCATCATAAAATTTTATTTTATCGAAATCTATTAACATTTCACCGAATAAATTGAAACAGCAACAAAAACTAAATCGATCAGCTGAACTCGGCGCGGTGCAAATGGCTTATAATACTCATCATTTACAGTTACCCGACTAACCACATAACACTAAACGTATGCCTGATTAATTTTCACATCGGCAGCATTAAATTTGTACCGGTCCTCGATTGGATCGATTAGGACCGTAAATCAATGTTTGGTCGTAAAAATACGCGAAAACTTCTTAAAGACGCCGAGTTGTTTACGAACAAGGTGTGAAGAGGCATAACGGTAACTTAAACATTCTATCTTGTTACTTGCATAGCCGTATCTACTCAGCCGTTTGCATCAAGTTACTGGGCCGGGGGAATTATCTTCAAGTCATAGAACGTCGTGTGAAAACGCTCTAATACGCTATAAAGCATATAAGGGCATTTTCAGATCATTTCAAAGGTGAGAAAAAGTTACTTCGAAATCGGCTTTGTTCGATAAGTTCATGAGATAATGCAGTAAAATAATAATAAATGTATCACTGTAAATATATAGAGGACTAGTATCCGCCCCGGTTTCGCCCGGGTACCCGTTTCAGAATCTATATCTTTACCTGTAAAAAACATAAAAAATGTATACCACGCGAACCCTAAAATTTTTCGGAAAATAAAGTTAAAAAGTAGCTAATTTGATATTCAGACTATATTCTATCCTTGTACCAAATTTCATCCAGATCCGTTCAGCTGTTTTTGCGTGAAAGAGTAACAAACATCCATACATAGAATCTTTCGAAATTATAATAGATAGAAAAAAGTATAGATGCTACATGTGCAAATACTAAATAGACTACCATCTTGTAAGTGCTTTAATTTATTGGCTTGCAGTAATATCATTCTCTAGATAAAAAATGTACCCATTTTTATTCCGATAATATCGAAAATTTGGTTTAACTTCCGTAGTTAAAAGATTATATCACACATGAATTAGGAATAACAAAATACTAGTGAGAAATAATTGGAAAATAAATTAGAAACACTGAAATTAAGCTTTAACATAAATACTAAAGCATTTCACTTGCCAAGTTTCTAATTCACAGCATGATCGTAGTATACGATTAACATTAAGAATTAACAAATGAAATAGACAACAGAAAAAGTTAACAATTTATCGATTGATTCAAAAGGTTTTACCTGACAACTCATATTGGATACGTTCAGAATCAACCGCATAAATCTTTAAAAGAAATATTTTTTCTGTTTACGATACAAGAACCAGATCTATGCAGACGTCGAGACAGACCAATAGGTTTCCATATATAAGAGCGTGATTGGAATTTTTTCTTTTAATTACTCTATGTATCTATACATTTGAGATCTAAGATCTTGTGATGTGAAGATTGACATGTTTTTCTGTGTCGGTGTCAGGCATTTCAATTTCCTCGACGGTCAAAGACACGGCTTCTTGTTTAATTGATTGCTAAAAGGCTTTCTTAAGTTATTCCTAGGCACCACTATCCTCTTTTCTGGTTATGGCGTTAATCCTTTTCGTATAACAAATGACTATTTTTAATCCATAATACAATATTTGTAAATGTTCCATTTAAAAGAGAACTTTGTCAGATTCCAAGCATTTGAAATATACAATTTTATAATGTGTTTTGAATTGAGGTGATCCGATCCTATCACAATACACAGTAACAACCAGATGGAAAAACAAACAATTTTAATTATTAAAAAAATACACAATCGGCCTGGAATCGAACCGAAGTAATCTAAATATAAATATATATTTGAAATGACAAAGTATGGAAACATTTTATTCTGTGTAGACCGAGAATCAGCGCAGGTCCGTGCTGCCCCGTGCCAAACAAAACCCCGGACCGCCACATGACGGTGGAAACGTTAAAATTAAGTCCTTTCATACCGCATTTATTTATTTTTTCTAATCGCTGATGACCGTCGAAGGTTCAACCGCGAGCTCGTAATGAACCCAGTACGCAGCCGCAAAAATTTTTCGACCTCTGAAAATCAATCAATAAACCCATACATTACGTTTTGCCGCCTAGTGTGTACGTGACAATCGTATGCAGACCCATCAATGTACAGCGAGCAAGGGATTTTTGACAGTTTCCGAAGGACCAGAGCGGATGATAATAAAGTTGCTATATCGAAAAAACTAGTCTCGCTCGGTTCGAGAGCCACCCGTAGGGATGTCTCGCTTCAAATGCTTTTTCTTGCAACTGTTCGACCGTTTAAAGAGTCTCCGTAATGTATATTTATTACAAGTAAACCTTAGCGTCTATTAACAATAAAATATAGACCTGAACGAGTTTAATTTTATCAGTTTATTTAAATTAATCAAGTTCTGCTATTCGTTAGTACTGTCTTTCAAATGGTAAATCGACTATAAACCTTCTCGTTAAATTTCAACCTGAGTATTACTAATTCTTGCTTTTTGGACCTACAAATGACTTTAAACTACCACTACAATAATGATTAACCCAACCAAACAACGCAGTAGTGTTTGGCCGATTCCAACGCAACTACCACGACCTCACACAATATTATTCTTCCGCATATCGATTTATGAGCAACGTAGTAACAAACTGATAGTTGACATTTAACGACAAGGTGATTATTTTTGTAGAAGAGCGCTCGAAATCGGTAACAGGTGAGTAAGATAACTTAATTTTCATTTGACAGATGTCAAAACGTACTAGGTGTGGTTTTTTTAACTGTCATTTTTATAGTTTTATATCGATCGATCTCAAGAATAACATTCGTAATCTGAATTAATCGTTTTTGCAATAAAAAAAGGCGAGCGCTCTTTCTCAAAAATAACTGGTACAGGATTTGTCTTATTTTACCACAAAAAAAACGAACATTGGTAAGATGGTGAATAACTACAGACAGAAGCGTTAAAAAAGGAACGAAGACCGGGTGCAAATATAAATGTTTCAAAATGCTTCCAACGTTGACGGCTTATTTATCTCTAATACCTATTGACAACCACAGACTAAAAATGTCGCTCTGTATTATCTTATTTGGGTCACTTAAAGGGACAACGATCTCGTGTTAATCCTTTTTGTTTTTAAATCGTCGGCGTCCTCATTTACATATTATCAAGGCAAAGATCAAAGAGGGACGGGCAACGATTTAGTGAAATATTTGCCGATGAAATGTTAAAGGATATCGAACCTCAATAGATTTCGATCTATACACGAAAACGCACCTAAATCTGAACTAGTGTGTTAAATACATCCCAATCGATAAGTCAGTTGACTTGTTTTTTTTTTTAATCTCTCCGGCCACATCCCGCGATTGCAAATTCCAAAAACAATATTCGAATTAATTAACGGAATTCATTAATTATGTACAAGTTATAATCGATTTCGAAGCACTTCCCAATGCGAATAAATCAAAATATTACTTTCTTTTTTTCATTTAATTACTTTACTGCCTCTGTTAAAGTTTGTAATGTGGTTCGTTGTAATGGCCGCTAAAGGATGAACTGATCCCGCTAATTTCCTTCCAGACGACCACTGAGAAATTCATTGCATGCAACTTTTATGAGATTTCTTTTTTCATTCGATTCATTTTATTATATTATCTGCAGTGTGATTGTTGGTTGCGTTGTATCGACGCGAAATTTATGATTTAATTGCACTCTTTGGTTTTTGTCGGGGGCAACGCACGCTCTCTCATATTGTAATTTTGATGGTGTTTAATACGAGAAATGGTTCACACTGCACCGCTCAAGCGTGTAGTCAATGACAAGGGGTTATTAAATTACATTGGTTAGATTAACACGACGTAATTGTACGCTTCTTATAATTATCTTAATTAGAAATTGTGTGAACGCGCCCGCTTGTTGTGAAATTTTAAAATGTAACAACCTTTGCGCTCTAATTATTCAATAAAAGTTTTACTCAACGCATTTACAAAGTACCCAGTGTTATTAAACTGATTTTTTTTTATTTAACAGTAATTCCCAAATAAAAAGTACAAAAATGAATATAATATGACATCTAACTTCAAACTTTCGTGGTTTTCATTATTATAAGGTTTGTAAGGGGCGGGATACCACGATTAGCCTATTTGAGCATTCTTGCCAGCAATACGCCAGTCAGCCCGTGCCCATGGCGCATGCAACTGTGCCGAAAAATCGGGAGTTAAAAAGGCTAATTTTGGCAAGAATCCCGTTTCTTAAAAACCTAAATATGACATCTATTTAGAGAGACATGTCTACAGATTATTATGGATAATGGCGCTAAAATTTCACCGATTCCCAGTACCGCCTTTCGAAATGTAATATGTATGAGCTAAAACAAACAATCCAAGCGACACGAGAATCATAAACAAACAAAAGTCCGAAATCTATCTTTACATTAGTGCGTCGTGAGCGAATCGGGCGGCTGTAGGACATTATCGAGGTGATATTCCGCGCACATAACTAAGCGCGGTCCTATGCGATGTGATAGTGCGCACGGGAACTGTATCGCGACGATACCAAATATCGACTGAGTTATATTGGCATATGACTAGAGACACCATGAAGACGCGCTCAAAGTCAGGACATCTATAAATTGATTCGTCAATTGCATAAAATTAACAAGTCGCAACTATTAAATAATATTTGCACTGATTGCGATATACATATTCATACCAATATATATATATATATATATATATATATATATATATATATATATATATTCCTACGTTTTAAAATAAGCTTAAGTTCAAAGAAATTGGTGATGAGAATATTGCCATATAAATGGTCGAAAGAAATAAAGCAACTAAATGTTTAAACAAAAAACCCAGGTAACTGGGCCCAAGGCGCTCGGACGTTAAACGTGACGACGAATCCTAAAACAAAGGGCACTCGATACGGAATAATGTATTACAGAATAACAGCATATACACAATTTATTACATAAAAATTAACGTATTTTATTCATTGAATTATAATTACATATAGAATATTTATGATCTTATAATTTGTGTATATAAGCCAATCAAACGATGCGGCGTACCTCCCAGCCGATCAAACGGAGCGATAGGTAACGGAGAAGTCAGGTAACGGGACATTGAGTCACACTTTTTTCCGATTTGTAAGACGTTGTCACGTCAAAATAACATAAGCCATTGTAAATTTCTGGCCAACGTTTTCAGACAAACCATGTAAATTTTTTTTAACCAAATAAAAAGTCCCGTGTATAATGCACATAACATATTCGCATTACACGTAACTCCAGTCGATAAATCGAGGACGCAGTGTGATTGCGGCCGTCGTTTTTTTATTACTCTCTTGTTAAAAGTTCGCATGTTCATGTTTCATTGAGGTTTTAGATACGGTATCTATTAACCGGATAAAACACTTCAGTTTCTATATCACTGATGCATTTCCTTTTAACAAAGTTTCTTCTGCTTCTTACTCGTTGTAAATTTTTTTTAACCAAATAAAAAGTCCCGTGTATAATGCACATAACATATTCGCATTACACGTAACTCCAGTCGATAAATCGAGGACGCAGTGTGATTGCGGCCGTCGTTTTTTTATTACTCTCTTGTTAAAAGTTCGCATGTTCATGTTTCATTGAGGTTTTAGATACGGTATCTATTAACCGGATAAAACACTTCAGTTTCTATATCACTGATGCATTTCCTTTTAACAAAGTTTCTTCTGCTTCTTACTCGTTGTAATTTTTTATTGAAGTCAATCTTTATCTCGAAAGAGTATCACTTTCTTATTTAAAGTTGTTTTCTTTGTTCAGTGAATAGTTAATACTTTTACAGTTGTAGAGCCCGCAACAACAGATGACAGGCGTGAAATAGAACTATACTGCGTTTCATCTGATAAGTGATGTGGCCGGGGGCCCAATTTCAGTCCGATTTCAGTCAGTCAGAATGGAAAAGAAGATTGGAGGGGGTGGGGTACACTATTATATCAATCATCTTTAGGGCTTATTTGATTGTGGATTGATACTCCGCCCTGTTCCCGTCTCTTTCATACAATTTCCCGGAAACATATAAAAAAATCAATGAAATTATTACAACATAAAATCGACGTAAGCCATAAAAAAAGGATTCTTGAAATGAAACTCGACATAAATGCGTTGTAAATCCGTACAAGATACGACAATATCCTGAATCAATATATTCTAGAATTTCCCCGTCCAAGTCTATTTGCATGGATTTACGATGTCAACGTATTTATACCGTTTTTGATGGCGTGCTTTATGGAAACGTTCCAGGAACGGTTTGATGGTTTTCGTGTTAACTCAAACTTAATCATTTTAAATCTAATACTAATAAAATTTATATATCTGCTACATTCATAACACCGTTTTATTGCAATAACCAGAAATTAATCAAAACGGCTAAAGTTAAATATTTAATAACATTAGTCCTAGCCAAGCGATCGTAATATCAATAAATAGTATCTATACTAATATTATAAAGAAGAAGGATTTGATTGTTTGTTTGCATTGAATAGGCTCCAAAACTACTGAACCGATTTGAAAAATTCTCTCACTGTTGAGAACGTACAATATCCCTGGGTGACATAGGCTATATTATGTATTCAAAAAATGTTTATTATACCTGTGCGAAGCCGGAGCGGATCGCTAGTATTTCATGGATTTGCAAAACATTAATTATAAAAATATATCACTTTCTCCGGCTCTCTTACTCAGGAACTTTTACTCCCCGCACCTCTGAGGGCCCAATAATATTTAGCGTGTTTTGCGTATAGAATAAAAGTCAACCTATTTTGAAATATCAAATGAAATTTTGACATAGTTCAATATTAAGACCTAAATGTTCGTCATATTTATAAACAACGAGAAGATATTTTCATCAAAGTCAAAGACAATGATAGCATAATTATAAAACCCTCATCAAAGAGATCATTACGTTTCCTTTTTTTAAATAATGCTCCTCACCTATTTGTCTAGGGCGATCGTGAGCGTAATTCAAAAAAAAACATTCTGTTAAAAATAGCACAGCCGCGATCCCTACAGGGTTGCCACTGCATTTCTCATTAAACGAGTACAAGCAAGCGTCGCTCGCAATCCATCATTACGAACGGCTGAACGCGGACAGCCCTATAATTTCCCCGGCCTCCTCTCGTTCCCTCCTTCCTCCTCCCGTACGAGAGTAACGCCCCATCTGTAATAAAAGAAGACGTCCGTACGAAATGAGTTTCGTCAAAAAACTTTATCGTTGCTGCATTTTATATTTGTGATGTTTGGTCGGAATTGTACTTTTTTGGTTCTGTTCTGTTCTGTTCATATGTTGAGAGCTAATTGGCACTCGGCTATTTTCGAATTTTATTCACTTTACAAATTTAATCTTTGCATACAATTTTTTCGCATAAAATAGTAGCATATGTCCTTCCTCAGGGTCTAAACTATGTCTGTACCAAATTTCATTTAAATCGGTTTAGTAGTTTAGGCATGAAAGCGTAACAGACAGACAGACAGAGTTTCTTTCGCTATTAAAATGTTAGTAGGGGATTAATGTTTGTATATTGTTTGTTTGTCCACTATGTGTTCAACCATTGATCTCATTATGATGAATATTTTGTGCCTATATTTTTTTTAACTCACAATTTTATCAGTAGTAAAGATTGGCTAAGAATCATGAAATTACTAACTTTCCTTATAAACCATTCATAGTTCAATGAAATTTCAACCAAAATTCATCTTGTTCCTTTTAATCATATGAAATTTAAGAGTAAAAATAAATGAAAAAATCCAAGTACTGGTTCCCCTGATGTGGCCTTTGTTTGCAAATTAATGGACTTAGAGGACATACTTAGTGGAAAACTTGTTTGCTTTTCTAAACGCCTAAGATCATAAGATTCATTCCATGAACATTGCAATCATACAGTTTCAGTAAGGACTTAAGTCGTAATATTCTTGTGTGACAACTTCGCTTTTGCTTTTACTATCCCTTTTGCTTTCTCTAACTTCCCTCACGTAAAAAGCATAATTACAACGTTAATGTTTATCAATAGATGGCGGTAGTAATCTTATTATTGCCTTCTATTGACCATACCTGCTTACAAATGAAATTGTTTAGTTTAAATTTTTAGACTATATATATATAAAACTAAAATGTTACCTTACACAAATTTAGCATGAAGCTTTATACATTTATTTAGATACTACAATTCGTTTAAATATCTAAAAAAAGTTATAACTTAAATTTTGACCTCTATCGACAGAGTTTAATGACTGATTAGCTTTATTGCCTATTTTTTAATTAAAACGTGCATAAAATGAAGTTAATATTATTTTTAACTTACATTATTCTTTTAATTGCCGCCAATTACGTGTAATATTGTACGCGCATGCGCGCTGGTGTTACGAATTATCGATGCTCGCCTATCGATTATCGAGGCACAATCGATACTCGATAGTGCTGTCGTAATTGAGCCGGCGTTCATTTCACACTTCATCTTTTTAATAAACTCGTTCTGACAGTTGTCGCGATTATATACTCTGTATAGATAATGTTAACCTTCAGATAAATTGCGAAATAACATTGATTTTATAAATTTACTTTTATAGATAAAGACTGAAGTAAAAAAAGAAATGACTAAAGTCTAATGCATTGGTTCTATGTGCCCAACACTTAACAGACGTTATAATGACAAGAAAAATTAAAAAGTATTTGGAATACAAACGGGATTTTGTACGGCTGTCAACTAAATAATTCCAATAATGCATGCAACAAGAATCCAGCCAACGACCTCATCGCAGAATAAGCCTAGAGTATAAAAATGAATACTGTTCAGCTAGGTTAGACCTTAACGTCGGCTATTAGAGTATATTTTACATTGCAGATTCTGAATGAATAGGTTCACATTAAACTTGATTCGCGCGTAATACCCAATCATATTATACTATAAAAGAGTTATTCGATTAATTTCGCTGCATATGATATTTTGTTCATTTTTATTTTTACATAAAAGCAATCAAGTATCTCGGTTATAGAGTCATGTATCTGGGCGTAATTTGATTTTACACGTGTTATTGCGTAATAAATTTAATTATACACGCTCAAATGAAAACTACATATTAATAGATATTAAGGTTCAGGCTTTACCGCTCGAAAGACCTCCTAGGAAATAATACTAATACTGTCATAGTTAAATTCCAATTTAGTGCAGAGAATTATTGGAGGTGAAAATATCGTGGACGTATTGCAAGTGAAAATATCGTGTTAAGGAGTAACATTTTTATCTTCTTAGTTAAAAGGGCTTTAAGCATGAGGTTTAAGCATAAGCTAAGGCTAAGCTATAGACTTAATACAAATGGCGGAGACGTATTATAAAACTTCCAATTCATCTTAGACGTTGGACATACTAGATCAAATTAAATCTGACTCTTTGTTTAAGTGGTTCTTTACTAGATGAAGTTTTTATATTTAAAAACTATTTCTACAAAGAAACTGAGTACAATATCCCTCATATGGGAAGGCATAAATTTATAAACTTATGAGCTTAACTTCTCTCGAGTAATAGAGTAGACAGGCAAATCGATTTTATGTTCTTCAATAAAGTTCATTAATATTACATTTAATAGAGGACAGTACAAGAAAAAATAAGTTTAAATACTCATACGACCCATCGATTACGGAACCCGAGATGCAAAGTCGCCGGGTAAAATACGCAAATTATTTAATGCGCATTAAAATTTTATACTGGCAACCGTTATTATGGCAACCCCGAGTCGGACGTTTGCATATCTAAGGAGTGGAATGAGAGGATGCGGCTCGATTAAAAACTCTAACTGACTGTTAATTACTGGCAACCTATCGATTGTATTAATACTATTTTATCGGGAAAAGTTACTTTGGTACTGACAACATTGAATCGACGTGTAATATGGAATTGCTGTCGTAAAAATTACAATAGCAAAGGCAAATGTTTTGACTTATATTAATACTTTTCTTGTATCACGTAACATTGTGAAAGAAAATCAGTTTATTTTGCAAAAAACAAAATGTCCGAGTTTGTAATAACATTTATAGGTATTCCCTAAGAACTAAAATTGTAAGACACTTTGAAAATGTAAATTAAAAATATATTTTAGATCCATTAAGCAATTATGATCTTCGTTCACGAAGAAGAGCAGACTCGACATTGACAGACTTCAGATTATTTATTTATAAACAAACAAGAGGAAGTCAATTCATCTGATGAGATATTATATTGTAGAAATGTGGATGTACATTCAGTACAGACTAATAAATAGACAAAAAAAATCTAATCATGATATTCGAAGACAGTCATTCGAAGATAGTGTACATTAGAGTCGGCAGCAATGCAAATGGCGTGGTGGTATTAAGCTGTTAGTTTCCGTATGTAGATAATGTCATATTTTTTTCCTGTTTCATCCACTGCACGTACCTATCATACTTGACATTCTTTTCGTGTTGGTTACGTAACAGAGATTGTAGCCGATATAAATGTAACAATTCGAAGTAATACTTATATTAAATAACGGCAGCCAAAGCCACCATCATTTTTAATGTATTCGAGTTACATTTTCGAATCCGTAAATACAAATATAACTAATTTCATACAGACTAAGCCATTTTTGTCGACCGCTAGAGACAGATCAAGGCCTTTAGCAATCCGTCGCCATATACAAAAAGATGCAACTTAGAGCATTTGAAGAAAAGCGCGAAATACTCATTTAAAGCAAGGAAATTCATACTGACGCATTCAGGTGCTGAGAAAATCAAAGGCTATGTATGTGTGTGGTATAAAAAATGCTAAATCTTGTGCGCATGGTAATAGGCTCAATGAAAAACAAAATTTTTATTATTATTATTTAAAAATCAAAAGACAAAGCGGTAGTATAACCATACACTTTCCCTGACATTATCAAATATTGAATACGTCGATTGCGTCTGATTTCTATGTACCTATCTCTTGAAAAATTTGTTAAATAATATTAAATAAGACCCAAATTTGCATACATTTCTCATATTTCAAATTCTGCGCTACATCAATGGGACATTGTGGCATAACTCAAACCGGTAATTGCTTGAATGGAAAACTTAGCAGATGAAGTATAAATCTTTTGATAACGTGTAATAAGTTTTAAAGACAAAGTTATGTTCCTGAAATAGCATTGGATCGCTATAAATAAGTAATGAAGGAAAATAATCTATAGCGACAACATGACCATTATGAGATTCCTTCCTACATCAGTGGTGGCCCCACCGCTGTTTTGATTGTTAAAGCAACTTTATGTAAGCTCCCTCACTACTACCAGGCCTTATTTCAGTCCTCTTCCCATCCTAATAAGGATAGAAGGGGAAGGAGGAGGATTGGATGGGACGGGATGGATGGACGGGAGAAAAAAAATGATCTATGTATGATGTATGTAAGCGGTAATTTTTAATTTTTAGTAAATCAGTACCCAAATAAAATACACATAAATCTCACATCAGACCGCTCGACACCAAATTTAACATACTTATAATAGTGTAGTTATCAAAGTGGAGTGCAATAAAAATTCAATAGTTGAATTAAACTAAAAAGTGCATTGAAAATATCTGAACGAATAACTAGACTCTTTCAAGATGGCTGCCGCTCGCTACCGAGAAACGCTGACAGAGCTTGCCACGTGCGAACTCAAGTAAATGACGTCTCGGATATAATTTCTAACAGGGATGTGAATAACAGTTTAAAATTAAATAGAATTTTCTTATTCGTCTAGTATTTAAATTTCCATATTATGGGTTAAAAACCATCGATCGTACAATGTATGGAATGGGCGCATAAACGACATGACGTCCGAATCATGAATAAACAGAATACATATAAACACCCCGGTGACCGATGTAATAAACTTTCAATTAAGGGCATACCTACTCATAGGAACATGTTTCGCAGCCCTAAGTCGGTAAAAAGCGCATGATGCGAGCGGTGGGAATGTATCAAGTAATGCAATCTTTTTGCTGGCTACATTAGCCGTCTATGTTAATATTGCCAACCGCGTCACATTCTGCGGGACATTCCGCCTACATTTATATAAACTGGGTAATAACAATTTTAATGATGTAAAATATGTTTTATGTATTGAGCCATAAAAAAAACTATTTAGTTTTAAAGTTATCTGTGACCGCAAATCTCGTTTAGTTAAAAAGTAAATAGTTAATTTAAATGTCATAATATATAAAACTCAATTCTAGAGATAACACGATAAGCAACTTCGGAACGCATTATATACAAATATACGCAATATTACTTATACATAAGTATATATGTACCATATAGACAATGTGACAAGGAAGAGCAAATATGGTTGTTTAAGAAAGTACTCGCAGCCACAATGTAGATTGGCTGACTTACGTACCACGCTTATGCAAACAGGTTTTGCGTTTTCATATCGTTTTCTAATTATGTAGCAAACGGTCTTATATTAATAGCAGCCAAATATACAATTATTATTAAAGTATTATAGAAAACTAAATGTTCAACCCCCACATCTTTAAAATCCCTACATGAAACCACCATAGCGACATGGTAACTTTGAGATTATAACCACCAAAAATCACACTCGCTTTGTGTTTCGTTTTGGTTAAATAAAAGGATGTACACTTATATTTTAACCGACTTCACAAAGGAGGAGGTTATCAATTCGTCTGTATGTTTGTTACCTCATTACAATAGATATAATTTAAAGTTTAATTATGAACGTCTTATAAAGTTTTCCTGTGAATTGGTAACCCCACACAACATTAAACATGGCGGACATGCATAGGAATAAGTTGGACGTACGCAGAGCTTCGTAAGATGGAAGCGTCCAATAAAAACAAAACTTATGAACACCGACTGCCCGTGATCACTGAGGATCTTGCAAATTACAAAATTTAAAAATGTTAATTTACCTTTAATGAAGCACACGTTGGACGACTAAGTTTTTTTATACAATTAAATCAACAGAAATCATTTGCATAATAAAAAGAGTATAGTATCAATATGTCGGATGCATGTGAAATGATTTTGAACAAATAAAATTCAGAAGGATTTAAATTAATTAAGAGATTAATCAGTCGTCAAATAAATTTAATAAAAAATGAGATTGAGGATTTATATAAATGAATCCTAATGAAATAAATATAAATACCTTGGACCATGTTAAGTATATATCATGAATCAGTTATCCGTGTAGAGCCGCGCCCTTAGGGTAACCCATTAAATTTGTAAAATTAAATTTATTCTATTATTGATTAAGTAAGGGTGGGTCCGTCGTTGTTATTAATAAGTGTGCATTTCTGACGGTTTGATCAAGATGGCAAAAGAGTTAAACAAAACTGTCACCTGGACATCACGCGGTCAATGAATATATAATAAGTAAATGTCATGTCTATTTGTACATTATCATTTTAAACATCAAAGGCGTTGAAATCTAATGTATTCCCGCAGTGACTTGTTTATTAAATAACCGGGCTAATTTAACAATGATGGATTAACAGATCTATTTATAGATATAAGGTATAGATGCCAAACTAGATGGGGATAATAAAGAAATGTATCTAAATTCGTAAACCTTCCGTCTTCTATATATATTATGGCTGTAGTCAGGAAAACATGGGGGATGTCTGAGTTGTTACATCAACTTAAATGACAAAATATGTTGAAAAAGTATACTATCTTTTAAGCTGAACAAAACTACACATTGTGACCAAATTTCATCACGGTAGGTTTCGGAGTCGGACAAATATCGAGTCACGATATTTTTTGTACATACAAAATGTATAAACATAACTCAATGTTTCATAAATAAATATCAAACTCTTAAACTATTTGTCAATTGATAATGTATAAAACAAACCGTAAATCATTCAATATATCGACGACAACTCAACTCTAATATAATGCAATAAAAAGAAACCATCGTTACACTTCTGCAATCGTCGATGGACATTAATACAGAGTTTTACAAAACAGATAAAAAAAATATAAAAAGTAGCACGAAACCATCATAGACTTGTTTTAATCTGTACCAAGAAGATAAACGCCTTATAAAATATATTTCAAATAAATGATGGGACCGCGCATAATCGATCAAGCGTTTTACAGCGCGGATATATTATAAAAAGGGATCAGCTTTTATTTTTCAACTAATATCAGTCGAATATACTTCGACGTGACATTTTGTTTAATTACAGCAAGAACGAATATCGCCGTCATCGATTTCTACGATCGAATCGAAAATGAGATGTTAGTTATAACATTTCAATTCTTACGAGTAGGGGGTTGTGACTGACAGTTATAGAGTCCAGGAGACAGCTTCGAGGCTTTTTATGTGAGATACAAACTCAGCAAGGGCGTTAAAGTTTTTTTCTTTGTAAATTCTGGTAAAGATATTTACGTTTTTAAACTTTAAAATGTTTTACAAGGATAAAACAACGAGAGTACATCCTTGAATTATATTTACATACAAATTAACTTTCAAGGAATATTGCATTACAATAAAAATGAGTCTTAATGTCAGCGGGCGACCACACACGGTGTAATTATAATATTGTAGGTACAAATACACAGCCAGTGAAATGGGAAATATGTCCTATTTAATTATTGATCGTATCAAATTTGCCCCCATTTGTAAGATTTTTTTACTTGAATATTTTAAACATTAGTCCTACCCAGAAACTAAACCAGAATATTTAAATAATGAAGCAAATTAAAAAGTATATATCATAAAAATTAAATGTTTTTTGTACAATTTTTTTCCAAGGAGGATTGGCGTCAGGCAGGCTGCCGGCCGTGTAAACTGTAGCCAAAGACGTACTATGTACTACGGTCATACTGTACCGACACGTTTGTACTAAATAAATATGCCCACGCCCGTAACCCAGAGGGGTGTACAAAGATAATGGATTTCCATTTGGCGCGATACTGGCATACCTCTCTCGCTTCTTCTACACCCATACATCTACGCATACATGCTAGTCGGTTACGGGTGTATTCCTTATATCGCCTTCTTTAGTATATCACTAATCTGGTCGATGTGAGTTCTCCTTGGGCGTCCCCTGCCAACGTACTAAATATGGAACAAAATTATTGTCATTAAAAATAAGGTGAGAACTTTCGATTTATAACAATCAAATAAGATATCTTATGATTGACTTTATGCGAGTCGCGTGCTATTCGGATACACTTCGTTTACCGGCGACGTTGAAAGAGAAAACGAATACACGTTACGAAAGTAAACATTGCAAGCATTTACATAATGTGAACGATCAGTGTCGTAAAAAATATGTATTTACGTAAAAAAATAAAAAACAACTGTCAATGTCAAATGGCGGCAAATTAATTACGGAATTATATTAATCAATGAATTATTTTTATTAAAATGTATAACGGAATAAAAATCTAATATCTACTTGCGATTCTTTATCTATCTTAATTTATGGAGATTTTTTTAGTATATTATTCAAGTTTATTACCCTAACCTATAAGTTTTTAAGCTCCCGTCAAAACATATCACAAATAAACCCGGCTTAGTGTCCCTACATGTATTTGTTTCTACACATTTTCTTCTATCTATCTGAATTTATTAATTTTGTTAACTTTGTAACAAAAATAAGCGAAAACAAAATTTAACTTAACCTATGTAATATTATATTATACTAGTGATCCGCCCCGGCATCGCCCGGGTACCACTAATTATGTTGACCCGATCTCTACCAAACACAGGAATGTGGCAATCTGAACAATCCCTGTAAACTTCATCGAAATCGGTCCAGCCGTTACGGAGTCTATAGGTCTATAGGGAACATACATACTTCGCTTTATATATACTATTTTTTCATTAAAAGTATCCTATGTTACTTCTAATACCTCCAAGAATATGTGTACAAAGTTTCATGATGATCGGTTGATTAGGTTTCGCGTTAAAGCGTAACAAACAAACTAACATTCACATTTATAATATTAGTAGGGATTCTCGGTTTGCATTTACTTGTTATCTCGAGTTCACTCTTCTTTTTAGCTTGTTTACGACACCTAAAAGTGCGACCAGTTCTTAGTTGATAAATTCGATTTGCATGTCGCTGATAAGGTTTTTCCACTGAATCAATCTGGGAGCTAATGATTCTTCGTACTCGGGTCACATAAATCTGTACGGTTACATCATTAAGTATCGCGTGACTGTGAACCATAAGCTAACGTCTCCTCGGGTGTTTACGACCATTTAAGCCTCGCCGCACTAATTTATAGATGAGCACTAAATTAAAGATTCAGTAAGTCGACGTAGTCAATGATAGTATAACTAGGTAGTAGCTTCATAGGCTTAAACCTGCTTAGATAAAAAAAAAGCTCATGTTATGACTAAGATTGAGAAAGGTATGCTTCGGTGGTTCGTGCATGTTGGAAGGATGAATGAAGAGAGAATAACGAAACAGATTTATGCTGCAAAAGTGAGTGGTAGTCTTGGTAGGGGACGCAATAGAAGATCTTATATCGATTAGATACGAAACTTACAAAAACCATCAAGCATTTATGCATAGAAGTATGGATGTAGAAGAAGCGAGAGAGGTGTGCCAGGATCGCGCCAAATGGAATCCATCAACCTACCCCTTAATCTCTACATTCCGGTCCTTGCAAGTTCCATGCATACCATTGTAAACATGTTAACATCCCGTACGTAAGGTTGCCTTAAGGTGAGTTGTTCGACTAATTTGTATCCTTAAGAATAATAAAACCAGCAAATGTGTTTAATGGGATATTGTGTTAGTTTAGCGACTAGATACTAGATATTAATATTGTTTTTAAAGATATTTTACAGACTCGATTTCTGTATTGTTAATCAAAAGAGTTAAAAAACGGACAAAGTCGTAGACAGCTATTTTTTACAAATCTACACTTTATTTTATAAATAGAAATATCTAGAAGTGTTCCGTATAGACGTACGATTTCTTGTTTTTTTAATTACTAATCGAAATACGTAAAAAAGCGTCTCGTATTGTGATTCACGATCATTACACATGAATTTAATTAACGTATTATTAAGCGGTATTACAAATATATTTTACAGTATCCGAGTTATAGTGCCATATTAAAGGAAAATACATTATCCTGAGACTTAATTATTACGCACATTAACGTCGGTATTAAATGGGAAATTTACAACTTACAACACCGTCAGCGGCTAAAAACAAAAATGTCAGCCGAGATGCGCCTACGCACGCGAGCACGTGGTATCTATGGCAACGCGCCGCCGCGGAATTCAAAATGGCCGGCGTGTTTTATCAAGTTATTGAATACAAGCTTCAACTTGCGATTTCACCTGCGTAATATTTTATTTAATAATTGATAATAAATATTAATTTAATTAATGAATTAGTTATTTATTTAGTATATATGAATAGATTAAAAGTAATAGTAAAATATTATATCATATGATGAACTTTGGACGGCATAATTTTATTTACTTGATTCCTATTGTACGCTTAATCGTTCTGTTGCCAGATTTAAATTAAATGAATAAATTTCAAGCTTAAGCATATTAGCTACCTAGAAAATGAGCTACAAAGTATAACAAATAAGTCATTATTTATTTCCTTTTTTTGTAATTTTTTTTTACAGGTAATAAACCGAACAGCGATTATAAGATATCTCTCGCAATTATCTAACCATCGGTATAGAGCGTTACTATAATCAGATTAATGGAAGCTGTTTGACAGTTCCGTGAGAGCCTATTTCCGTTAAGCAGCCACGATGCCTCGGATCCGATGTGGAATGGTGCATTCCACCTCAGTATGCAGAAATTACTAGAGTTAATGCCTGACATCGCACGTCAAAGTATCCAAGTAATTTCCTATTAATTGTTTTAGTCATGATATAAAATTATATAGTCTACGTTTAAAACTATGCTAAAGAGTTGCCATGTAGAAAATGTGTCACAAAAAGCAAAGTTACCAGTATCTAAAAGTAATATTTCGAGCTACTAACAAATTTATTTGGAGCCCAAACTTAAATACCCTCTTGCTCAAGGTTTCAAATACTTTTTATGAAAACTTTGTTTAATAACAAATATACTTACATTTGTTAGGGGTAGGCAGAGATAACGGATTTACATTTGGCGCGATCCTGGCACACCTCTCTCGCTTCTTCTACATGCATACATCTACGCATAATGCATGTAGCTCGTCGGTTACGTGTACTCCTTATATCACCCCTCTTTAGTATGTCACTAAGCTGGTCGATATAAGTTCTCCTTGGGGGTCCCCAGCCCCTCACTTGTGTGTTTATTCTCGTCATTCTCTCTACTGATTTATTAGACTAAGTTATTATTTGTGTTGCGGCATCTTAATTATATTAACCATACTAGTTGAACTTGTACAAGTATGAAGTGAACCTCTTAAAGCTGGTTTAGTTTTTTATCTATACTTCTATGTAGATCATTAACTATTTGCGATATTGAACCCAATTATTACATTTGATAAAAATCTACAAAGCAATTACATGTGTTGCAATAATTTGTTACGCCTATCCAACGATCGCGTATGTTCAACATACATTTGAAGTCGACTCTATTTCATAGGAAATAAGGATCATAATTAGTAGTTAAGTTTACAAAGTAACAAACAAACTGTACTATTATTAGAAACCTATTCAATTTTAATTACTTGATACTTTTTATATTTTTAAACAGCTTTAATTAAACTTAAAAGATAATTAATAATTAAAAAGATTAAAAAGATTCTATTAGAGGCGCTGGGACACACACCATATTTTCGGTATTCTTACCAAAAATAAGACGAAAACGTCCAACGTTCATTTTTCTAATTATTTTGCATCTAATTTATATGGCGAATTTATGAACTTAATACTTAACACATGCATGCAATTCGCTATTTTAGTATGCATACCTAAATGTATTGTAATATTGAGAGATTCCCGCAACAATACGTGGGCAATTAGTAGTCACTCGTCGTATGCTATCACGTTTGTACTAGCGATACGTCCGAGTTGCTACAGTCGGATGAATGGAGTTATATTGAATTAAACCTATTAAAATTTCGAGTTAAATACCGACTTAAATCTCGAAAAATGTCAGACTTATCCTCAGGCTCTTAGAATCGATTTCCAATACAATCGAGAGATTCGAACAATCGAAAACATTTCGCAATCGCATAACTGGCGATACGATACGTACGTGTCTCGGAGTACTATCTTAACTTATCACGATCGGGTCCCGGCTTATCCACTCCGTATATAAGCAAAACGTTATTTGCTACGGCTTTTTCATTTTGTTTTCGTTAGCAGCATTACGAGATAAAAGATTTTATAGCACTTTGTTGCATTTTAATCGGTCTATATCGAGTTTCACAATCTAATATGGCTTAATAGAGTTAAACGTACTAACCACCCTTTCCACAAAAGTATAGGATGGGAACGGGAAGAGCATTGGACGGGGAGGGAGTTAAGGGGGAAAAGAAAATAACCATTTTCCTGTATATTCCCTCCTCCTCTCTTAAAATACGCATCTTCAACACGTTTGCTTTTTGCGGATATCTATGGGTAGAGCTCACTTAACATTAGGTACTCCGCTTGCTCGATTGCCATCTTCTTACATAAAAAAATCGTTAGAGAATAACCGATTATTAAATAATAATGTATAATAATAATCGATAATTATATTCGAAATGAATGATAGATAACATTTGAGATGTTCGAATCTGCTAATCGACAATTGTCGTGAACCATCCTCTGTATGCTTAGTTTGTTCAAACTAATTTCTGTGATTTTTTTTTTACATTTACTAAAATTTAGACACGACGCGATAATAATCGCTAAGTAGCAATCCTTTAGTCTCATTCGATTCTTAATGTTTCGTTGCTAATTCGTTTACAATGCATCGATAACGTTCGTACGGAAACGCGACCGAAAGCCGGGGGCGCCCGGGGCACCGAGCACTGTTTAATTTTCAATTTAGATCGCAATTTGCGATGCGTTCAACGCACGCCCAAACTGGCATCACTCGGCCGATAGATTTATGCGCACACTTACGCCACAGCACTATATTGTGTGCGTATATTAAAAGAAATTAACTGGTATAAGTTATGAGTGAATCGGATTTAGTCGATAAGGGTAATGGAAATTTTGCGAAGTTTTATTTTCTACGCCGACAAATTCGTCAGGTGCGGGCGTGGCGGAGACCCCGATAAAGAGAATTGATCTGTCCCACGTGACTAATTGGCGTTCGGTTTTCGCGTTGTGTGCTTTTATATTGTAATTGAACGTCGATACAGCGATAGCTTTCATTGTAACGGGTCCGTTTAAATTAGTTTTCTGCTTGCTAATTATTACGAATACCGCGCGCGGATAAAATCCATTACATTGATTTGAGTTTAATAGCTTCTCATATCTCCGTCGGTGTAATATCATGTTAGTCGGATAATTCTTGTTTAAACGCCCACCGAACCTAATCTTTTTACACGACAGTTTGTATTGGACAATATAAAAATAAGTTTTAATGTGCGTTGCATAGGAATGCATTAGAAATCACTCAATCCTAACTAATATTATAAATCCGAATGCGACTTTGTTTGTTACGCTTTAACTTGACGACTTAATCATCATTTTTTTTTTATGTGAGAAGGTGGAAAACGAGCAAGCAGATCACCTGATATAAAGTGAGTGCTACCCATAGACATCCGCAACAAACAAATGTGTTGCAGATGCGTTGCCTACCTTTAATGGACAGAGGAGGGCATTGACAGGAAAAAGGATATTTCCTTTTCCCCGTTAATCCCCTCCCCGTCCAATCCTCTTCCCTTTCCCATCCTATCCCCCTTATGGGGAACGGGAGGGCAAGAGGATTGAAATTAGGCCTCCAGCACCTCACTCATCAGACGAAACGCAGAGTACTTCTACTTCACGCCTGTCTTCTGTGAGGTCGTGGTATTTCACCGGTTGAGCCGGCCAATTCGTGCAACAGATGTTGTTGTTGCGGACTCTACCACTGTTATCATGCAATTTTGCACACACTGTCGGGGGTAGGAGGAACAGAAAAATAAAACCTTAGGTATATATTAACAACTATAATATCCTAGAACACGTCAGTACACGACGTATAACTGAGATACTACAAATACAACTTTTCTTTCGTAAATACATACTTAAGTAGATAATTACACCCAGACTCCGGACAGACATGTTCTTGCACGCAAATGTATATCCTGGGTGGGAATCGAACCCACGACATATAGGTTGCCATGGTAACATATGACATGACAATATATATATATATATATATATAATATATATAAATGTTTGGCGTTTTATTACTTCCATAACTCATTCATAACTTTTTGATGTTTACCTATAATTCTAAGTATACACAAAATCGAGTAACAATAATTTTCAGCGCGAAACGAATACGTGCGAAGCCGCGAACAATACCTAGTATTTTATTATTGAGAAAAATGAATGTAAATGTATAGTGTAAATAAAAATCTATACTTTTGGATTTGTCCACAAATCGATCAATTATAACATTAAGAGGTGTACCGCTATCGGGTCCCATTCAATTATAACATTCAAAGTGTTTTAACAATCACAGGTAATCAATCCTCGCGGTCGTCGTTTAGTGCGACTCGGTCCGGCACTCTGCCGACACTATCTCGGACCTCGCAGCGGTTTAATAAAATAACGCAAATTACCAAGCACGCAAAATGCCCACTTTCTCTTGCAGCGATTTCGACTTTTATTTACGCTGACAGTTACGCTTAAATCGATTTTTTTAATTACTCGTCATGTAAGTTTACGGACGTCAAATAAAACCCAACATGAACAACATGCAAAAAGGCGATGTAACTAAAACCTAAATAAAAGACTTAGACGGATTTTAGACTAAAATTGGTATGAAATTTGTAGCTTAAATATTCACAGATAATAATCAACATTTAAACACGTTATGTGATTAAATGAGATAGGTAACTAATAAGTTTGTTGAACAGAATAATACAATAAGCTCGCGACGTATCTACGCGTCACATCTTCCGCTAGCGAAGGACCGAAGGCAGTTGTTCTACGTCCCCCATTACAATTGCAAATGCACTAACACCTTACAAGTTCACAAGCGTAGAAACGCTGACAAGAGTTATTTGTTTTATCCACAATAGAACTTTATAAAGCGATGGTTAGATTAATAGGAATTTAACTATGTCTGAATTTTGAAAAGCTTACCTTTAAAATGCAGCTGCCGACGGCCTCGCTCTCCGACACGGTGACGTTGTAGAAGGACTGGTCGAAGATCGGCTCGTTGTCGTTCACGTCCAACACGGTCACTAACAAAGTAGCGGTAGACGAAAGCGGAGGTGAACCGCGATCAGTAGCCACCACTGTTAACTTTGGCATTGGATTCGTTTCACAATCTACACGAGAACGTGTCGTCACTAATCCCGAACGCTCATCGATCGCGAACCAATCCGATTGCGGTGTTGGTAATAACGAATACCTAATTTCCGAATTCTCAGCCTCATCCGCATCTGATGCAGACACCTGAATGACGGGCGTACCGGGCGCAGCTGCTTCGGGCACACTTGTTTTATACACACTTTCCAAAAATACTGGAGGATTGTCGTTCACGTCAGTCACCCGGAGACTGATGATACGCGCCGCGTGTAAAGGGGGTGATCCCTTATCGGTAGCGACTACGTTTAGAGTATAAGTAGATCTAGATTCTCGGTCCAACGGTAACGCGACTACAACTAAATAGATGATGTTATCGTGCGTCCGCAAATCGAAGTGTCCATCCCCACCACTTAGTGTAACGTTTACATTTGCATATTCCGTTTTTGAATCTGGATCGTGCACAGATATTCTGGCTACGAATTCATCTAGCTGCGCAGATTCAGATATTTTTGGAGTTGCATCATCACTCAGGAATATAACGTCTATTGTAGGTTGGTTATCATTCACGTCCGTAACTCGAATAGACACAAAAGCAGTTGTCTCCAAAGGTTGTGCGCCTTTGTCTCTAGCAACTACAACAAGTTCGTGTAGTTCTTTGGTTTCAAAATCCAAAGCTTTATTTACAGTAATCTCTCCAGTTTCAGGGTCTATCTTGAATATATTCTCTTTATCACTTTGTCTTCTATTTATTGAGTATTCGATCAATCCATTCTCTGCTGCGTCAGAGTCAGTTGCAAAAACTTTTAACACAGTTGTTCCTATTGTGGCGTTTTCTGGTATTGTTGCAGAATATGCACTCTCAGCAAATACTGGAGGATTGTCATTAACATCTAAAATTGTGATATTTACAGTCATAGTTCCTCTAAGTGGTGGTGTACCACCATCTAACGCTTCTATTACTAATTCATAATGGTCCGTGGTTTCCCGATCAAGAAACCCATTTATTTGTAAATCTAAATAAAGAACACCATCTAATTCCCTATGCGACGACAATCTATACGCGTTTTCAGTATTACCCGAGACTATATTATATCTTTGCGTATTGAAAACACCTAAGTCTTGATCCCTAGCTGGATTAAGTTTTCTTTTAACGTCCCTTGGAGTATTTTCAGAGAACTCTACATTCATAACTGGCGTTGGAAAAGTTGGTGCGTTGTCATTTTCGTCTAAGACTTTGACAACGACACGGACATTATCACCGCTTGCCGGTATGGCCACGAGTGCATAATGATCTCTGTTCTCTCTGTCTAGAGGCACCCGGGTCCGTATCTCTCCTGTGTGTGGATCTATTTTGAGATCATCATTAACGGCGCTGCCGGGGACTGGGACTATCGTGTAAGGAGGTGCAGCATCGGGGAGCTCATCTCCGAGGTGGCCAACCAGCGTGCCCGCGCGGGCGTTCTCTCGCACTGTGAACTCCCGGACGTGCTCGGCCGCCGCGGCCACCATTAGCAAGGCGATTACGCGCAACATGGCGCGTTTGTTCTTCTCACCGCTCGCACATCGTCACTCACACCTGAAAATCAAAAGTCACCATTATCGTAAACTATATAAATATTAAATTTGCTGATACAAAACGAGTGTATGTTGTTAACTGCTGCAATTCATAACATGAAAACTAATTACGCGCTAACTAATCCTCTAAAGAATTAAAAAGAATAGTAGAGGTACTCTTGAGACCTTGGAGTTAATTACCTATAAAAATACCGCAACGATACTAAATACATACATTGTCTTATGGCCTTTTAAGATAAAAAGTATACTCGTGAAGTTACTTGTTATGTGAATTGTCGTGGCCATCTAAAACAATTTGCCACTTACGCTAAAAGTAGGTAAAACATATCTTTATCTGTTCCGATTGAGTTAAAAGATATGGCTCATTATTTCACGAATTCACATTAAACTGCGTTGTTAACATTAAGTTAAACGGCATTTATGCGCAACAACCTTTATATTCAAACCCTAATTTACTCTACATTAGATTCTTATTACACGAGATAGTGCCAAAATAGGCCACGGTAGGACCGTGCGTTTGCCGTCATCTATTTCGTAACAATTAAGAACAGCGCCATCTTTGTTACAGTATAAATAAAAAAGTAAATATACATATACGTCATATTAACTATGTATTCATTCCTTGTGAAAACTTGCTTCAACAAGTTAAGGCTCGAGCGAGTTGTAGCTGTTGTAGATGTGAAAACATTTATCGCTGTTACTTTCTAGTGTTACGCAAATTATTACGAAAAAAGTGCAAGTGCAGACTGACTTTTACCTCCTTACTTCACGAGTTGTTTTTTTTTATTAATTAATGTACCGTTTCAATCAAAATGTATCGTATATATTGTAGAATAATAAATATTGGAGCAGACTCCGCTTCTACGGGTCAGAAATTCTTCTTCTCACGTTTTCTTTGGCAGAAGTTAATTTAGATTAAAAAATAAAATTATAAGCATAAATTGTTAATATTTTATGAACATAATATCTAACATATTAAGTGAGAATCCCCTTTACACTGGATTTTTAACGAATATTGAGTACTAAGTTTATTTTTTGACTGATGGAGGCATGCGGAATGCCACCCATTTTTTTAATCCTTTAAAAACAATAAATTAAAAATAATTCTAATGGTTTTAGGTTTTCTGCTCAGAAAGGAAAAACAAAAGTTGTAGTAAATATATTAATAACGAGAAATCTTCGTAACATAAGCGAAGTTAGGGAGATTTCTCGTCATATCCTTTCTCATTACTCTGTCTGACCCGAGACGATGAAAAAAATTTGCATATCGTGAACCCTTGTCAGTTTGCTCCTGCCTGTCTTTAGTCATTTATTTATTTTAAACATCTAAGTGGTGAGTTGCGAAATGTCTGAAACGCATTCGATAAATACAGGATGTGTCCGCCAGATAAGCTGTAATGCAGCTAAGCGTGGCACGGAAGAGCTTGTTTAGGAGTTAAAAAGAAATTATACGTTCTTCACAAGACTTAATAATTTGTTACATTATTATTAATGGAAAAAAGTCAGAACAAGCGGTTCACCTGATGTTAAGTGAACATCCGTAACAAGCAAATGAGTTGCAGATGTGTTGCCTACCTCTAATGGACAGAGAAGGGGATAGGCAGGAAGGAAACATCCTTTATATTTTCTTCACCTATTCTTCCCCTCCCCGTCCAAACCCCATCCCGTGTAGGGGATAGTAAGGGGAAGTGGATTGACACCGGGCCTCCGGCTCTTCACTCATCAAACGAAACGGGGGGTATAAAATATAGGAGTATTTTTTTCGTCACGCCCGAATTCTGTGAGGTCGTGGTATTTCACCGGTCGAGACGGCCCATTCGTGCAACAGATGTTGTGGCGGGCTCTACCACTGTTGAATTTGTTACATTTTTAACCTTTTACACAAAACTAAGCTTTAAAGTAATGTGTACTCAACGCGAGTATCATTCAAACCATGTAATATTGAATAATTTTGTTCATTAAAATCCCTTTTGTAACTATTCTACAATGATTGAAATTTGCATCAAATATAAAAAATCGACAGAATTTATCTAAATATACAATGTCTAAGAATTTGATAACATAGCATATCGTCTCAATATATAGAAGCGAGAAGAGACAAAATATTTTTTTATTGTTTGGAACTTTACAGAAAGAACTCTACCTTGGTACATATTTCTTAGGATTCAAATCTCCTACACTTCGTAACTCAGGCTGCCAGTGTAGCCATCACTATTCGCTTGCTTGGAATTAGCAATTACTCTGACAGTTTTTTATTTTTTATTATCTATACCATTCCAAATGAAATGAATGTCGTAACTCGGCCAGCTCGTTAATGGAGATCTCGTTACAAAATAATTTAGTAGCATGCCTTGTTAGTGAAAGTGTTAATTAACAATTCGATTCATATATTGTCGACAAAGTAAACTTATTACATTTTAAACAAAATTGTTTTGTTATAATGTTTGACTTTAATTACTAATTAAGTTAGAAACTTGATTAGAAATTCCCAGTTACACTCTCGAATGTGATTTCTTGCACTAAACACTGAAGCTGAAATATTGACAATCTTATATGAAATTAACCGTCTAAATTATAAATAGTAGGCTAGATTTGATTTTAAAAAAAACTGTATTTTATGCGTGATCCATTATTAAATAATAACTGGCTGTGCCCCGCGGTTTCACTTAACTGTCAAACGTCTGATGTTATGTCTAAAGGGCCAAGATTACATTAGAAAAAAATGTATGGTCGTTAAGTTCTCATAAGTTACTAATTTCTCAACAAACTATCTTTTTTTTAATTTTTTCCATCATAAGAACTTTCTCCCAATAAATAACAAACACAAGGAAAAAAGAATTTGCGAAATCGATCCAACCGTTCACGCATGATGCCGTGACCAACAGAAATATGGATTTACTTTTAAATTATTTTTTTATTCTTAAAAATATATTATTACTTTGACATAATATTAAATCCTAAATATGTGATATTTCTAGATATTATCAGTGTCCGAAAACATTACTCATTGGTTAATCATTTTTTTCTTTCAACTATACATTCAACCCATTCAGCCAAACATAAAGCTTGCAAATATTTTAATATATAAAATAAAAATAGCAGCAGTGGTGGCTCAGCGGTTTAGGCCCCGACTTACGTACTGTGGGTTGCGGGTTCGAAACCAGGCAGTCGCTTTACTTTGTGTAATTTATTTCATCACCACTGCTCCCAAAACGGTGAAGGAAAACATCGTGAGGAAACCGGCATCTTCTTAGAACCAAGTTCGAAGACATGTGACATCCACCAACCCGCACTGGGATTGCGCGGATTACGGCTCATTCCCTCTCTCGGAGAGGAGGACTGTGTCTCTGTGTGTGGATCTAGAAAAGGCTGGTTTATTTTTTTTATAAAACAAAATTTATGTTTTTCTTTCTTATGGCAGTATTATAGCATACCAAGGAATGTTTTAACGTTATTTCAAAAGGAAATGCCGTCTTGATTAGTTCGCCATAATTCATAAAGTTGTCATCGTTAGAGGACCGGTTGTGCTCATTCCGCATGTGGATTAGCATTTAATATTACTTCGATCGCAGCTTTACCTGTATTATATGAACTATACTAGTGATCCGACCCGGATTCGCACGAGGAGCATTTATGCCACATGTTTTGCTGTAATATTTCAACTAATAGTATTGGAGCTTATAGCACAAACAAACACGGCGATGTGAATTTAATATCATGGAAAACATTTATTGTAAGCATTTGTATAATTTAATATCATGGAAAACATTTATTGTAAACATTTGTAAAATTTCCGGAAATTGTAAATTTATAATCGATTTATTTTTCATGAAACTCCTGTCGTAAATAATTTATATTTACATTGGAAAAGAATTATTTTATTGAGGATTGGCCGTTTTTCGAAAATTTAAGAAAAACATGTGTTTGCTGTATGTATAAGAGGGTAAACCTTAATCTATCAAATAAAATTGTATAAACAAAAGTCATAAGCTAAGATAAGAAATTAATTCGGATAAAACAATAAGAATAACTTAAATTTTATATTAATAATACTTAGTATACCAATTTAAAATTCATAATTCAAAGAACTTCTAATTTATTCAAGCATCGACACATAAATGTATGTGCGGGCATTTGTCTAAAGATGTGCTAATTATTAAAAATTAAATCCGACATACAATATATCAATATAAAACAAAATGGCCGACCACCTTTGCGTCCATTACATAAATATTAGGATCTGTTAAAACCAAATAGGCATTTATCATTCGCATAAAAAGTTAAAAATGATTGAAACGAATCTTTAAAAGATAAATGGGAAGGAGATAATGAACTATAGTACTGTACAAGTTTTACTTTAACCTCGTAAATTATTAATTAAAAATACAAACATTAGGATAAATTTATTTCGTAGTTGAGATGTGTTTTATCCTAACAGTGACTAAGTCGACGACGTGTTTTATAAAACAACAGTTTTGTTACTATTATATGTTACAAATACTTGAACACTCACACCCGTATCCTAGAAAGGTGGGCAGAGATTGTACTACACTCATTTATCTATGCCATATATTCCTAAACTTATTAGTTTACTAATGGGTCCTGGTTGGCCACTTTGCCGGCAGTGTTGCGATAAGAACCTTCTAGCATCGTGGCTACATCTACACATATTTCTAAGGCAGCCAAGAATTGCCAATGTCTCAAGATTTATGCTAGATAGGTCGAAGCCCAGCCAACTTTGAGAGTCACTAATCCATCTCGTCGGTTACGAATACAAGATTGTAGTGTGTAATAACATTGCAGAGTATGGTAAATAGAATTGAATGGGTGGTAATAAAGAAGGTTGGCAGATCAATCAAATAGCCTACACCCGGTTTAAGGGCCTACAATTATATACCAAATACTCGTGTATTAAAATTATGGCCAATTGTAGGGTTGACTCAACTAGCAATTTATGAACCATTTAAGTAATACTATATATTTGCTTAAACTTGTTAAAGCTAGAAAGGCTGTAGATTGGACCTACTTCTGTATATGGATCCGAGATGATATGAACGCTTCCTTTTTTCACGATCCAATGTACTAAAATGTCACTTTATACATTAACGATATCGAACGTGGTCAACCCAGACTTGTTTGTATTTTTTCATATGTTATTTGTAGTAAGGGTACATTTTACGATCGATATTCCAGCTTTTATGCCTCTCCATCTATAATTAACAATGTCAGTAGTCTTTTATCTAGTGAAACCAACCTGGCCGATTGTTTGTAAAAAGCAAAAAAAGGGGTATAATTTATTGAATTATTTATGACTTTTATTCATAATCGGTTCGTAAAATTTATTTAAATTTTTGTAGTTCGTTTTAAATAACAAGACATTTAAACCGTTGGCCTTTGAACGGCCGTAACATAATCTAAGAAAGGCAAACCGAAGAGACTTAAGGTCCGACGGTAAAAGTATCCGATTTCGTGAGCTAAAGCGTCGAAAATTTAAAAAATTCCTTCTCAACGAATTAGAGTCGGAAACGCGAATGCGGCCGTGACTGACTTCTGGTATAATTTACTAAAAAACTATTCACAAATCTATGTATTATTGTCATAGAACAGATAAAATGGCAACACTAACACCCAATTTCTAAAAGATTTGTCAATATTATATTATCAATCTCATCTCCTGTGTAATATCTTTGTATAACCTTCATACTTCTAATACTATCTCATAATACTTCAAAGTAATAAGTGCCAACTTGCGTGGGATATAACAGGATAACAAAAGTAATTTAACATGGCAACATTGAAGATGATTTCTCATAAGTTGATAAGAAATCGTAAATCACCCGCAATAAGCCATTTATTCATGTAATTATTCCGTAATAAAA
Source organism: Papilio elwesi (assembly GCA_029849275.1). Taxonomy (NCBI): domain Eukaryota; kingdom Metazoa; phylum Arthropoda; class Insecta; order Lepidoptera; family Papilionidae; genus Papilio; species Papilio elwesi. Next base: position 11,367,019 of record CM056693.1, on the reverse strand, counting down.
AAGTTCGCAGGCGCACAATGTTCAATTTCGCGTCGTCAAAAGTACATAAGGCGAACAATAAGCACTTTACTGAAACCCCCAGCCTTGCTGACTTATACAAAGACTAACCCGGTCTGTTTTGCATTGAATATGATTGTTATCGATCGATGCTTTGTACCTGAGTATCAACAGACCCGTCGCGATGGGCGGTCAGCAGAGATCATCGGAGTAAGTTTTAAAATAAATTAAAACCCTCATATCTATCAAATTTAACCATGTTACATAAATAACCGTTTCATTTTAAAGTAATTTAACCAGGTTCGAGAATGCTTCTCATTGTTATTTATAATTAAATAAAAAGCTAAATTTTAAGCGATAAAATCAGAACAGCATTTAAGAGTAAGAATCTAATTAAAAAGTATTCTTGAATTAAATCTTGGCTTAAGGAAATTTAACCAACGCGAGAAAGCCATGAGTCAAACGATGTAAATATTAACATTGAAAGCTTATTAAACTGAATTTAAAAGTGTTCCAAAATTATATTGACATACTGAGAACAACGTTAGGCGTGGGCCTCGGCCCGCCGATTTTATTCGACTTTCCTTCTTATTTTTATTACCGGCCAGCGTTTACACGCGAAATAAATTTCGTCAGTCGATTTATTTTATTCTTAATTCAAAAGAATTTAAGGATCGATTTATATTCGTGTTAGTTACATTTACAATCGATTTAACTAAAGATTTATGTACACTAGGTAATGTAAGTAATCGATTTAGCTGAAATTTAATCGTGTTACAGATCTTTATGGTGTGTCGAAAATTTAGTTACATTTATAATAATGGTATAGAGTTGGTACGCCTATTGGTATTTGACATGTGATCAAATCTAAGTTATCTGTGACAAATTCAAAATATTTTTTCTTTTATTTTTTTAAATTACAGTAATAATTATTTATGTCACTAAAAAATCTTTTGTTTTACATATCCCAAATCGAAAAAACAAAAGTATTAAGACAAAAGCTCCAAAAACACAAAACAGATTTATTTCGCCTTCTTATCGCGATTTATTCACAACAAGAACCTAACACGACGCGGCTGAATGACGATTTTGTGTTTTACCAAAATAACACGACACATAAATGATCGTCACTTAGTTCGAATAACTAAAATGGTATTTCTTTTAAAAATTATTTCCATGTTCACGTCAACAGTTCAAACTTTATTGTATAATTTAGTTTAACCTCAAATTCATATTTTTTATATTTTAAACCAGTATTATTTATTGGTCACAGAACAAAGCACAACTTTTATTTTGCACGAATCTGATTCAAGGAGGAATTTTTTTGCGTGATAACTGATTTGGAACTGTCATCTGTGATATAAATTCTTTTATCTGTTATATATGTATATAAAAATGGACGTGTCTGTATTTCACTTTTTAGCCAAAACTACAAAGAACAGAGCAATTGTGATTACGTGTGGTGTGTCACTATGGTAGTTACATGTAGATAATTGTAAGGGTGTAAAAGATTTGAAAATGTATTCTTCAATAGCATACTAATAATAGAATAATTAGAAAACGTCAGCAAAAAGGTTGTAGCTAGTAAAATAAAATAATAGACATATGCATGTGGCAAATTTTATAACAACAATTTGCAACTTATACATTTTTCGTCAATTCGTATGTATGTAACCTAAATACTAGATACTATATATATCACTTATTGCACGTAATATAATTTAAAATGTATCACCGTTCAAGAGATTAAATAACTATGCAATTACTTTGCTGTCAACTAAAATAACTTCAATTATTCCTTTATGAAAAAAAAATATTTCAAAAGTAAAATAGCATTTATTTATCTAACATTCAAATTATGAAGATGCGATAATTATTTTTTACAGCTGTTTAATGCTGTGGGGGGTGTAAGTAAGGAAATTAATAAGCATAAGTTACTATTTTTAAAATAAATATGCAGATGAAACTTACATACGGAAATCATTATCAAAACCGACGGCCATATAACCTTGTGCATTTCTGAGAAATAAAAATGATTTGAGTAAACACTTTTCACCAGAAATGAGACTGTGACAAGGGTTGAGTTAATCACTGTTCGTTCAAGACAACGATATTTATTATTAAAAAAAAAACAATGATATTTCTATCTGCATATTAATTGTTTTTAAACTAATAAAAAGACTGAGCACGTGTATTAAAAACATTTCACTATAAAACACTATTGCTTAATTATTATTTAATAAAAAAATATTAATATTTACATAATAAATAACTGATAATGTATTTGAACTATCACTCGCAACTTAGTCATTCGATATTTTTTTATATCTGCATAAATAATTCCGGTCAACAATATTTTTAAAACCTTTCATTTCTTATTTCGTGTTCATTCACACAGTTACATACATGTTATATCAATTTTGAGGGAAATTGATTATTTGTAATTGATATTTCCTCTATTAATATAACTAAATTATCATTACACTTGAATAAGTCAACTTCTAAATAAAGCTAGAAATTTTATGATACTGCACTAAATTTACTAATGTAAAAGATATGGCTCCCATCCTTTCTATTGCAAATAATTAGATCTTAAGGAACAAAAACGTTCATGCCTATTCGCTTATAATCATACCTTGAAGCCGACAAATTTATAATCGTTTTGATTTCTATATATACGGGGGGGGGGGGGGGTACGTTACGGTTTTTTATAGTTGTTAATTCGTAGCTCCTCTCCTGATTCACTGATTTTTATTCGACAGGTAGTGCTTGTCTTGTGGTTCCATTTTTTTTTTAAATAACTAGACGTGTTTGCGTTATTCGAAATAATGCGCTCGATAAATTCATTTAAAAATAGGAAAAAAAACTTTCTTAGCTTACGTAGGCCAAACTTAACTATAGGATTTACATTAAAATGACGTACGTAAGAATTGTAGGTCTTTAAATATTCTAAATAAATATCTGCGTTTACATATATCGACACTATGTTTGTGTCACGTGCGACTTACGCTATTATTCGTGTTCGCCTTTTCCATTTAAATATGTTAATTACTATATAATTATGATCGATAGTGTAAAAGAAATGCAATAATCCGTAACAAAGAAACACTTGTCCGTTGAAGGTTTCACTTCTACTTTGTGTCACAGCAACATATATTTAAATAAAACATTTAAATATTTTATTATTTTTATGATTACATATTTTTATTATGTAACTTAACTTTATCTATTACTGGTATAAATTTTAAGAGACATATATTATGCAAACACCAAATATTTAGTTTTGTTTAAGTGTGAGGTATTAAAATTTATTAAAATAATGATTACTAATATTTACGCAAAATACGCATTGGATTGTAACTTATTTTACCGAGTGTTCCCGACATTACAATGCTTAATACAGATTAACTTCTATCAAAAAGCACCTTTAGGATGGCGTTAGGACTACTGCGAATGTATTCGCTATTTTTAATAAATGTACACCAATGTACTTTTTCAATCGAATAAGAGTTGTGTAGTTTTATCTAATATTTTCACCATTCCTAGATTCAAATGCAGTATTTACAATCACGGGTACACTAAAGGTAAACACGCTTTAATTTCTTAGTATTTAAAGCTTATAAATTTCAAAATTATGTTACTGTTAGTATCGTTTCGGCCAAGAGAGATTCAGTGCTGGGCTACTGTTATGTAAATGACAAATCTTCATACATATATAGAATTCCCCTGGCACGATGCTGGTCCGCAATAAACTACAAAGCTACTCCATTGATTTTAATGAAATTTTGTACACTGTGTGTAGTTTTGTCCGACAGGTTGAATAAATTTTATCTTGATTAAAGACCTCAATATTTTTATTGATTAAACCTAAATTAATTACGCTTAAAGCGCCATCTTTTAGAAACGTTTAATCTAATAAATGTTGTGTTAATAATTTAAAGTTACTAATTCATTAACACAACACTTCCAACACATTTTGACATCTTGGCTGCCGTCACACGTGCTCACGAGCTTTCCTAGCCATAGATTTAGTGCCCGTGCGAAGCCGAAGTGGATCACTAGTTATTATATACACTTGCACACCTTTGTAATAATATTGAAGAAATGACGGTACTCTAATGTTCCGTATATTTTAATATATCCGTTGGTTCGAAGCAGAGCTCACCACCTCCCCCGATTGTTCTGTGTTTAAATTGTAATAACGCATTCTCCATTATATTGTGCGGTTCGAAACTATTCTCAGTTCGATTCCCGTTGCCGACTATTAGTGGTTTTTGTTCAGTGTTTCTTCAAACCACTTTCGTGTCAACGATTCTCTGTAATGATTGAATAGGTACCCAGGGAGGAGTTATTCTCAAATGTAATGCCTACCATTGTTTATTGTGTAACGTTGAGTGCAATCGCTAACAATTTTCTTTCTTTTTTGTTTAATAAATGTTACCGCAGGTCTGTTGTTTCAACTCATACTTTAACAGACGGAGCTGATGCGTCGGCAAATGTATAAACTAATATTAACATTGAAATATCTGTAACTCATTTGAAATGTTTGTATGTTTATTAAAATCATTTTGCAAAAAAATGTATTTTTATATCACCATCGTCAAGAAACGTAGACGTCTAGCTTTAGCAAGAGTGACTTGCCGAGGCTATTCAGAAACTAATTCCTAATCATTATCTTTCTATGTCACAAGTGTCTTTATTTCTTTTATTTATATTACATATAATTGATACATTATGTATTTTATGTGTATAATAATATATTCCTACTTAATTAAAATTATTAGCCTAATATGATTTTTCAACACGGATCAATTAATAAAGTTACATGCTACATCGTAACATCACAGGTGTATAATAAGGAGAAACGAGGCGTACGTTAAGAAACTCAAAGCTACAACCAAGTCGAGCTTTAGCAACAAGTTCAGCTAACTTTCCCGCTAAGCTCGCGCCCTAAGCTCCGTTGAAACAAACACCAAAAGCGAACCAACCTCCAGAATCCTTAACACAACACAGTTCCGTTCACGAACATAATCAATTCTCCGTTTTTTATCCCAACTTTTTTCGGAAATAGCCCGATACTTAAGAACACTAATGCACATATGATTGCAATTTCTTTGTTATTAACACTACACTGCAATCCGAATACACGGTTTACGTTACGTTAAGAATGTAGACACTTTTAAGTTAACACTTTTGTTGAAAACGTGTTTTTGTGCGTTAAGTTTAGAGACGCGATAGGGACGGCCGGTCGCGGCCGATACACCGAAGGCACTGGCGCGCCCGCCGCGGTGGGGGACGCTCTCCCCTCATAACAGGTTGTGCTCGGCGTTCGCATACCGTTTGAGCGCCAATTTCGTAGCTCCTCTGGATAGGGACGCCTGATCCGTTGAGGTAATGATAAAAGATAAAGCCTACGACGATTATATTCCAGTCGTTCCACAAATTTGTATTATTGAAATAGATAAGTTTTAGAAAAATACGTTATTACTACGAAGACACTTATTACCACTTAACTTTAGCGTACTAAACTTAATAACTCACTGTAGACCACGTGCTAACTCCAAGAAGTAAGTGATACCGATTATGGAACATAACACAATATAACTAGGACTTTACGGGTAGTTCGAAGTGTAAACATCTTATTTTTTCCCCGTCTTTATGATATGATATGTTGTTTTTAAAAATATTATTGTGTAACATTCAATGATAAAAAGTAGTGTAGTGTGATTAGAAACTCGTGTGCACTATTTCCAATAAATTTCTTCGTATATCACAACATAAACTATGGATATTTCCAACAAATTAAGCGAGTCTATGAACAAACTTGAACCACTATTCCAGTTTCGTATGACTCAGTATGAGTCCGAGCTGAAGAGCGTTGCTTCGGGTGACTCACAGGGTGTTCACAAGTCTATAGCTGGCCTGTCACGGAATTTCATGGAGTTCCGTCGCCTCATCTGGCAAACGGTGAGCACGCTCAAGACCCAAATGGAGCTGGTGCTGTTGGGTCTGGACAGGCTCGAGATGGCGTCCCATTCCAAAGTGCTGCTGTTCCATGAGATACCATAAGAAGATAATGTGACACAAGAATCACTCATTTTTAATACTCTGAACACCAATATGAAACTGTCAACGGTCGCAGCCGAGGACATTGTAAAGTGTCACCGGTTAGGAGCCAGTCGTAGTACCGGTAAGCCTCGCCTCCTCTTGGTTCGGTTTCAAAACAATCGGCTTCGTAATCTTGTGTGGAGCGGCAAGACGTCACTCAAGGGTACCAAGGTTACCGTATCGGAGTTTCTTACAAAGACTCCATGAGGTGTTGATGCAAGCAATAAAACATTTCGGAACCGTCGGTGCTGGGCCTCGGATGGTCGTATTGTCGTTCTCCTACCAAATAAAACACGGCACAAAATCGAGACAGAAGCTGAACTGGCATCACTGATGTCTCAATATCCAGCACCTACTGCCGAACAGTCCGGGGATACGTCAATGGCAACGAATAGTGGAACCGAGGCGTCGAAGAAGACTTGTTTTGGATCAAAACGCCTTCCCAGATCAAAGTAATCATATATATTCATTGTGAAATGAAAATGTAACTCTTATTTTTCTTACCATTAATTATGTTAAAAACTAATTTTGTCTCTTATCTATTCATAGTAGTTGCATAACATTTTTTTTTTCTTTTTCTGTCGGCAAAGTGACGGTACTTATTCTATTTCTTTGTGTTAGTAATCGTCGCAGCCAGTGACATTTAAAAACAGGAATTATCAAGTGTGCTCATTCTCGCTTTGTCAATTTAAAAAGATAACACAAAACTAAAGTAGTATTAGACAATACTATGCTGTCCCTATGTTACATGAGTTTCATATGTGTAATCGTATTCTTTACATAACCTCCTTCAAGATATGTCAGAATTTATATGCTTAATGCAATGGCCGGCGCGGTGACTTAGATAATTCCATTCCCATATAGTCAAAGTAACCTACACATCGGAGATTTGCTTACATTTTTGTTTATTCTCGTTCATTACCGTAGTTTGGTTGCCGCGCTGCTGCCGGACGCTCGTGCGGGGATATACATACATATTGTTATATCTGTTTTACTTAAGCAAATGAGAGGGATGGCGTGACGCCTGCTGCTGGGCGATTGACACGAAAACTTTGTTATAATTGTTAAATTTATTTCTCTTGACTTTCAATTATGTAATAGACACACCGTCTGATTTACTAACATAATCAAGTAACTATTATATTTTCATTATCTTATTCTTATACGTTTTCTCGTTTGTTATGTTTTTGTTCCTTATGATTATTATTGTTGTTTTTTTATGGTTGGCTATAACTGTAAGTTATCCATAGTTTAAAAAGACCAGAGTTATGTAGGTAGCGTATTTATCTGTTAGTGCACCAAGGGTTGTTTAATGCTTTTTGTTTTACCAAATATTACCATTTTCATATTTTAATTATTTTATTTTATATTATATTTTCAATATCGGTATAAATTCGGATATTTATTTATATCAATTAGTATTATATTTATTTACTAATTTTTTTTCTTGATATATAAATGGACTGTTTTGAGGATAGCTTTTTCTCGTGTTCCTCTAGCTCATCTGACACAGTTTATGAAAGTGCTGGCAGCGACGTTGACTCACCGCTACGTGACCAGCTAGCAGCTCATTTCTCCACCTGCCGGGGTTTCCTAAATGTAGTGCACTGTAATCTACAAAGTGTTCATGCACATTTTCCTGACTTACTGGGCTACTTCGATTCTGATGTAGTCGATGTCATTCTTTTATCTGAGACCTTTTTAAAACCATCACTGCCCTCAATGCAGTACGCACTCCCGGGCTATAAGCTTATTCGGAATGACAGAATCGGTAAAGGATATGGCGGTGTCGGACTGTATCTGCGCGGCGACCTGCTGTTTAGAATAGTGGACCAATCTCCTTCAGAATATTCTGGTTTTGCTGAACATCTATTTATTGAAGTCCTCTGTCGTCGTCTCTAAGATATTGTTGGGTGTTTACTACAGCCCGTCACTCCGTATTGAATACTTTAGTTGTCGTGAATCCAAATTAGAAAACCTGTGTCTCCTGTATGATGACATCATTATCCTTGGAGACTTCAATACTTGCTTGGTCAAGAACGACGTGCGGAGCGATAAGCTCTGTTCTCTTATCAACTCTGTGAATATGTCTATTCTCCCTCAACAGCCTACTCACCATCCTCCACATTCCACCCCTTCCGTTCTAGATCTCATCCTTGTTTCGAATGCTGACAAAGTTATTACCCATGGCCAACTCTCTACCTCGTTTTCACATCATGACCTGATTTTTGTTTCTTACAAATTACAAAAGCCCAAACCTAAAGCTAAATATACATACTATTCCGTTGCTATCAGCACATTGATATAGAGTGCTTAACAAATGATGCTACTAATATTGACTGGGGTTCATTATTAAATTGCACGAACATTGACGAAAAGGTTAAAATAATAAATGAGTTAGTTATTGGTCTGTACGATAGACATGCGCCAATGAAGAACATAAGATTTAGACATCAACCTGCTCCTTGGCTTACTGGCCAGATAAAAACACAAATGTCAGAAAGAAACAAGGCAAAGAGAAGGTACAAAAGAACATCTACCGACTCTTATTGGTTATCTTACAAGGCTCTCAGAAACCAGTGCAATAGGTTGTGCCGTGATGCCAAAAGACGCCTCCTCTGTCGTGTCCATGGTAAGCTGTAAGACAACTCTTTTAGAGTTAAGCTCGCCGGTACTTCACCATTCTTTCCAATGTTAATATATTTGTAACTGATTTCATGTACAAAGTGTCAGTAAATAAATAAATAACATACATTCGAAACAGTTGCGCAGTAACGATATTATGTTACTAATTAACATGTGGTCTAAGAGTTTTGTTTTTCTTGTAATATAAAGAACACATTCTTATTCTTGCATTTAGTCTAAAAGGTGTAAAATTATGTATTGATTGTAAATAACATGTAAGTATTGTACAAACGTACACTGTGCTTATTATTTTTAGAACAAAATTGTGTTATAAAGAGCCAAAGTTATGTCCTCATCTATTTAATACACTTTTACTTTCTCCAAGCAAAAGATATCAACGCGTGCGATATGACGTTCACGTTCGATTAAATGTCTATTCTTAATTTTTTTGCTTGCAGTATATTTTAAATTACACTAGGATACATTATGAAATAAAGTGAAACTACATATATGAACATCATAATATATGAACTATCTAAAAATCATTATGTAAGGTATATTAAGTAATTTACAATCGATGACGTTGAACTCTTTGCGCATGGCGTACTCGCCCCCATATTTGGGGGTTTGCTAAAAATGGATACATAATAATATTGCCATCACTCCAATGGGTCCAAAAAAGGCATGATATTTTTTTGATTCCATCAATGTTTACTTTTTAAGAATTTGAATTACTATTGTCAATTCTACAAATAAAGCTACTCAAAAACGTTGAGACGTGTAATTTGCCATATGCAACTATAAAGTACAGCTTGTAAGCCTGCTTAGAACTACAATTTATTGTTCGATTTTTAATTTATTTATCCAAATTGGCATTAGCAAAACGCTTCATAAAAAAGACTTCAACGCGCTCGGTAATAAGAATGTCGCCAATATTTGCCCGTACGTATGTACCTTGATTCAATCTGCTTTTATTCAACGATGTCAGTTTGTAGGACCTAGACAATGTCAAGGAACTATAAAGGTTTCAAGTAACGAACGAATGTTGTATAGAATGAAAAGGACGAAGCTTTCGTTTTGAATAGATGGTGGAATATTTAAAGTTTCAATATTTAGAGGTTTCGGTCTCAGAAAGGTTCCGGAGGTAAAATTACACACTATAAATAAATCCTTTTCTAATAAGGAAAGCGGAAAGCGGACTAGAATTAGGTCTTCTTGGGTCATGTTTTAATCTTTTCAATATTTTAAACTAAAAGACATGAGGTTAGAACTTAGCAAGCATGAAAACGACGAAAGTATAATTCAAGATGTGATCAATATACACTACATTTAAATACTAAAACTTTCACGGCACCTTACTCTAAATGATGAAGATATTGCATAAGAACGAGTGCGCGTGCGCGCGCGCGTGCAAGCACTAACATTGTTGTCCGCAATCGCGATCCAGCGGAGTTTCAATTTAATTTACAATCACAGCTCTTTATTGTGATCGCGGGAAATATGTATACTTCTTTAATATTACAAATAACTTAAAGTTTTCATAGAGCAAGATAAGTTAAACAATATCTTGAAGAACTTAAATTAAAAAGTTTTAAAAATTGTAACTGGCAGGCTTAATAGTGGTAGGCCGCAACAACAACATCCACGTTGCACGAATGGGCCGGCTCGACCGGTGAAATACCACGACCTCACAGAAGACAGGCGTGAAGTAGAAGTATGGACCTTATTCCAATCTGACGATTAGAGGTTCCAGATGCTTAATTTAGGTAGGGTAGGATGGAAAATAGATGAGGATTGGACGGGGAGAGGATGAAAACGATAAGTCAATATCCTTTTTCCTTTCTTCTTTCTTTTTGTAGAGAAGATCTTCATTAAAGGTAGGCAATGCATCTGCCACACATTTGCATGTTGCGTGTCTATGAGCAGCGATCACTTAACATCAGGTGAACCGCTTTTTCGTTTGCCACCTTATTCAGTAAAATCGATTCCGCGTCGAACTAAACGGATGTACGACCACCACTTAGACTATGACTACTCATCGATGTTATTAAAAAAAATCTTATTATTCAGCCTAGTGTGTAGTGGTGACCGCAGTACATTTTATTTTTAAGCCATTAACATAGATAGACGCTGCTCTCAACCCTGGAATCTTCCACTGGTGAGCGAGACGCGGTATGAATTTGATTATACGCTTCCACCACAATGGACGGGGCAGAATAGCCTAATGATTTTACGCGCAGAGGTCCAAAAGTAAACGCTTTCTGATAACACTCCTTGAGTTCGTGAGTTTTCTATTTTAAATCCACCAATCAACAACCTTAGCTGTAACGATGCAGCGTTGACGTTTAACATAACTATTATATTAAATATTTTTTGTCCAGTTATCACCGCTACACATTAACATGTGCATGTCTACGGGAGGGGGGGATAAGGAAAAGAAGAGGATTGAAGGGCCTGAAGTATCTCACTCACCCGACGCAACGCCTTCCCCTAACATCCCTTTAATGCATTCTATGAGGTTAATTCTCCCAAAAGCTCTACCAATATTCTGCACTAAGAAAGATTTTTTGGAAATTCAACCCCTAGCCTGAGATAGCTAAAGATATGAAGTCCGTTAAAAGCGGACGTCTTTGCAAATAACTAGTGTCAAATAAATCCTCGCCTTACTTCCATTTCAAAAGACTTAGGACGAAGTGACCTGCTTTAAAAATATCCGTTTACATTATTTTGTTGTTTAAGCCTTGATAGAGTATCTGAATTTCAATCATTCAAATTGTTCCAGATTCCACAGTCTAGTGTCTCTCGAGTATTCTGACACTATGTATCAAGGTGGTAGGAGGACAATAGGCTCAAGTCCTGCTGAAGCGTGTAAGTTTGCTGATTTACTACATTGTTCCCTCTTGATCTGTGGCCCGTTATCCCTAGAAGAGTTATGTTGTTCTTTGCCCCAAGTGATCCTTAACAAGTCCTTTATGAGGAGGTGGAAAAGATCCTTTATAAATTGCTAAACTTTGTCCCGGACACACTGCTCATACCATGGGTGGTCAATATGGATAAAAGTTCCACAAAAGTAACTAGATTACAAACTGCCACAGATAGAATCTCTAAAAGTTGAAGAGCCGCAACGACATCTGTTGCACGAATCTGCACTCATCGCGAATGAAAGACAAGGATAGCGGACAGACTGATTTATTATTTAATACACACATGCACATAATATTTATTTATTTAAAGAGACATACAGAAACAAAAGATAAAAAAAAATATAGATAGGGGTACGTAAATTATAATAATAAGTTCTAATGTTTCCTAATGATTGTCTCACTGAGAACAATTATGGTTAAAATTATTTGTTTTAACAGCGTGAATATTTTCTAAATTAAAATTAAATTACTTAAAACTATATTACACTAAAAGAAAGAAAGAAAAAAACAAAGTAGTAGTAAAATAAGTAAGAAGGAATACAGATCAAAACTATACAAATTATTAAGGTACCTACGAAACAGAAGGGAAGGGAGCAGCAGGGAAGTTTCTTATTTACAAAACCATTTAATTAAATTGGATCCCCTCCTCTGTATATTTAAGGTTTGCAAAACATCTGCAATTCATTTGCTTCTCGCAGATGTCTATGGAAAGCAGTCACTTTACATCAGGTGAACGACTTGTTTGGCACATGCTTACATTTTAAAAATATGATTATTGTCATTGTAATATATCTATTTTTGAACATATTTCATGTGTAATAAGTGAGCATACATAATACACTCCTTATAAATAAAAAAATATTTAACATAATTACACACCTATAAAACAATTACCTGGTGTAATTCGGTTATAATATTAATATTAAAACAAACTCTGTACAAAAATAGTCAATACACTGCATCCATCAAATTTAGTACACAAGTTCACAATTAAATACCATTAAATTCAAAATTAAATGGTATATTGGGCCAATACATTGGCTGATCCTTGTCAGTTTCATTAATGAATCGTGATTGCATTGCAACTTCTAAAGCTGATATTCTTTGCCAATGACTCCCATATAACTCTTTAAGTTTTCGTTCTTTCTCTTCCAAAGTCTCTAATTTCTGTTCTTGCATCATGTTTAATTCTTCTTCTTCATTTTTCGCTTTCAAAAGCTCTCTTTCTCTTCTAGCATCTTCTTTATGTTTCGCATTTGAGGCCAAGAACTGTATAAACTCCTCACTTACTTCGAAGTCCATTTCATCAGCACATTCTTCATATTTTTCAACCTCTGTATCGTCGTTATCTACCGATTCCTCTAGTTCAGTACACGCATTTCTCTCTACTTCAGAATTCACGGAGCTACTATCAACGATGTAATGGTTCTTTCGGATAATATCATGCAAAACTTTATTTTCGTACTCTAAACCAATAGCCTTTGCTTTCCAATATGCAAGCTGGTGTTTCAATTGCCATGTTGAGGCCACAGTAAAATTTTCCGCCCATAAACTCATTGATATAGATAATTTTGAATTCCTTCTGATGTCTTTTCGTCCTGTTTTTTGCTTACCACTAGACTTTTTTTTACGCTTTTTTCGCGGTTTTTTATGACCTACTCTTGTTTCACAATTATTTTGAGTTACTTTGTCGGGTAATTGTCGTTGCATCGTTCCTATTGCTCTAAACGCTGTCAAAGTCATACTTCTCAAGCTGTCAATGGATGACTTATCTGTCTATTACATTGATTAAGGAATAGAGAAGAGAATAAAGAACTCTATGTAATAAGCTGATTGTATAATCGACTATTTTGACTAAATTATTTCCTTACAATCGAACTTCTATTGTATTTTATTTTACTAATTTACAAAAATAAAATCATACCAACAAAGTAAACTAAAATAGTAAACCACACAGTTATGAATATATAATATATCTTGAGAGCAAGTAAGCAGGTCATTTTTTCAGCCGTTGGTCGCCCACTACTGGATGTAGGCCTCCCCAATCAACCGCCACCAAAAGATCAGCACCCTTAATACCCTGCCACCCTTATCCAGTGGACTCCCGCAACTTTGAAAAGATCATTGGTCCATCTTGTGGCAGGCATACCAACGCGCGACTGTATTTGTACAAGGCACTGCCATTCTAGAACTTTTACACAGTAATTGTCTTATATGTCCTTTGTAAAACAACCTTTGATTTCTTGGTGTTTTCAAAAAACGCAACTTTTGTTCATATGTATGAAAAACTCTATATACTCTTTGATGTGGTTGTTTATGTATTTGAAGAAGAGTAACATCAGTTATTTATGACATTTGCCATTAACTGTCATAATAAAATCAATAACATTGTTACCGATCTACAAAAATAATATTTTTAAATCACCATGAATCGGTGTCGCACTTGCCTAGGTAGCAACAAAGAGATGAGGCACATACACACAAACATTTCCATTGCTGGCGAATGTGCTCGATTATCAGACATATTATTAAATTTTTATAACTACAAGGTACCAAAACGTATTTCATTGCTAGAACATTATAAATATATCAACATTAATCTAGGTATTTGTTACAGATATCTGACGAAGCACTGTTACCGGAGGACATTTGCATAAATTGCGTTCACCAACTTAGCATAACTTATTCATTTAAAATTCTAATAGAGGCAAGTGCGAAAACATTGTCCGAAAGCAATATTTTAGATGGAACAAGGGAACATTTTGATTGCAGTTTGGAATCAGACAATCATGCCAAAGATCCTGAAAAGAAAAAGTTAACAAAAATTAAAAACCCCACAGCACTCTATGAATGTGAGTCTAACAACTTGTATTGTGTTGAATGTAAATTGATGTTTAATTCAGCTAAGGTCCTTCATGAACACTGCGTGAATAGTCATCCAGTAAAAAATGTTATAGGCAGGGAATGTGAATATTGTAATGAAAAATTTGAAGACTTTCGTTCCTTAGTCCTGCATAGAAAATTACACATAAAACCATATTTATGTGAAAACTGTTGGGGGGGTTTCTACAGTGTTAATGATTTACAATCCCATATCTGTCAACCAAATGTCAATAACAAAGATAAAAGTAAATCTGAAACAAATTTACGGCAATGTGACCAATGTGGTAAATCTTATCCACCAAGTTACATCAGGATTCATATGTTAACTCATAGCAATGATCGCCCATACAGTTGTAAGTACTGTCCAAAAAGGTTTAAAGTTCCCGGAGGGCTACATTCACATATTCTCTGGAATCACAAGAGAGTTAGGAACCACAAGTGTGAAGTCTGTAATGCTACATTTATATCTTCAAGTTCTCGCAGTTCACATATTCGCAAGAGTCATTTAAAAGAAAAGAAATATGGATGTGAAAATTGCGGAAAGAGGTTCTTCTCAAAGTCAGAATTGCAGCGACATTCTTTAACACATACCGGTGTCAAAAATTTTCATTGTCACTTGTGTGTCAAATCATACCAAACAAGATATGGGTTAAATGTTCATTTAAAATCACATTCAGTAAGCAATGTGTAGCTTAACTAGAAATTATTGTAAGAGACATATTCATCAACAATTCTTTTTTTGTGTAATGTGTGATGAACTTGCCATTCGAGTTTGGCTACAGTACTACCATTTTTAATCATAGGTTTAGTATAAACTATTTTGATCTCAGTTTTATTTTAATTGCATGAATGGGCCAGTTCAACGGGCAAAACACTACCTCACAGTAGACATATTTCTGCATTTTGTTGTGGTGCTGGAGGCCTAATCAGAGTCCTTTTTCCTTTTTACCCTTGTAATAATGTGTGATAGGAAAGACGAGAGGCTAATTGTAAATTTATATTTTAATTGTGTACATGACAATAATTTATTTAGTTTCATTCAGTTATTTTATCACACTTATGATTTAATAGAAGTCAGTATGAAACTCAAATTCTTCAGTAATTTCCAATATGACTTTTTTAACATATGTCATCTGATAATTCATTAGTCATTTTTCATTACTAGTACTTGACCTACTTAATATATTACAATTCAACTAAGTCATCATCATCTTGCCCTTTTCCCACTCATGTGGGGTTGGCACAGTATGATTGTAGTCCATACTGTATAAGTTTTGGCTAGTTTTTACGGCCGACTGCCTGCCTGACGCCAACCTTCCTTGGGAATTCAACTATGTGTCAAGTAATTATGCATGTTCACTATCTTTACCGTGGGTTTACACTGCTGAAAATATTCACACAAAACAAATTGTCATCTCAGTTTTTTCAGAGAAAATAGAAAGAATACTTGTATTGCGACAAGTTTATAAGCGAATGGAAACCCACGGTTACTCAGACATTTGCCACAATCAGAAAAATTATGGGTACATTGCCAGCCATAAGTTGGTCAGAGGATGGGACAGATAAAGAATAGGTAGAGGTAATAAGAGATATTATAATTGGATCAATAACACTACTATAGTTCAGCCTTTGCCCAACAGTTCTTCAACTCTTCTATTAGCCGTTTGTACTACCATAGTCATAGCCAGAGGGGTCATAGTTTTTTCTTTTAACCAAAAAAATATATTTATTCAGGAATCAATTATAAATAAATAATATCCAACGGCAGGTACGAAAACTTTAATAACATTTATAAAGTCTATAATTGTTTATACCCTAAATACAAAATGAATTAAACCTTAGAACTTCCTCTAAAATTAAAACAAAATGATTAACAATGTTTGACAACAATGACAAACAATGTTTTGTGGTGTGCTTCACCACCCTTACCATTTTGTATCCCAAACAAGTAACGAATTATATAAAACAAGTATTTAACGAAATCATAGATTTGAATTTGGAACGCTAAATAATAGTGGCAATTAGTACATTTTTAGTCAAAGGACATGTTCACAGGAAGCCAATTTAATAAAAATAACCTGCATCTAAATTTCTTAAAATTGACGATTTTGCACCGTATTTCAATTATTACCTATATATATCTATTTTATAAAAAAAACCTTATCTTATTCTATCACAATCTTGGGATCAGTGCATTATAAATACAAAACGAAACACCTTTAAATTAACTCCAAAACTTCCATAGTTTTGACAGTTAATAAAAAATGGCGCTTAAATACTTCCGACACTTCATTCGAGGTATAACCTATAATCAATTAATGGAATTCCACTAGGAAATCAATTTCGATCAAATTATAAGCAACACAAAATAAACTTAAATTTATTTCTTGTTAAATTTATGGTATATGAATGAATATGCTCATGAATTGACTATAAATTAGAAAAAGTAATCATTTTAATATCATTAAAAAAATAATTAACAAAAAAATTTGCTACATTGTATTCATTTAACTAGGTTTAAGACAGAAGTGAGGCCACGGACTTATAAGAACCAACAAACACGTGTACTTTCAAACAAACATTTAATGCCTGTTATACATTGAATTTGCACAAGCATAAATATAATTTTATTTAAAAGCGTGCTATAGAAAAATAGAAAAAATATCACTCTGAAGTTTATCTCGAACATTTTGCATGTTTTATACACAAAAATCTTTTACACTTGAACTAGGCTAGTAAGGCCCACACCGTTTTCGTTACAACGGACATTTGTATTCCATTAAATTCGAATGTAACCTGCAATAGAAAATTATATATATTACCTTTTTGTTATCGTATGCCAGCCAGAGACATGGCCACTCTACAAACAAGAATCATTAAATTAACTATAATGGATTTGACAGCTCTGAAGTATTCGTTTTCATTCAAAAACAGGTTGTCGTGTTCACACCGAACAGGAAATGTAGCCATACTACATAAACCAATTTTTTACTCCCATTTCCTTGTAGTTTTCACGTATTAATTCATTAATATATTTTTAAATCATTTTTTGCTAACAGTTAATTTTTAATTTGATTTATATTTGTCATTATTAATACTTTATATTTTTTAAACTATACCATTTTATGCTAATAATAGGTTAAGATGAGTTTAAAAGCGCTAAATTTGAGTAAATCTTGCAAAATTAAGATTACGTGACGAAAATCTACCGCCACCATCTCTCTCTCTCTGTTATGTAGACCTTTAAACCCTCCCTAAAAGGGTCACTTAGTACGGGTACATTCCCTTATCAGCCTCCGACTGTGAGCCCCAGTGTGTACGTGGGATCCAATGGATTATTAGTGCGTGACGCTCCTTCACAGTCGGATGACAATACGTTAGGTTTGAACACGACCTTAGTGCGTAATTTACATAACAGTAGCTATTAATGTTCGGCGTCGCCTTGATATTTAAACATTGTATGTATATAATAATAAATGTAACCTGTTAACGTCTTTATATCGCAGTTATTTGAGAGGGAGATAATAAATAAGTTTGATAATGTTTTTTTATGTGAATTACAATCCATTCCTGGATTGTTTCAATTTATATAACTGACAGATGGCGCGAATTGTTGTTTTTTTTTTAAAGATTTCTTGTTACATTAATTTTTGTGTATATATTTTTCATTACATTGAATTAAAAACATCTATAGTACTTTGAATATATTGAAAAGTGATAGTGTTGTTAGTTATATAATAGATAGACAAATAAAATAAAATGTATACCCTAATAGCTACTTGCTGATAAGTTTATCTAGTGAAGAAAGAATTTTTAAAATTGACTCAGTGATTTTTGAGAAAGTGTCAAACAAACAAACAATAAAATCTTTTCTCCTTATAAAATGTATATAGATAATATAAAAAATGTACTAATATATTAGATAATGTTTCAGAACTGTAAGCACTCTTTATATAAAAACAAAGTATATTAAATCTATACATTAAAACTATTCTAATGTTTGTACTATGGGATTATTTTCTACATTCAAAACAACTAGTGACATTTAGATTGTGAGGCAAACAAGTTTTAAGCGCCAATAGCCTAAAGGTGCGGACTACCAAACATGAGGTCGTGGGTTCGAATCCGCCATTCAACTACGTAACAACCATGTCCTAGCACAAGCTTACGTTTAATTGGGATGGTTGACAAAAATATAGATAAACTATCTCGATATTTTTTTTATTAAGGAAAAAACCATCATGCAAACCATGCATAGACTTTGGAGCATCCTATATTCTCTTTTTGCTAAGACTTAGTTGCTATAGCAACACTTTTCTACAATTGATGGCGTAAAATCGAATTAGGCTGGCTAAAACTACTAAATCTTTGTGACGTTGATTGATGGCAAATTGTGTATGCAATAAATGTTCAAAAAGTACTTAATTGTAACGGAAATAATTATCTGAGCTAAGTTAAAAAATGTTATCCACAAGGTGCAGCACAGATTAAAAATGTTAAAAAGTCATACCAACATCTATTCATCAAATCGCATAGTTCTTTTGTAAATAACACCAGTGACAAACTACCTACTATGTTAAAAAGTACTTAAATGAAGTAGTACAATGCAAACTGATTTATATCTGAGCACTAGACATGCATCAAACAAAACAAAACTTGAACAATTCATCAAATTGAATACTTTTTTTTTCAAAGTAAATGTGTAGCAAAAAATATTAAAAAAAATACTACAGTATGATAAGGAAAAAATCAAGGAATCAGTTGGACTCACACCAAATTACCTTTATGTCTAATTAGTTAAAACTGTAAACAAATGTTTTGTGCAAGAGGCATAACTTTAGAATTTACAGTTTTCGATGAATCTTGATCTTAGAGAAAAAAAATAGTTTCAAATAATTTTGATCCCATTTGAAATTTTATAATTGATGTAAATTATTTTACTTTAAATTAATTTAATTTAAATACAATGAAAATTCTGAATTGTCCAAATCACATACAAAGCGCACTCATAAAAATATATACATATATATAAACAGCGAGAGTAATAATCACCGCTATCAGAAATTCATATCAAGACCAATCTGATACATAACTTCGTCCGTCTCCGGGGCGAAGAGAACTCGTTGCTTGTCTGTACCATTACCATTTACAGTGGTAGCGTTACTTCTAGATGGTAAAGAAGCTGCTTCTCCCGAACAACCTCCTCTTGACTCTTCTGTGTCGGACTGAGAGTCTTCTGTATGAGACCTTCCGAGTGTAGGCAGGCCTAGTATCACACGGATCTGATCTGTTAGGTGGGGTGCGGATACAATTTGATGGTAAATGCCCTCAGCTGTGCTCAGAATTTTGTCCACATCAAGCCCCATTGATAAATCATTGACATGCTAAAACAAATTATAAATAGCAGACAAAATATAAACATAAATACAAGACGGTGAGATAGAATCAGTACGATAGTAGACGAGCAAGTAACTTTAAAGAGGTAGTCAGAAATTACAAGAATCTGTCATTTTCTTATTTTTACGTTCAGTCACATGAACTTATTTGGATGCTATTTCTTATGAGTTTTACTCAATTCTGTTTTTAAAACATCATTTATTTGATTTCAATCTGCCTAAATTAAAAAACTTAAGATTTTTGTTTTAAATAAAACATTTCTGCCCTATATTTAATATACTAGCAAAAGGCAAGGTTACCCGACGTTAGAAAAGTTTTCTACTGGTAAAAGATTTATAAAATTTGTTCATTTTACATATTTTTGAGTTTATTCAGAACAAACAAACTATCAAATCTTTTCTCTCAATAGTATTAGTATAGATGTTTAAGCAAAATAAAAGTTGTGGCTAAGTAATATAATATACCTACAAAATTGAAAATCGTATATCAAATGCTGCATAACATTTAGTTAGCATGTTGTATTGGTCCCGATGAGAATTAAATTGTTTTGGTTTTTGACAACGCTTTTACAGTTATACAGTCAAGAGATCCATCCCCTGCAACCCTGCATAGGCTGAGCTGAGCTACCTTTAGCCACATTAGTTTACAGTTTATACAAGCTGAAAAAGCAACTTACTTTTAAGACTTCAGTGAAACCATAATCCTTGCTTATCAATATTTCTTTCTCCGTGTCAAGAATGGCAACACATATTAACAGATGGAAGTTAGCACACGGCAGCCCCGTCCAGAGCACTTCCCATAACCTGAAATTTAAGAAATAGTTTATATTTTCAACATATTTTACTTTCGTAAGGTCATACGAGCCAGTGGGGGATTCCGGGCTAAAGGGCATAATTCACAATTGTTTTAATACCATTGTGGTAGTGGTGAAGTGAAATTCTACCACAATTCATGACATTCTATGAATGTTAAATATCGATATTTTAATATAGCTTAGCAGTTAACCTTCCTGTAATGTCTACCACGTATTTCGCTTGTACCTGGTACATGCTTGTAGTATTATAAAAATGTTCCAAAAGTTTTCGCATTGCCTATTATATATTTACAATCACCTCATGATATCTCTATGTGAGAACTCCCGTTTGAACCAGACGAGCAGCCATCGGAAGCAGAAGTACATGTTGCCGGAGTCCTTCTGCGCTAAATGCTGTGCGAGCTCTGGACTGGCGAAGGTCAAAAGCTGCTGTAGATGTAGGAGCTGCTGCTTCATACCGGCCTGGTCCATGTCAAAGTTCGGCGCCTGGGGTGTATTATTGTAGTGTAAAATAAGTAAACCATCACGAGCAACCTCTTCTATCACAAAACTTTTTCCACAGTAGAGCTCAGTCAAAAATCTGCACAGCTCAACAAAAACTGTTGTGTTGTCTCTCCTGAGGTACGACTTAAAGAGGTTCTATTGCATTTTATTTGTCTATCTATCTAAGTAAAACTGGGACAGGTTGCTATTTAGAGATAAATACAAAAATGTTTACGTTACCACTTACAATTCTCTCCATGAAACCGGCAAAGCACCAAAAGCTGTCAACTTCATTGCCCAGCAGGAGCAGGAGCGGCGCCAATATATCGCTCATTCCTTGAACATAGCCCAAATCAAAGTTGTACATGACATAGGTCATTAGTATATCCTCTAGTATTATCAAATTTGAATTATTTTCACCGGCATAGAATGGATGAGTCCGATCCGTTCTAGTCACATCTTTCTCAACCAAACTCTTTCTCTCTCTGTATTCGGAAAACCTCGATTCCTGACCCTCAGTCATTGACCTCCATTGCAATTTCATAGAAAAATATTCTTCAGTCTTGCGCCTCTGTAGATTTTTTATCTCCGAATGACTCATAGACCATGGATGATAGTCCAACAAATATTTCCACACTGAATGTCTTATTGAATGTGCTACACCCTGGAAATATTAATATAGACTATAGTTAGTAATTGTCCGTATGTTTTCACATTATAGAACGGGGTACGCTTATGAATCCCCACTCAAAGAGCATGCATGTTTCATTATGAAGCCTATCGACTTTCAAATGCTTGCATTTAGAAATCCAATGTAAACAGACCAGTCTCAGTAAAGAGTGTTGGGATATATCATCTAATCAAATTCTTTGAAAAAAATAAAAATTTCGTCGAAACTGTTCCAAATTCAACATGCTACTGTCTCAATTTTTTTAACGACCTATAAAATTTTCTCCTACCAAATATCGTGTAACACTGCTAAAGAAGTTTTCACTTCAAATAAGGAACTAACCCCTCTAAATATTAGTTGCTTAACCCCTTCCACTTCTGTCACTCGACCGTCTGTGTCCTGCAATCCATCCCATTTCTCTGTGGATAATGGAGTGCCTCTGAAACAATGTTTATACAATAATATGCATACAAAATCACTAAAGCAGTGACAGCAACTTTCACACATGTCAAAAGATGTAGAAGAGTATGTAGGGGACTACCCTACATACTCTTCTCCACACACAACACAATTTTTTCTCCTCTTTTTTTCTTATCAATTTGACTATTGATAAGAAAAAAGAGGAGAAAAAATTGTGTTTGTCAATTAAGCGTAAAAATTATATGTGAAAAGAAATTTGACTCGTTCTTTTATTATCCTTTTATTATATTGATAGGTAAAAGCCACAGCATGAATTCACAGTTTCTCATCTTCACTTCTCACCTAAGTTACATAACACTAGAATAATTATTTGAACTTCATACCTGGGTATACAGGGCCGTGGGGGTAGAGTGGGCTTCACACTGATAACCTCATACTCATCACTCTTGGTTACCGCAGTGCTGTCCTCCATTGCACTCATACTCTTGGTCAGTAAGTCCGCTACTTCCTCGGATACATCCCTCTTGCCATTCATAGCCTCATTGCCATAGTACACTGCAATATTTTGATACAATACCTAAATATTAAAGTTAATGAAAGAATAAATTGGAATAGAATATGTTTTCTTTCAAAGTCGTAAGAAAGATTAACATTTAGTGAAATCAATATCAGGATATGTGAGACAGCATATTTAATAAAAAATAATTAATGTAAGTAAATTTAATTGTAATAAATAAGCACTTAGATGAAAATTATATTTTAAAATACATGTGGGTAGCTATATCTATATATAATGACATTGGGTCAGGTAGAATGAAATCTACAAAAATGCTTCAAATGACAATTATATAAGTCAATATTAATGCAAAAATATCTAGCATTCCACCCCAGCTTCACTCAGGTCATGAATTTAAAAAATTGAGCTGAGGTTTTTCACTAACAGAAAAGTTTTCTATGATGACATATTTTTTTAGGTGGTTCAATAGTTTTTGAGATCACCCAGAACAAACAGACAATAACTTTTTTAGTAGTAGATTATATACCTTCATAATGCACCAGTTTTAAAACTAACTTAAATTATTTTTAATGGAACTGGTAATTAATTGATAAAAAGTTGAATAAAAATTAAACTACTATGTACACTATGTTTTCCGTCATAACTATATCACCGTGTTCACACTGCCGACAAAATTAACTTAAAATATGTTCTTACCTCTCTTTCACTATGAAAAAAAAATGACATGATAATATGTTTTATACGTGTATTTTCGGCAGTACAAGCTCACGGTATGATGATATACGTA
Organism: Papilio elwesi; assembly: GCA_029849275.1. Lineage (NCBI taxonomy): Eukaryota > Metazoa > Arthropoda > Insecta > Lepidoptera > Papilionidae > Papilio > Papilio elwesi. The sequence goes on along the minus strand of CM056693.1, from coordinate 11,343,394 downwards.
TCACAATGACTTTACACGTAAAAATTGTTTTTGTTTGTTGAAATTAATTATTATTTAATTTTTTATCTTAAGTTATAGTTTGTTAACATTTTGTAAATGTTCTATGATGATATGTAACACATTATTTGACAGAGTAAAATATTATAATGAAACTATTTTCTATGTCTCTGTAATAACACTCACCACTCTTTCTGTACCATGTTTGCAATAAAACATATAAAATCAATTACACAAGCCCCAGATTAAATGTAGAGCCCCAAAAAAATATATATAAAACATTATAAAACACCCATATGAATAGAAGTTACATATTAGTGTTGTAAATATATACTCTACAATCTATGGATTTTAAAATGTAAAAAAGTTATTTGAAACTGTGAAAGTTTTAATAAAACATACATACCAATATCGGTAAGTTTTGAAAATGCCTCCATCGTAGTTTCATAAGGTCTCTGTCTCAAATTAGAGACCAAACTCCATACAACATCAGTAGGATTCTCTGTAAATATATCCAATTCGGCAAAGGACTTGTTCAAAACCTGAGTCTCCCTATTTGGTTCCACAACTACATATGTATTTTTATCATGTCTTGCTTTGGCAGTTTTAACGTGATTTTTTAGATACGCTACAAAAATTTCTGCATTCCCATGTTGAAAGTAGAAAGACATTTGCCAGACACCAGGTTTGGTGGAGAACTGCATCTGCTGATTGTTTCGAGAGACTCGGAATGTCTTTAGTTCATTCAATGGTATCCTGATTATGCGAGCTCGGAGTGTGGCATAGTCAGACGTCATATTTCCACTTAGAGTTCGATGACGACGACCTGAAATAACGGGCATTATTTCTTGCTTATATCAATAGCTGCTAGTCGAATCACAAGCAGCCAGATACCTGATTGTGTTCCGACTATGGGTATGAGGCCTAACGTAGACACCCACACTACCTTTTGCATTAATTGGCAATGCATAACAAAAATATCACAAGAAACTAATGTAAAGTTTATTATGAAAATACTTGAACATTTTTATCAATAATTTGTAAAGAAAAAAAACTATGTGTTAATTAAATTAATTATTATACTCACCAATAGTATTAACAACAGCCCACTCCTGGTCTTGGGTATCAGAATCAATAGTGATCAAATCATTCGGCCTCCACTCAATGCGTTTAATACCATCTGCACTCTGTACTATGCAAAGCATTCCAATAGAGTTCAGTTCATTGATGGAACGCCCAATACATGCCTTAAGTAATACTCCATCTTGTGTAAATAGATCCTGAAAGTTTTAAGTTAAGCAATTGATTGGATTACTTGGTTGAATTATACATTACATTTAATGTAAACCTTAGACATTTGCAGAGTGAATTTTCATTAATTGGAGGAGCATGGAGGATTACTCAAGAAGGGACAAGACTCAACATTCTAGGACATTCCCAGTTCTTTCGACCATCTCGCAAATCAAGGTACATCATAACTGCTAGGTAGATAGTGTAGCTATGCTGCTCAATAGTTTTAACACAATTATACCATCTCTGATCATGATCATTTCGATTGATTATTACGTCTTAACATTATGGATGAAATTTGATAACTTATATTTAAAATTTTACAACAAAGAAGGTATTGGGAAATATTTATTTTAGTCAAGGTTTGGTAACGGTGTTTTTTATATTTACTAAATGATAACGAGCAAATAATATATCCTCCAGAAAAAATAAATGCGTCTTAAAATATAAAATACAAAACATATAATAAATAGAGCATTATGCACTATGACATTTGTGTGACGCAATAATTTCAATTTAATGAGCAATATTTCATAGATCTACCAACAAATTACAAGGTCGAAAATATGTGGCAAAATGCAACAATAATTATATTGAGGAAAAAGTTACTTACTTTACACTGATCAGGAATATCTTCAACGGAACTTGAGGACATTTTGTTAACAATGCATAAACCAAAGCAAATCAAAACGGAAAACTTATTTAAGTCGTTAAATCACTTATTGCCAATTTAATCCATGTTTTGTATTATTATTTTCGTAATGGTAATGGTAAACAAAGCACAGTATAAAACGAAAAGAATAAAAAAAGTATAGGCGTAATATAATATGTTGCAGATTGAATATGTCAGGGTTGCTATCGAAATGAATTAACGATAGCATCATTAATTTTCAACTGAAAATGCAACAAATATTTGCTTCTAATTTTCTTCAAATATGTCAAGATAGCAGAGTCCCGTGGTTTCACCCGCCGTGCAGTTAAATTTAACTGACGATTGTCAAGCCTAATCTGAACCCTATATAATTGATTTATCATATAGATTTCGGGTCAACTTACATTAATTATGACGGGACCAATTTAGAAAGTCTTTCTTGTGACCATCAAAGAGGACATGACCATGTAAGTTTTATTGTAATAAATAATAATAATAAGTTAGCCTCTTTTTAGAATGTTCCCCACTGCAGGGACACAGGCCTCCTCTCCGAGAGAGGGAATGGAGCCGTAATCTATCACGCTGGCCCAGTGCGGGTTGGTGGATGTCACATGTCTTCGAATTTGGTGGTTCTTAGAACATGCCGGTTTCCTGACGATGTTTTCCTTAATGTAATGTTGCGTACTAATTACAAAAATATCAATAAAAAATTCTTTGAATTTTTAAAAAATAAAATTTATAATTTTATTAACTTTTTCGAATTTGGCCATGTTGATGGCAGCATACGGAAATCCTCCAGTCTTTTGTCCCGTCCAGGCCCAGGCTACGCTATACCGTGCGTTCACAATACTCACGACCCCGGTTTTTCCCGTTCCACTTTCTTGCATACGTTACTAAGCGTTTTGAGCGGTTAGGTTAATAATAAAAATGTCGAGTAAAGGCAAGAGCTTAAAAAGGTTAGGTTGTGTGTTGAAATATGTTATACGGCATCAGTAGGATATTTGATACTTTTTGCGCCGCAATAATGCTCCAAGTAGTATTATTTACATTTACTTTATACTTAGGTTGCGTTCCACTATGCGATCACAACACTCAAAATGTTCCATTGGCCGTTCTCCGTTCCACTTGACGACTATGATTCTAATATAAATCTGTATAAAATTATATTTTTTGTATGAATAGAATTAACCAGTAATTGTGAAAGTTTATTGTTTAAACTTACAGACAGCAACCTAACCTCTTTAAGCTCTTGCTTTATTTTTTCTTACTCGCCGTTCGTATTATTTACACGGACTCTCAAAATGATGCATAATCCTCTCCATGTCATTTAAAATAATAACGCAAGGAAACAAGTGGAACGGGAAAAACCATGGTCGTGTTTACGTCTGCATGAGTGTCGTGAGTACACAGTGGAACGTAGCCTTAGTGAAACGCAGCCTGAAAATTGTCAAATTGTCAACGTCAATCAAATGTCAAGTTTGTTGGCATATGGGTCAATGGACGCAGTTCATGTATTTATTTTTGTATAAATCTAGTTATTTAAAAACAAAACATTATATTATCTTTCTGAGATACGATACTTAAGTCTCTTCATCATTTACCACAACTTTTATTTCATACTGAAATAAAATGACAAATCTCGACGTAAGTGTTTTTAATATCAAACAAATATTGAATATTTCATGCAAATTATATATTTCATATTACACAAATTTTATTCCTTGGATGAATAACAACTAAGCTATCTAATATAAACCGAAATTCAACTAAATGCCAATAAAGCACAAACATTAGTCCAACAAATAAAACCAATAAAGTTGCTTAAATTCTGTAACTCTTATTTTTACAAATAGACGTTTTATATGTAAAACTAAAACTATAATATCATTGCTTTTCTGCACCTGCATAAAGTACTGACAGAATATTTGATTCATTGTGCTGTTACTAAGTGCCATAACCAAAAAGAATTGTGTTCTGAAAACAACAATATTATGTTTGTGGATCTCATACAGTCAAAGCTCCATATTCACGGGGGTTACATTCCGTACATATGCTGCAAATTGAGAATTGCAATTTGTGTGGGATTGTAGGGCTAGGTCCCAAGATCCCATAATAAAAAGATTATAATATTAAATAAATTTAATCAGATGTGTTTAACAATAAATATATTCATGCTAATCATTAGGCAAAGACCCAAAGAAAATTTGGTAAGTTCCTTAAACTATGAACTGTCTCTTATTTTGTTGCTTTGAAAGATATTTCAATTCAATGTTTAGAATTAATCATTACTATTGTTTTGCATTAAAAAAAATAACCAATTGCTTTTACCACCATAAATTAGCAAATTGTGTGATTATTAACTTTTATGGAGGACAATATCCATGAAAGAACTTTTGAAGGTTGTCTTCAGGGTTTCAAAGTAAACTTATGAATACAAGTTGTTGGATGATATGTTTATGTAACCTCCATCTTCCTATTGTCCAAATGGCCAAATACCCGATAGCTATAATTAAGAGATCCAGTTTATGAAAATCTTTTTTTTATATCAAAAGGGGATAAAACTGGCAGCAAAGATCATTAATATGTTAATGCTGATGAATAGTGAAACTATGCTTGTTAATGCACCTCATTCTTTTTAATATTAAATCAACACAATCTCTTTCAGGTCAGTAATAGCAGCACAGACAGCAGTTCTGGCTCCACTTCAGACTCAAGCAGCAGTGAAAGCTCGTCAACCAGCTCCGGTTCTGGCTCTAGTAGTTCAGACTCCGAGTCCTCAACCTCTGAGACTCCAGCAGCAACTGCTGCTGCTGTACCACCTAAATCACCTACAAAACCAGATGAAGAAGCAAAGAAAAAAGAAGAACAAAAGCCACGACGATCATCAAAGACAAAGACATCATCAAGTGAAGAGGAACCACCAAAGCCAGTAAGTCCAAAAGCTGCACCGCCAAGACGTAGAACTTCAACTAAATCCAAAGTTGCTGCTGCTGTTCTTGTTAAAGCAAAACCAGTACCTCGTACAATGACGGGTGCAAAAGCAAAGGCTATTTCGAAAACTATACCAAAATCCCAACAAAAAACAGATAATAATTTAAAAAAGAAAAGCATATTCTCCCCTGATAACAGTTCTGAATCAGAAACAGAACATAAAGATAAACCAAAATCGAGTCCAAAAGATTCTCCAACTAATAAGAAAGTGACAAGGAAATCAAGTGAAGAAAAGGAAACACCACCTGCCCAACCTGTGGTCCCAGTGACTGAAGATACTACTGTTAAAGAGAATGCTAAGAGAAGAAGCAGTCGAAACAGTGGTCCACCAGCAAAGAAAGCGGTAGAAGATAAAAGTGCATCATCTTGTTCATCAAGTCAGTCATCTGTTGAATCAGTCTCTTCAGAAAGTGATAGTGAATCAACTTGTAAGAAAGACGATTCAAAGGCTACAAAAACGAAACCTGCTGCAGCAACAACTAAGGTACGAGAAATAAACTATGATACAAGGGCAAGACACTTTGATATAGGAAGCCATGTATCTAATGTGATTGATCAAAAATGCACTCTTTTATCTGGAATTCCTTATATACCATTACTAGCAGTCAGACATTGGTCATTATTGGAGCCAGCATAGCATCTAGATTGGGGTAGAGCCTACAACAACATCTTGCAACTCATTAGCTCGTAGCGGATGCCTATGGGAAGTGGTTATTTAAGATTAGGTGAACCGCTTGTTTACCACATTCTTCTATAAAAGAAGGATCACACACAGAAAAAACATAATCTAAATTCTTTAAAAGTGTAGGTAAACTGAACTAGTAATTATTCATGAAATAAAATTGCTTAACTCACATTTGCGTACATCGGTTGGTACCACCAAGTTTGCGACCTGTCGGAGGTCCTTCAGGGTGAGTGGAATTAGTTCGAGATTACGCCCCGCTGTGAACTGAGGCGATTCTGTTGTGAGACCTATGTACCCAAACTTGAGTCATGTCATTTTGACATCAATAGAGCTAGGAACTACAGTGGTACTATGATTGCGCAGGTTCATTTAAGAATGTAACTGCTAGATTCCATTGAAGTAGAGGTCCTTATCAAGCATAATCCAGTAAATGAGATGACAGAACCTCAATCTTATATCCTTCTTCAAAGAGGCTGGTATTGCACTACCCTCACTCAGATTACAGAGACATCTAGTGGCGGTGGTAGGCAAACTTTTTGCTAGTTTATCACAAATTATTTTAAATTTTTTTCAGCAACAAGACACGGCTACGAAAGGCAGTGAAGCGGGCGAGTTGGCGGCGGTGGGCGCGGTGCCCAGGAAATTGACCAGGTCGTTCTCAGCGCGCGCCAGCCGGCTGGCCAATGCCGCGCGGCCCACGCAAACCGACACCGACTCGGAAGCCGATGACAAGAATGAAAAAAAGTGAGGGTTATTCTTAAATTGTGATATTAGAGCGTTATTTATTAATAGCCTTAAAAAGCATTAATTCATTTTGTTTTGATATTTTCATGTTTTAAAAAAAAATTAAAAACGAGATAAACACATGTTTAAGTTGAACCTATTGCTCATTTGCCTTCTTCTACCGAAAAAAAGACAAAATGTATACTTGAACAATAAATTAACAACAGATGTGCTGAAGTTAAACCTTATATGTTAAGTCAATATAATTTTTTTTCAGCAAAGACCTAAAGAAGAATCTAAAGGGTCGGCCGCCTACAGTGCCGCGGTCCCCTGTAGTAGCAGACACCGCACCAATCATGCCATCGGAGCGATGTTGTCCTGTCAGAGGTTGTGATTCCACCGGACATTTGGGTAAGGTCGGTTTAGAAATGTATGGATCAGAATTACCTTTTTGTTGGTGGAAGGATCTGTTTCATATGTCGGAGAGTTCAATAGTATGAAGTGTAGAAGATGTAGTGCGAGTTGTATAGGATGTCAACGGCGCGAAGTGTAGTGGATATCAATACTATGACCATATGACGACCAATGTAGACGTCGGCTGTCTTCTGTGGACAAGCGGACGGAAGCGTTATAAGGCCATGCTTCGACAGAGTCTGGGTACTTCGTACGGGTTGGTTGGCAGATTACCTCTCTGCTAAACCGCTTGGCGAACGGCTAGTCTAGGAACTGTCTTACGGCGAGTACAGAGTACTTGTGAAAGTGTACCTTCATAGTGGTGTCAAAAGTGATTCGTTGCAGCTCGTATCCCACGCCACGCACACGAAAATGTAATCGACCTACTCTACTAGACCAAGGACTACCAGGAGAAGACACCAAGATCACGACACACTACACTAGTCTCCGACACATATATGATAAGTTGTAAGTTTAGGGAGTGGTCAAATGAAAGCAACAAAGAAACTGATCTGATATTTATGTTGCCACAGTGTATTTGTTGTAATGTTGTGTCCATGTATATACCAAATTGTGGTTAATAGCAAAAATGTATTTCGACAGTATATCTCCTTGTGTTAAAGGTGGGAAAGCTCGTCGTCACTTCACGTGGGACGCGTGTCCAGTGTACCACAACGTGACGGCGGCGTGGTGCGTGGCGGCGGGCGAGGAGCGCGCGGCCGCCACCACCGCACGCCGGCGCGCGCTCGCCGCGCTGCACCAGCGCCCGCGCGCCATGCCCACCATCGAGCAACGCGCCTACCAGCTCAAAGTTAAGGTATTCGTAACTCTGCCTTCCTTATCGACTTACGCTAAGAACTCACAGTGCGATCTTCATCCGCACCCGCTGCGATTTCGGTCCGCCAGCTTCCGTAGAATGTAGATATTATTAGTATTTGCATTCTACAGAATATTACATAATGTATAAAATTTAATAAATATTAATAGCTTTTTTTTATCTCGCAATATGGGCATCGTATGCTAGTTGTCGGCCGGAGCAGCGGGAGCCGCACAGAACTCCGGTCTCGTATGTTTAGAAATAAAACCACCGGCGAGCGCGCGTATAAATCGTTCTGTGTGTTGTTTGCCTTAGGATCCATCAAGAGAAAAGCGTAGATCTACTTTAAAGACTGGCAATTTATCTGCAGTTTCTCTGGTGTTAGGGATGTTAATTGTTGGAGTCGATCACTAAACATTAGGCAATCAGCAGCTTGTATGGCACGGCATGGCACGTGGTTGTCAATTCTCTGAAAGGGATATTATCACTAAGGAGTCGGTATATTAGGTGTTGTAAGTTTGTTTTAAAATATTTCTCCTTATCTATTCAGATGAACTTTCATATATACCATGACATCTGCCATGTCTCTGTTACTTTTACGATCATTTTAATGATATAAGCTTTTTTCCCATTTTAACCAGGACTTGCGTTCGAAATGGAAGGGTAGTCAAGAACTACGCGAAAAGTTGGCGGCGTCGAGCGAGGAGATGACCGACGAGAGGGAGCCCGTGCTTGAGGGCTTCTCGCCGGACTACGACCTGCGGCTGTTCCGGGAGGCGCAGGCGCTCGCCGCCATCAAGATAGAGGAGGAGCTGGGGGATTTACCTTCCGATAAAGGAACCAGGTATGTAGTATTTTGTTGGTAACAAAATGGGAGTTGACCCGCTAGCTGGAACGCAGTCAGTCGCAAATATGCATGATTTTTTCCCCACTGAAATGTGGCTAGGCATAGTCACAATATTGCTAGTTCCTGTCTAATGATAGCGAACGTTGCGGTGGTTGGAGGTAGCCGTAATTCGATTAGCCACACTTGCAACCGCAACTTGCGTCTAGCCGGACGGCTGACCGTATCCTTGGCAAATTCGTTCGTCACTGCCCTGATCCACTCTGGTGTGAGCACACGATACGTTGACTGCGCTCTCATATGGGGAGCAATGTGGGGTTCCTTAGTGAAATTAATGCGCAAATGCGCTGTATATGTCTTATACTTATCGTATACTTCGTAAAATTACTGTTTGTTTATTACTGTAGTCGTATGAGATTATATCGTGCACTTTACAATTGAAACTTGACTTCATTTATTGCATATGTTTTCTTGTTACATGTTTTAAATTGATTTATTTTATTAACGATTGTATATATTTTTCTCTCAGATACGTAGTGATGGGCAAGTACATGATGGAGGTGTGGTACCAGTCGCCGTACCCGGGCGACGCGGCGCGCGTGCCGAGACTGTTCGTGTGCGAGTTCTGTCTCGGCCACCACAAGTGCGCGGCGAGCGCGGCGCGGCACCGCAGCAAGTGTGTCTGGCGACATCCGCCCGGTGACGAGGTTAGTCTCACACCGGGACAGTTTACACATCCCCGATCTTTGCCTGCATCCATTCCTATTTGTATGTATATCTACCAATAGTGCGACTCCGTACGGTGTCCGCCGTTATTGTTAACGGGTCATTTTGAAATGTAACCTGCTTTTTGATTGAGGACAGGGTGCCGAAAATATATGCCCTGTATAATTTTGTCACTTGTCAGGTTTTAATTACTAAATTTGGGATGTGGAGTGAAATAGGATAAAATTGTTAAGAGATAGTGTAGGTTGCTATGTGTTTTTTGTATAAGAGGTTTGACAAGCAGCGGGACGCCTAACATTAACTGATCATCGACACCCATTAACATCCACAAAGATGCTTTGCCGGCCCTTAAGTATGGAGTACGCTCTCTTAAAGAATACCGCTGGGAACAAGTCTACCACAACACACACACCATGTAACTATAGAAAGCCAATCATCAAGTTCGTGTGAATGGAATTTGGAGCTCAGTCGTGTTAATGACAGGAATTGTTTCAAACAGTTCTTGGGAACTTTCCTCTTTTGGTACGCCAGTCTTTTTTGTATCTACATCTATAACTTTTGCTGACAGGTGTACCGTAAAGACAACCTGAGCGTGTGGCAAGTGGACGGTCGGAAGCACAAGCAGTACTGCCAGCAGCTCTGCTTGCTTGCCAAGTTTTTCCTCGACCATAAAACACTGTATTACGATGTGGAGCCCTTCCTCTTCTACGTTATGACCTGTGCTGATGAAGAAGGCTGCCATATAGTTGGCTACTTCAGTAAGGTAAGTATACTTCAAGCGACCGCCACCTATAAGTATCTGCATAAAGCTAATGAGTACATATTAAAAAAAAAATTCAATTGAGAATAACGCCATCTAGTTAAAAAAGTTTACTTAACTATGGTTTTTACAATATAAATATCTAAAGTTATTACTGTGCTAGTTTGTTATATAACTATTCATAGAAAATCCGCATCAATCTTGCACTTATTGCTGTGGATCATGGATTCGATTTCTAAGTATAGTTGGTATTATATTTTCATTGGAAATATAATTTTTGGAAATGTTGAGATAAAGTGAAGTGAAATTTTATAATACGGATAGCTGATGTAAGAAGAAAGGAGAAAAATGTGATTTGAAAATATTTTGGAATTAACACATTTTTCAACAGTGGTAGTCCGCAACAACATACGTTGCGCGAATGGGCCGCTCGACCGGTGAAATACCACGACCTCACAGAAAACAGGCGTGAAGTAGAAGTACTCTGCGTTTCATCTGGTGAGGTGCCGGAGTCCCAATTTCAGTCCTTCCCACCCGTTCCTCATAAGTGAGATAGGATGGGAAAGTGAAGAGGATTGGACGGGGAGGGGATTAATGCGGAAAAGGAAATTCCTTTTTCCTGTCTACCCTCCTCTGTCCATTGTTTTTGCTTGTTGCGGATGCCTATAGGTCCTTTTCTGCTATCTTCTTGTTTAGAAAAGTCTAATTTGGCTGTATTTATATATAAAAAAAACAGTACTATGTACTTGCGGGCTTGCCTTATTACTATAGTTCATTGGAGGAATATATATTCCACTTACTTATAAAGTAATAAATACTACAACAGCAAAAAATAATTCGAGAAGGTCAACGGTGTACTGGCCGGTTGGCATGGTTAATATGATACTTGCTTTTCACGCCGCAGATTCCCATCCAGGACAAACATTTGTGTGTATGAACATGTCTGTTTGTCCTAAGTCTCGGTGCAATTATTAACGATATAAAAAGTAGTACATGTAGTATATCAGTTATCTGGTTTCCATAGCACAAGCTCTGCTTAGTTTGGGATCAGATGGCCGTGTGTGAATAATGTCCCAGGGTAAAAAAATGAACGATATTGTTTAGAATTAAGCAACATTTTTTACTTTTCAAGTCTTAATAAAATGGAATGTTCCTTCTAAATTTCTGTGATTATTATGGCGTTAAGAAAGAATCTAACCTTGTAATGTAAAGCTTACTTTCTTTAATACACTTAACGCTCCTTAATTTTCAATCCAGCTATGGCAAACCTACAAAAAATGTAAAAAAACAATTACAAAAAATGGGGGAAAAAAATAATGGAATAAAGTAAAAACTTTTTGTATTTAAAACAAACTAAGAGGTGAACAAGTAAACAAATGTATAAATAAACTTCAAAAAAAAATATTTTTTAACGAGCACTAACTCAATAAAAATCGTATCTGACATTAGAGACCTACGCAAAGCGGTGTCGGATATACGTAGGTCGCGTACTACGTACCCATTGAGCGTCGCGTCAGCTGTGAGGTCGTTGACCGGCTGGGGTGGGACACACCCCCAGTGCACCCTTCACCCCCACTGCGTCAGTACCGCCCGGGTAGAGAGATTTTGAAGGTGCGGCCCGCGATTTAGGGTTCCGGTGTGCGAAGGTTCATCGGCTCGTGAGTTTTGATTGGAGTAAACATCTCTGTTGATTATTTCATGCCAATAAATTTCGTAGACACATTTAATTGATTACATTATTGAATAAATTTAATTACTTAATTTCGTTTTTTATTTAGTCATAAAAATTCTTTGTTGGTTATAAAAAGTATACTTATTATTAACTTTTATAAGTAAATAATACCGGTGGAATCTAATAATAATAATTTGAAATATCAAACACCAAAATATGGCGCATTAGCTGTACAATAATCATACAATGAATAAAACATGGCGGCACTAGTGTTGCCCTATGTTAAAAAAGTTTAAAAATAGTGCTGTGCCTTATTTTTGTTGATAATTATCAATTGTACGTCAGTTTATTTTTTGATTTTGGTAGATCTTTAAAATATTACTGTTGCATTACTGCTACCTTAATAAGTCTACATCATTGAAAGGTAGCCAACGCATCTGAAACGCATTAGCTTCTTGTACAGGTCTATGTGTAGTGGTCACTTAATATCACGTGAAAAAGATAGCAAAACCTTTTGTCTTTATTATGCACTGTTTTCTGATACTTCTCCCTGCTCCCTCTTAAATCAAAACGTAACTTATTAAAGTTCCCATGATGATTCTAAACATGAGAATGATGAAATCATTATAAAACCCATAACTTGTTTTGTAGAATTAGTGAAAAATGTCAAAGATTTGTTGCAGCCATTTCAATTATAAAGTCGGCTGGGCGATTTTAATCTGGCCTCGTCGGTGGGCGCGGTTTTTGTCGATCGGAAAATTGGATTATTCCAGAGCACACGTTAGACAAAGTCCTGCCGACTACCTGCGGATGAAAGGGCAGCAACAGAACCGGTCCGTTCCGGAAGTTTCCAGACCTATTGTATGCAACGTGAAATTCGTTGACGATCCTAATGTATTTAGGAATTGTAATTTCTTTAGAATATATTATAGTTTTCGAAAATTCATTATATTGCCTGAAATATCTGAACTACTTGTCGTTAGTTGTAAACTACCTATCAATGGCCAAATATAATTTGTGTAACTGTAAACTGGGGATAGGCTAATCCTCTACTAGTGATCCGTCCGGAATTCTCCCTGGTAGCCGCTTCTGTAAAAAAAATGTATGCCACAAGAATCGTACATTTCAGGATAAAAAGTGTTAGCCTATGTGTTGTTCCAGACTATAATCTATCTCTATGCCAAATTTCATAGAAAATTGAAAGAGTAACAAACATCCATACATATATCCATGCAAACTTTCGCATTTATAATATCAATATCAATATAGAAGTATATCTTATCGCTAGAAGGATTGTAGAATGGTTAGGCGTTCATACAAACATTCAAACAAGTTACCCTATATGTAATGACATCCTTAAGAAATGATCTATATGAGAGACCTATCGATAAGTCAAGTTAATTTTTAAAATGTAATTAAGTGTGTATTCAGCCGTAAACATTGCTTACCCGCATCGCACCACGAAGCCTTACGAAACGGTTTGTAAACAATGAAAACGCGAAAGAGGTTTTCGGGACTCGAAACAGGATGGTGACAGCCGCTTTGTTACTTTTTCCACATAAATGGGTTATTGAAATAATAACGTATACATTTTTTGAATATATCTTAATTCTTTTTTAAAATTTCTGAAAATGGTTTTTTTATTCTGTTATGAATATTTTATGACTGCATTTGACAGCTTTGCGCAAGAATTTGTAGTAGAATATTTGTAGCTAGTGGTAGTTTTTTCTTGTCTACTACAACTATCACTAACTGTCACCTTACAAAAATCATATTTAAATAGAACGACAAAATGTTTCCTGCAAAATGTTAAATAAGCTTCTGTAAGGAAAATATTGTTCAGTATAATATAAAAAAACGTGTTTTATTAAAATCATCCTGATCTCTCAAAGGATATAAACACATATCATTTTCAATTTTAAAATCGAAGTAGTAAAGTTCAAAGTCGTGTACCGGTAAAATTACTCCTTCATTTACTACGTCCACTAGTCTATGGCGTAGCGTAGTGCTACGCTCTTGTCGTAACCGTGGCGGCTCGTAGGCCCTCTACGTCGTAGTAGAGGCGTGGCTTCTTGTAAATGAAAGCTAGCGATGCAGCTATATCTTCCATAAAATCATAATTCGTAGGCGATTTTAAATTAATCATAAATTTAATGTATCAACATGTTTATTTGTAATTATTTGCTTATTACATTAGACTCATACATTTAGTATTGGATTACTGAAATTGGTTGAGATACACTTTGATAATTTGAAGGTACAACCTTATTAGATATCCATGTAAAATCATCAAAATAGCAAGAAATAAATGTTTCTTATCATTGAACAATTCCTTTCAACATAAATTTTGTCAATGATTTAGATTACGTAATTCATTCTTACATACTTTAATTACACCGTAAGGAAATTTTGATTATCATAGATTCACCCCTCTCATTCACTAATATGTTTTAAAGAGTCTTCTGTCCAACATTCGGCCAAAAAAAGCTACAAACATTTTTTATTTATTTTAGCGATATGAAATAGTACAACAACTACACCAAATTATAATTTATTTAAATAAATTATTTGACAAACACTGCCAGGATATCCGTGTGCCCGGTCGCGGCCACCGACCCCCAGACGTCTCGACGGACAGACGTCTCTAAATTTATGTATACTTTACAATTCTTACCCACCGTTCAAGTTGCGATCACTGAAAGGGGACTACGTCTAAGAAGTTTTTTCAGACATGTTCCTTTGAATGGTCCTGTTTTTGTCTTATTATTTTTAGTAATTCTTCAAACAATGCCTTTGATTTGTTATAAATAAATATTTATTTACTCACCCCAGATCCCTAACCCACAGGGATAGGCTTTCTATTTGGCACGGTCTTGGCACACGTTCTGTTTTCTTGTTTATGGCTAGGTACTTAATGTGATATCTTACTACCATGCTAATATTATGGTTCATTGAATAATAATTACAGATAATTAAGCTTTGAAATCGTTGTAATGAAAGTCAAAGTTAACTCGTACAAAGTAACTTAAGCTTCAGTTTCAGCGGCGTCAGCTGATGCATTTCATGAATGGACATGGTGATATACTAACAACATAGTTGCAACTTTCCTAGTAGTTACATAGCTATACGAAAAGATAGCGGTAGGGGTGGTAAGATGATTTCAGATTGCCCCAACCATTGATCTTTGAACCCTATCATCCACAAAATCATTTTAATTACGTATAAGTTAGTATAAAAGCAGATTTTTTTTGAGACATTCAGACTACTGTAATGTATATTATACGGTATTTTCAAAGTCGTTTTATTCGGTATCGAATGTGACGAAATGAAAACCTGAAACAAACTTTAAACTTTTAACGGTAAACCCTTCAATCTGACACTAAAACGAAATTATCATCCGTTGACACAACAAAGCGGCGAGACGTCTGCACATGAGCTATGGCTGAACGTTCACAACTTTCTGCCCTCCAGTCCAGACGCGCCCCCGTCGTCTGCGGGCGTAGCGGGTCGACGAACTGCACGCCCGCCCTCAGTACTTCCCCGGTTATAAATATACAGAGATTTGATTACAACAAATATGAAGTAACACTGAAACATAAACTGAAGCGACAGACTTCGACCCTACCTGCTAATATTTGTTGGGCTTACTGCAAGCCTGCGCCCATAACCTATTAAAACTCACAGTGCTTTTCCCAATGCTTTATTACAATCAAAGATATAATACAAAAATGTAGTAGATATGTCTTTAGCCGGCGAAAAGTGAAGGCTCGAAAACGTCTTAATTGTGGCGTCTTTTCTACGTCATATGTTTATATTAACACTTAGTGACAAACACTAGCCGTCATCTTTTTTCTTATTATTATAATAACGCATTCGACATGTGTGAACTGTTCAGTTCCGTTCTCTTCTGTGTCAGTCTTTAGAACACTTGACCGGTGATTTTGTATGCGTATAACATATTTATTTATATATTTTCCCTTTAAATAATCAATAATGAACCTGAGTGACAATCCACAGTTACATTTAAATAATATTAAGGTGTTCTTATGTACCTACAGTTATTTTTATTAATTAACACGTAGAACTTTTTACCTCATATGAAAAGAATTACAACACTAATAATTATTGTATTCAAAGTCAAAAAAATCACTTGCTAAGGTATGCTATGTAACACCTTACGAAGTGAATCACCCATACTGCTGAAAATATTTATTGCAACAAAAAACATAAAACCATGTAAACATTAGTCCTTCATTTGTTACGTAGCTTGTTAGCGGATAAATACACACCAGCGTGAAACTGAACAATTAACGACACTTGTATTAATTAAAATTACAAAAAATGAAAACAAAAAAAGATTTACACTGAGAAGTGTTTTTATATTTAAAAAAAGTTGTTTTCGTCGAGTTGCATGATTAAAACGCAACTATAAATAGCAAATGAAAAAAAAAGTGTATTTAAACAAATAAAATGAACAAATACGCAGCCAGGACGATTACACGTGGCATCGGGGATTCTCACTCCCCCACCCCCTGTGACAATTTACGGATGTAAACACGGACGTAGACGTCTAGACAGCGCTCCGCTCTAACGCAATAAATCCAGACGGTTCATTCGGAGGGCCTTCATTAAACTGGCTCTGGCGACCCCGCGGGCCCTGTTCGAATCAAATTGAAAAGTCGAGTGTCAGCACGATCGGACTTATAACCTTTTAGGTAGCAATTGACAGACAAAAAGGGTATTTGTCAACCAATTTTTAAACCGAACGTACTCGGTTATTTTCAGTGTTTCGATTGTCCTACGTTTCAAATATATAAACAATAAAAACTCATCTATTTTATTTCATCCATTTCGTTTTGATTACCAATAATAAACTTGCATCTTACTTGTCACCTAATGTATTTATTAAGTACAGGCTTTCACGTTCTATGTTCACTAAACCGGTTTCACCGCGTTTGAAGAGTATAATGTTTATTAGCATTATATATTTATCTTATTGTATAATGGGACTTAGAGGGTCTACTGCTCCTACCACAATCAAATAAAGCTCAAAGCATTTAGAATTAGATTATTGGGCACGTAAGTGAAATTATGCATCGGTATAAAATTTGCATATTGCAAACCTTCGTGTATATTGACAATAGAAATAAATTTAGATCGAAACCACATTAGATTTTCCGAAAATCCTTTCCGAATTAGTTCTACCGTTCTGTAATACTAGGTCGTTGAATTTGACGACTATCTAAACATTATTTTGAGTTTATGTATTTATGTACTATTTTTTTACCGGACCATTAACCAACAATCGTCCCCTCATATAACTCTTAGGGGTCACTGTTTACTCGTAATTTTTTTTCAACTAATCGCGAATTATGTCATAGCAATTGCTCAACATTGAGAAATATGGCTCACGTTGACATAGTAGCCATAGGACAGGTGCTAATTACACCATTAATTCATTTCATCATCGCAAAAAAATTATAATCATCTTTGACCATCCCATTTATCTAAACTGCCTTACTACTAAAATTACCCATGTACTAATTATTAAAGAGTGAAAATTAAAAAAAAAACAAAACAAGTAATCAATAAAACTTGTTAAGCATTTCCCAATATCGGCGTACGGAGATCAGGGTGAACGGGGTCGTAGCCCCCCTGTCTGCGGGCACTAGGGCCGTGCAAATAGCAGACTGTAACCGACCAGTGCGAGGGAGCGTTTGTTTTGATTGCATCTGTTATTTGATTTATTTTTTTATAACAAGTCACACTGCCCATCGATATATTGAGGTGATTACGAACGTTTTAACGAATTAAGTTCAAGTTTACTAAAAAAGGGCGATATAAGGAGCACCCATAACCGACGAGCATGCACGCGTAGATGTACGAATGTAGAAGAAGCGAGAGAGATGAGCCAGGATTGTGCCGTATGGAAAGCCATGATCTCTGCCTACCCCTCTGGGTTACGAGCGTGAGCGTATATTTATTTATTTTACATCAAACAGAAACCATTTTTTTGTACAATTTATGTTTGAACTGTTAATAAAATTTTGATATTTGAAAAACGATGTCTAAAAGGTTCTCGTATGCAGCCATTTAAAAAATTAAGGAGCTGAACAATATATATCCATTTATTAATTACATCGATCCACGAAGGGTCTCTGAATCTATGTATTGTACAACGAGAACAATAAACAAAGATAAACTCTAAATAATGAATCTATCATAACAAAGGTTAACAACCTAATTCTATTGATTAACTAATGATCTCCGAATCGTTCCTTTGTACAATGTGTACAATTAATATAAAAAATATTTTATTATTTAAACTTTCATCCCCTAATTTTTAGACTTTTAGGGGATGAATTTAGAAAAATATTTTCTTCGTGCTCGCGTTATGTAATATCAGAAATCTCTGTGCAAAATTTCAAGTCTCCTTCCTATGCCCAGTAGTCAGTTTTTTTTATATAAAATACCTTTTGATTATGTCTTTGAATAAGTAAGAAATCTACAGTATAATCTAGAAGGAGAACTTTCACATTTTAATGCCACGTTTCTTTTACGCAGGAGAAGAATTCCTTCCTGAACTACAACGTCTCTTGCATTCTCACTCTCCCACCGTATCAGAGACAAGGCTACGGAAGGTTGCTTATCGACTTCAGTGAGTATTTCTTTTTTATATGTCTTGGTGTAAATTATAGTCAGCTCGTGAAAGTGGTCTTCATTCACTGAAGGAAGTTCCTGTTGACGTGTTACAATTGAATAAAATGAAAATGAGAAAGAGAGAATTAAAAAAATGATCGAAAAATAGTTTAGACTAGTTTAGCATATTGTTAGAGCGTTTACATACCACATTTATTGTACGCGCGGACGACGCGCGTTGTACGTGGCTAGGCCGCCTAGGACCCGATTAGGACGCCTAACGAACGCAAGACAAGCGACGCTTTGTGACTTTGTATCTCCATAAACGCGTAGATAATGCGCAAAGGATGCGCTCACTAAAAACGCGCGTCGTCTGCGCGCGCATAAACGTCCCTAAGGGCCTGCGATACAAAGTCACAAAGAGGACGGTCTTGCGGTCGCTAGGCGCCCTAATGAGGTTCAACGCGTCTTATCCGCGCACGCAAAAAACGTCACGTGCAAAGGTCTTTATATTTTTACATAAACAATCACTTTTCCTAACTTAAATTGAATCCAGTCCTGACGATCTTAATGTATGCTCCGATTTATTGGCCTACTTTTAAAAATTACGCTGTTGTAGTTTATACAGTACTTATCAATATTCGCTTTTGACAGCGCGTGTTTGGCCTCAAATGTGACAAGACGTAAGCCTATTGCTAAACGCACAAAGTTAGAACAATTAAAGCGATTGCTGATTTTGTTTACTCCGGTTAGATTCAAAAGATCTTTTAAAATGTATACTTACCGTGAGTTCACATTTCCGGAAATGTTCACGTAGAAATATTGTCATCTCAGTTTATTCATAGAGAAAGAGGGAGATAACAACATGTTTTATTTGAAAGTTTTCGGCAGTGCGAACACGGTGTATTCGTTATGTTTCAAAAATAATAATTCGATCAAACTGTGGTGGTTTTAAAGTTGTCTATTAGGGTATTAAGGGTAACTTGGGTAAGATGGTTTAGGATTATTGTCTAGACTAGGCATCTCGCGCACGACCCCCTCCCCGTCACTGCGAAGGGTGGGGAAACCTCTTACCTTGCGCCGTCTATTTTTTGATAATATTAAACTATGTCTGAGACGTGCCACATCTGAGTGTCTATCGTACAAATATCAACATTATTTCATGGTTTAAAGTTGCGAGCCCGTGTATTTTCAGATGCCAATTTTTTTTATGAAATTTTTAAATTTGCAATTTCAATATGGACGTCGAGATGAACAGGACAGTAGGAGATTGTACTTCTGAAAGTACGATGTTTGTCATTGTCTTAGTGGAAGCCACCAAATTTACACAAGTTGATATAGATTTGCTTACGAATTAATTAACGGGGTCGCGATAATTTTCTTGTCTTCGATTCCAGTTTATTTTTAATTTATATTAAATATTATCTTTAATAATAGCACCATCATCGAAATTCGACCGATGTCAAGGCATAAATAATATCACGATTGGGAATTAAACTTTTTCTTAAAATTCTTTTAAATTAAAAATTATTATTCGTGTTATAAATATTACCTTCAACAATCAAAGCACGAATAATGAACTAAATGACTAAACGTGTACATATTACACATAGTTCATTCAGGCTTGCGTGCGGCTCAAGCTGCGTGAACTTTGGTGCGTGCGAAAATTGCGGTCACGTATTTTTTGTGAGCCGTCAGCCGACGAACGACCAACGTCGCTCACCTGAGCGGTCAACGTAGCTCGGGGTGGGTTTGTTTTGCCCCCGCGGGTGGGGCGCGTCGCGACGCCGCGTACGTCGACCCGACAACGATCGATGCACTGCAGTATAGATCGGTCTACCGTCTAGACTCCCCCCCCAAAAAGGGGGAACCGGGGGACGCACGGCCGCGAGACTTAACGGACGAATTGTAGATGCGAGGAATTTTGATGCCCAAGTTAATTATTTGTTTCGACGACATTTTAGGTGTTCGTTTGGGGGGTCGCGCGGTAATTGGATATTCGCAACTAACACGAACCCAACTTAATTCCGACCATCTAATTCGGTGTTATGTTCTTGTTAAAATAATAATTGCGACCCAAAGTCAGTAAATTATTTGTTTGGTTGTCATATACATTACAATATTCTTCGTTATATGTCACGGGAAGTAAGTCTTAATATATGATTCTTAATCAAGCCACGGCTTTGGAGAGACCTTGGTTGAATAGTTGTCTTGAATTTGATGGAACTATAAAATCGCCTTAAAGAGTTATAGATAATAATTGTGGTCTGCTTGTACTAATAGTATTGAAAGCAAGGTATTTAGGAAGAGAGACGGCGGCGCGCCGGGCAGCGCCAAGTGTAATTTTCTCACGGGTCTCAGCGGAACTACACCGTGCGAGCCTTTAACACTGTCTGAAGTCTCTTTGCATTCGAATCCAGGTGAATACATGATGATATATTTCTTGGATTTCACTGCGTGGTCAATTTTCCGTCCAGTGAATTTATTCAGACGTGATTTTAAAGATCGGTCATGGATTTGTTATCGGATTAGGAGGTAGCTTTCTAGGCCGGAAAGTCCAAAGCATGTGCGCAAAGACAAGGAGAGTTGCAGGTTAGAGTTGAACTAAGGCAATAAAAATTAGGATATATCAGTTCAATAGACATTTTTAACGTCAAATAAAATATTATAGTAACGTGTCTTCAGTTAATTAATACTAGGATCTAACCTAATCTTTGAAATACTTGTATGTTTGTAGTGTGATCAAATCTCAAAATTAGCATTGTTTTAGTTACTAACCATTGAACTTAAACCCGTCTGTTTGCTACCTTGTTGTCATAAGTTGTTATTTGTTAGCTTAAAGGAAAAAAAATGTTGTATCTTGTTTTGCATTTTTGTTAAGACCATAGACAGCACTTGGCCAAAGTTTGATAGCCGTGAAATTGATATTTCTCGCATCTTTTAGTTTGAAGACTTGTGTTTCGAGTTCCCGACAACGGTTGTAACGTGCACCGACATGGCAAGAAGTAAGCAAGCTCAAAGGGCCGCATATAAATGTTTGACACATATTTTGACTTCAGCTTTTAATCTAAACTGACAGTGGTGCGGGTTATATTTTATTATTTTTTTCACAACCCATCACCCGTATTGAAACATTTTTGTTAATTGTGCTGCTATTAATTTTTATTCACATTATGTCTAGAAAATTCGTGGACCGATTCAGATTCATTTTATTAATTTCAAATCTAGTCTAGAGCAGGCCCAAATCTAGAAAACAAAAGATTTGACGAGCGAGTGTATGGGTGGGAAATATCCTTTTTCCTATCTGCCGTCCCTCCTTTGTCCATTAAAGCATCGCATCTGCAACTCATTACCTTGTAGCAGATACTATGGGTAGCGGTCACATGTTATCATGTGTCCCGCTTGCTCGTTTGCAACGTTAAAAAAAAAGAATAAGCAGAAATGGCGATGACGAAATAATGAATTACTTATAGGCTGAAAAGGCAATTGAAACCTACTATGAGTTATTTATTAACATTTTTGTTGTAGAGAATAAGGCATACGTACTCCCCGCACTTATTTGCTTCCTTTTGTTTACTATGTTAAAAAATGCAACTTGATTTCATCTTTTCTAATATAGAGTGAGTGATGACATGGAAAAACTATAGGGGAATATTGCTAAGCTGTCATATAGCACAGATTTGTAGATATAAAAAATGTGGATTGATTTAAAAAATTGAAAAATCCTTGTGTTTTGTAGAATTTAGATTTATTAAAGACAGTTATGTAATATGTTTCAATAGCTGTTTCTAATTTAATAGTATTGAAGCACGGAATCTGAACGAACCGATATTCTAACTTGACAGACACACAGACAGTGAAGTGGTTCAACAGAGACATGTTTGCCCGGGGCGGCCGTCTCTCAAGTATCCATATTGTGCGCAGCTTAGTCTGAACATTGCAGAGTTTAATTCTGCGAGTAACTTTCATATAAGCGTTGTTCGAGTTATCAGTTAGCTTTCACGCGAAAACTGCTCAACCGATTATGAAACTTTGTACTCATATTCTTGGAGGTATTAGAATATAATATTAATATATATAAAAGCGATGTATGTTCCCTATAGACCTATAGACTCCGAAACGGCTGGACCGATTTCGATGAAATTTACAGGGATTGTCCAGGTTGGCACAGCGGGTGTTCCTGGTGATAATTAGTGGTACCCGGGCGAAGCCGGGGCGGGTCACTAGTGTTAATATAAGTATAATGGTAATAATGGTTATTGAAGTTACTTAAGAGGAATAAATTTTAATTACATTTAAATTTAATTATCTACGAGTATGTTTCTATCCACCAGGTTATCTACTAACAAAAGTGGAGGGCAAAGTGGGTTCCCCTGAGACACCCCTCTCAGATCTCGGCCTGATATCATATCGGTCGTACTGGAAGGAGGCTTTGTTGAAGAGGCTCTGCACGGCCGCCGGACCCTCGCTATGCATCAGAGATCTCAGCAAAGACTTGGCGATATCATCCTCCGATATCGTCTCGACGCTGCAGGAGCGAGGTCTCATGAAATATTGGAAAGGGAAACATATAGTTCTGAAAAAACAGGTTAGTTTTTGTCAATTTTTGATATTTCATGTTAAATATTTATTGTTTGTGTTGTCAGATTACAAGTAACTATTGAAAAATTGTATTTCTTTTTTATACCTGTCTAATATATTTAAACTATATACTATTATAATCTTTAATCTGAATCTCGGAAACGGCTCCAACGAGTTTCATGAAAATTTCGTATTTAGTTTCGGTTTTATTTTAAAATTTATCTATACAGGCGTTTTGTATATAAAAAAATATTGTGTTAATAATTAACGTAAAAGGAGGCGCCATCTTTTGATAGGTTTCTGCATCATCTATTTTTTGAGCATTGTCAAGAGCTAACTTACTGATTTCTCATATATTTGTTAGATGGCGGATATTGAAAAAAAACGATCTTATATAAAAGACTACGCAGAGTAAGCTCGGCCCACAGATAGTATACATGTTATCCTTCGTCTTAGACACGTGTTAGGCACTTCGCTAAATTTTACCGTCAAAAACTCCATCGATTTACAATATGGTTTTTGTTATATCTCGCAAAAACAATATTGTAATATTCCAATTTTGATCCTCATTTAAGTTTTAACAGTGGTAGAGCCCGCAACAACATCTTGTGTCATGTTGTTGGGCCGGCTCTACCGGTGGAATACCACGTCCTCATAGAAAACAGGCGTGAAGTAGTATTACTCTGCATTTCGTCTGATGACTGAGGTGACATTTGCTTGTTGCGGATGCCTATGGGTGGCGCCCACTTAACATTAGGTGATCTGCTTGCTCTTTTGCCACCTACTTCCATAAAAAAAGTTCTTTTGTTCTGGTGATGAGCTCAGATATTGTTCTACAAAAATGATTGATAAAAGTCTAAAATAGAACACCAACTAGAACCATTCTCTACTAAAATGATTTTAGTCATTTAGCTACAATATTTCAGTAAGTGCTGGATCACATTGCATTTTGATCCCGCCTTAGCCTCGTTGCTTCGTCTCATCCCAAATTTAATTAGAATGGGACTAATATGTAGTGTGATATGACAGGATGTATTGGAGGAAGTAACTCGTCGTGCGGAGCGCGCTCGGTGCGTGGACGCGGCGTGCCTGCGGTGGTGGGCGGGCGCGACGCCGCGCTGACGCCGGGCCCCGGCGCGTGCGGCGCGCGCTCGGGGCATCCCCGGGGTCGAGGGCCAGGCCCGCCAGCCCCCGCGCCTCCGCCGCCCGCGCCGCCCGCCCAGTAGCGCGGCGCGTGCGCTTCTTTAGCACGCCCCGCCCTCCGCGCCGCCCTCGCCCCGCGCCGCCGCCGCACGCGCCCCACCCTCCTGGTGCTACCCGGTCACGAGACGTGGCCAGCTATGCGGGACCCTACACCTTCCTGAAGCTGGACCGCAAATTCATGAGTACGATACCGCATAATTTCATGATTGTTGAAAATGCGCGTAAAAACCGGCGGCCACCAGGGGGTCAGGTCACCGAAGGTGGTTGTGCCTTCAGTGCCCATAACGGGGTAGCCCGTAATCCGTTCAATATTCGTACGTACGAAAGTGGCATAAGTCACTTTCACAGTGAATGTGTTTTACTGGCGCCCTTAGACATTAAACTATGACATGGTCATTAAATAGCCCATAGAATCTTGGGACGTGTGTTTATAGCACTATTGTTTTTCAGTTTTCGAGTTTTATGTAAGACAAGAAGACTGGTCGGGTCTACTATTAATATTCTATAACAAATTTGTTTGATCTTCTGTGGTGGCCTATTCTGTTGTTGGGTTTTTCATTTATATATTGACATTTACGATGTCCCCTTGTATTCCCTTCATACTTCTGTTGTGTTTAGCATTTAATCGCACGGTTTTAAAGAAAAGAATAAGGCTTTGGTCTATTTCTTTCACTGTTA
Source organism: Papilio elwesi (assembly GCA_029849275.1). NCBI lineage: Eukaryota > Metazoa > Arthropoda > Insecta > Lepidoptera > Papilionidae > Papilio > Papilio elwesi. The sequence continues at coordinate 11,318,683 of CM056693.1, read as the reverse complement.
AAACGATGTTGACGTTTTTCACAACCGCGTTCTCGGAACCAGCAGGTGGGACGATTTCTATATTATATCTACTTCACTAAAAAAATCACGTTGTTGGCCCATGCGGATCTTACGTAGCAACGAAGGAAAAAGTTTGTTTGCAGACTTGTTAGCTTTTGCGATGTTTTAATTCTACACCACACTTCGAATCGTTTCAATGTTATTTATGGCAACATTGTTGTATGAACGATTGTCTATTAACATCTGTGAGGAGCGTGTTAATACATGAATATTTTTTTTATTAAAATTTATTGTAAATATTAAAATGTACATACAAATGAGGAAATATTTATGAATGTTGACAAATTTATCTAGCGAATTAATTTAGGTTAATTTTATATCTGTCAGCGGACAATCGAGTCGTAGAGAAGCAAAATATGTTTTTTTTTTTCAAACTTTTGTTGAAAAAAAAATATTTTAAGCATGTTTTCAACGGCATTTTTCATACATAATGGTTTCGCTTCCACATGTCTCAAATGCCAATTTTGACAGTTAGAAAAACCAGAGACAATCTGACAAAATTTTAAAACTATTATCATTTTACGATTAATCCGACTTACAGTAACTGTTATAATTATGTGTATGTAAATAAATATGTACATAATATGCTAAGCAAATACTTTAAGGTTAGAATTGTAGTTGACCCTATTGAAAACGTCAACGAACGGAAAAGGAATGATTGGGACTAGTAATGTTTTTTTGTAATTCCCTACAAAAATGAAATCAATATAACGACTATATAAGTTTTGTAAATATATTATGTAAGTTTTGTAAATATGGCTGACGTAAATGAACGAATATTGTTTTTGATTGCAGATTTGTTTATTGTATATATACCATTTAGCAGTAAAATATATGACAACTGTATAAACTTAATGAAGTTATAAGGTTAAGATACAAGTGGTTTCAATTTGCGATTGATTATTTGTGATTAAGGCAGTGTGCACAGTGTGTGTTTTTAAGCTAACCTTATGTTCTATAGCACAGATATAAAAAGGGTTACTACACCGTTGAACGGTAACTACCCAATCCAAAAATCAAGCTATTATAGCGTAAGCAAGGTACCAGGTATGGGTTGCTTACACCAAACTAACAGTGAAGATTAATTAGTTTTTAAATAACAAGAATACAATTTGTCACCACCCTTATCTATTACTTGACACCGGATTCCAGGAATAAAGATAGGGAAATAACCATCACTGTCTGTAATGGTACCTTTTTCAAAACGCTTTACGCTACTCCTCCCCCCTCCTGCCATTTAAGTAATGTGTCATTGTCAAAAGTAAATGCAAGATATCATATGAGTATTTTCATATCATTGTTATAATTATTTTATTACATTAAATAATTATAAAATGTAATAATTTAATTATTACACTCTAATTATTTTTTCAAAGCACTCTGTGGTCACCATGACAACTCATTTTGATTCGTATTTATGTCGAATGCATTTCATTGCCACTGCGCCCGTTGATGAAATTGTCATTGGTCATTAATATAACCTGTTGATGAGGAAACAACCATGTTTGTATGTTAAATCGAAGCGAACACCGAGTGACTAGATTGCGGTGCCGGCCGTGGTAAAGATATCAAATGATAGCTGAATTATAAATGTAGGATAGTTTCCAATCTGATCGTCAAAGGTAGTAAATAATGAATTAGTAAGTCGGGTTTGAGAGTGGGATGTATTAATGGATGTGAGAAGTGGCGGGACCATTTTAGTTTAGAAGGCAATCAAATCATACATACATAGTTTAACGCATTACAAGGCAGTGTAATGCTGGATAAAAAAAATGTATGCAAATAATTATTAGTAAGTTCATCTTGAAATTTGTCTAACTTGTGTGATTTTGAGATGGGGTTAGGGAGGGGGGGGGGGGTTGAGCCTCCTGCTTTACTTACACTGGACGTATCGCAACAAATTAGAAATTGAATACTCGATTTAGACGATTGTATTTTTAAAGTAGCGAGCATGTGTTTTGTGTAATTTCCCTATAAACACGGGCGTGCCTATCAAAATGTGACAGCGGACAGAAGTAGTCGCCATCTTGTTTCCTTGACATTTAAACAAAAGGGTGATCTCATAATAAAAGTAATGTTTATTTTTTCATTGCTTGTTCAGTATGTTCGTGAATGCAATGTTTGCGATATTTGTAGAAGTAAGAAGAGTCCATCAAGTATTTACATATATTTGTAAATAAAGTATTGTGTTTAGGTAATAAGGTTATATAAGTTATACAGGTGTCCAAAAAATGAAAAATAGACCAACATACCTATATCCAAACTTGCCTAATTCAGGCTCTAGATCTGTTCCAAGGTGATGATTTCTTTTAAGTCAATTGATTTTTATTCACTTTTTCCACGCGTTGGTACCAGCAGTAGTAGTTAATTTATAGTCTGAAATGCGTGTTTAAGAAAGGAATATAATCTATCAAAGCCTTTTCGATATATTTGTAAGATATTGAGACCCCTCTAGCGCTTAAATTACGCATTTTAGGATATAAGTAAGTTGGGTTAAATCAGCATATTTTCGGCCAAGGAATCTGTGGTCTATTGTACACATTATTTCCGGACACCTGTGTAATAATAAGTTAATAAAGCAGACAGAAAACATGTTTTGTACTTTTTTATATTTGAATAATTTAAGTCATAGCGTCACAGTAGATTTGTTATATAAATAACTTTTGTGTTATTTTATAACCAGATAAGGATTTAAATTACAAAAACCTTTTTAAAATGTTGAATTATTTATTGTTAGAATAAAGCCTTAAATACTGTATTTAATTGTATTGTTTAAGATAAATTATATTGTAAATAAATCAAGATAATTTTGTATATATTAGTTGAATTTAAGTGTTTTTTACTAAATATGATATAATAGTACAATTTTAGGAATAAAAAACGAAGGGGGATCTTATGCTACACATTAAGGATTTCACCATGTTTATACAAATGCAATAAATATCTAATATATTATTTTTTTAACGTTCTAACTCTAAAAATAAATTAAATAAAACTAATATATCAACCGCCACTCTCCGCTATTGAAATTACCGCAAATAAACGATTTTTTGTCCACAAATAAATTAATCAGAAAACTTAATGTTCTAGTTAAAACCAGATTAACGCCAGTTGAATTTACTAGTCTGATCTTGTTACGACAAACAAAAACTATGTCTCCGAAGATTGATAAATATGGTAACTTCGAACCATATTCACTCATGAATCTTAAGTACAAAACTTACTCGAGAAATAGAATTATATTGAGAAAACAAAAGTTAAAACGTAATGGTTGGTTTACACGTTTCTGGTCGCGTTGAACACTCGAATGTCAGCAGTTCCCTTCGTCTGTCTATGGCGTCGATGGTGGACCTGCCCCTACGGAAGCCGTATCGGTAGGCGCTGAGATTCGGCCCCACCGTCTCCAGGTGGCGGACGAGGCGAGCAGCCACGACCCGCTCAAACAGATTGCTCACCTCGTCCAGCGGACGGTACGCCTCCGGCTCGTGGGCCGGGCGCCTGTGCTTTCGAAGCAGGACCAGTCTCCCCTTCTTCCACCATTCCGCCATGCTCTGAAACAGTAGGTCCTGAGCTCTGGCGGAGCCGCCTTCCGAAGCCGGACCCCCTGAGCGCCGAGGTCCGCTGCATCTACCTTGGCCCTGGCCTCCGCTAAGATGTTGGCGTAGGTCGCGCCCCTTTCCCCAGCCCCCGGCTGAAGTGTCAGTACCACCGTTGACGACCCGGGGGTGCGGAGCTTGCGGGCGCGACCCTTCGCTGCGGATCGTTTGCTGGAGCCCACCTTCCTCTACGATTCTGTCGACGCTGCTGTTGGTTGCGGGGGCTGTTGTCCCTGCCCCTGCCCTTGTTGCGCACTGTCCTTCTTTCTCCTCCCCTTTTTCCCATCAGAGGACGGGGAAGAGGAAGGACCTTCTTTTGCAGACCGTACTTGGGTCTGCCTGGGCTCGACCTGCGCGTGTTGGGACGGCGCAGGGGGCATCCGCCTCGCGATGCCGCTAGGACCGGGCTGTGCAGGCACTGGGGGCGCCTACTCCTTGGGTTGCGCCCGTGGTGTAGACACCGCGGCTGCAGCCGCGGCGTACGAACGCTCGTCCCTTCTTTTATCAGCCGCCGAAGGTAGCTGCAGAATCCTCGCTGGGAGGAGACGGTCTTCTAGGGATGCCAGGTGGGTATTCCCGCCTACCTGGATCATAACTGTGCGACAAATCTCCTGCACAGAGAGTGCTAGTTGTGGGGAAGGCCGTGGTGCAGGGGCGGCCTGCGCGGTCAAGTCCTTGGAGGAGGAGGTGGAGCCCTGTGTCCGTGTCTCCTTTCTTATCTCTTCCAGCTCCTTACGGAGGCTGGCCATCTCGGCCAGCAGGCGGGTGTTGTCGGCCTGCAGTTGCCGCGTCTCATCTGTGGTCGTGTGCGACCCGAGTACTGCCACGGTTTCCTTTATGGACACCGCGGCGTCCTTCAGGGCCTTCACGAAAAGAAAGCACCCGTGAGACCCTCACTCCGGTCTCTCGCCGAAATCGGGCGGCGGAAGCCTCTCTCAAGAGGATCTCCTCTTTAAGTTGCTTCGCCAGCACTCGCGCTTCTGCCCTTCTCCTCCCGTCTGTACCTCTTATGGGGAGCGGAGTCCCAGGTCTCTCATCGTCCCATGCGATCGTGCCTCCTTCGCCCCCGCTGAGCCGAGGCCGCTTGATGGTCCTCGAACCGACCGTTGTTGGGTCAGAGTCTGCGCGGCTGCAGTCGGAATCCGACGCTGCCACATCCCCCTCTGACATCTCCATCTCCGCGCCTTTTCCTATCTCTCTCCCTCCTGCGCCTTAACCCGCCCCCCCACCCCTCAGAATTTCCCCATGAATCCTAAACTTAACTTCTCCTTCTCCTCAATGCGATGAATGCCCCCCCCCCCGTAACCATTGGGGCCGACGTGCCGGCTGTCCGACACGCCAAGGGATTCCCCGCTAGCGGGACCCTCCCGGGTAGGTACTGTATTTTCCATCGACATTTTTCATTTTTTGTGTTGGGGCCGCCCTCTCGACTGGTTCCCTACCAGCCATACATCCTCTCGCCGGGCGGTGGAGCTTGAGTTTAGGGTAATTTTTTATAGAGGTTTTCTTCCTCGCGGCCCTTCGCTCCGTGCGTTGGGCCCTCGGTTCCGCTCAGTGCGGATTACAGGTTGCCCGACGGTGGCCAAAGCCAGTGCCCACCGGCCCTGAAGACCGGCGGGCCCGCCGCGCGCGGTGTTGTTGTTTGGTTTTCTTCCTCGCGGCCCCACGCTCAGTGCGTTAAGCCCCCGGTTCCGCGCAATGCGGATTACGATCTGGTTTGTTACCACCCGGACTCACGAAGTCCACTCTGATGGGCAGAGAAGTACCAACAGAGTCTGGGCGGCAGCCCCATTCCCCCTGGTGTTTGGTTCGCGGGGCTTTCGCCCTACCCCGGCTGCCGGGGTGGTTCTCTATCCACCACCCGAGGACGCGCCACGTCGAAGTTCACCTCTCCGCCCACTCGGACAACCGAGGTCCGTGGAAGTTATGTTATGTAGCGTAACTCTCTGTTCGCGATTCAAGGAGTCAAGTGTATGTGGACGTCGTCATATTCGAACATTCTGTTCCATGTACAATGTACCTACAGGTCCTGATCAAATAACAGATGAGGGTATAAATTTCTTATGACGTATCTTAGACCTCTAGCCTACGGATTTCATAAATAAAGAAAACGTGCTTTAAGAGACACGTGTTCGCGAACCTGAATGGTCTTGTTTAAACTTTTTTCAAGTTATTAGAGGAAAGTTTTAACTCGTGTACTTTCCACGAAAATTATTTACGAATATCCCTTTGATATTTCCAAGTTTCCAATTTAAATGAAAGCGAGAAGTCGTACAAAATAATTTGCCTTTGACCATTGATTCTTCAGCTTGCTTCTCAGAAGAATACAATAAAAATATTTAATTTACAAACTAATAAAGTAACCACACAAGTTGCACATATGAGTGGATGTACAAATTACGCATTATGTGACGTCAACTTGACGTATTCCGCAAAATATTTCGTCTCGTCCAGTGATCGACGGTCGATGTAAACTTATGTAATATACGGTATAAAGTGATTTAAGACTTGTTTTTATCATGAAAATTTGTAAATAAAATTACTTTGTAAAATTCGTTTCATTTACTGTCTTTGTTTTAAATAGATTACCTATAAATTCGAAGATATAGTTTAGATGTCCTGGGAGCTGTTTATACGTCACATCTACACTTAATGGTAAGTCATGCGAAACTCACGACGCCTAGATCTTTGGACAGAGCATTCGGCACATAAGCACGGTCGCTTTCATCATCTTCAGATATAAGACATTTGATTAGCCCAGTAATTTGTCAAGAATAAGGCCAAACAGTAGGTCAATTCTTAGAGTAGGTACTAGTGAATGTTAGTGCTTATATTTTAGATTTCTACCGTACATCTGTGATCGCTCGTAACATTTTTGGGCTGATTTATGTTCCCACACATGGCTAGCTGATGAAATGTGTATTTAAAGACAGGACTCTGGTAAGACCTTTAAATTATATCATTCCATTCCATTCCGCGGCGGTGTAAGTGAAGCCTTTGCTAATTTTTTGAGTCCTGATCTAAATATGCTAGTAATGGTTTAGCAAAATTTTTATCAATGGTATTTTAGTAACCTTATTTAGATGATTGTTCACTGTTTCATATTTCCTTCCAGCTTTATTATCTAATACTTTGTAAAAGTCTTTTTCTGTTTTTCCTTTTACTCTGATTTTCCCTTTCCTCTTTTCTTTTTTAAATACCTTCCATTTAATTTTTTTCGCTATAGGAATTTCCACTCAGCTGATGTCACTCCGAAAGGTGTTTTGGTTGCTTGCAAAGGTTTTCACTAGACATTGCCAATAATTTGCAGTATCCTGAGACTTGTCACTTTCTTATTAAGCATTTAAATCTTGAAGTTTTTAACGAGTGATGAAAACTGGTTGTCAGGATATATAAACAGATAATAACTTAGCATCGATAACAATGCAGAGGATACCCAGTTTCATTGTGATAGAGTAATATTCGATACAAGTAATCCGCCTCGGCTTTTGGGTAGCACTTATGTGGACCCGATCTCTACCAAACTACACAGGATTACTCGCTAGGCCAATCTGATTTCATTGAAATTGGTCGACCAGTTTCGATGTCTAAAGAACACACATACACATCGTCTTTTATATAGATAAATTTGTAGCCTTTATGGGGTATAATCAGACGAGCAAGTAGGTCACCAGATGATATGTACCAAACAGAGACAACCGGGTCTCAAGAATTGCAGGTAACCAAAAAATCGCTTTAAAACTCGGTTCTTGCCAATCATCCATTGGACTCCTGCAACCTTGACTAGATCCATCTTGTGAGAGACAGTGGAAATAATACTCTAGAATACCCTAGGGCCTCCACTGGTGGTATTCTACAAAAGCGAACAGGTTTACCACGCGGGAATATTCAGTGAAATGGATGGTTATTTTTTTGTCATTAAAAACATTAGTGACATAGCGCGTGCGGAGCGTACTGCTTGGCTTATCGCGTTCGTTAGCACGCAGTTATCGGCCGCTGACGTCAGCCAATCGGCGAGATAAACAGGCGATTACCTGCCCGCTAATGAGCGAGTGGGGTTGTCACTCGAGCGGGCCCGGAGAAATTGTACACGTGACTTCAACTCTGACATTCCGATACTGTAATCAATTAAAAAAATACGTTAATATATGTGAAGGTACAATCACTAAAATAATTATCGGACGATTTTTGGTGAAGATAGAACCAGAGAAAATGCTATGTATTTTCACCAGGCTCAAGCCTGAAACCCCTCAATTGGGTACTCTTAATATGGCCCTTCTATGGTATGTCACCAATCTGGTCGACTAAGTATGTAAATCTGGTAAGTCCCCTACCGACGCTGCCACTTACTTATTACTTATAACATCTCGTGTCTTTCTATTACCTTCAACAGAGATTATATCCACCGTTCATCAAGCTTAGGTCCCAAATCGGACTATCGCCAATTATCACGTACTGTTAACTGTGGTAGAGCCCGCAACAATATTTGTTGCACGAATGGGCTAGCTCGACCGGTGAAATACTACGACCTCACAGAAGTCAGGCGTGAAGTAGAGTTTTCTGCGTTTCGTGTGATGAGTGAGGTGCAGGAGGCCTAATTCTAGTTTTCTCCCCCTTCCCACCCTTTTCTTATAAGTAAAGGATGAAAAAAACTTGACGGTGGAGGGGATGTACAATAGGAATTGGAAATAACCATTTTCTGTTTGTCCCCTCCTCTGTCCATTAAAAGTGGGCAACGCATCTGCAACTCATTAGTTAGTTGCAGATGTCTATGGGTAGCGATCACTTGACATCGGGTGAACCGCTTGCTCGTTTGCCAACTAGTACTATAAAACCAACCAAATGAACAATAGCTGATATAAAAAGACACTATCTGACTTCAATCGAAAAATGAATCCACAACTCATGTATTAGTTAGGCGCACTAATGTTTAGAATGAATTTAATATCAATACACAGCTTATTTTGTTGGTTTAATTTGAATATAATTTCAAATATTTCACCAGACAAACACAAAGCTTTTTTTTAAATTTATTACATGGATTATGTAAATATTGTAATAAATTAATGTTAGGGTTCTAATAACTACGACCAACCGATACTTATCTTCGTAGCCTGTATATTGTCCCTCAGACGCCCTTCGCTACCACGGGGGATCGCATGCAAGGTGACGTCATTTGTCTGGATATTTGTCGACTGTGGAGCAAAACTGGATCGCAATTTATTTTATTTTTATTTTATAAAAACCCTGTTCGTAGTAATTCTTATAGTATAAGACACAGTATAAGAAATGAATACCCTCATCTGCTATTTGATCAGGGCCTAGATTATACGTTTGATAATAGGTACATTGATAGCGGCAATAGCCTAATGTTTAAGGGTAGGACTGCGAAACATGCACAACATGGTCGTGAGTTGGAATCCGCCATTCGACTATTGTGAACTATTTCCAACCAAGTTTAAGCTTTGTTAAAAAAGAAATATTAATAATTATGTAAATAATCTTCTAATATATCATATTAACTTCCTCTATATATCGAGTAGGGTTGGCTACAAAACTATAACCAAAAACTTACAGTATGGACTACGGTCGCACTGTGTCGTAGATAAAAAAATGGGACAAGGGCAGGGAGAAGAATATGCACATTGGTTAATCACAAGTGTTTGTGTTCAATAGGAAAAGAAAGTATCCATTAACAGTTGACAAAGCAGTTGTAACTGATTAGGATGTTGCAAATCTCTATAGATAGCGGTCACCTAATGTTAGGTGGATCGGTTGCTCGTTTTCTTCCTTTTTCTGGTAAATAAAACTACTTCTACGTTTCATCTGATTTATCCTTTCTCAATCTCTTTTCTACTTTCGTCTATCTACTTCCCTCTCATTTTCTTAACAAAGGCTGGGAACACTTTTTACAATTCTGCTTATTATGGGTGTCGCCGTGTAGCTGCTTGCTCATTACTACATTTTAACATGAATCAATCTACTGGCCTATCCGTTTCTTTGTGAAACAGTCCTTTGAGAATGAACGAAGAAGTGTAACTTCTAGCACCTCTGTATATGTTAGTAACAATGAAATTATCAATTGAAGACAATAAACGAAAATGAGTGATTAGGAGTATCGTCGAGGCGAGCGCGGGGGGGAGGCGCGGGGACAGCGCCACAAGGGCGCGGTGCTGACCCCTCTTTGTTTTTACACTGTCCGAAGGTTAAGTGACAAGGGCGGTTATTACTGGCAACTAAAATGACCTAAAGTCGGCAAATGTCTATAACATTTGTCGACTTTAGGTTATACTATTCTAAGTAGTTTGCGAAAATTTTGTACTAAATATATCTCTACTATACCTAATAATCTTCTTCGATTCCCAACCAGAACATATATTTGTGTATAGAAAGAAGAAACAAAATAGTTTATTGTTGCCACTACACTACACTATATTTTAACAGTTTAACAGTGGTAGAGTCCGCAACAACAACAATTGTTACACGAATGGGCCGGCTCGACCGGTGAAATACCACGACCTCACTGAAAACAGGCGTGAAGTTGAAGTACTCTGCGTTTCGTCTGATGAGTGAGGTGCCGGAGGCCTAATTTCAGTCCTCATCCCCTTCCCGCCCTTTCCTCAAACGGATAGGATGGGAACGGAAAGAGGATTGGCCGGTAAGGTGTTTGGCAGGGAAAAGGAAATATCCTTTTTCCTGTCTAGGCCCTCCTCTATCCATTAAGGGTCGGCAACGCATCTGCAACACATTTGCTTGTTACGGATGTCTAGGGGTAGCCACGTACTTCCATGAAAAAAACGTTTGTTCGTTTACAAAAATCTATCTTTGTGTAGAAGAAACAGATAAATACGGTGTATAAATACATTATTCACGGTCAATGAAGAACCTAATGAATTACAATCGACATACGTTAAATAAAAATATAAAGACAGAAGTATATACTCATGAAGAAAAGGAGTTGGAAAGTGAGATAAGTTTGAATGAGATTGTGATTGCGATGAAAAGAATGAAATTGGGTAAAGCACCCGGGTATTACAGGATTTCTCTCGAAATGTGAAGGTCTACTTGCAAGCCTGCTGTGGGTCTTTTTCAATAAATGTTGGAGACATGGCCTAGTACCGGAAGATTGGTGTAAAGCCGTCATCGTCCCTTTGTATAAAGGGAAAGGTTCACAGCATGACTGTAAGAATTACCGAGGAATCAGCCTTCTCAGCATTGTGGGAAAACTGTACTGATTGAAAGAGTCAAGAAAGAAACAGAAGAAAGAATGTGGAATGTGCAAGCTGGTTTTAGAAAAGGAATGGGTTGCATGGATCAGATCTTTTATTTACGTATGATGATAAAAATTTTTTTGGCTCTAAGCCAAAAAGTTTTCTCTAGAAAAGGCCTATGATAAAGTTAAAAGAGATGATCTGTGGTCAACCTTGGTTGAGTTTGGATTGCACAGTGTTCTAATACAAGCGTTAAAGTCTCTTTATAAAGATTCTACTGCTTGCGTTAGGATAAACGGGGCCTACTCAGACTGGTTTAGCATCAATAAAGGTGTAAGACAGGGCTGTGTAGCATCCCCGTGGCTGTTCAATCTCTTTATGGATGATTGTTTGAAGTCTTTGAAAGACGAAGATTGTGGATTAAGAATGGGTGAGTTAGTTGTAAAATGTCTCTTGTACGCTGATGACCAGGTTGTGTTTGCGTCATCAGCGGAGGACTTACAACTTATGCTGAATGTAATGAATGATTCACTAGATGGTAAAGGTATGAAGATGAATGTGGATAAGACGAAAGTAATGGTGCTTGAAAAAGAACAAAGTAAGACAGTAATTGAAATAAAGGTTAATGGAAATGTAGTGGAACAGGTGGAAGAGTTCGTGTATTTGGGGTGTATGTTTAGTAGAGATGGTAGGCATGTTAAAGATTTTGAACGACGAGTGAGTGCGGAAAATAAAATTAATGGGGCTATAGATACAGTAGTGAGGAGTCAGAACGTGTCTATGAAGGCTCGTCTGGCAATACACAATGCTGTACTAGTCCCTACTTTAATGTATGGAAGTGAGAGCTGGGTTTGGTAGGAAAAGCATGCTAGTAGAGTTAATGCCGTTGAGATGCGATCCTTAAGAAGTATGTTAGGCGTGACTTTGAATGATAGGGTTAAAAATAGCGTTATAAGAGAAAAGTGTGGCGTAAAAGTGGACGTTGTGACTAGAATTGAGAAAGGTATGCTTCAGTGGTTCGGGCATGTTGAAAGGATAAATGAAGAGAGAATAACAAAACAAATTTATGTTGCAAAAGTGAGTGGCAGTGTTGGTAGGGGACGCCCTAGGAGAACTTATATCGATCAGATTAATTACTTACTAAAAAAAGGCGATATAAGGAGCACCCATAACCGACGAGCATGCATGCGTAGATGTATGAATGTGGAAGAAGCGAGAGAGGTGTGCCAGGATCGCGCCAAATGGAAATCCATGATCTCTGCCTACTCCTCTGGGTTACGGGCGTGAGCGCATATTTATTTATTACCTCAGTGGTTAATCTTAATCTCTAGTTTCAGTTTTATCTTCATGCGAAACGGTCGGATCGTAATACAATCGTTTCAGATAATTATTTCCATTCGACCACCAGTCAATTCACTTTCATGTGTCTTGTCTAGATTACGTATTGCATCGTTCTTTCTACATATCTATTAATAACTAGTGAGCCGCCCCTGCTTCGCCCGAGCATCACTATTTATGTAGGTAGCTCACCCGCTACGCCAATCTGAACATTTCCTGAAAAATCCATCGAGATCGCATAAACACATATACATAAACACATCGCCTTTTATATATATAGTTAGATTCAAGTCTAAATCCATATCTGCAAGCTATTGGTGCGTGAACACTTACAGTTATTTTTTTTTAATTTAAAAAAGTATTCTTTACGGCAATAGTACATTTGCGGCGCGTGCATCCGTGTGTATGGGGGGCAGCCGCGATGGACTGGAAACATACACAAAAAGAAATCTCGTTTTTTGTCCACCTAATGCTATAGGGTTGTCAGGGGTCCGTAGTATTTGCAAAATTATCATTCCCTTTTATTTACATTACAACATTGGATTTCTTAGGTATTGCGAAACATGAACAACATGATCGTGAGTTCGAATCTGCCATTCGACTATAGTCGTGAACCATTTCCAACCAATCTTAAGCTAAGTTGGGAAAGGTTAAAAGAAATATTAGTAAATTATTTCGATAATCTACTAATCCTACTAATATTATAAATGAGAAAGTTTGTGCGTATGTATGTATAAACGGATGCATGGATGTTTGTTATTCTTTCACGCATTCATTGTGGAATAGCACATAGGCTTCTTTTTATCCCGGTGAAATTTACGGTTCCCGTGGGATAATTTTTTTGGTTTTGTCTACGTACATGAAAGGCGATGTTCCCTATGGATTCCGAAATGGCTACCCAGGCGAAGCTAGGCGCCGGTAACAAAAACTATAGCCAAAACCTGTTCCACTGTGGACTACGGTCGTACTCTGCCGACCCCACATAAAAAATGGGAAAAGGGCAGGGAGAAGAAGAATATTTAATAGACTCTTTTGTAATATGCAAGCTACCGGACCAGTTGTTAACATTTTTAACCTAATTGTTTCTCATTAAAGCTACATTACGCTGGAGTTAATTTATTACATTTTAATTATTTTTAACAGCTAATTTATGTAGCAAGGGTAATATCGGTTCGATTACACAAACGGTGTGGTTTTCAAAAATCAAATGAAATGGCAAACTATATGGAAATGGTGCCTTCCTTTCACCATACCTATATATATATATATATATATATATATATATATATATATATAGGTATATATATATATATATATATATATATAGGTATTTTATGTACTAATTAGATAAAAACAACTAGTTGTGTAAATTTATAATTGCTGCCAACCCTAGCGATAAGACTTCCTACGTTTCCTGATATAAATATATGACGGCTCATTAAATTCGACTAGGCATGTTGCGAGTACCGTTTCTACTTGCAATGTCTATTATTTTTCATGCTTTGATAGAGTTATACTATGTTTGAAACTTTACTAAAATCTTACTGTTGAATATACTGCGTGTATCATTCACTACCCTAGTTCTTCTGATCTTCTATATATCTTCTTTATTTTCTTGTCTCTTTTTTGGGAATTTGTTCTTAAGAGATACGTTAGTCCCAATTTCTTTATCTTATTTTCTGCAGATCTACGGGACGTAGATTACCATGTATATAGTGGTTACCAATTATGACAATACAAATGCCTTAAAACAAACCTTACAACGGATTTTCCAGTATTTTATATAGCAAAAGTATGTCCGTACGTGTACTCCTGATTACGATTGTTTTAGTTAGAGTAATACCCCATTTTCCTATAAGGAAGGGATGGGAAGGGGAAGAAAACTTGACGGTGGAGGAGGATGTGCAGAAATGGGAAATAACCATTTACTGTTTGTGTTCTGTCCACAACGACAACAGGTAGGCAACGTATCTGCAACACATTTGCTTGTTGCGGATGTGTATGGGTAGCGATCACTAGACATCGAGTGTACCGCCTGCTCGTTTGCCACCTAGTGCTATAAAAAAAATCTAGCGGACAACCTTCATCAGATCATCCGCCATCATATTTTGACCCATTACATTTAATAGAAATGAGCTAGTCATAGCTTTCTTCTGAACACTTTTCAGGCTATGTTTGTCGCACTGAAAACTGACCCACAAATATCTTATAGATATGTGATCATGGACAATCTTCAATTGTTTATCATTAGACTTTCATGTTTATTTGTTCTTCAAACGGATTCTAAACGCGTTAAGCAGTACAGGGATTAAAGTAGATTGAACATTTGAAATGTTAGTACTAGAGAAATAAACTTCGTCGTCTGACTCGTTGTTACTGACTCTACCACTATTTGAACGTATTTCGACCCCTGTCCGAAATTGGAAACGACGTCCACCGCTACCTGCTTCGTAGCCTTCGTACCTTACCAATGAAGCACCATTCATATTTTATCACATGTTAGCTCGTGTGTCCCAATCCGGTAAAACTACTAATAAAGTAACGGCCCGAGCCGAGGCTCCCGAGGGTGCCTTCGAGCTAAGTTACTCTTAAAAAGGGTTAGGCTAGACGGCCTCTGCGCTCTGCCGCCTCGAGCCCGGTGTAGCTGTAAATGCCTCCTCAAGACAAACAGTGACACTTTCAGTCACACAATAAGCTCGTGTGTCAGAGTAAGCTCAGTACTTGAAGGCCACCGACAAGGCTTTTACTCTAAGATGTTGTTTGAATGATCAGTGTAGCCACATTTTTCACGAGTAAGCGGATCACGTGATGTTAAGTGAACACTGCCCATAGAGATCCGCAACAGCAAATGTGTTGCAGATGCGTTGCCTATCTTTAATGGATAAATAAATAAAGAAAAAGGATCCTCCTTTCCCCATTAACCCCCTCCCCATCCTATCCTCATGAGGAAAGGGTGGGAAGGCCTTCGCCTTTACTGAACTGGACTGAAATTAGGCCTCCGGCACCTCACTCATCAGACGAAACGCAGAGTACTTCAACTAGACTCCTGTTTTCTGTATGGTCGTGGTATTTCACCGGTTGTGCCACCCAATTCGTGCAACAGATATTGTTGTTGCGGCCCTCTACCACTGTTATATGCATGGCATCGGAGTAGTACTAAATGTATCTATTGTCATGGCCAGACATATCACCATTTAGTTATTGATAAAAACATATACCGACTGAATCTATTTTGTATTACTTTTTTACATTTACATTTAACATGCTATATAAACCTAACGTTTATATAGCATGTTAAATAACCTTTAATATCAGTCACATTCAAGGTTGTGCGTTGTTTCAGGTATTTGAGCAAATCAAGATATTGCACTGCGTAAGATACAAATTTAGTTGACAGATGACATGTAATTTGATAAGCATTATTCGACTAGATACCGACGTATGATGCATCGGTACAGCGGGGAGCTAGATAAGCCAATCGCGGTGACGTCAGTAATGATTCACCGCGACGAACTTGTGCTCTGTAGTGTACGGCGGGTGTTTAACCTCGTCACTTAGTGGGACGATTAAAAAATGTTACCGTCAATGCTCGTTTGGAAATAACTTACAGTCTATTGTCGGTAACCATAGATCTAACAACACTGTGAGCGCCGCAACGTTTTTACTAGTAGGTCTTATAAGAATTAAGATGTTAATTCTTCTCGAATAAGAACTAGTCCTAGACGTCTCTAGCTTTACGAAATCGCAACTCACTGTAATATTATAAATAATATGAGTATTTTATAGACAATTAAAATAATCCCATTATTAGTTTTGTCGCGTTAACGCACTTAAATCATTAACTTCAGAGTTCAAACTTGGTGAATGTCATAGACGCCGCGACGCGGAGGGGGTCGGAGGCCGGGCAAAGGGGGTGGCGGGGAGGAGGAGGGAGACAGATTCGCGAGGAGGCTTCCGCGGGCGGGGTCAGCGACCTCGCCCCCCGCGGCCCGCGCGCGCGACGAACGGGCGCGCCAATGTCAGGGCCGGTGCAGCGGTCAGCTGACGTCTGGCGGCGCGCGGGGGCCGCGGCCGCCGGCTCGGCGCGCGAGCTGCAGTCGGCTACCGAGCCTTGGCGGAGACGTACGCCTTTGCTTTATTTCGCGCTATCGATAGAGCGGGCGGTGGCGGCGCGTGCTACTCGGGCGCCGGGGCTGTTCTCACCGAGTCAGGTACCTGAAGTAGCGCGCGCCGCGGCCGCCGCAGCAGCAAGGCCGCACCACGCATCGCCGTCCCCGGCCGCCGCACGCCCATTGTACTTCATCAGGTGCTCTGGTGATAAGCGTTCCAGGCGCTTGTTGGAGTACACTTACCGTGTCGGCGGCTGTCGTCCGGCACGAGGCGCACGCGGCGACGCCGGCGCGGGCTTCTGCCCTGCGAGGAACGGTGAGTCATGCCGGCTGACGGCCGCACACCCCGCCTCTCTTTTCACACCCTCGCCGATTCCGCACGCACGCAAATATCATATTTGCATTGGTCATCGAACTCCTAAAGACAGATCTGGACAAAGGCGGCTAAAACTGGTTATCGTATATTTTTCGTCGGCGACCGCCGGGCGCCGGACGCTTGCGAATTTTTCTGAGCCCATAAAATGTGTTTGTGCCGAGGTTAGGTTGGTTGTGGTGGAAGTAAGAAGAATCACGTGTTTTATAAGTCAAAATAACGTAGTGAGGAGGTTGTCGGAGAGGGCGCGCTGTCACAGCGACACCTCGAGAACAAAGCGCTCGAAACACGTGGAGCTGTGGGTGTTCTTTCGTTTCATGTTAATAATACTTGTATTTTCCGTTCGGTTAGCCTTTCAACACAACAATGCCTTCAATGACGGAGGCGTTATTTTTCTCCGGCGCCCGTCACTACCAGTGGAACTCGAATCGCTTCGCTTTCGGCATTTCGAGAGCACGCACTATTCGCACTTATCGCGGTTTGCACTTTAAGCCGGCGCGATAAAGATACCTTTGGCCCGAAATGTATAAACTGAGATACATACGGTGTAAACGACCAATAAAAGCACACATCTCGGTTGAATGGTTCACAGGCACGCGTCTAATTGTACCGAATGAACCTGTAGTCAATATACGACATAAGATTTTCATGCCGAGTGAAAACTTGTCGAGTAACCTTGGTAGGATATTTCGCCATTGGCTTTAAATTAGCAATTCATTTACTTACAAAACAACCTTCGTTATCATCCGCCAGGGATATTTAAATTTGTATGTGTTTTTTTAAATAAACTGTCATTGTTGTGACTGACGCACACTGAATTGTATGGTACACAGTTTTGTTAGACACTTCATTTTATCCTTACTAGCTTTTGTTAGGTTTGGTTCGGTTCGATTCTTAGAATTATTCTAAGGTTGCGAGATTATTATTTACTTAGAAAATAACTTGAAGATCCACTAAGTTACGTTATTTATACTAACATAATGTATTCGTGAAATAAGTAATAGTGTATTTTATTAGGTATTTTCGTTGTGCTAAATCTTGAATCTACATTGAGTCAGTGCGGTGAATGGCTTTAAGATTTCTAATTCGGCCTTAGACATCGGCCTCGCTGTTGTCTGTCTGTTGCTGACAAATTTGGAGCCGTAGTTTTTGTTGTAAGGAAATCCGCATCGAAAACTATTTTGACTGGAATTTTCCGATAACAAATTACATAATTGTTATTTAAAAAGTTTCTTTGTAGTTTTCATTTGTTAGATTTAGGAACTACAATGTTTGTGGCAAATAGAAGAAGCCGGCGTAATTTTTTTATTACAAAAATGTATTGGTTTTGCATCTACACTTTGCAAATCTTGACGACGACAAAGTGCAATATCATGTATATCGTATGGTATGTACGGTATCGGTATACCTCGTCTTTGAATCTGGATCGGAATATGAAAGGACCGATTAATAGTTTATACTTTTTTTGTAACTGAAATGTCACTGTTTGCCTAGAGGAGGCATTTACAGGTATACCGGGCTCGAGGCTTCGGTGGACGCTCCATGGAGTGACTCGGCTCTAGGGCCCAGAGAGGGAACCTCGGCTGGGCTTACACTCATAACGCCTGAATGGGCTATCAGTAGCTATTATCGGATTACCGCAAGTTATGATGATGATGTCTTATATACGGCTCTCCCTTAGTGGATTGGGCCAGTGTCCGGTGCTTACTGTTTATGGTGAGCATACAAGTTATTTAAAAAAAAGTGCTAGTGGGTTATGAGGCGAGCAACTTATAATCTAATGTTATTGGTGTTAATATACTCACACAAAATATTTACAAACGGGGTATATAGTTGGGTTAAGAGGGTCTTAAAGTTAGTAGGACGAGGGATGGAACTGGGCAGCAAATTGTGAACTGAACGAATCATTTAAAATTAGACGTATGATATGAAACGCAAGAAAACTATTTATAGTTGATAATCATTTTTAAAAGTAATTATTTAAATATAATACTATCCACGTATTAATATAAATAATATGTCCAAGCTAACGAACCTATATTCCGTTCTAAGAACGCTTGTAGACGTTTTTTCGCCGGACAACGGACCGTGTTTTTTGCTGTATTTTCAGTGGTCTATGGTTTACAATGAACGACTAATTTACCGTCTGTTTCACATGATACGTCTAATTGTGAATGATACGATCAGTTCACATTTTGCTGACAGTTTGAGATATGCCTAGTCCGATTATAAACTGACAAAGCTTACAATGAGTCGGCGACATTATCGACATTTATAATAACTGTTTTAAATCCTTGTATTTATTGTGTCGAATCAGTTCTTTTATTATGCAGTGTATGTTTTTGTTTTCATTTATGTAGCATTGAGGTTGTAATTAAGTGGGAAAAGTTACGCAAAATTGGGTGGTTTAAGTGCAAAGGGTGTGTCGTTATAATTGTTGAATTGAAACTAAATTTGATATTTACATTGTCCCCTCAGCCTGTGTATCTATTATTCTTATTACCCATAACCATCATCAGTATCCATTGCTCTCCCTTTAATTAACCCATATCTAAATAAATAACTATGCGCTCACGCCCGTCACGTCACTCTTATCTATTTTCTTAAAATAGCAGTCCTACTTGTTTTATTTCCATATGTCCTATATCTTCCCTGCAATGATAAGGAACTTGCCTTGGTCGCCGTGCGACGATTCTTCGTTTTGTATCATTCCTGGTGTCCCGGCTAAATACTTAATTGCAATTGGTTTTAACTGCTTAAATATGTCACTGTTAGAATGAAAATATTATCATCACATAAACTCTCTAGGCATATAATAAACTGGCTGAGATTAGTTCGTTTCAACTGATTGAAAAGTCAAAAAATATTGGAGTAAGAGCTACTGAATTGGATATGTAATTAGTGGATTAATTGAATGACCTACTTCTATAAGGCGTAGTCCGACGAAGAATAATCTTGTTAATCAAAAGCTAAAAATAAGTAACTCATAATGAGAAGATTAAATAAATTAGTTGAAAATAATTGAAAGAAAGTAGCTAAGTTTTAAGATGGGTTTCCGCGCCTTGACTTTTTATCCATTTCTATCCATGAAATAATAATGCAACGTGTTAAATATATAAATTGCAATAATAAGACTTAAGACTAAATGTATACGAGTATGTAATATATATAATGCATTAGGGATTCATTTGAATACAGTTTTATAATCTAATAAAGTATGGTAAGAGTATGAGTCCATTAAAGGTAGGCAATGCATCTAATTACATTGTTTTAGATGCCTATGGGTAGCGGTCACTTGTAAACCTATTTCTCGTTTGCCACCTACATCGGAATAAAAAATTCTATTTATCATATGGAACTGATATACTAGATATACTACTTTTCTTTTGTAAATACATACTTAAGTAATTCCACCAAGACTCAGGAGAAACAAACATGTTCATGCACACAAATGCCTGTGCTGGGTGGGAATCGAACCCGCGACCTGCGTGAAATCAAGTATCTTACTAGCCAATCGGCCCGTCAAATCGGACTATTTTTCATCGGTCTTTGCAAATCTTTATGTGACAAAACCAAATCAAGTGGGTACTTACAGTTCACGCGTAGAACGAATACTTTTGTGTTTACGACGAAGTTAAAACTGCCTCTCTCCTTGAGGTTGAGGCGGAGTTACGATTGCATAATCATTTCATTTGCCCGCAATAAATATTTGCGCAAAATAAATACCAATTATGAAACTTTTGAACACCCTGTATCAATTTTAATCTATAAATAAATTGGGCAAAAATTAAAATAATGAAAAGAATAAGATGAGTTTTATAAAAAACGAATAAATCGGTTTTATTTTCTTTTTTTAGTTTATTAACATGTCACCCGTACCTATCTATATTTATTATATCTGAGATAGAAAATATAATTATTATTTTGTAGGTTCAATTATAATTGTATTTAGCAATTTATAAATGCACACATTTAATTTATTTTGTCATAGTTTTTATTCCTTTACCACCCCCTTAGTTTTACAAGTAAAGAAAAATCAAGGGACGTGACTCTTTATTCATGTGCTAATTATTGCGTATATTAAATATTTATATGTTTGTAAATAAAACTAACTGGGATTTTAACGTATGACGACAGCATACTATGCTGGAAATTAATGCTGCCGATTACAATGTACATTATGCATCAACATATATATTGCACAACATATGTCTTTATTTTATATTAATTTATCCTTCAATTATATTCTCAATTCATTGTCAAAGTTATTTCTATGCGCAAGTTTACAATTCATTAAAATCTCACAAGTAGTTTTATGTAAGGCTTAAATTAAAAATGAAATAATTTATCAGTATCAAGTAGTATTAACAAAAGTATAGTAGGTATAAAGCTTTGGTGCAATGTAAAAGACGCCAACATACGTCACGTTTCCAGCCAATCTTACACAATCGAGCGACTTCCACTTCACTTGCCGGAAGAACAAATTACATGATGCACAAAGTGTACGAAATACTCGCATAAGTCAGTCAGCATGCAGCAAAAAACTACAAAAAACAATGCTAAGTCCCTTCAAATAATAAAGTTTGGTTATCGGAGTCATATGCCACAATTTCACTTCACCTTGTCTCACGATTTCCACAAAATTACAACATTTCAGATAAAAGTATAAAAAGTGTAATGGCCGCCATGTTTGTTAAATGACGTTTGTTTGTTTACAACAATCATATCTTGCTATGAAACAAGGCATAGATAATTTTAGCCAATGAAGATTATATGTCTATTTAAGATCATTTTAGCTAGTTTCTGTTTTATTGATATAAACCTTTTCATATTGCGATTACTCATATATTTAATCCGGTCGTGAAAAATATTCGAAGCACTGTACCAAGGATTAAAAATTGACGATTCAATAAAAACGCTGAAATGTTACTTGAAGAGAGATCATTTACAAAATGGGCTATGGACTGATACTCCTGAATGCAAGAAGAGAATTGGAGACGCAAATACTTTAAATTAAATCACAATGAATGAACGAACAGTAGAGGGAACGTACCGTACGTAAAAAAAATTAATCTCACCTCGGTGAAGTATATCCACGTAACTGGGGTGAACATTTTTAATCACAATAAAGTACTTATTGTGATTAGAAATGTTCACCCTACCTCAAGTTAAACGATTATATGTAGTCATTGTAGAGTCAAAGAGTCACACAGTTTATTGACTTTGCTTATTGTAGCTCTTGATGCCGATAACTGAGGCAAGGCGTATAACAACAATATTAATTGAACTTTATTCTTATTCGCATGAGGAAAATGTTAATGTTTTGTGCGTGGTGGACAGGACATCTGGGTGTTTCCAAAACCCCAAAACAATTTAGCTTTCCATTAATTACATATGTTGTTGACTTATGTTTATTCGCGAAAAACTGTTTCGTTTTGCCTTCTTTGAAGGTCTTTTCTTTCAGTGGGATAAATATAAAAGCCTATGTATGTATGTTACCCGCGCCGTCTTCAGA
This sequence comes from Papilio elwesi, assembly GCA_029849275.1. Lineage (NCBI taxonomy): Eukaryota > Metazoa > Arthropoda > Insecta > Lepidoptera > Papilionidae > Papilio > Papilio elwesi. The sequence goes on along the minus strand of CM056693.1, from coordinate 11,296,481 downwards.
TTCCTCGAATTTTCTTTCGCTTCCCATCATCTTATTAGGAAAAGATGGTTAGGGGAGAGGAGCAGATTTGAGCATCCAGCACCTCACTCGTTAGACGAAGCGCAGAGTACTTCTACTTTGCACCTGTCTTCTGTAAGGTGGTATTTCTCCGGTTGAGTTGGCCTATTTGTGCAACAGATGTTGTTGTTGCAGGCTCTACCACTGTTGCCCAATCCGGTAATAATATTAAAGTAACGGCCCGAGCCGAGTTTCCCTCTACGGAGGGAGCCCTCGAGCTTAGTTACTCTTAAAGAGGCTTAGGCTAGGCGCCCTCTGCGCCCTGCCGCCTCGTGCCCGGTGTAGCTGTAAATGCCTCCTCAAGGCAAACAGTGACCTTTCAGTCACAAAAAAAAACCACTGTTGCAATTAGTGCTATCCGCGCGAAGTGCTTTTATGTTTTTATCCTGTGAACATATACAGTGGTATATAACTGTGTATCTAATGTAACAAAACAAGAGTTTAACATAACTCAACGAACGCCTAAGATCCGATAATGTTGCGATAAAGTCAGGTTTTGAAATTCATTACACAAAGTAATGTCGCCACTATAAATTGTACCTAAGAGCCGCGACTTAAGATTGTTGAGGTGCTAATCAATACTGGGACTAATATACGTAGAGTTGGTAAGATGTTACCGTGGGCTTACGCTGCCGAGAACAATCGAATAAAACATATTGTCATCTCAGTTTTTTCATAGAGAAATATAGAGAGAAAGCTTGCCTCTCGACACGATTTTAAGCCAGTTGAAACCCACGGTTAAACCCAAACTGTGTTACACTACTATTTAATAAGCTCAATTGCACCAGATTGTCTTTTTTCTATGTTTGACCACTACAAACTTACAATATTAAGCGAGTAATACTTGTATATATATTTCGGCTATCTCAGAAACGGCTCTAAGCATTTGGATCAAATCTTGTATTTAGATACAGTTTTTATATTTAAATTTATCTATATTGTCTTTTTTCCGTAAAAACGAAAATTATCATTATGACAATTTTAGAGCGCCATCTTTTGTGTTTGCTTTGTTGTCAATGGACGACAATCTACTGGTTCCTTAAATGTCTGGGAGATGGCGCTATGTGATATTAATAATTTTCGTCGTTATAATAATTCAATTTCTGTAACTTAACAATTTTAATGTTTCAGTTCATTGGCACTAAAGTGAAAATCACCAAGGGAACAGATAGGATCGAGAAATACAGAGCAATCTAGTTTGGGAGTCAAGGTTTACTTAAAATTTAATATCAAAATGTGCAATAAAGCATATTTATTTATAGTTTAAAAGACTATATGAGTAATTAAATATATAAATACCGAAATGTTGAGTGCAAGCGTCCCCCGCACCACCCGCGCGAGGGAAGGCCGTCATTCATAGAGATAATTATGTACCATTTTATTCAGAATAGTCTGGAGCAACCAATTGACGACCTTTCACCAACTTTCCACTGCTTATACGAGCACTAATATTTTAATTATAAAAAATCATTATAATGTCATAATTATTTCCTATATTTACGCGAATACTTCACATTGAAATGAAACTAATTCTACGAATTTTATCGCGTTTATTTTACGTTTTTGATTCCCGACGTTTCGAGTACTTTACAGCGCTCATGGTCACGGCGCGACTGAGGTGTCAGACGTCATAATGTCAAAAGTTGCCGGCGAAGTACCCACATATTTTGAATTAATGACTTCTGCTACGATCTATGCAGAATGAGCTTACTGTATCTTGCGGTCTTTCAGTTGTATGCTTGGTTTGTCTCCAACGCGATAAAATTCGTTAAATTAGTTTTATTTTAATTATAATGTCATTTTTTTATTATAGCAACAATATAGGTTAGCTTTAGGCTAGCTGTTGAGCCATACGTGATGGGTCTCCCGTTTCCTAGGCCGCCTCGAATAGTACTAATAACATGCTTGCTTCTATAATTATTAAGTATTTAAGTTTTTTTCTGGTAGAAGGTAGCAAGTGAGCAAGCTGGTCACCTGATGGTCACTGCCACCCATAGACATACGGAGCAAGTAAACGAGTTGCAGATTCGTTACCTACATGAAAGACATGAAATAGGATGCTTCCTTTTCTTATTCTTTCCTTTCAATCCTCTTCCCCTTCCAACCCTATCCTTATTGGCAAAGGACGGGAAAGGGAGGAGGGCTGAAATTGGCCTCCCTCACATCACTCGTCAGGCGAATCAGAAATACTTCTCTATCACCTCTGTCTTCTGTGACGCTCTACTGTTAAGTAGTGAGTGTGTAATAAATACTTTGTTCCAGCTTATCCGCCTCACGGGACCAACAACGACATACATCATCTGAGATGTATTAAGGTGACAAGGACGCGATCCTAAATCCGAACTTTCCTATATTCATTTGTGTGCAGTGACATACGGAGGAAAGGCGATGTAACGAGTACTAGTAACGGATGAGCTTGTTTGTGTAGATGTGGGTGTAGAAGCGAGAGAGGTGTGTCAGGACAACGCGCCAAATGGAAATCCACGATCTCTGCCTACGCCTCTTAAGTTACGAGCGTGAGTGTTTTAGTGGTTAATCACGACCCCACATGATTTGTGGCGATGTGCTCGAAAGATGAAATACACTGGGATGGCATTTCAGGTGACACTCAAAGAGACATAACGGAACGGTAGATGGAAGCACTGACGGCTTTTTATTCGAAATCTGCACAATGAACTTAGATTCAAGTAGCGTCGAACGCGAGGTATGTCGCAAAAGGATGGAGCCAAGCTAAATGTCTAAAGGCCCCTACACACCAAACTGGCAAGCCCGCTGGCTTAATCAGGCCGGCATTAGATCATTGTAAGCCGGAACGACCTTTGCCCGCAGCACTAAAACGCAAAGCAGCCGGCGGGCGTATGGTGTAGTGTGTAGTGCCTTAAATCGTCTTATATCAACCCTGTCACTTACCTATTAAATTGTCTCCAAATATATTTTATATCTATTTGTTTTAATTGATTGAAATGCAAATTATGTTATTGTAAATTTCCAACGGCAAATGAATGACTAAATTGTTTCATTAGTTTCGGAGTTTAGCCATTACAAACATCTAGCCATTACAAACATCTACTTCCCCTTTATTATATTAGTAAAACAAAATAATGTATAATAATAAAAATATTCTTTCCCCAATAGAAAATTCTTTCATCGTCGGACAATGCCATATATTTGTATTTGTCAGTTGTCTGTCTACACGAGAGATATACTTTTTTATGTATTCCTAGTTTAGTGCAGGGTCTTTAACGATATTTAATGTTTTTGAATAATCCCTATTAATATTATAAATGTGAATGTATGTTTGTCTGTTACGCTTTCACGCGAAGACTAATCAACCGATCATCATGAAACTTTGTTCATATATTCTTGGACTATTAAAAGTAACATGGGATACTATTTATGAAGAAAAAATTTACGAAAAATTAATAAATTGTTTTTTCAAAAAATTTAATTTAAATTCTACTTCAACGCGATTTTGTATCCCGGATAAATGTACGGTTCCCGATACGTTTTGTTTCTTTACAGGTGCATATCTACATATATAAAACACGATGATTGCTGATTTTTCTCTTGAGTCCGTTTTATTTTGTTTTTTTTTTCTATGTGAAGGAATGCAATAACGCGTGGGGTCGGTCTGCCCCAGCCGGCCGCGTCACAATTATAACACGACTCCGCGTTTAAGTGGTGATAAAGTTACAATGTACTTATTTATGTAGACTACATTCGCACATATTGTGCCTTGTGGAGTTATGTAATTATATTTTGATCCAAAGCATAGCTTCAGACTAATATTTGTTGAGTAGTACAACAAATAGCTTGATATTAAGTTGCTTGACTTTGTCTGAGTAAATTGAAATATTGTACTATAGTAAAAAATTGGATAATAAAATAAATAAATTGTTTATAATATTACGATGTATCACCGATCGATTGTGAACTTCGATATATCACTATATACTATAATAGGTATATTATAAACTGAAACCAAATTGTGAACCGAACTTACCCTCTCGAAATTGAATCGAAGTGCATACGTATTAAAATATCACTAAATTAAAAAAATCCTGTCAGTCGTTCCTCATTCGTATTATTTCAATCAATAATATTTTGTACTACAGATATATTATGCTCGTACAAAATCACTGGCAAAATTATGAAGACAGTGACAGAAATTTGAAATACTTTTAAAATGGTGTAAAAAGGATAGCGCAATTAAAATAATAAGAAAAAAGAGGACAGCTAGTATTTGTCACTGAAGCGTAAATGTAAACACGTGATGTAATCAATAGAAAAAGCGTCGTAATTAAGACGGATTCCTGTCTTCACTTTTCGACCGCTAATGGCATATCTACTTTTTGTATTATAATATTTATTTCAACACATTCCTTGCGTCTGACACACGATCGTTTGACATAAATACGGTTTAGCGAATTCATCACAAGTTCCGATGAATAACCAGTCGCCATACCTACATTAATTCATAATAAATTTGACATTTGACATCGCCTGTTATTTTTTACTTAATATTAATCCAGTATGCAAAAGGTGTTAATGTTTAAAATTGTATGTAAAATATGTAAAAATAATTATTTTTATTAAAAACCTCGTAAGGAGTGATCATCTGCTTAAAGTACTGCCTTGAGCAAGTCCACTAGGCTTTTATCTCAACTGACAGAGAGGTAATGTTTTCTCGGTTATGTTTGTATGTATGTAACATTGTAGTTTGTAGCCTAATCGACTTGAGCGATTTAAATTCAACAGTACGGAGTTCACCTTAGATTGACTACGTAAACTTACAAAGGACATCTTAGCAACCAATTCGCAGCAAGCCGCAGAAGGCAGTACGTAAATTCAAGGAGATTCTGTAGTTGGCGCTTGACTGTGTCTTAAGCTTGACTAGAAACTCGTTAGTCTATTGAAATACAACAACGCATTACATGATGTAACGAAATGTTTATCCTGTAAGACAGAAAGAACAGAACAGAAGTTATTAATGATGTACAATAAACTGTTTTTAGTATATTTGTTCTTTTATTTTCTTATATTTATTATTACCATACCCGGCCTAACCCCCTAAAATGATATGATAGGCCATGATGATTATTTATCATTTTTTAGATTGAATAAACTAGCCATTGGCACAATCCCTAATCCTAATCTGTTGTTAAGTGGTGTTGTAGTCGAAGGTACACATTAGTTTAGCAACAGCCTATTCACTCTTATCTTGAAGGTACCCACGACATAATTTGACAAGTTCGGGTTGGGTTCACACGAAGGGTTCCGTACCATTATCTCTAAAAACGGCAAAAAAAACGTTGTTGTATGGGAGCCCCCTTCAATACATATTTTATTTTATTTCTAGTTTTTGTTGTTATAGCGGCAGAAGAAATACATCATTTGTGAAAATTTCAACTGTCTAACTGTAACGGTCCATGAGATACAGCCTGACAGCCGGACAGACAGCAGAGCCTTATTATTAGGGTTCCCGTTTTACCCTTTGTGCACGGAACCCTAAAAAAAGACGTCTGACAATTTTTGATGTAATATATTAAGTAAGTAAGTAGTAAGCATTAGCATGTAACATTGAAAAAAAAATCACACACAAAACGAGGCCAGTTTATTATCTTAATTTTCATGGCAGTCGGTAATTACGTAATATTAAAAGTTTTTATTACCGAAGTTGTTGATACAGATCTTTCGTCAAGCGTCAGATAAACGCCGCTTATTATTAAATTAATCTCATTAAGAGATAAATTAACTTAATTAATACAGTTAATCAAAATTCATCTGTGAAACTGTACTATAGGGGCATTGACGTTATGGTTGTGTCGAAAACTTTCACCTAATTATCTCCACAGACAAAGTATAATCTATACATATAAAAGAAGAAACTGACTTACTACTGTTATTACTTACTTTTTAATTTTTTCTTAATTTATCAATATTTTAGGTCTAAAATTATCCATGTAAGTTGACCTCAGATATATATTATCAATCATGTTTAGTAGCGTTCAGCTTAGGCTGGACATTTGTCGGTTAAATTAAATTGCACGGGCGGGTAACACCGCGCGGCTCAGCTTCTTATAAGAATTGAGATCAAAACTTCCATGGCCGTAAATCACAGAGGTATACGTAGTACATTAGCTCCGAAGCAATTCCATAACGAACTTCGCTATTGATATACAATCGAATCGCTTGTCAAAATGTGATAACTGTCAACGCTTTTGTATAGATTTGACGTTCGCTAAATTGTCGATGGAATAGAGTAGTACATTGTAGATTTTTTCGATTCGATAACCATAGACCACGTGACATTTCGAAATATTATGACAGTTCCTCTCATGTTATGTTAGCTCATCTTCATCTAATGTTACTTTGTCTATCGTTACTTGGTCTAGGGGGGCTGATGCCTCTTTTTCTCATACTTATGTATGCCTCTTGCCTCTCTCACACCAATAAATCTGCAAATACAAAATCTGCAAGTACTTTAACATTTTATATTAAACTACCACTTCTCAATTAAAATAAAAAAATAAGAGCAGGGTTTTAACAACTGTGTCCTCCCCTGCATTAAGACTGGCTGTGAAACTTGGGCACTTTTTAAACAGCACTAGAATAGCAAGTATATAAAACAATGGAAATCGGTAGAGGATGCCTTTGATAAACACCGAACTCCGGGACATATTATAAAAAACATATACAAGAAAGTAACATAAAGAGATATAAAGGCTATATTATAATTAGTATAAGGTTTGTAAGAGACGGGATTCTTACCACGATTAGACTTTTTGAGCTCCCGATATTTGGGAACAGTTGCATGCGCCATGTTCACGGGCTGACTGGCCTGTCAGTCCGTGAACATTATACTAGTAAAAACCACGAAAGCTTAACATTATTAATAATTTTTTTTTTTTTTTGCAATTATAATAATTTTTTGTTGCCATATTTCTTTATTTATTGCAATAACACTTTCATCAAAAATTAAACCTGTTTTTATAGTAATAATAATGTATAATATACGATTATAAATTTCTCCTGCTTCTAGTTAAGAATATACAGGCAAAATACGAGTCACCTTTTAACGTTACACGTGCCTTTTGTTTTGGCGCGCGGCGTGCGGTCCGTACAAATCAAGTAGTATTGTTCTAGATACGAGGGCCGCTCATACTTATACATCACGCTCCAACAAGATGCGACAGCTGCGTAAAATTAAATTAACACAAGTCCCCTGCATATTATATCCACTCAACGTCTAAAAAAATTTAACATATCTCCGATAACTTCTTAGGATTGAGTACTCGCGTTCGAAATGTGGGGCCCTGCAAATCGTGATGAATTAGTTCCTTCAGCCGCTTCTAACACGCTGAACACGTGGCCTTAGCTTAGCTACCGTAGATGGTTTAGGCTAAATAAGTGTCCTTCTGATGTATGCCACCTTCATCAAATTGGAACTGTAAATGCCTATTCAAAGCAAACAGTTACAAGTCAGTAACGAAAGTATACTCGTTATTTCATGTGGGGTTCATGAGCGGGTGACGATCTTCAAAACTAAAGAAGTGTGTTTTTTAACAATTTACACATGTATTTTTTACATTTACAATTTAAATTTTTAAATAAATGCCTAATATTTGCGGTGCCACCAATATTTTCCTGTCGCGATCGTATTGGCAGCCAGCCAAACGACACAAAGACCTCCTCAGCGGCAGTTCGTTACCCCTTCTAATCCTGTTAGATGATAAAAATGTATCTTGTTTTGTTTAACTTGATTCATTCTGGTCATTTACTTTGTTTATGGTTTATTTAAAGTGTTCATGTCGTTTATTTATTTGAGCTTTGTTGAATACTTTAACCATGATGAAGTCATGAAAAATCAACAAAGGGCAAAACGCAGAAGTAATATAGTACTTCTGCGTTTGAAAACAGTGCTAAATATTTGCTGATTTGGGGAGGAGGGGGAGGGGCAAGGGCTCAAGATATCCTGGACTAATAACTAGCTGCTACACCCATTTTGCGAAAGCGGATGGTTGCATCGATTACTTAACCTCAAATTTTAGTAGAATTTTTTTTTTCTATTTATTCAAGAACTTCTAGATCCGTCACTGTTCTTCCATGATCTTAGAACGTTCTCTGTCGAGACACTAGTAGTAACATAACGCAAACACGCAACCTTGTAAATAGTCGTTTTGTGACTAGCTTCGTGCCAAACATTATTTTTTATGCTTAAAAAACGTTTGATGTTCGGAATAAGCCTCTTAATATCTATTAATAGCATGAATGTAAAAAATCAAGTTTAAATACATGCGTAAAGTATAATGACATAAATAAAAATAACCGAATAGAAACAAGATGGCACGAACTCGCCTCTAAGGTTTCGCAAACTCGTTTTCGAGGTCGTTTCGAGGTTAGGTATAATTTAAAATTCCCTGTCGTCACCCTCTGTAGAGGGAGTGTGCCCTCTGGGTCGAGGGAGTCTGCCCTCTGTCTACGGAGGACCGACCTTCCTCAAAGTCCTTGTGTTGTGAAGGTCGACGTCATAGACAAACTGAATATAACCGTTGTGTAAAATATTTATCGTTGTAATTACATTATCCTTATTTCCGATTTCATTTTAGAAGTGAAAACTTCGTGAGTCGCGATGGAAGCCGCGAAGCAAATCTTATAGGTTCGCGTGCAACAACATGCTCAACATGTGTCATCTTTTACACGAACGACTTTCTTAACATTTATTTCTTTTATTCAATTATGAATTTTATTAATAAGCCACTAGAGTCTGTTTTTATTGACTATTTATTTTTTTTGAACTATTGTCACGCCTTCCCACTTGTTTCGAGTTTTCCCTTCTGTCGGCAGTCCTTATTTTAAATTGTGTAGAATAGATGAATAAATTTAAAATAAATTATGTTATTTTTGTTCATGTTCCCTAACATTTCTTATGTAGTCAAACGTATTTCAACCAGTTTCAACAATTCAGTCTTGTCACGGAGTAATAAAGGTAATAAAAAACGATATGTAAAAAGTGAGTAGTTCATTTTCCATTCTCTATGGTATATTTAGTCTATGGGCGATGTAACCTTGAACGACAGTCCCCGCGTGCTCGCGGTAAAAAGTTCTTATATTAGCCGAACCTTGTCAATAGCCAATGTATTATGTATTAACAAGTTACAAGAAAACAGCCATTGAAAATTGCTACTTTTTAGTGACAATAAAAAATTACGTTCAAAGTCCAAGCACATTGAATAATTAACATAGAATTTTTACAGTAGAAGGTGGCAAACGAGCAATCGGTACACCTAATCATAAATCAAGTTACCGCTACCCATAGACATCTGCAATAAGCGAACGTACAACTTCGACCATATGTTGGCCGTCCTCGCCGGCGAGGACGGCCAACATACTTCCCCGTTAATGATAGAAGCCTTGCTGGAGTTTCTTCCGCCACTTCTTCTCCCAGCGCTAACGCTTTCCGAAGTGGTAGTAATATTAGTCAGACAATAGCTACCGATCGAGCCGGGGCTCGGCCCTCTCGGGCACCCTCGAATCGGAAAGCTAAACGCGTATTGAGTGACAGCCCAAGCCGAGGTCCCCTCTCGGGGTCCCTTGAGCCCAGTCACTCCATGGAGCGTCCGCCGAAGCGACCTAAGAGCTCGGCGGCCTCCCAATCCGGTAATACTAGTAAAGGTAACGGCCCGAGCCGAGGCTCCCCCTACGGAGGGAGCCCTCGAGCTAAGTTACTCTCAAAGAGGCTTAGGCTAGGCGCCCTCTGCGCCCTGCCGCCTCGAGCCCGGTGTAGCTGTAAATGCCTCCTCAAGGCAAACAGTGACCTTTCAGTCAAAAAAAAAAAATAAGCGAACGTGTTGACGATATGTTGCCTACCTTTAATGGACAGAGGGATAAACAAAAACTGTTATATCCTTTTCCCATTAATCCCCTCATCCGTAAAGTAATCTTCCCCTATTACTACATTAGTCCTTCGATTATAAATCAGGCCACTCAACAGACGAAACGCAGAATAATTCTACTTCACGTCTGTCTACTGTCAGGTCGTGGTATTTCACTGGTCGAGCCGGTACATTCATGCAGATGTTGTTGCGGGCTCTACCACTGTTAACTTTTAAATTAATTTTTTGAATGAATAGTTAATTAAATGGAAAAAGCTTTTCATAGATTATACTCGTGCAAAGTTTCCAACAAAGGTGCGCAGTTTCAGAAAGTCGTAACGGTTTAACGATATTGATATGTCTGTCTAGTCTAATTGAACTATAAATGGATTGAAAATAACCTTGAAATCGTCCTGGTAAATTTCGAACATGGCAATAGTAATATAGGTAACTCTATTACAACTCGAGGTTAAGTGACCTACCATCCTCTTCCGCGAGAGTTAGAAGTGGTAAGAATGCGTTGTCAACAAGGGATGGATCCAGCTGACTCAAAAATAAATACAATAATAACTGTTAAATTCACTTTTACATTTGCCATGGAGGAATTATATGGATGATTTTCGGGGCTTCAGCCCCTTAGTCTCTCCCACTGAATCTGCCAATTAGTGTTGCCAGACGTCCCGAATTTCCCGGGACGTTCCGTATTTCAGATAAAATTTTAAACGTCTCGCCAGGGCAGACTGTTTCGTATTTCAACATTATTCGCTGATGACATTAAAACGGAATGTTAACCATTATTAACTATGACTACAGTTGCATTGAATTTTACAAATATGTAAACCTAAACAAAGATATCTGTTAAAACTTACACGATCTACTTTAAAATATAACAATTAACTAGCACGAGCAATAAAACATATGTTTTTAAGCCAAAATGACAATTTATTTATCACGGGATCAAAAAAAATGGCAACCCTACTGTCAATGCTGCTGTTGGTACTACTGTGTAATACGTGAAAACAATATCTATATTACAAAGATAAAGTATTTGATTGTTTGTTCCAGATGAACTTCGATTATCAAAGCGATCGACTCGAATATTCCCAAGCCCGATTCATATAGCAGCCCGTTGGTGGCAGGTAGCAAATGGAGCAGGTAAATACGGCAGAGTTCATCGCGTAACCTCTAAATAAAGACCGTCTTAGTCATTGACCTGTCCTTTATTAGTTCTTAGAGGGCCAGGTAATGACTACCTTCTGATAGTTTAAATAATTAAGTTTTATGTATAATGCAAACTAAGGCTACGGTAATTCCGCCATCATCTTGATGCGGTTAATAATCCTACTATAAAAGCGTTTTTTGTATGTTTGGATGTATGAATGTTTGTTACTCTTGCACGTAAAAACTAATGAATGGATTTTAATGAAGCTTTACGATAATATAGCTTTTACATCAATAACACATGGGCTATAATTTATAAAGATATTGTGTGAATTGTCCAAAATTCAGTCATATGCGAAGTATTCTGGTCAATCATAGTAAGGTTCAGCTTAGGTCGGAAAATCGTCGGTTAAATTAAATTGCATGGCGGGTGAAACCGCAGGGCAGGGCTAGTTACTAATAATAAATCTGAAAAGTTTATTTGTTGGGACGCACTAATCTCAGGAAGTACCAATCGTTTTTTAAACAATATTTTTGTGTTTTTGACAGCCCTATTAAAGATGTTTATAGAGATAGCTTCACGCTTCGACGCTTTGGATCAGAGTGGATAGAACATAGGTACAAACTGAGCAAGTAGTAAATTATAGACGCGACGAGTGAAACCAAGTCACATAGTACTTATATGAACCCAAAGAGTGCAAGACGAAGCGGGAAAAAATTACTAACTGGTTCCCAATTTATATTTATATGTGTGTATGGATGATTCTAGATTCCAAATCGACTGGATCGATTTCGATGAAATTTTTAAGAAATGTTAAGGTTAACCAAAAGGGTGATGTAGTAAAGTTTGGTTGTGATAGTATAAACATTATTTATGCTACCCGTGTGAAGCCGGGGCGGGTCACTAGTTAAAAATAAAAGGAGAAAAGGAAGACCACAAAATAGCTGGTTACTGCTAGACAAGAAAACGACGGAGAGGAAGATGTGGAGATCTTCCTATTTATATTTTTTTCCTTAGTAACCCTGAAGGCCTGCAATGAAGATCAAAAATAGAAATTGGTGAAACATAAATATTGGTGGTGGCAATGGGTCGGAAACATTTCTTAAAGAACCGATGGCTGATCCGGCTGATGCGGCGGAAAGATCATGGAATGGAGGCCACGTACAGGTCGACGCAGCATAGGTAGGCCTCCCTCAAGATCACGGATGATCTGACATTTTAATTTATCTAGTGTTGTAATGTAAAAGATTTGTTATGTAAATATTAATCTTAAGTAATACGTGTAACGGAAAATAGAGCAATCTTAATTTAAAATGTAATTATTTCCTGATTTACGACTTGTGTCAAAGTGGGTGTCACAGGAGTGTTAGTTGAATCAAAAATTGACAATCCTTTGTAACGAAACCTGGCGTCTGTCTACGTGCCCACAGCCCCACTATTACAAATGACGTCACGGTGTTCTTCGAATACTGTTATACAATACGTAATATTAAATTACTTTTTTTATATAGTAGAAGGTGGCAAACGAGCACGCGGTTCACCTGATAACAAGTGATCGCTACCCATAAGCATCCGCAACAACAACAAGAGTTGCAGATGCGTTGCCTACCTTTAATGGTCAGAGGAAGGGATGAAACAGAAAATAGATATATCCCTTTTATATTCACCCCCGTCCTACCGTCAAGTTCTCTTCCCCTTCCCATTCTTTCCTTATTATCAAAGAGTGGGAAGTGGAAGAGGACCAGATTTAGGCCGCCGGCACCTCACTCATCAGACGAAACGCAGAATAATCTACTTCACGCCTGTCTTCTGTGAGGTCGTGGTATTTCACCGGTCGAGCCGGCCCATTCGTGCAACAGATGTTGTTGTTGCGGGCTCTACCACTGTTAAACCACCGCTGTACTCATTTGAAGATTGTACAGTTTATAGTACGCAAAATAAATTGGCTTATAGTTGCGCACGACACAAACAGTCGATAATAGATATTGTTAAAATAACAGCTAACTTCTAATTTAATTTTAAATGTAGATTGATATTTACGAAACTTAATAAAACTTGGTGCTTGTTTTTGATAAAAATAATTAATTTTTAGTAAACTAATTAAAAATATTATTCGTATTAAATGAGATCAGGAAATAAAATTGCTTTAAATGTCCGCATTCCATTTAAAATGTGGCGATATGAAACGCAACACTGACTTTGCAATTAGATAATTGATTCGTGTTTGTAGGAGTGAGTACGTGCGTTTATGTATGTATGGATACAAGAATGTTACTCGTACGCGTGCTTACTTTAGGAATTTAAGTTTTGAAACACATTTAAAGGGCAAATTTAATTAATGATTCAGTTAATAAGTACAACAAACTAAAACAATGGCATATATACGTACATAAAAACCCACGTCCAACATCTTGAGGGGTCAGCAGGATTTATGGAGTTTGTTTTTACACGACCTTGATACAACTTAGCTTCTGTTATTGATTTCTTTTAACAGCCATTAAAAATACATTAAGTTTTTTAGACAGAATAATAAAGGCGATATGACCTTTGCTGTAGTCCTGAAGTGGGGGGAGGGGCTAAATCCAGCAATGTCAGTCTGATAATTATGTTTTTTTAATGGAACAAGGTAAACGAGCAAACTGTTCAAAATATTAGGTGACCAATGCCCATAGGTATCTGTAGTAACCTAGACCAAATGAGTTGCAGATGCGTTGCCCACATTTAATTAAAATATATAAAAAGAGGGGATAAACTGGAAAAAAAGACATTTCCTTTACCTATCCATTCCCTCCCCGTGAAATCATTGGCCCCCTCCCATCCTTATAACAAAAGGATAGAGGGGGAAGAGGACTAGAAATAAACCTCCGGGATCTTATCAGATGAAAAGCAGAATGCTTCACGTATGTCTTCTGTGAGGTTGTGGTATTTCAGTCGAGCCAGCCCATTCGTGCATCCGTTAAAAACCTTAAAGAGCTGATAAATTCGAGTTTCTTTGTTATAAATGTCTTTGTTATTAAAAATCATGAAGGAAAATCACATAAGGTCGGCACAGTATTATAGTAGTACTGTCCTGTCCTGTATAGGTTTTGGCTACAGGTTATACGGCCGCCCGCCTGCCTGACGTCAACCCTCCTCGGGAATGTCTATACATATGTCGCACATATCATATACATTGTCGCCAATTTGATTTGTTCTCTGTGTATAATGTGTGTAAGATAAACTTTAATCAAGGATTTGTTTGATTCGTCAAAGTATCAAACATTTCAAGTCGAAGTATGTTTCGTCTTACGTTATTTTTCAACAAATTGTCACAGTACAAATATGTTTATGCGTGTGCTTAAAGTACAACACAAACGGCCACCTAAAATTATATACTGATAAGTACATAGTCTATATATGTATCATATATATATATATATATATATATATATATATATATATATATATACATATAATATCATAGCATCAAAATATGTTTAGGATACATATAACATATTTTTACTTTATATATGTTATAAATAAACAATGCTGGGCCTAATACGAAACAGTGCCTAGGCCTCTACATGTATGTTGGATTTCTGCATGTCTGTGTGTATTTATAGAGGTAGGAGTCGGGCGCCGCGACCTTGCGTCGGAGACGGACCAGTATAGAATAATTCGATTTCACTTCGATTAACAAGCACTTATCGTCAATCATGCTATACATTGCTTGCTTCATACAATATCACAGACTAGGTTAGTGTTCGTCACGCGCATTGGATCTCGGTTGAATTGTAAAATACCTGTTGCCATACAGAGTTGCGCGGGCGACGGACAACGCGCGTTGCTCGCTCGCCAATTTCGCACACTGATAAGTTCAACGACACGCCACAAGGACTACGAAGAAGTGCCGATAAATTGATACGGCATTTGGTTCTGTTTCCTTGTTGATAATTAAATATATTTATAACCAGAAATAGTTTCATATAATTTATAATTAAAATAGTAAACAATTGGAGTTATAAAACACATAGAAATATTATTAGCGGCAAATTAAAAAAGATGACGCTTATAATGCCCATTATGTAAGTACTAATTAGGTATTGTATAAACTTAACTGTTTAAGTTATTTTTATGTTGGTGGCAAACGAGCAAGCGGATCGCCTGATGTTAAGTAAACGCTGCCCATAGACATCCGCAACAGGCACCTCACTCATCAGACGAAACGCAGAGTACTTCTACTTCACGCCTGTTTTCTGTGAGGTCGTGGTATTCCACCGGTCGAGCCGGCCAATTCGTGCAACAGATGTTGTTGTTGCGGGCTCTACCACTGTTGTACACTTAAGACAGTTACATTCATTTCATTTCATTGTATAAAGACCAAATGCGCACGGTCTGAACCCTTTACCAAACTATGTAGTTGATCTTAATTTAAAATCAGGCTCAAGTTAACCAAGTTATTTTCATAGTGTGACAAAGTACAACGGGCAATTGAAAATAAGTTTCAACTTGTGCACATTTAGAAATTTCACCGTATCTGCGGCAGATAAGACCAGTTCATCATGTACACGATTAGAATTTAATCGGATCTAGCCACGAAAATTTGTCGTGTCTATTCCAGAAAAGATAAACAGGAAGGTGTATTACTACAACGTAAACTCGTCCTTACATACAAACCTATTCAAATTACCAGAACCACCTCACCTACTCCGCCCCTTCCTTTACCGAAACAATACAGATCACATCGTGTCTAGTGCAGACAAGAGTTTTTCTTGGTCAGCGCCGAAATAAAGTATACAGTTCGTGTGCAGAAGCAACACGAATTGGGTAGACCCAGCGACTTTTCTTAACGTGTCCAAGCGGTCTTATAACCACTTAAGAGTAAAGTTTATTTTGGTTTAATGGGGTGATACCGCATCCATTGCCATGATTCATAGAAGTTCTCATACAATTGTCACACCCACAAACAAAATCAATCGTGCGGACACAGAGTGCACAAAGGAACTGGTCCACTCTGGTCCCGACTCCCGACCACCTCTACAACCATTGATTTATTGCAGACTGTAGTAATGGGAACTAATTAAAACAAGAAAAAGGGTTATATTGAACATGCCGCTAAAATGTACACGTGCTGTTTTATTTTGAGGTTATATGAAGTGTCACTTTAACATTACAAATCTAAATTATATGAACATTTCTGTTTAATTTTAATTTTTAATACAAACAAGCTTGTGACGCAGTGGCGTTGCGAGGGATTACAAACTTCATTTTTTTGTAACTGACTTGTCACAGTTTGCCTGGAGAAGGCAACAACATGTATAAATACCGGATTTGAGGCGGCAGAGCGCGGGAGGCGCCTAGCCACTTTAAGAGCAAACTTTTAGTTTGAAGTTCTGAAATATCTTTCTGGCTTCGTTTTCATCTTCGTAAACATACTCCTATATGTATATATAACTATGTTAAGTTAACATACACATTTGAGACTTATTCATAACAATGAAGCGGTAAAGAAACTATAATAAACCTTTGAACTAATTAAAAAAATATATATAACGTTTAATACCCCACCCCGGAGCGTCCTGCCAATTCTAATCCAAATCCAGCTAATTATAATGGAATATTTTATATGCTCTGACTACATAATATGTATATATATATAACTATGATGTACGATTGTATGACACAATGATGTAATGTATGATTAAGGGTCTCCTTCACCACCTACAAATAAACCACTGAGTAGTTACTTCCCACTTAACGCTAATTACCGAATAAAAGCTACAAGTATCTTTTTCACTTTCACAAATGAAATCATAGCTCCAAGTAACAACTTACAGGTTAATGAAATAACTTAAATTATTAATAATTTTTGTCTGTTGTCATTACGTGTTAAGTTTTATTTGCAAGTTAGTTTTGGTATGTTTTCTTTATGGTTAAATTAAAGTTTGAAATGATGTATATCCGTTATTATCATTTATTTTATTTATTTACAGTTCCCGTGGGATATTTTTTGTTTTATACATCTACCTATAGAGGTATAGAAATATGCTATTCTGGCGCCATATAAATGCGTTTTAGATATTATTTGACAGTTTATAATATTCAGTTACTCTTGTTGATTCACTGTACCCCTCGATAAGCGAAATCCTAACTAAGTTTGTTTATTATGCTTGCTCTCTTACAACTTAACCGACTCACATTGTAAGGGACGCAGAAAATAATATATACGATCTAAATTATTGTTAATATTCGTCAAACAATCTTTATATAAGTGCAATTATTGATAATTTTAATAATTGGAAAGGAAAATTCGGTTAGTAGTCAACAATTTTTATCTAAGTAGATTTAATCGAAAACCGTGCGGTCGTATTGCCGAAAACATTGTTATCTCACTCTTACTCTCTGAAAAAACTGAGATGACCATATGTTTTATGTAACTATTTTCGTCAGTACGAACTCAGGCTAAGACAGTTGTTCAGAAGTCGTGCAATCGAAGACCAGATATTTAGTACTTTAGGCAATCTAAATTTAGTATGGAGTATTGTTGTCACGGTTCATTGAGCTGGTAGTTTTCCTATCTGTAACGCGATGGCGATAAAATTCCTGTTCACAGTGTGCCGAGTGCCGTTAATGAGTCATGAACTAGAATCTAGAATGATCCAACAGTTCGATTAAATGAACTCATACATAAGATGGTTAAGATTAGAGAGTGGAGGGGGTTGGGTTTTACCTGATAGACTGCAACTACGTTAAAAGACATACATATATAGACATGTTTCGTTTTCGTGTTTGCTTAAAAGCCTGCTGATAAATCTCTTACAACGTTTAGTCTGTGATCGCCCGCCAGTGTACGCCACGCTATGGTCACCGGGTATGACAAGACATTGCGTTCATCTTCCGACGTAAATCAAATTGTTAATTCACCTATCTATCTATCTATTATAATATATATAAGATTTCCAGGTATCTATTGACTCATCACGATATCTCTGGAATCATATGGCTTTGAGACTTGAAATTTGGAAGGAATAATCGTTTTACTTAGTAGATGTGCCAGCCGGCACCTTTACAGACGCCGACCTAATCGGGCGCACGCACTGGCGTACTTCGCAACGTCTGGCTGACATGTATTGGGCCAGATGGATGCGTGAATATCTGCCGGAGCTCCAATACCGGCGGGAGCCGAATGGGAAGGGCCCGAAGATCGACGTGGGTGACATAGTACTCATAGCCGACGGGACCCTTCTCCGCAACACCTGGCCGAGAGGTATAGTCACGGATACATTTCCCGGACCCGACGGTGTTGTGCGAGCAGTCGACGTGCGTACAAAAGGAGGGACGCTGAGAAGACCGACAAAGAAGCTGGTTATCCTGACGTCGCAAACGGACCGGCCTACGAGGTGATGCGTCGACCTGGAGGACGGCGCACGGCGGGAGTGATGTGCAGGACGGCCGGCCTTAAGATAGTCCTATAGTTAGCTTATAGTTTTAGATAGATACAGTCCATTTAGCCATAGAGATAGTACATATAGTTAGTTAAATAGTTATAGTTAAATAGCCTCGTGGTATATATTGCATTGTAATAATAGTTGTTTTAAATGTAAATAGAAATAGTTATGTCATGACTCATCGTGACCAACAAGGGGACAACAGGGGGACAAGAGGGACAACAAGATAGACGTGCAACAACGTGAAGACGTGCAACAAGAGGAAGACGTGCAACAAGAGGTAGACGTGCAACAACGAGAAGACGTGCAACAACAGGAGGACTAGGGGGACAAGAGGACGTACAAATAGACTCGCGGAAGGACGTGCAATCCAACATAGACGAACATCAAGAATAGAAAAAGGCACGTGCCAAGCTCTGCCCCCTAAAGTGTCAACTTGCCTATACGTGTGTGTGTGTGTTTGTTTCTTTTTCCGGCGACAACCAGCAACATAGGTGTGCATCCTGCACAGTAGAGGTCAGCCAAGAACGGTGTTTACGAAATTCAACCCGGGTTACGGGGCGTTAATTAATAATGGCGGAACGAAGTTTGCCGGATCATTTACATATATGCCTTTGGATACTGAGTTCCATACAAATTCAACATTAAAAGTGAAGCCAGATTTTGCCGCGAATGTGAAATGACTACTAAAATACTCTTCTTATCTTTTTTTGAGATGTAGTTTTTATACGATTCTATAGCACGAACCATTATTTGTTTTTCAACATGGACATTTTGTATTCTTGATGCGGGAAACAAATGACTGAGCTCGATTTTACCAAGTCGCCAATTGGCAACTTAGATTACCATATGACGCGATCCTGGCACATCTCTCTCGCTTCTTCTACATTAATACTCGCATATATGCATGCTCGCCGATTATGGGTGCTCCTTCTATTGCCCTTTTTTTTAGTAAGCCACTAATCTTCTCGATATAAAATCTCCTACGGCGACCCGTCCATCATATTACCACAATCGAGCCGATAAAATCCACTGTCACTCCAATTCTTTGTAGAACTAAACAGTGGCCCTGCACCTTGCAAATTTGATCCGACACAAAGTGTAAGCATTTCGCCAAAGATGCGAGAAGATCAGCAGCTGGACGGGTACAAGTTCATTGCCCTAAATCGCTATATTTAACATCGAAGAGATGCGTCACTGCGAAACCGTTGCGCACGACGCGACGTAGACAAAAAACGACGTAACAAACTGCGACGCAAGTCATAGACATCGAATGTACAGAATTATCGACGAAATCTTACGACCTCCTACATTTAAGTCGGTTGCGGCTTTAATCTACGTATGGCTTTGTATGAAATCACCGAACTACGTCTCCTAACTCCTGACTTAAGTGTGAGAACCATAAGTTGTAAGTTAATATTTATATGTCGCCGAACGCTTGTGGAATTCGTCAGTTTATGATCGGGTAGGGCATTTTTAAAACTGTGAGCAAATTGTTAACCGAATAATTTAAAATTTCACGTGTCCTCCACATTTTATAAACTGTCGAAATCAAACAGTTCGAAAGTTGGTTAATTACAGGTCTCGTTAAGTTGAACATGAATAAATCGATTGTTTACCGAGGAACAAATAGGTGTGTTCCGTTTGACAAACGAAACGCAGAATTTATTCGGTGGAGTGGTATTCCTCAGTCTAGTCGGCCCATTCATTCTTCCCCTGACTCTAACACTGTTCAATGGTAAGCTAGCAATGTTCGATTAAAATTTAACCTTCGAAAACTTTATACAAATCGATTGAATCACTAAACTTTACGAAGCTGAAGTAATATTCAACATTTTTGAGTAGCCAACGTGACTGTAAGAAGTTGGTGATTCTGTGAAAAAAAGTACAATGTGTATTGTGTCGCTCAATTTGGCGCGATCGGGTTCACTATACCCTACTGTCACCACGCGTTGTTGCAAAAAATCGGGATAAAATACAAAGAGTATTAAATGAGACATCTGGAATACAATGACACGTTCCGTTTTACAATCTGTGAACTGGTACAAAAGGTAAAACTCAATTAACTTCACTTCAATTGGTTGATTGAAAATCGTTATTATCCAATTCACCTTTTCTTGTCTTTGATTTGATGAAACGAGGAAGTGAATTTATAAAGCCATTTTAGCTTCTATTCTAGCATTACTTATTGTTTTATTTAATACTAGTGACCAGCCATAGCTTTGCCTGGGTATCACTAATTATGTTGATCCGATCGCTACCAAACACGGGAACACCTGCTGTGCCAATCTGGACAATCCTTATAAATTTCATCGAAATCGGTCCAGCCGTTTCAGAGTATACATGGAACATACATACTTCGCTTTTTATATATTATTTTTTCATAAAAAGTTTCCTATGTTACTTCTAGTGCCTCCAAGAATATGTGTACAAAGTTTCATGATGATCGGTTGCGTAGTTTTCGCGTGAAAGCGTAACAAACAAACTTACATTGACTTTTATAATATTAGTAGGGATAGATAGATAGATAGATAAAAACCTATTCTCAGACCTACCGAATGTATATGCAAAATTTCATTGAAATCGTTTAAGCCGTTTCGGACGAGAATGGCAACTAACACTGTGACAGGAGAATTTTATATATATAGATTATCTTTAAACAATCAGCAAAGTATGAATGTTTTAATTATTCTCTTAACTTAGGTAATAATTATGTCAATGCTATGTTCGCTTGGCTTCCGTGTAACAGTCTGTTTGTTTTGTTTTTTAATTAGTGGAAAATTATAACCTTATATTGAATACAAAAAAAATGCCGTTTGTGGTATTTTCGTATAAAGGCCAGTGTGTTGTTGTTCTTCTACACGTTTCAATATTTATTACTTTAATCTTTGTTAATATTTACGTCATATCTAAATATTATTCTATTTTCTAAAAAATTTAGTTTTTTACGTCACGTTTTTTGTTTTATGTCAAGTACATTTCTATATCAGTTTGATTTGGGAAACGCTTTTTTTTATAAGAGAAGGGGGCAAACGAGCGGCGGTAACACCGAGGTGATCAATGACGCCCATGGACACCCGCTACCAGAGGAACTGCTGGTGCGTTGCCGGCCCTTGAGCTTAAATTGATTTGTAAAAGTAAAAGTACTCATAGTAAATTCTTTGTTAATTTCTAAATTTAGTGCAAAGATTTAAGAACATACATTGATTGTATGTGAGTGTGGTCTATCCATACAAAGACACTGTAACAATTTCCCACTGCGTGTTTTACAAGTTCTTATAAATATACAACGCCACTGACATCATTGTGAAATTTACGGTACTGTTATACAGAAATGTTCAGACATGACGTGGAAAATTGAGCAATAGTCTTATTCAGTAATACACAAACATGGATAACGGCAACATGATTCTCAACCTAGCAAAATGTAAAAGTGATATTCCGCAGTTTTATTTCAAAACACAACTTAGTACCTATCGATTACCGTCCAACAAATATATAACTACTTAAGTAACTTATAAAAGAAACAAAGAGATATCACGAAATTTTGTTTTATATAAGACTAGTGACCTGCCCCGGCTTCGCCAGGTTAGCCGTTTCGGAATCTACAGGTTACATCGCCTTTTATATACGTAGACTAAATGTATTGAATGAATACATACACTGAATGAATAAATGCATACACAAAAGTTCATTCAAGTCGATTCAGCAGTTTTCTTGAAGTATAGATTGCAGCGCCATCTGCTGTGTTTATTTGTGAATTTAAACGATCCTCGAATCCACTTGAACACATACACACAAATTCATTCAAATCGGTTCAGCCGTTTAGGAGGAGTTCACTGTCAACACACGTACAGAAGAATTATATATATTACTATAATATGTAGTTACATATTTAAAAACACAAAAGAACTGGAATAATAGTATCTTGGGATAGACATTAAAAGTACTGCTTGATTAAAAAAAATGTGAAGAAATCGAGTAATTGAAATTTGAACATTTAATTAAAAAAATATTGATGTAATACATGGTTACCGCAAGGAACGTGCTATGAGAGTGCGCTGCGGCGCGTGTAACCCACATTAATGATCTCTGCTGACTAATAGTTGCAATAGCCTAGAGAATTATTAAAAATACCAAAAGGTCCCAATTCATTGCCGGAACCGAGGGTGGAGGGAGAGAGCTAAGGGCCTACGCCCCCCCAAAATCATCAAATCATGCCTGCCAATCCAAAGTATATACATGCAATTTTGTACATATAGATATATAAATTAATATTATGTGATATTAAAAATGACATGATTTTAAATAGATATAAACTCTACGCATAAAAAGTGTAAATTTCATTAAAAATACAAAGCGTATCACAAATAGACCATTTATAGGAATTCTAGGCGCATCAATTTGTTCCAAGCATGTTTCCAATTACGTAAAATAACTTAAATTAAAATAAGAAAATTTATAAGTGTTAAAGAAACAAATACTTTCATTAAATATAACGGCTGTTTATCGTCATATGACAATTATACAATATATACGCTTAATAGGTTATACTTTTACTTGTGTCAACCTGTCCCAGCTTCTCAATTCACTCTTTACATCCACGGCCACATGCCAATTTAATATTCAAATACATTCATCTTTTATTATTCGGACGTTAAACTCTGTGCCTCGCAATTGAAGCGATACAACTCGACTAAACGTCGGCGGTTTTTATTGTAATACTAACTTCACACTGGCGTTTTGCATTCGTTAATGAAGGCGTATAATACTGCTAATATTGATTGGTCGTAGAACTTGTAAATGGTGCGCAATATCATTGTAAATCTTTTTTTTTGCCAGTGTGTGGGAACATGTAACACACAACACAAAGCTACAGATTTTTTTGGTGACTTGTCACAGTTTGGGTGGAAGAGGCATCTGGAGATTCACCGGGTTCGAGGCCGCCCTGCTGAAGCCGATCGCGCCTATCCTAAACTTCTTAACTTACTTTAGTGCCGTTACTTTATTATTATTTGGGTTGGGAGGCCACCGAGCTCTTAGATTGCTTCGGCGAACGTTCCATGGAGTGACTTGTCTCAAGGGCCGCGAAGAGGGAACTGCAGCTTGGCCTGTCACTCGTTACGCTTTTACCATTCCTATTCGAAGGTACCCGAGAGGGTTGAATCTCGACTCGATCGGTAGCTATTATCGGATTACAAGACTTTCTATGAGTGTATGTACAGCAAGGGGAATGGCGTTGTGACCAAGCCGTTAGGTTGAGCTCATAAGAATGGTCAAGTTCAAGATACCCCTGTACCCTGCTCCCGGATGAATGTTGTATATTAGTATATGTTTTAAATAAAAATAAGTTGATTGTATTTCACATTAAAAATATTTTTTCGTGGAACAACTTTTTATTTATTATAAATATAAAATAATGAAAGGTTGTTTTCCATCGGTTTGTCTTACTGTTCGCCAATTATCGAATTCCAACCATATTGTAACAAGAAGCCCGAAAGTGTGGCATGCCACATGTCACTATTGTTCGGAAACTTATTACACTCTTAAATTTTGACACTGATTTTTATCTCCCAATGTAAAGACCTATTTTTTTTTAATATTTTTGTGCTTCACAGAATACGAACCATAAGTACACACTTCTAGATGTGTATTAAGCTTACGCATGCGTACATAAAACAATTAATTATGACATATAACACAACAACCGCTTGAGATTCAAGGCGGGAGATGGCGCAGGATCGAGGGATGTAGAGACTTATTATCGGAGGCGAAGGCCCACTTTGGGTCACTGCGCTACTCTAGTTACTTATAACACAACAATATTAGGGCTAATGTTTTCTTTGAAAGAATGCCTCATGTATGTACGTGACCTTATTCGTCCGGACGGCGCCAGAGTGTGGTAGCGTCCCATTTTATGTTGTCTCACTCGATCTGGGAGCACGCGTCACCGGACATTGTCTCCTGTTCGCAACACGACCAAATGTCATGGCTTGAGTAACATCTGGCGGTATACGCAAGTTCCAGGTTCGATTCTGGCATGAAATTTGCATGCAAGTTTTTTAGATCTGTGTGATTATGTAGTAGTATATATTTATGGCCTTTAACTTTACATACATTTTATTAAATGACATTTCGAACCTAATATGTTCGGTAACAAATGGTTACCCTAGTAGAACTAAAAGATACGCATTACCCAAGCGTGGTGTCTATCGCCTGAACATTGGAGAGTCGTAGATTCATCAGGATCCGTAAGTTCACACTGCCGAAAATTGTATAATATAAATAATTATTATATAAATTAAGTAATATAAATTATACTTAAAATATATTGCTGTCTCAGTTATTTTCACAGAGAAAAAGAGAGATAACACCATGTTTCATGTGAATGTTTTCGACAGTGTGAACACGATGTAAGGGTTGTTGAGTGGATATGGCCAATATAACGTCTGGTATATCCACTCTCATACATAAATCGGCACAATGACGTCATGCAACACGCAATGCAAATTGCTTACGTACAAAAAATACACATGTCTACTCGAGTCATAAGTAACTGACAAAAATTCTGATTAAATATTTTTTAAACAAAGCAAAACAAGGCCAATAATATAAAGCATTACAAGCGATACTAAGCTAATGCAATTAAATAATACAATGGCAATTTTGTATTGCTCAAACATTATATCTTGAGACCTGCGTTTAATGACGTCATAGCGGTGTTCTTGTGCAGTGTACAAAGAAGTTTACATCGTGACATTAATCTAATGAGACCTGAGAAGATATCATAGCTTTGTCGACAGTTGTACAAACAAGGTCTCTCCGTACGCAGGGAGTTGAGGCGGACTCGTCAACTATGGATCCAGCATACACATGCGCCTTGCCTTGTATTTTTAGAATTCTCTTATAATACAAACAAAAATTAATTGAATCATGAGGCTATAACAATTAATTATTATTTCCTAAGATGTCTAGTGTCTCTAATATGAAAAATAATAAAAACAACGTCACATATTTTATGAGAAGTAAAGGCGAGTGCCTCTAAAACGTACCGCATAATTGTATTTCAAATAAAACCAAAACAGAACACGTAACAAAAACGAAGGCTGTTGCGAGCATTCCTCCTGAGTCACCACTGACTCACTTCCGAAGCGGATTCCTGCTGACGTCACAGGGTGGCGCGCGCGCAACTCGCTTCTGATGTTGACTAATACAAATCTATCTACCGGAATTTAGGGTAAACGGATAAATGGGCGACTGTTCAAATACACGGCATATTAATAATGAACTGGAGTCGTATTTTATGACAACCTATGAACCGTTGTGCCAATGTGGACAATCCCTGTAAATATCATCGTAATCCAGTCGTTTCGGAGTCTATAGGGAACATACATACTTCGCTTCTTATGTACTATTTTTTAATAAAAAGTATCCTATGTTACTTCTAATACTTTCAAGAATATGTCTACAAAGTTTCATGATGATCGGTTGAGTAGTTTTCGCGTGAAAGCGTAAAAAACAAACATACATTCACATTTATAATATTATAGATAGAATAGAATAGATAGATAGATAGATAAAAATGTTTTTAAACTATTCAACCGCTGTTTCACCCATCGTTCAATTCCATTTAACCGACGATTGTCCAACCTTAGCTTTTGAATCAACTTACATTGGATATTGATACTTCATACGTTTCATCCCCTATGTTAGACCTTTAGGGGAGGAACTTAGAATTATTTTTTTATGTTATATGGAGGCAAACGAGCAAGCGGATCACCTGATGTTAAGTGAGCGCTACCCATAGACATGCGCCACAAGCAAATGTGTTGCAGATGCGTTGCCTACCTTTAATGGACAGAGGAGGGCATAGACAGGAAAGAAGATATTTCCTTTTCCCCGTTAACCCCATCCCCGTCCAATCGCCTTTCCGTTCCCATCATATCCTTGTAAGGAAAGGGTGGGAAGGGGAAGAGGACTCAAATTAGGCCTTCGGCATCTCACTCATCAAGCGAAACGCCGAGTACTTCTACTTCACGCCTGTTTTCTGTGAGGTCGTGGTATTTAACCGGTCGAGCCGGCCAATTCGTGCAACAGATGTTGTTTCTTAGTGCTAACTGTAAGAACTAAATTCTCTGTGCAAAATTTCAAGTCTTTAAGCCCAGTTTGTTTGGGCAGTGCGTTGATATATTAGTCAGTTGGTAAATAAAAATTGATTTAA
The DNA here is from genome assembly GCA_029849275.1 of Papilio elwesi. NCBI lineage: Eukaryota > Metazoa > Arthropoda > Insecta > Lepidoptera > Papilionidae > Papilio > Papilio elwesi. The sequence goes on along the minus strand of CM056693.1, from coordinate 11,269,739 downwards.
GTGTTTGAACTTTTGCTTTAAGTAAGTGCCATATAAAGAGACGTACATAGTATATTTTAATTCCGTTTATTAATTAGTTAAAGGGCTTCGTAACAGTGAAAGGTTAAAATGAAATATGGCGGTGAAAGTATTGCGTGTTACACAAACATTCATCCTGTAGATATTAAAATTGTATTCACAAATTGCTACTTGTCTGCATTCACTTTATATCAATTGGGACTTCTGCATATTATACGTTCTTTTTTACATAGGCGTTTTTCGAAAAGGGCAACACAGCGCCATAAAGTTATTTTAAACTACATTCCTTACGCTACGCGTTGCCTACGCAAATGTCATTCTGACGGAAGGAAAAGGAGGAAAATTAATTTAAAAAAAATCATGGTTAAAGTTAAAAAACACATTTATAAGTGAAAGGAACTGATCTGACCGTCTTTACATAATGGCTTATGGCTCTTTTGTTATGGCAACTTTGGGACCTTTTGTTCACATCAATTATATTTTATACTATAGATATAATATATATAGATGTAATATTCATACAAAATCACCGGTCAAAGGTGTTCCAAAGCAGTGACAGCAACATTAACACATGTCAAATGGTGTAAAAAGGATAGCGTAATTAAAATAATAAGAAAAAAGAGGACAGCTAGTGTCTGTCACTTAAGCGTAAATGTAAACACAAGACGTAAGCTATAGAAAAAGGAAGACCGTAGGACGCTGTCGAGTCTTCACTTTTCGACCGCTAATGGCATATCCGCTACTTTTTAAGGTTCCGTGCCCAAAGGGTAAAACGAGTACAGTATTACTAAGACTCCGCTGTCCGTCTGTATGTCTGTCCGTTCATCTGTGACAAGGCGGTATCTCATGAACGGCGATAGTTAGTCAGTTGAAATGTTCACAGATATATTTCTGTTGCCGCTATAACAACATATACTAAAAACCAAAATAAAATATATATTTACAACAGACATTATTTTTTTTGCTGTTTTTATATATAATGGTACGGAACCCTTCGTGAGCGAGTCTGACTTGCACTAGGCCGGTTTTTGTCTTAGCCAATCCTGACATCACATTAATTGCGGTAGGGGATTAAGTTGTTTCACCTGATGCCGTCATTCGTTTATACTTAAAGTTTTTTTTATGGAATAGGTGGCAGACGAGCAAGCGGATCACCTGATGTTAAGTGACGCCACCCATAGACATCCACAGCAAGCAAATGTATTGCAAATGCGTTGCCTACCTTTATAGGACAGAGGAGAGGGCATAGAAACATAGAAGCATAGGAAAAAGTATATTTCCTTTTCCCCGTCAACTCCATTTCCTGTCTTATCCTTTTCCGTTCCCATCCTCTCCTTATGAGGAAAGGGTGGAAAGGGGAAGAGGACTGAAGGTAGGCCTCCGGCACCCTTACTCATCAGACGTAACGCAGAGTACTTCTACTTCACGCCTGTTTTCTCTGAGGTCGTGGTATTTCTCCGGTAGAGCCGTCCCATTAGTGCAACAGATGTTGTTGCGAGCTCGACCACTGTAAAAGTTGAAAGTCATACTATACAAGGATGAGTTCTTGCAATATTGTAAATGTTTACAAATTTAAAAGGGACCGTTAGTAAAGAAGTAGAGGGATGGGATTGCATTGGTTTACTTGGTTTTACTGTGAATTAAATCAATTATAAAAATACGGAGGTGTCTTAGGAACGGCCGGTTGGAACGGAGTTCCTTCGGCTATAACTTTTGTTTTAATATGAAGTAATGGTTGAATAACAAAAGGGTATTTAAACATTAAAATTATAAATAGGTGATCGGGAAGTGATTCAAAAATCACCGCAAAAAGATTTTGGTAGCGTTTTTCATTGTTACACCTTTTTTGTCCTAGTCCCTCAGCCTTCAATCAAACGAATAACGTACGGTAAAGAACTCCCTTGTAATAAATATACGCAATACTCGGAGCATTTCGTATTGTATACAATTTAATAAACTAAGAATTATATAGTGTGAACCGTAACATAGAATCAAATAAAATATTCGATGGGAGTACAGCACAATAGCTAGACGTGTGCTGCGTCTATTGGTAACATTGTATGTTAAACAGCGCGACTGCCTTGCTATTGAAAGGTCCCGGGGTCCGATCGCCGGCGAGTGACTCATGACAGCGATGTGACCGGAATTAATTCCGATACTTACGCAAGTGTGCGTCACTAGGACCGCTTGGTTCACTTTCACTACAACAAATCGAATACCATTATTAAAAATGATATTTTAAAAGTATATATAGATACTATATTAGTTTATTCGCTAATAAATCAGTTTTTTTAATACGGCCGGAGCTAGATTTCTGTTCGCCGGTCAAACGGGTAAACGACTAGCCTAATGTTATGTGATCACAACAGCTGATTCATTACGCGAGAGGCGCATTGTCGACTTCAAGGAAAAACTACACTACATTCTTGAAGGCCCGTATCGGCTTAGCAATACCCGGCAAAGATTTGGAAATTCCTCACTGCCTTTGGGTTACGGGTGGTATATTTATAAAAGAGTACGGTTTTGAATCGAAACCAAGTTTGCGTGGATGGAAATCTCTGTCGTGTCGAATGATTACGAAATTCAAAAGCTGAAATTATTTCAAGCAGTTCTCCGGAACTCCGTAGAGAAATAACTTTATTTAAAACAAGCGGACACACTTTATCAAATTCTGCTCTTTTCAATAAATAACGCTCCATAATTTTTTATCTATTATTCTTATTTATTATTAAATTACATTTAATAATAATAATCAGCCATTTTAGTACGTTTCCCCGCTGAGGGACACAGTCCTCTCCGAGAGATGGAGGGGCCGTAATCCAACAATGCTGGCCCCATGGCCACATGGGTTCGAAGTAGCATGCGGATCTTAGCGACTGCGCCACGTGACCGCGACCATTTTTGGTCGCCTGTCGCGGGGAGACCATTAGCTTACCGAAGTTACGACCGCAGCTAGGAAAAAGTTATTCCGCAGCTATTGGAGTATGAAGAAGATGATACTCTTATTGTATATTTATCTATGCCTTCGTATCGCCTTTTTTATGTAAAAATTATTAAGACCGACTCAATTTTCCCATCGCAAGAGAAAGAGGGTTTTCAAACAGTCATAAAACGACAATAAGATTATAAAAAATATATATTTTTTTAATTTTCTAGGTGGTCATAGTCAGTTTTTTATTTTGTACTTAGTTTAATAAATTATAACATCAAACCAAGAACCGGGTCGCGTGACTCCAGTGCCTCCGGCGCGACCTTGTCGCGTGATAGCAGTGTCTCCGGCGTGACCCTGTCGCGTGATTACAGTCTCCGGCGCGACCCGGTCGCGTGATTGCAGTCTCCGGCGCGACCCGGTCGCGTGATTGCAGTCTCCGGCGCGACCCGGTCGCGGTGGCCGCACGGCGCCAGAGACGAGCCAGAGCTCGTGCTCCATATAATTATTAAAAATTAAAATAAACTCCCCTAAAATTTAAAAATTAAAAAAAAATGAATAATTTCCTATCAACAATATTTACGAATGTATATAATTAGTGTATTTACGAATGTATATGCAGTATCGCCGTGATACACCTGTATTCTATTAACTATGTGAAATTGCTAGTCTTAAGCTGTAAGGTACAAAATATTAATTTAAATCACGTTTAAATTTAAATAATAGGAAATTACAATCTACTGACGTCTAGTAGGAAGTGTCCGTTTGTTAAATTATTACGTGGTTGCGTAGACGTTTATGATTTATTTGTCGTATACGGTGTAATCGCAACAGTGTAACTAGTACTTAGAAAGCGGCAAAGTTGCAATTTTTTCAATGTTTCGATTAGTTGGAGGTACGCTTGGACGAGCGGCCGAGACGGCTTACACGCATCGACGCAAACAGAAATTAATAAATAATATACATTATGAGTTTGGACATTAAACTACCTTTAGATATTTGCCACTAAAACTGTTGTCAACAATGACAATTTCAAATGATACTCATTATCAAAATTTAAAGTAAACGCTTTTATATTAACTACTAGTGACCCGGCTTCGCCGGGGTACCACTAGTTATGTTGATCCGATCGCTACCAAACACAGGAATGTACCAATCAGGACAATCCCTGTAAATTTCATCGAAATCGGTCCGGCCGTTTCGGAGTCTATAGGTCTATCGGGAACATACATACTTGGCATTTTATATACTATTTTTTTTTCATAAAAAATATCCTATGTTACTTCTAATACCTCCAAGAATATGTGTACAAAGTGATCGGCTGAGCAGTGTTCGCTTGATAGCGTAACAAGCAAACTTTTTTTACAATTTATAATATTAGTAGGGATTACCGTATCAAAATAGCAACATAAAAGCACAAGAATCGTAATTATGTAAGTATATTAAAATACAGTCTGCACATCATTGATTACAAAGATAATCCACACTACCGCTTAAGATCATTGACCCATCTTTAGTACATCGTATAACCTAGTTCCGGTATAATATAAATCGACAAAGGCACCACCTCATAACGCTACTGTCTTAGATTATAAGTACAAATTAACAATGCACGGACGTTGCTCCTGATCGTTTGAAAAGTTAATGCGATGCGACTAAAAAAACGCTCGTTCGTGCGGTTTCCGGGCGGGTGAGCGTTGTAAAAACCGCGCGTGCGCCGCTTCACCCTCCGTGACGCGTTTTTCTTACCAATTAGCGGTAATGCGAGCACGCGAGCGCGCACGCGCGATATACACTGGCCATTGTACGCAATTGCCGCGAAAACTCGTATATTGTGTCAAACGAACGGGTGCAATGACCTGACTACGATAGTTTTGGCGTATTTCTACGATCTATTTAACTCTGTAAAGTCGATGAAACCGTTTTAATTTTTATTACCTAATGCGTGAAAGTGTTAATTTCTCATGCATCAAAATAAAATATTAGGGAAATAAAAATCAAAAGGGTCATACAAAGTGTATTTTATTAAATGGAAAACAATCACATCAATTAAATGCCTTTTATTATATAAAATTTTTAGTTTTCCAAATTTATTATTCGACTGCACTAAGAATCAACGGTATTTTTAGAGTAAATGGACAAATAAAGAAATAACAATGTATGGAGTCTAGCTTACAATATATTCCACACCGTTACCCACAAATTACTAATTATAAAAACATTAGGACAAACACTATTGTTTCAAAGAATAAAATAAAAATAGGTAACAACGACTAATCTATACTACACGAAAAATTAAAAAAGAACAAATATATTTTATAGGTATTGCTATTTCTTGTTAAATGTATATTGATTCGTTATCTGATCTGGCAACACAGACGATAATAACTAACTAAATATATTGGCGCGGTGACCCAAAGTTGGCCTTGGCCCCCGACAACACGAATCTCCACTCTCTCCGATCCCGCACCATATCTCAGTTTTGAATTTGAAGATGAACCAGGTTCTCCTGAACTCCATCTTTACCGATACCTGGGACGGCCAACTGGACGTCAATTAAAATAGCTGATGTAATTAAAATGGATTTTAGATGTCGTCAAAATGTAAATACAAAACCACCTTTTTAATATCTGTAATTTACCATTTGGACTTTCTGTGGTCTCGCTACATCATGTGCTTATAGATTTATCTATCTATCTTTAAGAAAACCATCGCCACGAAAGCTTGAGAAAAAAATATCTAGTAATTTGAAGCATAGAGCCTGCTGAAGGCTTTGTCCTGGGATTCAGCCATCTCTACCATCGTAGTTTGAAACAAAAAAATATTTTAACTCATCCAATCAATAAAAATTGAAGTCTTGGAAGATTTCTACATATTCCCATAGCAGCAAGTTGTGTGCGCTGTCATGATTAAAACTATTATGACGCCATTAAAATAATGCCATAGAGCGGCGGGTTACACACAAGACAATATAAAAATCTTTTTTAATTTTATGGCAAAGCGAAGTCATTGAAAGACCATTGTACCACTGTCACTGCGTTAGTTAGAATTGTGAGATAAGTTTAATTCTTAATAATCGTTTAAAGTGAAATTTCCACTTAGAATCGTAAGTGATTACGGCCGGCGACACAAGGACGTGTCGTCGCCCTACTGACATTGCAAGGTGCCCTGCCCTCTACAGTTCATGCTAGGGTAACTACACCACCCGGGTCTTTGGGAAAGTCCCATATTACCAATAATCAAAAGAAAATCATCCCTTAGTTCTGGAATTAGTATAATGGATATCTGTGCACTCTTGTTGTGTACACATCAATGATATTATTGTATTGTACATTTACGCGTAAGTGACAAACACTAGCTGTCCTCTTTTTTCTCATTATTTTAATTACCTTATCCTTTTTACACCATTTGACATGTGTGAATGTTGCTCTCTGTCTGTGGAACACTTTTGAACGGTACATACACATCTTATCGTATTCATTTGATCTTTTTTTACTTTTTTTTAATTTGTCGCACTCCGTACTAATAACTGATTGTTATCCCTATTTATTTTTCTATGTAGGTTTTTTTAAGACTAAGTGATTACCGCCAACCATGAACATCCGCAACACCAGAGGAAATGCAGATGCGTTGCCGGGCTTTAAGGAAGGAGTACACTCGCTTTTTGAAGGACCCTAAGTCGTATTGGTTTGGAAATACCGCTGGCGACAGATCATTCCACAACGCGGCTGTGCGACGCAAGAAATTACGCGAAAACCGCAACGGAATTGAATTCCAATCATGAAGATGGTGAGGATGGTAATTGGAGCTCTTTTGATTTGACCGACGACGAAACTCAGCAGTAGGAATTGTTCCAAACGATTCTTCGGCACACTCGCCAAGGTAAAGACGATAAAAAATGCAAACGGAACTGTTGTCCCTTCGCAATGCCAGTGAGTCAAGCCGATCAGTAAGAGCTCGGTCGTTGATGATTCGAGTCGCTCTTTTTTGTACGTATAGATATTTATATCGTCAAGTCCCAAGGAACACCCTAAATTACTGGCTAATTTAATTGCGTTGAAACAATTATCGATATAAAAGACATGAATGAATCCCATTATTTTGTAAACAATAAGTGGTCACCTCACTAATACTTTGTTTTGTTGTTACAAATTAGAATATATACACAAGCCTCTCATTTATTGATTTCGTTTCGTAATGTGTCTACATAGACACATACTACATTTTTACATAGAAAAAGTGGCAAATATTAAATTGGTACGATTTTCGAAATTATTTCGAAAAAAAATTACAGACCTTTATGTAAGTAGCTGTTATATGGGAGCTCCACTTAAACAAATTATTTTATTCCGTTATTTGTTGTTATAGCGGCAACAGAAATACATCATCTGTGAAAATTTCAACTATATAACTTCATGAGATACAGCCTGGTGACAGACGGACAGACAGACGGACGGCGGAGTCTTAGTAATAGAGTCCCGTTTTACCCTTTGGGTACGGAACCCACAAAAGGAGAGGATGTAAAGGCAGTGATAAATATTTGACAATAGAGGAGTAACTCTCGAATACACGGCTCAACAGTGGGAAATTGTAAATAAATAGCTAATAGTAATGCATTCGCTTGGCAATGTTAGGAATTCGAACATCTTGATACTGTTATAAGTAAAATATTACCTGGTAACGTTATTTCAATGTCGTTGAAGTAATTGGATATAATTATATGCAGATCAAGATTACATATCTATAGGAATAAAGGCCCGGAATTTTAGCTTCCCTCAGAGGATTTTCCTTAGAGCCCGCTTATGTGAATAAATGGCAGAGAGTTTAAACGTAGTAGTAGTAGGTAAAGCCTGCAACAGCATCTGTTGCACGAATGGGCCGGGTCGACCGGTGAAATACCACGACCTCACACAAGACAGGCGTGAAGTAGAAGTACTCTGCGTTTCGTCTGATGAGTTAGGTACCGGAGGCATAATTTCAGCCTTCTTCGCCTTCCCATCGTTTCCTAAAAGGATTGGATTTCCCGGTCTATCCTTTTAGGAATCGTTAGGGTCACTTAACATCAAGAGAGACAGGATAGTGTACTGGCTTTCTTGTTAAGGATTCGAAGTAAGCTCAAGGTTATGATTACGTGACAACTGCTGTCAACCATTTTGTAATACACATTGACTAGACAATTGTCTAAATCCATACCGTGTTCCAAGTGAACACATAAAGTTTATAAACAAACAAACATCACTTACCATGGCGGCCATTACACTTTTTATACTATCATCGGATACATTGTAATTTTGTGGAAATTGTGCGATAAAGTGAAGGGAAATTACATAATATAGATAGCTAATGCTATAATGTAATGTGAGAACTGGTTACCGAAAATATTTTGGAATGCACGAACTTTAGCGTAAAACGCGAGGTGTGCCCTGTGTTTACATTATTAAGGCTTTCATGTGGAATATGGGGGCTACGATCGTATATTTCGCAGTACTTAAGAAAAATTGGGTATTAACATCGAAACATAAATCGACATTAGGTAACGTAATCACGTTTTCGTTTGGGAGTCCATACATCTCTCGTTTTATATTGCTCTCATGAATTTATGTTATTTCTTTATCCAGTATTTTCTCTCTAGTCTCGAGGCCGAACGCTCTTGAAGGGCGCGGGGTCGAAGGTCAACTTGTCGTAGGTCAGTTGCTATGCCTACTGGGGTGACTATATTTCACTTCAATTTCATGACAAAATAATTTAATTTCATTTTTTAAGCAATATTCGTGTTAAATACCGATCATTTTGCTTTGTTAATATGAATATTGCTTAGTCTTAACGACTTATCAGATAGTGCAAAATTATTTGTATAAATTTGCAATTGATAGATGCTCTTAGATATATTTTTAAATATGCTAACGAATAAAATTAACATTATCACTTAAGAGAAAAATATATTTAAGGAAATTAAAAGGTGTCATGGAATAATCACGCAATGTTCACTTGCAGGAAAAACAATAATTAAGTGAGTGGTAGTGCAAGGTTATAGTAGTAGTTATTAGGGCGCATTTTACAAACTTGTTAATTGTTCGTTTGCTGGTTCAACAGAACAAAAAAAATCCAACTACATTTTTTTGTAGCACGTTAGGAATTAATTGACTTTTCATAGCGTTTTAATCTGTATTAAGTGTAAATTCTTCGGCTTCTTAATTGTGTTTATAATCATTGCGTTCGTAGAGGTTTATAATGCATTTTTAAAGAAATCTTGGGGATATCGATCATCATAACGTAACGCACGCGATGTCACTTTTTGTAAAGAGCACCCGAGCGAGTGACGGCTGAAGAAAAACGTTGAATGAGATTATATGAGAACGGTAATATCACAGTAAAAAGTGTCGGCCGCGGAGATTGTATTTATACCTTGTTTCACAACAAGATGTGATTTTTGAAAACAAAGGTTTTTAAATTCGTTAATTCCAAAATATTTTCCAGAAACAACTTTTTCTAATATTACCTTAAATCAGCTATCCATATTACACAATTTCACTTCACATTACCCCAGGATTTCAACAAATTTTCCGATAAAAGTAAAAAAAAGTGTGATGGTCAACCTGTATGGTAAAGTAAATGTCGTTTGTTTTTTTACAACAACCACATCCTGCAATGAAACAAGGTATAAAGTATATGAGTAATAAATAAAATATTGTTTATGTGTAGGTTATTTGTACATCGTGTAGGAGAGCAGGTCATCCATTCTTTTTAATATAATGTTTACTTACATAGTTAAAAAATGGTCGAGTCCTCATAAAAGAAAGGCGTGAAGTAGATCTATGCTTCTGCATTTCGCCTTATGAGTAAGGTGTACAAGGCCCAATGTCAGCCCTTCTCTCTTTCCCATCATAAATAAAAGGTGGCAAGGGGGAGGAGATTTTGCGGGGAGGGGATGGATAAGAAAAGGAAACATTCTTTTTCCTGGCTATTCACTCCTCCATTTCAGTCCGTTAAAGGTAGGCAACTCATCTGAGCCTCATGTGCTTGTTGCGGATGGGTTGCCAATGCCAATGTGAAGAGGAAATATCATTTTTTCCGTTTGTCCCCCACCTCTGTCCGCTTGCTCGTATACCACCTTATTCTATTTTAAAAAACCTTCTTTGCGGAAGCCCACGCTAGTAGATCGTTGCGAGACCACTTCTTAGCTTCGGGGAAGTGCGGCAGTATTCAGATTCAAGGCATCTCAATTTAAATAAGCTGATTTAAATGTTTCCAAAGATTGATGATCGTTTTCTTGACACGATTCCTCATTATATTATTTTACCAAGCACGTGATGAATTATATGTAGAGTCTGACTTAAATTGACTAGAAGAAAATTAAAGAAAAAGCAAACCCAAGCAAAGACAAAGGCAATTCCATTTTTTTTTAATAATTAGAATAACCTATATATCGGGACGCAGAAATTTTACCGATGGCTAACCTAGCTTGCTAGTCTGCTAGGCAATCTGAATGGCGGTTTAAATTATTTCAATTAAATAAAAAGTCTTTTGTGCTTTTGTTACAAGGATTTATTGACAAAGCCAAATTAAAATATTGTATAGAAATAATTATTAGCGTCTCTCATATTCTGTGCAATATCATTTGGATACTCTGTGATATCATGACATCAGTTTGACAAATGACGCGATTTGATGTCAAAATTTGCCACTTTGCCAAAACCAAATATTTGGGGTTTTTATGACAAAAACCAAACTTGCGTAATAACAGTAATATTTATGCGTCCCTTCATTCTCATTGTTATTCATACATACTGCGTGACTTTTCATTGAAAAAAGATGATAAATGCTGTCCTTCGCGCTTTGTCCATAATATGCTTGGGGTAAGTACTTATAAACATCTTTGATTTGAAAACAATGCTAGATAGATGATAGATAGATAAGATAGATGTATAGTAAATTTTTGTTGTGTGGTTTCAGTATCAATTATGTACAACTCAGAGAAATTAAGACTGAGCCGCAGTGGGACTTACTGATTTTTACCCAAAGTTGGCCTGCAACTGTGTGCATAGAATGGAAGGAACATGATCATACACATACGTGCAACTTACCGTCTAACAAGGATTCATGGACTATTCATGGCATTTGGCCGACTAAGCTAGGAACTCTGGGGCCAGCTTTCTGTAACAGAACTTGGCATTTCGATCCGGAACAAGTCAGGCCTATAGAGAAGAATTTGGAACAATTATGGACCAATGTTGAATCAGGTAATTATTTTTATTGTAGAAAATCAAATTTGAATATTGGTAAATGGAGTAAGCAACAGAGGCAGCTGTTTGATAATTGGACATAATGATCAAAAAATGCAATGACCACACAGGTTACTGCTGTGAAGTAGACACCATATTTCTGTATATATTATAATCTGGAAACTGAGGTGCTGTGATTTGTTTCCAGCCAATTATCTTAGAAAAAGATTGCCAAACTTTTCTCATTGTTGAGGATTTTAATGTTTAGTGGTAGCTAACCTAACCTAACATTTTTTTTTCTATGAGAAGGTGTCAAATGAGCAAGCAGATCACCCAATGTTAAGCGAGTGCTTCCCATAGACATCTGCAACAGTCAAATGTGTCACAATTTCGTTGCCTACCTTTAATGGACAGAGGACATAGAGGAAAAAGTATGTTTCTTTTTCCCCGTTAACCCTCTCCCCGTCCAATCATCTTCCCTTTCCCATCTTATCCTTATGAGGAAAGGGTGGGAAGGGGAAGAGGACTGAAATTGGGCCTCTGGCACCTCACTCATCAGACGTAATGCAGAGTATTTCTACTTCACGCCTGTTTTCTGTGAGGTCGTGGTATTTCACCGGTCAAGCCGACCAATTCGCGCATCATATGTTGTTGTTGCGGACTGTTATACTTTGAGCCAGTTGTTAATGTGCTTTTTTATCAAAAAAACATTTTACCTTAAAGAATTTTCATATTAATGATGTATATTTCTTTTTCATTTGAATTCATATCAAACAAAATTGAATCCATTTCCACAATCCATAAATTCAATTTTGTTTGATAAATTTGACTGTTAATATAATTTGACAAAAGAAACTCTTTTTTACTGATTCAAATATTTAAATTTATTACGAAACTATCTTTTGTATAATCAATGGTGTCATCAATTTTGCTAATAACATTTTGCTCTACTTATCAATACATTTACGCAATGTAACTAAACTAAATCACTTGGTGAAGCGATTTCAAAAATGGAACATTGTGGATGCAATGTAAGCAACATTGAACAAGAAGATTGAATTAAAAAAATATTATATGAGTGTTACATAAGCCATTTGGGTGACCTAAAAAATATACATTTATTACCCATCTCCAGGCTATATAGCCTAATAAGTGTTTTTTTCACCGCTTCATACTCTTGTGTAGAATTATAATATGTGTGAATAATTTTTCTGGTGTTACTAAAAATTTACATGTCTTATCTCTACAACATACTGTGATGACTATAGCATCTTGCAAATAAGATCATTGAATACATAAGTAATACAATAAATAAACAATCAATTCAAAATAAGTCTGACATTTTGAAGGCCTTTTTAGATATTAAAATTGGAACAGTAAAAATTATACCTGGCAGGATATGGCAAATAAAGTGAAATATTGTGTAACCATTATTTACCATTACCAAGCTACTTATTTTGACAGTAAGAAATCTATTTTGCTATCATGACTTCAATAAAAGTTGCGAGACTATTATAAAATTTGTCACAATAACTAGGTATATACAACATATCTATATGGCCATTTTGTACTGAGTGAGTAACCTATAGTATAAGTTTTTTAACCTATATCAACCATTAGCCATCAAGTATAGGTAATCAAGTAATCATTATTGTTTTGACTGTAACATATTATATGTTCTTCACTTCCTGTTAATATCCCCCTTATCTTTAGTATGTCATAAATCTGGTGTATATAAGTCCGTCGCCATTTGTAGCATGTATTTAAAGAGAGCTTTATATGTTCTAGGAACATCAACTTACGCACTCTGGTCACACGAATGGAACAAACATGGAACTTGTGCAGCTGTTCTTGAACCACTCAACTCGGAACTTAAATACTTCTCAACTGGTCTTAACTGGGCGCGCAAATTTATGGTGCATGATATTTTACAAGCGTCTGGCATTGTTCCCTCAAATACCAATGAGTATTCCGTAGTGGACTTGTACAACTCGGTTAAAACCAAGTTAGGTGTCAACCCTGTCATTGAATGCAGGAAAGAGAAAGGTAAAAGTTATTTAGGTGAAATCCGTATCTGTTTTACGAAAACACTACAGCCCCACGATTGTGACGGTGTATTGAATATAAAAGGAACGATGATCGAAAGGAACACAGTTTTGACTAATTGTGACACTACACAGGGTGTCTTATATCCTCACTATCCAAGCAATATGTATGTTAATTTTTATAAATTAGCTATGTGGTTACAATGGCTTACATTATAATCTTGAAATGAAATCTTAGTCTGAGTAATGTAAGTTGATTTTAAAAAGAATATTTAGAACAAAGTTTTTGGAAAAATCCAGATTCTAGTTACTTATGTAATCATAGTGTTACTGTTCTTTTTTTTCAAATCAAAACATACATTATTTTACCTCTAATGAAATGGTATCCCAATATTTTTTTTAAATACAATCTGTTCTTTGTACATGGCAACCATGCAAACATAAATGTGCCATCCATATTTTACTTATTAATGTACCAATGAAATAATTTTAATGTAACCTTATAATTATGGTTATATTGTCAATTTGACACAGGCCTTCCTCGATGCCTTCTATCTCTGCTTTCCGCATCAGATCATTTCCTGCTACCTGTGCAAGGTCATCCATCTTGTTTAATTTAGGTTTCCATTTCAAAACTTTAGTCTTAGCCATTTCCACTTAAGTTTACTTATTTCAAGAGCTATATTGACTAGTTTTGTTTTGCTTCTAATTTCTTTGTCCGTTCTGGATTCTTTCATGTTTACTTCACACTATACCACTTTAAACCCAACTTAAACAATCAAAATTTTATATGTTATTTGCATTGAAATTCTGTGCAAATGTTACAATTTTATTTATGATCTCTAAATCGGGACATGCTTAAGAATGTTACTATATGTTAATATATTAACATAAAAATATTTTTACACTTTTAAAATTATTTGTTTTATAAATTTTAGCACATGGCAATATTTACGTTTTAGCTTGCTTGCATATGGAGGCAATTTATAATGATTTTATACTTACATATCTTATAATTATTTATGTAAAGAGTATTTACTTACTACTTTACTTTTTAATTTGATATACTTGTCCATTTCAAGCAATATTTATATTTGTAAAATTTCATTTTTATGTTTTGAATGGCTTGTTTAAGTACTTTATTGCGATATTTTTTTAAGGTTTTTTTATTCCTATACCATGACTTTTGTAAAGTATAAGACTTTTGAAAATACACACTGCCAATTACAGTTTGATAAAATTTTTTTCTAGTTTTAAGTGCACTATTACATGGCAAAGTTTTGAAGAAATCTGCATAATACAGAAAACAAATGTCATTTCAACCAATTCTTTATTGGCTTTGACTTGATGTATTTTTGGTTAAATGTAGTATATATTCTTGTACGGATAAAATACTAATACCAAGTAAGAAAACAAAAAGGATGTAAAATGAAAACTCAAGGGAATTAGGTGCCCATTCCGTTTTTATGTGTATTTTGTACATAATTTAATAGTAAGAATGGGTTGGCAGTTAAACGAGAGGGAAAAACAGGAGATTCATTCTGAAATTAAAAATCAATACGCCGAAGGATCAGCACCAAGAATAACTAACGGAAATAATTACATAGGTTTTGAATTAGATCGTAGGTTCCCAACATTTTAAGGACAAGGGACGAGATCTTACAAGGAAATAAATCCAATATAGTATAAAAAGTCCATAAAATTAACTGTGCCTGCATTAATGTGATCTATTGTTTAACTATATTACATTTTATACCAATTTTATACGTCTGTCTATTATATATTAATAATTCACAAATCAAAGATTGACTCTTTCTCTCGGGAGAGAGTGAGAGAGAACGACCCTCGGGGCAGGGTCGTGATTATTAATTCATTGTATTGACTTGACTGACATGCGCTCACCCCATTTGCCTTTGGACCAGCTACCACGAAAAGCTCCTGCAACTACTAGAGGGCGCCACCTATTGGGAATCTATGAACTAGATCCTGGTACACACAAAATGAATTTTGTTATTTTATTTATCGCTAAATATTTGATAATGATGAAATATTTAATAATCAATTTGTAGTCCGTTTTTTTTTCGATACAATTTTGTTTTTAATAAATAAATACAATAAAAGGCCTTTTACTAAAAAAAACGAAGTCACAATTTAAAAATAAAACGATAAACGATTTTGTTTACGTCTTCATTATTTGCCTGCTCTGTTAAATCACCTGACATCACATATTCCGAAGTGATTTGGTTTCAACCTTCAGTGCAGACAATGTGACTAGACTATTTTCTTGATGCTTTTAAGCAATGAGAATAACAGACGAATCACTAGTTCATATTAAAATTATATGCAATAGTTTGAAGTATGGATGTGTGTTGTCTTTAACGCAAAAACTACTGAATGGATTTTAATGAAACTTTACAAGAATATAGTTTGTACATCAGAATAACTTATGAGCTATAATTTAAAAACATATTGTGTGAATTGACCAAAATATAACGATAAGTATCAAGTAAGGACGAAAAAATTCCGCCATATTCGAGCTCTTCAAAAAACTTTGTCACACGTATATAATGTACAATGGAAATGTTTACAAAAAAGCCAGCGACAAGCGAGAACCATCTATTAATTATTTATGGAACGAAGTTTGCTGGGCCAGCTAATAAACCATTGTTAGACTCAGAAAACATAAGACCAATTTGATTTTTGTACATGAATCCTGCTAACTAGAAAGGCCGATCAAGCTGTACATCATAGCAAAGGACTGACATAGAGCGATTCACCATCACACTTTTAAAGTCTGCAAATAATACAAACAGAATGTGATGTATTTTTTATTATTGTTCATTAGTCGTAGATAAAAAAAAGAATATCATTTACTTCACGAGGATATTTAAATATTGCAATAGTGATACAATTTAAAAAGGAGACAAACAGAATCAACAAAATTACACAAACTTTATTCACCATAACTTTCAGATTGAAATTCATTGCAAAAGCCACATACATTATAGAATACTCCCATTATCATAGATTATACATAAGATATTTATTAAAACATTGATGTTTTAATATCACTGTTCATTTAAAGGTCCATATTCAGTTTCTGAGGTAATTAAACATCTATTGACCTTGTCCTTTGGAGACTATGATCACAGCAGATGGCACCAAACCTGTACGAAATTTAAAAAGTTAATGCACTTAACTTGAATTCCAAATATAATGGGACTTAATTCTCTATGAATACTACAGGGGCAGCAAGCACTACATTTTTATAAATAACATCTTGACGAATAAACAGCTGAATGAAGCAAAAAGAGCAGAGAAGAGAAGTTCTTGTTTCAATCGAGACTGAACTTTGGCAACCCACCACAGTAAAAATTTGTAGTAGTAGTAGTCGAAGCTAGTAGTGCTTTTCAGTAATTCCACAATTAACGCGTATTTTGCATGTGGGTAGGACATGGATCTGCATATAACAATATCTTGTTTGTTGCTATATAATTTATAATTACTAAAACTTAACTTATAATACGTTGAATGCTGTGTATACCTCTCATTGGCTAAGTTATCAGCATTATATTAATATTAACATATAATTGTGAATGTCAAGATAACTAAGCTGTTGGTAGAACTATAATAAATAATTAAAATAAAATAAATCACTCCAGCAGCTCCCCGAAGAACCCCAGCAACCCCTTAGTGTTGGCGATCCGGGAGCGATCCCGGCATGCCAAAATACTTAACCCTGTACTCGGACACTGCAGGGCAGTATAGCACGACGTGTGACGCCGTCTATTCCTCCTCCATATATGGTCTAAATAGAGGACTGTCAGTGATAACAAATAACTATGGATATTGAAACATACCCAATAATTCTAAAGGCTTCTCATAGTCGTCGATGGTGAATATCTTCTTTGGGAAGGTTGTCATCAGCTTGAAGTTGTCTTGTTGAGCAAACTCCTGTGCATTCATTTGTAGGTATAATCTGAAATAGATTAACAATTTAACCTAACAGTTGACTACAGTAAATATGTTACACCCAAAAGAAAAAGACTGTTTCCTATCATTTTCCATGTAATAAATAACATCTAGGCCAATTTCTCTCCCTTTTTTTTATATTTCCTTAAAAAATCTGGCACACTTGGCAATTTTAAGAGTGAGTGTGAATTTTGAACATCTAGACATAGCGGTACCACACTAGAACTAAATAAAATTTGATAATTAAGCAGCATGCAATGGATTCTTTGTTCATATTTACATTTATGCTGTCTGAGTTTGTAAAGTACTTACAAAGTGTGACAGTGACAACACATCTGCAACTTGGTCTTTTGTGTTACTCTACCATAAAAAAAAGTCTCCTCTAACCTTTCATTAACATCAATTTAAATTACCTGACCGCAGCAAGCTGTTCCTTAGCACCAAAGGTATGAGATAGTGACTGTCCATTAGGGAGGCGTAACTGTATGCGCGCCTGCTCGTACGACACCTTGGGAGCGGCGGGCGCGGGTTGCGGGGGTGCTGGGGCAGGTGGCGGAGCCTCTTTTATTCCCGATGCTGCAAGCCTGGAATTATAGATATAAGTTTATAGTGTTTCTTAACGAATCTTTACTTAATTTTGAACATAATAAGAATTCACAATTTGCCTATCTGACTTTGACAGTGAGCTTTCAAGAAATGGCAAGTAAAGTTGTCAGTGATTTGTGCAGTTCACAATTTGCTGACAGTTTATAATATGCTTAGTCTAATTTAAAACTGGGAAAATTCACAATCAATCAGCGACACATATAAACTACACATCAAGTGAACTTGCAGTCTTCCACTTTATTTGAAATCAATACCTACTTCCTAGCTTGTTTGTCAGCTTCGATTTGCGCCCGGACCCTCTCTCTTGCTTTTTGATCTTCAATTTTCTCCCGGCGTCTTTGCTCTACCAGCTTCTGCATTTCTTGCTCCTGAAGTCTAAGTTTTGCATCCTGCAGATCTTTACCAGATTTAATCCGGAGACGCTCCCTCTCTAATGCTTCGGCCTGGAAAATAAGAAAAAAGGTATTACATGTATGTGTACATTGTCTTTATAAAGTATTTACATGTGTGTTGAGTGAGAAGACCGTTTTATACGTGACAGTTTATAATTAGTGTGCCTATAATAAAATGTCAGCAAATTGTGAACAATAGTCTTTAAATAGATCGATATTTTCCTAGCGTTACTATGTTAAAGTTTAGAGGTTAGATTGAAAGATAATGATTTTCTTTAATCAATAGTTATTATGTTATTTAGGTTTGACAAGATAGTTATATTTTAAAATAATAAATTAAAAATATGGTTATTAAAAAAAAGGTTGTTATGTTTGACATGATATGTCTAGTTGTCAATGGTTCCTTCAGTTAAGAATTTGCAGACATTTTATAATTATGCTTAGTTCAATTACCAACTCATAAATCACTTCGGGACATAAATATTTAATTTGGAATATTATTACTCTCATAACTATAAGTTATAAGTGGATGAATGAATAAAATACAAAGTACAAGTTCTTTTGTTCTTTTCTGGAATATATACACTTAAAATATGTCATTTAAGATTACATGTAAATTTGTTTTCATTACGATATCAATTAGATATTAATTGGAGTAGACAGAAACTGCTTTGGCTTGGTATCCAACATCTGTAAATGTGACAACATTTAAGTGGATAAGGAATAGTTTATGGGATAATAATGAAACAAGCCATTCATATTTTTTTGGACTAACCAGAGGACAGCAAGGAGCTTGGCTTTATATTTGATAGAGATCTTACTTGATTTGATTTTGATTGCTTATTGACCAGGTTGGTGACATAATAAAGATATAAAGAGTAATACAGTATAAAAGCAGTAAATGATGTGTGCCAGTATTACGGCAATTGAAATCGACAATTACTGCCTACACCCTGGTGTTTTGTGTGTGAGTACTCATTAATTTAAAGTATTCGGACATTTAGGAGCTAGCACTGACAACACAAATTTCAAGGCGGAGCTTGTTGTTAATGCTATATAAAAGTTAACTAGTATAGCCTACTCCTTATTTTTAATATACAGAATTTGACTCACCTTTTCTTTTTCCTCCCTTTCCTTTCTCTTTTGCTTCATCCGCTCCTCCAGTAAAGCCAATTGAGCCTTTTTCTCCTCCTCGGTCAAAGGTTTCTTCTCCTCGGTGGATTCAGAGAAACTACTATGATTGGTTTTCGCCGCATGGAATTCCATTTCATCTTGGTTTTTGAATAGTTTACCGCACTCATCACATTTAAAAGATTTAGCCACCTTCAAATCCTCAGAGGCCGGTTCAGACGAAGCGGAAGGAGTTATTTCGACATCGGCCCCAGAACTCCCCTCAATAGTATGTCCCGAACCTAAATCAGGCTCGTCGGCATGCGCTAAAAGCCATTCCATAGCAGGTTCCACACCTTTGTAGTTTGTGACCGCTAACGCCTTCTCACTAAAACAACAACATTGTACATAACCTAAGCTTTATTTTACCGTTTACTTCAATACGAACTTGTACTTACGCTCGCTCCTTTGGGAAGCCCATTTCCATAAGTGTTTGAATTTCGGCCATTTTATTTTTCTGCCTTAAGTTATATAATACGAGATATTACAAAAGAAAAATCACTTTTCATCACCCATCAGCTGTTATTAAACCTTTACGGGTCGTCCGGGCGTTTTTTAGTTTGACTCTGATATTGCCTGTCATATTCTTTGCCTTGCTTATTGATTGGTCACTGATCTATGTTTACTCTTTAGTAAATAAGTATCTAAGACTATACAGGCTCTATGTATAATTCAACTATGGATATTGTGTGAATTACGCTAGAATAATTATTAGTAAATTATGAAAAAACATCTAGCTAGTTATAATAAATTTAAATAATTTGGTGGCATTAATTCACTTTGTTATATAATTTTTGATAGTCCATAATTCTTAGTCCGGACGGTCATTTAAGTGTTTTATCTATTTGATACCTAACCTACCTACCTACCTAAAAATTAAAAGCCTGAATACATAGATTTATGTTCCAAAAGTGAGTGGCAGGGTTGGTAGGGGACGCCCTAGGAAAACTTATATCGATAAGATTAATGACTTACTATAAAAGGGCGATATAAGGAGCACCCATAACCGACGAGCATACATGCGTAGACGTATGAATGTGGAAGAAGCGAGAGAGGTGTGCAAGGATCACGCCAAATGGAAATCCATGATCTCTGCCTACCTCTCTGGGTACACGCCCGTAAAGGCGTGAGCGCATATTTATTTATTTATTTTGTACCAAAAAGAATTTTATAATCTATGAAATAAAGCTTGAATGAGTAAATTTATATCACTTGTCAATATTGTCATTTTGTAAGATTCTTAGCTAATTAAAGCATCTAATATATCACCATTAATTTGAAAAATATGATTTCAACAAGACGGCAACGACGGAAGAGTGTTCAAAATAGCGATCCCGGCAAAATCTTAGATCTGGTTATGAGCTTAACTGACGACAAGAGTGCGCAGTTGCAAACTAAAATAAATATATACGTAAACTGATTATTCATTTAATACACCGTACCGTACCATAAACTATATTCGCATTGTCTTATTACGAAAGGTTAGGAAGGGGAGACTTGCCCGGGGAAGTACCACGATCGAACAGCATGCGGTTTTAATATAAGGCCTACATTATTTTTTTGTACAAGGTTTACTTGTTTATATTGGCTTTTCGCACAATTCACATACATGTAAGGTGTACTGGTCGAGATGAAATATGTATTTTTGGTTTGGTTTCATTTGGTTCTAGCTGCGCCAAGAATGCCAGGGAGAGCAAGCACTGCTTGTGGTAGTGAGCAGGGAGCACTCCGATGTTTTCATAGAAGCTGTCGGCTCGTCTATGTTGTTACGCAAGCGTAAGATATCTGTTAGTATCATAGAGCAAATTCTATTCTAGCGTATTATTTTCTTGGAAACGTATTGCCAATGAAACGTCGTCAACATACATATATAGATGTTGTCCACCAGCAGACTCGGTAGATTTTCCAATCCTTTGGTCTTGTTTTTTTTTTCATGTTTTTCCCTGGTGTATTTTAATTTTAATGTGACAAGATAAAGGTTATTAGTAACGTGAAATTGTTATAATGCGGGTGTAATATATAATTTCAGTTATCGGAAAAATTCAAACTTGTTCTTGAATCTGTGGGCGAGCAGTCCGAATACTTGAGTAACATGGAAGAGGATTTTAGAAGTGTCGTCGAACCTGTAAGTCAAAACTTACATTTTATTAAGAAAAAACGAGTTCTGTTTTGGTTGGATGGTTTTGGGGTACAAAGGAAGAATAATTACTATCCACTTCTCACCATACTAAACAGATCGCGTGATAGTGAGCTTATAAAGCCTATTTGTTTTTTTTTTAAATCATTACATGAATTTTGCTTTGACTTAGAAAGCGAAACCCGGTCCCATGGTCTAGGCAATATCTGTGTCCCCACCAAGATAAACCTAGGGATGGTCAGTGGCGCAGGACCGGCTGAAAGTGGCTCGAGGCGGTATTTGGAGACGAGCTGGTCTGCAGGGATTGGGACATTGCCTACCCTCATGTCAGCAGTCGAGGTAGAGCGAGGAAGGAGAGTAGTGTTGGTATTGTGGTGCGCCTCGGCTCGGTGAGGCTCGCCCTCCCCAGAACGGAGCTGCCTCGATGGCTCGCGCAGGCTGGGCCGCGGATGTGTGCGAGAGCGTTCTAATAAAATAAAGTTAAATAAAGTTCTACAATAATAGTAAGTAATACAAAATGAAATGGATGATAAGCGATGGTTAAAGTAAATAAAAAAGTTTCTCAGAAACAATAAAAACCTAATTTAACTTTCGTCGTAAATATTTTCGTAGATAAAATTTTATTTAATTAATCTAGTCGTTGGAAGTGGAAAACCCTAAGAAACGTCTGGTGATGTTCCCCATCCCCGACAACCCGTTCTCGTTGGTCGTGTGCATCGTGTCGCCCAACGTGCAGGAGGACCGGGTCGGCGTCATCATATACGAAGCCTTTCTGTTAGTTTGTTTAATAAAGTAAAGACCTGCAGCCAGTACTTACAGCTAGAAAAAAATTATGTGTAGGTACTTGATAATAACACATAAATAAACATATTTTGCTAGGGGAGTAAACGTTAAGAAAAAACTTTATCAGAGAAATGAATGCAGTGGATAGTAGTGTTTCGACTCAATAATACATGTTTATAATTATCAACCGAATGTATAATGATATATATTGAATTTGTGTGTTCAAAGATTTTTCTGGCCAGTTCTGAAGAAGTCATTAATGCTGGAATACGAGCGCACGGTGAAGTACAAATGTCAGCAACTGCTCCGTGTTGCTCGGCGACTGTTCACTCAGGTTAACGTTCATAATAACTCTTCACTCAGGTTGACGTTCATACATTTTGCTTTAAAATTTAATGACACCTATTAATGTTTAAAAAATACATTAGGTATTTTAATAATGGACGCGATACACAAATTCAGCGATTATACCTACTAATAGTAAAGCAGAAATGAGATACACAGGCAAGAGGCTGGGTTAATGACTGATTAATATTCATACATCTACGTATACATGCTCGTCTGTTACTGTCTTGATCTGCCTGAGAATCTTTCGTTCATTATATTGGTTAGGTTGAGAAGTTACAAACGCTGTTACACATGGCGATGGAGCAGGCCAAGATGCTGATGAGCGCCGAGTCCTGCTCTGTCATGCTCATCGACGTCGACCACATGGACCTCGTCGAGATATACGACCCCACGGAGCTACACTCGGTACCTCTATTCTATATTAGCGACCCACACGACTTGACTCGGTTAGAAAGATAAAGAAATAAAAAAAATGTAGCCTCGCTACTCATTGACAGAAGAGATTTCTATTGGTATTGTCTATTTTTACAACAGGTTTAGTAAATGACATGATTATTTATTATTAAGTGATATCTAAATTAGATAAGAAATTTCCATGATAACTATCAGTTCTATGAAACGGGAACCATAAGGAGATTTAAGGTTGCAGAAAAGACTATGGAGGCTGGGAGTCTCTCTGAGAGTAACGAGATATTTATTCTAAATCTAAAGTGTACCTTGGAGTCTAGGGCACTAACATTGTATGCCTGTATGTCTTCTTTAACCAAGTAGTAAGCAAGCGGAGAAGCAATGAGTTTGTGAGAGTTTACACAATTAGTGGATATTAGATAGTTCCTTAACTCCTTGTTTAATAGACCAATACGGAGTCGGGGAAGAGGCGTTTCAAAATGGACGTCGGCATCGCGGGCATCGTCGTCAACACGGGCAACCTTGTCAACGTTAAAAATCCAGAGACACATCCCAACTTTAATCCACAAATCGATTCATATCCTGGAATCACCTGCAGGTTTGTGTGTCAATCTTATCCAGAGGTTATTAGAACATACCTTCTGTGGCAGCAGGTAGCCCATTACTAACATGTTTCTATCCAAATCATTTCAAGATCACAATTATTTATACAAAGTAGTACAGAAATCTTAAATAT
The DNA here is from genome assembly GCA_029849275.1 of Papilio elwesi. Taxonomy (NCBI): domain Eukaryota; kingdom Metazoa; phylum Arthropoda; class Insecta; order Lepidoptera; family Papilionidae; genus Papilio; species Papilio elwesi. The sequence goes on along the minus strand of CM056693.1, from coordinate 11,245,973 downwards.
TTATTGCGAGGCTGTTCTGTTTCCACACTTTAAAAGATGAGTAATATAATTTAAAAAGGTTTCCAATAGTAGCATCAAGGTATACTGACATTGTCACTATGGTAGTGAAGTGAGTGTGAAGTGAAGATGAAAACGGCTAATTTTAGTTAAATAAAGAGACTAATTGCTATGAAATAAGTATGTAAAATCTAAAGGGTCCAGATGCTGCTAATTTTGTCCTAATTTAACAATGTCTCAGGTCTCTTCTATGCTTCCCTATCCGTGACCAATCCGGTATAATCGGTGTGGGCAGCCTCTACAACAAACTGGGCGACCCGTACTTCGACGCGATGGACGAGGAGATGGCGCTCGCGTTCAGCGTGTACTGCGGCGTCTGCATCGTGCACTCCATGGTCTACCAGAAGATGCAGGAGGCGCACATCAGGAACGCCCTCGCTAATGAACTCGTCATGTATCACATGAAGGTTATTTTCTAACTTTTTTAGTACTTGATAGAGATAGTTTCACTGTCTATTGAGAATCGGACAATCTCTAAAGTAGCTCAGCCTGTGTCTCTATTGAGTGATTCAGTAAAACTTCTACCGAAAAGCGCATTGTCAATCAAGGCCACTCTCAAAATATACCTTGATTCGATTAGAAATAATGTACTGATTTATTTATATTGCATCATATTTACCGTGTGAAAACTAGTAATTTTAGCCACACAGCGGGCGGCGCGGGACAGCGCTGCACCGACGCAGTTTGAATGTATGTCACCACGATGTCTGACGAAACCTTATATCAACAGGCTCATAGCACCTTGCAATTTAAGACAAATTTTATTTATACGTAGGTGGGTGACGCGGAGGTTAGCCGGCTGTTGGAGTGCACGGGCTTCCACAAGCACCCGCATTTCGCTAGCCTGAGCTTCAATGTGCGCGCGCTACCGCCTCGCGAGCTGTCTTGCTACGTCCTCAAGATGTTCTCCGACCTAGGGCTGCAGAAGAAGTAAGAACAAATCCTTCTAAATAAAAAATTGTACCACCAAAAAACAGGGTTAACGTACAAATACAACATGCAAATAAAATACTACACATCTAAAACGAAACGCAGAAATATAGTATCGCGACGGAATATATTCTGTGAGGCGATGGCACATGCCCGGTTGATCTAGTACATTGGGAATATATCGCAACTACAACGCGCCACAAATTAAGAGAAAATAGAAGCAGTCACCGTAACCGAAGTCGGCATAGATGACATTATTACATTGGTACAGCAGCTTATTCTACTGGCTATAGCGTACCGCAGTTTTTTTTATAAGATAAGGAGGCAAATGAGCTGCGGGAACACCCAGGTGATCAACGACACCCGCAACACCAGAGGAACTGCAGATGTGTTGCCAGCCTTTAAGAAAAAGATAGGCTCACTTCTTGAAGGACCATAAGTTGTACTGGTTTGGAAATACCGCCGAATAGTTTTAGAACGTACTCGAGTATGGTCAGGCCATCGTACCGTCATCTAATGCTAATTGAATCCGGGTGAACATACGGGAATTTCACAGTTAACTAATATGCAGGTTCAATTTAAACCAGATGAAGCTAGCGAGGTTCGTCCTACACGTGAAGAAAGGCTACCGCGACGTGCCCTACCACAACTGGATGCACGCGTTCAACGTCGCGCAGTGGGCCTACGCCGCGCTCCTCAACTACAAGCTTGTCTCCTCGGGATACCTTAAGTACATAAGTTTGGTTCAAACCAAGTTGGACATTTTATAAACAAAAACACATTACCTTTGACGCTTACATTCGTAAATTCCAAAATATTTACGAAAAACAACTCACATTAGCTACGTAATTTCACTTCACTTTATCTCATGATTTCCACTAAATTACAACATGACCGATAATAGTACATAGAGTGTAATGGCCGACTTAAATGTTGTTGTTTGTTTACAAAATTTCTATCTCGATGTGGAACAAACTATGCTTAACTAAACTTGACCCAGTTACTTGTAAAGAAACACCTTGTCTTACACCTGTATTCTTGCTTTTTGATCATATTGAAGCGGTATAGGATATCCTTCATGATCCCGACAAAGATGCGTTTATTCATTAGAATTTCATTAGCAACTTGCAGTTTTTGTACATTTCAGACGTAATTTACATTATATTTTGTAAAATTATTGCAGCGATTTGCAAGCACTCATGTACTTGATAGCCAGCCTTGTGCATGACCTAGACCACCGCGGCACCACCAACAGATTCCAAATAATGGGACGTAAGTAACACTTCTCGCCTTTAAAATGTGTAAGCGGATTTGTTACACGATATGGTCTTGCCTACGCAAGTGTAAGCGTGTTTGTTACAGAGACTAGCCTTGCCGCGCTGTACTCAAGCGAAGGCAGCGTGATGGAGCGCCACCACCTGGCGCAGGCAGTGTGCGTCCTCAACACGGAGGGCTGCGACGTGCTCGCAGCGTTGCCCCGCGCAGACTACGATCGTGCCATCTTATTACTTAAAGACTACGTGCTGGCTACTGACTTGGCTAACTTTTTCAAGTTGGTGGTTTGTTTTATTAAAAAAAGTCTCCTGTCATTAAAGATTAGTTTCGTAGACCGAGAATGTAACCGGAATCTCTATTCCTTCTAGCTTATTACGTCCCAATATGAAAGGGTAAAGTTTGTGATGTACACCGGACACTGAACTGAAAAATAATTTAAGCTTATACGTGTTCATTTTATGGAAGTAGGAGACAAACAAGCAAGTGAATCACCTAATGCTAAGCCACCACCACTAATACTTAACATTCTCAAATGTCAGGAGAGCTTCGGATCCGTTGCCGTATGTGTGCAGTAGACGATGGAAGTATTATTATGTTCAATGTCACTTTATAGGAATCTACCGGAGTATCAGTTAATCGCGCTGGATTACCAGAAGGGCAACCGGCTGCACTGCCAGGCGCTGCAGGCACTGCTCATGAACTCGGCTGACCTCAGCGACCAGCTGAAGGATTGGTCTGTTATCAAGAAAACAGCCGTGAGTAGACCAAGAAAATATTCGAATTGTTCTGCCAAAAAAGTACTGTGAAGTTCTTTAGATCTTTTTAGAGAAATGACAGGTTTCAGCTTTGGAGTCCAGTGTTTGATAAACCCAGTCTAGATTGACTGCCATTGGTAGGTTCCTCAGGTATCATCACGCAATCTTGGCTAGCTGCATGGGATGATTACTGGATGTTTTGCTATGATGCGTCGACTGTTGTTCAGACGCCTTCATTGACAACTACCATGCGGGTCCCATATTACAAAGGACTTTAATAAATAATTGTTGGATTTCCATTTATCACGGTCCTGGCACACCTCTCTCGCTTCTTCTACATTCATACATCTACGTATACATGCTCATCGGTTATTGGTGCTCTTTATATCAAGCTTTTTAGTAAGTATTTCTTTAATATGCGCGCAAAACAGTGGTCTTGTAACGTAATTATAATTTTGGAGCAGGCAGCGGTCCTGACGGAGTTCTTCAAGCAGGGCGAGCTGGAGAAGAGCCGCGGCGAGCCGGCGCTGTCCTGCATGGACCGCGACAAGTGTTTCATACCACAACTACAGAAGGAGTTTCTTACAACTACTTGTATGCCACTTTATGGGTTAGTTTTGTATAGTGCTAGAAGACGTAATTGTTTAACCCTTGTAGTATCCATGTTGTGTTAGAAGAGCTCCGCAAGCGTGACAACTTCTGGTAGTCAGAGTCCTGCTCTTCTATCAACACCTCTCTTTCCTACAATGTCTTTGGATATAGGAAGTCCTAGTTTTCCCCCTATTTTAATAAAAAAAATCCAACTGAGCCATGTTAGTCAGAAATTGAATAAACAGCCGAGATGTTTGATCAACTTAGATTTAAACATGATGTAACTATTGGATTGTAACTGACCATCTTTGATAAATATGCCAAAAAGAGTCGTCTTTAAAATAATTCTTCTATAAGTGTATGACTGAACTCAGACTTTGATGATTTATTGTGTGCGTTTGAATGGGTTTAGGGATGGTTTAGATTCACTATTGGACCCGGTAGGCGGCCCTACCATCCTGTTTTTTTTTAAATTCCTTGTTGAGTACGCTAACGTTCAAGCAAGACAATGGTGCGCTTGGTTTCACTAGATAATATAATTGTACATTTAAATTTTCAGTCTACTGGCAAAAATAATACCAAAAGCTGAGGCTTGCACGAAAGTATTGGAAGGTCACCTTAAACAATGGGAGGCCGCGTCGTATGTATTTTCTGAGGTAATAAACACATTTCTTTTATGATCTCTGAAATAAGTTAACGTGTTGGCTGCACAAAAAACTACGAATCTGCCAAATTAATTACAAGATGTATTTATTAAGCAAACCGAACTTGTGTGTTAACGAATACTGTTTTTTTATATAGTACAAGGTGGAAAACGAGCAAGCGGTACACCCGGTGTCAAGTGATCGCTACCCATAGACATCTGCAACTAAATAATGAGTTGCAGATGCGTTGCCCACCTTTAATGGACAGAGGACAAACAGAAAATGGTTATTTCCAATTCCTATACATCCCCTCCACCGTCAAGTTCTCTTCCTTTCCATATAAAGAAAAGGGTGGGAAGGGGCAGAGAACTAGAATTAGGCCTCCGCCACCTCACTCGTCAGACGAAACGCAGAATACTCTACTTCACGCCTGTCTTCTGTGAGGTCGTGGTATTTCACCGGTCGAGCCGGTCCATTCGTGCAACAGATGTTGTTGCGGACTCTACCACTGTTAAAGTTATTGTACCTTCCCCTTAAATTATCAACATGTCTATGGTCAATATAGCAACACGGTTTCCCCTTTATAGTGAGGTAGTAATATAAAACCTTTATGGTGAATGGTTGAGTAAATTTATTTTTAATATCGTCATAACAATCGGTCATTCATTTGTCAGCTAGCCAATAGGATAGACCGGTCGCCAGCAAGTTTCATATAAGTATTTTCGAGTAAGTAGACCACTGGTTTACTTAGTGCGAAGTAAAAATATCGGTTTGCATACTACCAGGTGCCAATATCGGCCGGTCTGTCAGTTCTTCTGAGTCCAGAGCTGGATAACCTGATAGAACAGAGCATTAAGGAAAGAGAGGAAGATCTCGCGGAAAGCGCGAAGAAGACAGAAGCAGTCGAAGAGGACTAATCATAATATAATTCGTTGGAAATTTTAATTTATACAAGTTCTAAAAGAAACTTAATATTTTTTGACCATCATTTAATCTTAGTTAACCGTAGCGTTGTTTTATCTTTTAATTGCACATTATAAAATAGATTTTAGATTTTTTTTCGGATCTTGTCCCTTGTGGTGTGTACCTTGTGTACGTGGGTAAAGCCATTTTTTTAAATTAAATTCGGCAATAAGAGTTTGTTAAATTTTTAAGGAATAAAACTCACAATTGTATCGCATATTTTTCTATTAATAAGGTATAATATGAGAAAATGAATTACCTACTATTAAAATGATTACAAATAGATACATAAATTGGTACACTATCACATCGGATTAATAAATTAGGTCCATGACCACTATACACTAAGGTTCAGGATTCGTTTTCTAAATTCAGTACTCGTCCAATAACATGACACAAGTTGAAAACTATACAGCGGTGTGTCTGTGCAGGTTACAAAAAAGTTTACGTTGTCAATATAATAATACTAGCGACCCGACCCGGCTTCGCCCGGGTACCACTTATTATGTTAATCCGATCGCTACCAAACACAGAAATGTGCCGTTTCGGAGTCTTTAGGTAATAGGGAACATACATACTTCGCTTTTTATATACTATTTTTTTTTCATAAAAAGTATCCTATGTTACTTCTAATACCTCCAAGAATATGTGTACAAAGTTTCATGACGATCGTTTGAGTAGTTTTCGCGTGAAAGCATAACAAACAAACTTACATTCACATTTATAATATTAGTAGAGATAGGAATTGGTCTAAGATACGGCATAAGAAATTTATATCCTTGCGCAACTCCGTTAACCTTAATTGGTTTTTACTTTTTAAGTGTTGGCGCCAGTTCGGCAACCCATTTGTGGTTTATCAATGTACATATTATCTAAAATATAATCCAGGTCCTGATCAAATAACAGATGAGGGAGTAAATTTCTTATGCCGTATCTTATACTACGAACTAACGTGCAGTGCAAAGTGACGCAGTACAATCGGTAATGGTCAGTGACTACGCAGAGCGTAAAGATTAATTGAAAATCAAACTGCGTAACGCCTGCTTACACTCGGCGGCTGACAATACGCCCGTCGCGTTTAATTTGAAGAGCATTAATGTAAAAAAAAATTAAAATAAAAAAAAACAACGAGAACAAAAATCGCAGTTAAATAGGAATGTAATTAAATTGTAAAAGTAACTTAATAAATTAAAAATACATACAAACAAACACTCAAACTGATCAACAGGTTCGCAAAAGGTTAATTTTAAAAATAAATCAATTTAAATCTGTTATAGAATGAGAAAAATCTATTTATTATACATACGTATGGGAAAAACTTTTAATTAATTTAGGTGTTATCATGAGCAAAACAATTACTTCTAGCTAGGTTTTAACCGTAGCCTGGGTCTTTCCCGATAGCAGAAAATCTGGGTGTTTTTATACAGATCAACAAAATACCTATATAAACTTATACCCAATAGACGTGAGTCATAATGAACATTAAAAACGCGTTCAAAATGCCTTAAACTTCTTAAACTCGGCGTATAAGTCATGAGTTATTTAAATAACTCACTGGTCACAAGACATTAAAAATATCAATTTAAAATAGTTACTTCAAAACATACCTATCACAGCGTAAAATAATTCCAAATGCTTTGGCCTTGTCTATTCTTTGTATGTATGAAATAAACTCCAAAACTAATAATAATTTAAAATAACTCGGTACAGTTATTAAAGGAAAATTATATTTAAAATTCCTATAAATTAAATAATATAAATGTATAACGTTTTCACCAATGGTTCAGTTGGAAAGCATGTGGCGGAGATTCGAATGTCTGTTGGAGAGAGTTTATTAGGGCAAGTCAAAAAGTTGCGCCAATAACAGAGAAATTGACGGGCAAGGGGATAAATATGGTGTGCATGTTATGCTAGGGAATGAGGGAGGGGAGGGGGGAAAAGTAATGAGAATGAATGGATAGTTAGTAGGGTAGAGAAAGACTGATGAGAGTATGTATGGATTGTGTGAAACATGACATGTGTAAAGGCGGGAATTCAGATATGACAGCTGGATGGTCATGGAATAGAAGTACAGAGAGGAAGGGATGGATGATTTCTGCATCTTTGAGATTCCATAACTGGCCTTATTGTTGTGTTACCTCTTGGACCATATAAAAATTTAAAACAACCATGAGATTTAGAAGAAACGATTTGAGGGCGACCATGGGCCTGTATTGTGGTAATGTTATAATTCTTAAATGTGCGTGGATTGTCACCGACAGATTGTGAACCTCGTCAGGAGTAATAATAGTAATTCCCCTAGGCATATTGTAAGCTGTCAACAAATTGTGTGAACTGTACGAGCCATTTGCAGTTTGTCGTGTCCTCGACAGTTTATAAAATATCGAAGTCAAATGGTCAAATCGTGTCCGGGTTTTTGCGGGTTACTATAATTTGGTGTCAGTTTAAAATATGCCTAGTGAGATTATAAACTGACGACGTTCACAATCGGTCGGTGACATACTATAATAAAACTTTTTAAAGATACACGATTGTGTCTGCATGTGACACAGTAAGGGCAATGTTAACATAACACAAAGTGTTTACTCAACCAGGCCATTTTCTTTCGGCTGCAGAAGTTCTTCAATAAACTCTTTGACCATTGCTTCTAGTTTCTGTCTCATCTCTTCTTGTTCCCTGTAAGAGAGAGTTTTTTTTAATTACACTTATATGCCTGTGATTCGATAATTGGCCGAGAATGGCATTTCAAGGACGCGTAACGTTTAAGCACATTTTGTTACATGACTGAGACAAAAGATATAAAGTGTAGGAGGAGCAAAAGAGAGCGAAATATGTCAGACAATGTATTTGAATAGCCCTAAACAATGACAGTGTAAATGTAAACAAATCGAATACGTGTCATGCAGATACATAGATAGTTTTTTTTGCTTTTGTAATTTACATTTTGCAGGCGTATTAGTGAGTTGAAAACGTTCGCACAAATCATATTGTCATCTCAGTTTTTTTCAAGCGAAAGAAAGAGATAACAATATGTTTGTGAATGTTTTGGGCAGTGTTAGATGTATGGCGGGCAGGGTACGGACCGCTCGGTGGGCGCGGCGCAGACGAGCTCGGTATAGTACTTGAGCTTGGGCTCGGTGCCGCTGGTGCGCACCGTGACGCTCAGCCCGTTGCCGCAGCGGAACGCGACCATCTCGCCGCTCTTGTAGTCCTGGTCCAGACCGGTGCCGATCACTTCTGCAAGTGGCACACTCTCATTCGTTTCCTATTGTTTATATAGAAGGAGTATGTAATTCTTATTTTTTTCTTATAGATGAAGATGTTAAAGAACCATAGGTATCTGCCACAAGGCATGGGATGCAGATGCGTTGCCTACCTTTGATGGACAGACGAGGGGAGAAATAAAAGATAATTTCCATTCTCATTAGAACAGATGCGAAGTGTATGGGTCTAACTAGAATTAGGTTTCCGGCACCTCACTCATCAGGCAAAACGCAGAATATTTCTACTTCACGCTTGTCATATGGGGCCAGTCGAGCCTGCCAATCGTGCAACAGATATTGTTTCTGCCTCAACCATTGTAAACCAGTGGTAGAGCCTTCAACAACACCCATCTTCTATACAAAAAATAGGTTTTACGTGATTTTTTTTTCATTATTAAAATCACATCATCACGCTCTTAACCCAGAGGTGTAGGCGGAAATAACAGATTCCCAATCGGCATGGTCCAGGCACAACTCTCGCTTCTAAATTCATACAACTATGCGTGATCGTCTCAGTACATTAAAACTGTTGAACTAAACACTATACGCACTTAAATGCGCCTCTCCGTTCGCCGTCTCTGGTATTTTCACGCCTTCAGTGAAATCGTTAATTTCCACAACATCACAGGGCCCCACTTTCTTCGGATACTGGAAGATAAAGATCAATTAAAATTATTACGGTAATTATTTATTTGAAAGGATGAATGAAGAGAGAGTAACAAAACAAATTTATGTAGCGAAAGAGAGTGAGTGAGGCGGCGTTGGTAGGGGACGCCCTAGAACTTATATCGATCAGATTAGTGGTTTACTAAAAAAAGATAATGTACGAATGTGAGATGAGAGAGGTGTGCCAGGATCGTGCTAAAGGAAATCCATGATCTCTGCCTACCCCTCTAGGTTACGGGCGTGAGCGTATATTTATTTTATTTATTCATATCGTGTAGGGGAAATGATATGTAAGCACTGACCACACCGGAGCCGTGATAGTTTCTTATCCGTCTAAATATCTTCTGTATGGTGGCCGGGTCGTGGCAGATGAAGTAGCCGTTGTGGGACACGTGGTAACCAAACTCGCGGTACAGCGCCTGCAGCTGGCCGCCCAGTGACGAGCCTTGTGAGTACAGGTGGGACGCTAGTGATGCCACCTGTATACCAAGATAATTAATTTATATACTTTGTGTTTAGTTTTCATTGGGCTGAAGCTTATAAAATACTAGGGATCCGCCCCGGCTTCGCCCGGGTAGTTCTAATTATGTTCATCCGAGCGCTACCAAAATTCACTGGAACACCCGCTGGGGCAATCTGAAATTTCTTGAAAATTCCATAATCGAAATCGGTCTAACGATATCTAGTCTAAAGGGAACATACATACAGACGTCGCCTTTTATGTATACAGGGTTATTGTTAATTCGACGTATTCATGTTAGGAGGTGATAGGGGTGACTATTTAAGATAATTTTAGGATCACATGCTCTATATAAGCTTTGTTTCAAAAATGTACTACAAAAAAGTACCAATTTAATCTTATTTTTGATTTAAAAAAACGTTTAAATACTGGTTAATTGTCAACAATTACCGGTCCATATTCAAACAGCAACCGGCCTAAATTTTAGGTTAAAAGAAACTGAAAAATAAATGATTACAAAGAAGCAGGCGGAAATTCCTAATAGAACTAAACTTTAGATCATTCTTTAAAATTTCCACAAAATTTATTAAAAACAATACCCCAATGTAAATAAAACAAAATTAAGAACCAGTAACAATTTAGTAGTAACGAAGCATACCCGCCTCAATTGTAAACACAATATATTTACTTAATAGATAAACATGTAACCTGCACGGCGGCGGAGACGCCGTCTTTATCCGGTACGCGCGCCCCGCACATGTACCCGATGGCCTCCTCGAACGCGAACAACGTCTTCTTGTCCTGCTGCGACAGCACTAGCGTGGTGTTGCCTGCGCACAGTAATTACAATATAAGTACTGTTATCACATGTACAGCTCGTAGTAAATGGTTTTCTAAGCCGTGATTATATGTTCAGGTATCAATTTCCCTTCAGTTTATAATATAGTTAGTTCACAAATGATCGGTGGCATATGTATATCACTATATTAGCACTACAGCCTTCATCATTTTGACTGATACCTCTATTTTTGCTTAGTGCATGCAGTTCAAATCAAAACCCAAGTTCATAACATCTTGAATGGTAAAATTGGTGTCCATGTTCTGTATTATTTCAAAAGAAAAATAACCTAGACTAGTACATATACATCCATTATTAAATCACTAATCATTTTAATAAACTCTTAGTCTGTAAAAACAAATAAATCTTTACTTGGTGTAATTTGAAGCTAGGGGGAGTGGGGAGTTAGGCTCTTAAATCTGTAATTCAAAGAGTGCAAATCGTTGGCTTCCGACATTTTCGTGGCGTGACACCTACATTCGGTCGCTGCAACGGTCGTCAGAAATTCGCGATTTCCTTTAGAATGTCACTTGTTCTCTTTTTGGTTTTAACTAATTTTGTCGTTAATTAATGTCCATACCGTGTCCATCCTTAGCATATTATAGGACAAGAGACGTTTAGATAGAACAGTTACGTACATTTTAAAATACTTACCACTAAAACTGTTCTTAGTTCTTGCTTAGATAATATTTTCACACACTTGGACGTTGTATAAAATACCTTAAAGCGTGAGTTGATGTGAATACTAGTCTCAACAACTTGTAATTATATACTAGCGACATCTAGGCTATAGTTTGTAAATATGACACTGCACTGAATGACCAACGTGTTTGTACTTTACTAACTATGAATAACTTACCCATCCATTTAAATCCGGTGAGCGTTTGGACAAAGTAACCCTTGCCCTTGACGATGGCCTTCAGCATCTTGGAGCTGACGAAGCTCGCCAGCAGGTAGACGTCACTGTCGGCGCTGGTCTTGTTGTGCTGCTGGAGTAACCACCAGCCCAGGAGTGCGCCCATCTCGTTTCCACTGAACACCTTCCATGATTTCTTACTGGAAAGGAACAAAGTGTGTAGTTGTATCTATAATGACAAACTAAAAAGTTCACTTAGCGTTTTTCTTATAACTGTCCGTGGCAACCGTATTTTAAGCGACCGCCACCCAAAGGCATCCGTAACAATGTTATTTTCTGGAGATCCTCTCCAGTCAAATTATCTTCTCTTTCCCACCCTTTCTTTAAACAAATGGGGACAAGGAGTAGAATTAGCTAATTATTTTCCTTCAGCTTACCTTTCGTCATACTCAGCCACTGCTAATCTATCAGCGTCCGGGTCGTTGACCAGCACTAGTTTGATCCCGTTATCTTCTGCCAACTTCTTACTTAGCTCAAGGCACTCCTTCTCCTCCGGGTTTGGGAACAATACTGTTGGGAAATCTGGGTTTGGATTTTGTTGTTCCAGTACACTAAGAGGTTCCTGAGTAAAATATGTACACAAAATTAATAATAATCAAAACATCTTCGACATCTTTAAATAGATTGCATTAGACAGAGATATCAAGTATTCCTCCGAATGACCTAAGAATGACCTTGGTGCTACCCTGGTGTTAAGTGAACTGCCTCTACCCATAAACCTTCAGCAATCGTAGCAAGTGCAAGCGAAGGGAGGTTAGGTAGATTAAGAAGGGATGGGAATTAGTTAGTATAGGGGCTTTACATTCCCATCTGTGAGTTTCAAAACTATTAAAGCGCACTTTCAATCCCGCTGCCTCGAAAGCCTTGACCACGTATTCATAGCCAACGCCGTGCATGGCGCTGTACACGCTGCGCACACCAGCCTTCTTGTTTACTTCGCGCACATCCTCGTGTAAGCTGTCACGTATGTACTCGTTGTACTTGTCGCATACTTCCACTGTACAGTCCTTCACCAGCTCATGGCTTCTGATTTCATCAATGTTCCAATGATCATCTGGTATACTATAACATACATTTTAAATAAAGTACAGATTGAATTTGTTTGAATGACAACATTACAAAATGAGTTTGCTTGAGTTCCATTTACAACACTAAAAGTTGGTCCTTCGAGCCGGACGTTTTTATTATTTACTAAAGAATTAGATTAAACTAAATTGTTGATTATTAATTCACTTTTATATAAGATAAAAGGTTAATAATTTTATAATTTAATAGTTTTCGTTCGATATTTTGTTTAATTACTATTAATGTGTTTTACTGTCTTAATCCATTCATTCAAATTCTAGATTTAAAATGTAGTATTGACAAAAACATACTCCAAGCAGTGCCAAATCTCGTCCAATATATTTTCATCGTGAGGTCCGATGACTTGGGACCCATTTCCCCAGTAGACCTTATAACCATTGTCTTCTTTAGGGTTGTGGGATGCTGTCACCATAACGCCAGCGCCGGCTCCATACATTATGGTTGCGAACGACACGAAGGGAGTGGGGCAAACCTTTGAGAAGAGGTGGACTGGTATTGAAGCCGATACGAAGACTTTAGTCGTTAATTCCGCAAACCTGTAGAGGACAGAATATAGAAATGGTTCCTGTTGTGCTTTGTCACAAACTGTAAGAAATATTTTGAAGTTCCCGGATTTTAATAGAATTAATTTTACATCGAGATGAGTGGTGGTCAAACTAAAAATTTGTTTTTAGATTTTTTTTATGTAACAAGGTGGCAAACGAGCTAGCGGATCACCTGATGTTAAGTGAGCGCTACCCATAGACATCTGCAACAAGCAACTGTGTTGCAGATGCGTTACCTACCTATAATGGGCAGAGGAGAGCGTAGAGAGGAAAAAGGATAATTCCTCTTCCCCGTTAACCCCCTCCCCGTCCAATCCACTTCCCATTCTATCTTTATAAGGTAAGGGTGGGAAGGGGAAGAGGACTCAAATTAGGCCTCCGGCACCTCACTCATCAAACGAAAAGCAGAGTACTTCTACTTCACGACTGTTTTCTGTGAGGTCGTGGTATTTCACCGGTCGAGCCGGACAATTCGTGCAACAGATGTTGTCGTTGCGGGCTCTACCATTGTTAAACCTGAACTAGAATAGGGCCAGTCTTCATGCCTGACAAAGTCGTTTCCATGGGCGGTCGACAGTTGAGTGCTTCCTGCCCTATGAGTCCTGATGGAATACCCAATGTCTGTTTTCGAACGTTGTTCGTGAAAAAGATTTTACTATGTTGGTACAGACGGTATTTGGCCAGTATTCGCCAATTTAAAAAAAAAGGGTTTTGACAGAACTTATAACCCGACTACGATGTAAGATACATATAAAGGCGGTATTTAATTTGCCATAAATATCGCGTTTTTATTTAATGTCTCACTATCTTCATTTTCTGATCAATTGTATATAGAACTGAACGAATATAAGACGTTATCAAAATACTATCGAGTTATCGTTCCGAATGACCCCCGCAACACAATTTATCACGCGTATACATTTATAACACTGATAAAGTTTCCACGCAAATATCATTCATTGTTGATTGTTATTTAGCTGTAGTATAGAAATAGAAAACATATTACTTCTATAATAGCAACATACGAACATATATTGTATCTAAAGGGATGTTTGGTATAATTTTAGTCTTTTAGGCCTATCGTTCCTTTAACAGGACTACAAAATTCACTTAATTCCACAGGGGTTCCGCAGTAACAGTTAACAGTGGTAGAGCCCGCAATAACAACATCTGTTGCACGAATGGGCCGGCTCGACCGGTGAAATACCACGACCTCACAGAAGACAGGCGTGAAGTAGAGTATTCTGCGTTTCGTCTGATGAGTGACGTGCCGGAGGCCAAATTTTAGTCCTCTTCCCCCTCCTACCCTTTTCTAATAAGGAAATGATGGGAAGAGGAAGAGGATTTGACGGATGAGGAGGGGATGGACAGGGAATGGAATTATCCTTTTTTCTGTTTGTCCCCTCCTGCAACTCATTAGCTTGTTGCGGATGCTTATGGGTAGCGGTACTTATTTCCAGGAAAGATTCTGCTCTGCAGAATTTTGTTTGTCTTTGGTATTTTCAAACCGTCAAGCCTTAGGATAATTCATTTGACATCAGGTAAGCTGCAACTCGTTTGCAGAGGAGAGGTCACCTGGTCATTTTCATTTAGAAGTTTTTATTACATCGTATTTTTTTGTTTTATCCTATCGTGTCTATGTTCAAAACTAAGCACGATTAGATGCGACAAAGAATAAAACTGTCATCTATGCTAATCAATACTAATATAACAAAACTGACAGGTTTGTTTAAGCGCGCTAATCTAAGGAAATACCGATCGGATTCGAAAAAATCTTTTAGCATTTGATAGCCCAATACTTGAGGAAGGTTATAAGGCTATATCGGCCCTTAGGAGCAAGCAAAAAGATCGCTAATTGAGAAGGATGTAATAGCGCGAGTACTTTAGAAATACAACAAAATTAAACGAAATAAAGCATATATTCATACCTCTTACTGTTGTGTCTCCCATCGTAGCCGACAACAATGCCGTTTTGAATCTGGCTTTGGTGGCAAACTTTACGCAGATACGATAGAAGTCCCTGCAATCATGCAATACCTTGTTGTTACATAAGGTATGCTTCCAATATTAAAGTTGAAATGAATAAAAAGAGAGAGGCAATAAAAAACTATGGGCAACAGTTTGAATTGATTGATTGATCCTAGATTCCGGTAACTGGACGTCACGCTATGCTTATCTACTTGAAGTGACTTATATTAAATAAATCAATGTAATACTACTCGTGCACAATAACGTAAAAGTTATGTCCGATGATGTCAATGCAGTCTTATTACAATGGACAAGGGCGAGACGTGAGTGTACACAGCATTTCCCCTTGATTCACATATTATGAACGTGTTATTTGTTTTTAATTAGTATATCAAAGAGAATGTGACTTAAAGTAATACGTAATAATCGATAGTGATAGGATGAGGAGCAGTGGTGGCTCAGCGGTTTACGCCACGACTTACGTACTGTAGGTCGCGGGTTCGAACCCAGGCAGGCGTTTTAATAAATAAATAATAATTTTGAATTATATAGTTAGCTCACCTGAGCAGTTTGCAGCACGACTACGTCGTTCATGCACTTGTATCCGGCGGCCATGCGCGCGCGCAGGCCCGCCGTGCCGAACTTCTGTCGCTGCAACATGCACCCTTCCAACTTCTCCCATCTCGAGTTAGCAATGTCATCGAGCACCTCTTGCCGTGTTGTAGGATTCTGTGGAGTTCACAGTATCATAAGGCATGGATCTGGTGCAATCACTTGCATGAATGACACCTTTTCTTACGATACTCAAGAATATATATTTCTCACCGTCAGATTGTAAACACTGTCAGTTTATAATCACACCAGCCATATAAGCAACCAACAGCAAATTGTGAAACGAACGAATCATTGAAAATTCGAGTGTCATTTCAAACAAAACAATCAAGTTTTTTTCTTTGATAAAAATCTTTTTAGATAATTTTGTCATGGACAAACTGACTAACCTAATCCCTAGTTATATTTTATTCCAATTTAAACTTTAACATAATAACCCAAGCAAAATATCTTTGATATTGACAATTTATAAATTGTTGAGAAATGTCAAATTGTCAATGATTCATTCAATTCAACATTTGCCGTCAGTTAATAATATAGCAGGTGAGATTATAAATTGACGAAGTTCACAGTCTGAGGGTGACATATTCACAAGATTTATTGTAACATATTAAACACCTGTATAATTTAGGAATTACTGACAGCCGTCTTTGCAGAGTGTGTATGGAGGAAGAGGAAACGGCGTCACACGTCATTCTACACTGTCCTGCAGTGTCCCAGTACAGGGTTAAGTATCTTGGTTCGCTGGGATCGCTCCCGGAGATCATCGGCAACATTAAGGGGTTGCTGGGATTCTTCGGGGAGTTGGGCTGGCTGGAGTGATCCATGTCCCGCCCAAACGCGAAATACGCGCTAGTCGTGGAGTTGCGGTAAAGTAGCCCCCTACTACTGCTACTACTACATTGTAACATATTATTATTATCTCTAAGAGAGTGTAGATTTTGTAGAGCAGAAACACGATAGAATGAAAATGATATATAGTGTGATAAAGTTTTAATATGATATCCAATCATTGGAAATATTTACTCAACTATTTAGTGCATTAGTTCTAACTGTAAAATATGGTAATATAATATATGTGAAGTGTAAATGTATTAACACATATTTGTGTATTTACTGTTGACTATCAAATCAATGATAGAAAAATGTTCCATTCGTCATTCACAAGTCGACACAATCGTAATTGACAACAAAGTTACAACATTTTATTTCTTATTATCATCCTGATATAATATCCTTGACCTTGTGATTGTGACGCTTCAACATATGTCCATCTGATTTTGCAATTATTAACATACTTTACATCATTGACATAGAGGTCACACAGTGATAATGAGCGGCAGTGACAGATTTTAATTTAAGCACTTTTTATACATTCCAATATTAGAGATGAATTTATTATTATTATTAATATTAGAGGTTATTACTTATAT
The DNA here is from genome assembly GCA_029849275.1 of Papilio elwesi. NCBI lineage: Eukaryota > Metazoa > Arthropoda > Insecta > Lepidoptera > Papilionidae > Papilio > Papilio elwesi. The sequence goes on along the minus strand of CM056693.1, from coordinate 11,228,971 downwards.
TGAATAAACATGTTGAGGCTAACCTAGATTCACTTTGATTAAAAAAAATAAGTCATTACTATAATCCTGTAAATTTATATCTTTTTACAATTTCATCAATTTGTGGGATCGGATTCATAAAATATCAAGTATGGTTTTCAGTTACTCATTAATTAATTTATTTCTTCTATTTCACAACTCTGTACTTTAATAAACTAAAATAATCTTATGTCTTTCGTCTTACGCCCATTCTTCGGCTATCTGTCGTCTTACCTCCTTTCTTTTGTCATTCTGTCCTATCCGCCTCGCTCTGTTATTCAACGTTCGATTCCTGCGCATAAACTAGTATTCCCACATTCGGCCATCCTGCTCACATGACTGTCCTCAGTCATCACACATCGCATGATAACATTAATATAATTGGAAATAAACACGCACTTAAATTAAAACAAATTGAAAACAAATCCTTCTTTAAAAAAGACATTTGAAAATATCCTAAATTAAAGAATATTACATACACATTACAAAAATAACCAAACAACTATTTAATAGTAATATTTGGGCTTACAGTTATAGAACATGAACATAACATGTGAGATAATACATACATTGAGATATCACAAGCAGGTTGCTGAGATAAATCTAGGGCCAACAACTGTTAAATTGTAGAAACTTAATTAGGTTGAATGTTTAGGCCATGGTCAAATAACAGATGAGGTTATTAATTCTAGAGGGAGATGAATAGGAGGAATGACCTGTTTCCTGTCTAACCCCTCTGTCCATTAAAGGTTGCTAACACTCCTTGTTAGCTTGTTTGGATGCCATGGGTTGCAGTCACATCAGGTGAACCAACCGCTTGCTTACTTGCCACCTTTTTTACATAACAAAAATAAGAATTGAGAATTTATATGGTTTAAATGATAAGGTTTATAAAGTCTAAAAAGAAAACATAACATTAATTTCTTAATTTGTTTCAAATTTGAATTGTTGTGCAAGTTATTTTATTATGAGAATCACTTAAATCATTCATTTGCTTGATTTACTGATATATATTGACAAAATTTGTACAGGAATTAAGACAAGTGTAATAGTTTCGTTTTAAAGTGCATTAATTGAATTTTGGCTGTTGCAAATTGCACAAAGTTAGTAATTATAATGATTAAATATCTAATAATAAAATATGAAATATCTAAGGTTAATTATATAAGTTTCAGAGTAAGCCAGGTATAAGAAGGGGCCATTGTTCATTAAACCAAGAAACATTAATAAAAAAGTTGGCTCTATATCTTAAATGGAGTGCAATCACCTAATATTGGATTGATCCATGTTTAAAATAGCAGGAATTCATTGAGTTTATAGGTTGGGGTACCAAATGTAGTGGCAACGATTGCGGAAGGCTCTCATTCGGCAGAAAACTAAAAAGCTTATGGATGGAAATATCCTTTTATTCCCTACTACTTCATTAGACAAATTAAAGCATAATTTGCTGTAAAATTATATGTTTAAAAAAAGATACTTATACAATTTATAACTCGAAGATGCCGGTGTATAACCAGTATTTATTGGATAATGACGGATGTGTCTAGAACAGCCTGTATTATGTTAAATTATTTCTAATTTAAGTTTCAATAAGTAAACTTTTAAGAAAAATGTCCAAACCTTGTCATGTTTTAACCAGCTCTCAACTGCGGCATCTAATTTCGCGTTTCCACTGTTACAGATAGTCATTTTGAATAAGCCCGGTAAATATTTTCTATAATCCTTAACTAAAAAAACACGACATTAAATATAGGAACTATATGTTATACAAGTGAATCTTCTGTTAGTCAGAATTCAAACTTTTCCACGATACCGATTGTTCACAGAATCAGAATGAATTAAGTTGAAAACGAGATCAATTCTGTAGAAGGTTGCACTAGAAGGAACATGAAACTAATTTGTTAGTTTTTGTTCAATTTGTCAGTGTCACTTGACAACTGGTCACAGGGCTAAATTCACACCATTATAATGTTTGTGTTACCGCACAGCGAGTGATGATCCGCCCGATTCCACCCGAGCCCGCAATTCTTTTAAGAATAATGTTCCCTTACTGATTTTTCAGTTACAACTTTCATTAGCCAGAGCCTATGTAAATTGTGTATAATAAGAACATGTTTAACACATATTTTGTTTGTATTTAAATTTGGTAATTCTGTTTAAAATGAAATAAATTAGTATTCCTAATTCGGCCCTGGTTAAATCGCATTCGTAGTTTTCGTAGGTGACGTCACAATAAGGTGCTTGACAATTGACAATATTATGTAGACGACACAGAAGATTGATATTAGATATAAATTAAATAATTGTTGTTTGTTTCGATAATTCAACTTTGTTCATTCGAAATTTACACGTTGTATGCTAATAACTACTAAGTTAATACTAATTAAATAAGCTAGAAAAATCGTACGATATAAAATAACACGACGCCTTTTGGAAGGAAATAATGCTTCTCTAAGTACAGGTACGTCTTGACATCACGTTAGATGTAGGCGCTACGATGGTTTACTGTATTACTCGTATGGGATGACGAAAGCGAGGTATGTCGCATGATTTTTTTGACTTTCTATCAGTGAATATGTAGATAATGACTGTGTTAATTTCATGAAACAAAAGTTTCTGGAATATAGAATTAATTTACTTAGTCTTCTCAAATTTTTAACAGCAATAACGATGCTGCTTAACGTATAGCATTTAAAATTGGTCGTTAGGTACTTAATAAAATCTATTATACTTTAAAGCAAGGAAATACGTATGTAAATATTATAACGTAAGGATTTTTTTTAGCAATGAATTTTCTCAGAGTACCTGCAATATTTTTATAGCAAAAATACTCTGATGGTAGTTACCTTGTATGATACTACCTAGATACTATGTACTAACTTTTGTAATTTCATTGCGTTATTTTTCCCAATTTCTGGATGATTTTTATTTCAAAATGTAGTCAAAAACTTAACAAATTTTCAGCCACAATAAGAATACTAATATAAGTGTAAGAGACGGAATTGTTACCACGATTAGACTCTTTGAGCTCCCGATATTTCGGCACAGTTGCATGCGCCAGTCAGCCCGTGAACATGGCGCACTTATATTAGTAAAACTGTTTTTAAATATTTACTTTAAAATTAACTTTTAGCAGTAGTTAAAAAAATATTTTCTGAATAAAATAGCCACTAATTATTGGAAAATTGATACACGATACATGGTTAAACTCGGGTAAAAAGTTAGTATGTAGTTCTGTGAAACAAAATGGCAAATAATGTCTTATTTTGTCCTATAAGTTCATGTTAAGGAGCTGTTTAAAGCACAATTTTTTTTGCAGTTCGCCGAGTTCTAAGATTGGATCGACTTGGTTTTGTTTTTGAGATATCGATGGGCGTCGATTTGGACCGTAGTTTTTACGTTAACTGTTTTGGATAGAAGTGTAAGAGGACTGGAATATTTACTTGAAAAATATTGAAGCTTTTTATCCTATCTACCATAGTAAACATCACAGCAACTGTGCTTTATTTGTTTATGAATAACTCTTAAATATTCCGTAGCAACTGACCCCACTTTCGCAGTTGTATTAGCGGTTGCCTCACCTGGGTGACGTCACCGGTCAGTTGATTAGGAAACTGATTTTTCAATCAGCGTCCAATCATACAATTGTAATTGCTCGAACGGAACCGACCACTCCACGCCCCCGCGTCCGGCCCGCGGCCCACGTCGATTTTCATTTGTGGCCATATCGCCGCAACAACTCTGCGGAAACCTAAACATGTTGGGTAACACGTATGTACTGACTGACATTCTCTAACCAAAAATGTTAGATACAAATGGGTGACCGGTCAAATAAAAGACTACATCTATTGCAGGTAATGGCAGACTCGACGGGTGAGATATCACGACCTCACAAAATACAGGACCGAGGTGCGGGCCTAATTCTAAACCTCATCCGCTTCCTACCATGTAATACGGAAATAAAGGAAGAGAGAAGGAGATTTGACTGGTTGCGGATGGATAGCAGAAGGAAATATCCTCTTTTATGTTTATCTGTTTGTATTTTTGTCTTTTATGTTGGCATTTATAAGAGGACCTCTGTCCTTTAAAGAAAGGCAACACTTCTGTCTCTTATTTACTCTTTGTAGATATCTAAGAGCGGCGGTCACTTTATATCGGTTTCTTAACCGCTTGCTCTTTGCCACATTCTTTTTTGTGTCTATATTTTATAATGACTTCTCGTCAAATGGACTGGACAAGAGCGGCAAGAGGTCGATCTTTGTGCCGAGAAGGCCTACGTCTAGCAGTGGACCTTAGGAGGCTAATACAGAAAAGGGTATAAGGCATAAAGACAAGAATCTTATATAACCTCTGCCGTCCATCAACATCCGCAACAATTGTAATAGTTGTCATGCACGTTTATTATAATATACCAGGGTAGTAATAAGACAGTAGCCAGGGTTCATCTTTCGATGGGTTATCTCACTCAACGCATGTTCTACGACATCAGTCAGTCAATCGAGTCTCTATTGTATTTTTTAATCTTTAAATAGCCCCGGTGTTTACTATTTATATGAGATCGTAAACACATAACACATAGGTCATGGCCAATAGTTTTCTATTTGTGACGTTGTTATTTTGTACCGTCTGATTGAGCTGATCAATTACAGTCATTAATGAAGTCGGTTCGCTGCGAACGTAGCGTGCGCTGTGCTCTCACGCTGCAGGCTGCGATTGAAGGGCACGGGTGACCCTCGCTCGATAGAGTTCTGGAAGGTATTCTGTATGGTAACTTGGTAAAGTTGACTAATATAATTTTATAAGTATTGCGATCTTAAGATCTAAATACTGGCTTTGTTTTGTTATAATAAACAATACAATATTTTAATTTGACAATAAAAAAAAACGGCTAAAACAAATCGTCAAGAATTTATTGCAATTTCAATATTTTTAAACATCTTCAAATCAAAGTACAAGTCGCATTTCTTTGCTGTTGCAACCGTTCAGGCGTATCCCTTATTTTTCAAAACATGAAAATTTTGTTAAAAAATAAAGCAGCCATTAACATGAATGGTTCTGATTTAGGTTTTATGAGTGTATTAGGTTTTATAACATGTTCAATATTCTTAAAGTTCAAAGTAATATTATGCAAAATATTTCAATGTATGCTATTTTTTATCCGATTGACCCTGGAGCGTAATATTTTTAACACGTTTACATGGATATACGTACATATGTATTTCAAATCCATAACCTGTAGCCTAAGCGGGCATACCAATTTTTTTATGGAAAATGGTGGCAAACGAGCAAACTATTAACCTAATGTTAAGTAACCGTACCTGTGATATCATACCCATAGGTATCCACAACAAGCGAATGAGCTGCAGATGAGTTGCCTTTACTGGAGAGAGGAGGGGAGAGACTAGTAAACGAATATTTCCTTCTATTCATCACCTTCCCCGTCCAATCCCCTTCCCCTTCCCATTCTATCCTATGTAGTAAACGATGGGAAGGTGAAGAGGACTGACACCGGGCCTCCGGCACCTCACTCATCAGACGAAACGGAGAAATATAAAATGCTCCTACTTGACGCCTGTCTTCTCTGAGGTGAAATTTAACCGGTCGAGCCGACCCATTCGTGCGACAGATATTGTTGTTGCAGGCTCTACCACTATTAAATGTGTTTCTAATTTAATTCTACATGCAGAGTGAGGTCTCATGTACGTATTCTTCTACGGACTTCCGAATTCCTCTGGTTTTGCAGCCGATAATGAGTGGCGGTGATCATTTAACTTTAGGCGACCCTTTGCACTACCACCTTCTGTAATAAGAAATAATGTCGTGAACTGTTACAAAGTAAACATAGTTGTACTATTTCTTTACTTCATTACCCCTTCAGCTACAGCTACAGCTGACATCGCAGCACGCATTTTTGTTACACTATATATAGTTTTTTTTTAATAAGCTATAGATTGCTATTAACATTGATCTTGAAACTTCGTGATCGTTCCTATCAGCGGGTGTATAAATAAACCGAAACTTGGCCGATGGACGGTACATCAGTCAGGGCGGGATTATTTGCTCCGGGCGGGCGGCAGTGCTCTGTTTGGGCAGTCTGTAACAAGGCGGCGAGCGGAAACTGTGTTTTGAGTAAATTTTCGTGACGACACTAAGAGAAAACATTTCAACGATAATGGGCATTGTTGATATCAATACTTTATTATCCGTGGAGTTTGAGGTGTTCGGACAAGTACAAGGTTTGTTATGTTATAATGTGTGCTATTTGATTTGATACTGATATTTTCATACAGTCTAACTTATTTGGTATTGTGCTTATGTTTTTCGGGCTGTGCCCCGCGGTGTCACCCGCCGCGTAATTTAATTTATGCGAGAATTGTTCAGCCTAAGCTGAACCCTATTTAATATAATTAATCACATTCATCTAAGGTCTTATATTAGATTACAAATATTTTTCTGCACAAACTTTCATCCCCTACTTTAGACCTTTAGGGGATAAATTTAGGGAAATACTTTTTTAGAGCTCGCCTACGTAATAACAGAAATCACTGTGCAAAATGTCAAGTATCTAGGCGCAGTAGTTTGGGTTGGGCGTTGATATATCAGTCAGTTTCTTTCTTTGAAAAAACTTTGATATTTCTCGAAATTGAGTTTTGAGAGTATTGAGATATAATAATCTATGATAAATTTAACTCTTTAACGAAGTCGCGAGGAATTTGATGTTGCTTTGAGTTGTCTATTGATTTAACGAGGTTTATATACCTATACTATACGAAAAATAAGGTAGAATTAGCTAAACAATTATGACTGAAATAATTTTAAGTAGTCAATTTCAGCTCGCAAATTCCTTGACAAGTAAATAGAGGCAGCAAAGACTACCCGTTACTTCCAAAGGGATCATAAAATCTTTAACAGGGACTTGGCTGGAGCTTCCTCGTCTAAGTCATTGGATAGGTTGTGGGTTGCCTGACTGGAAGTTCATTGCAGGTCTTTATCCAAAAGCCGCCAGGAGGATCGCTCCATATGGAAACCCATTTTCTACCCCTCTTACAGATTACGGGCATGAGCGCATAATTATTTACATAATTAAACTCTTATATACAAAGCTTTACTCCTCACAGCGCTTTTGTTTTCATTTGCCAGGTTGTTGTTGTACTTCAGTTTTACTTGAACTTATGTAGATTAGTTAAGTAAATAATGAATACAAACAAACTCGCCAAAACTTGCTTCCAATTGCGTAATAGTGCAATACAATGTTTATCGTTTATTTCTGTTTGAATGCAAGTGAAACCATTTCTATGACAGATGTTATGGACGATGGCCAACTGTCAATATTCTAGACTAAAATTAGACTTAACAATTAGATTTCTAGACATGGAACTAAAATGTTGAACGTATTTGATAAATGTATGCATAAATTTCTAAAATTTTATTGCGACACTAGTTGCCATATTGTAAGTTCTATGTTTTATTATCAAACTGCTTGCGAATGGGGGGAATGGATAATTTATTAAATCAAGTTATTTCGAGATAATCTTTAAAAGCAGTGGTGGCTCAGCGGTATAGGCCCCGACTTCGTTCTGTAGGTTGCGGGTTCGAACTCAAGCAGGCGCTTTACATTGTGTAATTTATTTCATCACCACTGCTCCAAAAACGGTGAAGGAAAACATCATGAACCGGCATGTTCTTAGAACCACCAAATTCGAAGAAATGTGACATCTACCAACGCGCACTGGGCCAGCGTGGTGGATTACGGCTCATTCCCTCTCTCGGAGAGGAGGCCTGTGTCCCTGCAGGAACATTCTAGAAAAGGCTCATTTATTTTTATTATTATGTTTATAATCTCTAAACATCGACTTCGTAACACTGAGTTTCGACATCGTAAATTCTAATTTTGATTATCAACTCAATTTAGAATTAATTGATTCATGAATGATCAAATTGGTCAATAATCAGTTAAATTTGTCAAAATGAAGAACGTAAAGCTCTTTTTTTATGTGAAAAGGTGGCAAACGAGCAAGCGGATCACCTGATGTAAAGTGAGCGCTACCCATAGACAGAGGAGGGCACAGACAGGAAAAAGAATATTTCCTTTTCCCAGTTAATTCCCTCCCCATCCAATCCCCTTCCCTTTCCCATCCTATCACCCTTATGAGGAACGGGTGGGAAGAGGACTGAAATTAGGCCCCCGGTACTTCACTCATCAGACGAAACGCAGAGTACTTCTACTTCATGCTTGTTTTCTGTGAAGTCGACTAGTCGTGAAGTAGACTCTACCACTGTTCTCAGGATGATTAAAAATTTTCGGCATGAACTTTGTATGAACTCACGATAAGGTCTTTTTACGAATACAAATGAAGCAGCTCTCAACATTACTCGATCACTCTGCGCATAGGTATTTTCATCTCGATCGAAACAAGGTCTGACTTGACGTCAAAACTCTCAACTGTGCTATTCATATACTAAAGATTGTTTCTTCTGCCTCAGAACAGATCGCCCTATTTTCGCTTATATTTCGTATATATATTATAGCATTAACAAAACGCATAGGTGTTTAGAATGTCTAGCCGCGTTTAAGACAAAAAAGTAACCTTGATATCACCAAAAGGCTAACAATTTATTTGCCTCTAGAGATTTTTCTTAATAACGATATAAGAAATTACAGTCTACATTTGGCAGGCTTTCCCACAAATATTATGTTTTACGTTAAAAAAAAGCGAATGCATGGTCTTTGAGACAAAAGCCAATTGCTCTTTGATAATACCACCCATTGCTTTAAATGGAGATCTGATTAAATTCGTGAAACAATTTAAATATCTGGGTAACTTGCTAACCTCTAACCTCAGGGACGATTGTTGGCAGCCAGCTACAGAGTATATTGTACATCTTTTAACACGTGCAGTCTGTGGGCTAATTACACGCAAAGGCAGTATAGTGCCCTGAGTGTATCGTAAAACGATACTTTCAGGGTGCTGATGGGGCTGCCTCAATTCTGCAGTGCATCGGGCATATTTGCGGAGGCTGGTAACGACGGTTTCTATGCAATAATCAGAAATTGCGCGTCCTTACTCTGCATGGTAGGGGCCAGCTCCAACAGCATCCTGGCCAGGATACGAGATTAGATGGACCTTTTCTCTATTACTATGAAGAGGTCCACAAAATTTAATTCATTGTTTGTTTGATGAATAAAATGAATTTAAATTAAATTAAAGTCGATTTTTAGCATTGTACCGATTTTTTTTTTCGTTTTTTAATTGGTTTTCCATTTGACGTAATCGCCAGGATGTTTTTTCACCAAATACTGCAAGGACCTGGCGCTGCAACTCGGCATCACAGGCTGGGTGAAGAATACCAAGATGGGGACCATTGTGGGGAAGTTACAGGGAAGGAAAGCGGAATTGGAACATATGTAAGTGTTCATGTCGTAGCCGTAATATTAAGATCGCCTGTCCACGTGTAACAAGGTATTTCGGTTCGTAGCATTATCATTTGTACTTAATATTAATAACTGGTTATTAAACTTATATAAAAAAAATAATGATATGTTCCAGGATCGATTGGTTAAGCAACACGGGTTCCCCTGGCTGTAAGATAGATAGATGTGAGCTGAGGAATTGGATTTACTTGACAAGATTTGATTACAATGACTTTAGCATACGCTTTTAATAGCTTAGCAATAAATATTTAATTAATTTATGTGTTCTTTGGTTTTTTTATTATCTGTAGTATTATTCTTTGTATTATAATTATTATTTTTTTAACTCAGTAATTTTAGTAGATTTTAAATTGGTATGTAATTTAGATTAAAAAAACTTTCAACTTTGTTATATCGTTTTTTTTTTTGGAAAATAATGACATTGCAAAACACCCTTTTGCTTTCTTTTGCCAGCTTTGGCCAACAAGCTAGGGGGAACGAGAGGGCGGCACATGTTATATGTTTCTCAGAAACTTTATCCAGATCAATAAGGATAAGATAAAATGTGGCGTGACATTGAACGATAGGATCAAAAATAGCATTACAAGTGGATGTTGTGACTAGAATTGGGTTCGACTTGTTGAAAAGATGAATGGAGAGAGAATACCGAAACAAATTTATGTAATATATTATATGTGTACGAAAGTGAGTGTTGGTAGTGGACGCCCTAGGAGAACTTTTATCGATCAGATTAGTGCCTTATTAAAACACTTTCGACAAGTGTTCACCTTCAGTTCACCTTCCTATCCTTTACCGATAAGAAAAGGGTGGGAAGGGGAAGAGGACTTGACAGTAGAAGGGATGAATAGGAAAGGGAAATAATCATTTTCTGCTTATCCCGTCTTCTGTTCAATAAAGGTAGGCAACGCATCTGAAACTCATTCGCTTGTTGCAGATGTCTATGGGTAGTGATCATTCGATATCGGGTGAACCGGTTGCTTGTTTGCCACCTTCTAATATAAAAAAAGAAGAGAGAGAAGTGTGCCAGGATCGCGCCAAATGGAAATCCATGATCTTTGCCAACTCCTCTGGGTTAGGGTCATGAATTTATTTATTTATAAAATTCCTCCGCGTTCTAGCAATGTTTCTGAAATGTTTGCTTCACCTTTTAGATATTTTGAAATATCAATAGAGAACAAAGGAACACAAATTGACACGAATCCGTTATCACGTCGGCGTGTTATCGCCGTATCGGGAAGCGTGCCAATGCACTCAAACATTGATCGAACAGATAATATTACCGCATTTCTTAATCAGATTCAAATGATTAAAGGCACGAAAAGAAATGCTGTGTAGATTGTTCATTTTTATGGTTTTGGGAACTGATGAAAATATTATGCGAACAAAAACATTTAATGTAAAGTTGATTACAAGTTCTGCCATTATTCGCTATTACCATTAAAAAGATACAACTTGTTCGATAGAATTTTCATCCATACACTTGTCCCAAAAGAAATTATCATTTCAATAATCCCAACGGACCTTTTTATTAAGATGGACGCACCCAATGGAAATCTATAATCTCTGCCTACCACTCTGGGTTAGAAGCGCGAGCGTATATTTAACATTAAATAAGAGTGGAAAGTACGAAATTCTGAATAGTTAAAATTTGTTGCGACCGGAAGTCACTTGTCAAGAAGTTGACTTCTTCTCAAGAAGGTACATTCTTGACAAGAAATCAAACATCTTTACAGTTCAAAATATGCGTGCATTCAAATGCATATTTTAACACATTACATAATAATAATGTTAATTATTTATATTTAATGCATTAAAATATATATTCAACATGCTCTTCCTGCCCTTCTCCCACCCATCTGGGGTCGGCAACGTATGCTGTTTGTCTTTCATAACAGCCGTCATATCTGAATTCACAGCCTTCTTACACATCTTCGGTCTTCTTCAACAATTGTAACCATCCACGTTTATTCTCGTTACTTTCTTCGCCATACGTCCATCATCCCTCCACTTAACATACCATTCTAATCTCTTGTTCCTCAATTTCTCTATTGCTGGTGCAACTTTCAGACTTCCTCTTAGTACACTCATTCCTAATTTTATACATAAAAATACCTATTGAATAACAAATTACTTGAAACCTGTCAGTCAATACGAAAATACATAAGATCAGGCAGATGGCTTAAGTGTAGATTGTATCTCATATAGATTGATATCTGTAGATAGCGTCTGTGCTATCAAGATTTAAATATATATATACATCATCATTGGGATTTGCGTAGGCAAGCTATATGCTAAATAATATCACAGTGTGTGTTTATAAAATAAAACAAAGGAGTTTTGCCTGGAGACTTTCCCGAGGAGGTTGGGCACCAGGCAGGCGGCCAGCCGTAAAATCTATAGCCAAAGCATATACAGCTTATACAAAATGGACAAGGGCAGGAGATGATGATATGTTGCTAAAAATATATATAAAATAATTATGAAATATTATATCAGTGAAAAGTCTTTTACCATATAGTATATACTGTGCGTTTCAAATATGAATGTGCGCGCCAAGGACCTGGACTTGTCAAAGATTACTTTTAAAGTACAGATAGCGAAAAAAATAATTTATTTATATTAATATGCGTTTTTTAATACACCTACATCAATTTTTAAAAAATTTATTATCACAGTACTTGTTTTTATTTTAAATATTGATCAGTGGAATATTTTAATGACCTAAATATTTTTATACGAGAAAGCAGCAGTGAGGCTGATGACCGCGACGAAGATGATGACGTGAAAAGATTAAAAACAAATATTACTTTAATATTGTAATGTGTCTGTTTTATTGACTATATTTTCTCCGATTTGACAGGTGTCACAATATGGCGCGCATCCTTGAACATTATTATTATAAGCACACATAAACTCGTAATAAAATCCCTTTGGCTCTACTATTTTTATCAGACTGGTTTTGATGCCATTAAAAAAATCGGGCATTTTTCATTTCTTTTTCTTTGTTTTAAATTGAGTGAATATCATTATGAAAAATTTATTGCAAAAACATATTTTATAATATAAACATGTGTGAATAATGTTACAGCAACATTCACAAATGTCAAATGGTGTAAGAAAAGGATAATGTAATTAAAATAAAAGAAAAAAGAGGACAGCTAGTGTTTGCCTCTTTGTGTTTTATTCATATAACATCTGTAATTTCATTAGAAATGTTTGTAGTTTTGCTTTATTAGCAAATCATAGCCATAGACCTGTATTGATTTCAATATTACTTATTGAACTGGAAAATTAAGCGATTCTGCCCTTAACTATTTAAATACTTTTTGGACATGAAAGTCTGGTACGAGGTAGATGAAATATTGAGGACTTATTCTCCAAACATGGGCACAGTTTTTGAAGTGATTACTAAAAAAATATACTGGGTAAGAAAAGCGCGTGAAAGTGGGAGCAACTAATTTAATTATGAGAAAGTTCAGAACTAAGCCTTTTTATCTAGTTTTTAATGAAATTGAACCTAAGAATTGTGATTTCAAGTCCCGTTACTTGTTTTTAGTTTACATTTAGCTAGCCTGTATTTATTATCGTTACATCAGAAAATCGATTAACTGATTTATTTAGTAGTGACGTCAATTCCTTATTTAACAAAATAAATCGATATTTATCAACATTGCATGATCTTTAATCCCCTTTATATCACGATAAAATCTATAACGATGACAGTTTAAATCACAGATTATTATCTTTAGATGTAAAATTTTATTAGCGGGCTGGCTACTTCCAGAATGTTTTATACCTGCATACAAATTGCTGGTTTTCGACTGATTGACAATTATTGTCTGAAGGAGGTAACTCCTTAAACTAGTAGCCAGTAGCCAACTGTTTATTAGTCGGCTTCCGGCGGCGGCGGCGGAGGTGGGAGGGCACAGAAGGCGGTTTCTTTATTATTATTACCGGATTGGCAGGCCACTGAGCTCTTAGGTCGCTTCGGCGGCCGCTTCATGGAATGACTGGACTCAAGGGCCCCCGAATGGGGACCTCGGCTTGACCTGTCACTCATTACGTGTGGGCCGCACCTCTCTTTCTCTCGTTCGACTCTCAAACTCGACGCTGTGCACGAACCACGGTGACCCGGTGAACCTGCACAAGAATCTGTTTCGGATCACCTGAAGTTGGTGTATTTGTTTTTGGGAAATGTGCGCGAATACCAGACTACCATAAGTCATGACGTACGACAGCTTTATAAGGCTTTTTCCTTGTTCCGGGGGGACGTTTTACTTTTGACGCGAATTAATAACGCTGTCCATAAGTGATAAGGGCCGCGCTTTTTGTAGAATTTATTTCGATTCTCCATTTCTGGAATCATGCACCGAGGGTGGTGGCTGCGATTTGGAGGCGTTGAAATGTAGCGTAAGGCTGAAGGCGTGACGTGAAAATGCAGGTGTCATCAGCAAAGAAGGCTAGCTCTACACCGCGACCGCGCGGTATATCATTGGTATAGAGTATGAAAGGGACTGGGCCTAACATCGACCCTTGAGGTACCCCGGCTCGGAAGGGGTGAGTTTGAGAGCGCTCGTATTGTGCATACGGGACGATCGGGCACTCCGTACTTATCTAGCTTGTATATAAGCCCGTTGTGCCAGACTTTATCGAACGCCTTCGCCACGTAGAGGGTGAGTGTGTTAGAGCCGCGTTAGCGTTCGGTAAGTGGAGCTCTGCTTGAACCATCGGAGGTCAGCGGAGCGGTTGTGGTGGACTTCTCAATTGGGGTTCGAGTACGTCTATTCGTCGAACGATAGACATCTAAAACGTAGGAGCTTTTGGTCCATTGGGGACCGAGCGCTTTACTCCAATGGGATTTACAACGACACTTAAATTGCGCTCTTCGCCAAGCGTGAATGTATGTATGAAAGTAAACTCTCCATTGCGAACACGGGTTACGTATATAAAGGCATCGGCAGTCTCTAACTGCATCTTAATGCCTTGTGTAGTTACTTGCTTGAGCTGCGAGGCAGGAGTACGCTTGTGAAGGGCTACCAGGGTTGCCATAGGGCGGGAATAGAGGCCGGCTCCAACTACCGCTTGAAGCTCTGCTTTATGTTCCTTTGTTGGCATTATTAGGCAATAGTACTTCTTACGCTTCTTTTTATTCGTCATACCGCCGATCGTCAATAGGCGGCATTTATCTCGCCTCTGGATTTTCAGGGACAGGGGAGAGTCTAACTCCTTTTCTGAGTCGCTGGAGTAAGAGGAAGACGTGGCGCTTGAAGCTTGGGCTGAATTCGAGGCCTCTGAGGGGGGCCCGGTTGGCGCGACAGATAGATACGTTCGTCAACTTCTCCCGGATAAGCCCTATGAGGACGATCGTTTCCGCCATTATCGCTAGCTAGCTTACCTTAATCTTACTAACAGGCGGTCCCAGTGGGATGCCGGGGTGTGTAACCCTAGTTCCCTTACTGCTGGGCTTAAGCAGGGAGGATGTCTGCCTAGGTACTAACTATAACTACCCGTGGGCTCTAAATGGCCAATACATGGACCAACGTTGACTAGGGTACTATCCAAGGGAAAGAGGCGTCGCTAATTTGTTGTTGCGTGCAGTGAAAACTACACTTCGCAACGTCTTGCACACGCTGTTCCCAGAAACGGGAACAATAACAACCTTATTACAACGTTGACAAAAAACCAAGAAAATCGATTTCGAGCATTCTCAAGAAGTTAAATGTACAAATAAACCTTTCATCCACAAACCTCAGTGCATATGCTCCTCGTAAGCATGACACAGATACCTATGCGTAGCGATTGCATAATTTCAGGTACGCATTGGACATTTTGTGTGTGTAAATGAATGACGGTTGAACTTGGGTAGATAATTAAAACGTTGTTACCGATTATTACCAGTTTTATTACATACTTTGCGTTCATAACTCGACGTACGTACATTATTTACATAGACTTAAAAACTTACTATAACACAAAATGTGGAATGATGATTTTGACTTAGATCTCGTCACCTACTCAAACGTACTTATATTTATATCGACTATTCGCTTATATTTAACTCTTACATGAACATAATCGGCTTATCTCATTATTACGTACAATTGATGAAAATGTAAAACACATATAGACACGAGCTAAAGAAAATCTAGGCATAATACAAAAAAAAATGCTTCAGAATGAAAGACTAAAAGAATAATAGTACGGCGGCTAGCGGCTTGCTGCGGTTGCAAGCACGGACCGCATTGGCATGCATAGTAATCGCACAATTCCAATATCAACCGCAGTGGAGCTGTAGCGCTGCAAGCATCCGCTTGGTTGACTGCTATGCGACTAGCCGCGTATTACATATGTATAAGGTTTATTCTGTTAATCAATATATATGTTTAAAGGCAGAAAAAAACGTAATTTCTGAAGCTCTTGTAATAGAGATTCGAACTTAGTCAAGAATGCAAAATCAATTAGGTTGTATTATGATGTAACGAACTGTTTTTGTACTTATTTAACCACGCGAAGAATAAAGGAAGTAAACGATCAAATTGCTTTTAAACTGTTGCGTTCTGAAATTAAAATATGGATTTTTAAATCAAATTCGGCTTCTAGCAAATCACATTACGACTTTTACATATCAAATTCGGCGTTTTGCAAATTAATTTCGGACACATCTACGACAATGTTTAAAGATAAGCCGAATTTAAAGTTATAAACCTAAATATTATTATATTCTTTGCAATATTATTTATATGCAACAAATAAGTGTGGTTATTAATATGCCCGAATTTAATTTATATGTACACAGATGACCTTACAAAATAAGTTAATCTCTTTAAATACTATTTTAGATTTTAGACCACATTTTAATTATTCCTTGCTCATTATCAAAAGATAGAGGAAGTTTTTTAACATCTTTTAAATTATATTCGCTACTAATTTTATTATTTTAATTTTCTTTGTGTGTTAGAAGAGGAACATTAACATGTTTTAGTTTATTATTCTCGTTTAAGAGGATTAAATTGTCATAAGAGCAACATTCCACCAATACTGATTAAATTAATAATACTAAATATTGTTTTAAGTAACAATTAATAATGTTACAAACTTAAACAATATCAAGATGATGGTGATGAGAAGATGGCACAACCCGAAGTGGCTATGGCCAGTTGCACAAATATTTATAATCCGTATAAAGGCCGTATTGTTGATATAAGTAAAATACTTATATATGGCACCGTTGAAACTGATTCAATATTAAGTTTAAGATCCTCAGATTATTATTAAAAATATAAATCTCATTTGAAGAATGTATTCTGAGAAACCTTTAGATACAGTCTCGGAAATATAAAACAAAGATTGCAATTTGATTCATGTACCATTAACAGCTACGTTAAGTTTGTATTTAACAAAGTAAATCTAACTAATACTCATTAATATAATACAACACGTCGTTAAGCATTACGAACAAAATACAGAAGCAGACAAATTTTGTGCTATAAACATCACTCATCAATTTAATAAATACAAAAAAAACAATACCAGTCATTTCACGAACAGTCTAGTACTGATTGCCACTGGATATAGACCAAATATAACTAAGTAACAACAATTTGCACTGCAACACAGTCTAAAGTTGAACTATCTAGACTTTTTCCTCCGGTATTTGTAACGGTAAGCTTGCTTCTTCTGTTTTTCTCGCTGCCGACAACGCGGCAGCGGCGAGCACTCGACTATGTCTCTTTTTAGTTCTCTCCTTGTGGAAGAAGAGCCGAAGGTAATGGCAAGGGAAGACCACGCACTCTCCGGCTGGCTCCTCGGCGTCAATATAGACGCCTCTTACGAGGATCGAGTTGGAACAGTTCAGGAGAATGAGCAGGGTGAAGCTGATGATGTGAATAGACCAGTTGCTAAATTTTGGTCGATCTGCAACAAAGTTCAGATGGTTACAAGACATCAAAATGATCTAATTTTCTTTTTCTATAAACAATTATCACATTTACCTGGGAAATAGTACACATCAAGCAAGCCCCACACTCCCCGCCAGACGTTGACGGTGGCGACGAAGGACATGAGGTGGTAGACGTCAACTAGCAGCAGTCGCGGCGCGCCGTGCAGCCGCGCAGCCGCCCACCGCATCGGCACCTGCAGGGCAAACGTGACCAGCACCACCATGTAACCGCCCACCTGGAATAGAAGTGAACAACATTAATGATAAATATACAAATGGATAAGCAATATGACTGTACAGACGAGGGATTGTTTCTCCTTATTGCATTGTCAGCAAGCGCCTGCTTAGGGAATCTAAACTGTATGTACAGCACCGTTCCAATTTTTGCAAACGGTAAAGGATATTCTTCCATATTATGTACCGTGTGTAAGCGTTTTTTTGTTTTTTTTTAAACGTAATAAAGAAAACCAGGGGTTGACAACAATTGGTATATTTTTTAGTATTATTTCTTGGTTTATATATAGGTATGTATGGTATTTATCAATGAAACATTTACGTAGAGCGTGTGTAGTTGACATAACGGCGTAAAACTAATTGTTCATCTTTTTACAACATACGAAGAAGCTGAGTTTAAACATGCGACAACGTTATCATTTTAACCGACTTCAAAAAGGAGGAGATTATCTGACTGTTTTTTTTTGTAATTCTATTAAAAAAATCTTTCATTTAAACTATACGGAACCTTGATGACAAGTTCGAAAGTTCCAAAAAAAATTGTAGTTCCCACCCTGTTGGTAATCAATACAAACAATGGAATGAATTTGTCTGAATAAAAGTATCGCAAACATTGCAGACTGTAGCCTCGAAAATATTGATGGAACTTAAATTTAGTACAACATATGATTTGAACAACAAATTGTATAATTGTTAAGAAAAGTATGGGTTTTCAATGGTTTAAGTTGAGATATGTTTTCTTAAGTTTTGCTAAATAAAAAATAATATATTTCTATAGGTCTACATAAGAATGCATATTATTTCGGACATACGGTTTTGATGATGCAATAAATATATAGTGTGGCGATAGCGCGTGTGCCCATAATCGATAAAATAATACGCGTAGTTGTACAAGCAAATTTTTTGGATCCGTAATCATTTACTATGGAAAGAAAAAAAATTATTTAAGCTTTTCTATATCGTTTAATTTGTTTACAAGTTTAATTTAAATATAAATTGGTTATTAAATAGCATCAAATTAAAAAAGATTGCTTTATCCGAAAAGAAAACTGTTAACGAATTTAATGTGTGATAAGAGTTATTTTTGTGTGACACGAGTTTTTTGTCGCAGAAGTAAATTAAATAAGTCGAATGTAAGTCGCTAATGTGTAGGAAAATATTTGTACTCTTCGTTCTTATCATAACCGTATTAAGTCTATTTAATTCGGTCACCCGAATGATTCAAAGTGGAAGCCTAATAAAACAAATACTACTATTTATCAGCATGTTTTCAATATCCTTGGAGCTTCTTTAAGACAGTTCAGTTCAGTTCTTTCTAGAAGGACAGAGATAGAAATTGCTATCTACCAGTCACCAAACTCAGTAGTGGGTATGGTATGTTCAGTTGCTGTTAACACTGCGACAACTGAAATACAAATGTTATTGACATTTAAATTAAATTACAAAACATACTTTAATCAATCGTGTTTTAAGTTGTTTATATTTTTAGCTTAAAAATTATTTTGTAATGTATTTATTAGTTTTAAATTACAAACGCGTAGGTCTTAGGCCCCGGATTATCCATTTGGCGGTATATAACACCTTGCCTTATTGCAATATTTTCAAAATAAGAAATAAATTGGCGTTAATCATAGATAAATGAATCACATCCTTGTTTAGACTGTGGTACACACGTGTGTCTATGGATATAAGTTTATAAGTGATTATAAATAATTACTAATCGTCATTAAGTGATAAATCGTCTATAATATCCTAATGTAGTGAACTTTATTGATCTGATAAATCTAATTGCAGGCATTAGATAATATTCTATGTGAGAATTTATTATTTAGTCATCGGTCCAATAGCCCAATTGGCTATCAATGAATATCCGTTACAAATAGAATATTAAAGTTGCGTAGCAAACCTTTATTTCTTACATAAAGGTTAGGTTAGGACGAGGGGAAAATAGCTGGAGAAGATGGTGGCAAATGAGTAAGCAGATCAATTAATTTTAAGTGAGTGCTACCCATAGACATCCGCAACAAGCACATGTGTTGCAGATGCGTTGCCTACCTTAATGAACAAAGGAGGGCATAGGCGGGACGTCAATCCCCTTCCCTTTCCTTATGAGGAAAGGGTGAAAAGAAAATTAGGCCTCCGGCACCTCAATCATCAGACGAAACGCTGAGTACATCTACTTCACGCCTGTCTTCTGTGAGGTCGCGGTATTTCACCGGTCGATTCGGCCTATTCGTGCAACAGATGTTGCGGGCTCTACTACTGTTAAATATACACAAATATATTTTTTCTGAGGTCGTGGAACTCTCCTGAGCCAGTCAGTCAGTCAGGTCAGGCCAGTCGAAACAAAGAGAAAATAGTTATTGTTGAATCGGATATTTATCGAATGTCTATATGTGACAATACATATCGAATGCCAATACCAAAAGATAATGAAAAAGAACTGATTACTTTATCTGAAGCACTTTGATCCACGATCAATGTTTCATTTTAAAAGTAATAAATCTAAAATGATTCCGCGTATCTCTTGAATTTTATTGCTGGAGATAAAGAATCGGCTTAGCTGCTGTATTTTTAGAACTATTTGTGTCATAACCTATAAAAATATTACTTTTATTTAAATGTAACATAGAAACAGAGCGGAATAGGAATGTTGGAGGAATGAAAAAGAATAAAATAAATGTGGGAATGTTTTAGGAGTAATTTCGAGTTAGCCAAAGCAAATATGTTAAATTCGTTATTATTTTATTCTGTGCGTACGTTCAAATTATAAGCAACATGCATTGATATCTTCATCATCTGAGGCTCTACAGCACAGGGCGGGCCTGGACCTGGTCAAGTAAACGTTTCCATGTAAGTCTACTTTGGGCTTTATGTCGCCGTCTTGACGCCGATATTTTTTAGGATCTCGCCCGATGTCGTCCAGCCATCTTATTTTCGGGCTACCCCGTGTTCTACGACCATCTGGCTGACTTTCCAACAAGTGCTTTGGAACCCTGTGATCTCCCATTCTCGCGACATGTCCAGCCCATCGTAGCCGCTCAATATTTTATGGCTTATATATATATATATATATATATATATATAAATATAAATATATATATATATATATATATATAATAGGCACCCTATGCAATTTTCTCTACATCTGACAATGTGTGCACATTTCCCGCGCCTTGACATTAATTTCTTTTGATGATTTTCCTAGCACGTGGCTATATAGTTTTCATTTATTTGTGTTTTATATACGACACGTTGTGAGGTTTTCGATTATAAGGGGAATTTCTCCACAAAATTTTACCACATGAGAATCATTTGTTAGCTTGAATAAATTCTTGCTTTTTACAAAATTTTCACTTCACTTCACACATTTTAAATAACTCGTACGAAAGATAACAATGTATTAAGACTTCATACTAATGTTCTAAAATTATCAAACATTACTACCTTGTATTGAATAATCCACCAAATATTATCCACTTTACTTTCAATTGCGGAATAGATAACAGCATTCAAATCACGATTCATTGGTTATCTGTATAATTATGATTAGATTGTCAAAATAAAAATGACATCAACTTACACAAAATTAGACAATTACCTTACTGTTCAACAACCTTATCGAGCCAGCTGAAGCCAGTAAATATTACCCGCTTTTCACCAAATTTATTAGTTTCCTGTTGCAAGTAAACCTTTATCCATACACCAGTGAATTAAATTTATCTTTTTTTTGACGTTTCTCATGTTTGAATACAGATAAAAAGAAAAACTGTACGATGTTCAAATTGACTCTAAACTGAATGTCACGTGATCACTCGTATAGCTTATTCGTGCTTCAAAATATACATTCACCTTTCCAAATATGTCGGACTAAATAGATTTATTATTATTTTGTTATTCGGTACCTCATATCTTTCATAATCTTTTAAGTAACGCGTTCAAAAATAGAGTTACATTTTAAGGTAAAAAAAACAAACATAACACGAATGAAGATAATCTGATAGCAACAAATCCACTCGGCTCAAGTATACTTACGAATTTCAACTTAAAATACTTTCGCTTTAAAATAATAATCATAGATAATTTAAGCCATTCGTCAAACAGAAGTTCATTATTATATTACACAGGGATCTTTCAACTGAGTATATAATCTTACTAGCGGTTGTTAGAAGTAGCGGCCCGAGCCGTGGCTCCCTCTTTCGAGGGGGCCTGCTAAGGCTTAGGCACGGCGCCTTCCCGTCCTGCCGCCTCGAGTCCGGTGTAGCCATAGATGTCTCAGTGACAAGTCACAAAAAAAGGTTCTAAAAAAATCTACATAACATACCATTTGAATAAATGTAATTATTTTCTATTGGTAGTGTTACTAGCTACTACTAGATAGAAATCTTAACATCAATTTCGGCGATTACGATATCCCTTACAATACTTTGTTAGTATTAGGATATTGTTATAAAAGAAAGCATTGTGTAATATTTAACTTTACCATATCCAGTATTTGCTGATTCTAGTTGATAGTGAGTATATTAATAATAAATAATAATAATTTTATATTAATTAATAATAATTTACACTCACGCGTAAATGTAAAAACAAGACATGATCAAAATAAGATCCTAATTGGGTCTTTATTTTTCGCCATCTATTGGCTTGGATTTGCATTAAAACGTCATGCTTAGTTATATCCGAAAAGGAATTGTAAAAAGTCATAATTTACATTGCGCAAGAAATCACGTCACGGTAGACATTAATATAAATAAATAGATAAACCGGCGCCTTCCATAAACACTTTGTAAATACATAACTTCCTTATCGAATTATTTAACAAGTGACTGCGAATGGATGATAATCCTTTAATGATTGGCTTTGTTTTTACAACCTTAGTGACGCTGGATTTGTTTGTAAACATATTTAATAATAGAGCTTGTGTACCGAGGCATGGAAACGTCCGATAGCTGTGCTTGTTCAAGTTCGTGTTTAGAAAAGATCCTGTCGGGTGCACAAAGCACGGAAAAGGGTGTGAAGTTTATTGTTAACTGGTTGTTAGAGGTGTTAGTGTTAGTATCTTTAGTTGAAATGTAACAAGGATAATTTGTTTCTATGTATATACTATGACGTGTGTTGTATTTTATCTTCTGCCTATGTGCCTACCTCTTTTTTTACTGGCGTGGTCAACTGGTAGAGAATTGTACACGTTTATAAGTTTTAAATAAATAATATTGGTTGCGACTTCATATTTCCTGGAATCCTATTATACTTATATATGTAGATATGACTTTTTGTTCGTATTCTTTGCGCTGCCGGTAAAACTTTGACTTTTACTAACGTACTAGTGTTTGTAAAAAAAAAACTTGGTAAAGCAAAATTGGTACGTAAATAAGAGTTAAAAATAGCACTGTCATTATTCAATTCACTCTACGCTGACCGTTCTCAGGAACCAGTACTAATGAGGTAAACATCAAGTCGGTCGTGTAATCGGAGACGGCAATGGCAGGACATTCCTGCCGTTTCCGCAACCCACGTCACCCACATTGATCTTGACCGTGAACGAGGTCTTGAGAAGGAATGATAACGATAACTTTATCATCAGATATATTTTATATCTTACACTTGTGTGCGTACAGTAATGGGATAGGCAGAGATTACGGACTGTCATTTGGCACGGTTCTTACACATTTCGATTCTTGTACGTACACGGTACGTCAATTTTAGGTGTTCTTAATCAGACATCTTAGTACCATTTTAATCAACTCTATAAGAGAAAGAAAATAACTATCGATAAAATATTTTATACTAGTGACCCGCCCCGACTTCGCCGGTCGCTACCAAACACAGGAACACACGCTGAAATCGGTCGAGCCGTTTGGGAGTCTATTGGAGTTCCATGGGGAACATACATACTTCGCTTTTTATACACTATTTATTTTTCATAAAAAATATCCTATGTTACTTCTGAAACCTCTAAGAATATGTGTACAAAGTTTCATGATGATCGGTTGAGTAGTTTTTGCGCGAAAGCGTAACAAACAAAGTTACATTCACATTTATAATATTAGTAGGGTAGGGATAGGCTTAGAGTTGTTGTAATCGAGTGATTGACTCTTCTATATATTGTGTCAATTAAAAAAAATGAACTTCGCGTTTCCTTTTTGATATAATCTTTAATAAAAAAAAACTAAAAGACCCGATTGACTATAAGTCAACTTTCATCACATCGCACTAGCCTACGACACTCCGGGGAAGATGCTATGAATCTCACGTCACTCTTCAAAATCTATCTAAGCATTTTCTATGCATATACTTCAATGTTGGCCTGTCAAAACAAATAGTGTCACTCTAGCAAGGTCCTTGAAATGCGACGTGTTTGTAACAGGAAAGTAGGACACCTCGTACCCAGATAAAATATTGATTAAACAGGAATTACTTGTTACTTAAGGGCAAGAACAAATTTTAACCTATGTTAAAACAACTGCAAAAACAATATAAAACATTAATTTCTCGTTGAAATTGATTTGGGTTTGAAATTAGTCGATAAGAACCATAGAAAAGGATTCCGTCATAGACAATATGAGGCATTAATTAATAGTTTGTTAGTTCATATATCGACCTTAAAATTGAAACACGTTTATAAACAAGTGATATCAACGGCGCAGAACATGTGCCTGGGAGAGGAACGAGGGGCGAGCGAGACAAAAGAGGAAGCGCCAATTGCCTCCATAAGTGGTCACTGACTCAGTGGCGATGTACGTATGACCCACATGCGGAAAAACAAGGTTTTTTGTTAACGAATTTATATTGTTTAGTATAGAAGAAGGCAGCAAAGGAGCTAGTGGTTCACCTGATATCAAGGTACAACCGCTAACTATACGCATCTTCAAGAAGCCAATGTGTTGCAGATGCGTTGCCTTCCTAAGATAGAGGGGATTTACAGCAATAAGGATTATTTTCCTATCAATCGTCTCGTTATCTCTTCACCCCCATCATTTTCCTTTTAGAACAGGATAGGAAGAGGAAGCGGCTTAGACTTTAGAACCCCAATCATCAGGCGAAACGCAAGAGCATACTTCTCCGTCCGCCTGTCTTCTGTGACGCAGTTTAACAAGTCGAGTCAGCGCATCTGACGCAACATCTATAATCTATCAGTTATTTTCCTACTAAATCTCTGCTTACATATATCAAGCAACGTACACATTAATAAGCCTAACGTTAACGTTAGCACGACATTAATTTTTCCTTGGTCGCTTGTCTATTGACTTAATTTTGAGTCTCACTTTTGTAAGTATTTGCTCGGGTGTGACGGGATGTTTACTGATCGTATTTTATCTTTAAAACGGTAAATGAAAGAGTTATAACGTTCACAAGAAACATTTTATTGCGGCAGTAAATTTTGTAGTTACTTATACCTGACTGTCTTTTGTTAGGGCAATATGGATGTAATTTACGACTGTCTAATTGTTCATCTGGCTGTTATTGTAATTCGTACATTGATAACTGTCAAATAATAATAATATCCTAGGACATATTCACACACGGCCACCTGATCCCAAACTAAGCAGAGATTGTGCTGTGGCAACTAGCTAATTGATATACTACATATACTACATTTTCTTTTGTAAATACATACTTAAATAGATAATTACACCCAGACTCAGGACAAACACACATGTTCATGCACATAAATGTCTGTCCTGGGTGGGAATCGAACCCGCGACGTGCGTGAAAATGTGGTTAAAGAACTTTATTTTTTAAAATTCACTTCAAAAATCAAGTATCTTACAAACCAGGCCAACCAGCCCGTCAAATGGTTAACGGTACGGACTGCGGATCAAGAGGTCATGTGTTCGAACCCGCCATTCGACTATTGTCGTGAACCATTTCCCAACACAAGCGAAAGCAGAGTTGGAATGGAATGATAATCTGCTAAGATTTACTCTGTACTAAATAATTACTTATTCAATAAAATTCTTATTCAATAAATTATGGATCGGATGGAATTTGAACCATTGAGCGACCTGCTAACTAATATTCATAAATGTACTTACCAATGACGTCCAAAACGACCGGACTTGGTCATCCGGGTAGAGGAAGATGTCAAGTAGCGCCCAAGATCCTCGCCACACAAAGACCACGAGCGAGCCCACCACCGTCACCGAGAAGATGCAATCCAGGACATACAGCGCCATCTCACGGCTGGTCTGGAAATCACACCGGCTGTTAATTATCATCTACCAACATAACAGTAAGGAGTGCTCTCGAATGTCGCAACGGTTTTGTAAGCCATAGTGAATTTAAAAGTAATATGCATAGATTTATATAGCTCCAGATATTGCGATCCATTAAAATTGAATTTTAATCTATCGTCTATTATATCTCGCTCTTTTTTTAGGGTTAATATAATGTAATGTAGTTGAAGACACTGGTAACATGTTGTGTTGAATTATTGTTAAAATTTTACATTTATTTGTGTATAAGATATTCAGGATACCTCGTAAAATTAATGATTTACTTGTGAACTGTTATGTCCGTACACTTAGCAATTTTGAGGTATAGTTTTTACATGATTTATTAAGATTAGGATCTTGTAATAACAAACACGGAGATTTTGTATTCTTGTGGCTGGAAACTAATGACTGAGCTGAATTAAGAAGTCGCCAGTTAGCGACTTAAGGTGGCTTCGCTTTTGGGTTTCGGATGCTCCATCGTGTAACAGCCGTAGCCGTAGGAAGTGCCATCAACTAACAAGACAATTAATTTTTTGCTTCTCCGTTTCAACGGATTTTAGTGACGGAGGCATAATTCCAATCTACTTCCCGGTCTCATCCAATTCCTCTTTTCTTTTTCTTATTTTTACCTTCTGTCCAACATAAAGTCTGGCAAAACATGTGCAACTCTTTTGGTGTTCGGTATCTCGGTGTCGGTAGTCAATTTTGTTGAAACCACTTCCACGTTTATCACCTTCTTTCATGACAAATCGAGGCAAGAAAGCGGTGTATATTATAAATGCAAAAGTTTGTATGTATGGATGTATGGATTTTTGTTATTCTTTCACGCAATAACAGCTGAACGGATCGGGACGAAGCTAGACATTTTCATGTTATTCTGCAATTACAGATTTGTTTAGGTAAAAAAAAATTATATATCGTAAATTAATTAATTATCATAAAACTAGTGTCAAAAATTGATTAATCGCACTCTTATCAGACAATTAGAGATCATTAAAGTAATTTCCCTGTCTACCCCTTAAGATAAATAAGTACCTTTACATAATCTTATCAGTAATCTTTTGGTTTAGGTTTGATAGAATTTCATTAGATATTTCCTTTGTACTGGTCATGAACATCAGACAAGAGTCATCCGTTTTTGCCACCCTCAGTGACTTGTAAGCTTACCAGGTCACAGGTCTATGACTACATATCTGTTTTACGAGTGCCCATTATTTATATTTAGCAGTCTTATTTACAATTTTGGATAGCGTGATCCGGCGATGGAACACGTAATTTCTGATTGTATCTCGCAGGGGAACAAAGAGACTCCGATAGCCTTTTATGAGGACAGAGAGGTGCACACAACCCATTCATAAAATGACCTAAGGAAGATTTTTAAATTGAGACGTGATTTTTTTTTATTTATTCATTGTTATTGATCAAGTGATATATATATACAGCGACGTACACACTACCTTTGCAAGCCTGTTGCTCACTTTATATTTTGTCTTACACACTAGTGACCCGCCCCGGCTTCGAGTACCACAAATTATTATATGTTGATCCGATCGCTAGCAAACACTGGAACACCCCCTGTGCCAATCTGGACAATGCCTGTAAATTTCATCGAAATCTGTCCAGCCGTTTCAGAGTATAGACTCCGAAACGGCTGGATTGGAATTATGCCTACCCCGGCAGATATCATGGATTTCTATTTGGCGCGATCCTGGCACACCTCTCTCGCTTCTTCTACATTCAATAAATATCAAAATAATTATCAAATAACAGATGAGGGTGTACATTTCTTATGCCGTATATTAGAACATAACATAATTCATTAACGTATCATCTATTTGAAAAGGCGAAGAGCACAAAAAAAACACAGACAGACATAAGAACTGTGTGAAAAATCTAAACATGTGGGTGTAAACAACAGTTTGAAAATAAAGATATTATTTAATGACAACTCTATATTTTATCGTTTCAGGTAAACTATTGTGAAATGACCACGTAATACAATGTACTCACAATCAGAAAAACTTTATTCATAGCAATATTATCATGATCACGCACGTGCCACCTGCGAGTAACAGTTTTATTGTCTATGCTAAGCTTGTGACACGTAAACCCTTATCAAATAAAAAATTGTATCCGTTGATTTAGTTTTTACTATGTTTCCCGGTTTGTATGTTAGATGCATAATAAAATAAAAGTGTGTCAGTAGAATTATTTTATTTTTATAAGCTACATTACCTAAAAACGTACCCTGTCAGCTAATATGCTACATGATTCAACTTAGCTTACGTTTTACCTTTTCTTTGTACAAGAAGTTGGCAAACTAGTAAACGGATCAGATCGGAATTGCAGATGCGTTGCCTATTGAACAGAAAAAAGGATATTCCCGTGGATAGGAATCCACCCAATTTCTCGTCAAAAACTCTCCCCCTTCCTAGTCTTTTTATTAGAACAGGTTATCAAAGGGTAAGATTAGTCCTCCGGGATCTCACTCATGAGATGAAACGCAGAATACTTCCACTTTAAGATCGGGCCGGCACATTCGTGCCTTGTATTTAATTGTCAGAATAATAAGTAAAGTACATTTACAGATCTCTATAAATGATTTGGTTTGGCTAGTCTTGGCGACTGCAAAACGTCTTGCGGTAAAATAGCCGCAATTTTATTCGTAAATAAATTAATCGTTTAATAGACTCTTAACAAATATAAAATTTGTACAGTAAGTAGTAACAGCAGAATCTGTCATAATTGTTTTTATATCTCTCTATCGACAAACATTGGTCGCCATTTTTGAACCTTTGTCATACAATTGTTTTATATATGGTAAATCCAATTCTGACATATTTATTGCTTCCACGGTCTTCGTTAAAATGAGAATAAGAAGGTATTGTTTTCTTTTTTTTCAGTTTATTAAATATCGTATTTTTATTACTACTGTTCATTATTTTTTCTTTTGTTTACTAAATTTTCATGCTTTGTTCTCCGTGTATGTACTATTGTTTTGAATATGTAAGTTTGTTTTAGATGTCATCTAATTTGTGAACATTTTACATAGAACTTATATACATACACACATCAGCCTTTATATACGTTAATATGTACATGAGAAAACAAAAAAATGTATCTCACGGGAACGGTACAATTTTCCGGGATAAATTTAGTAGCCTGAGTGCTATTCCTGACAAAATCTATCTCTGTGCCAATTTTCATCCAGATCTGTTCAGCCGTTTTTTGCGTGAAAAAGTAACAAACATCCACACATACAAACTTTCACATTTATAATATTATATATAGTAGTAGACACGCAACAACAACATCTGTTGCACGAAAGGGCTGGCTCGACCGGTGAAATACCATAATACCTCACAGTCACACAAACAAGCGTGAAGTAGAAGCACTCTGCGTTTTGTCTGAAGAGTGAGGTGAGGTAAGTGCGGAGGCCTAGTTTCAATCCTCTTCCCCTTCCCACCCTTTCCTCATAAGGATAGGATGGGAAAAGAAATAGGATTGGACGGGGAGGGTGTTAGCGGCGAAAAGGAAATATCTTTTGTCCTGTCTGTGCCCTCCTCTGTCCATTAAAGGTAGGCAACGCATCTGCAACACATTTGCTTGTTGCGGAAGTCTATGGGCAGCGTTCACTCAACTTCAGGTTATCCGCTACGAATATACAATACAAATACCAGCAGAATTGTAAGGCGTCGTCTGGTCTTTTTTTAGTAAAATAGGGCAGTAGATAGGAAAAATGACAAGCTATGAGAACTGAATATGTACCGGGCCTATAAAATATATCATATTGATTAGCTACATTATAAGTCATAGTAACAATGTTAATTATATAGCAATTTTTTGAAGTGAAAACTTCGTTAGCCGCGTTGAATGATTTTCGATAAAGGTTTTGTTTGGGATAACTTGACGGTCCTCCTTTCATCTAACAAGCTAAATCTTATATATATATATAAAATTCACCTGTCACAGTGTTGCCATACTCCTCCGAAACGGATTAACCGATTTCAATTAAATTTTGCATATACATTCGGTAGGTCTGAGAATAGGTTTTATATATCTATAATATTATAAATGTGAATGCAAGTTTGTTTGTTACGCTTTCACGCGAAAACTACTCAACCGATCATCATGAAACTTTGTACACATATTCTTGGAGGTATTAAAAGTAACATAGGACCTTTTATGAAAAAAATATAATAAAAGCGAAGTATGTATGTTTCCTATAGGCTCCGAAACGGCTGGATCGATTTCGATAAAATTTACAGGGCTTGTACAGATTGGCACGGCGGGTGTTCCTGTGTTTGGTAGCGATCGGATCAACATAAGTGATACGCGGGTGAAGCCGGGGCGGGTCACTAGTTATTTAAAAAAAAAACAATAAGTATGACCACGTGTTATAAAACAGTTGTTATAATTTTTTTTACATTTTTGCATGTTCCATTCCATATATGTTCTGAAAATTCTTTTTGAAATCTAAATTTAGTCTCCTTCAAGTAAAACTTAGTATCTACAATATTTAAGCCACTACACCTGGATGTGGCATCGTGGAACACCTGTATGCATTACAATAAAGATGTTTCATTTCTATGTCACACCATTTGCTAATTTATTGCATGTGTAGAAATTTGTTTCTGATACTGTGAATAGGCTGAATAATGTGCTATTAGGGGATGATAATTTTTAATTCCTCAAAACCAATCGGAGGGCGGTACATACATACAAATGACCATCTAATTTTTTTTGTCGTTACTGTTACATATTGTCGATTAAAAGGTTTTGTATATTTATGTGAATAAAATAGGAAATTAAACGTATTTGGTACTCGTACATATCTTGTTTCATCGCAAGATATGATTTTTGTATATAAACAAACGTCATTTATCATTCATGGCCGCCATTATTTATACTGTCATCGGAAATGTAATTTTATTTGAAATCGTGAAGTGAAATTGTGTAATATGGATAGCTAATGTTATAAGGTAATGTGAGGAGAAGTTGTTTTTAAAAACTATTTTGGATTTTAACGTAAAAACCTTTGTTTCCAAAATTCCATCTTGCTATGAAACATGGTATAGATGTTTGCCAATTATGCTGCAATATGTCATTCTCTAATTTAAGTCATATATAAGTTAATGTCCTGTCTGTGCGCATAATAGTAACGTTACAAGCTATTTATTTTAATTAAACATAATACCTTCATAAGAAGATTTGTAATTTCTTAATTCAAATCTCGAATAGTACAACTTGTAATATATTTTTAAGATAATGTGAGGAATAAAGTTTAAGGGTTTGGTTTCTTAGACAGATTCATTGATATTAAATTAGACTTAAGCTTCGGTGGTAGGATTTCAGTGATACCTAGTAACTTTGTAACACTATATTGCTGACGGTGACATATATTTTTCTCACCGTATTCATTTTAAACAACATTTTTCGACTGGGTTATGGACAGTTAACGTTCTGTTAACATACTCTGGCAGGCATCTTGCGTGATATGATGTGTTATTACAAGAAAAGGTTTCATTTATTATTAATTGTAATGTTTATATTAGGTACTAAGTGGTAAACATCAATGTGATTTGTTAACTTTATTTAACCCTTGTGTAATCAGTAAGCTGCACAGATTTATGAGACAGTTGTGTACAATATGTGTAAGTAAGTAATCCTATGTAATTCTATTTACTTCCGCGCGATATCGCCGCCTGTAACTACAGCATACCGGACAGATCTAGAAACTAATGTCAAGTGAACTGTGTGACACAACCTCCTGGGACAGCTGTGATACAAAAATGTATTCGCAACGTTTTTGTAGAACTAACTATGTTTTATAGTAATCATTTTAGTGATCTGATACCATAAATACAAAGATAAAACAAATGTCATGTGTAGAAATCATTTTTTAAAATATTTTGTCTACTTGCTACATTCTGTACTCGTAGCTTATTTTGCTACGAAATTGCTACGCGCTAATTTACATGTGGAATTACTCGTATTGTTATGTGTTTAAATTATTAAAAAATCTATCGATGGTATAAAAAGTTAGTTATTACTGACCGTTCTAAACATGGTTGGAACATCGAAGTAATCTTGGGGTCCATCGACGGCAACGGCGAATGGCGCCGCACTGATGTTTCTGAGGGCCCGCAACGCAGCCAACGACAGAGTGGCGGCACCGGTCGTGGAAAGCAAGGTCTTCGCGCTGTCGCCCGTGCATTCGTTCAGCAAGTTCCATACACCGCGCCACGCGCCCACGCACGCTACCCCGGCCACGTAAGTGTAAACCCTCGACAACACGTAATAAGTCAACCAGCCATGTTCGGGCGTCAGGAACTTTCCCAACTTGGATTGGAAAACGCACAGAAATAAATCACAGACGAGGCCGAAGACCGCGCACGCGGTGGCACTGCTGATCGGGTCGTCCGGGACCACGTACAAGTCCATGAGACTCCACGTAGACTTCCAGTAGGAGACGACGGCGGGCGCGACCACAATGCTGGCGAACAGCAAGTCGGCGACCTCGAGGAGCGCCTGGTGCGCGCGCGAGCCGCTCGCGAGCGTGTCAGCCAGCCCGGCAGTGCTCCCACGCATGTCTGCTGCGAGTGTGCGCGGTCGTTCTGTCGCTCTGCACGCAGCCGCAGATTACGGCTTCTAATTGCATTATCGCACGTCCCGCGTCGCGACCTGCCCTCGCCCGCCGCTGAGGGAGCCTCTCTTTAAAGCGGCGCCGATAACTTTCTCCTGTTTTTATAGATAACGGGTATTTACCAACTATCGCGGCTCGCTCGCAGCGGCGCGCCGCCACCGTGTTTGATATAACGTGATTTGGCTACATTAATCTGGACAGTGGTGCGATATATCGATTTCTTGAAAAGATATCGTCGTGTTTACTGGTGTTGAATCAGTTCCTATTATACGTCAATCTTTCCACATTAAAATATATACATAACATTTAAATCACCTTTTATTCCGCATGTTATATTTATTGTGATTACAGATTTCTCTTAGCACATTGGCAGGGTCAAGGTGAGCCGATCCGGTGTAAGACGGCATGCGGTAGGAAGCGGGTACTTATCGTCCCTACCACGGGCTATGCTGACCAGAGCGGCGATTAGAGCGGGGTCATGATCTATTTCTGTGTCCGAGTCCTAAGATTTCTCTTGCTATAATTTTTATAGCAAGAGAAATCTTAGGAGTATGATAGATATTTCATGCTTAAAGGCTAATAATACCCTATCTCGTAGCCATTTACGGTTCACCGATCACGAGGACGGCTACCCAGAAACATCAGTATCAGTATTGCAGACACGCTGCAAACCAACATTGTAGAAAGTAGATAAGGAAGTGTACGTATGCTAAGTATATGCTAACCGAGATCATATAAAGGTCATATAAAAATCATATAAAACGACTTCGACTTCGTTCGAACTCGAGATATAACAGAAAGGATATACCATTTTTCTATATCATATATCATTAAATGTTGTACAATAACTAACCTGTCTCCGGAACCTCGTTTCGAACTGGTAAGTGGCCTCCTTTCCATCGGTGACCAGAAAATATGGACACGCGAGCAAGTTCCTCGCCGAGCGGACTCCAGCTGTACACCCGTACAGAAAGACCGTCAAAGCTGCTATCAACACCGGCCTGGAAAAAGACATATAAAAACTTTACTACGATAATAAGTGACCACCATTATTACGTGCGTTGTTTTTCAATACTCAAATAATTACTTAAAGCAATAAACAGGCTTCCCAAAAGCTGGAACGATGTTTTGGTGGACGAGGGCAACAAGGAACCAATGTTGTTAGCGATGGATTCCCGTTTAGCAGTGAACCGTGGGCTGATATACAAAATTGGTAACGTTACCTGTGTGGATCAGTCTCTTCGTGCACTATTACAGCTACGAGCATGTCAAAAAGTCCCCAGCCGCCGCGCCAGTGCATGATGCAAGACAAAATGAAAATATAACCATAGGCCCTAGACAACAGCCTCTCTCGTATCCAGTAGAATCTTGAATTATTATCTTCGGATGTCGGCCTTGATCTTGATACAAGGTAGGACCTGAAATAGAAATTTATAAGACTGGTAGAATTAGCCGCCAAATCTATAAACGGCAGACTGAATCTTGGACATGAACAGAACGATATTCAACTCCTTTAAGTACATGGCCGCATCGAAAGTTTTATTCTATTGCGTTCGGTTCTCGGTACCTGTCATAGTTAATTAATAAAAAGGAGAAGAATTATTACCAACCTTTTCTTAAAGGGCTACACGGGCGAAGCGGGGGCGGATCACTAGTTTATCTTCCATATATATAAAACGCGATATGTGTATGTTCCCTATAGTCCCTGAGGTTACAGAGATTTCGATGAAATTGTCTACAAGGTTTCAAATTGGCTTGGTGGAGGTTCCTGTAAAGTTTAGTAGCGAACGGATCGACATAATTAGTACTACCCGGTTTCTTTTATAGTACGAGGTGGCAAACGAGCAAGCGGTACACCCGATGTTAAGTGATCGCAACCCATAGACATCTGCAACTAACTAATGAGTTGCAGATGCGTTGCCCATCTTTCAGATGAGGGGACAAACAAAAAATGTTTATTTCCAATTCCTATACATCCCCTCCACCGTCAAGTCCTCTTCCCCTTCCCATCCTTTCCTTATAAGAAAAGGGTGGGAAGGGGGAGAGAACTAGAATTAGGCCTCCGGTATCTCACTCATCAAACGAAACGCAGAATACTCTATGTCACGCCGGACTTTTCTGAGGTCGTGGTATTTCACCGGTCGAGCCGGCCCATTCGTGCAACAGATTTTGTTGCGAGCTCTACCACTGTTAAAACCAAAATCATATGTAAATATAACACTAGCGTATGTAACAATATGTTTCGAAGGGCTTCAATTGATACGTCAATTGGTGTACTGTATGTATACGGTCATGTGATCGTGCCAGTATTTTTCCAAACGCGCACAGAGCGAGCACAAGCGCATAGCTCGTATGCGGATTGTAGTTTAGTGACTTCTCTCCTTTCGACGCTCTTGCCAATATTTACATATGAAATAGTTATTCAGACTTATTTAATTTATCATTTGTTCACTTTTGTTATATTTTAATAAAATTAATATGTAAAGATCAATAAACTCTACTTTATATTTACATAACAAATTAAATACTATTGTTTTTTTTAATCAAGACAAAGGAATTGAGTCAGTCTATTATTTTAGGTTATCGTTGTTTTATCATTCGTTTTGTGTAATTTATTTGTATTTTATATAATTTTTCCACAAATTACATTAAGTTACATTAATAATAACTGTGTACATTAGTAACCGCAACAAATCAGTGGCACAAGCAACAGCAGCAGTCACTGTCACAGGAATGTACCGATTGTACCAAAAATTACCTGACAGAATACTTGCGTCCAGTAATGTGTAATGAGTGAGGTCCAGCTGGTGACAATGATGCCGGTCAGTCCCCT
The DNA here is from genome assembly GCA_029849275.1 of Papilio elwesi. NCBI lineage: Eukaryota > Metazoa > Arthropoda > Insecta > Lepidoptera > Papilionidae > Papilio > Papilio elwesi. The sequence goes on along the minus strand of CM056693.1, from coordinate 11,193,649 downwards.
TGAATTTGAATGACAGAATAAATCTTAATTCGGACATTTTGTAAGGTTGAAATAGGTAAGACGTTTTAGATAAGTAAAATAGGTAAGCTCGGAAGAACATTTTTAATACAACAATTAAGTCTGCAAACGGGTATTTTATAAAATTGTTTCATTAACAGAAGAGAGAATAAGAGACGGGACAAGTTAGCCCTGAATGTCTCACGTAAGCTTGAATAACTTTATGATACAACAATGTTTTTTTTACTTGTTATTGGCTGTTTGTTTCTTATTTATATTTATTACTAGCTGTTGCCTCCGACTTCGTCAGCGTGGAATCAAATAACATATTAATGAATCCCCAGAATTAAAGTTTATAATCGTATTTTTTACATTAATTGTATTTGTTGTACAAAACTATATTTTGATATTATAAGCAATTTAATTTTTTTCACCATCATCACCACCATCATCACCAACGGCACCACCACCACACAATTTCGATTTTTTCACAATTTTGAGGGTTTTTGAAATTATTTTGCTTAAATGTAATAACCTTAATTAAACCCTTACAATATCCTACCTATCTACCAGTAAAAGTACCATCTAAATTGATTCAATCGTTTCGAAGACTACCCGGAATAACCAGATACAGTATACACATCATGTGTATTGAGTACGGAAATTTTATTTTTATATTACATACAGACACTTCAATTTTATTTATCTTCGTCGGAAAAAGAGAACGACAATAGTTTAAAACCAAATAAGTAAACGAATAAATCCTTGTATGTTAGCAATCATTATCTCCCTGCTATTTTCCCACTCATGCGGGATCGGCACAGTATGATTGTAGTCCATACTGTATAGGTTTTGGCTACAAATTTTACGGCCTGCCGCCTGCCTGACGTCAACCCTCCTCGGGAATATTATCTTAATAAAATACAAAAGAAAAGTTCATTTAAACTTTAATAGGGTCTTTTTATCCCTTCTATTTTGTGCTCGATTGCCTCCTTCTTCCATCATCATCGTACAGTCAAAGGACAAAAGGTACATGAACTGTATATTTTTGCTTACAACGCGGTAACACTGTATATCTTGTAAAGACTTAAATCTTTATCCAAATATAAACAACAAACATGAGATGTTTCTGCGTACTGAATATAAATTCGTCAAACGAGGCAAAATTCTCTGCATTCAATTGTCAACTACAGTCTGGTCTGTATCTAATCTTCATGATAATATCTCGCTATGTTCAATTCCTAGTATTCATTTATCCTTTAATCTTCAGACTGTTTTTAAATTTTATCGAGTGTCGTGATTATTCAGCATTGTGCAATGCATATCAATTGAACATTTTAATACCTCCAATGATTTTTTAACTTCTTATTTTATACGGGCGATATAAGGAGTACCCGTAACCGACGATCACGTATGCGTAGATGTAGAAGAAGCGAGACAGGTGTACGTAGATCACCCCAAATGGCCTACCCCTTCGGGTTATGGACGTGAGCGCATATCTATTTTGTTATGTAGAAGTAATGTCGGCAACTGTCAAACGACTGACTTTTTCTAATTTACCATTTTTCATAAGAACATTCTCTGTTCGCGAATTTAGTCCAACCGTTCACGCGTGATGTCGTGACCAAGGGGAATAGGAATGCATTTTTATTTTATACAGATTCGCGTATTTCTTGGCTCACACATGTATCTGTAGAATCAGCTGTATTCAGAGGTATTTCCAAGCTAATACAATTTAACATCCTTAAATGCGTACTCCTGCCAAAGCCGGCGGCGCGTATGCAGTTCCACTGGTGTGTAAAGGCAGTCATAGTCACTTTTTAGATGACCAGCTATTCATTGGCTTCTAATCCGCATCTCTGAATGCGGTAATTGAGAAGTATGGTAGGGATTGGTTTGAATGTCTAGTTTAGAAAAAGCTCTATAACATAAAAATGTAGCACAAAAGAAAAAAAAATGTGATAGTTTCGGCATGTTGAAAGGACAAATTAAAGAAATAGCAAAATATTAGTTTCTTGGATTGCAAAATTAAGTGGCAGTGCTGGCAGAGAACATACTAAGACGTTCTCTTATAGACGAACTTATGGCGAGCCTATAGGTCCTATAAATGACGAACATGTTTGCGTAGATGTATGAATGTGTAAGAGAGGGCTTCCGCGTTTCCCTTTTCTGTCTTTTCCCACCTCTTTTTTCCCCGATACCCTTCTCTTTTCCCACACCTTTCTACTCTCACCCCTTTCTCCTTTCATATCTCCCTCCTCCATTTTCTTGCATTCGAAACTTTGCGTCGTCTTCTTCTACACAAAAACATTTTTTTATGTCATTATCAAAAAAGTTTTAATTTTTTATAAGTAAATTACTCAACCGTAACCTCATTTTCAAGGAAAAAGAAATAATAAAAAGCACCTATTTGGACAATTATCAAAACTAATAAATCTGATATCCTTGAATGTTCTACAAAAAAATCCCCCGCCTGGTCAGACTTATCATAGCTGAAACATTTATCGCTTTATACTTAAATTAATGAATAATCACTAAGAGATCAGTTTTAATTTTATGATAAAAATCAACGAAAACAGCTTTTTTAAATCCGAAGGTTTTATCTGTAATTGTATAAAGCCAGAAGGATGGGCCGAGGCACGCTAATTAAAAAGTAGTGACATACACGTTACTGTAGTGCAAATACACCAAATGCATTCGTAATAAATAATTTGATATTAATTTAATTGCACTCACTTTTATAGTTTTTTTAATTGCACCTTTTTATAGTACAAAGTGGCAAACGAGCTTACCTGATATCAAGTGATCGCTACCATAAACATCTGCAACAAGCTAAGGAGTAGCAGATTCGTTGCCTACCAATAATGGACAGAGGGGGGGACAGAAAATGCTTACTTCCCTTTCCTACTCATCCCTTCATTGTCAAGTCCTCTTCCCCTTCCCATCCTTTGCTAGCAACAAAAGGTGGATAGGACTAGAATTAGGCTTCCGGCTCCTCACTCAAACGAAACGCTTCACGCCCGCCATCTATGACGTCGTGGTTTTTCACCAGTCGAGCCGCCCAATTCGTGCAACAGATGTTGTTGCGGGCTCTACCACTGTAGAACCGTCGCGTCTTACAATGGGCTTCATTTAACATTTTTTCCCACATGGTTTCCCAAAAACCCAAGTCTCCCTTTTAGTAGGCTGAGTAATAAAACTCCAAAGCGAACGAATAAGGCAGAGTACAACAGCCTCGCAAAATATCGTTCTTGCTTCACAGGAGTTTATATTTCTTCACATCATGTAACGATTGCCATTGCCTTAGTTTAGGTCTTATCCCTCCGTAGTTTCCGTAGTTTCCTTTATGTATTACTAGGAGTATATAACGAGAATCACAAGCGGGATACACTGGCATAAGAAAGACTCTTATATAAAAGTAAAGGACTCACTTATGACTTTTTTGTTTGTACATCATCTGTCATCCTAGGTGAACGCCAGACGCGGTTGCGACGCGACGCAACGCAAAAAAGTCAAGTAATCGGTGCATATATTTATTGATTGCGTTGCCACCATCATCAGTCGCGCGTTATATATTGGTCCCGTTCCGTCGCTCATCTAGGACATGAGGTCAGACTAGACGGTTGTTTGTTTACAAGCGCTATTTATTAACAGAAGAAATTCAAGGTACCAACCTGAGCAAGGCGAAGGAGACGTGGATTATAATACCCAAAAGGTAGATCTGTACGTAGGGGAACATATTCCTGTGTAACTCCATGACACCCCACGTGCTGCGCCACATGCCCACCACCAAGGGGGTTACGAGGAACATGGCGAACATAGCATCTCCTGAAGGTATCCATTACATATTAACATTAATTGTGATTATTACTAGTGAGGAAAAGAAGAAAGTTATTTTAAGAATTGGTACCCAGCGTATGACGACAGGTTTCAAACTTGTCGCAAAAGCAGCTAAGAAATTTGTACAATGGTGTTATCAGCCATTAATGCGATTGAACCAAAACCAACATTTTGGTCCTTGAATGAAATCCAATGAAACGTGGAAAAAGAATGAAACCCCCGATAGAAATATGGACTAAAAATGTTTAAATAATTTTCTTGGAACACAAAATTGCTTACCGTAGCTTAGTTGATCGCAGCGATATTCTGAGGTTTCGGAATCGGCATCATCGTGCGTTGTTACAATTATGTCGCCGTTTTGTACTTTCTCCTGTGGTAGCAAGTTTTCTGAATGTTGCAAAGGACTCTGTAAATACAATAATCTTAATAAGTCAAAAATGTTGCATCTTGTAAACATAATCCTTGTTTGTTGCTATCATTCTAGAATCTCTTACTCATAGCTCCTTCTGGAGTCCGTTCTATAAGTGATTTCCACATGGCAACTTAAATTCTTCTACGGCTCGATTTGGACATATTTTTTAAAGAATACGTCTCGAAGCCATATTACTACGCACACTAGTAAAAGTAACTCTAGTCTTCTTCGTAGATCCTGTGGTATTTGGGTCGAAAAGAGAAGTCGAAGCATCTTGATCGATGCCCAAATGATTGTATTCCAGTACAAATAGTTCATTCTGAAGTTATACGCTTGCAAAAATAAGTGAAATTCTTTTGTACTATATTTATGGAACTTATTGACTTTAGATACAATACTTAAAAGTAACTTAGTAGATTTTGCTATATATAATGTTACATAATAATTTACGTTATTTTACATTTACATTTAGTTATTACACCACTCGCTTTATCTTCATTTCTCTTCAGAAGAGAGTCGCGACATAAAAATGATGATAAGACATGGTGTTATGTATTTATTTAGATATTTTTTGAAATATTTAAAAAGTGTATTGAGGTCAAATTATTCATCGATGACCTCATTAAGCAAATCCTATCTCGTTTTATATTCGTTATAAAATTGGCAAGATTAAAGAAAGTACTTTTTATGATAGGGAAGGATTTGTCCGTATCAATATTATGTCGATAAGTTTGTTTATCATCTGTGATACAGTATATTTATAGGTTTCGTAACAAATTTTTATAATTATTCCGATACAATAACACGGAAAGCACTTTAGAAATTATCACGAGCGGATTTAAATTAATCTACCGCGATTTATTGTAAACTGTAAATATTTTTGGAACTTATCGTTTTGTGATTTCAAGAACGAAGTGAAAAAGGTATGTAAATGGTAAATTAATATAATTCTAGTGTCTACTATGGGACATGCCTTGATTTCTTGTACGTATTATTTTCATGTCAGTATTGGATGTATAGATAATAGACGGAATAAACATTACTTCAAACAAGTTTCGTTTTTCCTATGGTGTATTTTAATCTTCGTAATACGATCTATTCTTAAAAAACCAATTTACCGAAAAATGCATTTTTCGTGTCATCACCAAATTAAAAGCTTTTTTCCTCTAATCGATTAAGCAACATCCAGTAGTCCCCGCATTGGATCTTAATACGAAACGACGTTTCTTATTCCCATGAACCTGGTTTAATCTTCAAATTTAAACACATCACTTCAGAGATAGACGATTTAATTTGGTATAATATAGACATATATACAATTTCTTATTACATAACATACCGCTTTATATAAGTAGGTATATTAATACCTAATTATTAACAATATATATATTTATGGAAGAAGGTGGAAAACCTGATATTAGTAACCCTCACCTATAACCATCTACAACAATCTAATGAGTTGTAAATGCGTTGCCTACCTTTAATAGACAGAGGCGCGAATAAAGAGGAAAAAGTATTTTTCCTTTCCACACCCTCGCCCGTCCAATCCTCCGGGAGAGGTTGAGACTCAGGCACCTCACTCATCAGGCGAAACGCAGAATACTTCTACTTCAGGCATATCTTCTGCTAGGTCGCGGTATTTCATCGGTCGAGTCGGCCCATTAATGCATCAGATGTGAGCTCTACCATAGTTATTGAATTATTTGTTTCCAATTTATCGCTTTGGCATCGTGGCATTTTGGCATGGCTGTATTTTGTATTATAGAAATATTGACTGTTATTATTAGACAACAAGGCCCGACACCCTTTTGATATTAAGTCAGCATCATTTGAAGACCTTATATATGACAAGGTGGTCTTTAATGTGATGGGAGGCGCTGGAGTCTTAATTTTATTCCTCTCCCCCCTCCCATCCTTTTTTAATAAGACATGGACGGAAAGGAAACTCCTCTCCTTATTGGGGTAGGGGATAGATGGAAGAAAGAAATATCCCTTTTCCTGTCTATTCCCTCCTCTATCCATAAAAGGTAAGATATGATATCGGGTTATTTGCCACCTTCTACCGTCAAACAATAGTATAGATCCATCGATGTAATTATTATTTAATTGATTATATTTGTTATTTTATTTGATAGGCCACATTGTGACCAGGCCAGCCAGCCAGAAAAACACACGTGACGTGTGACGACAGTCTAAGTGACAAAATGTTGAAATGTAGTATCAATAAACTAACTTACAACGCCATCTGTTAGAGACTTACGGAACTTTAAAAGAGTTAAACATTTAATTTGCAATCAAAAATATTACTACCAATAATGGAGACAAAAACTATCCTTTCTATTAAGTTGGATCACATTACATATAGTGACCAAATTTCATCATGAACGGATCAGTAGTTTTGGAGTTTATCCTGGACATACGTGACACAAGATTTTATATATATACACAAGGAAGACGATATAGGACTGTCGAAAAGTTTGTACAAATTATTCTACTCTTACATACATGTACTACTAGTGACCCGCCCCGGCTTAGCCCGGGTACCACTAATTATGTTGATCCGAACGCTACCCAACACACGAACCACCAATAGGGATAATCGTTATAGTTCAACGTAACAAACAAACTTACTTTCACATTTATAATATTAAGTAGGGATATACATGTATATATATATATATATATATATATATATTTTCTCAACTTTATTTATCGGTTAGGGATGAACTTGTCAACTGTCTTACTACATGAGACAAGAATGTTCAGATAGAGTTTAAGGCAAACGTTATCATGCGAATTATTATACGAAAATAATCAAGCTGAGTCTCCCTCGACTTACATTGTCTTTCACAGATTATCGTCTACTGATAAACATTGATTTCAATCATTTGTAATTAGATAACTGGGAAATACCGCGCAGAAACAACAGTAGCTAAAAATTATACGTTATCATTACGTATAAAAAATCTTCATTAAGTCATTGAATACGAAAAACGATTTGCTCGAATAATCGATCAGATTTTATCGCAGTTGACAAATTATATACCAAATTAGTAACATACTGAATAGAACGCTTATATTGCTTATTTATATATCCATTATTAAAATTACTAATTTGTGAGTACCACTCATTACTGAAATGATCAGATCTCATTACAAAAACAGACGCATTCGTACATTGAATCACTAGCGAATTAAGTCTTTATATAGACTTGATTCATTGGCAACCCATACTACTGGGACTAGAGACTTGAAATTTTGCACAGCGATTTCTGTTATTATGTAGGCGAACTCTAAGAAAGGATTTTTCTAAATTCATTCACTAAAGGTGTAAAGTAGTTGATGAAAATATGTATGGACCAACTACCCGTAGAAAGCCGGGTTGGTTCGCTAGTTTTATATAAAGCATTGGTTACATTAATTCAAACTAACAACTTTAACCGTTAACCTCCAGATCATTTTTTGAGTCTTCCATTTTGTCCTTAAAAATTATCGACTCGACCTCGACTATTGTATACATCAATATGCACTCACCCCTATAACCTCAAAGGGTAGGCAGATATTTTCATTTGGCGCGATCCAGGCACATCTTTCTCGCTACTTCATCCATACATCTCATCGGGTACTCCTTAAATCGCCTTTCGTTAGTATGTCATTAATAGGTATAATTCTACTGAGACATCCCAGTCAGTGCCACTAACACATACACACACAATAGTTACTTCAAGAATAAAAAATAAAACACAAAAAAAACATCTGATAACTGACCGCTACCCATAGGTATCTACAAAAAGCAAATGAGTCACAGATGGGTTGCCTACCTTTAATGGACAGAGGAGTGGATAGACGGTAAAAAGGATCTTTCCTTTTCGCGATCCACCCCGTCCTCGTCCAATCCCTCCTTCCCATTCTATCCTTATTAGCACAGGATGGGAAATGGAAGTTGACCGAAATAGGGCCTCCGATATCTGACTCATCAGACAAAACCCAGAATACTTCTACTTCACACGTATCTTCTGTGAGGTCTTGGTATTTCACCGGTCGAGCCGGCCCATTCATGCAACAGATGTTTTTGCGTGACTCTACCACTGTCAGGTATTCATACAGCATGTCATTAAATCAAAGGATACTTTTTGTAAAAGTCCAAAGAAAAACGACTCGCGTATTGAACACCCTATGTATCCTCTTACTCGCTACTACTTATAAAAATAAAAACGTTTTGTTCCAGTTTCACTACATATCCACGTACACCTTCAACCGGAGTAAAAAAAATGGTCTTTGTCTACGGAATTGGAGCAGTAGCGGCGTCTTCCAATTCTATCACCAAATATCAAAGACCAGCCCCCAGCCCGCAGCAGTCTATCTACAAAGTCCAGGAGACCAAGCAGTTCATCAGCACCGATTATACGAAGGGCTTAGGAAGTTCTAGAAAAGCTCAAAGCTTTCCGAATTGCACGGGAAAAGCTGCTGCGAAAATTGGATACAAATACGTTGTGAAAATACTCAAGTGATAGGTAACGCATGAGTAGTTTTGTAAAACAAAAATTGATAAAAGAATTCAGCAAAGTACTGAGTGTATATGAAATACGTATATATATATACATACATACATACATATTTATTGCACTTAGCTCCAGTTATCACCGAAGAATCGCGTTTAGCAGCAGATAGGCATTTCTTCTTTTGGTTTCTACCATTTAATTACTAAGTATAAATTATACGTAGGAAATGGAGTCCAAGGTGGAAAATACAAATTGTCCGTGCAAAATACAAACTGGTGTAGGGGCTGTATCAGGCGTCATTTTCAATCGGGCTGGTTTTACCGGTCGCATCCGGCCGGTAATGATGCCGCATCCGGATTTCTAGTCCGTTCCGCCGGATTTACAATCTCTAGCCTAATGTCCGGCGTAATTCTAATATTGGACTTTATCAATAGAAATAAAATCTGTAATAGTAAAATTATTTTAAATAATACTTACAGGGTATGTCACAAACAAAACTTTCCTATCTAAACTTACTTATTATTGCACGAGTATAGACGGTAAACAAAAACATTTAAATAGTATTTGAGGTTAGTTTGGTCGGGAATTAGTCAATTTGCGGCAGCTTTAAGCATCCCTCTAAATTCTTGTTAAATTTATCAACCACTATTCATCATAAAACACTTGACAATTAATTATTTAACTCGCCTTCAGATAATATAATAGTCTCAAGAAGCTAGGGTTGTGCGAAGGAAAGGTCAAACGAGGTCAAGATTAATGTTGACAAACATTCATAGGTAAATATCATCCAGACCAAAAAATAGTTTAGTAATAAAACGAAGCATTAATTATGTTTTAAAATTATTAAACAAAATGTGACAAATGGTTGTTTAATTTATACGTACGTACGGCAGCCTTTCTCAATCCATTACCTTCTTCCTAATCTATTAACTCTCCTCACGTTGGATCTTACTCGACAATTTATAAAGTGTCAGAAATCAAATCGTCAAAGCGTGAAATGATACTCGGTTAAAGTTTAAGTTAGAATGGAAAATATCTTATAGACCGGGTTAGTTCAGCTTACAATTTGCTAAGAATTTATAATATGCCTAGTCCAATTACAAGTTGACAAAGTTCACCATTGACATCGCAATTGGTACGCTGGGGATATTTTGTTAATGGAAGAAGGTGTCAAACGAGCAAGCGGATCACCTGATGTTAATAGAACGCTACGCATAAACAAGCACATGTGTTGCATAAGCAACGGAATGACACTACGATTCATAAGACAATCAAACACTTTTTATGTGATTATTTCATGTAATACTAGCGCACTCCGGAAATAACTAGTAAATAATATTAACAGTAAATTGAAGATATCAGTCATCACTAAAAAAATTGCTAGCGATGCGCCTGTCTGAAAATATATGTGAAATTTATAATAACAATAATTGCTATTTTTTTAACATAGGCACTCGGGACACCATCGGGATACACTTTATATATAAATTTGGAACTTTGGATTTGACAACAGGTCATACGTATAATGATTAAAATAACCTTTGTAACTTCAAGATAATTTAGCATTATAATATTGAAATAGGTATCGGTAATCGGTAGGGTCAGAATTTACGTATTAAAAACAGATAAATGTTTATATAGCAATAACTGCAACTGCTTGCCGCTAAGCCACGCAAAGACTTTGCAAAGCAAAAATCCGGCCAAGTAGGAGTCGGACTCGAGCACGAAAGGTTCCGTACCATTATCTATAAAAACGGAAAGATTCACATTTGTTGTATGCAGGGCCCATTAAATATTTATTGTTCCTGTCATGCTTGTAATAGGTATTGTACTGTTTTTTAGTATTTGTTTTTTAACGGCAACAATCATTTGTGAAAATTTCTGTCTGTTTAGAAACGTATAGAGGTTAAACATACACACAAACATTGATTTTTATTTTAGTATAGATGTAAATTTAGTCCATCCGGTTTGTTTGGTCGAAGACTTGTTTTGCGACAATTCACTCGCCTGTATAACATAATAACTTATCAATATTTATATTGAATTTACATATTATTTTGTACTAGTTTAACTAATAAATTATATGTACATTCGCTCACATAAACTTTATGTATAATTACAACTTTATTCTTGATTAAATCAGGAATAAAACTGTGATTATATACTACTGTTTCAAACAGTCTGCGAAACACCTTGTTACAACTAATCCGTAAAATTTATTAAATTTATTTTTATGTGAGAATGTGGCAAACGAGCAAGCTTATCACCTGATGTTAAGTGAGCGCTGCCCTAGACATCCGCAACAGGGGAATGTGTAGCAGATGCGTTGCCTACCTTTAATGGACAAAGAATGGCATAGACAAGAAAAATGATATTTCCCTTTTCCGTCCTATCCTTATGAGGAAAGGATGGGAAGGGGAAGGGGACTGTAATTAGGCATCACGCCTGTTTTCTGTGACGTCGTGGTATTTCACCGGTCGAGCCTGCCAATTCGGCAACAGATGTTGTTGTTGGCTCTACCACTGTTAAATACACTGTTATTATAGTCAAAAGTGATTACTGTAAACTCAAATATGCATACAACGAAAGTGTTTACACTGTGAAAAACTCTGAGTGTTAAATTACGTGATAAATACTAAAAATATATGCTCTGTGACCAAAATTCATCCAGAAAGTGAATTCTGAAATGTATAAATAGCGATACATTATTTTAACTGAAGGAACTACAGATTAAACGAAACAAGGTGGTGAAAACTGTGGTGTCACGTATGGAAACTTTCAGTATCCATATGTGACACCCTCTGCCAAGGTTTTATTGAAACCAAAATAATGGCCATCAATCAACTAGTACATGCATCAAAAAAAAAATGAACAAAAAATTAAACATCAATATATCATTCACCAGGATGTCACAAATTAGTAAACAAAGCAATTTACGACCAAGTTTACTAAAAAATGTTACTTTGGAAGGAGCTCAACTATATAACAAACTTCCCTCTCATATAAGAAATGCGAGCTCATTTATTGTATCAAACTAAAGTTGTCTGATCATATATTGAAAGACTTACAATGACAGGAACAAAAACAGAAAACAAGAAAAAACACATTTGACACACCAACGTATTTATGACGACTTTTGACGTGACAACGTCTTATAAATTGATGGATAGTAGGTGGCATTCGCTTTAAATGTAGCGTTACGGTCGGGTCCCGCTGCGCTTGAGCCGAGATTAACCGATCATGCACGATCGATGTGCCGCGTGTCTGAATGTGTGTGAGCGAGAGCGTAAGATGAGAGAGAGATAGTAGCGCCAATAGATAATGCTCATTGTTTTAGGAAACGTCACAAATTTAACGTCCGAGCGCCTTGCGCCCAGACACCTAGAATTTTTTTGGACTTAGAATTATAATTCAGTGATTTTCTCATGTAAGTGACGTACGTCTTTCTGAGAATAAAACTCCTTAAACCTAAACCTATTATACGTAAATATAATGGCTTATATCTAATTGAATATGCATGCACAAAACCGGTATTATCCAACGCTTTACACTTGACTTTAAACTTGCATTTTGTTAATGTATCTTCAATTGAAAAGGTGGCAAACATGCAAGCGGATTACCTTAAGTGAGCACTACCCATAGACATCCATAACGAGCATATATGTTGCAGATGCGTTGCCTATTGGACAGAGGATACACAGGAAAGAGGATATTTCCTTTTCCCCGTTAATACTATCCTTATGAGGAAAGGATGCGTAGGGGAAGAGTAATTACAACTCCGGCACCTCACTCATCAGACGAAACGAGTACTTCTTTATATGTATTTATTCCATCTTAACCTATTTGTATCTATATATGTATACAAAAGAAGAAACTGACTGACTGACATATAAATGCCCAGCCCACACTACTGGGCTTAGAGACTTGAAATTTCTGTTATTTTATTTACGAGCTATTTCTTTTAACGAAAAACTATTTTTCTAAGTTGCGGGTGTTTGCAGCTTATATTAAATACAAGATTTTCTCGCTTTATATAATAAAGATATATGTAAGAGAAGAAACAACTGAATATCGACGCACAACCCGAACTGTGCCTAGAGACTTGAACATTTGCACAGAGATTTCTGTTGTTACGTTATATAAGTTTAATTGCCTAATTACATCGGCATGTTCTTTTAAGAAAGCTTAGTAGGGATTCTAAGGATAGATAGGAAGCGGAAGTATCCTACTAATATTATAAATGCTAAAGATTGTATGTATGGATGTTTGTTACTCTTTCACGCCGAAACGGCTGAACAGATCTGGATGAAATGTGGCACAGATATAGATTTTGGTCTGGAATAGCACATAGGCTACTTTTTATCTCGAAAAATACGGTTCCCGTGGCATATATTGGATTTTGTTTTTACAGATGTATTATTTACATATCTATGAATCTCGATAGATACCTTACGTAACGACATTCAATTTAAAATAAAAACTGAAACCTAAAAATATATATTGAAGAAAGTTTTTAAAATCATAAAATTAAGGTGTCTGTTTGTATTGTCAAAATAACATTTCTATAATAAATGCATGACGAATTATGTAACTTGTGAAAATGTGATTGTTTGGGGTAACAGGGGAAGGTAATGAAACGAGTATATTAGGGAAAGAAAATTAAGAAGCGAAAGGTTAGTATTGTATGGGCATGTTATGAGGAAGAAACAAGTGGAATTTTAGTCCTGAGTGTGGAGGAGATTGTCGATAGGCGCAGGTCTAAAGAAATAATAGGTACATGGATTGTGTGAAAGGTGACATGATTAAGGGAGCGATTGAAATAACTGATGACAGATCGACTTTGGAGACGAAAATCGGTTGTACCGACAGCATATAAAATGGGAACAGGGCAGGTATAGAACAAAAACTATCATTTATATTGTTTGTTTGTATGTCTGTTCTGGCTAATCTATCTCTGGATTTTGATAGAGCTTTTACTGGTTAATGCTATAACAAAAAACTAAAACTTATTTGCATAAAAGAACCGAGGTTCAACAGAATCAAGTAAATAGCCTACGTAATTGTGAATTAAATTATGCGTTGCCATAAATGATATAGCACATAGTGGTAGCAACTAAAACATTTTTTTTAATTAATTTTGAGTGATGGAGACATAATATAAATGATATTGGATAGAACGCGAATGAAGTCGCGGGAACAGTTAGTCCTTTCTATTCTTACCTCTGTCCAAAATAATGGTAGGTTACGCATTTGCAACTCATTTCCTTGTTGCGAATATCTATGGGTTGGTGTTAAGTGTTCCGTTCGTTTGCCACCATCTTACGTAAAATAAATCCTTAATTTGAGGTCGTGGTAGTATTCCACATTTACGAACGGTCTTTATTTAAATTAATAAAGAAACGGAATTTTTATTTAAATTAATTCACATTATAATATCTAGCTGCAGACCAAGTTTCGCCCAGTGTTGTCATTCTGTCATCGTTAGTTCGTGTTTTTTTCTTTGAAGCTATTTAAAATTGAATTAATGGTTGTACGCAACGTAACATATTCCTATTTGAGAAATTCGACGTTGCAGGAGGATTTTCTGTATAATTCTTCATACATTAACGAAGAAATGGCAGGGATGGATGAAAAGATCTAATTTTGTTTGGGTAATATAATAATAATAAAATAAAAACAAAATTTAATGTATCTGTTGCATCTCACTGTCTGATGCGAGATTTACATATCTATATATAAATGGACAAGCTCGTATGTATATTTTACTTTAAGCCAAAAATGTGGATCGTTGTAGCCGGGACTTGTGATTTTCCATAATATTATTCTGGAATTAACTGTATACTGATCTTTTTTTTTATAATTGTATAAATTAGAAAAAAGCGGATTGCCTGCAGCCAGTATTTATACACAACATTTGCACGCTTTTTAAATAAAGGTATAATAATTATTCAGTAATCTTACCGTGACCTTTGTCTTCATATTAATGACTCCTTTAAATAACACAAATTAGTTACACTACTCGACACTACACAATATCTGTATATTTTCGATTCGTCGTATTCCGCACGAACTTCTACCGCTTGAGCAGTCTGAACAGCACTAGTGCGGAAATCGATTCGATATAACTATATATAAACCAGTATTTTGTCACTAAACCATCAATTGAAGAGTACAACAATAGCGTTATTAGTTTTATTACTGGGATTAGTTCACAGTGGTGCGGTATGTCGAGTGCCTCGCTGTTAAAATGTATAGGAACACATTTATTTTATGATCTACGTATAGGAATAATCGCTTATGTAAATACAATTGTTATACATATTATCCTGTGATTAGAACTTGGTGTGGTGAAATGCATTCAGGAAAAAGCGCTTATAAAATAGAGCTGATAAGGGAATGCAATACTAAAAGCTAACACGTCTTTAAATCTAAATGGGGCAGACAGTGAACGCGATGAAAGATGAACGGATACTTTTCAAATAGCCGAACAAAATTTAATACTTTATTTTATTTTATTTAGGAAACAAACAGTCGCTTACAGAGTAGTAAATAAAACTTATATATATTACATATGGACTTAGAGTTCCATAAATTTGTTAAAATACTAATAAATGTGCCAAAATAATTTAAAAAAAGATGTTAAATTAAATTAAATCGACGATTATTATTTATAAAAGATTATTTGTAATTTTGCTTTGAATTTTATTCTTAAATATTTCTAAATTGTTATTAATCGATATCGATATCTACAAAAAAATATTATATACATCAACACTACGCCTAAAAAAATATTACAACTAAATACTGATTTATACAAAGGAAGGACGAATAAATTTTTACTGCGAGAGCTGTGCTTGGTTATTTTAAATTTAATCTGTCCTAAGATGTAAGGGGAGTCTAAATAATTATTTAACATTTTATAAAGATATATTTAGTCAAAATAAGTTCGTCTATCGGTTCGTGAGGTTGTGACGGATGAGTGAGCTAGCTATTGTATGATATGTAGGTATTGTTATTGCGGTATTCAAGACATTTTATAAACTAAAATGACATACTACATACTAAACATAAATAAAATGTGATTACCCTTACAGTCCAGTCAGTTTTCTGGAAGGCATACAGAGCTCTGACTTATTGATTTAAGTGAACAGTGCCAGAGCCCGCAACAACTACATCCATTGCCCGAATGGGCCGGATGGACCGGTGAAATACCACAACCTCACAGAAAACAGGCAGAGTCAAAGTATTTCTGTTCTTCGTCTGATGAGGGAAGTGCCGAGGTTTAAGGTAATCCTAGTCCTTATTTCAGATCCTTTTTATTGTTTAACCCCCTATTCATTAAAGATTCGTTAGCTTTTGATTCTTTAGAATTGATGTTAGTACTTGGGACATAATTATTGTGTACATTGTAAGTTTGAAGTTAGACACAGAGTCTGGAAAGCTGTGGGAACTACAGGTTAGTAATTCATCAGACGATTTGCCCACTTTCGTACAACTTTGTGACTTGAGAGTGACTTAGAGAATCGTTTCCGAGCGCTAGAATACGTCGAACCACATAAACAAAGGGGTGTAAATAGATCTGCCTCTCATGCAAAGATAATGCATGGAACTACTGTTACTTGCCCGTTTTGTACTGAGAGTCACAAATTAGCTAAATGTATGAAATTTTGTAATCTAGATAGTGACAGGCGCCGTAGCACAGCTCAATCCTTAAATGTATCTTTTAATTGTTTAGGAAGCCAGCACATAAGGAAAGCATGTCGTGTTCCTCTTAGATGCCGTACATGCCAGCAGAAACAAGCATTCGGTGAGGCCTTGTTAGCCACGGCTCCCGTTAGGTCAGAGTCACGAGAGTCTTCAAATGTGTAGAACACTGTTGGATCAAGGATCCCAACCATCGTTTATAACTGAAGTTTGAAGAAAGTCGTACTAAAGACTACTATTGCTGGATTTGGAGGTAATCATAGCGATATTGTATCTAGAATGTTGTTAATCTTAACATACAATCGCTGCATGACCCCTCGTTTACCCTTAAAGTAACTGCCCATGTTTTGAGTGCACTAACTTCACTTATTCTTTACCTTAGGTATTCAGGATTCTGTGGGGGTAAGTAAGTCAGACAGTTCCTTCAGTTCCCATAACAAAGTTATAGCTAAGTATACACATATCGATGAATATCATATGTTAAAACGATTATTGTAACTGGATTCTGTACCTGATTTAAATAAAAAGCAATTCAGGCCAGAGAACAGGCTTGTGAAGACTTTTACACAGCCACGACAAGAGACGCGGAAGGAAGATACGTTGCAAGGCTACCGTTGCAGACCGAAGGTACTTCTTGCAAGTATGGTCAGTCGAAAAGGATAGCCATATCAAGATTGCTGAAATTAGAAAGAAAGTTGGCTCGGGATAGTACATCAAAACAACAATATTGTAGTGTAATTAATTAGTATTTTTTTCTAGGTCATTTGGAAATAAGCGATTATAGGTTCCGGACCTTTGGCACGCCATGCGCTCCATATTTAGCAGTCAAGTCATTGCTACAAGTTGCTCGCGATGAAGGTAAGAATTATCCATTGTCTGCTGTGAAGGTAATGCAAGACTTCTAGATGGATGATTTAATGACTGGCTGCCAATCTGAAACAGAAGTAATCACAATTTATGAAGAATTAAACGAATTACTACAAAAAGGCGGATTACAGCTACAAAAATGGTCGAGCAATAAAATTAAATTATTAGATAAATTAAAGGAAAGTTCAGGTAAAGATTTAGAAATTAAAGTCGATAAAATAATCAAGATTCTAGCACTTACCTGGAACAGACACACAGACGAGTTCGATTACTCAGTAAGATAAGACCGACTGCATTGGAAACAAAAATAACGGTAATATCACGAATATCACGGCTTTATGATCCTTTAGGACGGATAGCGCCATGCATAGTTACAGCTAAAGTTTTTATTCTAAACTTATGGATTGCTGGCATAGGCTGGGATGATAAATTATCATCGAAACTTCTACAAGAATTGACACAAAGCAGATTTGGAGAAATTAATTAATTTTAGCATTCCTAGATGGAAAGGGGACAGTTATACTGTGCTGGAGCTGCACAGCTTTATGTTGTTGATTGTTGTTGTTGCTATACACTATCACCTTTACCTTTAACGAAAATATCAGCCTGTATTCATTAAATAATATCCATCGCTCAGTCTACGTGTGTGGTCAGCTGGAGACCGTTCGATGTTGGTTGGTTGGTTCCTCTTCTATTAACCAACTCTAAAAAAGTTTCTGAAATCTTCCAAGTGTCCTCATAAGTTCCACCTGGAAGAAAAATTGCTGAATTTATTGGTAATTAAATAATTATAGATCATGTACAAAGAAATATTTTAAATTTAAAAAAAAGAAAATCTACTTTAACTTAAATAAGGTACAAAAATAAAAACTAAATAAACTTTTTAAATATCGAACATAAAATTTTAATCATCAATAAAAAAACAATTTAATAAACAATTCCTCCACACTATAAAAAGCCTAGGATCTTCTGGATAAGCCTGTGTCCACACAAGCAGCTGTGTCGTGGTCCAGAAGCTGGTTGTAGACGGCGGGCCCCAGGACGTGCGTCGATTTTCTCATAGCATATGCTATTAGCATCTCACATATCATTCTCTAAACAAACTATCTGGAAGAAATTGACAAACCTCGAGTGCACGATTTGGCCGTTGCGATGTTTGTGTTATGAGAATGGAGGGCTATCGAAGGCACTTCGAAATAAAACGACTCTTTATATATCCTTAATACATATATTATTCACTATCCATTAACAAGTTGAACACTGTAACATGAGAATAAATATCTTGCTTACGCAACGCGTGATACACACATTATCGTCTAGTCTAGACACAATACAACGACAGTACACACGAGCATGACGTTAAACCAGCGCACTAAATCTTTTACACGTACAATTAGCACTGTTGTACAATCACCTTTACAATAAAAGCACCCCGAGAAGTCGAACAGATAGATGAAGACAAAATTGTTTTGTAATTAACGCTAATTTATTATATTAATCTTCTTCAATAAATGTAATTTAACAAAATATAAAACAATATTTTCACTACGCCATTTTTATTTGAAGATTGTCGAAAGTAAGTATTATGGTCTGATATAATTCTCAATTAAGAAGAGGGAAGGCTGTAGTTTATTTTGGTTGATGTCCGGGTTTTAAAATTGCCAGCGCCTTGTGCTCTTATCTTGAATAGAGTAGGGACTTAACTTAATAGGTAAACTATCTTTCAAGCCTCAGCTTATACCGTCCGGAAGATCCATCCAATTTTATTCTTATCTTATCAAAAATTCATAGAGTAACAATTTTGAACTTTAATTAAAGGTAAGCAGTATGAAAATTATTTTACGATGTTGTACAATTATTGTGATTATAATTATTTTTGTACTATAACATGCCGCATTTGTAGTAATATAATAAAATTAAATATAATTTTTAATGTATTCGAATTACATTATTGTTCGTATCATAAATAAATAAATAAATAACAATATTAATGACTACATTGATGTTGATTAATGGAATTATTTAAAAATATTTAAATAAATAAATGCTCACGCCCTCTCGCTTCCTCTACATTAATACATCTACGCATGATGTTGGTTTAAAAAAACTTTTTTAGTTTTAAAAATTAAATATTTTGACATTCACAAGCACTAAGACTTTATAGTTTATCTATGGTTACAACACACGAGAACTCGCACGTACAACGATACTGTGGTATATTAAATGATAAGTATAGTGTGTGAAATAAAACTTGGACCAGGTTGGCTCGAAACAGAGAAATTTGGAAAAGATTGGAGGAGGCCTTTGTCAAAGGAAACACAGAAGCAGATGAAGAATACTAGATTTAAAAAAATGTATATATTGTTTCTGAAAGGGCTGTAATAAAAAAAATAGTGTGAATAGGCAAAGGCACAAGTTGGAAAGTTGCAATAGACTTTGGTGAAGATGATTGGCAATTAAAATATTTTAATTATCAACTTTAAACTTAACCTTAACTTAACGAACTTAAAGATTACAAAATTATCAATACAAATGGATTTAAATGTAATCATTGTACAAAGACATAGAAAATGGCAAATTAAAAAATAATACATTATTGTCTTAAATTAGATTCAATGGAATTGAATTCAATTTAACATAATTAAGTGTTTTACTGTTTATTTTGGCAGCGATAGATTTTGTTAAGACCAAAAATATAAGCGGGAAATCTGATTCATATTTCTTTTTTTGTATCTAAATAAAAATTAAAGACGTTAACATAATAAATGATATAACAAATGAACTAAGTCCACCATTAAGATAACCAACTAAAACACATCCGACGAATTGGTTCTGACGAGACGTCGAAGATCGATGAGCTCGCAAGGGTTCCTGGGTCTACTTTATGACATACATGGATCCTGGGGCGTGGGAACAGGAGTTCAAAGTAGGCGCCTTCGATCGAAAACCGCCTACCAGTACGTTTAAAATGTACCATCATTACGGACTCCTTGTAAGCCACAGATCCGTGTATAAACATTACGTAGTAACCTTGAACTGGACATAGCGCAAAAAATATATTACGTTTCACAAAAAACTCATCGAATTATAGGTACTCTTTTCATGAAGCGCGGAATTCGCCAGGCAAAGGCACAAAAAAAACTATTCCTTTACTGTGAAAATACGATTATATTCACTGTTCATTTCGACGCAAGTACTTTTTGTGATTGTTGTGTCTTTTTTATAACATAAAAACTAAATTTTACGAAACAAATAATATTACCCTAGGTGTACACTGCAGACAATATTCAAATTATTATCTCAGTTTTTTTTACAGAGGAAATTTGAGAGAAACCTTGTATCGGGACACCAGTGGAAGCTCACGGTTATGCGGCATCTATCTAAATCGTCATAATGATTCGTTCAACTGAGAATGTGCCGGCCGCTTATTTGCCTAGCCCAATTTTAAATTGTCCACTCTGACAATCGGTTGGTGACATATACATAATACAATCAGTTCTTGGATGGTTTGAAAACAGACTGGTAGGTGGCACTGCCATTGGGTTCCATTAGGTTTTTTTATCCTACGTTCACGCAGGACAACGCCTGGGGAGTTCTCAAGTTAATTAAAAACTTATTGAGGTATGATAATGTCATAATTGTATGTTTTATGTAATGAACATTCATAGGAAGACATTTTACTAAGTGTATGAGCTATGTATATTTTAAAACAATATTTACGTTATGTACTATTGGTTAATATTTGTTGTGCGTTTTGCATTCGAAAATTCTGTAAGAAATATTATACGTACATTCAATATACATTAATAATATTGTGTGTGCGCTTTTTATATTTGCTCCAGACTGCTCCGAGTCTAAATGCAAATAGAGGCGTTCCTCGATAGTACCAAAATCACCTGCGGGTTTCTTTTCCTTCACTAAACTCGGCACGGTCTCTCCCGACGAGAGAAACCCATCTGGGTTGAAATTTATTTATTCAATATCTTATTTTTAAGGAGACATCATTTTATAAGCAACATAATAAGTTATCATTTTTCTTATTAACCTTAAAAAAAAGAACCGAATCTTTTCTTTTCTTCTTCTATGAAGGAGACCTTTGCCCAATGTATATACCCATAATTAATGAAATGTTATGTTGGTAACAATCATTTCAGGCATACGTAACAGAGATATACGTACGATACAAGATACAGAGCTTATAAGGGTACGACCTCATGCCAGTCGCTCGACGCTCGTTTGTAGCGACAAATGTCGTCACGTGTCATATTTTAAATTTCCCACGACGAAAAAAAGTAGTACCTAGTCGCTGAGTCGGAACGCAGCATCAACAAGCTGCCTCGTGACGACTTGCGACAATGATCTCGAAACCTGGTTTCTTAAAAATTGAATGAAATGATCTCGAGAGCTCATTTCCCCCTATAGTGGCAGCGTGGCAGAGATACAAGCTAAGGAAATCGGAGTGAATAAAACTAAAGATATTTAGATAGATATTAGATAAGTGTTTGTTTCGAAAACTGATGCGAGATCGTTTGTTCACGAGTATTCTCCCCCATTATCCTTTCTCAGCGACAGCGATAAACCTCAAAATTTTCAGCTTTGTCACCTGTCACATTTCAGATTTGCCGCTGGATACATGCGTCGAGCTACCGCCACGAGGTCGTGCCTTAGAGTCACTCACTTTTGTGTTCAATTGTTTCATAAGGCGTGTTTGATTCTTTTTAAATAGAAGTCACTCCAAAACTCATTAATTTACGTATTATAATAAGGAAATTGATTTGTTACCGTTAAATGACCTTTTTTCGGTCGACTGATTTGGAGAGTTACTGGAGACTAAATTAATATTACCTTGAATAAAAAAAAACTAATAAAAAAGTTTTAGATATGAATGTGGATGGATATGGTAGGAGTATGCCTGGAAAAGATGGTTGGATTGCGTGAACGGCGGCATGATTAAGAAGGTAGTGAGGACAAAAATGACGGATAGATTGATGTGGAAGTCGAAAACACACCGCACATAAAGTGGAAAACAATTCAGTTTGACATTGAAATTCTCGAAACCGAATAACAAATCTTAAATGATTAAAACTATAGAATGATTTGTTAGATAATAAAATAGCCAATAGACACTTAACCTTTTCTTGAATAGTACAAGTCTTAAGTATTTATTGGTTTCGTTTATTTATGGATTCATTAATAAAACAAAGCAACACCCGTCTTTACAGTAAATCTTCGACGAGAGGTAATGACCGTTTTAACATTCATACAGCGTTACACTTTTATTAGAACCTAAAAGTTTACGATTACATTGCTGTCTTAAATCAATCCTCCCTACCTCTGCTCAGACTAAATCTGCGATGGAATTTAAAAGGTTTCTTTTTCTCTTGCTTTTCTTCTGGAGGTTTTCTATCGAGCAAGTTATCTGCGCTTTTGGCCACTTGAACACTTTTCCTTCTGTTCTTCATTGATTTCACAAGCTTGTAAAATTTCCCTTTCTTCTTTGTAGGATCTGTTGTATGCTCCATCTCTTCTTCTACTTCTACGCTGAACTCGGATGATATGTCTCCTAAGTCTTCTATGCTGTGGCTTTCTGCTTCTTTGGGATGTGGTACATCAAGTTTAACCTTTGAAGTATTTGGCTTAGGTTCCGCCGGGGGAGGTGGCGCATCAGGATCTATGCACTGTAACAGAAAAGTGTACTTTTTAAGGTCATTAATAACAAAGTTGGACATTTTTGGGGTGAGTTGTATTATAATTTGAAGTTGCGATTTTTTTTATCAGTCATGCACAACCGACACCCTGACATTAGGATAGCAAAGAGCGACCTAAGGGAACTCGTACGCGTTAGTTTAAACATTGACCATACGCCAAAATCGACTCTAACTCCATTAAACTAAAGATGTTTTGTTGTCCCGAGATATAAATATATAAAAGTATAACCATTTTTTTAAGTAACCGCCACTAGCCTAAAATCGAATCCGCCATTCGAGTATTGTCGTGAGCCATTTCCAACCAAGAAATATTAGTAATTTATTTCGATAATGTACTAATATTCCATATACATGCCCAAGAAGGGTTGGGAGTGGCAGTTGAGGGTCAGGAAGGCGGCCAGCCGTAAAAAAAATAAAGCCTAAACCTTCACACACGCCTCTCGGCGATCTGCACGTTGGCGCAACGCATCGACGGTCTTACGTTCTCTAGGCGTCCTAATCGCGTTCAACGCACTTCGTCCTCGTGCACAAAAAACGTCAAAGGCACTTAGTCAATATTTATAATATATGTAACTTACATCTTCTATAGAGATCCTGTAGGATGGTACTTGTTCGGGATTCCTCCAGGGCTTGAAGTAGGGCGAGTCGGTGAGCGCCTTCCAGCCGGGATAGCGGCGCGCCGCCGAGTGCAACTGATTAACTAGTCGTGGTGCTAGTTGAGCTGTAACCCTGAAATATTCCTCGTCTGTAAAGGATCTATAACACCGTATAATATCTGGCATCACTTTTGCTTGGTTGTATTAAAAGGTTCTATATTTATTATGTAAGTTCTAGTTATAAGCGGCTTAGCATGTAGTCGTTTTGTAAGATTATTCTGATGAATTATAGGTAACATGTGTCCAAAAAGTTGTTATTGACAAAACATGAAACGTTACCATGGCAACAGTTTATATTTTCGGGATTTAAGGTAAGTAACCTTAGTCGTTTTATGTACCGCTGACAATGTGTGCATTCATGATGATTGATTGAGTCGTTAAGGAGTTAAGCGTAACTAATGTATTACTTATTAGACGATTATACGGCTGACCTGTTGACCAGCCAAGCGGGCAGCGCGCCGCGAGGGTCGGAGCGCGATACGTAGCCCAGCCAACTGCCCTTGCCCTGCCTCGTCCGCACCACGAACCCGGTTAACAACGACACAGCTCTGCGAATATAAATTAAAACAAATATTGGTCTTAGATACGGCAAAAGAAATGTATACCCTCATCTTGACCTAGATTATATCTTAGTTATACATTGATAAACCACAGGTGGGTTGCCAAGATAAATTTGTAGCAAACACTGTAAATTCAACACTTGCTCGCCGTTGACGATTCTAGGGGTCAAGCTTGTGTTTACGTACAACGAAATGTTAGAGTCGAGTTCCATTAGACGGCATTAGATTAATTCTTTGTTCGTTTGAAGAGTGAGTTGCCGCAGGCATTTTCTATTCCTTTTTACTCTTCTTTTTAGATAAAAGGAGAGGTAAAAGGAACAGAGTAGACTTTAAAGTTACTCTTTTACCTCCTTCTATTATAAAAATTAGGCTGTCATTGTGAATTGACGTTAGAAGTGAAATCTTAAAAATACGAATTAACAGTATTTTGTTCCTAAATATATTGAAATTAATTGTTGTGTTACTTTAAAGGATTTCTATTTAAAGAGACTGTGTAATAGTAGTTTGTGTAATGCTAGATGCATCATTGAACAGTGGTGGCTCAGCAGTTTAGGCCCTGTCTTACGTACTGTGGGTTGCGGGTTCGAACCCAGGCAGGTGCTTTACTTTGTGTAATTTATTTCATCACCACTGCTCCAAAAACGGTGAAGGAAAACATCGTGAAGAAACCGACATGTTCTTAGAACCACCAAGTTCGAAGACATGTGACATCCACCAACCCGCACTGGGCCAGCGTGGTGTATTAGGGCTCATTCCCTATCTCGGGGAGGAGGCCTGCGTGGGAAACATTCTAGAAAAGGCTGATTTATTAGATGAATCAGTCATTTCTTTTTATTACAACGAGTTGCCCATCGGTTTCGCATTCGGCCTCCGTGAACTTTAAGTAATTACGAACATTTTGAAGAACTCTCTTGGATATAAAGTTGTAGGACGGTGTAGGACCACTCTACAAGATTGATTGGCATTAAAATTACACAATATTTATGCTAACTAGAATAGTTGCAGTAGAGTAAGACTACTAGCGCCATCTATTATCCACGTCAAACACTTGGTGAAGCGAACCCAAGCAAACCGCTTGTTCGTGCTTGAGCTAAAAAAGCATTTAACTTCTCTATGCAATCCGTGTACTATGGTTGGCGTTGGGAAAGGTCTATGTCCAACCGATGTTAATAGACAATGGTAGCTAAGTACGAACCTAATGCTACATGGAAATACATTCAGCCATAAGGCCCATGGTTCCAAAATCCGCCTATCATGCCGTATCATGGTTCAACCCTAGTCCGGCTTGTAATAAATCAATCTGTTGTTTGACTTCGGACTGGGCGAGCGCGAAGGTCGTCACGGTGACGCACACGCTGTCTTATCTAATCGCCAGAGTGCCAGCAAATTAGCAGATAGGGTAGTCGCGCACAACGCACGGTTATCTACCAAACATCGCTACGGTGGGTATGTATCGATACAAATCAGTGTGTATATCACCAAGGCATCCCAGATGACTTCCACTAAATCTTTTTTTCATGTTTCACAGTATTGCGCCGATAGTTTTCACCCCGGGAACACACCCATAATTTATGATTCGCAAAGAAACTTGAACATTATTATTTGCAACGACAAGCTGACAGCTCTTTGCTCCTATATATTTTAAAAGAAAATGATAAATAAAATGCTCATTTGACCTTTTTTAAGAATCATTTCTATTTGTAATAAGTAATTTACAACTTGCACTTTTTATTTATTTGTAACTTGTCTAGCCAGCCATGTACATCTTGTTTTTCCAAGCTGGTTTAATACTTAAATTTCTTTAGTAAGCCAGCTACCCATCCCCGGCTTCGCAATAGTCACAAATCTGTACTATTCGATCAGCCTATATCTTCTCTCCAACACAAAACCTCAATCAAATCGAACTAAATACGTAGTCTTCCGTCTATTGGTAAAAAATAGTACAGTTGTTTTGTAGTTTATCACGACACACAGTTACGACAAGTGGACTGTTTTTCAATATGTATACACAGAAGGATTCAACCAAGAGTAACATAGAAAGTGATTACCTGACGAAACCTTTCCGTGGCGGATAATCCTTGTGGTAGACGGAGTGGTTGAGGATCATCTTCTCGTAGCCGGTGTCGAGCCATGAGCGCTGCAGCACGAAGTCCCGGTTCTTGAGCGGCGCCGGACATGACACTGAGGAATAGGTAAACAGTACTATAAGGGTTCGCGGCGAAAGGGCAAACGGAATCAAAGAACGTATTGTGCACTGCGACGATCAGACGACTACTTGCGACTGTGACGCATCTAACGCCAAACTACTTTATTATTTTAAAAATCCTAACGGATTGCCTACCTCTATGCCATTACTATGTGCCATAGCATACACAATAAATATAAAACACAATACAAAGTACAACAGTGGTAGAGTCCGCATCAACATCTGTTGCACGAATGGGCCAGCTCAACCGGTGAAATACCACGACCTCACAGAAAACAGGCGTGAAGTAGAGTATCCTGCGTTTCGACTGATGAGTGAGGTGCCGGAGGCCTAATTCTAGTTCTCTCCCCCTTCCCACCTTTTCTTATAAGCAAAGGATGGGAAGGGGAAGAGAACTTGACGGTGGAGGCGATGTATAGGAATTGGAAATAAACATTTTCTGTTTGTCCCCTCCTCTGTCTATTAATGGTGGGCAACGCATCCGCAACTCATTAGTTAGTTGCAGCTGTCTATGTCTAAGGGTAGCGATAACTTGGCATCGAGTGAACCGCTTGCTCGTTTGCCAACTAGTACTATAAAAAAACAACAAAAAAACGGAACATATTTAACAAAGGCGATAAATTAATCTATCATTTACAAATACATTCAGATTTGACATAAAGCTTCTACAGTAGTAGTCCTTAAAAAAATAACTAGAAATATAAAGCGTTATGCCTTATTGAATTGATGTTTTTTTATTAAGTAAACTAGCGCTTGACCAGTATCCCATCTGATGTTTAGACGATGTGGTCGAAAGATGGTCCGCACTAGTTTGAAATAATTCATATAAAACAGTCTATTCACTCTTCTCTGGCAACTCTCAACTGACGCTGGCAACTCTAATGTGATAGGGAGCCGATTACCAAATACCGGGATACGCAGAAGCATAAATAAAAATGAACGCATGTATGTTTGTCCTAAAGCAGAATAATCTTTATAAAACTTTTTATTAAAAATTTGACATTTTTCTTTACATCGCATTGTATACCATGTAGTTAATTGTATAAATTGTACAGCAAACTACATCAGAAAGGTAAATGTTTTTTATTACCATATCAATGGCACGTTACGTTCAAGGGTGGCCACCTAACACTTGGATAATTACAATTAGTTAACAAGGGTTATGTTGGGTTTTCCCAATGTGTGATTCATGAGTGGAGAAAACGCATAATACCCGTGACGCAACATTCATCATGCATATAGTAATTGTAGGGCTTGGTAGAGTTTTAAAATGTCACGGAATAATTTTATAAATATACGATTTTATCTTTATATATTAGAAATTACGAGTAGCTTGTTCACTAGATTGGTAAGATTCACGCGTCACCTTTAAAAAGAAATATGGTGAAAATAAAAGCGCCACAAGATTAGATAAACTCTCTTCGGAATATCTACATAATATTTATTTCCACGATACAAGAATTAAGTAATGATTATTTAAAAAAAAATATTTTACAAGTTGGCAAACGAGCAAGCAGGTCACGTGATGTTATGTGACCGCCTCCCTTAAACATCAGCAACAAGAAAATAAGTCGCAGGCACGTCGCTTACTATTAATGCACAGAGAGGACTAAAAAAAATATACCTTAATTCATACCAAGATATGATTGCTGTAAACAAATAAACGTCATTTACCAAGGCGGCCATTACACTTTTTATACTTTCTTACTACTTTATATCGGAAATGCTGTAATTTTATGGAAATCGTGAGATAAAGTGAAGTGAGATGTGTATTAAAGATCGCTTATTTCATAAGATAACGTGAGAAAAAGTCGTTTATCGGAAGTATTTTGGAATTTTTGAATTTTAATGTAAAAACGTTTAAATAAATGCCATCTTGCTGTGAAACAAGGTGTACGACAATGGCCGGAACAGCCGACACTTTCGATTTAATGAAAAGTGCTTAAAAATATAAATAAATAATATATTGACTTTGCGCTCTCTGTCTACTCCGAATCGGTAACAGAATGTGTATTTGTATTCTTAAAGAAACATTAAGTTTTTTATTAAATCTACTAGCTATTAAAATTTCACCCTGTTCCTATTTCAAAAGCGCTTTCATAACAAATGATAAAACGAACTGGCGATAAAAGTACGCCATGAATAACTGGCCTGTGACGTGATGAATGGCGTCAAGCGTGACGTTTCAATGCGCTATTGTAAAAAAGCGTAATGAATGCCGCAAAATCGATAATGTAACGATTATCGATTTTATTCCCCAGTATATATGTACATATTCATGTAACTGGCAGGCGTTACAGTGATACGCAAAGAAAAAAGTGTTTTGGTTGTATAATGCCTATTGAAGTACCTTCGGATACACAACGATTTTGTTTTTTTTTCTGGACCAAATATCTTCGCAGATGTAAGTTTAATAATTCTTTAAAGTTTCATCACGGCATGGTTGTTTGATGAACGAATAGAGGATAAACATTTAATATTTATTTTTGACATCTCAATTCTTTACAAATTTGTTTTTAGCGTGTAGCCGTGTATGTAAAAACGTTATTTACTGTGTATGGCACGAGATATGTCAAGTATAAGTAAATAAATAATGAATCAGATTTTTTTAATTTACATGTCTCTTAAATGCCTCTTTAATCTTAATGACTTACGGCCGATACAGATCTGGAGTGGTCTGGTTTTGATCTGTTAACTATTAATTGGACTCCCTTGGCTCTGTATTCAATTAGGGCCCATTGTTTATCCTCCAATATCCTGCCGGCTCTTCGTTACCGAGCAATCAACGGATGTAGGCCGAGTGTGGACCGTATTTTTATTTCTTTTATCTTTTTTCTCTGTATTAATACTTAAAAAGATTTTCTCTTTTAATTACAATCACTACATCATAAGGTTTTATTGTATGTAGCTATTATATTTTATGATTATGTGAAACGTATTCAGTTGGATGATATTTGGTAGGGGTAAAAAGATTTTGGGGAGAGGTTGTTGTTATTTTTTCTACTTCTAACGCCATTCAAAGACTGCCAATAGTTTATTACTTTAATAACTTACTTATAACACGATATAACAAGCCCCAAACTAAGATATTTGGAATATTTTTTTATATAATGTTTTCTGTACCACTCAATACTCCGGACGTCAAGTAAAGTAAACGTAGGGACGCATTTCTTTCTTTGGTTTTAATAGATGAAATGATCAATCGCACGCACTAAATTATACAAACACATTTAAGGTACACCTACGCTCACAGCTTTAGCATTTCTCGTTTTATAAATTATATCACAACTTTACTAAAGGAAGTAGACTAACCCTCTAATAAGTCTGGACCTCATGAACCAAACTCTAAACCTTAAGCTTTGCACATCTGCCTTATTATTATTTTTTTTATAAAAAAAGTAATACAACGCGTCCCCAATATCCCACATGATGTTCAGAGGTGATACGATCGTAGGCTGGTAAGTACACGCCGTCTAGATTACTCACACTTCTATTGAAGTGCCCACGTCATAATCGTTATGTGTGAATGAATGAATAAGCATACATTCAAATCGCTTTGACGATATTTCTCCAGCGAAGTGATAGTCATGTGATTACTTTGCCTGAACATTCACTGATATAATAGTAATAGACGTATTAAAATAATAATTAAATATAATATTTATTTGTATTCAATTTGTAATTATTTCTCTGTGAATAATGTTTTGGTCGCGACTGTACCGGGGCACGGGGAGGGTGTCGCGGCGAGGCGACACGTACTGTCGCCGACAGCTATTCATAATTCATAGCACATGCAAATCTGTGTCAGCTTTTCTTTACCATTCCATTTTTATACGTGCCTTCGCTTTTTAGTTTATTTGTACTTTTTTGTAGAGGTACTTTACAAAAAACTGTGTCTGGTAATTTAAGACGACCAATCTCATTCATATAAATTTTGATTTAAATGTGGGATTATTTTATTATTTGAAATATATCCGAAAATATCGTGTGTTAATTTTAAATGTGTTTGTGTGTGTAATTTTTTTTTATGTAATTTAATGTATTGTTGACAAGATAAATAATATTTTTTTAATTTGTTTTTCTTATGAATTTCAAACATATTAAATTTAATTTTAACCTGTTGACTTTTTGATATTATATTTTCTTTATTTTTATCTTTAATCTACTATAAAAATACAAATTTGCATATGGATTTTATTATAATTGAATTGTATCTTTACTATGAAATGAATAATTATTATTATACCGATATTCCCTTTCGTAAAATTTCTTTGGTAAATAATATACTGTTAAAAGTAAAGTAAGTGATAGATAGTGATTTAACAGTGGTAGAGCCCGCAATAACAACATCTTTTGCACGAATGGGCCGGCTCGACCGGTGAAATACCACGACGTCACAGAAGACAGGCGTGAAGTAGAAGTATTCTGCGTTTCGTCTGATGAGTGACGTGCCGGAGGCCTAATTGTAGTCCTCTTCCCCCTCCTACCCTTTTCTAATAAGGAAAGGGGGGGAAGAGGAAGAGGATTTGACGGATGAGGAGGGGATGGACAGGGAATGGAATTATAATTTTTCTGTTTGTTCCTTTGTCCATGAAGGTAGGCAACGCATCTGCAACTCATTAGCTTGTTGCGGATGCCCATGGGTAGCGGTACTTATTTCCAGGGGCCGCTTGCTCGTTTGCCACTTTGTAATATAAAAAAAATATATAACTAGATACATTAAACATTTCCCGTAATGAAATTATTACTATAATGTTACAGCCTATTGAGCCATAGTGTAAATACTATGTATTGTGTCTATGGAACGCTGGGGTTGATAACTTGAGATTTATTTGAAAACCCATGTTTTTCTTTTTTCACAATTTTTTTCTGAAAAATTATTATACTTCTCGGCATTTTATTTAATAATTATGAACGAATTCATAGCAATAGATTGCATCAGACGTCCCGAGCCGGAGTACGTTTAAAAACTTGTAGCTTTTAAAAAGTTAGCTCGTTATTAAAGGCCGCTCCTTCGCAGAGCAGCGCCGTCATGCTGTTGCGACTTTCTAATAAATTTCGTACCAAGCTAGGCGTCGGTAACTTGAATGAGTTTTTTTTAATTTCCTGCAATATCTTAAAAATATCTCTCATGGAAGTTATTTTGCAAGATGTTATTTCGCCGGAATTTAACCAGATTCTCGAGCCTAGAAAATATATATCAAAAAAATCTTTGCATTTTTGTTTCTTTTTATAACAAAGGAACGTTTCCTTTCAGTAAAAATAGCTCCAGTGATTTTCCTAAAAGTAAGGCAAAACAAAAATCCACCTGCACGTTTTTTCATAAACAAGATGTGTTTTAGAATTATATTTCATTAAATGAAGAAATTGAAACTCAAAACAGAGGCGCGAGTCCATAAATAAATAAATAAATAAATAAATAAATAAATAAATAAATAAATAAATAAATAAATAAATAAATAAACTACTAAAATACAAGAGAAATAAATGAAAAAAAGATCATCGTAACTGATATTCATAAAAGCGGACGCTGTTTGCTGCCGCATGTTGCGCATGTTGTTCACGCGAACCCATGAGATTTTCCCTAACAAATATCGTCTAACGCAGCTAAAGAAGTTTACACTTCATTAGATAATACTCACTAGCATAGTAACCGACGTCGTTGTTGACGTTGATGTGTCCAGCATCCTCGGCTGCCAGCATGTGCGTGTCCCACACCGACCGGTACTCGGGGTCATGCAGCACGTCGTACAGCGCGTCGGGTTCCACGTCCTCAAACTCTGCCACCACCTGTCACAAGAATTATAAACACAATTTTAAGAGCCAATAGCCTAAAGATTAAAAGTGCTGACTACCGAACATAAAGATGGTTCGAATCCGCCATTCGACAATTTGCAACAAGCTTTTAAGCTTAGTTGGAATAGTTAAAACTATATAATACGAGTTATTAGTAAATTATAATGAGAAGAAGCCGAAGTGTAAGATAACGTCAGTGTAGAGACTTCATGTTAAACTAGAGCGAGAGAGAGGTCACAAGAATTCTACGGAGACAGTTAGTGGGAGATTGTGTCGGTATTTCCAAAGATGTTGGACACCATCAAGAGAAGAGTGCCAGTGCGTACCATGTATCAACCATATTAACATGGAATTGAAGAGCGCTAGATTATCAAATATCAAAAAGCAAATTCTGTGCAAAAATACCTAACATGATTTCAAACCATCTTAAAACAGCGTTAAATAAGTAGATTATTTGCGTAAATTTGGCCAAATTGTTCAAAACATCTTTGAAGAGCTTATGAAATACAGATTGCGTGTTAAATTTTATATTTTCTTACATAAAAAATTCTTAAAGGATACAATATGGATCTAGTTCTTCAAATTATGTTTTAAGTATTAAAAAAATCTTGAGGGTGATATTAAGCACAAAAGAAATATTGTCCAGTTATTCGAGAGAACGAGAAATGA
The DNA here is from genome assembly GCA_029849275.1 of Papilio elwesi. Classification (NCBI taxonomy): domain Eukaryota; kingdom Metazoa; phylum Arthropoda; class Insecta; order Lepidoptera; family Papilionidae; genus Papilio; species Papilio elwesi. The sequence continues at coordinate 11,160,732 of CM056693.1, read as the reverse complement.
ACAGAAATATTTCAAAACGAACAAGACAGGTGAAGATAAATGTATCTCCCCACGAAATTTCTATTCGATCGGGTGACGCCGTTATAAGAAAAAGGTCTCACCTAGTCATACGTTACTTTTATATACATATACAATTTGGTTTAAAACTCAGGCATGCGCAATAACCATATCTACTTATATGTACGAACATATCCTTTTTTTATATACTAGCGACCCGCCCCGGCGTCACACAGGTAGTTTCTCCTTGAAAACACTCATCCCCTACTTAAGGTAATAGCGCGAACTCTTAACCGACTGACAGTTATGCCAAAAGTGCTAAGGCTGCCTACATTAGTGACTAAAAGTTAATATGGTCGTTAGATTTTCTTCATTTTTCTAATTTCTCCCAAAGTTTCTTATTTCTTTTTTCATAAGAACCTTTTCCAGACATTAACTAGCACCAAAAAAAAAGAATTGGCGAAATAGGACCAGCAGTTAACTCGTGATATCTCGACCGAAGGAAATATGGATTCATTTTTTTATATAGACTAGTTACAACGAAAAAGTTCGTGTGTTTTGTGCAATACGTTTTTTACCATTTCATAATACATTTCAAGAAAAAATACTTCAGATTAATTTTGGAACTATAACATAATCCGGTTAGCACTTGATAGATTCCATTTATTTGAGATTCCAATAAATTGAATTAACTCGAGGAAAACACTTTCCTACGCAAATAATCATTAACATAATAGATTTGAGCAATTTACCAAACCGAACAATCCCTGCGGCTTCTGTTACAGTGGCTTGAAACGTGAAAATGGCAGAACGTTGTTACTGATGAAACTCATTAACAAGAATAATTTGATCCCGCGTCTACCACAGTTCGTATTAGGCTATTCAATTATATATTTATTTAACTTTTAACTTAGTTTCATTAATACATCGCAAGATAATTCGGACCAAATTTGACAAAAGGATGAAAATCGTCATGAAATATGTAGTATACTACACACTAGAAAACATGTTGCGGTGATAATACCTACTTACACACGTAAGGCCCTATTCAGACCATAAGCATTATTCGCTACCGCTGTGGGTAGTGGTAAATACCGCGCTAAATAGCGCCGGTTATTTTGTCTGCAAAAATTTAACTAAACTAACTCGAAATTTCAATTGCCTTTTTCTTAATATGAAATATTACAGTCGAGTAAGGATTATAAAGAGAGTATAATTTACATGAAAACGACCACTTCGTCTGAAAGTGCCTTTCTAAAAGTTCAACGAAACTGCGAGATGAAATAATTAGTGAAACTACAGCCTTTAAAACTTCAGACTTGAATACGGCGAAATGGACGCCGGCTGTCTCTAGTCAAGCGAGCGGCAAACTTTCAAGAGTGCTTACCAACTGACACCGTGTGCTTCAGCGAAATTAGCAAAATGACATCAACCATTTCAGGTAGGGCTTATATTGTTACATAGAATCAGCAAATTGACCATTTGACAGTTGTGGGTGCATTCAAAATTAGTAGGATAGGTACATACATTTATATACCTCCGGATATCGCATTTCATTCTAATGTTTACCACCGTAAATACAAATGTTAATGAAAATTAAATAAAACCACAAAACATGTTTTAACAACACGTTTTTAATCTATCGCTTTCTGTATAGGGTTAATATAAATTTGTACGCAACGAATGACTAAAAATAATTTTACGAAGTCGCCAACAGGCTTAAGCTTTCACACTTGGAACCCAGATCTCCACCTGGAGGTATGTAACATGTAAAGGTGTTTATTGAAAATATAACCTATGTGTGTTACTTTTAATTAATGCAAGTGACTAATATCGAAAGATTTATTAACAACACTATCACAGAATTGATTTATAACACACAATCTTTGATCCTTAAAATGCTATTAAAAAAAAAGATAGATTATGGATCTGCTGTTTGGAGTCCATTTTATTCTATACTCTCAGCGCATAGAAAGCATTGAACGGACGTTTGCGAGACAATTGGCATTCAGCTGCCACGAGATATTATTATATTTTAAAATGAACTCCCTGTGGAGTCGCGAACGTACTTAACTGTCGTGACCTCAATCAAATTTCTATATTTGTTCCGCGGACAAGTCCCAGATACCCAATGAAAAATATTTTTCGCATTAATATAAGGTTTGTAAGAGACGGGATTCTTACCACGATTAAGATTTTAGAGCTCCCGATATTTCGGCACAGTTGCATGCGCCATGTTCAGCCCGCATGCATGAACCGTCAGCTAATCGTGGTAAATCCCGTCTATTACAAGCCTTATATTACTAAAAACCACGAAAATTTAAAGTTATATCTTTTCACATTAAGTTTGCTAGAATTAATCGTAGTCGCAATAGTCCTGTAATCCGTATATCTAACGAGTATGACGTCATCAACAACGCAGACATCGATATTTTTAATGACAGCTTGCAAGTATTCAGGAATAATCCAATGTGGTACAATAGCCGAATGCATTATTTAATTAGTTTAACCACATGGTATGAAAATTTTGCGTGCCTTTTATTGCCGTACATATTCAAACAACTACTGTAATTTTATATATATTATATATTTAAATATATATACTGTTGGCTTGTCTTAATTAAATAAAGATAAGGTTTGGTGTTAGCAAGAATAACCTTAAAATTGATTAAGTTTTTTTTTCATAATCCGCTTGTCTTTTTATTAATTTTGAATTGTATATGTATTTCGCGACCAGTTACTAAGTTAAAAATAACGGGGATTTGTAATCGCTAGTGATATTTATTATTATAAATTAAACATCCAGTTGCTAGCGATTCACAAAAATTTATAATACATAAAATATTTTATAAGTGATACAAAAAATGAGAGCTTTCAGAAAGCTTTCTAAAATTGAAATAATTCTATGCCGCATAGCGTACTAACTAGCATCGCTAACTTTTTAAAAGCTTTAATATAAAATTTATCTCAGTGGCCACGTCGGACCAAACTCTGAAATTAGCGAACTCGGCATGAAGCGCACATTCCCTACTACTGTAAAATAGAATTATGCAAATAGAGTCCATCGAGAATAGCCGCTATAGTTGAGTTGATAAAGACTAAAGTTGGACTTAGCTGTTAGTATGACTATTTCTACTTGGCAGTATAGTATATACTTTCATACATTAAAGTGGGGAACTTTAAGGGAAGTGAGAGCTGGGTTTGTCAGGATAATTCTAGTAATGTTAATGCCGTTGAGATGCGATCCTTAAGAAGTACGGTAGACGTGACATTGAAAAATAAGATTAAAATATCATTATAAGGGAAAAGTGTAGGTTAAAAGTGGATGTTGTGACAAGAATTGAGAAGGGTATGCTTTAGTGGTTCGGGCATGTTGAAAGGATGAATGAGGAAAGACTAACGAAACAAATTTATGTTGCAAAAATGATTGGCAGTGTTGGCAGGGGACGTTCAAGGGTAACTTATATTATATCGACCAGATTAGTAACATACTAAAGAAGGGCGATATAAGGAGTACCCGTAACCAACGAGCATGTAAACGTAGATGTATGGATGAAGAAGAAGCGAGGTACGCGCCAAATGGAAATACGTTATCTCTTCCTACCCCCCTGGGTTACGGGCGTGAGTGCATATTTATTTATTTTATAAATAAATAAAAAAAACATTTTGATAACTATTTCTTATCTGTTTAAAACCATTTTTTTGTTATTTAATATCCGTTCAGTTTATGTGTTGTGCCCATATTTATATTACAAAATATAAAAACAAGATTATCTTGAAGTATGTTTTGTCTTACAGCTATATACTTGTATGTAACTGGTGTAAAATAATAATAGAAACATATTTTAGGGTCATTGGAATCTTTAAAGTTAAACAACAATGAAAGCTCAACAACGAGCGCTAACTTGAAATGAACCAAAGTGGAACGTTAAGGGGCACTAGAGGCCACATCCCGAATCGTCTGAACACTTGAAACATTTTACTGTTAGAAACTTCTGACTCTCCTAAAAGTACAATTTCACACGTCTCATATATCTATATATATAAAATTCTCCTGTCACAGTGTTAGTTGCCATACTCATCCGAAACGGATCAACCGATTTCAATGAAATTTTGCATATACATTCGGTAGGTCTGAGAATAGGTTTTTATCTATCTATCTATCTTCTTTTATCTGTATCTATATAACATTATAAATGTGAATGTAAGTTTGTTTGTTACGCTTTCACGCGAAAACTACTCCACCGATCATCATGAAACTTTGTACACATATACTTGGATGTACTAGAAGTAACATAGGATACTTTCATGAAAAAAATATATATAAAAAGCGAAGTATGTATCTTTCCTATAGACTCTGAAGCGACTGGACCGATTTCGATGAAATTTACAGGGATTGTCCAGATTGGCACAGCGGGTGTTCCTGTTTTTGGTAGCGATCGGATCAACATAGTTATATTAGTGGTACCCGGGCGAAGCCGTTCGAAATTAAGTTAAGAAATTAGAGGACTTAGACCTTGGGATGAATAAAATATTTCGTGTTGGAATAGTCTCTTAATGGTTTCGCAATTACTTATTTAGAATCTTAATAATCAATTTATCATAACGTTTTCCCGGTGTTGCACCATTATCACACCACTAGGATACCATTGAAATAGTAATTGAGGTCCCAGTCAAAGCTTTTAGGGAAGCGTGAATAGGCTACTGGCATTATTCCAAAGTTAAATTACATAAAGTTTTTTATGGTCTATACAACATAAGAAATTTATACACTCATTCGTTATTTGATGAGGACAACCGTTAAATCGTAACCGTGGCCGTTAGCTATTCTAGGGGTTTTGTCTGTAAGTTCATGTTGACGTACAACAGTCTTAGGCTCGAGTTTTGATTTAATCCTACTAAAAACCTATTATAAATGCGAAAGATTGTAAGTGGGATGTATGGATGTTTGTTATTCATTCACGCAAAAACTGCTGAACATCCGTTCAAGTGAATGAAATTTAGTACAGACATAGATTTTTTCTTTTATATAATAAACTGGCAAACGAGTGAGCGGCACCTGAAAATAAGTACCGCTACCCACAGGCACCCGCAACAAGGTACTGAGTTTCAGATCCGTTGCCTACCTTTATGGACAAAGAAGGGGACAAACAGAAAAAAGGATATTTCCATTCCCTGTCCATCCCCTCCTCATCCGTCGAATCCTCTTCCCGGATGGGAGGGGGAAGAGGGCTACAATTCGGACTCCAGCACGTCACTCATCAGACGAAACGAATACTTCTACTTCACGCCTGTCTTCGGTGCCGTCGTGGTGGTCGAGCCGGCCCATTCGTGCAAAAGATATTGTTATTGCGGGCTCTATCACTGCTAAAAGGCTGGAATAACATATAGGCCAGGCTTTTTATCCCGGAAAATTGTACGGTTCCCGTGGGATAGTTGATTATACGTTACATATTATAGTTAATATATTATTATATCATCTAACATATAATCAAAGTCCAAATACAATAACAAATGACGGTATAAGTTTTTATGCCGCTTACTTGTAATAAATGCAATATTGGGTTGTAAACTATGAACATTGAAACAAGCTCGTTAGCTATTGTGGTGGCCGTAAAAAGATCTTGTAAAAGATATTGATTGGTTCTCGGTTAAGTGTTTATGAATGGCTTATCGTTGGGTTGTATACTCAACACTAACTTGTTATCTTTTGTTGCAGTGATACCATAATTATCTACTAGCTGTTTACATGACTTGGTCCGCGTTGAATCTAATAAAAATGTGTTCTCATAGCGCAATATTAATAAAACCTTTATTTTTTTAGTTGCTCCAACCATGTGCAATATCATCATTGTTTTCATTGTGTTTAATTCAAATTCAGGTTAAATTTAGGTTATATAATCTATGGCAAACTCGGATTATGAATACAAAATGAGCAAAGACTGATTTAAACCACTTCTTATACGGATATTTTAATTTACATGTCCTATATACTCGTATTATACATTGACACATCAATCCATACATCCATCCAATAGGAATTCAATCATGAAATCATTTTAATTGCATGTTGAGTGATAGATCAATTGAAGTCAGTAAATTGAAATGTGGGCAAATAAAAATTCTCAACGATCCGTTATCCCGGGGAATCATAACATTAGATTATGACACGATAAAAGAGATATTAAAGCAGTTATTGTCAATAACTTATATTTTAACAACTCATAAAAAGGTGTTCGTTTGTCTGCGCCAAATGAAATATGGGCAATTTTCATCGTTGTTCACGCTACGTGACGCTTTTACTAAACTATCTCATTGTTATCATTTCGCACGAATAAAGCGAACTTCTTTCGCATATTTCACGTCTATAAATTTACATAAATATGCCTTCTCATTTAAATAGTACGCATTTGTGCACATATTGAAGTAGTCGTAAATTTACTTAAGTTAATTTAATTTATACGCATATCAATGAATAAATCACTGAATTACAAAGATATAAATATAATGGATTTTTTACGTAGCCAACGAGCCAGCTGACCGCTACCCATAATTATCAGCAACTAGCTAATGGGTTGCAGATGCGTTGCCTACCTTTTATTGACAGAGGGAACAGATAGTAAACATATTATTTTTCCTATTTGTTCTTTTCCTATCCCTCCTCCGTCAAATCCTCTTCCACACTCCTCTTTCACCTTCAAGGCCTGAGGCACCTCACTCATCAGACGAAACGTATTCCTTTTTTTGTTTTTTTTGATAGCAAGTGATCGCTACCTATAAACACTTCAGCGTACCTTCTTCTGCCTACCTTCCATGGACAGAGGAAGGGAACAGAAAATTTCCTATTCACCCCCTCCACCGTCAAGTCCTCTTCCCCTTCCCATCCTTTCCTTATTATCTAAGGATGGGAAGGGGAAGAGGACCAGAATTAGGCCTCAGGTACTTCGTATTAGTATGTATACCACCAGTTATATACCAACTGCTTTGACCCTTGTCTAGACAAATTAAATGTAATATTCCTTTCGACCAAGAAGTAATATCTTGCTCAAAAAAATATTAATAGAATATTATGAAATAAATAAAGAAACAAACAATTTAATGCATAGCAAAAGTTAAAAATATTAAAGACCAGTTACAATAGAATAGACTAGACTAGAGAAAACTACACAACTGATCATGAAACTTTATACACATATTCTTGGAGGTGTAAGAAGTAACTAAGGATTTTATGAAAAAAAATGGTATATAAAAGCGAAGTATGTATGTTCCCTATAGACTCCGAAACGGCTGGTCCGATATCGATGAAATTTACAGGGATTGTCCAGATTGGCACATTCCTGTGTTTGGTAGCGATCGGATCAAAATAATAAGTGGTATCCGGGCGAAGCCGGGGCACTAGTAGTAGATAAATATAGTTGTAATAAATTTAAACATTGTAAAAAGCTTTAATCAAACCCCTCCGTAAATTTACGAGTACTAGGCGATCAGAAAGAGTGATCAAATCGCCTCAGACGGCTAAAGCTCGTGAGGTTTATTAGAAAATCAATGTGGCAGGAGTAATATAGACCGCACGTGTGAATCCCACTCGTCCGTGCTCGTAAATAAATTCACTTTGCCTTTTTTGCAATTCTGCGGAGATCTTGAGTAATAAATATCCTTACAATTTATTACATGTTATGTCGACTCGTACAATTTTATTAGAGTGTTATGTAATAAAATGCTACAATATAAAGCGAGCAATTATTGTATATCTATACATGTAATACAAATGTAACTTATTCCGGTCTGTACATGGAAGATATCTGAGAAAATTATTATTGCGGGCCTTCATAAACGCAATAAAACCCAAAACAATGACTAATAAAATTTGCTGTAAAAATGCTGTAAAATAGCTTTTCAGTTGAATACGTTGAACTTTTAGTTAACTGTACATTATGAGCTTAAAAATGATGATTGAAAGTTTATACAAGGTTCAAAACAGGACAGTTTCGGAGATTTTGCAAGCATCAGCTAGACATACTGTGCATTAAGATATCCATAGCACATGCACGTATTTCTAAGACGCACGGCGCTCCCTGGTAATGGTAACAGCTATATTTGGTAACGGACTATTTCCACGTAGAATCGTTTTTTTTATACATCTCTATTAAAAAAACTTTCTACTTATTTTTATTTATACTTCTTAGTGTCGCCTACTTTAGACCTGTAGGCAATTAATTTTGAAAACTGAGTACCTTATAAATATTACCAAGGAAGAGAACCATAGCAACCAATAACAACTTTTTGACATTTACCTATCAATTGTGCTTAATTTTTTTTTCTCAAACAAAGATTACTGGCACACGGGATTAAAATTTTTAGTTATTTTTTTTGTTACACTAAAGAGGTGCCGCCATACATAAGTACACACACACATATTTTTTTTATTCCCAGTACAGACCATACTAGATTCCATGCCATCAAAACATGTTTTTAATTATACGGTGCTACAAAAATTACAATATAAAATACTAAAGTATCTTGTGGAAAATTAACAAACTTCTGGCACAGAAAAGTGTTTTATAAGGAAATACAAGCAATAAAAGGGCAAGATGGTTGTAAGAGGAAGCGCCGTTAATAGAGCCCCACGGACCACTCGATTGAAAACTTGAATTATAGCGGTTTCGCATTAACGTAATCAATTAGAGAAAGAAATAGGACTCGGTAGAGATATTTTCTTTATTTTTTGGAAGAAGATAGCAAACGAGCAAGCGGTTCATTTGATCTTAATTGACATCTACACATAGGCATCCGCAACAAGCAAATTAGTCTCAGATGCGTTGCTTATTATTAATGCATATTACCTTTTCTTATTCACCCCTACACGACCAATCCTCTTCCACTTATCCTATCTCTATAAGGAAAGGATGGGAAGAGAAAGCGGGCCTTCAGCATCTCACTCTTCCAACGAAATACAGAATATTTCACGCCTGTCTTTCATCCCTTATTTTACACCTTTAATGGACAGAGGAAGGGATAACCCTGTAACATCCTCTTCCCTATCCATTTCTAACAAAGTAAGGAAGGGCGAGGCCCAGAATTAGGCCTTCGGTACCTCACTCATCACATGGTATGTAGAATACTTATTTCTTTACAACATTACAACACCATTACAGAATAGCTCCAAATGTTACCACTTCTACTTCACATTTGTCTTCTGTGAGGTCTATTCGTGCAACGGATGTTGTTGCGGGCTCTCTGTTAAGTTTCTATGCTCAATGTTCAGGATTGCTATAGTTGTGTAGTGCTTAGTAATGCTTTCAACGTTGCGGTAAAATTGTGCAGATATATAGATGTTTTTTGGATTTTCTTTTGCATGATTCCCATCCTTTATTACTATTTCCTTATCTAACCATCTGAAACTCTTTCATTTGTTACCGTGTTCTCATTTAATATCTTGTGAGTCTTTTCTTGTTAACCTTCTTTCGCTGTTAAAATAGCATATGAATACACAGGAAATATAAGTGTGTATGACAAGATAAAGATCCTTTTGAGATATCCAATTGGCAATAACTAAGGATTCATATAGTAGTTATTTCAATAGATGAATAAATCGTGCGAAAATGTTTTCAAAACGAAAATTTTCGCAGTGAATCCTTCCCACCGCCTTCATGGTTAAATTAACATACCTAATCCTGAAATTAATTAGGATTTGAAGACATCCCTTGTCATGCTTGGGTCGCTTTAAAAAATCCCTTCGGATATTAGACAAATCCTCTTATTCAGTTGAATTAATTTACTTAATTTTACAAATTATTTCAAACAGTTTCAACTGGTATTGTGGTTTTGCTTACTTCGAATAATGATAAAGACAGTTTATACATTGCCAAGCCTGAAGTAAGGCTTGAATTGATGTTTTGATGTATATTGAACGTCCAATTGTTGAACCTAGAAATATACTATTAAAGTACAATTTTTGATCTGTGTGGGTTGCATTATCAGAACATTTATACAGAAGATCTAAAAAGCGTAAGCACAATATTTGTTTTATGCTACGTATTTTTTTTTAATTAAAACTAAAATAGAATATAAAGGAACCGTTCACAAAGCCTTGTTCAAGAGCGCATTGTGTTCAACATTTCGGTCACATTTCAATGTAAACGGACCCTTATACACATAAAGGAGTATAAAAGCGGTTACGACCGAAGCAAACCGCTTAAATACCCGACGTCGGACGGCAAATATTTACTCGCGGTCGGTACGAGCGCCGCGTCTCTGCTTTTAGTGTGAGCGAAATTCTCTTACTGTTTATACAGTCAATGAAAATTTAAATATTTGTATATCAGTTGTCGTAAAAAGTGACCAATAGGCCAATACAGGGGACGAGAATCGTATTTATAAGACCAACCGCGCTAAACGCCACAAGGTCTTGTGTGCTAAGTGATCAAAACTTGCTTTTGCCTTTCTGGTAATATATGTATACGTTCACACAGTCCAACTTTTTTCAAATCGACGCCTTACACCTCAGCCAGACAGTCGGCAGCTTAGTCGAAAAATAACAAGAGCCTTAATGTAATCCTTTTTCTATAATCTTTCACGATTATTCTTTTATACCTTAGGCTTAATGAGAGTAATTTTGGATACACTTATTACCTGTAGAAACTCATATCGTATGACCGCCGTTAAGAAGATTTTATAGAGTCGGCCAATTAGCGAAATTTACGAGAGACGATAATCGCAATACCGAGAAGCTTCGTACTGACTGGCTTCAAGCTCATTTATCCGTTCAGTTATTATACAATATAACCTCTAATAGCCTTAAGGGTACACGGACTGCGAAACATACATAACATAGTCGTGGGTACGAATCCACCATTCAACTATTGTCGTCAACCATTTCCAACCAAGATTGGTCAGGAATGGTTAAAAAGAAATATTAGTAAGTGATTTCGATAATCCACTAATATTTCACGTACATGCCTGAGTAGGTATGGCATCAGGCAGTAGGTAAAAAAACTATCAACCTACTACAGTAAGGCCTACGGTCGTAATGTGCCGACCCTACAAAGAAAAAAAAGTGAGAAAAGAGCAGAGAGAAGAAGAAGTTTATTATTATATTTACTGGTAGAGTCCGCAACAACAACATCCGTTGCACAAAAGGGCCGGCTCTACCGGTGAAATACCACGACCTCGCAGAAGACTGGCGTCAAGGGGAAATATTTCTCCGTCCGATGAGTGAGGTGCCGGAAGCCTAATTTAAGGGTGGGAAGGGAAGAGAATTTTACGTAGAAGGGGGTGGATACATTTTTTCCTTTGTTTATCACTTCTTGGGTCAATTAAAAAGGTAGGCAACGCATCTGCAACTCATTAGGTTGTTGCAGATGTGTATAGGTAGCGTTAACTTAATATCAGGTGAACCGCTTGCTCGTTTGCCACCTATTTCTATAAAAAATATACTAGTTGTAGCCTATGAGTTGTGAGTCATCTGCATATTCGATTAATTTGTATTTAGTTTACATTTTGTAATTTTTGTGGTTTGAATAAGAAAATCGAAAATATGTATGTAAATTAATTATGATTATGAGATAAAAAAAAAAAAAAAATTATGCATATTTACAGAATAAAAAGTAGTAAACACATAGTCCTTAAAAGCAAAACGCGGCAATACTGGCCGGTTAGAGAGAGCGGGTAACAGAAAAAAAACCGACCTTAACGGTTCGAAGCGCGCCGTGCGCCGCGTCCTCCGCCCACACCTTGACGCCGTCCCTCTCATACTCCAGGCTCCAGCCATCTTCTGAAGCGAGGAGCTGCTTCAGGGTCTCGAAGTCAGAGTCGTCAGCTACGCGAGCTTCGCCCCGCGCCCAACCCGCGCCTCCCATTCGCACGCGGACATCACAGGCGACTGACGACTGCAGGGGCCTCCGCGCCAACAGTCGATGCTCAGCGCATGCGCGGGAAAGCTGCCCGCCATCTTTTTTCTGGGTTACGCGGTTACGAAGTAACAGAGCGGATAATTTATTGCCTTTAAAATGTACACAGTAATTTATCGTACAGCTATTTTAAATTAAGATTTTTGTAAAAAAAATACGATTATTTAATTTTGTAATATTTCTCGGAACACAATTTATATCAGTCTGAAACTGTTCAAAAAATGACTTGATTGAAAAATGATAACATTGAATGAAGCTCTCATTATAAACTACACAAAGCTTGAATAAGTTAACTCACTAATTAAACATTTCTAATTCGATGTAACATCGTCTTTAGGCGACGTCAAGCCTTGCCAACGATGGTGTCCTAAACTTCCTACTATATGTTATACTTAATAACTTGATTTATACTGGAAATATAATAAATATCATAGATATATTAATATTTTCGTATTTAGACTATACAGAATCGAATAGAAATATACGGAACTTTATATTATGACGGCGTTTCGTGCTTGACCGAACCTACTTTGAAAAGCACAAAGTGTTGCAAAGTATGTAGGCTTAAGTGAGTCTACGGCGTAGTGGTTCTACAGCGCAGGTTCCTGCGGCCCAGAGTGCTTCCTAATCACAAATAAATAGAACTCAAAAATATATTAAATTAAATATTGCACAGATGTGAACAAAAGAAACTTACACCTGTACCTGTTCGCTCGTCTCTAGTAGGCTCCCACACAATAGGATGGAAAAACTGACGCTGAAAACGCGTCGTTCGAAAAATATACAGATCATATCTAATTGTCAGATGGTGGAATGGACAGTAGAGGTAGACAAATTTTCTGTCATAAATCAAGTAGTTTAATGAAGTCAAAAATATAAGATCTTAGGGCATTTCGCGTTTTTGTCCACACTTACGACGCGTATTGAACGCAATTAGAACGCCCAGCGAACGAAACACCGTCGACTCGTTACGACCTTTACACACGAGCTTTTGTATCGCTACAAACGTGCAGATAACGCGCTCATCAAAACGCGCGTCGTCAGCGCGTACATAAAACCTCGTGTGCAAAGGCCTTTAAACGTTGACCCAAAAACACGCATAGAAAACGGGTTCAAATAACTTAAAAATGTATATATGTAGTTCAGTCATACCATAAGCGTAATAGGGTGGTGAGACTCTTTATAAATATGGGAATGAAAGGATTGCGATCGATGACGTAGATAAAGGCATCAGTGTGCCGACATAATTAATTCAATTCATATTCTTTCGATGTCGGGAGCTATTGCCGGAGCATGAGGTTAGGGAGTAGACTGTTTTATTAGGCGCCTCCAAGTCCAATATATAACATAACAGTATTGTTATAAAGGAAGTTAGAAAGGGAAAAAATCATAAAATAACTACTAAAGTTTACGGAAACGTTGTCGAATTTCAAAATAGAATACGTCCTTTTCTTAAAGCGGCACTAGAATGCCTGAAATTCTTTGACGAGTTTTTCATTGTAGAGAGGAAACAAGTCATACGAGGAAAAAAGTTATGCTAGGAAATAAGTAAACGAGGAAACAAATAGTTAGTTATATCATTATGAAATTTTGCCACACATATTGATAGGAAAATAAAACATAATATAGGTTGCCATGGTAACGAAAATAATATATTTTTAACATTTTGTTAGTTTCATGCCATAAATTACCGATACAACCAGTATTGGTTGAATAACTTTTTGACAGTTACCCATAATGTCAAGTTCTTCAAAAAACCAGCGAGGAAAATAAGAAATTAACGCGTGCGAAGCCGCAGGCAACAAATAGTTATTCAATATCTTATAGATATTTGATAGTGTAAACAATTAGTATGTTAAGTCTTGTATAAAGATTTGAAACAATTTCACCTTAAAATATCTGACGCAAGCAATGCAAAACGCCTGACAAACATTAACGGCAAAATTCACATACACAAGAGAAACTATTCGCTTTATAGCAGTTACGAAAACACTTTATGCTTTCACAGGAACGAACAACTAGAACATAGAAGCTTTAAGCACTACTTGTGGTGCCACTAAAATAATGAATTGATGTCTTCCGATTATACATGCAATAGAAATAACAAAAGACTTTTAAAATAACAAAACTATATTAACTAATGCACAAAACGTGCATGAATTAAAACTAGCTCATACTTATAGTATACTATGGCTCTTTTTTTAATAAATTGTATTAGAAGAATATAAACAGATAATTCTTAACCCAAATCTGATTGGAATAACTTTACATATACATTAAACTGTTGTTTATAACCTATAAGGACCAAAGAAGCTAAGAATATAACCTTTCTATCTCAATATTTGTATCGTCATGTTTTGTACAAGAACGTCTAATAGCACTGTACTTATCTTTTGTCACCGCAACATACATAACTGTGAGAGAAGTGCATTATTTAAATTGTCCATGCTATAATCTCTACAACAAATGAAATTTATATTCAAAAACCGGTCAAGTGGGAGTCGGACTCACGCACGAAGGATTCCGTACCACTATCTATAAGAAAATCACGTTTGTTGTATAGAAGATGCCTTAAGTATTTATTTAATTCTATTTTTTGGTACATAATCTGTGAACATTTCAACCGTCTAACTATCACGATTCATGAGATTCAGTCCGGACAGACTGACGGATGGACAGCGGAGTCTTAGTAAAAGGGTCCGTTTTATCCTTTGGATACGGAACTCTAAACAGTATTATATATTCATTAAATGTTAAGAATAATAAAACAAAATTATGTCACGTAACAAAGAAAATTCCATGACCTATTTACAAAACAATTATCATTCCTAGATTTGATTTGATCGTCTTTGTAAATAAATGATCATAATAATAACACTACAGTTCAATTAGTCAACGTTAAACAGATAACGAAAAATCCCCTTTTACGTCTGTCATAGTATCCGGGGCAATTATTCAGCGCACAGTTAAATTTATTTGTTAAACTTAAACCGAACTGCGAGCCTTCCTTGTGCGCACACGTGTCTATCGAAAATAATCTATATAAACACCATAAAAAATAGTAACAGAAATCGAAAGAGGCACCAACAAGATTAATAAAAATTTAGATAAATATTTTATGAAATATGAATCGTTTGCTTGTGTTAACTCTGGTAATGTTGATCGAAGGAGAAGCTCGTCAGTTCAACAGATGCGACCTGGTAGAACAGTTACGAAGCCATCAGTTCCCAGAAAAAAATCTGAAACAGTGTATGTATTGATGATCATTTCATTGTAAGCTGGATTCCGCTGGTTCATCTGTAAAATATGGATGACAAATGGACCGTTACGTGTACGGGGCGTCGGCCGCTCGGCCGTCCCAGGTATTGCTGGAAAGATGAAGTTGAAAGTGACCTGTGCTTCTAATTCAAGACTGGTGAGAGATGGCACTATGTAGGGCGAAGTGGATACTCTTATTGCCGGAGGCCGAGTCCCTCTTTATGTCACAGTAAAAACCTAAAAGTATAAATGTACATACTTTCTTCAAATCGATATTCTTCAAGGAAGTAGAAGACTTCTGCTGTCAAGGCTCCTCATGGAAACGCTGGTGCAGCTGCTATCTTTACAACTGTTCTGGATGCAGTTTTAGGATAAACCATAGCTAAAAAAAAATTCTTACACTATTATTTCTAAAGACAGACCTAATTTTAAGATGACATGCATTTGTTTGATTCAGGGGTGTGCCTGGTTGAGAACCACAGCTCCGGTCGCACCGATCTCATCAGCAAAGTGAACAAGTACGGCTACCGGGAGTACGGACTGTTCCAGGTCAGCGACAAGTACTGGTGCAGCAACACCGACGATCCAGGAAAGGACTGTAATGTAACTTGTGCTGGTATGTGCAAGATTTCTATTCTATGAAGTTAATACAACATATACATATAACATCCATGAGAATGTACCCGTCCTTAGGAAAATATACAAAAGGTAAAAGTTGAGATTCCCCAAGGATCGTTTTCAAATATATCCGTTGCTATATAAACGATTTGTTTCAGACCTCCTTTCGGACGACATCACGAAAGCAGCGAAATGCGCTAAGATGGTGTACGAGAGGCACGGATTCAGCGCTTGGCAGGGATGGCGCGAATGCCAGGGCTTACTCCCTGATATTAGCTCCTGCTAGAATACTCTTTTAAAAACGAAGAAACCCTTATTAAACGATTTCTCACACACTTTCCTGTGTAGTCTTAGTCGTAGTAATTGAGAAATGTAAGTCTCAATGTATGGGTCGACTTTTGAATGATTTTGACTTCCTTATATCTTTCCACTTATTTCTTAATTTTCATTGTGGCAAATTATAAAATTCATCTTTATGATACTATGATATTTTTCAATGGTGTTTTTTATTGTAACGCAATGCCTACCTCATCAAACTTAATTTGACATTTGACATTTAAATCTTACGTTCCCCGCGGTTGATGGTAATTATAAAGATATTCTAAAATTATGACGTAATTAAAACTGGACAGTAAAATATTATAATAAATGCCAGGTTACACAGGTTGTTTAGTTTTTAAATTATTGAGTAATTCTTATCTACTTCCCTCTCATACTCACTCATACTAAAAGCCTGGCAACGCGGATATTAATAGATACTCGTATACACTAAGAACTATTTATTGACTGCTAGACATTGTCATCTGCAACAAGTTAATGACAGTGGAGGAGATAAATTAATAACAGGATGTTCCCTTTTCCTATCCAGCCCTCGAGTTCCTCAATCATCAGACGAGACGTAGAGAGAGAACTCACAGTCGTGGTATTTCACCGATCGAGCCGTTTGTGTAAAACATTTTTTTTTATATTATAAAGTGGCAAACGAGCAAGCAGATCTAATGTTAATTGAACGCTACCCATACACATCCGCAACAAGCAAAGTTGAGTTGCAGATGCGTTGACTGTCTTTAATGGACAGAGGAGGGCATAGACAGGAAAGAGGATAGTTCCTTTTCCCCGTTAACCCCCTCACCGTCCAATCCATGTTGTTTCGGGCTCCAGCATTTGTTAATAATCGCTGTAACAAACAACAGTGAAATACCGCATAGAAATATAACATAAATTTACATAAAGGTGTAAGAAGACAGTGTTTTTTAGATTAATTATTTATTACAACTTTTTTAGATTACTTTGAGGTGACATTTATTTCTTGCAGGCGCTTATGTCGGGCAGAGGTTTGCCTTGGCATTTGTTCTTCCAGCCGTACCAGGCGTCGAAGCCGTGTCGCCGATAGATCTTCTTGGCGCAAGTCGCAGCTTTCGTTATATTTTTAGTCACGAGTTCTAAAATTAAATTTAAAAAGTTGAGTACTACGGGACTTATATTAACATTATTACAAAAACTTTCTAACTTGTGGAACAATAAGCCTGATTCAAACCTAAACATGCTTAGCTTTTTTAAAAGAATTTATCTTTACGGTACATAATGCCAATGGTTAAGCAAACTTCGCATTTGAATTTTACACATGCAAAAGAAGGGCGATATAAGGAGTACCCGCAACCGACGCACGTGCATGTGTAGATGTATGGATGTAGAAAAAGCAAGAGGGGTGTCCCAGGATCACGCCAAATAGAAAACCATAGTCTCTGCCTATCTGGGTTACAGGCGTGACCACATTTTATACACGTGTGTGTTGATCTGTTTCATAGAGTGTGTGTGTACACTCTATGAAACAGCATAAACAGAAAAGGATAAAAGATAAGATAAACAGAGAAAGCCTCAAAATTAAAAATCTAAAAGAATGTAAAATTCAGATACTGACGTTTGCACGTAACGTTGCAGTCTTTCCCAGGCTTGTTGGTGTTGCTGCACCAATACCTATCGTTTATCTGGAAAAGGCCATAATCCCGGGATCCGTCGCTGTTCGGTTTGCTTATGACGTCAGTGCGCCGGGAACTCTCGCTTTCTACTAGACACACCCCTGCAAACGACAATCACCGGATAAATTGCTAAAGGATAGACGATGGGACCCAAAGGTGACAGGACGATGTTGTGTAGAGAGACATTTTAACAAGTTGTACCGATGATCTAATTAGCGTAATTTTGAATTTCAGGAGTCAACTGGCTGAGAACAGTATAGGGCCATCAGGGGAATAGTAAGGGCCATCCTTTATTTTTTTATTTTTTTTTATGTGAGAAGGTGGCAAACGAGCAAGCGGATCACCTGATGTCAAGTGAGCGCCGCCCATGAACATCCGCAACAGACAAATGCGTTGCAGATGCGTTGCCTACCTTTAAAGGACAAAGGAGGATATAGACAGGAAAAAGGATAATTCCTTTCCCCCGTTAACCCCCTCCCCATCCTATCCTCTTCCCCTTCCCGTCCTATCCTTATGAGGAAAGGGTGGGAAGGGGAAGAGGACTAAAATTAGGCCTCCGGCACCTCACTCATCACACAAAACGCAGAGTACTTCTACTTCACGCCTGTTTTCTGTGAGGTCGTGGTATTTCACCGGTCGAGCCGGCCAATTCGTGCAACAGATGTTGTTGTTGCAGGCTCTACTACTGTTAGATGATTAATTGAGAAGACTAAGGTACGTTCAGCAATATACGTCTGTTGGCTGACAATGATAATAACGTGACTCGACCAGGTTGATAAGAGTTAATCATGAGTTAGTCATTTGTTTTCAAATTAGTCATCCGCCTAGTTAACGATACATTCGTTTTTTTTTCATTATCATAGCTTTAATGTGATTAGAATAGAACTCGAGTATGACATTTCATTGTACGTCAACTTAAGCTTGACCCCTAGTATCGCCAACGTCGAGCTACACAAGAGTTCAACTGGAAATGGTTTTTACGATTTAACAGTGTTGGCCCCTGATTTAGCTCGGCAACCAGACCACTTAGTTTTGAATGATGATGGGTTAACTTATACATAGGGTTATTGCATCAGATTATCTTAATTAACTTATTAATAAAATATATTTGTTGATTAAAAGAATTCATTGTAGTCCTGCTATCATTGGAATTCTTAATATTTAAACTACTATAGTATACCAATTTTAATGCGTACTCACAGTCTTTCATTTTGTTCTCCGGGAAGCCATTTTTCCTGAGCTGTCGCACCAGCTCGCATCGCGATAGCTTCTTACCCTCGCATTGACTGATCACAGCGAGGGCAAAGAGTACGAGAACTAACTTCGCACTTACCATTATTCAACAGAGCTGTTCTTAAGGACTGAACTGTTTTGAAGACAGTACACGTATGTTTCAAGCAATAAAAAATTATCCTTAAATACTCATCGGGTTACAATCAACACGTACCTATGTGACTGAACTTAGATATTGCATAGTTAATTTAATCGGGGACTCGGGAATCCCTCGGTGTTGTAATTAATAAAAGTTCTTAGTCTTAGGGAAATAAATATTACGAAATCCAATAAAGTTATAACAGTACTAGTTGTTGCCCGTGGCTTCGCACGCATTCATTTCTCATTTTCCACGGTGGAAGTTTTTGTTATATTCCATATTATATGACATGAGACGGATAAACAATAAGTATTTAGGTAAATTGAATTTAACCATTATAGCCCTTTACCCACGTTATGTAGGGTCGGCACAGAAAGACGGTCATCCATACGGTTTTGGATACAGTTACGGCTACCGCCTGACGCCCAACCCTCGTCGATAATTTAATTAACTTATAACAAATGTACTCAACTTTTGCAGTCAGGTTTAATTACGTTCTTATGGCTTAATACGATTTACGAAAGTAGGAAGTGAGGTCCCAGGAGCGTTCGGAAAGAAGACGAACAAACTACATCAACCCTGAGGTACGAGGCCCTAAATAAGATATATTATTTATATTTCTGGTTAGTCTTTGTGTCTAATTTCTTAACAACTGTATCTAGAAATCCATTGTTCATTAACACACATGAAGTTTAATTCATTATCGCTCGTCAGATTTCAACACAAAACCCCGCGTTCGTTACAACGCGATCACCCAAGTTTCTTGACATATAATTACGTTATCGATTCAGTATTTATAGGTGCGTTTTGTAAACCCGTATTATTCGTTTAAGGACTTCCGAATACTTCAGTACTGACAATTATCTGATAACTATTTTAAAACCTAACCTTTTCAACATGAAGTTGGCTATTATTCTCTTTGTTGTCGTGGTATTCAGCCAATGTGAAGGCAAGCAGCTGTCCAGATGCGAGCTGGTGCGAGAGCTGAGGAGACACGGCTTCCCGGAGAACAAAATGAGAGACTGTAAGTGAACTAAGTAACCTTTTAATCATTGAAACTGGAATTTTGAAAGTTGTTCCATCGGTTGAGAGTGAGAGAATGAGAATTGATGTTTAATTAAATTTATTTCTGTATTTTTATTGATATTATATGCGTATTTATTATTATATGCGGTATTTTACAGACCAGTACGACTTAGGGTAAGTAGTAGGGTAGGTAGCGACTAAAGGCCGGCAACGCACCTGTAGTTCCTCTGGAGTTGCGGCTCGTCGTTGATCACCTCGGTGTTTCCGCCGGTCGTTTGAACCCTTCTTTTATATACAAAAATATATCTTGAGCAAAATATGTATTTTTACAATTTTCATTAAGAACGTTGCATTGAGAAATATTGGTTTTAAGATTTGGATACTAAAAAATCTTTAGAAGAGATATTTCTAAAAAAGTTTGTGGTAATCTATGGTAAAAATAAATGGCGTTTGCTAAAGAAAAAGGCAAATGAGCAAGCTAGTTATCTGATGGTATGTACACATCACTATCGGTCATTGTCAGTCTCCCAGTAGAAATTGGGGTCGTAAAAAAGGAAAACATTTAAATGTGGTAGACTTATCACAATGTCATCCGTTACGACAAATACACCCCAGAAATTAATAAACAAAAAATTTCACGTTTCGCCTGATGACTGCTGGAGCCTTAATACTGGTCCTCTTCCCTTTCCCATCCTTTGCTTATAAGGAAAGGATGGGATGGGGAAGAGGATTTGAGGAAGGGGGAGAAGAATAATAAAATTGAATATTCTTTTTCCTGTTTATCTTCCTCTATCGATCAAAGGTAGGCAACGCATCTGTAACTCATTTATTTTTAGATGCCTATGCCTATGGGCCGCTTGGTCGTTTGCCATCTTCTTTTATTCACTTAGCACTTCACAAATCAAACAAAATTTAGAAATATACTGTTTATAATTCTACTTACTGCCATTTTCTGTGAGGTTTTATTTCCTCGGCCAAACCTGCAACCACCAGCTTAGTATCTACAACAGCTTATTTCAGTACATAACGTACTAAAATCCTTTGCAACGTGTCATCATAACTTTGTTTTAGGGGTGTGTTTGGTGGAAAGTGAGAGCTCACGGCGCACTGACGTCATCGGCAAACCCAACAGCGACGGCTCCCGGGACTACGGACTGTTCCAGATCAACAACAGGTACTGGTGCAGCACTACCAACACGCCCGGCAAGGACTGCAACGTCACCTGCAAACGTTAGTGTAACATTATCTATGGCTCTTAGCTCAGATAAATTTGTTTTTACCAGTTAATACCCCTCCAGTGCTTGACGTAGGCCTTCGCCATCAGTTCCATCAGAGATCTATGTAACGATCTCTTGTAAATACAATACTAAGGTCGTCTGCAACGTGACAGAAAAGGTGTCATTATATTTCTCTTTGCTTGCTTTTGTCTCATGCTGCAGAATATGATTGATTGACAGGCATTCAGTTCATCTCACGATGTTAAAACAGATATTATAAACACTGCATATATGTAAATATGACATTAATTCTAAAGAGTGAAATCTTATAGATGCCACATTATAAATGAAGCTATATACAAGGGATATATTTTCAATTGTTCATTTTATTTATAATGAATGTGGAGGTGAAATGTCGGTAAGGATAGACCTAGGAAAAGGTAAAAGGATTGTGTAAAAGGTAACAATATTAAGAAGTCAGTGACGACTGAAGGGTTGATGGATTTGGAAGACTGTTGTGTCGACCCCACATGAAGTAGAAATAAACCGGACGAATTAATCACATTTAAATAGTTTGATGCAAATTTCTTGAAATATTCGTGAACCAATCTCTTCGAATAACCTAATGTAAGACTAGCTGTTCTCTACGGTTTCACCCGCCGAAACTCAACTACTACAGTTAAGTTAAGTTACTGAATTAAGTTAAATTAGCTTAACCATATAATATGATCATTTAGATCTGAGGTTAACTATGGTAGTGTTGCTAGGTATTATAAATATTTTTCCATACAAAGTTTATTTTTAATTTTATAATAATAATATCCTGAGACATTCGCACACGGCCATCTGATCGCAAACTAAGCAGAGCTTGTGCTAAGGAAACTAGATAACTGATATACAACATATAGTACTTTTCTTTGCTAAATACATACTTAAGTAGATAATTACATCCAGATTCAGGACAGATAGATATACAAAGAAATATCTGTCCTGGGTGGGAATCGAACCCACGACCTGCGGTGTGAAAAACCTCACTCACCATCTGCCCGGTCAATATATGTGTAAACTGTTTGACATTAAAACATTATTTCAGAACTCGTAACTGATGACATTTCGAAAGCTGCGACTTGCGCCAAGAAGATCTACCAGAGACACGGCTTCGACGCCTGGTACGGCTGGAAGAACAAATGCCAAGGGAAACCTCTGCCCGACATAAGCGCCTGCAAGAAGTGAATAGATGTTCCCGTAATCGTAGACTTGTCATAAATAAATTTGAAATATTATTATGAAATAAATATTCTTTTGAAGTACAGTATTTAGTTTTTTAAACAAAATTGAATAGAATCGTTACAAAAAGTCATTATTCTGCGAGCCGATGACGTCTGCGCCGGGAACTCACTTACAGCACGAGGTAAGCCCATTTTAAATATATAATTAGTATAATAATCCGCAGCCTATACTTTAAAAGGTCAAGAAGACTATTTATGCTAAATAAAGTAATAAAATATTTATTTTAAAAAATAAATTATTAAAACTGCAATTTTATTTTTGTTTTTAGAACACACTTTATACAGATTGAATACATTATAGCCCGCAGAAGTTGTTCTACCCCGACGCTACCTTATCTTGTCACACATGGTCAAGTTTGTATTTAGGTAGGAAACTTAAAGTTTTTATTTCGAATTGATATCATGTATGTGGGCGCATGCACAAAAGCGTTTTTATGTCTAATTAATACTTGTTACCTGAGTAATTTTAGTAATCATCAAGTAGGAAAACTGCATTGTATAAGACTGAACATAAAGCTTTCTTCGAAGCTATTCGAACTTTTCTTATGTAGTCTAAAACTTCTGCTCGCCAACGAAATTGTCTAAGAACAACTAATGACCTAAATCTGCTTCATTATCCTGTATAATGTGAGGTAATTCTTAATAAAAATTACCTTTATCAGGGTGAAGAGACAGTCACTACAAACGTTTGGGGGTTTATAAATTATTTTTAAAGGAACCCATCCAGAAAAAAGTGATAGCGTTTATTTTAATACAAAAATAAACATTGCTACCAATTTTTAATCAACCTGTTTATTCTATAAAAGTATAAGTATATTTAATATTGTCAATTGTTAAATCCTAACGTATACGCTTCATATATAGATAAGTTGAATTTAATCACCTTATACCAGTTACACAGTGTTATTTCACACATACACACACGCGCACACTTTATTTCCGAACATCCTTTAAAGTGAAATCAGCACCTATCACCCACAATAATTTCCAACAATAGGTTTCCTTACATTTAAATTGATTTGCTTGTCTTCATTGAGTTGTTTTCAACAATGGGGGACTGCTCGATGACGTACGACGTATAATACCCTCGCGGTACATTTGAACACAAACAGTCCAGTATTTAAGCGAACCTTCTCGTAATTTACATCATATGTCGACTGCCTTCGCAATTTGGCGACCGGTTCGGAAACATCGTATTAGTTAAATCTGAATAAATTCTCAAATAACCAATATGAAGTGGGGTGTTCTTGTTTTTATTGTTTCAACATTTCTTCAATGTGAGAGCAGGCAGCTTTCGAGATGTGAGCTGGTACGAGAGCTGAGAAGGTACGGCTTCCCGGAGAACCTAATGAGAGACTGTGAGTTCACTACCTTTTTTTTACTCTTTCGTGTCGCTTGCCAAGTAAAGGGTGTAGTTTTTCCTTATAGCGAACCAACGTCTGTTGGCACTTAAGACAAGAATTCACATCATCGTTTGGCCCATATTCTATACAAAATACCAGGTAAATCGCTTTCCGGTAATGGTAAACTGTGTATGTCTATAAGACATATGATAGACTTCATTCTACATTCGAATTGTTTAAGATTACGCCGTAATCATTATGGTCTGCTCACCAAAATACCTGTATGATTTAGTTAGATTCTCATCCTATGTTAATTAAATTGCAAAACAAAAGTGTCGAATATAACAGTGGCAGAGCCCGCAACATCATCTGTTGCACGAATGAGCCGGCTTGACCTGTTAAATACCACGACCTCACAGAAGTCAGGCGTGAAGTAAAGTATTCTGTATTTCGTCTGATGAATGGGGTGCCGGAGGACTAATTCTAGTTCTCTTCACCTTCCTATCCTTTGCGATAAGGAAAGGATGGGAAGGCGAATAGGACTTGACGGTGGAGGGGATGAATAGAAAAGAGAATTCATAATTTTCTGTCCGTATCCCATCCTCTGTCCATTAAAGGCTAAGCCTTGTTGCAGATGCATATGGGTAGCGTCACTTAATATCCGCTTGCTCGTTTGCCAACTTCTACAAAAAAATAACAATTCGATACTTTAAGTAATTATATATTTAGTAATAATATCAAAATACAGTAATAAGTCGGTTTCCATAGAATTTTGATAAATACGTTTTGTTGTCCAGGGGTGTGTCTCGTAGAAAATGAGAGTTCCCGGCGCACCGACGTCATCGGCAAACCGAACACGGATGGCTCCAGAGACTACGGCCTGTTCCAGATCAACGACAGGTACTGGTGCAGTAACACCAATAGACCTGGCAAGGACTGCAACGTAACTTGCAAGCGTAAGTACTACACGTGATAAATTGCTCGTAATCGTACTCGCATTGGTACGGCCGTAGGGTTGTCAAACCAATAAGTTTCTGCCCGTATAAAATATAATCCATTCATCTATTGAGAAGATGTATAGGGTATCTCCAGATGGAACGATGATCTCGAAGACTCTCTGAAGACAAGGGGAAATAGATAAATGGTAACGGATTTTTTCTGAATTTCAAGTCATCCTGAACAATTTGAAAGTACCGACTGATCTGAAACAATTTCATATATGTATCTGATTCCGATGTAATATTATCCCTAGATCCGTATCCAAAATTTCATATCCATAAATCCTTACCATGTATGTAAATCTTATAATGGACTGATACAAGTAAATGGTGATCCACCTTAGGAAATCCAGTGCTTGTCATATGCCTCCTCCAATTACCATCAAGTACTGTACACCTGATATGGATATTGAGTAATCCACGTACCATAGGTAAATACCATATTCGGGGACAGTATCATCACCAAGTAATACCATCATTGGCATCAATTTTCCATCACATCTTATTCGACATTTTTTCCATATTTTGTTTTTCCATGGCTCCCATGAATGAGCCGGGCCACTCATGAAGCACTATTTTTTATTTACTATTCAGAATTGTTGTCCAACAATATAAGGGACTCAGCCGTTTGCGCTCAGAAGATATATAGTCGTCATGGCTTCAATGCTTGGTACGGCTGGGCTAACCACTGCCGCGGTAGACCCTTGCCTGACATCAGATCCTGCTAGAACGAAGACAAGACTATGTGCATCCAGAAGAATATACAAGAACCCTTTATTATCCTCTTCATTCAACGAAATACGTGATACACAAATAAAAGCTTATTATTCATTAGTGTTTATTTCACAATCACCTTTTCTGAACCTGTTCGTGACCACAGCGCCATCTGTCGCACTTAAGATACAATAGCAACCGTGTAATTTACATAATTACTTTAAATATTCACGTCTAGAGGTAAATACAATAATTACAAATGAAAGTGCACGTAGTCTGACTTGTGTTACTTAATACTGGAACCATAAATTAGATTTTTGCCAAGTTGCTAACGCCCTGGAACCTTATCAAATTTACGTCCATGTGACGTCATCCATGACTAAATAAAAAGTATTGCTACCAAAATAATTCTAATGGTGAATTTAATTTATAAATCATTAAGTTATTATTAGTGTCATTAAGGTTGGGAGTAATTTTATTGATATGCCTTCAAAATTAAAATAAACATTAATTATATATTTTCTTCTGATTAATATAGTTCTGGGGGACTGTTCAAAGGGACTGTTCCCTTACCCCACTAGAGGAATCATCTTTTCTTAAAGTGTCTTAATCATTAGTAGCAATTGACAGTTGTGACATATTTGCACCACGACGAAAATCATAGAGTTGAGAGAATGACAGAAGGTGACTTCACACTTCTCTTACGGTCGTCGACTAGATGGCATGTAAAATACAAAACTATAATAATTGTAATTGTTGTAATTGTGTGTATATATATATATATATATATATATATATATGAGAGAAGTTTCCTTAAGTATATGTAAAAGACATACTTTATAAACAACTGTTTAATATCACATGAGACACACAAGTACATTTAATATTCGATTAGTTAATATAATTATATAATATTATTGAAACGAGTCAACGGCTCTATTCTTCTAGTTCTCCTAGCAGGAACTGATATCTGGCAGAGATCCCTGGCACTTGTTCCTCCAGCCGTACCACGCCCTGAATCCATGACGTTTGAATACTTTCTTAGCGCATTTCGCCGCTTTGGTTATGTCATCAGTTACAAGGTCTGGAAAAAATAATTGCATCTGTACAGAAATTTGTAACGTCACGTCAGATATCAAAAAGTTATGATGTTAGGTTAATATTTTTTTTAAGGCGATAGTTCATGTTATTGCACGATAAGATATTTTGCTGTTTCCAAGACTGAGGCTGTCCGTACTAAGTTTTTGTCAAAAGTTTGACTTGTTATCGCGGCGCGGTAATCATGCGAACGAAGTACAGAGTACAGTCATTCTTTTATACGGATTTCTGATAAATAATTCACCATTAATCTTTTTTTATAAGAGAAGGGGGAAAACGAGCGGCGGGAACACCCAGGTGATCAACGACGACCCATGGACACCCGCAATACCAGAGGAACTGCAGATGCGTTGCCGGCCTTTAAGTAAAAGATAGGCTCGCTTCTTGAAAGACCCTAAGTCGTACTGGTTTGGAAATACCGCCGAGGACAGTACATTCCACAACGCGGCTGTGCGTGGCAGGAAATGTCGGGAGAACCGCACTGTTGAGGAATGCCAGCCATGCAGATGGTGTGGATGGTACCTGGCAGTCTGTCGTGTCGTCCGATGACGAAACTCGGCGGCAGGAATCGTTCCAAACAGTTCTGCGGAACACTCTCCGTGGTATATACGGTAAAAAATGCCGATGGGGGACGTACTCCGAAGCCTTCTTTTAAACACTTTTTAAATCAATCCAGGTTGAATATATAAATAAATCTTGAAAGAGTCAACACTAATTACTATAAAATAATTGTTATGCGCTGTTCGTGTTTAATGCGGAGTGCATTGTGCATGCTTAAACACACCCATAAAAAAAGACTGCGTCATGTAGCGTCGCAGCCTCTGATTGGTGGAAAGCACATTTCGCGCGCAATCATTCCACCAATCTTGGAGCGCCGCAAGCGACGATGAGGATAACTGTTCACGCCAATTTAAAATATTACCCCGCCAAATGTGCCAATTGCCAATTTGCCATGCCAAATACCACGCCACGCACGAGCAACACTAAACATTGTATTAAGTCGCGGGAACAAGCCAGCTAACATAAATTGTGTATTTCTTCAGTTAAAATTCGTTACTCACCGGCACAAGTGACGTTGCAGTCCTTCCCAGGGGTGCTAGTTTTGCTGCACCAGTACTTGTCGTTGATTTGGAACAGGCCATAGTCGCGGGAGCCGTTCTTGTTCACCTTGCCGATCTGGTGAGTGCGGCCAGAGCTCTCGCTTTCCACCAGGCAGACCCCTGTGTGATAGAGAACACAGAGGCAAATTAATGAAATTACCTATCTTTTAAGTGCCTTCCTTTCAGAAAAGCTGACTATATAATAACAGTAGTGGACTATTATTGTGCTCATTATACGTATAGATGCATATATCATAGTCGATGAAATTTTTCGTAATGTCTTAAATTCGCGCAAACCTAAATCCTATATTACTCTCTCCAGACCTCATTTCTCGCGGACAGCATTAGGGTAGGACATTGTATTATTGATACATAGTTAAAATTTTTGTTCATGTATTATAATTGCTTGATACCTCTTGTTTTTATTCCTATTCTAGATGGCGTTATTCTCAATCTTAAAATGTTTTTTATCCTCATAACTCTGTTCAGGACCAAAAAAATATGAAAAATATATTGTCATTGGTCCTTCATACAAGTGTTAATTTTCAAGTCGAACGGATCAAATAAAAGCAATTTGCTGATGGTATGTGCTACACAGATGGGAAGTATCTGTGCATCATACATTTCATTAAACCCTTTTCACTCATCCACACATCTGAGGTTAGTTAACATTTATTCAATTAAACCGAATTTAAATTAGTAATAACTGACAATATAGATGGATATGTTAATAGTGAGTAGCTTTGAATAACATATTTAAGAAGTTCTCGCTAAACAGTTACAGATTTGACGGTGATATGAGAGACTACTTGGCATATTGAGGTTGTTTCTCTAGAGAATAGCCCAGACTAAGTACTCCAATGCTGCATACGCCTCGTCTTGATCGACAAATCATGTCGCTTCATACATATTACATGAATAAGCAAATATATAGTTTAAGAACTGAATCTACTTACAGTCCCTCAACTTATCCTCTGGGAAGCCATGACTCCGTAGCTCCCGCACCAGCTCGCACGTGTTCAAGTGTTTAGCTTCGCATTGCAGGTACACAGCTAGACATAACAAAACTACCAAGGTCCTCATATTGACAAGATAATATCGCAAATATAATTTACAATAAAAAAGAAACGACTGTCCGTGCAGAGGAATCTGTTTACTATGACGGCAGTAGCACCATGTGCAACTTAAATACATTAATGTTATGCGTGCGTGTGTGTATTGAAGTCGGGAATGTACTACAGTATGTAAATGGGAATTCCCTGTTATCGTATGTCACAAGGTTAGAACGTTACGTACTATTAGTGTAATTACATACAATTACAATATTATTTATTTTTTACTGAAATTAAACTATGATAAATCTGAAAACTTACTAAGGCCTGTGAGATGAAATTGTGACATACATGCATGCAAACACGCACACACAAAAGCTACAGTTAGCTAACACCTATAATACCCACATTTATGTAAAATTAGCTTATATTGTTTTGGAAAGACGCCGGTGCTGTCACACATGATACTATGACAGGCACCAACGCTTAACCAATTGTATAGTTGAAAAATAAATAAATTTACAACTGCCTAAGCAAGTCAAAAAAAGATGAATGTTTTCTTTTAGGGCTGCGAGAGTCTGTGACTCGTTTACATACACCAGATTTCATATAACCTCAAAGAAAGAAGTCTGGACATGTCAGATTGGATGATCTTGGTAATGGCACAATTTTGGCAATGCGTAAAAGTAGGATAATTACTATTGCGCGACCCAAAAACTCACATCTTTCTACGTTAGTCAGGTAAATATTTGAACCAATGACCTATCAATAATTACTGCGACTCCGACCTCCCATTACATTTTACATAAATAAAGTCCGACAAATAAATCTTATCCTTCAACTCACGTCATTTACATTTTTATTTTACAAGGAGTTGATCTCACTCCCCCTGTACCC
The DNA here is from genome assembly GCA_029849275.1 of Papilio elwesi. Taxonomy (NCBI): domain Eukaryota; kingdom Metazoa; phylum Arthropoda; class Insecta; order Lepidoptera; family Papilionidae; genus Papilio; species Papilio elwesi. Next base: position 11,130,865 of record CM056693.1, on the reverse strand, counting down.
CAGTCCCCCACTCCTGTAGTCACTCTGATTACTGGATTTATCTTGTTATTTGTGAAGTATACCAATACTTGAGTAAATTGTATAAATAATTTGCTAACACCGTGTTCATAGTCATTCCGGCGAATAGAGATGACAATATGTTTTATGTCATTTTTTCGGCAGTGTGAACTCACGGTAACATCTTAACCATTGCAACTGAGCTTTATCTTATAAATGGTTGACGAATAATCGAATGGCGGTTTTAAATCTGCAACCTTACGCTTTGCAGTCCGTACCGTTGGTTAACGTTGCTGAGTTCAGTGAAAACAGCTATTAAAACATAAGAATAACACAAATTATTTAGTCTGTTATAAGAAAGATAGGATAGGCAGATGATAACAGGAAAATAAATTGTTATTCAGTCAGCGTCCGGTGTTATGATATTAATATCAGTTGAGCCGAGGTGACTCCCCGGGCCGCGGTTAACGTCGGTTATCTCGAGACGATACATGATCTTCGCCGGTAAATTATTAAACACTACCGTTTTGTTTTTTTTTTCTTGAGTGGGTCTTCATTGTTCTTTATTGGTATGATGAGAAAGGGAGCAGGGCTGAAGTTACACACTTCTACTTCCCGCCTGTCTTTTGTGAAGTCGTGTTATTTCCCAGTCAAGCCGCCCGGGTAATAATATTCGTGCGATAAATGTTTTTGTTACGAATTCGACTACTCTTAAAGTGCTAAATGTTAAGCCTTATATCACTATGTTTTTCAATTTTATATAATTTATAGAAAGAAAATACTTTATTGTTGCCACTTCACTCCACTACTTTATATTACACTAGCTTCGTTCCTCCCTGTAATTAATAGATGGTTGGTTCACTATTTTGGCGATAATGGCTTACACATAAAAGATAGATATATGCTGTGGCTGGCTTTTTTGTAGGACTATTTAAGGTAAATATTTCCATTACATTATATATGTCAGCGACCGATTGTAAGAGCAGGCACTTTATAATCGGGCTAGTCGAATTCTAAACAGTTGGCACATTGTCAGTTTAACGAATTGTTAACACTTTATAAACAGGCGACGTAAGACAGGCACATACATATTTATCCAATAGATATGAATGTCTTTGTCCACAAAACGAACTTTGAGCGCTGATAGGTCGAAACTTGAGACCCGATTTTTTGATTCGTTGCCAGTCAGTCGCTAAAAGTGAATTTTATTTTCAATTATTTTCGTAGCATTAGTAACTAAAATATACACAATATAAGCAAAACTTAACTTACGCAAGTTATTTATTTTCTAACAGGTTATAGACAGTGAAAAACAACCAAATGAATTCTCACCTTTATCAACTGGATATAGAGGTCACAATAAATATTACACAGGTTTCTTAAACATTTAAAAATTATTTAAACAAAAAAATCATTTCTTTGAATTCACTAATAATTATTTTGCAATGTCTTATAAATAACAGGCTTAATTTTAGTTCAGTGTGTAAATGTAATTTATAATTTTACTAGTAGTTACTAATGCTACAAAAATAATTGAAACTAACATCACAAGAACATTTTGTTTATTTACGATTAATATATATATATATATATATATATATATATATATATATATATATATATATATATATATATAATATAAAGATCTGTTATATAAATAGATATGGACAAATTTTAAAAGAATATAAGTATTATATGTATAAAATGTTTTAAACGTGGTAGACTCCGCAACAACATTTGTTGCACGATTGGCAAATTGGCCGGCTCGACCGGTGAAATACCACGACCTCACAGAAAACAGGCGTGAAGTAGAAGTACTCTGCGTTTCGTCTGATGAGTGAGGTGCCGGTGGCCTATTTTCAGTCCTCTTCCCCTTCCGACCCGTTCCTCATATGGGGGGATAGGGTGTGAAAGGGAAGAGGATTGGACGGGGAGGGAGTTAACGGGAAAAAGAAAATATCCTTTATCGTGTGATATGCCCTCCTCCGTCCATTGAAGGTAGGCAAAGCATCTGCAACACATTTGGTTGTTGCCGATGTCTATGGGAAGCGCTCACTTTACATCAGGTGATCCGCTTGCTCGTTTCCCACCTTCTCACATAAAAAAAACTCATCCTCAGCGAACATCCGAACTATAATCACGTTTTTATAACCGGCAGCAAAAGAGAACACAGACCAAAGATCCCGGGGATGGTTCTGGTGCTGGCGGCGGAGGTGGTGAAAAAGAAAAGACTACCCAGAAAACTCTACCAACACAGAATTTAAGGTTTTCGTTCAAGGCAAAAACATACAGGAAAGATTGAGAAATAAAAGTCCAATTTACTTAAATCATATATTTTCAAATTTTAAAAGTGTGGTGTCAATAATGCGTATTAACGAAAATAAAATTGTTGCTATTTTTAAACTGCACAATACGGCTAGCAATTTAATTAATAATAACAGCTTTCTGGAAAGAAATGGAATGAACGCATGTAAGTCAGCAGCTCAAATTGAAAAAACTGGCATCATAAGATTTGTACCTGCAAATATCTCAAATAAACAACTATTCACTAAATTGACATCTACTTACGAAATTGTTGCTGTTAGGAGATTTATGAAAAAAGTTGATGAATTGATAGGAACACAAACTGTTAGTATCACATTATTGACGAAATCATGACCCGACAGTGTACAATATGATTTATTTTCATACAGAGGTTTTAAGTATGTTGCTCCTCTTCAACAGTGTTATAAATGTTTTAAATTTAATAATAGAGATTGGATGAAATCGCCGATGTGAACAAGTGAACCATATTTTCTTCAAGTGGTCCAAATAAACGTTCATTTCATTTTCCATAGACTAGTATTGGCAAGTAATATAATAGAAGTTAGTGATACCTCCCGCGGTCACTTCCGTGATTTCCTCAAAAACAAAAAGTGTTATAGTGCAGTATAAAAATACATGAAAAATACTGTTGGGACTATTTAAATAAAAAACAGTGAATGAGTCAAATACACATGTTTAAAAAGACGACCCGAAAATAAGACTTGGCTTAAAGGTCTCGATACCAGGCCATAGATTCTTTATAAAAAAAGTTGTCAATGTCATAAACTTCAAATCAAAGCGATTTGAAAGCAACCAACCAAAAGCAACAATAATCGTCATCAAGAGTGCCTGCTGGGGAGCCAAGAGTGCCACAAGAGCTCTTGCCATAATAAACAACGTAATTGCGGTTACTTTTCTCATTTTTAGATTTAGCTTGTAATGTAAAAGCAGCATCAAAAACAAAAATGAGAATTACTAACGTAAGACGTGGAAGGATTTTTCGCATAGCCGGGGTTTGCGCGATATTACTAGTTTTGATTTATGCCCTGCATAGTTGGTCTAGTGCAAACGTCGGCATCGATACAAGTGAATTAATCCACTCAGATGCCCAAAAAAGTTATTATAAATTCCACAGGAACGTGTATCCAGCACTGAACACTGGTAAGTAATAAAACCTTTAATTTGTACATGTGGTGTGGTAACTTTACAGTTATGTGGCCCAATAGTCATAAAGCCGACAACGTATTGTTTTACCGAACACACATCACACGTGAGAACCGACCTTTAAATAAAAATTGTAAACATTTATAACACCAATATTTGTTATAAATACTATCATTTCTTTTTAAAAATGAGATAACCTAAATATTAACTAGTAGTTATTTAAATGTATGTAATGTATACACATACAAAAAATAAGAAAGAAATATATATTTATACTGAATAAAGGCAAAATAATTGTTTTGTTTATTCAGCAATAATATACTTTAACCTTAGGTACACAAAGGAATTGTAAGTGCATAATATAATATCCACCACACATATATACCACTTCTGGTCTGGACATAAAAGGATACTCCAACTGCAACTGTACTTAACATACACTCGTAGTACTGTGATATGGGGTATTTCAAGAGAAGAGTGAATATGCTGTTCCTAAACTAATAGTCATACTATCTTTGACCACATCACTGCTTAACATCAAGTGGGATTGTGGTCAAGCTCTAGTTCATTTATTATAAAAAATTGGTAACAATTGGTTAAATCTTTCTTTGGTGAAGCCCTTAGACTTATTTTAGTTTTTTTAGCACTAATTGTACTACTTACAACTTTTCTAATATACCCTAAGTAGATTACAGAAAGTCTTTTCTAAGTTTAAACAAAATTGGCAAATCTTTAAATTGATGAAAGTCAACAGCATTATCCTTTGAAAAACCTTAAAGTTTAGTAAAGTAGTTAAATATTAAATTTAGTTCTATTTTCCAGAGTTAGGTAACTTTGAGCCTAAAGTAAGGAGATCGGTGAGTGGCCCAGGAGAGGAAGGAAAGCCATATCACATGTCTCAAGACCGGACAAATGACATCAGTGAATCAGAGAGTGAATATGGAATGAACATTGCTGCATCTGATGACATAGCTATGAACAGGTAAGTGAATAATATTAATCTAGACATGCCAAGCTAGCTATATACCAACTGCATTGTTGCGGTGTTGTTTATTGCAAGTGCTTATGAAACTATGTGGATAGTATTTACATTATAATAGTTACACCTGCTCATGACAGTAGAGATAGACAGACAGACACATGACTATATTTCTTGTTATATACATTTACCTTATAAAATTTCACAGTACATTTCAATCCAGTAATTTAAACTACTTTTTTGTAGAGAGTAATGTTTCCGTACTGCTTTTAACATATATTACAGCCTTGTACCATCCTATACCTTGTTTGACAACAAGATATGATTTTTGTGAACACAGGTTTTTATGTTAAAATTTGTAAATTCCAAATTAAATAGGAAAAAAAGGGTAATGGCCGCCATGTATGGTTAATGATATTTGTTTGTTTACAACAATCATATCTTGCAATGAAACAAGTTATAGACTACTTATTCCCAAGGAGGGATGACGTCAGACAAGTGATATAGCGAGTATAGACTGCACCCATACAGTGCCCCAAATAAATGAGAAATGGTGTGGAGAATGGATGTGACCATCCTGGTTCCTGGTCTCATACCAACTTAGATACCAGTGTTGTACCACCTAATTAGCTGTGAACAGGGAAGATATTTTGAATTCGAAATTGAACATCTGGTGCTATGTCACAGAAATGTTCAATTCCAGTAATATTTTGCGTTGTTGTCAAAGGAGTAGGTTTTCATCCATATGCCAAGAGATGGCGCTCTAAAAATAATTTTCTTTTCTTTGGGAAATTCGCGTTTTCATTGGGAAGGCGCCCATGTAGTTCAATTTAAAAGTAAAAACCGTATTTAAATACAAAATTGTTAGAGCCGTTTCTGAGATAGCCTATATATATAATTATATACATATATTTACAAATGTTGATTGATTTAAGTTATAAGACTTATACCATGGTCATAACAAAGCATTGCAAAACTGAATTTGGTAATTGACAAATGTTCCTGTAATCTGTTTCAAAGGATGTTATAGCAAGTGTAATTACTGGTCCACTGTTTGGTGAGATGATGAGCAAAGTGGTTGTGCTCAACAAAATTTGTGTGTTTACTTATTTAACTGATGCTTCCTCAGGATTGGAAATTTAGCTAAAAGTTCAAAGAAACTTTTTCTTATTATGCATCTCTAAATGTTAATTTCAATTCGGATTGACTCAGCTGCGCATTCCTTCAACAGGTGTCTCTGGCCGCCACTGCTTATATATTTGCCATACAATTAACCTTAATTCAGATTTTTCAAGTCAAAGGACACCCTTTCAGTGTAGTTTAATTTATTTTTTTACGAATTTAATATTTCCCCCAAGTCACATTTACCGAATTGGCGAATACATGGATTGAGGCGTAATTTGTTGACCCGTGAAACGTGAAAACACCAATAACGAGCCCGAAACCCGAATAAAGAGATTACATGTACCATACTAATTGGTTAAAGACGGCCTTCGAAATTCATACCCTCAACTGGGTTGTGTTGTGTTCAACCTAGTTCGGTTTTACGATTAAACAATGTTGGTCACAGATTCAGGTCGGCAAGTCGTGATGTATAAATATATACGTAAATCTAACTTATAAGTGAAGTGTAAAGTGTAGCTTAAAGAGGATCGCCGCAAAGAAAATATAACGGCACTTTACTTTGATCACTACTTATTGCTTTTAAATCGACTTATCTTAAGTTTAATTGTATATTCGTGTATTACTTATTTTTTATAATCGCTTTTGGTTATGTTTTTATTAACTATTCGCGATAACTATCATAATATTATCTATTTACATGAGATTGTCCGTTCGGGGCTGTGCCAGCTACATTAATTAAAATTTATCAAACTTTTATCACAATTCTAATAACTGGTTTACATAACAAATTTCATTATTGTTTCACGATTCAATTCATTATTTAGAGCATAGTGCACTTTGATACAATCTTAATCCGTGCGTTGCTAACCGTGTGTTCACACTGCCGAAACCATTCGTATTGATCAGATAAAACATATTGCTGTCACCCTCTTTCTCTCTGAAAAAAACTGAGATGACAACATGTCTTATGTTAATGTTTTCAGCGGTGTGAACGGTTACTAATTCGAAGATTTGATTTTTTGTATTTTTAACGAACAAACACAAAAACTATAAGACCTATTTCAAAAATTCTTTCACGAATAGAAAGGTAAACAGGGAATATAGGATATGTTATTGTTTGTCAACACCAGGCGAAGCTGGGGCGGGATGCTATATCATAAAATTGCAAGACGTCAGCTAAAAAGATCTGATATTTAAAGATGTCATTTATCGTATCCTCCGAGACAGCCCAACCAATTTCTTCTAACACCATTTTATTTTTACAATATTTGAGATATGATAATTTAAAATTTCATGCAATATTATTCTTTCTTCACGTAGATCGATTCCCGATACCCGACTCGAGGAGTGCAAGTACTGGCACTACCCCAAGGACCTGCCGACTACGTCAGTGATCATCGTCTTCCACAACGAGGGCTTCTCGGTGCTGATGCGGACGGTACACTCCGTCATAGATCGCTCGCCTCCGAATGTACTCCACGAAGTCGTATTGGTAAGATTGCATTGATTCGTTATTATATATTTCTCTAGTGATGAATATAGCCTATGTTGTTCAGGGATAATGTAGAATTCTAATGGTGAAGGAATTTTTGAAATCGCTCTAGTACTTTATGAGTTGACTCGTTACAAACATACAAATATTTCTTCTTTATAATAAGAGTGTAAGTATGTCAGAGGCAATCCTAATCAAGTCAAGAGGATTTTACGGAGAATGGATGGATAGGAAAATTATACATCCATTTTTCTGTCATACTTTCCTCTGTCCATTAAGTGTAGGTAGGTCAGTGTGTTTCCTATGGATAGCCATCGCTTAATATAGTGTAAACTGTTTCCTCGTTTGTTTTCGACTATAAAGAAAACAACTCGATAAGAAAGTCATGTTACCTGAGTGATAAGGCGATCTGATTTGGGTGGGGATAAGGGTGAATCCTTGTTCGACTGCGAACTAGAATCCCTTGTATTTGTTGTACAATCAGTATGAAAAACTTTTCCCTTATTATTAATTTAACGGTCCAGGTATCTTGTCGGTGGAGCAGTCTCCAGTGTGCATTCCTCTTCCTTCCTGATATGATAAGACGTCTGCTTTTTGTTTTATTTGTTGCATAAGTGGTCTTTTTGGCATATCTCTTCCCTTCTATTTTCCCTTCCATAATTGTGTTTATAAGATTCTTATGTCTCAACATCCCTACTCTATAACTCATTTGTTATTTTATGGGACTTAATAAACTTGGTGAAAAGCGTATAGTAAATTCTTTGGTAGTTTTTCACTTTTTAAATGTTTTTATTATAGGTGGATGACTTTTCCGACAAAGATAATCTAAAAGACAACCTTGATAATTATATAAAGCGATGGGACGGAAAAGTGCGTTTAATTAGAAATACACAAAGGGAAGGCCTGATCCGGACCCGGTCTCGGGGGGCGCAGGAGGCTACTGGTGACGTCATCGTGTTCCTGGACGCGCACTGCGAGGTCAACGTAAACTGGCTACCCCCTCTACTAGCTCCAATATACAGAGACTACAGGATCATGACCGTACCCGTGATAGACGGAATCGATCATAGAACCTTCGAATACCGACCAGTATACCAACAGGGCACCAACTATAGGGGCATATTCGAATGGGGCATGCTGTACAAAGAGAACGAAGTCCCCGACAGGGAAGCGAACTTACACAAGCACAAATCCGAACCCTACAAGAGTCCAACACACGCCGGCGGCTTGTTTGCTATCAACCGAAGATATTTCCTTGAAATTGGAGCCTACGATCCCGGTCTTTTAGTGTGGGGTGGAGAGAATTTCGAATTGAGCTTCAAAATCTGGCAGTGTGGGGGCAGCATTGAATGGGTGCCGTGCTCCCGTGTGGGACATGTCTATAGAGCATTTATGCCTTATTCTTTCGGTAGTCTGGCGAAGAACCGTAAAGGATCCCTCATAACTATTAATTATAAGAGAGTCATAGAAACGTGGTTCGACGAAGAACACAAGGAGTACTTCTATACGAGAGAACCGATGGCGAGGTTTTTGGACATGGGAGATATAAGCGATCAGCTTGCTTTGAAGGAGAGATTGAAGTGCAAGAGTTTCGGCTGGTTCATGGACAATGTGGCCTATGACGTTTACGATAAGTTCCCTAAGTTGCCGAAGAATGTGCACTGGGGCATGGTGAAGAATAAGGCTGCTGGTGTTTGTTTGGATACTATGGGCAAAGCGGCTCCCGCTTATGTTGGTAAGTTTTTTATACACTTATTATATCGATATGGAACTTTTGTAAACAAACAAACGTCACTAATGTTATGACAATTGTGAGATGAAGTGAAGTGAAATTGCGTAATATCGATAGGTGTATGGTAATGTGAGAATAAATTGTTTTTCGAAAATATTTAGCAATTTACGAACCTTAGCGTACAGTATCATTCCCAATAGAACACCATAAGACCTATTAAGTCATCAAACACCGGACTGGCGAAATGCGATAATTATGAACTTATCTCCCGTTTGGAGAAGCCAAAATACAGTGCCACATATATAAAGTCTTACATATATGGCATAGGACATAGTAACGTATATTAATTTAGTTACCCAAATGTAAAGAATACAGAACATACATCTACAGATAGGAATATTAACGGACGACTCTCATAAAGTTACGGTACGAATATAAATAAAATTGTGTCGATATTCTGCGACTTCGATGTCAAAATGTTCGACAATTTTAAAGTCAATGCCAACGTAGATAGACATTGAGATGCACCGTATCGCGACACGATATTACGCTAGTGGAAACCCACAGTTGTACTAAGCCTTTTGTATCGGCTGCGAATTAAACTTAAAACTAATTATTCAATAACCAAAAGCTCCGATTTCTACTCGACACGGATATAATTACAACTACAAGAATACATTAAATGCATAATTCTTCATTTAAGACTAACATATCTTGATAGTTTAATAGAGTTTTTAGGACGGGCCGGTTGGCGTGGTTTGTAAGATACTTGCTTTTCACGCCGCAAGTCGTGGGTTCGATTCCCACCCAGGATAGACATTTGTGTGCATGAACATGTCTGTCCTGAGTCTGGGTGTAATTTATCTATTTAAGTATGTATTTACAAAAGAAAAGTAGTACATGTAGTATATCAGTTATCTGGTTGCCATAGCACAAGCTGTGCTTAGTTTTGGATCAGATGGCCGTGTGTGAATATGTCCTAGGATATTATTATTAAGTTTAAAGCAAACTCGTAAGCTTCGTCTAGCTTTCGTAATTTATTTCTAGTGTGTGTTTTTTCTTGTTCTTTGCATTTCTATTGTTTATCATCAGGTACATCCACGTGCCACGGAGCTGGCAACAACCAGCTGTTCCGTCTGAACGAGGCGGGGCAGCTCGGCGTCGGCGAGCGCTGCATAGAGGCAGATAATGACAGTCTCAAGCAGGCCATCTGCAGGCTGGGTACAGTTGACGGACCTTGGAGGTAACTTATATATAGTACTTAATGCTTAGTCATGTCTATCGTCTTTTGAACAAGTAGACGTATCCATACCAGAGACTGGAAGAAATAGTCAAAAAGATTGCGAAAAGTTTGTCAGGCATGTTGTAGATGTTAGATAAAGCAGCGTCAAAAACTTAACAGTGGTAGACTCCGCAACAACATCTGTGGCACTAATGGGCCGGCTCGACAAGTGAAATACCACGACCTCACAGAAGACAGGCGTGAAGTAGAAGTATTCTGCGTTTCGTCTGATGAGTGAGGTGCCGGAGGCCTATCTATAGTACTATAAAAAAATGGTTGAGAGTGATATTAACTGTGAAACTTGAGGTTCGAATCCAAACTGTTGTCGTGAACGAAAGCTTTACGTAAGCAGAACTAACAGTACTCTAAGCAGATGTATGGAGGTGGACGAGTTTGCGTCCCACGTCATGATGCACTGCTCAGCAGTGTTACGGACACTGCTGAGCAGTGCATAAAAGGTTAAATATGTTGTCTCACTGAGATTTAAGGGGTTGCTGAGTTTCGTCGGGGAGCTAGGGGCTGGTTGGAATGATTTTCATCCACGCAAAATAAACGCCGGGGAGTTGCGGAACATTAAGGAAATTTAAGTGAATTATTTCGAATAACTAATAATTTACGTAAAATGAAAGAAGGACGGGTGAGGATTAGTACATCCGGTCACCTCGTTACATAACAAATGTCTGCATCACAACAGTCTTCAATAATAGTACTTTCCCGGTCGAACTGATCCGTCTTGCTTGCTGCTTTATAGGTAACGTACGGAAGTGAACCTTCCATTCTGTTTTCACACGGTGAGAAAAGTCTGAAATACGTTTTTATATTAAGAGGACTCAAACAGGTTAATGACACATCATCTTTTTAGATATAAACTCCCAAAACATTTAACTCAAATATATATATACACTAATATTAACTACTTGTCATATACTATGTTTAATATTTTAGCTATGACGAGGTACATAACCAACTGGTGCACCGTCTGCACAGCCATTGTCTGACGCTGCAGCCGCAGACGCGGACCCTGGGTCTGGCGCCCTGCGACCCCAACAACACTTTCCAGCAGTGGACTATATCCCACAAGAAGCCCAACTGGTGAGGTGAGAGTGATAACGATTGACTCTAGGGTGTTAACCATACATCGGTTAAACCCCCAACACAAGTGATATGTCACATTTGTATGAAACAAGCGCATTTGGAATTTGTATGAAATAAGAATATTAACGGAATTTATTTTGATACAGTCGACCCGCAGTAACCCCTTCGTATAATGCGTTGTCGGATCATAGCGCTACGGTACCCACAGAGGTACCGTTCGGAGCGTTTTCAAAAAGAGGAAAAATTATTGGCGCGAACTATTCTTTCTCTCTTTTCTCATGTTGACAAAAAAAATTGGATTAAATGTACATATTTTATGCGTGGTGGATTACCAGGGGTCTACTGTATTATCTCTGGACACTGCCGAATTTTCAATAACATTAAGTTGGGGCGCGGATGTAATTCAAAAACCCTGTATGATAATTTAAGAAGTAGCCACACATATATCTTAGCTACCATTTATAAATTGCCACCAAGAAAAATTACATAAAGACAATTTTTTTATTATAATTTCAAATGTTCAACATAAAGTTTTAAATAATAAATTTAAATATATGTGCAAAACGTAGGTAGACAGAAACAGAAAAAAAGTTTTTTTTAATATTCCAATTTACTTGATAGAAATAAAGTCTGTAAAACATCTGGCTTGCCCAAGAAGCTTAACTCAACTCAACTCAATTCACCCTTTAGTAATTTAAGAGGCACTAGAAAAGGAAGTTTTTTCCTAAGCAAATTTTACATTTCACCTAGTACATTTCTTGACCTACTCTGCGACTCAGGGGTAACCCTTTGAGAATTTTATACCGTCTACGATCTTTTACAATGAAAACAACATAATAAAGTATTGGTACTAATAAACCATTTTGTGTCTTTAGATTTCTTTAAGTCCTGTATTTTAATTACTTCATTAGAAGAGTTCATATGTATGTGTACTTAATCTATTTATTTATTATTTTTATTTCTAGTAATTATTAATATAATTCATGGATTCTTTTCATACTTTTTTCTATCCTGGTAATTATTTCTCACTTATTACGTTATTTCCCATATATGTGTGTTTGCAATGAATTTTTAACTATAAGTAAATGTTTAATTAACAAATGAGCCATTAGAAGAGGAACTAGCAATACCTAATCCTTTTTAATTCGATATTTTGTAAATATAATATTTATGTCTACTAAAACATATTTCCCACAAAATATTGGTTTGAAGAGAAGTTACGTAATGATTTTCTTGCTACATGCCTCGTATAAGCAGGTACTAACTGCAGTAAAATATAATTAATTGATTGTTACTTGAATTAAATAGAAATTAATTTTATTTAAATTCTTAAAAGTATTACTTGCTCAAAACAGCTATAATACAAGAAAGTCAAATGGCTGACTTAAAATTTGGAGACCCTGAATTGAATGAAAGCAATATTTTACATGAACACTAAGCGACAGGCTAAGCTGTCATATATAAAATAAATGGTATTACCTGCATACCACTCAAGACTCACAAAAATCATAATAATTATATATAATATATTTATTAGATAAGTTTATTGTATTTATATTAAAAAGTTACTGTTTATATTGTAACAAATTACATTACTAAAGTATGGGATTTAGAATTGGTTGGTGCGGACTTGATATTGAGATATGTTCCATCTGGTAAAGTTTTATTCACAGACTAGCTGTTCCTCGCGACTTCGTCCGCGGAGAATCAAATTAAAAATATTAGTCACTTCACAGAAAAAAGGTTATAATTATTTTTTTTGATAAATTGTTTTTACCGTAACATACACCTACAAAATAAAAGACAAAACAGATTGAACAGACATTACAGATTTTTGGATGTAGACAAAATATTTTAATGTTAAACACTTCTATTTTTCGCGCAGTGTAGCCAACTTGAAAATAAACGCATTTAGTGTAAACATGAAAAAAAACTAAATTAATGTGACAAAAAAAATATTCAAGCTTATTCCTTGAAACTACTTCATGTCACAACTTTAGGCAGCTCTTGTTTGTTACATAGGCTGCGTTCCACTAAGCGTTCACAACGCCCAAAATGCTATAGACGTTCCACTTTGGACTATGATCTTTGTTGTCCCCGAAAACTTCACTAATGATGTCATCATTGCGTGCGTGCGCAAAGCTCACGGCGACCCATCATATGTGGGTCTTTGTGAACATTGATAAATTTCGCGCGATTTTTAAAAATTTAGTTACTTTAAAGAGTACTTAAAAAAAATTATTGTGGTGCAAAACCAATAGATTTTTTAAAATATTTATCTCTAAATTAATTATTAGAATTATATATGTTTAATAGGTAAAAATCAGGTTGGCCAATAATTGAAGAATAGTTCACACTTACAAACTGCAATCTAACCTCTTCAAGCCCTTGCCTTATTTTTTATAACTCGCCATTTGTAGTATTTACATAACTTTAGTTTAAAACGGTAACTCTCGAAATCCAGTGGAAAGGGAAAGCCGTGACATGAGTGTCGTGTGCCCCTAGTGGAAAGTAGCCGTAACAATTAATTCAAAATATTAGGCCAATAACCATTTCAAAACTTGCTCGTTTAAGACGACGATTAATTGTAATTCGATATTTACTTTATGCAGAAATAAAGTTCAATGATATTGGTCTCTATGAAAGATAAAGAAAATGTACATCACAAATATTTTTAAATTATTGTTGTGTTTATGTTATAATAATTATCATAAAAAAAATGACATACATTTTGTTAAAACATACACTTCGCTCACAAGGCTTTCTGATTGAAATGTTAATGAAATTATTTTAATATTGTTTATAAATAATATTTATGTGGTACTTAATTACATTCACATTCCTACATATGAGGTTTTAATACGCGAATCTCATCAGCATGACCAAGCAACTAGTTGCGAATAAAAGTGAAAATTGCATTTAAAAAATATCAAATTGTCTTTTATTCTATAGATTTATTAACTACTTTATTCCTCAAAAAATCTATAGTATATATGTATAATTCTTAAATATCTGTATTAAAAAAAGCAAATTATAAATTTACTCGCATAAATCAAATAAAAATATTGTAAAATACTTTTATAATCTGTATGTGTATTTCCTCTCATGAAACTCCATGCATCAATAAGACTGAAGTCTTGGAAATAGCGAGATGTGTGTAAAACAATAATTATAATATATTTTAGAATTTTAAGCCCTGCTTTTTTATTGCAGAATAAAAACGAAACCATATTGTATTGTATTGAGATTTTATTTATGTACTTTAGCTGTAAATTTACACAATTTCTTTCTTTGTAAATTTTCTGTGATGCCTTTTTATATATATGAAATTCGATTAGTGAAATAAATAAATATTTATTGTTATATTTGCTTTTTAACTAAAACCCCCATATGACATGTTTCAACTTTTTGTATTTAGTTCTAATGAAGGCTAATTTAACACATAGATTGCAATTACACTGGAGGCCAAAAGTTTAAGACCACCTTAATTAAAGAAGGAAAATTTCATGGCGAACAGTTTAGTGTAAAGTGCAAAGTAGTGCAGTGAAATTAGGTTTATGACAAAAAACGGAAACATTTTATTACTTATAAACTTAAAAAAAAAACGACGTGAGAACCAGATGGAGGACCTATCCATAGATTTAAATAAAGTGGCAAACAAGCATCTATTAAGTGATTACTACCCATAGGCTTCTGCAACAAGGTAAGTCGCAGATGCGTTGTCTACCTGTGTCTACTAATCGACAGAGGAAGAGTAAACAAAAAAATAATATTTTCGTTACCCATCCATCCCTTCCTCCGGTCAAATCATCTTTTTTCAAGTGAGAAAAGGGTAAAAATAGAAAAAGGGCTTGAATTAGGGCTCTGGCACCATCACTCTTCAGACGAAACACAAATACATCTGTGTTACGCCTGTCTTCTGTAAGGTTGTGGTATTTCACCAGTGGAGCTGGCCCATTTGCAAAACACATGTTGCAAGCTCTACCACTATCATTACCAGGCGGAAGACTGGAAGCAAGTCTAATACAGAAATCACAATGTAAAATACACACACACAACTAATTAATTTACACATTAATTTTATCAATTAATTTATTGTTTTATAAATATTTGTAAATTTAATAAATGTAACTAAGCTACGACATTTTTATTAGAAATCAAAAGTTTATTAAATTGTCTTTGTTGTTATATTACTGGGTGCTTTGTAGAAATTGAAAGAATTCAATCAAGTATAACTTTATCTATTAAAAATTAGTTGCTACTTTTTAACCCTTATTTTTTTTACTTTGTAGGAAATAAGTAAATCTTACTTATTATATTTAAGTTATTTTTAAAATGTTGCGATTTTTTTATCCTAATTTTAAACGGAAATGCAATGCAATTATACAAGTTAAAATTAAGGCCCGTACAGACTGTCTATTTTGATCATAATTTAAATTGAATAAAATCAAATAAATACAGCAAAAATAAATGGGGAATAGCATAAGACCCATTGCAACATAACTTATATTATTCTTAGAGAGTCAAAGAAAAACAGTCATTTGTTTTTCTATTACTAGAAACATCTTTTTAGGTAAACAAGTCTTAGAAATTCTTTAATTTGAAGTATACCATCATGCACACATATGGACATAAACAGAAGAAGAAAACTTAAGCACCAGTTAGTAGGAGTTAAATATTCAAGTATTAGTTAATACACTATTTGTACACTTACAAAATTGAGTAATTTTATCGGAAACATATTTCATACACATTATGATGGAATCCTCGACCACCACTCAGTCCAGTCATTCACACGACTCTTCACATCCAAAACTGACCAATTTGGTGAAGGTACATCGGGAGCTAGCCAGTTAAAGTCGTCCAAACTGTCCCAGTTATTACTATTCTTATCTAGAGATGACATATTTAAGTGTTTCTCTAGGTCATCATACCGTAAATTATATGGTGCAGTTCTGATCTCCATACAATCTTCAACAATACCTTTGCTTGTAACATGAAGATATATATCACACTTGGTCGAAGTGTGCATACGAAGCTGCTGACATGCGGTGACAATTTTACAATTTGTGCACTTCTCTACAAATACAGAGGAAGTAACAGGACCAGATAGTAGAATGCAATTGTCCAAATTCGTCAAGTGCAATGTACCCATGACACCTTTGAGACCAATTGTGCAATTTTTTAAATTTCTCAATGCCACATCCCGCTGATACAGCACATCATTTTCTAGCAACAGAACCATCCCTTCTTTTGAATCGAAACCAAACAGCTTATCATCCCATTTGTTGCTGTCTATCTTGCCAACTCCATCTTGCTCATCCAAAGAATTATGCTTCTGGTTATCCAATTTTGGAAGTTTTTTCCTTGTGAAACCAAATTTTTTCCGCGGGACATATTGGTCTTCTAATTCGTAACATTTTGACTGTAAATTCTGTACAATACCCAAATATTTTCGCATGTTAAACTCTTTGAGGAAAAATGATGATGTAACCACATATTTTTGGAGTTCATTGACTTCTCTTTTGATGTTGTCAAAGTGTACAGGTAATATTGAAGTCTCCAACGATGGCACTTGAGATAGCAACTGTTCTATGTACTCTGACTTGATTTTAAAAGCTCCAGAGAAGAAGTCTTCATTTTCATCGGAAGCGTCAACTTCCTCTCTGGCCTTATGAGCTTTTTGTAGTTTTTCTAATCGTTGTGCATCCCTCCTACTCAACCTCTCTAAAACAGAATGTCTGTCACTCATTTCTTCAACAAATCTTCTATCTTCTTATTTAAATCGGAGTCTTGTTTAGTGGCTTCTTTAAGTATTGCTATTGTGTCACGGGAGAATTTCCTTGCGTCGGTGTGCTTAGAGCCTTCGTCGAACTAAAAATATAATAATAATATATTAAGATTTATTTTTAACATTGGAATTACAACATTTAGATACTATTGAACAGATTAATTATGTAAAATGAGAAAAATAATTATCTTGTTCCAATTATTGATATTTGAGTCAGAAATACCTAGTGAAATAAGTATGGTAACACTATGCTTTAACTAGGAGCATAGTAAAGGGAGGTCTTACCATCAATTACCTAACCAAAATAAAAAGTTAATGTGCTATGATTGCAAGTTAAACTGAAAATGCACAACATATTTAATCTGACAATCCAAGCGATTTATGAGAAGAGTGATCAAACTTGATGAATCTTAGAAGGAACGAAGGACTAAACTATACATTTTTATTATCTGGTACTGATTCTGTTTAAAGTCGTCCTTTATTTTTATTCCATTCAGTTAGTGAGATTACTTATCCATTTTTCAGAACTTATTTTTTCATAAATTCGAAAAAAATCCTTTTTTTCTACTCAAACTATTTTAGTAAATGTAAAATAAATGTTAAATATTCACTTCAAGTTAAAGTTCATGTATCATATGTGATATTCTGAAAATTAGTGAATTCAAAATGGACAAACAAAATTATTAAGACTATGAAAGTCAGGCTTCATCTTAACAGGCAATTTATTATGTTAGCATATTTTACCAAAATTATGACCCTGAACCCATAGTTAACATTGACGTTCACAATGTAACTCAAAATAAGCCAGTCACCACCCAACTCCACCAATTCTTAAAAAAATTTTTCTGCATGCAAAAAAAATCGAAGGTCTTATATCTTATACGGCGACAGACCCACCAAACCAAATGGTTTTATTGTTTACACCCTATTTGTTAATGTAAATCTTGATGTCATGAAAAGATTTGATCTTTGAATCTTCACTTTCCAAATCTAGCCGTAAGATAACCACTTTACCATTTTGTTAGTCCTACTTATATGTAGGTTTCACTCAAATACAAATAAAGTTATTTAACAACAATCAAAAGCTTTTTAGAACAAGTAATAATACATGTTACATCATTTTTGCCGAACCGAGTATTGACAAATCAAATCAGTGACCAAAAACAACAAATGCAATACATTCAAGTATAATGACCTTCTTGAGCAGTTCATCATCAGGTTTGACCACACTGAAGAGTCCGTAACCGATGACTCCAAAGGTGAATATCCAAAAACCGGACCTAACCGCAATACTCATCTCACCAGGTTTTATATCTTGCCTTCGCTTAACCACACTTTGTGATCTAACTCACGAGTCTTGTGACCACCAATGTATTCCCCCAGACTGTAATATCCTTCCAAAATAAAGTTGTAATTTTTATGCATGTACAGACGGAAGTCTGAAATCCAAAAACAATTGTTAATTAACTGAGAACATATTACTGAAACAGGGTATGTATCATGGTAGATAAAACTGTCTAAATTTCTCATTGCCATCTTAATTATTAGTCCGATGATTGTGTGTTGTGTTATTATCTCAGTACTATACACATAGATGTCACAGATGTGTCTGCTTTGCGAGGCACAAATGACCAGCTAATCAGTAGGTTCTATGTACATAGCATTACTATAGATTGTAAAAAGTAAAGATGAATGGCTAAATTAATCAGGGTAATATGTACAATATTATCTGTTGAGTCAGATGTTCAATTTGTTTTGGGAAAATGTCTGGGAATGTAGTTTTATTGTGTAGTGTCAAATTGTGCAAATGTAGTTTTTGATGTGTAATAAAAAAAAATCATAAAATCTACTAAGCAAAATCATGAATGTCACTAAAAGAAATCTTAGTTGGATTTGGCACTTGAATTTACAAATCATTATGATTTTTTAAAAATTATTAAAAATTGTGGCGGTGAAATGCCACAACCTCACAGAAAACAGGTGTGAAGTAGAAGTACTCTGCGTTTCGTCTGACGAGTGAGGTGCCTGAGGCCTAATTTCATTCGTCTTCCCCTTCCCACCCGTTCCGCATAAGGGACATAGGATGGGGAAGGGACTAACGAGGAAAAGGAAATATCCTTTTTTGTCTACGCCCTCCTCTGTCCATTAAAGGTAGGCAACACATTTGCTTGTTGCAGATGTCTATGGGTAGCGTTCACTTCACATCAGGTGATCCGCTTGTTCGTTTGCCACCTTCTAACATAAAATAAAAAAAACTTATTAGTTCTTAGAGTTGCTTCTGGCAATTGCGGACTGCTACCATGGCACGCTGGCTTCGATTGTTCTGCTTCTGTGTGTGTGGTCTATGTTTACTGAGAGTAAGCTGGCTTTGAATAGCCAAAACACAAAACAAAGTAGAAAAATCGCAACTTTCCCACTCCTGAATTGTAAAATGCACACAAGTCTCCATTCTCCAATTATGTATGTACAATATTTACCATAATCCTACCTATATACACCATGGTAATACAATTAGTTATGTCGTACTAGCTATGTAATGTATATTCTATTTCATCTGTGTGTAAGTGAATGTATATTTTCAGTCATTTAATAATTAATGACATTTTAATACTTTTAGTGTAACAAATGTTTATGGATTACTTATATTACTTATTTTAATGTCACAATATTGTATTTAATTTTACGAATTTTACAACACAGAAATTAAACAGATGTGTATTCTACTAGCTATTAAATCTATATTTCTTGACTAGGAAAAAGCAATTTTTTAAATCACGTTAAATGCTTTGGTACCAGTAAATCCTTTTGCATTTGAACAATGAATATATGTTTAGTTGTATACTACATTTATAAAACTTACCCCTATCTGTATTCAATTTGAAGTATAAACCGTATGATACTGCAATTCCAATTGTTTCCGCAACAAATACAGTTCCAAGTGTGTACCCAATAAATCGTTTATACGCCGCCTTCGGCTTCTTTACAAGCATTATACGATTTTAAAGTTAAAATTATCCCAGTCTCCGCGATCGACCGAAAAATGAAAGAAATTTAGAACAAGATGTCGCATGAGGTGATGTAAGAAATGGCCAGAGACAACAGATAGGTATAAATTACAAATATGAAGTATAAATTACAGATAACAGAAAGTTGTAATCTATCAAAACATGAACTTTTAATTAAGAGACTCCAATGAGAGACTCAAATTAAAATTTGAAAAATGAAATATAAAAGAGATATTAAAGAGTATAAAAATAAACATTGTCACGACTTGATAAAGGCGAAGCAGATTCGTCTCTGGGCGACGAGCCTCCCCAATTCTCCTCCAAAAAAGCGCGCCGGAACACCAAGCGTACCCTCTTACACTGCCTTTAGTCGTAGGTGACATTGGTGGGATTCCCCTAAATTCGTCACTGAAGACCACGAGAGTCAGAAAAGCGAAATACCTTCCTAACCCCCAACGTCCCGCCACCGACCACAAAACGACTGCAAGGAGTGGGTTAACAGCATGAGTTGACCATGTCCCCTTGCTCGTCGCAGCCTCACCGCCGTCGCAACCCGCTAAATTTTAGGGGTTAGGGAGAGTGGCGCACCACAATACCAACACTCCTCTTCATCCACGTCCACGGCTCCATATCTGCGGAGGCGGGGGTTGGCAGTCCCTCAGTCCCCGCAGATCATCAGTTCGCTTCTAAGGTCAAACAAGCTTACGTCTAGCGGCCGTCTCTGGCCGGCACACCAGGGATCGACTGGGTTTTCCATCTTTCATTGCGCGTGGCCAGTCCACGGCTACTAAGCCACACCACCACGACGAGACGGGTTCCCGGTCGGGTTTAAACTACACCTGCGTGATTACAATCTAAATGGTAATTTAATTATACGGCTTACATAGATATTTACAACAATGTTCTTGACATTCTTTCCTACTTAAATTAATGAAAAATTGTCGATCAAGTACTCTCTCTTTCTGTATTTGTTTACCACAGGATACAAAGTTGCACTTCTACCGCGTATTGTTTTTGATTGACACTTGATTTTTTTATTTCTTATTCGTTTCAGCGACTGAGCTGTCTGACAATGGAGCAATACATGATCCAATGAGAAGGAGTTAAGAAAAGTATTTTTTTTTGTTGTTAAATTTATTATAATACATACATCTTTAAAACTATTTCCGATTCAGTTCACGTACGCTTTCTCTTCAGAATTTATTGTTGCGCTGAAATTGTTTTTTTTTTATGTTAGTTAAATTCCTTCTATGAAGTCTTAACTGGGACTGGGAGTCGGATCTCAACGAATCTTAATTTCGAACGATTCATCGAATCTAAGGCGAACGTTAGGAAGGCTGCTAAGGCTGCCAGGAAGCTTGGAGTTCTTTCAAAGATATAGCGGTAGTTCCCATCAGGACAGCTTTTGATTTTACACAAAGAACGGAATCGACCGTGCATGGAGTACTGCTGCCATATATGGGGAGGCGCAGCCAAATACCAACTCGCTGCATTAGATTCAGTGGAGAGGCGGTCCAAGAGACTGATTGGTGTCCAAGATCCTAATTTGACCAGTCCAGAGCACAGGCGCAAAGTGGCTAGCCTCTCGGTGTTTTACAGATTGCATTTTGGGGAGTGTGCGCTGGAATTACCCAATTTCCATTCTACCATCGAACGCTTAGACATATGGCAGGCCTCCATTCTTTCGTAGTAGAGATACCGCGCGTTCGCTTAGCGATTAGAATCTTCGTTCATCGTGCGTGCATGGCAAAGGATTCGAATAAGTTGCCAGCGTTAATATTTCCGTTCGATTATGACGTGGGTAACTTCCAGAGAAGAGTGAATAGACTTGCTAAATTAGTCCGTAACATCTTTAGACCACATCACCACTTAACATTA
This sequence comes from Papilio elwesi, assembly GCA_029849275.1. Classification (NCBI taxonomy): domain Eukaryota; kingdom Metazoa; phylum Arthropoda; class Insecta; order Lepidoptera; family Papilionidae; genus Papilio; species Papilio elwesi. The sequence continues at coordinate 11,109,021 of CM056693.1, read as the reverse complement.
GGTGGGATTGTGCCAAGCGCTAGTTTATTCGTTATAAAAAATAAATAAAAAAGCAATTTGATAGTATTTATATCGCACACCTAACTATTACCTTCGTTTTCTTCCTCATCACAACTGTCAGTACATGCTCGGAGCTCGGTAACTGAATATTTTTCAATGCAATCTTTAGGTATACGTTTGCTAAGCGGTCCCTGGAAAGTCATAGGTTTTGTTATTAGATTTTACTTATAAGATCCCAGCCAGCCCAGACTCGACCATGTCAAGTATTTTCATACCTGAAATACCAAGATTTAATAATATATATTTATTATTTTCTATATTTTTGATGGCACTAATAAAAGTGTAAATCGAAGCAAAATTAAAAGACAGGCATTAAGGAGAAATATACTGTGCTTTTAATTTGATGAGTGAAGGGACACCTAGTTACAGTTTTTCCTCTTCCCATCATTTTCTTATTAAAACAAAAAGATTTGATTGGAGAGGGAATTATCATTTTTCTGTTCATCCTCTCTGTCCATTAAAGGTTGACAACGCATCACCATGTTGCAGATGCCTATGGGTAGCGATCACTTTTTGATACATACAAGAGAGAAGCTTAAAAGCTTAATCTCGCCGTGAGTTCGCACTGCAGAAATTCACCTCCTAAAAATTAAGCTGAACTTCGAAAATCCTCTTCTGTCAATTTTTTTATCTATCCATTATTAATACTAATTCTTACAATTAGATCCACTGGCTGATTGTTCACTAAATGGTGTCGAAATCTCATCTGGTAACCTTCGATCTGGTTGTCTACACACTCCCCCTCGCATGACAGCCACTCGTCCCAGCCCGACATGGGACAATTGGGGTCCGATTCTTCAGAGGTGATTTCCGAACTTGTTCTAAAAGTATTTAAAAAAAATCTTATACTTAATGCAACCTATGTGAAGCCGTAGAATAAACATCATACTTTATATTATATCCTCAAAGGAGTTTTTAATTGACTTTAATAATTAAACGTTTTAATAAATATGTTCCCATTTTTAACAAAAAAAACTTACTCTTTTTGTGTAGTAGCAGGCGAAGTGGCAAGCTCTTGTCCTGTGTCTTCTTCGTCTGTTAAATAGGAGTAGACAAATATTTATATATTTTTCCGTTGAAATAGCCACTTACTACGTACGTATACTTAGGAGTTGTAGCAGAAGGGGGAATCGAAAAGGAAAACGAGACTCGGAGGAGCGAATAACGATATTATCACCCTCACTTCAAGTATGAAGTAGTGGTAACTGCTGATCCGACTAACCAGTCCGTTAGTTCCACAACACGCTGACGCTCCTAACTCCCCCGCACTTCTGGACGTAGTTTTAGGATACAACCGGAAATTAGTAACCGTGAGTTCGCACTGGTGGAAACATCCACATAAAACAAATTGTTACCTCAGTTTTATCAGACAGAAAGAGAGAGAAAACATGTTTTCGGCAGTGTGAACACGGTGGTTACATGATAAGCTCATATTTCTGTATAAGTACAATTTATGTGAATCGACCGGCCGTAATGATTATTAGAAAGTATTGAATGCATTATAAAACATATACTACCGCAAATACGGAAAAAAAACGAAGTTGGACGGCAGGGGATGATAGTTTTAAATGAGAAACTACCCCTTCCAAGCCAAAGTGGTATTTACTAAAATGAATTTCGTATATGGTGATGAATTATTTCTATAAAGATTTTTTTGTTTATTATTTCAAACATACATACATTCAGCTTCAGAGTACTCGGAGGTGACTTCAGCGGCGGCTGTGCGTGCGTACGTCCGTATTAGATCAAACTGCAGCCGCGCGAACGGACGAATCTCCTCTTTGGGGACGGAGGGATTGATCACCGCTGGGGAGATCGGCCGAGGCGGCATCGTTTCATCATTTGACGACTGAAAATGTATCACATACAGTATATCTTGGTTAACTGTAAGTCTGTTAGAAACAATCTAATGCTTAAATAGTCAACTTGGTATATCTTTAATTTCAGGCATTTTCTACCACTAACTTACCTACTTGATAAGTCAGTACATAAGTTTGCCGATAAATATTATTTTTGGGTTGAATAAAATAAGTAAAAATGTTTTTTTATTTACCGTGAACTATAAATGTCTTCTTCAATTCCATACTACCAATAAGTTCCCTCTCATGTTTTAAATCTTTTTTCTATAAACAGCAGTACTAAGTTCTGAATGTAAGAGACTCCGCATACTGAAGCAACCGACCAAATCAAAAATCGGATTACTTATTTGTAAAATATATGGGATTTTAAATCAAGTAGTTTTTTTTAAATAGATAGAATTGTGAGCGAGGCTTACTTCAAACTTCTTCCCACTGTCTGTGCCGGCGTCCATTGGATACAGGTTCAGCGTGAGGTTATTCGCCCAGTTGCCGGTTCTGACGTCACAGAGCTCCATGTTAGAGACGCCGAGGAACCAGTCGGGCGAAGGGATGAGCGCGGTGACCAGAGACACGAGGTGGTGATCGCGCGTCACGCGGAACATAGATGTCGTCATCATATTCGTTTTTGGCGGCGCCACTGCCTTTATTATTGTCCGGATATTGCGACCTAGCTATTAGGTAAAGGGTACGTAAAGCAAAAAGTATAAATACGTGGTTTGATTTGGGATAAAATGAAACAAAGCGGAATGAATGAATGCTGCCCAAGTATGACGTCCAATGTTGCCCAATCGATTATCCAAATATTACTACTATCCCACCATATGCCTTACTTACCAATGTATAATTTTTAATTGATGGAGATTGTTTGTGTGAATTGTAAAATATTACATTTACATTTGACTAAGTAAACCATGGAAAGAGCAAGCAACAGCAATGGAACAAGCAAGCTAAAGCAAAAATTGGGACCGTAAGGGTCCGTTCACATAGACCGGCTCGAAGAGGAGAGAAAATTTTGATCGCAATTAAAATTTTCGATGATTGATACAAGATTTATTTATACGTTTAACTTCTTTAAATACTGAGAATGCTCGAAAGCCACCCAGCGTATAGTGTGATTCCTCTCGCGCAGCCGACCGGCTCCTATTGCATGTGTCGGTGTTACCAGTGCTCTTCCAGCCAGTCTGAAACGGATTGGTCGGCTCCGGTCCACTAACCACTGGGCTCACCACGAATTTTTGGGCTAACCTAAACCAATCATCAAAGCACTGACCAGTAAACTAGATTCCGAAACAAACCAACTAAATATAGATACATGCTACTTTCAGACTGGGAATAAAATGAATCTAGAATTTTCTCATTAGGGATTAGATTTGGTATCTAATCAGTGATTATTTAGCTAGATATATACTAGATTTATAATAAACAAAAGATGCGAGAGAGGTGTGCCAGAATCGCACCAAATGGAAATCCATGATCTCTGCGTACCCCTCTGGGCTACGGGCGTGAGAGCATATTTATTTATTTCCATTGTTCCAATGACTTCTTACTTGTTTCATAATCTCAATCTCCAGTTGCGTTGTATTGCCTTGTTCCGCCAGTCGCTTCAGTCCTTCGCTGGCGTCGGAGTTGTACTTGAAAACGTTGAACTTGCTGTTGTGGGAGGCGCCCACGACGTCGCTGAATCGCGCCAAGTCTTCAGACTCCGGGAACATCTTGGAATGCGTGTTGTACGACCACATGCCTTCGAAAGTTAGCTATCATGGTAGGAAAAAAAAAGACTTCTGTCAAATATAATACAAAAATATTACGAGTAACGTAGCACTGTTAACTTAGGTGTGTGTACTAACGTCTCATATGTTTCTGATCAACAGTTGAGTAAAAGATTTATGATGTAAAATGCATCCTAACTAGTAAAATAATTAATCTATTGAAAAAATCAGTCAGAAACAGGTTCAAATAACAAACGCGAAATAGGCATATACATATCTTTATACATTTGGATGATATTTTACCAAGTTATCTTATTTTAAGGGACAGGACAGGGGAATACATAAGTAGTAACGGCTCGGGCGCTTTGGCGCAAAGTACAGCTCTTGAAAATGTTAAAGTTGTGGACCGTCAAACAATGAATAAATACCATTTGTTTCCTCGTAATTTTCGATGATAAAGTTAATGTAAGAGATGGCAGTCCAGCTGTAGATATATACTCTACGTACCAAGTAACGTGCATCTTCTGGCGCGGTACAGTTATCGTTCTTTGTGGGCTGCATGTCGAGCACGTTTCGCCTGTCCTCGCAGACGCGCTTCGACAGCGGCCCGTCCTGCCGGTACCACACGTCGCGCTTCACCGCCACCACAGCGTTTATAGTCACGCATTTGTTCTCCTTCTTTGGCGCCTTCCAGTAGGCCTGCAATCATTGATGTATGTTGATGGATAGAAGTTTTACACATTTAGTCTATGTAGACCAAATGTGTATCGTTTTTCGTCGTTTTTGTTTTGGAAAGAAGGATGTGCTATTCGCATCTCAAGCCCGCTCTAAACGTTAATCTGAACAGCAGTACGGCGTTTAATTCATAACGCCTTCCTACAAAAGTTTTAGGCAGTATTAATAATGTCGCCCTTATGTCATAGACGTAATTACTACTGTAAACTTAGCAGCACAACACAAAGAGTTGGGGAGTCAATGAGGAAAAGAAGGTGGAATTAATAAAGGGTTGGATCCTGCGGTATTCTACTGGTCTGATAAAAGTTGGTGTATATTCATCATACAAGCAGTCTCTAGCTTCCAGAGACAGGTTCCTTGTATGTATGATACCTCGACAGAAGTCTTGGGCGTTAGGTCTGTCTGCACGACGGAGTTGTTGCATTTCTTGTTGGGCGTCGTTTCTGAGTGCGGGGCTGGGAACACGAAGCCGGGGTCGAGGTGGGCGGTCTTCTGTGGGTTCTTGTCGTGAGGCTTGATGTCGCCGCGCGCCCATATCGTGAACGCAATGAACGTCGACACGCCGTCCATCGCGGACAATCTAACTAAAGAACAGTGTCCAAAAAGACATAGATATAGAAACCAGATTCTTTGAGTTTTCATTGACGAAATTTTCTGGAAACGTATTTATCGTTAGACCATACATAATGGCATAGCTTGTTTTAGTACTAGTTACTTATCATGTATTACTTATTTCAAGACTGTACGGTTTATCGTGATTTGAATGAAATATTGATCCATTTTATCCATTAGCTGAAGGTACATTAACAAAAAACTAAGGAAGAAACACTTACTGGTGTACTGGCGGGTAGGAATATATTTATCGTTAACTCCAATGATTTCAATCTTGAACCTGCTGTCGGGCGGCAGCGGGTCCGTGGTGGTGCCGAGCGGACGTCGGTCGCACAAGATATCGTCGCACGCACATATTGCGAAAGTTAAAAATAATATGAGTACTCCCAAAACGTATCCTAGAAAAAATAAATTAAAAAAAAACCTCGATATAAATAATAAAACAAAATCAACGTCGCTTCTGTCTGTATGAACCCAATAAAGTTAAAAGTACCGTATGGTTTTAAAAACAATATTCACCAATAGATGGAGTGATTCTCACCACTGTAAAACTATACTTTAACAATTGCTTGACATGACTGAAACGTGAAGCTACATGGAATACATGGTTGCCCTTGCTTATCACGCCAATGAGTGAACATTACAAGACATACAATGCTAACGAATTATCCACTTCAGTCTCTCAGGGTTTTGGTGTTGAGGCTCTACATTACGGTTATCAGAATATTATCGTGGTACAAATAGCTCGATAATACACAGTAAGTAAGGACTTTCCAGAATTTCAAAACATTTTTTCCAGCACGTTTTATTTTATGGTGCCCTTGATTGTTAACCTCTGTCTTAAGTCAAAACCTGGACCTGATTACATCAAGGCTTATGGTTTACGTTGAACTACATTCAAAACAATGTTACAGACAGAGAGAGATGCAAGAGGCATCCCAATGCCCTTGCTCGTCCCAGCATTCTCTCCTTATCTTTCTGTATGGATGGTACTAAGGCGTTATTTGCTACTCAACTTTTTCTTGTCTATGGTCTATGGTAGTCACTTAGCATTACGTGAACGGTTTATTAGTTTTCCGCCTTCCACCGTGAGAAAATATACCATTATTGGCAAAAATTAACAAAACATGTATATAAATAATTACATTTATCTATATTTTTTGCGCATGATAAGAGGCGAAGAGATATGGAGCAAAATTGTGACACGATGGCACCCTAGGGAAGGGGAAAAGAAAAAGGGCAGACCACAGAAAAGATTGGATGATCACATTAGGCAAGTACTCGGAGTAACATGGAATAGAGTGGCCCAAGATAGACAAGAATGGAAAAGGGTGGAGGAGGCCTTTGCCGATTGGCAAACAGACCTACAAAAATAATTAAGTATATATAAAATAATTAAGTATTAGAATAGAATAGATTAAAATTAGCTTAGCTACAAAAGTATACGTGTTGATCCATACTCATAGTTTTTAGTTCTTAATACTTTGTAAATATATTAATGTCTGAATAAAGGGCTTTATTATTATTATATTTTTCTAACAATTCCCTACTTCATTCATTCATTAACATGAGCGTTCTTTAGTATACTTTGTTTAATTAAAATTACACTAATTAGGGAAATAATACGACACTCACCCATTTATTATATTCCCAGTTCACACTCGCGAGTCCTTTGTCCTGACTTGACTGACAGAATGCTCCACATTCTGTCAGAATTAGTGTACTGTATGAACGTTATGGCGCCGGTTTATTAATTAACGCTAAATTGTTACATCACTTTAAATTGTGCCGCCTACACCTCTCAACGCAATTCTTTATTCCCTGAAGTGACACGCCATTTTAAATCTAATCTAAATAAAACTAAAAGACGACATTCGCATGGCGGTTTTGGCTAAGGTAAAATTTCATTGAAAACTACGTTCATTCATTCGAATAAATTGTATATAATGAGATGCAACATTTCTTCTCTGTCCAATATATACAACATTTAAAAAATAATGCAATAAGAAGCAATGGGATGCTTTTAAGACAGCACTCCTGTGTGTTGACGGCGTGGTTAGTAAGATATTTGCTTTTCACACCGCAGTTCGTGGGTTTAATTCCCACCCAGGTCAGATACTTGTGTGCACGAACATGTATGTTTGTCCTGAGTATGGGCGTAATTATGTATTGAAGTATGTATTTACAAAGAAAAGTAGTATATCAGTTATCTGGTTTCCATAGTATAAACTCCGCTTAGTATTGGGATCGGAGGGGGCTGGGGCCGAGTGTGAATAATGTCCCAAGATTTTTTAACAAATGTTGCACAGTATTAAGCCAAGGTATTTGTTGAAACCGTGACCAGAACAATTCTAGAGCCAGCCAGCTTGGTAACGTTAATGGGCCAACTCGAACAGAAAAGTATCGCCACCTCATTTGGTCTAAGCAGGCCACATATGTAACATTGTAAAGTAGTTTTGTTAAAACTTCTACGTTTTTTGTGATGAAAGTCACGCCATTAATCCCATCCTCTAGGGTACCTTATATCCCCTATTTAATATCCTATTTCGTACTCAGAAGACTGGGCAGTCTACTAGGTAGGTTACTATCTTTTTCTATAGTAGAAGGCCAACGAGCTAGGGGTTCACCCGATGCCAAGTGATCGCTACCCATAGACACCGGCAACAAGCTAATGAGTTGCAGATGCGTTACGTATCTTTAATGGACAGACGATGGTATAACATAAAATACTTTAAGAAATTACCATTGCAGCTTTTTTATGCTTCCCTTATTACCAAAGAATGGGAAGGGGAAGAGAAGAATTAGAATTAAGTCTCGGGCACCTCACTCATGAAACGAAACGCAGAATACTTCTACTTCAAACCTGTATTCTGTGAGGTCGTGGTATTTCACCGGTCGAGCCGGCCCATTCGTGCAAGAGCTGTTGTTGTTGCGGACTCCGCCACTGTTAAGATCGATAGGTACCTGTCTTCATTATTATTTATCACTAAAATTAAATAACACGCATAGCTATTGCATAGAAATTATTTTCTTTTTACAGGTTACCTTCTTACAGTTCTAAAAATGTAGGAAACATCCTGTATTAACATTTTTTTATAATATCCAGCGCAGACGGGTTATTTTTTTATAATACATACAAAATAATCAAATTAATATAAAGAAACAATAAATTATTTCACACACACACAAATATTATGATTTCAAGACTTAAATACATTTCGTTTTCTCGACTGCCAGGGGTAGCCCGGGGCTATCGGCGGCATCACGTGACGCTCCACTGCAAGTTTAAATAATAATAAAATTAATAACACTAAGGATGTAACGGACAGATGTAATGTCATAAATGTCGACACCCACAGCAATCCCTACTATTTATAAATGTGAATGTAAGTTTGTTTGTTGCGCTTTCAGGCGAAAACTACTCAACCGATCATCATGAAACTTTGTACACATATTCTTGGAGGTACTAGAAGTAACATAGGATACTTTTTACGATTTTTTTTACGAAAAATAAAAATAATGTTTGTCAAAAAATCTAAAATCTAGCTACTTCAACGCTAAATAGTATATAAATGGCGACGTATAGACCTATAGACTCTGAAATGGCTGCACCGATTTCGATGTTTAATCATTTGAACAACTTTTGTCATCCAGGCTTTCGTCACACGTCATGTTTTTCGGGCTATAGATAACTATATTTTTACAGCCTAAAGGTACAGCTTATAGTATTCAAATAAACTGGTATACAGCTCCTATGCAGCTTGCAATGCTACTTGGGTATAATGCTACCAGAACGAAGCCGGGGCGGTTTGCTAGTAACTTATGAAGAGCTAATACGTTAATGTAGTTAAAATATAAGAAGCTTTGGAACGTGTCGTTTAAAACATGAGAAATGGACACCAATGAGATAAAAAGCCACTTCACTAACTGGATTATATGTCGACGACACTACTATATATAGGTGGTGCGTATCTTTTACCAATTTTTTGCAATACTATGACGTCATCTCACCCGATGGTTCCTCGATAGAGAAGTCTTCTGGACATTTATCTTCGCACTCATCCCTTTCAAACGTGTCATAGTGAAGCTTACAGAATCTCGGCACTTCCTTCGTTACCTTGTGTTTGGCCTGAACAGAGCAAACATTATTAGCACAACAATTATAATTTAGGTCAATGTGTTTGTTTGTTTTAGAGCTACATTCTCATTAATCAGAGGGATAACGGTAGATATATAAATGTATTCTTCATATTGCGTAGAAAAGGTCGTGGCACTTCTCCGAGGGGTAATTACAAGCAAAAGTTAATACTGCTGACAACAGTTAACTTAGCTTATCTTAGCTTGTATTTACGGGAATACTTAACACATAAATTAAATTGATTTCACGGATTTGAGTGCTGTAAAGTACTCGAAACGTCGTTAACAAAAACGCGATAAAATCCCTGTAAAAGTTAAACTCACGTGTGGGTCATATTTCTCTACAGCCACTCCATCCACTAAGTGATACCTCTCCCGCCACCGGTAGCCGATGATCTGGCCTTCAATGCACTCGCCCTCGCACTCACTCCACTCCTGCCACTGTGACATCGGACAGTCCTCCGGGGATTCGGGGTCCGTCACAACAGGCGTCTCGCTGCCACAATACATGACACCAATGACATAGCAGAAAGCCGCAAAACATCAATGTAAATTGCAAAAGATTGGCTTTCGGAGGCAGTATATAGATTCTTTATTTATTTTATGTATATGATTACAAGACTGGGGCGCGGAATTTACATTACATCCCATCCCGTAGTGGAAAATCCCGCAAAACTCATACTATGTGAATACTACCTATGTCACTTGCTGTACAATGACGCTTTTCGGAAGTGAGACATGGATAGGTGGGAGCATCGTATTCCGCACTACATCAGTATCATGTTATTGTGCACGCGTAATACAAAGACGTTACGTCATACATATAATTAAGATATTTACCGTAATAATAGGTAAATTAAATAATATAGCTATGGTTTTTTAATGAAGTAGTTTTAAGCGTTCGTTAAGGTGACGCATACTTGTTTTTTAAGAAGATCAGAGATGGGCGGATTGGCTAAGGCTACAGTGAGTTTAGTTTTACACGTACGTACATACTTCAGCGAACGAACTTACGTTGCTTTGTTACAAAAAAGATGCAACGGATAGATGTCAATACCTTTTTAAAAAAATCAAAAATCAAAATTGTAGTAATAAAATTTAAATACTAAAAATAAAAACTTATAAAGTATTTGGACTTTCGGATGGGAAATATGAAACAGATAAGCATAAATCTTTCATAAAATAAATAAACACTTGACTCTAACTATCCATATGTAGATGCAGCGCTAGCCATTACTGCGAGGGAAGTCAAAGATGAAAACATTCGCATTCTCTCGGACAGCTGGCAGTACTACAAGCACTGAACAGCAATATTATGACCTCCGGCCTTATCTTTGAATGCCATCAGCATCTCAATGAGGCAGGGGCCAAGAACAATATAATCCTCTAATGGATTAAAGGACACAATGGATCTAGAGGAAACGACGCGACGGATGAACTCGCTCGCAAAGGCTCGAGTATTCGACCAATTGGTCCAGAGCCTATCGTCCCTCTACCACCAGCATACCTCAGGTCGAAGATAATGGAAAGAAGTCACATCCTTCACTGCGACCTATGGCATAACATAAAGGAGTGCAGACAAACGAGAGAAGCCCTACCGAAATTAGATAGGAGGACCTCAAGTAGGTTACAAAACTTAAGTAGAAAGCAGATCCGAATAGCCGTGGCAGCGTTCACAGGACACGGCCTATTCAATAAACACCTGTATAATTTAGGAATTACTGACAGCCCTCTTTGCAGAGCGTGTATGGAGGAAGAGGAAACGGCGTCACACGTCAAGCTACACTGTCCTGCAGTATCCCAGTACAGGGTTTAGTATCATGGTTCACGGGGATCGCTCCCGGAGATCATCGGCAACATTAAGGGGTTGCTGGGATTCTTCGGGGAGTTGGGCTGGCTGGAGTGATCCATGTCCCGCCCACACGCAAAATACGCGCTAGTCGTGGAGTTGCGGTAAAGTAGGCCCCTACTACTACTACTAACTATCCATTCTAAGGCTAAGACTACACAAAGCGATTTTCACCCGCGCCCGGCTTTATTTCGAAACTCACGAGACCGGAGTTCTGTGCTGTGTCAAACTTTGCGGGCGATTATCGTAAGACGAACGGCTATTTACACTCGATATGATTGTTCATTGGAATTCGCCCGCCAACCTACGAACCGACCCGGGCTCTATATTGAATTAGACCCGCAAACAATCGCACACGTGTGAATCTGTGTATTCTTAGCCGTAAAGTACAACTGGATCAGGCCTGGGACTTAGTTTCTGAGACTTGTGACCAACATGTTTATGTATTAGGATATAAATATAATAATTTCATATATATTATCTTGCCATTAAAAAAATACACGTTCCTTTCCGCCCATTTCTGTAATCATGAGTGATAGGATGAATGTAAATATAATGTATCAAGTAAGCCTCACCGAGCGCGCTCGCCGCTACCTAGGTCTGTGTTTTGGTACCTGGAAGGCGCATCGGGCTCCGACGGACTCTCTTCTTCTACATCGGCTTCTGTTTCCGTCTGTGACACATCTGTTGTAGTCGATGTTACTTCTTCCTCTGTACAAAATATTCTTGCGTTTAAATATATATCTTTGAACTCACAAGACTATTTTTTATTTCTATATTACATTCCCAGTCCTTACTAGTCAGTACTTATAAAATCATTGTGTCTAGGCAAATTATACAACTCCAAAAATTGGCCCAGCCGTCAATTCAAGATATAAGGGGTATATTTTTAATTATTAAGTAAACTTGATACAATATCTTTATATTTTTTATTACCTATCATTATTACACTACTTTGGTATGTGTTAAACTGAACATATATCGTTAAGTGCTGTTTTACTTTTTACTTTGTTAAAACCAACCCCCAAGGAACTTCCCCTCCCCCACCCCCCAAACGACATTCCTGGCTCCGCAGAATAACGGGAAAGGTTATCTGGTCACTTAGTATCGCCTTACAAAATATGTTTAATAGATATTACCAACCGGTAGTAGACTGTTCCCCTTCTGGTGCTGTAGTTTCGACCTCGACCTCCTCCGCGCACTCCTTGTGGTAAGTCCGCACGAGTTTTATTCTTAATCTTCCGAAAGGATGCAGATCTTTAATGGCGGTTTCGTAGAACGGCGAATTCTTATCGTAGGAACTCATCTGGACACGTGATATAACGTCTTGCGGAAACGTCTCGATGTTTATCGACTGCAAATACACGGAATTCACACACAAAATTCACATTAAAGCTTTGGAAGCTAAAACTCATTAGTATAACGCATATACATTCACATAAAACATATTGTCATGCAAATGGAAATCCGTTATCTCTGCTTCCCCTCTCAGTTACTGGCGTGAGCGCATCTTGTCATCCCAGTTCTTTCAGAGAGAAAGATAGTGAGAAAACTTGTATCCTGATAAATCCCTGATAGAAGAGCATCGATGAAAGATGTTTTAAAATCGGTACAGCAGTTTTTGAGTTTATCCGGAACAAACAAACAATAAAATCTCTTTATAATATTAGTACAGATAGATGATTATTATATTTTAGCAAAGAGGTATGACAGTTCACCTCATAGGAGACGCCGCTGTCGGTCCCCGCATCCCACGGGAACAGATTGAGTTCCCTCTCCGATACCCACGTGTTGTCATCCTGACAGAGCTCGAACTTTGTCACACCCAGGAACCAGTCGGGAGAGGGATGGATGCCGATCGCTACACTAACCAAATGGTTGGTCTTGTCGGCGCGAATGAATGCGTACGTCGGATTGTTCATCTTTGGGTACCCGTGGCCCTTCCCCTTGACCATCGTGCGGACACCATTGCCAATCTGCAACTCACATTAAGTTTATAAGTTTTGTAATGAAGAAGTACTCTCAAGAAGATTGGGTTAGGATTGAAGTAATAAGGCCTTAAATATATTCTCTTTATTTTTATTTATTAAAAAAACGTTGGAGAGTTATTTTAGGTTTCAAAATTCAATAATAAAATTAGTTCGGTTTATACAATATTTAGGTTAGTTACTATTTCTACTACCGTATGAATAGCGTGGATCCTTATTCTATCGTTTTGTATTGAGTGCAGGTCTCTTTTCCTCCGCCTACTTCATATCTTTTTCTCTCTCGTGTAACGAAATGTGCCTAAACGTGACGCATCCTTGAAACTTCACTATTACATTATGTTCAATTATTTTATCGCCACATACGAACTATTACTAATATCTACTTTTCATGACTGACCTTCTCACGAATTTCGCCTTCGAATCTGCTAGTATTGGCGTGTTCTGCAAGCTCCCTAAAACCTTCTGATGCGAGAGAGCCGGGTGCCCACAAGATGCAATCAATCGCATGGGAAGCTCCTACCAGGTCGCTGTACCTCGGCTCCCAATCTTTTTCCGGGTATAATCGAGGATGTGTGTTCCTGGACCAGATGCCGGTGAATGCGATCTATGAAATATCCAATTACTACTTTTTTGGTTAATACGTACTAAGATGATGTGCTTGTAAAGAAATTGATTGTACTATTTCGTATATGTTTCTGGTTTTAAATTAGATAAATTTGACTCGTCATGAGCGAGAAATTCAAAATCATGTGTTTGTTTGCTAGCGTGTTTATTTTGTGGTTTGAAATAGGATAATTAAAAAAACCATAATTAAAAAAATGTTTCGTTTGTGAAGATACGTAGAAAGAATAAAAAACTTGACGAAGGATTATACTACAGAAGTGAATTTGGCTCATAATGCGTAACTATCATGTACCTCATACTTAGCTTCGTCACAGATCTGACAGTCGTAATTGAGCTGGGGTGTGATGTCATCCGGCTGCCTCATATCCTCGCAGAGCCGCTGCGTCAGCGGCGGGCCGTCTTCGAACCAGACCTCATCTGTCTCAACAACCATTGCACGTAGAGTGACGCAGCCATTACCCGACTCGGGCGCTTGCCAATACACCTATTGTCAACAAATATGTCAAGAATTTATATCGAGTTAGTAGATGACTTCTTAGCCTGTTGCTTCGGTGGACGGTCATGTTGAAAGGATTTTTTTCACGTTTCCCATTTTATTTTTATGAAACAAACGAGGCTAATGGCTAATGAGCAAGCGGGTCATCTGATATTAACAAACCGCTATCCATAGGCATACGCAACAAACAAATGAGTCTCAGATGCCTAAGTTTAATGGACAGGGGATAGACGGGAAAAAGGATATTTCTTTTCCATCTTATCATTATAAGGAAAGGATGGGAAAGGGAAGAGGACGGAATTAGATCTCTCATCAGTTGAACAGACAGTTGCGTGTTGTAAGTGGTTGGTAGGGGTCATCCGCGGCGAACGTATGTATATACTGATCAGAATGATGACGTATTGAAGGTGGTATTAAGTGTATCTATAAACCAGATGCGTAGATTTATGAATGCAGAAGAAAGCAAGAGCATGAGAAGTGCCAGGCCCGTGCCAAATGGAAATCCATAACTTCTGCCTACACCGCTGGGGTAAGGTCGTGAGTGTTTATGATTAATATGATATTTAACATGATTATATTGAGTCTGAATTTGCTAAAATTTTGTTGCAATGACAGAAAATATATCTCGGCCACGTCACGATGGATTTAGTCTATTGTAATCAATTATTGTGTAAAGTTATTTTATTTTTAATGCAAACAAAATAAGCAGTGAATGAACAAAAGCAATTTTCACCTCAACAGATGTTTTTGGCGACGCTATAGCATGTTCAACGGAATACAGGCATCGGTCGCTAAACTTTGCTGAGAGCAAGTCTTGTGGTCTGAGATGCCCGGGAAAGTATGCTATCGTACGCCTGGGGTTTCTAGGATCAGGCTTAGTGGCGCCATCCGCTGATATCATGAAGCCAGTGAATCTTGACCCACCGTCAGTTGCTGTTATTTGCACTGTAAGAGAACTTATTTTACTTTCTCGAATAATATTTCGGTGTACCTTCTTCTCTTTATTGCCTTATAGAAAGACCTTGCAAATGTTCTGACGTTGCACACGTTCAAAAGAATCCCATTTATAGGGACGCACACTTAGCAATCAGTGAACTTTTTAGTCTTTACTTCTTCATCGATTACCAAAACTTAATTCTAATAATTGCCATGAAAGTACTCTTTTGCTTTTAAAATAATTGGTATAGATTCTTTTAGTCCGATGGGAAATCCTTATATAATCCAAATATTAACATTAACAAATACCTGTGTACAGCTGATCAGGCATATAAGTATCTTCAGCACCAATCACCGTCAGTTTGAATCGCCCATCAGCGGCTGAAGGTTTGGTTATTGCTCCATACGGCCGTCTGTCGCAACGAAATCCCAATACATCATTTATGAGTGCGAGGAGCAAACCGAGAAATATATAATTCATTATTGTTTTAAATTCTAAAATATCGCATTCACTTTTATTTTCAATAAATGCCGCTGGACTGGGACGTTTCACTTGCTAACACTGTGATGCTGAAATGCAAGCTTCTTAGTGTTCAATTCAACAAGAAGAATGTATCTAGACCAAGACAATAAATTAAAAGGTATCTAGTTTCTGTCCTAATTTATTAGTTGATAGATTAGACCTTAGGTCTTAAGACTAAATTAATGTCTCATATATCGTCTTTATAATAAATTGGCCGTATTTAATGACAATTAAACTACTTGAAGTCCTTGATAGCTAAACGACTTTGCACAGTTTAGAGACCAAACTGAATTGGTTATTGTATTGTTTACTACACGTAAACATTATAACATTAAAGTTATGGACATTAAGTTTTAAAGTATCCTCAGACTTCAGTGGCTAACTTTAGGACTAATAAACAAATACAAGGACCTGACTATCTTCGAGTATATGTCACAAAGCCTTCTTAGTATCGATGTAATTGCTTTACGTTAGGGTAGGTGGCTTCTCCTGTGACTAACTATGATGTGTTTTCGGAGTTTTAGAGTCTTTATCTGCAAGAAATACTTGAGGAAAAGTAATAAATGGTCTAAAAGTTAAGTTTAGTTCTGTCTTAAAGTCCGTCACGGGCACGGATGTGCATGGTGTTCATGGTTAGAGGTACATTAATTTTAATAACCATTTCTTACACTCGCTTCGAAGTCTTTTTATGAGTAGGCTCAAATGAGATGAACAATTTCAATATGTTAGAAAGAAAGGAAAAAAGAAATGTGGAAGAATATTTCGTTAAAAATAAAGAAATAAACTGGTACATACCAATATAAACTATTGAATATTTTGAGTTACTGTTGGGGGTTTCAAAAACTTCATGTACTTTCTGTGTATCCACAGGATTTTGAACGAAAAACTTAAATAATTAACGTCAAGTCAATCAATGTCAAACTTACAAATTGTCTTATCTCTGTGTCACTGTCATATTGTTCCTTGAGTGGCGTTCTCCTGTTTGTTACTATTAAAAATTCCGTGGCAGTGTTCGTGTACAGGAAGTGCTTGTCAAATGGTGAATAAATGTCTGTAAAACCAATAAAGATGCCGTCGGCAACGAAAGACTCGACAATTCTCAAAATTGCCGTGGAAATGCTTAATGCGCCCGACAAGGTGCCACAGCTAATCGAGTTCGACCAAAGCCAGCCCTTATCTAGCATTATACAGCTACTTTGTAAGCCGTGGGGCCTGCCCGATCCTGATAACTACGCCCTACAATTTTCAGAAAGCAATAACCAAAACTATATCACTGAGAAGAATCGAAATGAAATTAAAAATGGTTCGGTTTTACGACTAGAGCAATCACCAGCTAAGACAGTTCAAGATATATTATCCAAAATCAACTCGGGTAATGAAAATGACCAAACTGCCGCACTATCGAAGCTGTCCACTTCAAGTAGCGACCTAACCTTTGCACTCGAATTTATCAACAAAAAAGGTTTGACTCTCATCATTAACAACATTGAAAGCAGTAAGTTCAAGGGCAACTCCCTTAAGTTTGCTCTAATCACTTTTGTCGAGTTAATGGATCATGGGAACATATCCTGGGATATACTGGAAAATCAGTTTATAAATAAAGTAGCAAGCTTTGTTAGCAATCAAACAAACACGCAAGATCCAAAAATAATACAGTCATGTTTATCAATTCTCGAAAATATTGTTCTGAACAGCTCCGGAAAGAATCTCCATGTGGAAAAAGAGATTACAATACCAAGCCTCATATCACATCTTCAAAATCCATATCAAGATAGTATTATCCAACAGAATGCAATAGCATTAATAAATGCAATCTTCTCTAAGGCAGATGTAAACAAAAGAAAAGCCATTGCAGCTACTCTATCCTCTAAGCAGGTTAGGAATGTAATCTATGAAAATCTCATTGGTGCCTCAGAATTCTCAAAAAATGTTTCAAAAGAAGTTCTTGGAACTGAATTAGCACACCAATTATATGTTTTACAAACACTTACTCTGGGTTTACTAGAACCTAAGATGAGGCAACGAGCCGACTCACAGGAGCAAGAATCCCAAGAAAAGATAAAGGAGCTAAGAAAGATTGCATTTGATAATGATAATAACTCCCTAGAAGTGACTACAAGACATCAACTGAATAACTCCACAAAAGATTATAAAAAGCTTGGTTTCAAATGTGAGATTGATCCCATAAAAGATTTCAATGAAGTACCACCAGGTATTCTAGCATTAGATTGTATGCTTTATTTTGCAAGAAACTATTCTGAGGATTACCGTAAAATTGTTCTGGAGAACAGTAGAGCAGTTGAACATGAATGCCCATTTGGTAAAACTAGTGTTGAACTGGTAAAGCTCCTGTGTGATATATTACACATTGCCGAACCTCCCAGTGAACAAGGACAGACATATCACCCCCTTTTCTTCACGCATGATCACCCATTCGAAGAACTATTTTGCATTTGTATAGCACTTCTAAATAAGACTTGGAAAGAAATGAGGGCTACATCAGAGGATTTTATGAAAGTTTTAAGTGTGGTCCGAGAACAAATAAACAGAGCATTATCAGCTTCACCAAAGGGTTTTGATAAATTTCGCCAAAGAATCAATCAATTGACATACGCTGAAATCACACAAATATGGCAGCAGGAACGCACTAATAGGGAAGTTTGGGAGTCACATGCAAGGCCAATAGTTGAACTCAAAGAAAAGATCACACCTGAAATTATAGAGTTGATACAACAGCAAAGGTTAGGCGTCCTGGTTGGCGGTACCAGATTCAAGAAGTATTCCTCAAGAGGACAAAGGATAAAAGATAAATTCTGGTTTGTTCGCTTATCACCAAACCACAAAGTATTACATTATGGTGATTGTGATGAAAAAAGCACTCCAAGTTTAGAAGAACTGGGCAATAAGTTAGCTGTGTCAGACATTAAATGTGTAGTAATGGGCAAGGACTGTCCGCACATGAAAGACCTGAGAGGGCGAAAAGTGACTCCTCATTTGGCATTTTCCTTGATCTTAAAATCAGCAGAGGAATCTTTAGACTTTGTAGCACCTGATGAACAAATATTTGACTATTGGACTGATGGAATCAACGCCTTGCTAAAGGAGAAAATGACAAGTAGGAGTTTTGAAAATGATTTGGAGACTTTATTATCTATGGATATTAAAGTTCGGCTTCTCGATGCTGAAGGAATTGATATCCCACAGGACCCTCCTCAAATACCTGAGGAGCCAGACGACTATGACTTTTATTATGACAATAATTAGTTTCATTTTATATTATGGCAGTAATTTGTATTTTAGTCACATATATAGTAAACAATTTGAGCTTTTAGCTTATAATGATATTTTACAATGTTTTAATCACAAGTATTCCAAGATATTAAAAGATCTCCATTATAACTTTAGGCTAAGCAAGATTAGTATAAGAATAAAGTTTTCTTTTTCTTAGTATGTCATCAATTATAATAAAAAAATTAGACGAGTAAATCATATAAATTAGATAAGGAAATCCATATCAAAATGATTTGAGTAGTTCAGAAATCTTTGACATAATTGTTATTATTTTAAATATGCTTCAATAAGTAAATCAATTTATTTTAATAATGACCATGGATGCATCAAAATCATGTTGTTATTGTAATATGCGATTTTAATGTCATTTTAATATTAATTTTAATAAATATCTAAATATTAAAATCTGAAACCATACATCACATCAATTTATAAACACAATACTGTTGACAGATTTTAAAAAGCAAGATGTTAAGAGAATTTATTTCCTATACAATAATTAAAAAAAAATTGATAATTTCCTGATATAGGTGTGCAATGATAAAAAAATTATTATATGATTATTGGTAAAATAATGATTTATGTCGACTTTAACACAAATATTAATTTATTACTTGTGCGTGTCATGACTGTTTTTATTTACAATGTTTTGATGAACCATAATTGTGTGTAGGTTCCAGATATTTATATAAGTATTTATTTAAAAATAACTGTCAAATTATTTAACCATTTCAATGTGAACTTCTTCCGTATAAGTGAGGAAATTGTATAGCTTCCATTTTAACACGTGGCCATATTCCATGATATATTTTATATACCAAAGATCATATCTAAAGAACAAAAATATATTTAATAATAATGCAATTAATAAACATGTATTACAGATGTTATGGTTTTATTTGCTTTTCTAGCGAATGTAACTAACTTTTTGCATTGAAAACATCTTTTTGAAACCCCATTGAAGATTTATTATATTATCTATTATTAATAAACTTTTACAACAAATTTACCTTTCTCTTAAGTTTTGGCACAGCTCTGCTCCTATGTACAGCCAGTCTTGGGCCGTTACACACTTTTTTGTGCTCGCACGCAACGCACGTTATTGATTAGCGCGTTTGTGGCGATACAAAAAGATGTCGTGTGCAAGGCCCTTAACATCCGCTACAGATATGTTGCTAATCTTTTGAGGCTATTAGAGAAGCGGTGGAAATGGAAAGGGGCCCTAGTCAAGGTAAAAATAGACTTTTTCAGATAAATACTATATATTATAAGGTGCTTAAACTTATTGCATTTTGGAGACTTCGAACTTTGTGTTGACGATCTCGTCGTCAGAGTCGAGGATGGGGAGCGCGCTCGCCGGTATGTGTTCCTCGACCCAGCGCAGCTCGTCGAGTGGTTCGGGCTGCAGCTTGCCGTCGCCACTAGCACCACCACTCCCGCCCGCGCCGCCCCCGCTTGCGCCCGTACCGCGCATCTTGACGCCGTACGCGTCGTTGACGAATTGCTCTTCTTCCTCTGAACATAATAATCCAAAATCAGTATACATCAATTGTTGACAAACGAACAAACCGTCCAACCGTACCAAGGTACCATTTTGGGAAGGAGAGGAGTAGAATTAGGCCTTCGGCACCTCACTCATGCACAATACTTACTACTTCACACACGTCTTCTAAGGTTGTGGTATTACACTTCTCGATCCGGCTAATTCGTGCAACATGTTGCGGCTTCGACATCTGATAAAAACGTCCTAGTGCAGTGATGTTTATGGATGGCTTGTATATAACATTAGATTTGCTCTCTTCACATAAGGGCCTTTCCACAAGATGTTTTTTATATTCGCGATAGACGCGCGTTGAAGTCGATTAGAATGCAAGACCATCGAAGTGTTGCGACTTTGTACGGCCCACAAACGCGCACAAAACGTGTAGAAAGGCCCTAAATAAGAACTACCTCCTTAAGTTTATTTCGTTATAAATTTCCGTCATTTGGACGGTGGCATATTGTAAAATGTAGTTGTTAGGTTACCATCGTCGTCGTCGGCGTAGTCCAGCAACGGTGTGAAGGCGTAGCGCTGGTTGTTGTTGGTGGGCCGCCACAGCAGCATGATGACTGCGAGCACGCCCGCGAACAGCATGTGCCAGTACGCCTCGTCCATCCACACCTCCTTCCACTCCTACATACACATTACACTTGCATTACTCAATACTATATACAAAATTTATTTTATAAGTCGTCATTTTAGCCACCAGTTGTCCACTGTTGGACGTAGGTTACCCCAATAAATTGACGCAGAGATCAGTCCTCTACTGTTCTAATCCATTGTCCATCGATCCATCTACTCGAAGGTCTGCTGCATGGGTATTTATAATAAACTAGCTGCTTCCTGCGACTTCGTCCTCGTGGAAATAAATTCGAGATAACAATTTCGAGGGTTTTTCACTTTTTTGGCGGAACCCTAAATCTTATGCTTAAATTAAATTAGTCTATTTGAATCCCGACAATATTAGCTATCTTCCAGTAAAAGTCCCATCCGAATCGGTTCAGTCGTTTCGGAGATTACCCGGAATAAACAGACAGACAGACAATAATTTTAAAAATTGTATTTTCGTTATAAGTACAGTATATGCATCATGTGTATTGACTATGGAAATGTTATTTAGATATTACATACAGACACTTCAATTTTATTTATCAGTATAGATTATATAACTTTATTTAATTATATCTAAATTTTGTCAGCCAGTTGCCAAGTACGAGTGTGAAAATATTAAAGTACATTTTGTTAAATGGCTAAATTGACAAAGGCCATGAACATCCAACCAGAGTAACTTATGTACTTACAGTTATGCATAACTGGATCCTGTAGGACTTCAGGGAATACAGCATAAATATCACAGATGATATGACTGCGAATATCAGCGTGTTTGTAAAGTGCCGGTACAGCGACAACTTGATTGTATTTCTGTAACAAAGTACTACTTTGAAGAAGGCAGATATTTCTAAAAAGCTATCGCCCTTGGCAATTACAACTTTGTATGTTAATAATAAAATAAATAGTCTAACGACTTCTTACACGTACAACGCAAACTCACCTGCGCAGTCGAAGCGTACGCGTAGTGTGCGCAAGCGACACCAACACCCACCAGCAGATGGCGCTGTCGAGTAACGAGAGCGGCGCCTCCGCAAGGAGCAACGCCCGTGCCGCGCGCCGCCTTAGCCGCAACCACGCCTCCGCGCCTGCCAGCACCGCCCAGCACACGCCCGCGCCGGCTACGCGCTGCAGCGCCGGGCCAAGTCGAGGTCTGTACACACAACGGACACGTTTACCAAACGTCTACCAAACATTCATCATCAATAACATATTGTGAGAGGGGTGTGAACCCATAATGGTGAAAGCCTTTGTAGTACCAAGCGGTTCTATCAAGGAAGTACCACAATCTCATAGGATACAGGCATGAAGTTTAGGTATTTTATGATTCTGTTTTTTGTCTGATGGGTGAGGTACCAGAGAGTCTAATACCCGAAATCCTCTTAATGTCTATGGGGAAGTAACCCGCTTGCTTTTTGCCACCTTCCATAAATATTCTAACTTTTAAACACCAAATGAAACACATATTTTCTATTTTTTATTAGTATTTTAATTTATTAGTAGATTATCGAAATAATATTTCTTGTAACTATTCCAACTAACCTTAAGGTTGTGCAGGACATCGCTCACAACAATAGTCAAACGACGGATTCGAACCCACGACTTGTCCGGTAGTCCGCACCCTTACCTATTAAGCTATTGGTGCTTCAATCACAAATAGATTAAGAGAACTACTTAATTAAATACTTACTTTACAATACCAAATCCTAGAGAAACTATAATGACTAACATTCGAGCCAGTGCCCTCTTCGCTACGGACACCCATTCGGCGAACATGTATACTTCTGAACTAAAGTATCTGTAATGAAAGTAAAATCTTGTATCAGTGAAAGAAAGAAGACAAAGTCACTCGTTGACTTTTGTTCCATAATCAATATACATTGTTGACAATACTTATAAACATAACAACTAGCGCCATCTAGTGTTTTTTAAATAATAATAAAATATAGATGCGAATGTTAAGATCCGAAATAGAGTAAAAGCGGCTACTCATGGCTCTAACATCAGTGACAATATCAGGGGAAGTGGTGGGGAGCAGCTTTTTCGAAATTTCATACCCTGAAAAGAAAATGTCTTAACTTATAACTAATTAAATAATTACTACGAAACTAACAAAACAAAGTTCATGTAAAACTTTAACTTGATGTAAAATAGTAAGATGGAAAATGATTTTGCAACTTATCATAAGTAAGACTCGTAAATTAAATATGAGCTTACATCTGAAATTCTTGTTAAATTAAACGTAATTTACTAGAACTTTTAACTCTTGTAACATGTTGGCTTGTAATATTTGTTAAATAACACCATAGATCTGAAACGCTTACCCAGTTCTATTAATAGCGCCGTAGACACCATAATACGTGGCGCTCTCCACCATCCCCAGCAGGGTGACCCCGCCGATCCAATACTGTATCCTGAGCAGATCTCGCCACTGCAGCGCGCACACAATCAGCCACGCCGAACATAGCACTGTGTACACTCCACACATAACACCAAAGAACTGAAAACAATAACATCAGAGTCAAGAGTCAATTATTTCTTCGATTGTAATATTTGTATTGCAATGTATAGAATATGTTTTATGGCAAAGTTATATGCCAAAGTAACAATAGTGAGACTATTAAAAGATCATGGAATTGCAACTTTGTTAGCAAGTTTGTAGCCACTGTGTCTATCTCCGATTAAAGGTAGGCAATGCATCTGCAACTCATTAGCTTGTTGCAAAGTCTTGGGTAGCGGTCTCTCAGACTGTAATCTGATTACATTTATTTTATATGAATGTTGAGTGAATCATTTACAACCCAGCAGTGTTCTTTGCAACATAACGCCTATATGACTCATGGTTTATCACGATTTTATCATAAAACGTGATAAATTTACATTTCAATTTAACAATTGTCATGGAGTCTCTAACTATTAAAAAAAATTGTAAAATGCAGTGCAGATAAAATCACCACATAATTTCTTATTATTAACTTAATAAACTAGGACCAAAAAAGTAATGAACAAAAATTTAAATACTACAAAAGGTTCAAAATCCAAATGATGACAAGGATTTGCAGAAGATTGTTTACAATAAGACTTAACAGTGGAAGAGCCCGCAACAACATCTTGCATGAATGGGCTGGCTTAACCGGTGAAATACCACAACCTCACAGAAGATAACATAGACAAAGTAGAAGTCGCGTATCATGTGATGAGTGAGGTGCTAAAAGCCTAATCCTATTCCTTATGTCTTTCCTATCCTTTTCTAATAAGGAAAGGATGGGAACGGGTACAGGATTTAACCGGAGAAGAAAAGGATGGGAGAAGGAAATATAATTTATCTGTTTACCCCTCTTTTTTCGATAAAAAGTAGGAAACGCAACTTGTTAGCTTGTAGCAGATGGGTACTCACGGCTATTCCAAATTAATTGTAAAAATGTTTTACTTTTTAAATATGTACAATAGTATATTTAATATAGTATAGAATACTTACAGGTAACAAAGGCCACATGGCTGCTGACAAGTAACCAGAGGGTGCTACCATCTCAACTCCAATGGATAAATTCATTGGAATGCCTGTGTTTGTCCTCACCATCATTCTAAATACATATATGCCCTCTCTCTCCACGACAATTAAGGGAGGCATTTTCTGTGGAAAGGTAAAAATACTTACTCCCATATACTAAACTAAGGTATTTAACAAAAAATTTATTAACAGACTTTTTCGTACACATTGATGTCCTCTATAAAATTGTAGTACATTATTGAAGTTTTCATACCAATCCTATGGAAAATATCCTATATTTTCAATAAAGTTTGGGATTGAAAGAATTTCCACTATTTGAAATTCCAATTTTCTGAAAATTTATGTAATATACCATAATTTTCTCTGGTAGTAAAAATAGCCTATGTTCATCAGGGATAATGTAGGATTCTTATGCTGAAAGAATTTTTTTCAAATCGGTCGAGTAGTTTCAGAGCCCATTCAATGCAATCAAACAATAGAATCTTTCCTTTTTATAATATTATTGAGACTGCCAAAGATATGTTATTTATTACATTTTTAGGTTGACAAGTTTATTGGTTTTATATAATCTAGAATCAACAGTGGTAGAGTGCGCAACAACAATGTCTGTTGCATGAATGAGCCGAAGGAAATATCCTTTTTCCTGTCCATTAAAGGTAGGCAATGTATCTGCAACACATTTGCTTGTTGCAGATGTATATGGGTAGCACTCACTTAACATCAGGTCATCTGCTTGCTTGTTTGCCAACTAAATCCATAAAAAAATCTAAAAGTACCTTGCTATTTAAAAGCGGTCAGGCCGTTCAGGCTAGTAGAGGTTAAAATGAAACAAACTAGACAAAAAAATTATCAGTTGGCTTGGCTAGCCAAACTATTGTATGAATAAATTAGTAAAGATTCTTGTCATAGATATATTATTGACAAATCAAAATCAAATTAATTATAGTTGAAATTTCATAACAGTTAATGCAATTACAATGTTTAAATATTCTAGGTTTAATTGATTTTTAATCTATAGAATAAATAGGGTGTGGTAGATAAAATCTAACTAATCAGTTAAAAGATTACAACTTTATATACTATAGTGAGGTTTTAGATTCAGAAACATGAGCTTGTACAATTGACAACATGAACAGGACTGGAACAAGAGTTATATTGAATCATGAGAAGTTACACATTCCTTAATGAATTTCGACTCACCGATGTGGAAGCCGCAGGCTGTTTCTTTGCACCATTGCTTACTTTTTCCTTCTCGTCATAGAGAAATATAGATTCCTTGCCATGGCAGGTGATTTTCTTCACTTGCACTGAACTCGTGTTGGATATCTCATTAACTGGCGCATTGTACATCTGATTTGAGCATTCCACAATACGCTGAAAATAAAACTAACTTTTTAGATGTTCTTATTTTATAAACATCATAATGTAAAGGTTACTGCATAGACATTATAAATGTATAATATGTGGACATGCACCATATATTAAACTTGACATTAAATAATACAATAATTATAAGATGTGAATGCTGTTTACATTCTAATCTCTATTTTGTACAGCCTTTTAACATATAACATACATCTGAAATGTACAAGAACACCCAATTTAAGCAATTAACATGAAATGTTTATAATCTTAGGATCAATTTACTTGCAACATATTTTTTTAATGTATTACATCCTTAAAGTCCAAAGTTTCAGCAATTTTCTATATAAAATTAATCTTTATACTATTATGTACATGAAAATATATATGTTCTTTCTAAAACAAGTTTCATGAAAGTTTATTAGGATTGCAGTGTTGAGCTCATTACAATTATTACAGTACTAGCAGTTACCAGTGATTTCCCACACATTAATTCCTTATTTTCCTCGTTAGTTGTAACTTGATTACACACATTATAACTTGGTATTATAGGTAAATGGAGGTAAAAGTTGTAATCAGTTGCCATGGTAATAACATGACAAAAACAAGTTATGAAACAAGTTATTGTTAAGTAGAAAATATTTTACAAAAATTAAATTTAAAAACATTAAACAATTATGATCAATTAATTTATCAATGAATCAAAATTATCAATGAATAAAAATATATATTAAAATAAAAGTATAGTACCTCTTCAAAGTAATGAAAATAGTCAGGTGAGCAGGGGCTCTGCTCCCATTGATAGGCCACTGTAACATTTGCTGACTCTTGGCAATGTACTGAAATAAAAATATTAAAATTATTGTATACACATATTTTATTAATATACTAATACACTACATTCTTCATATGTTTGAATCCATATAAAAAAGTGTTGTTTGAAATCAACTGTTTGAAATTAAAAAAAAAATTGGAAAAAAAAATGTTTTCAGGCCATAAACCACCAAATGTTTCATTAGAATTGAATGATCCATTTAAGCAAACAAACTTCATTTTTATTTTATATAATGATTAGTATCATTAAAATTATAGTTAAAATTCTGAGCAAAGTAGACGAGACCTTCTTTGCCTATTTTACATTTTTATGAAATGCTGAGCTGCATTATTTTATCAATGAGAGGAATACCAATAACCATCAGATAAATAAAGAATTTGTAAACATAACAAACAGAAAATCTGAAATAGAACATAATATGGTAAATACTTACCAACAACTCGTAATTCTGAATCTTTGAAAAGAGACTTGGCTATGGTAAACTCGCAAAAATTCTGAAAATACGAATTATCTTTTACACTGTCACAGTAAGCATAAAGTAGGACATAACTATAGCTGATGCGACAAACTAGATAACGGTTATATAGGCCTACTAAGAAATACTTAATGCAACCCACCTTATCATGAATATGTAGTAATTTACCTACTCACAATGAATCATTATTCAAGGGTTTTAAGTGAAGGATTCAAATCAGGAAAAAGCTTCAGCTGAATTTAAGCAATTAAAACACAGGAGTATGTTTTCTAAGTATATTTTAAGTAATTTTTTTGTTCTTACCCCATTAAGCGGTAAATCCCATTTTCCAACATCTGAAAAACTATGTGCCACTTTAACGATCGTTACAATAAGTACCAAAAATCTTCGAAACATTGTAATTATTGGATTACATTCGGAAGATACTTCGATTATTCATCCATCCATCGTTATAGTTAATTAATATTCATAAATTACTGAAAATACATTTTAGACTACTGTAAATTGTATTGTATGCCGCAGTCGCCAAAGAGTATAACTATATGATGATATATATAATATACATAGTAATAGACAGTTGTTCCTTTTTGACAGTTTTTAGACATTTCGGGAAATAAACTGAAGCTAGAGCTTATGGTTGCAAGTTGCAACCATAAGCACGATTTCCTATGAAAATTCATAGAATCGGAGTATGAATTTCATTAAAAAAGCGGATTGTATTCGTGTCCTTAAATCTTAAGAACAAGAAGATCAGCAAAGTCAACTTTTATCTCTTTATACACTCCCGCCCGTAATCCAAAAGGGTGAACAGGGATTACGAAATTCCATCAGGCGCATGACAGCTCTATCGCATCGTCTCTCATAACTACGCATAGTCGACGAGTTTGCATGCCTAAATGTACACAAAAAAAATGTACATATGCAAACTAGTCGCTTAATTACTCCTTAGGTAACCTTTATAATTATCATCTTTCCTAAATATTCGGTATGTCTGTATTTTGATCGATATGCTATTTTTCCTTGCCACTCACATTTGCACCACAAATTTGTCGCGTTACTCTCTCTTCACTCATCCTTTCAACATGCCCACAGCACCAAAACACACCTTTATCAATTTTAATACGTATGACCCTCTAAGCTATACTTTTCCATTAAATAGCTATTTTTAATCCTATCATTCAGTTATATCTATCGCTTATAGTATACTTCCCAAATGATCGTATTCTTAAACTTTGTAACGCTCGATTTATATTTTTGAGTTAAGCACAAATTTACTTTCTGTTGCTTTTAATTTATTTACTGTCTGTCGCTATGACATCAGCATTCGCATTTGTACTCTATGTTGACTTTATGTTGACAACTCTGTAGTGAAGTAGATTCCGTGTCAAAATATTTTTGTTTTGTAAATTTCATTTCATTAAAATAACTCATGTAGTATGTGATAATTGTGATGTTTTCTATTTATTTACACAACTTAGAAATTAAAAGGAAGCCATCAATACTAATAATTTGTCATGTTTTGGTGGTTCAATCACCGTGATCATTGGTGATAGTCATGTCAGATTGCGCGCTGGTAGCCAGTGTAAGCGAACACGATGCCAGTATGGATGTGGGGAACGACAAGTCTCTATTCGAACCTACTGTTGATATGATGGTAAATGATTTTGATGACGAGAGAACTTTAGACGAAGAAGAAGCATTGGCGGCGGGAGAACACCAGGACCCAAAAGCGGAACTGAACAGTCTCCAACGAGAAGGTGATATGCCCTTGGAGGAACTCTTAGCGTTATATGGTTATAACAGAAATATGGAGAAGCCTATCCCAGAACAGGTACCTGAAGTGGTACAAGAAGAAAACCAGAAACCAGAGTCTGCATTGCAGCAGTTATATAATGAAACCGCTAGCCCTGAGGCCACACGGTGTCTTAGGTCAGGGTCTCGGCCACCTTCCGAAGAGGAAGATGATTGTGATTACAGTCCTGATGAGGATGATTGGAAGAAAACTATTATGGTTGGCAGTGATTATCAAGCTGCTATACCTGAGGGTTTATGCAGTTATGATGATGCATTGCCATATGAAAATGAAGATAAATTGCTATGGAATCCCAGTGTTTTAGAAGAAAAGGTTATAGAGGATTATATGAGGAAAATATGTGCTATGAACTCAGGTGCAGGTGTAGATGCCGTTCCAAAAGGGCGTCAACTCCGTGATGATGAAGAGGCTTTGTTTCTATTGCAGCAGTGTGGACACAATGTCGAAGAGGCATTAAGAAGAAGACGCATATCAGCTCAAACTCCGGCACATGCAAGTGTGTGGTCTGAAGAGGAGTGCCGTAATTTTGAAAATGGAATTAAAGCTCATGGTAAAGACTTTCATCAGATTCGACAACAAAAAGTCAGGACAAGGTCAGTAGGTGAGCTTGTTCAGTTCTATTATATTTGGAAAAAGACAGAGAGGCATGACATATTTGCCAATAAGACAAGACTAGAGAAGAAAAAGTATACTTTGCATCCGGGTCACACTGACTATATGGATAGGTTCTTAGAAGAGCAAGAAGCGACAAGTGCAAGTATTGTGAGGCCAGTGTCACCATCACCAATGATGGTCTATGTGCCTGCTCCGGCTGCCCAACCAGATCCCTTAGCTTTAGGCGAGAAAGAAGTATTCTCACAACTAACACACACCACACCTCCTCGAACATTGTCAACCGATGAACCTGAACCTGATCTTGTTTCCTAATACAGGCATATTTGGCTCTGCCAGTATCCGAGTTGGTTGCACTGTGATGTAACATACATTGTTTTTAGGTAGTAGTATTAGTAATGGTATGCCACTGGACAAATGCTGTTTCAAAATTCTTTGCCCAAAATTAAAGCATCAATATTTGGCAAATACACAGCAACAACTAAAAGTTGAATTATTGTTAAAGCAAGCAATATTTAAGAGTTTATGTTTTTAAATTTTTTTAAGGTCTTCAGTTATTCGAAACCTTATAAATGGTTAAAAGTGAGTAACTAAATAGGGTTGTAATTTTCAAGTTACATGCAATAAACCGCTCTGGTATATGGATGGAAATCAAAGTTTTAAACTAAGGAAAATTTTAAGATTTCATTGAAGAGAATTGCTTAGCAGATACATACAACACTCAAGTACTTTTTGGTTTTATTCTTACAATAGTGATCAAAACTTGGATAAACAAATTTGGCCAGTGTTCTACCATTGTAATCCCCTTATTCATAGAAAATCAAAACTGGAAGTATTTTATAGATTCGCCTTAAGATTAATGTTTTATAAAGTTGACAGTACAATGTAAATAATGTTATTTAATAGTGTTAAAATGATTATTTATTAGTAAGGGGGGTGAGGGAATGATGGATTTGAAAGTGTTAGCTAGGAAATGATGATTTGGCAGGGATGAAATATTTAATTAAATTTTTAAGTTTAGTTTTTTTTACCTTTGATAGAAAAATTATCGCATTAAAATCTACCCAAATAATCAAGTTTGTATTTGGAAATATTCATAGACATGGAGGAGAAAAATAAATGAGAAGGAATATAGTAATTCTTATGTTAGTAATGTTGTATGTTAGTTATTTTATAAGATTTAGCCAGGCCAATATGAAAATGAGCAAATTAGATTATGTACTGAGAGTACTGAATTTTGCGTACACCAATTTATAATAATAATAATTAATTTAAAATATTGTTTTGTGTGTTTGCCCACTGAAGGGACACAGGCTTCCTCTCCGAAAAAGGGAAGGGGCTGAAATCCACCACTTTGGCCCAGTGGGGGTTGGCGGAAGTCAAATGTTTCGAATTTGGTGGTTCTAAGACATGCTGGTTTCCTCACAATCTTTTCCTTTACCATTTTTGGAGCAGTGGTGATGAAATAAATTACATAAAGTAAAGTGCCTGCCTAGGTTCAAACCTGCGACCTACAGTACGTAAGTCGGGTTCTAAACCATTGGGCCACCACTGTTCCTACTTACATCATTTTACTAATATATTTTTAATTAAAAAAATTCATTTGAATTATGATTCTGAGAAATATGAATTTAATCTATTATTAAAAATGTTTTCGCATTTAATATTGTTTTTATGATAGCTTACAAAAAATATTTGAATCAAAAATCTAAGTTGTGATTGGCTCAAGCAACATAATAATGCTAATTCAAAACAGATGTTACACAAAGTGCCTATATTTGTTGTGACCGTGAAAATTTACTTTTGCTTAAAATACTCTAAGTGAAGTTTTATTACATATCATCACATAAATATCGTCACTTAGAAATGCAAACTTGTCATACAATTTTATTTGTATGTTTAAATGTTTTTTAATAGTTCTCCATTTCTTATTCCTCAAGCAACATATACCGATAGTATTGAGAAATATTTCAATAAAAAAATCGTTGATTTATTTGAGGTCTTATTATTCAGCTCCTATGTAACAACAGTTCTGTTTTTTTAAGCTTCATAATCAGTTTGTCCGTTCTATTTTATGTTGATAATATAATCTTATTAATTTACAGTGCTACATAAATTATGGAGTTGTAATTTTTTATTATTATTTTATTTAAGAATAAACTGTGCAAAGTAAAATGTGTTCTAATTAAAACTTTCTTGTAATTAGATACGATGGACTGCGATTAGTTCGCGGTCGCGGCCTGTCTCGCATTTATTTGTCTAATACTAATAAAGAATAGAATAAATAAACTATGTTAGATAGTCAATAAAAAAACTATTTTTGGGTCTGATTTCAATCTCTGTAACGTTTGACACTTAATAAGTTGGCCAAAATCGTAGCGAAAATACTAAAAACCGTTTTAAATTTTATTAAAAGGTCGTGGTACCTTGTTGATTTATTTATTATATATTTATTGTTATTAATGAAGAGCTGTGCGATGCGATTGATTAATCACATTATTGACATGTATAATCCGCGCGCGAAAATTTTGCCGATGACTTCCCCTCCCCATCGCCGACCGCGACCCGCTCTCCTTTACTAGGACAGCTTGGGTCGCGGTTAGTAATCGAGCACGGTAAATATTTTTACACACGTAGCCCATTGCAATGAAACAAAATGGATTTTATAAGGTTTGTTTGATATTTTGTTCCCTATGTTTCGACTAGTTTACAGCACTCATGGTCAAGGTGGGATATGTCAAAGTTGCTGGCGAAGTATCGTCTTATTTTCAATTATTATTTATGCTCCGATCCAGTTACTTTTCAAAGAAAACGAGAGATCGATGACAGCAAAGGCCTGGCGGTCGAGTGTGCGCATGTCAAGGGAGTTCTATGAATGGGACAACAATCCGCATCCCACGCTCAAGCCCACGATAGGAGCCCACCACAGTTAGACCTGCTGTTTTACATATGTTGGGGAGTTACAGACAGGATTGACTACATCCTCAAGAAGGCTTCAATAACAACGTTCTAGAAGATACCAAAGAAAACAAGTGCATTTTTACCATTCGTCAAGTGTAATCTTCTAGAAGTCTACATGATACTTGTAAGTGTGGATTCTTATATAGGACAAACAAAAAGACCCATAAAAACTCGGGTAAGAGCATAGCTGACTTAAACCACCAACGCTCTAGGAAGTCTGCAGTCTGCGATCACGTTGATAGCTGCCCACGCCACATATATAAAGTTTGATACGCCACAAATCTTCGCAATATGACACCGCTTCCTACCAAGGATGATGCGCGTAGCTATTAATCACAAGATCCAAAGCAGGCGGTAGTACTCAGCCGTCTTCTCTATTGAAAGTATTTTTGATTTAAATTTTTACGTACGGGTACGTCGCTATCAACTTTGATATTGGGACACCTCAGTACCTCCCGTGACCATGAGTGCTTTCCTTATAGGCCGGCAACGCGTCTCTGGTGTTGAGGATGTTCATGGGCGCCGTTGATCACTTATATATTGCTTGACCCGCTGCTTGTTTGCTTCCTTATTATATAAAATCCATGTGGCGATCCATCTGCGCCTATATCCTGCATTGAATTACTTGTGTGATAACATATGTCGCATAGTATGCTTCAATCAATATCGGAAATCTTACCCTGTTTTCACGATATGAAAAATATATTGGTTCTTTTATGGAAGATGGCAAACGAGCAAGCGGTTCATCTAATTTGAAGTAACCACCGGACATCCATAACAAGCAAATTAGTTGCGCATACGTTGCCTATTTTTATCAAGCACAAATGAGCAGTGTTCGATACAGGCCATCAAAAACATTGTAAATTATCACTAAAATTTAACAACGGTTCTCTTTTTTACATCTCGGGTTGAGGGGTTTTTTCTATCCCATTTCAAATGAACGCATAAATCAAATTCCACCTATGATTATCTATCGACCATAACACTATTTTTTAGTACGTAGTTTACAATTTTGTGGAAATTGTCTAAAAGAGTGTTTTTCCATAATTTTTTTGCCGTAAGACTAAGCGTAAAATGTCCATTTTATCCGTGTTCACTTTATTTAGGCTTTCATTTGGAACAAACATCATGTCCCCGCCCTTTGTCTATCTCTGATTTGGTATTGCTGTATGTACAAAAAACCTGATATAAGGCAGATACAACTTGGTCGGCCCCAAAGCAAAATTATATACTTTACTATACTACATACTACAAATTGTAATAATATGGTACAAATAGTATAATTATACTACAAAATCCAACCCTGCAAGAGGGGAGAGAGAAATAGTAAATGAGGCAAGGACAAAGGACATAAAAGAAAAACAAGGATTTGAAAGACAAATACGTAAGCACTTCTCCATTTGTGAGGTCGTTGTATTAAAATAATTTCATTAAGCCCTCAATTATTTGCTTGATTCAATGTTAAAGTTCTCTTAAAGTTAAAAATATAATATTACTCCCGAATATACATAATTTTTTTATGATGATTATAATTTTTTTTAATGATAATGACAGCTTAAGCTACGTTCTGCTAAGCGTCCACGACTCTCAGACAATCTCGACAACTGTTTTACCCGTTCCACTTGTTTCTGAGTGTTAAAATTTTTAACTCAAGTGTGTTTAAGCTCAAATGAATTACGGAGCATTTTAAGCGTTCAAGTTTTGTGTGAACAATAAACTTTAATAATTAAGGGTTAAGTCAATTTATATAAAAAAGATATAATTTTATATTTAATTTTAGTGGAGTGCTTAATTGATTTAAATTTATGTATTAAAAAAAATCTTACACTGTGATAGTAGAATATTTGGTATTATATGCGATGCAATATCGCTCGAAATTTTTCAACCCTCACAGCCTCATATTGAGATACGTCGTGGTGACCTTGGCGCGAGCGAAAATGATGACCTTTTCGCCGCCACCACAACCATCATATAATTAGTCCTCAAGTGGAACCGCTAAATGAGTATTTAACGCGCTGTTTAGTGGAACGCAGCCTAAGTCAGTAACAAAATGACATAAGAAATTGACATTGACACTTTTGAGATTGACAAATCAAATATTCTTCCTCTTCGAGTAAAAGTGGATATTTGAGTAAATAATTTCGTTAGTAGTTATTTCATTGGTCCGTTTAAATTATATTGCTTTAGTATATAATTGGGTAATCAGAATATTCAAGAAAATCAATGGTATATTTTAATGTAAAATTATGTGTATCGTAAAGTAAAAATTTAAAATGATTGTAATAGAAAATATGACTGCTAAAGAAATCATTAACGATTTCAAGGAGAATTACGGAAAAGTTCGTAAATTACTTGACGAAGACAGTAAGAATGATCCCGAAAACGAGCCTTACGCATCAAAATACAAAGCAAAAGCGATTTTGCTAAATATGTATGTTTCACTTCCAACAATCTCCCAATCCCAATCTGAGGATAGTATTGATAAAGTTAAGCTGGATGCGATGCTCGGTACCGTACTTTTGAACATCGGTATAATTGATATGGAAACCGAGGAATTGACAGCAAGTGAAAATGTTCTTATTGAAGCCGAGCAACTCTTAACACCAAATTCAACTAAACCTGAGATTGTTCGAACTCTTATAAGTGTTTATAACAATCTCGGTATTTTATGGTCCAATCGTGGGGAACAAGAAAAAGCCAGAGTGTACCTTGTAAAGGCCAAAGATTTGTATGAAAATTTTAAATGCACTCTGCAAATACCTCTTGCAATTGAGCAGATTATAAACAATGCTGGGGAAACCACGGCTGATGACTTTTTACTGTTTGAGAAAGCCCATACATTAACATTGTATTATTTGGCTCAAGTGTTCTGGGCACTTAAACAAAATTTAAAAGCGGCTGTTTATTATTATGTAACATTAAGAAGGCAGTTACAGTACTCTGATTATGAACCCATAGATTGGGCTTTAAATTCTGCAACTTTGTCGCAGTATTTTGCTGAACAAAATGGGTTCTTCCAATCGAGACATCTGTTAGCAGCAGCATCAACAATACTTGAGCAGCATGAGCAGAACTTGCAGGCTGTAGAGAGTAATGAAGATGCACATTTGGCTAATTTGGAGACATTTAAGCACAGGTCTGCAGATGTAGCCCGATGTTGGGCAAAGTACTGTATACTGCTCATGTGTGCATCAAAAACTAGGTTGATGGATGATGCTGAGAAATTAGATGATGCTATAACAGGTATTTGTTCTTATTTATTTATCTAATTGTGGATCATTTTTTTTTCACAGTATTGTAAATATCTTTATAACTCAGACCAAACCTGTTTATAATATTAAATGATTTATATATATTCTAGCAGTTGAAGATTATTTAAGTTAGCAATTGAAGCGTCTTTCTGTATGTTTTTAAGACCTCACTGAGCTAACTAGCAGTATATTTACCATCAGCTAAAGTCATGTTTTGTTTATATGTGTATATGTACAGCAACATCCAGACCTTATGTATACTCAAAACTACTACCACTTATGTTTGCTAATAATTTACCACTAACGTAATATATTTCAGACATGTCAAATTTGAACCTAGAAGATACTGAAAATATCTGTGGCGGAGACATTAAAAATCTCAACTTTCCAGAATTAGATGTGTCCAAATTTGAAAACAAAGTGACCGATAAATTCTTACTAATGTATCAAGATGCCAGAGAAGTGTTCCTAAATTGTCAGTCTTGGCTGAACAAGGCAAAGGAGTACTATAAATTGGATTCCCTAGCTTCAGATTATATAAAACTTACACAGGATAGTTCTCAATCTTATGCTTATCTGGCATTCTTTGAGGAGGATGATGAGAGAAGAGCGAAAATGCATAAGCGACGTATAGACATGATTGAAGAGCTTGTAAAGGAAATCAATCCAGTATACTATTTGCAGTACTGTCGGCAACTCTGGTACGAGCTGGGTGAAGTGTACTCAGAAGTACTGAATATTAAATTGGACAAACTTAACAAGAGTGGGGAGAAACCTATGCCTCATGCTTTAAAGAAAATCAATATGCTTTGTGAGAAGAGCATTGAATACTATGATCATTTCTTAGATTCAATTAAAGATAAAAATGGAAAGTTGCCTTGCAAATTAGAAATTGATGTAATACGGCCAGTTGTAAGTGCTTATGCATATATCGGAAGGAATAGTATGAAAAGGATTGCCGTAGACAAGAGTATGCAGTTGAGTAATGTGAAAAAGAGCTATGAATCATACCAAGCTGTCGTTGATATTTGCAAGAGTGATGAAGATGCAGCATCTATGATGAAAGAAGAATACAGCGTATGTAAGGAGATGGTTCAAATTCTCCCGCTTAAAATTAAAAAGCTCGAAACTGAATTGGTTTCCTAAATAATAAAAAAAATTGCAGTGTAAGCTTTTGTTATCTAATATTTTTACACAAAATCTGTTGGTGATTTCCTCAAAAAAATTATAATATTTAAGTTGTGCTTCATGGAACTTACAGTCTGAAAAAGTAGCCATGATTAAGCAGTTTAATTGAAATACTTTAAACGAAATATTAGGAAAGAGAGATGGGAAAGAAGGAAAAAAAGAAGGAAGCTTTATATGATAATGTTTTTTTTATAAAGCAGGAGTAATGGCATTCCCAGATAAACATACGCAAGAATTGACTTAATTACACTTTGATATTTATTTGAACAGCACTAATAGGTCCTAAAGTTTTCCATACTATACATTTATTTTCATTTCTACTTAGAACGAGTATAAAAAATATTTTGTTCCTTTAATATGTAACTAGCAACACGGTCCAGCTCACTTCAAATAGATAGGCAAATTAAATATAGCCTAGGTTACTCGCTAACTGAACAGCTAATTAAAGCGGAATTGGTGAAAGAATTTTTAAAAATGGTTCATTCGTTTTTGAGTTTATCTGGTACAAACAAACAATCAAATGTTTTCTCTTTATAATATTAGTATGGATTAACAATAATATATACTACGATGTCGAAATTTCTAACGTTCATAATTGTATGATTGACGTAGCTGTGTTCAATATATAGAATTTTTAATGGAATGACATAATTCTGAGTTTTATCATTTATACATTTTGCTCACTTGTTTTCTATAAATTAAAAAAATTCATACCGCCAAGTATGTACTGACACGCCGATGAGATGGATGTAGCTTTTAAAAATTAGAAAACATAAAAAAAATACTATTATTAAACAATATTTTAATATTCATAGTATAAAATCAATAAGCTTTTACAAGGTCCGCTGGACATGTGCTTTTCAAAAAGCTTGCGCATAATAGCGTTATAAATTAAGGAATATGACCATTCTTTTGCAGTGGCAAATCCAGGATTGTCCCTGGAGTTACCTCCTGTGTGTAGGTTGTAACACATAAAAAGGTACTGTAATTGTGACAAAAAATAAATAGAATATTTATTAATTACCAGGGAGCTAAAATCCCTTAACGGTTAACGTACTCCTGATTCTGCCACTGCTCAGTAATTACGTTTCGCAACGTCCTAGGAACAACAAAAGCAAGCGACGATTTTCCACACAAGTACACTCGGGCCCAATGCTGGGACCACTATCTATATGAAATGTTTGTATTTCAACCGTGTTATAACTTATTTTTCTTGTTATTCTATAATGTCTGGAAGCTATAATGAAGGTATATAGTTTCATAGATGCCTTACTTGCGTCTATCATAACAAATATTCACGGCATTTTCGCAGAGGTATAGGGAGTGCTAGTTTAGAGCTTAAACATTTATAATAATGTATTTTTTATCGTTTCTTGTGACATTATTTTCTAAAGGATGTAGTTTTGTCGGTAATATTTTTTTTAACATGACATTTGTAATTTACCTACTAGTTAAAAATGTTTACATAAAAAAATAAACAATTCGATTTCGAGAATGGTCTATAGTACTCGACACGAATCTGTCAGTTCCTGAAGTTGGAAGTAAGTAGTATCAATTGCATGGCATTTTATTTTTTCAGTATAGCTCTCGCTCTCGCGTATACGTTTGTCTCGCTCACTTCATCTCAAATGCGTACAATTGCGGCTAACTTCAGGCAAACATTCGCGGCGTGTACCATAACTACTGATTTGATAAAACTGTAAATCAAATAATGTAATCAGATACCATTAATATTATTTATTATAAATCTCTTCGCAATTATAATAAACCTTTAATTTATTTCGTGCGTATTTTTTTTATTTTCTCATTTTTTTCAAAAATCCCAACGATAGAGAATTATTTACATTTTTTTAATGTGACATGGTGGCAAACGAGCAAGCGGATCACCTGATGTAAAGTGTGCGCTACCCATAGACATCGGCAACAAACAAATGTGTTGCAGATGCGTTGCCTACCTTTAATGGACAGAGAAGGGCATAGACAGGTAAAAGGATATTTCCTTTTCCCCATTAACCCCCTCCCCGTCCAATCCCTTTCCTATCCTATCCCCCTTATGAGGAACGGGTGGGAAGGGGAAGAGGATTGAAATTAGGCCTCATTAGCTACTACTATCTACCTACACTTATTATTTATACATTAGTCAGACATTTTTTCTACTAAATATTTTAACATATTATATTATAACATTTAAATTTATAGATTTGTGTTTATTTATCCATCCTATAAAGAGATCCCTTTAACCGTTTTGTGTAATTAGATAGAACCTGTAGTGTCGGTCGCACGTACCGCGGACGATGGATCCCGTCTGGCTGTCGGTAGTTCTCTTATATACGTCGTCTTTTCGCTAAGTAGTATCATTAATTAATCCATTACGTATGGACACAGATGTAATATTAAAGTTGTACTGGCGGTGCTGCGTGATAACAGTGGAAGAGTCAGCGACCGCAGCAGTTGCACGAATGAATTGAGTCGACTCAAGCGGCAAGTATCATGGTCTAAGACACTTCGTGAGAAATTTATATCCTACTCTGTTAATTGATCAGAACCTAGATTACGTGTTAGCTAATATTTTGCACTAATAAATTACAATTGTCGAGCTAATCAGTTTTATACCATAAAAACCTATTTATTAAAATTAGGTTGAACCCTCGCCGCTGGTGATTTAAGGCGTCAACTTTATGTTGTGAATGAATGTTAAATTGCCGAGAACATTATTTTACTCTAGTGGAAACTCACGGTAAGAACTCAAAATCGAACTCTAACCGTACGTTTCCAGTAACGTAAAATCGTATCGCGATACAAGCTCTCTCTCTGTCTTTCTCTCTGAAAAAACTGAGATGGCAATATGTTTTATGTAAATGTTTCCGGCAGTATAAACGCACGGTTATCTTATACTATCACGGCCTCACAGAATACAGTCGTTAATAATGTGTGACAACTTATGCTTCTGACTTCCGTTCCGTTTGATTCCCAACCGTGGTAAAATAAAAGTGTAATATAAAAAACAAATACTCTAAAACTGAAAACAAATCTTAAATATGTTTAAATGTGAATGGATGTGGATGTAAATAAAATCAAATTATCTTTATAAATTTACTTTATTAGTCAACGGATTATTAATATTAACATTTATGAAAACGGCATCGCACATCAAACATTTTTTTTTTAAATTTAAATATGTCAAA
This sequence comes from Papilio elwesi, assembly GCA_029849275.1. Lineage (NCBI taxonomy): Eukaryota > Metazoa > Arthropoda > Insecta > Lepidoptera > Papilionidae > Papilio > Papilio elwesi. Next base: position 11,068,860 of record CM056693.1, on the reverse strand, counting down.
CTTTGCTATTTTTAAATTTTGTAAGTGTACCTTTTGTGTTTTTGTTACGTTTGAATATTGCTCTTTTGAACTCGAAAGTTACGAAATCTATAATTTCAAAATCTAAAACCCAATGATGTTGCCAGCTACAAATTGATATGAATTTTAGCACCTTTAGGACTTCCTCGCAAAGTCATGGGTACAATTCAATAATCTAGGCCATTTATCTGATCTAAGACATTTAGGAATATTTTAAAATTATAAACAATATACAATTTATTCATCTAACCTAAATCACATTGATTCTTTTCCTACTTTAAAAATAATTGGAATTCTTTTTCAACGCAATTTCGTTACAAAGCTATGGCGATTTTGTACAATAAAATCGGTTGTATGTATTTTTATTTACATCAATATGGGAAAACTATATTAAACAAACCAAACCTTGGCTCTGAGAACCCGGAGACCTGTCACCTCATAACCTGATCAAGAAGTCAATATGTAGAATCTCAGTATTAATATCAGGTTAATGAATACAAATTATTAGGTTATATAACTAAGAAAATTGGTACTTTAGTCATTAATCTAGTGAATAAGGTACTGTCCAGCCTACATTCTTGCGATTAGGGGTTTCGATAGCTACCTTGGGGTGGTAAGTAAATCTTCAGTAGTGGAGAATGGTTTCAAATATTAATAAATAACATAAAGGAACACAACATTATGTAATTTAATCTATTGCTTAGTCATGCTTTTAAACTAAAACCGGACCACGTGTGATAAAACACTTAAACTATCAAATAACAATATAATTAAAGCAATTCTAACTAGTAGGATATTTTAAAACTAGTGCATTTTTAATTTACTTTCCCTACCGAATAAAAGTCGAAAGACCTTTGACAATATATACCAAGTTAACGCTAATAGAATCAAAATGGCGACGGCTAATGTAGCAATGACATCTAGTAATGCAATCTGATACAAAGGCATGTCTCTTGCAGCCGAATGCAGAGGCGCGTGGTGACCCCAGCGTATAACTCTTTCTGTCCAGTACACAGCAGTTTCTAGAGGATCTGCCTGTCTGTCGCGCCAAATACTCGATACACGTCGAGCATTCAATCGGGTTCTGAAAAAAAAAGACAATGTGTCATAAATAGTCTGTTTTTTTATAGCAATGACAGACTATACCGCCCTGGATAACAGGCGGGAATGCAACTTATACTGTTTAAGTAAAACTTGTCAGTTCTCTCAGACTCGAGAGTAAATTTTCACGAGACAATGACGGACGCAGCACTTTAAAGCGCACGTTACACGAGGAAGAAAATACATATATTTTTTATACATAGAAGTTTGATTATTTGGATTAATCTTGTTTTAAAGTGTCGTCTAGAGACTATCAATGAATAATAATATTGTAAATATTTCTCTGATATTCAACAGTAGTCTCTGATGATATCGGTTGGCTTATTTGTGGACCTATTCTGTGTTTCGTCTGAGAACGATATCAGTTCCCTTTCCACCCATAAAATATCTAAAAGACTTCAGACACCTCGTTCCCTCTCTCAGACAATAGAAGACGGCACCATAAACTATAGCTATTTGTGTATATTGGTTCTTCTAGAACCTTCGACTATTATTCTATGGGTCTAGGACTGTTACGGCACCAACATATCTATTTAGGTTATCTAGTTAGGTTAACAATTGAATTTCCGTTTGGTCATGTAGTACACAATTTATGAATTTAACTTACTCAGCGCTCAGCACAAACTCTAGGGCTTCAGTGAGAGCCTTTTCGGTGAGTTCGATGTACGGCACAACGGTCGCGAAACCAGCTTCGGCGGCGGCCGCGCCGTTGGATGGCTGGTCGCCGAAGAACGGCACAACCACCATCGGCTTGCCGGCAGAGATCGCTTCAGTCATCCCGAGAAGACCGCCGTGCGCTATAAACGCTACTATCTTCTTGTGCTCTGTGAAACATTAGAAATAAACATAAAGTAGCTTAATTTTGCTCTACAACACCCAACCCATCAATATGACTTCAATTTTATTATTTGGCCTTAAGTGTTTCCGAACATTTTGTTACATTAAGTAAGTAGTAAGTAGTACAAGTAAGTAAAAAGATATTTGCATCGTGGTGTAATTGAAGTTATTTTAGCAAGATTTCCCTTGTAAAATATGACAGTTATGTGCTTGAAAATTTACACACTAGGACAATTTTTTGATAGATGTGAAACCGGGCCCTTCCCAGACACGGATTGTAAAAAAATATACGATATATTTTGTATCGAAAGTTAAGCGAACTACAGATTATACTATAAGTGTAGTACATAACAATGTTTAATTTAAACGTGATGCTGCGTTGGTATTTCTCTTCAATTCATCAATTCTTCCAACTTACATGATAAAAGTCCATAACAAATTCGCACTTAATTATTACAATTTTATATAATTTTATTTTACAATTATTGTTAGTAGCGTGATGTATAAAAATATTTTTATACATCACGCTACTAACATACCCACTACCATGAGCATTTTTTTGTAATTGCTATATCAAATATAATTAAATCAAAGCTCTATTCTCTCCTCGTTAGAAATCTATTTACATTTTTAAACCAGTGAAGCATTGCGAAACACGAGCCGCGTATCCAACCAGTCTGGCTTTATTTTACTTTTCACCTTTAATCTAGTTGTATAAAAATGACCATAAACTGTAGAAAAAAAAGCAATATGTTTTGCATAACGCTTGTTAATCACTTGTTATTTATTTTCATTTCAGGTTTGCGGATAATTTATGTGAATTGACTTTGTTCGTTGAATGTCACATTTAACTAACTCACTAACCCCCGTAGCTCCTAGCTACATATAACCTTCTTATAAATTATATAAATTTGCTTATATTTATTTACCTATCTTCCTCATTTCATTCATTTTCTTAATAATAATTTAAGTAATATTTTCAGGATTAAAAAGAACATTATAAAGGAAATGTGTTGCTTAAAAGTGGTTCTTGTGACCCGAATTGAGAAAGGCATGCTTCGGTGGTTCGGGCATGTTGAAAGGATGAATGGAGAGAGAATAAAGAAACAAAATGCTGCAAAAGTGAGTGAATATTTATTTAAATAATAAACCATTATGTTATTACTTCCATTCTCCTCTCCCCTTTATTCATGAGGTCACGACTATTATCAACATTACCACCTTACCACCAGCATAGTATTGCTTATTAAAATTTCATTTTAAATTAAACGCTTCGCTTAGTATTCCTGTTGAAGGTACAGACATAAATTATTTTTGGTACGAAAAACTCAAAGCAAGACACTAATTATTAAGAATCGACTGAGATTCGAAGCCTTAATAGTTATATCACATCCGATATACTCAACTTTGTTGAAAAAGCACTTAACGGGCAAATTAAATAAACTATTTATCATTTACTCGTAAAGTATTTTTATTGATCTTAATTGACATTAATCTGGGGGTAATTTTTATGACCGTTCAAATGTCACGACAATTTAGGTTTTGTGAAGTGGCGCCGAAATATCCTGTTGCTATTAAATGTTTTAAGAATCTTAATGGCAACACATTAAGCGTTATAGTATTTTATTAATAAATTATCCGGTTAGCATTTGCTTTTTAGTTTTGTACTTTAGACCTAATCTCTTTAGGTTTTACCTTAAATCCTTTGTTACCTAACCTTCGCTGCGTTGATCTGTACGTGGGCGCCAGGACTTATTGTCCTTTGGACTTGTATTTTTTTTACGATAGGGAGAAATGCATTGCGCATATCACCGCACCGTGGGGACAGTGCAGTGGTTATGTGGGACTCTCCTCCTCCTAGGGGGGTAGGCATACCCACTAAAAAAACCCTGTCGGTGGTCTTCTCTGCTTTTGTTGCGGATGCCACGGGCGCACTAAAGTGTTTCACCGCGACATCCGCAAGCTGGCCCCGGCTTCGATTGCCGGGGCTTCCGCGCAAAGGAGGGGGGGACCAACCACTGAGTCCCCCCCTAGGCGTGTGGGCTGTTGGAGCCGGCAGGGAATCCCCATTCCCCGCCAGCTAGCACCACTACGGGGGAGGGAGGGCGGCAATGTAATGCCGCCTTCTCTTCCCCAGTCGCCTGCGCCGGAGCGAGGGCGCCGAGGGATCTCCCTCGCGCTTCCGCTCCCTCTCCTCCTTAGAGATAGTAATCTCGCAGAAGGAGGCCACGGCTTCCCAAGCCCTCTCGCTTCCCAGCATCGCATGTACAACGGCGGAAAGCGAGAGGTCACCGCCAATTGTCGCCACCAGGGTGCGGCGCTCGTCAGTCCACGCACGCAGTCCTGCCGTGTCCTCCGCGTCGCCGCACCCGTGGCACGACGCCGTCTCCTCTGTTCCGATGCGACACAGGTAATTCCCAAAGCATCCGTGTCCAGAAAGCACTTGCCTCACTCGGAAGGTGAGGGACCCGTGGGTCCTCCCGCACCATTCTAGGAGCTCTGGGCGTATGGCCTCTATGGTGCGGACGCCGTATTCGTGTATTTCTTCGGACAACATCATTTCTGATACGATCTCGCAGAGAAACTCCAAGCGTTGCCTCCACTGCCCTTTGAGTGACCTTGAGCCGTCTACTGGCTTAGAAAAATGGCATTAGCATAACAAAATGTTAAGAAGTTTCTATTGACGTGTCAAGCTGAATTACTATGGCAATATATGTATTATGTACGTAAGCCAATGATATAATACAATAGATATGCCATTCGCGGTCGAAAAGCGTCCAAATTAGGACGCTTTTTCTAGACGTCATGTGCGTCATTTACGCTTAAATGACAAACTAGCTGTCATTGTTTTTATTATTTTAATTACGCTATCCTTTTTACACCATTTGACATGTGAATGTTGCTGTCACTGTCTTTGGGAAAACTTTTAACCGGTGATTATGTTTAGTATAAAATATAATTGACGTATGTTATATTTTTCTGTATTTTAGGAAGGTTTGTTGTCTATACTCTTGAATATGTTTGCAAAATTTCATCCTGATCGATTGAATAGTTTCACGTGAAATCGTAATAAACAAACTCACATTTGCAATTATAATATTAGTTGGGCGATTGGCCGTGTCAACTTTCTGGTGTAATAAAAGCGAAAAGTCAGATGATGGTTACCATTTACACCTGTGTGGTAATTAGATTATTACTCTATTCTCAACATTTAGAAACGGGCTGCCACTTGAATGCAGTGAGTAAAAAAGTGTTGTTAAACAATTTAAAAGTCCTTAAATCTCAATTTAAACCTTTTTACTCGCTATAAAAATATAATTTTGTTTAATATTTCTATTACATAGATACTAATTATTAATTATTATTATTTTCTCAATTAAATGATAACAATTGCAAATAAAAAACCACAGTAAAAAAATATTCGATATCGCTTACATTATATTTTTATATGCGATATTCAATTAAATTTGCAACGAGTACATCCAAGGCAACTCTCTCGATATATGTAACTTAATAACAAGATAAAGCCCTTAACATATGAAACTAACCTTTATATTGGTGTGATTTTGCAATACATACAGCAGATACTGGCACTCTTTATCAGTGTGATAATTTATTCTTAAAATAATTAATGTACCCAAGTAAGCATTTAAACCTATAAAACAACCGAACACTGAATATAATTTTATGTATATTATAAAACATTCGCCTATGCTGCCTGACCGCGCAAAACTCAAAAAGGACTGAATAGATTTTCATATGGCTTACAATCAAGTAATTCATGAGGAAGGCTTGGGTATCTATTTTTTGAAGTGAAACAGTTTTATCGATGTATGAGAGAAATTTCCAGACGCCATCTTGAAAAAAAACGTCACATTTTCTGTAACTTTGGACCGTAAAGGCATGTGTGTTTATTTTTCTGTCAGAATTTGAAAAAATAACAGCCATTTTGAACTTTTTAGTGATTGGACCGGATGGTAGTGGAATGCCAACCATCAAAATGGTGTCGATGGTAGTTGGAGCTCTGTCGTGTCTATATACGCCCCCTCCAATTTTCCTCCAGAAAGGCGCCGGAGTACCAAGTGAGCCCTTCTACGTTGCCTTTGGTTATTGGTGAGGGTGTCCCATCAAAATCTAATGGCTTTCCCAGCCCGTTGTAGCGGTATGTAAGCTATCTTCCTAAATAATTCTAATAGAGGAACTTACGTAGCAGTTCATACTGCGGCAGCCACTTGACTCGCAAGATGTTGCCAGTGAGCGTGCCCTCTTCCCCGCTGTCCTCGTACTTCCAGATGACTCTCTGCTTCAGCTTCGATAGGGTGTTCACTATGATGTCCTCCTTGTACTTGGGTATGGTAGAGGTCTTGATCAGTGAGCCGAAACTCAACAGGATCACGCCGTGCTCGGATTCGTTCAGGAACTTCTCGATGTACTGTTAGGAAAAACAAGTAAAACATGTCAATAAAAATTTAAAAATGCATAAACTTTTACCGGACTAATTTCTATTTCTTATATATAACTTCTATTCAGGCTTGCAGGAGTCCCATTCGGGTAGATAAAAATACAAATTAAAAAATGATATACCTAGGCTACTTGATGATAAGGAACTTGCTATTGGTGCTATAATTTTTGAAATTGGTCCAGTAGTTTTTGAGTTCATACTGAACAAACGATCAAATCCCTTCTCTTTATAATATTAGTATCGACAGCGCTTTGTATTTAGAACGGAATGTTGTTTTTCGCATAACTGTGTGTTGAAGAGATAGAAATAGATGCTACGACAAACGAGGTACATACATAGCTTGGTGTTGGTGAAGCTAGCTGACTGTTAGCCTAAATATTTCGATATCCCTTTTCTAAGATTTGATGCCTCGTTTAGTCGAGAATAATTTTGACCTTGTATAAGTTTGATTAATTCTAACGACATCTCTTATGAAGATCAATAAACGCATTAACAAGTCAAGGACATTTTATGTGGGATTGAGTTGAAGGCAATTTATAATCGTTATATCGACATTCTGAAATGAATGTGGTAAAAAGGAAATTATCTATATATATAAAATTCTCCTGTCACAGTGTTGCCATACTCGTCCGAAATAATTTACCGATTTTAATTAAATTTTGTATATACATTCGGTAGGTCTGAGAATAGGTTTTTATCTATCTATCTCCTCTTTCTTTTATGGTACTAGGTGGCAAACGAGCAAGCAGTTCACCCGATGTTAAGTGACCGCTACCCATAGACATCTGCAACTAACTAATGAGTTGCAGATGCGTTGCCGACCTTTAATAGACAATGGAGTGGTTAAACAGAAAATGGTGATTTTCAATTCCTATACATCCCCTTCACCGTCAAGTTTTCTTCCCTTTCCAATCCTTTCCTTATAAGAAAAGGGTGGGAAGAAGGAGAGAACTAGAATTAGGCCTCCGGCACCTCACTCGTTACACGTAACGCAGATTACTCTACTTCACTTCACCCATTTGTGCAACAGATGTTGTTGTTGCGGGCTCTACCACTGTTAAAATCTATCTATCCCTACTAATATTATAAATATCAATGTAAGTTTGTTTGTTGCGCTTTCATGCGAAAACTACTCAACCGGTCATCACGAAACTTTGTACACATATTCTTGGAGGTACTAGAAGTAACATGAGGAGGACTTTTTATGAATATAAATAGTATATAAAAAGCGATGTACATATATGTTCCCTATTGACCTATAGACTCCGAAACGGCTGGACCGATTTTGATGAAATTGACAGGTATTGTCCAGATTGGCACATTCCTGTGCTTGATAGCTTTATTTATATTTAAATTTATAGATACAGTTTACAGTAGAGGAACTAATCAGTTCAGCGGTTCTTATTGATAAGCGTATAATAGGTGTAATAAAATTGATAACCGAGCTGTCAGACTGGCAGACAGACAATGATACGTTGCGTTTTATCATACGTGTCATACCTACAAAGATAATTACATGCACACGGGTACTATGTATAATTATAAGATAGGAATGTTTCATGAAACATTGCATATTTTTACAGTGGTAGAGCCCGCAACAACATCTGTTGCACGAGTGAGCCGGCTCGACCGGTGATATACCACTTCTTCAGGTGATCCGCTTGCTCGTTTGCCACCTTCTTCCATAAAAAAAATATAGCGTAGTCCTGTTACAAATCCAATTCCCATTCCCAATGCAGAAGAGAATTTGGTCCTAATAATAATATATTAATCAAAATGTGGGCCTCATTTCGTGAATTTATTTTATTTATTACCGCGGCTTCGCATCCATTCGTTTTGTTATTTTACGAGCAGGTATTTTAGTAATTTTATAACGCGTAAACAACCAACTTATTTGCACGCAAATACTTATGCTCATACAATTTATAGATAAAATATAACAGGAAAATGTGATCGTCAAAACATGATACTGAACAGTAGCATAGCAACTGTTTAATATTACCGTGGCAATCGATATTAATAATTACGATTTACGATTTTTTATGCAGATTTTTAACTCGATTTTCTTTCATGTAAACCCTGTTCAATTACAAACAAAACAAAAAAACGGCCAAGTGCGAGTCACACTGGCGCATAAAGGGTTCCGTACCATTATACATAACTGAATAATCACGTTTGTGGTATTAAATATTTGTTTTATTCTGTTTTTTAGTATTTGTTGTTCTAGCAGCAACTGAAATACATTATCTGTGCAAAATTTCAACTGTCTAACTATCACGGTTCATGATATGCAACCTGGTGACAGACGGACAGACAGACGGACAGCGGAATCTTATTAGTAGGGTTCCGTTTCACCCTTAGGTTACGGAACCCTAAAAAGACGAAGGCAAAAAGGTGCTGGTTTGGTTTTTTTTAATTTATTGTTATTTACATTTAAAAACTATTAACGTGTAGAAGAAAAACTTCAATAGGAAGTAAAATAGGAAGATCTGAATAGATTGTACTAAATAAAAAACAAATAAGATAAACAACTAGAATTTTCTAATTATTGACTTAAGTAAACACTCATTAATCAAATGAGATGAGAAAATAAATAAAAAAGTCGAAGACCGAAAAAACGACTCCGACCGAAATAACGGATATGGACATATTATAACGTTGCATTTTATTGGATGTTGAATAATTACCGTGTATTTTTACATTCACTAGTCCATAAAAATAACAAGTTTATATTGTGTAACATGGAATTAAATCGGTAAAATTAAAATTCATTAAAGCATTTAATGAATTCTCGTAATACAATATCGATAGCTGTTACGATAAAATATAACGCGCAACAACTTTTAAACGTTAAATAGCGTCGCAAGCGTTAAAATTGATAACTTTTTAAACAATAATTGTTTTGTTTTTGGGCTAATTGCTTTAACACTTGTGTTAAAATATTCGCAGTGCATAGTGCGAATGGACTTGATTTCGAAATTTCACTTTCCATTGGAATATTATTGTTGTTTTCAGAAACACAATATGTTTATGTTTTTATCCAGTATGGGTTTAATGACCGTTTAAAAAGTTACAAAAAGGAATCACTAGGAAACTTGATATTTTAATAACTAAGTACACCATGTTGTCGAATTGAAACTATAAAAATAATTAGAGTAAGTACTTTTAACTTCAAAAGTTTAGATGATATTTACTGGCTTTTTTGTATCTCATAGCAGACTACATTAAATTTCTTGTAATCTGTATAAAATAATTAAGTCGAGACGGTTTGGACAGAATGTAAATCACATTGACTTAATTTTCTGTTAGAATAAGGTTTTGTTTTGTCTGTTATATACGTTTTCGTTTGGTAGCGATCAGATCATCATAATTTTAGTGGTATCTGGGCGAAGCCGGAGCGGTTTACTAGTATATATATATATATATATATATATATATATATATATATATATATATATATATATATATATAGATTATAATATAATAATATATATGCAAGTCATTTGATGTCAACATTTTGAAATTCAAGTTATCATCATGAGTTGAGATACGTTCAAGGCTGCGTGTATTTCATTGCATAAATATTTATCAGATTATAAATCTAGATTTCGAAGATAGTAACTATAGTATTTTAGTTCTAACCTAATAAATACGTGTGTATAGAATATATACTGTTTTGTAATAGAAGGCCGTTGTTGTCAGTTTAATATATGTTGATAACGACACGGCGAGGCGAGAGGTTATCGGAATCTTCTGTAGCCTTAAAGTATCCAGTGTTAAATTTGCGGTGTTTTAAACGTGGCTTCGAGTTTCAGACATCCCACACTAGGTTTTATGGTTTCGCGGAAACAAGAGCATAATAGAATGAAATGGAGCAAATTAAAATAAAAAAATAACACTTGCTAAACATTTTTTATATCGTATACTAAATTTATCAGATCAAAAGACGTTTATTTTTTTGGCTGATAAAAAAAAGTTCAGTTCCTTGGGTCAAACTTGAAAATTACTACGTTTTATTTTACATCTTTATATAAAATCTTGCTTTAAACATAAACTCGAGAATTTTATGTTTTACTGATAATTTTCTCTGTATTGCCTTATATTTTACAAAATTAAATAATTCCCTAAATATATTTTTGGAGGTAGCGCTTACAGAACCTTAAATACAATACGTAAGCCTTAAAAATAATAATATTTTACGTAATTCTATCTGATTTTTGATTTATTCTGTTCTAGAGTTGTGTATGGGGTTGCCATTTATTTCAAATAGATGGTAAAGGCAACGACGACTGAGTATTAAATGAATTGCATTTAATAGATTGGATGGACATTTTTTTTATTATAGTATAGGTAGTATATTTGATATTAACTTACAGACGGTAAGGTTTTTCGGGTATGATCCAAGTGCATGCCGCCGACTTCAACCAACGCTGGCAGTAGCGGCCGAACTCCGTTCAACGCATGAAAGGTATTGACCAATGTCAACGTATAGTTTCTGGACAAATCCCTTAAATCCGGTATTACTTTACGGAAGCGTTTCTCTATAAGAGCCCGTTCTTTCACTTGCACATTATTATAAAACCACAATTTATAAAACACACTTAAAAACGTATTCTGAAGACGTTGCTGGTAGGTCATTCTAGAAGTAAGGCCAGTAGAAACCATCGGGACGTACGAAGGATTCTCTATCAGTCCTATTCTATCTGCTGACCAAGGCATAAGGTTAGACGAGGACAGAGCTACTTTTGGAGCTGTATTTCCGTAAATATGTAATAGTCCAAGCATGCAATCAGAGTTAAAGTTCTCTAATAAGACTATATCGTATTCTTTGTTTAAGACATTAGCCAGCGGTGACCATTTAATCATATTTTCGCAAACTTCTAAAGCGAAATTCGCCAAAGGTTGAAATTCGAACATCAAACTCAAAATTCCTTTCAGCACTGGAATCTTCGAGATCACACTGGTACTTTCGAATAATGAAATATCCAAGGATTCTAACAACACTTGTGACATATTCTCTAAACTGATATCAGTGTAGTTCTCAGGAGGATTCTTGAGTGGGAAGAAAGATACTGTGGTGACATGGTGACCTCTCTCTGCCAATGTTCGTAGCAGGGGCTCGAAGACCATCTGGTGGCTCTTGCCGGGATGGGGAAACAGGCCGAGTATTCGCGCAGAGTTTACATAATACGGAAAGACCACTGATAGCACAGATATAATTAGTTGGCACCGCATTGCACACGCGTTTCCCTGACCGAGTCTCCGGGAATACTACCGTCTGACTTCGCCACTACATGAGGCTACGTCAGTATTGCGCTATTTTAAGAATTAAACGGTACCATTCTCGTTTACTAGATTGACATTTTTAGCTCATCAGCGTTATTCACTAGGGATAAAAAAATATTTACTTTCAATTTGCGATAAGATATAAAGAGTAAAAACTATTTTCCGTACGTTAACTTCTGTTAAGAAATACATTTTTAGTGTTCAATATTTTAGTGGTTTAATGAATAGCCAATAATAGTGATTAAATAATTTATAACAATATAAATCGAGTTAAAAGATAAATAAAGCAATATTTTTTCTTGCTTATGACATTTTCCAAGCTTAGATCCACCTCCTTCAGTAATTTGGTATTCTATTATACTGGTCTCTTATGTCATCACATCATGTTCTCATGATGTTATGTATTCAATTGTTTTACAAATTAAATCCATTTATATTTCTATTATCCATATATCAATCCCCATTCTCTATATCACCATGTATCCATTATCCTCCGTACATTGTTCTACGTGTTAAAACTCCAAAGCGTGTTTGTCGTAATTATTGTACATTATATATTGTACACGATTGCCCTATGCTTCTAGCCACGCTATTTCCTTTTTGCGGAATTTGTTAACCCTCCCACACTACAACTCTTTCACTCTTCACGGCACTTTTTACTGTAGAAATAAATTATTTTACATGATTTCAATAATTATTTATTTCACATAATCTACAGCTTGTTTATCGAAGCATAAATAAATAAATTAAATTCGTATAAAATAGCAATTAAATTAGCATCAAAGAACATTTCTTTCTTGAAACTTAAAAAATGATTAGATTAATAAAATGCAAATTGGTCAATGCGAAATATATAGCCCAAGACTGGCGCCTTTAGCATTCTAGCTTAAATTCAAAGTTAAATTTGGATTACAAATAACATGAATTCAAACAAAATAATTACAATAAGAGAATAAACAAACTTTATTAAAACTACTATAAAAGTTTATAAGATGGCATTATTTTCTCTAAGGCGAAACATGTTTAATGTGAGTAATATTGTGGGAAATGCAACAGTTATTAATTTATTTTATTATTATTGAATGTAGTGTTTAATTATGTGTTTTGTTATAATATTATACACTCTCGCATGTCTACACATTCTTTAAATAATACACCCTAAACTGATATTATAATTTTATAACTGTTCAATAATAACGATTAATAACTGTTCAATATAACGCTATATTTTCAAACGAGTGCGAATTTCAATTATGAAATCGCTAATTATACCCAATTTTACTCGCGTCACATAAAAAAAAATAACTCTAGTTTTATTAATTTAATAAAATCTAGTTCTGAAGATGTAGATATTTTCTATTAGAATATAAAGTTATACGTTTATTGTTTAGTCTTTGACCTTCTTGTTAAAAGATTGGTGGGAAGATTTCATACAAACAATCTGATTTGCATGGAAAATAATAAATTTATAACCCTGTCAAGAAATATACGTTAACATATTTGACCCGTTATATTAATGAAAAACGAATATTAACGAGCACATTGCGTTTGGACTTCGAATATATTTATATATAATATATAAACAAGTAATGGCAATTATAAAAAACTTTTTAAAAGCAAGTTTTTATTGAGTTCTTGTTAATAAATAAAAAGAACTACAAACGAGGCGAATCAAATGAGCCGAGACTCGATGGGGTTGCGTCGTTTTATTACAGACTTCCTATGATCACCTTTCAGCGCCATCATCAGACACTGGTTACTATTGAAATACAAACTACTCGTCAAAAGGATTCAAATGAGCTCAAACTCGATGAGGTTGTGTCGTTTCATTTCGAAGTTTCCTTGGCCATATTCCAGCTCCATCGTCAGACCAGCACTATGTCTTCATAATATTGCATTGTCACGCTATTTATACATGTATGCAAAATTTCAACTTAATCGATACAGGGAGCGAATTTAATTTTCAAGATTTGATTTGAACCAACTAAATAAAAGCTTGTAAAATGAATTGCTATTTGCTAGACATGCTTATTCTCAAAAATGGATTGACCGATTTGGATAATTCTTTTTTTGATGTGATAACGTGTCATAAATCGATGAACGCCAGGTGCACGCACGAAAAAGCATGACTCATTGTCACGTTCTGTCTGAGCTGAGCGTGCAAGCGAGAGCGCGGAACAAGCGATAGAGAGGCACGAGCGGCCTACGCGCTTGTGACGTATCTATCTCTCTTGCATTGTATTTAAAATAATTTTATTATTACTGCTTATTAAATATTTATCTATTCAATTTAGGGTAATTTAAAATTATAGTTTCAATTAACTCCTTCTTTTATTATACAAAATAATGTTAATTCAATTAAATTCAATTTATAAAAATATGCAATTTTTCATCATTGTTTTCTTATGACTATACGTAAAATTATCATCCGTAAACCGACTTCACAGGCAACAAATTTTTGTATTATTGACTTCAGTCCAGGAAAGGTTCAAATGTTTGTTTTTTTTACATTTAAAATCATTTTTGAATCCACTTAGGATTTTGTAATTTAGTTTAAGCGAATTAAATTACATTTCGCGAATTGCAAAAATCTCGAAATCGATTATGGTGTAGACAAATTATAGAACGTCATAGTTGAAACAGGAGAAATCCTTATCGCGAGTCATTGAAATTCAGAGATTAATCCCTTAAAACCTGCATTGCGCTTGGAAATACGTAATTACCGAACCCCGCCTCTAGAACCACTCTTAGTTTCTAGAAGTACGTTACGTTACGTTCATATCGTCATTATACGTTGGCATTAAAAGCAAATTCAATCTGAACAATACATTTACTTTTGTGTTGCGATTATTGTCTATATTGACAAACCACATGGTTGCCACATGCCAAACCAAAATGGCAGAAATAGGATCCTCATTAAGGACGTACTTTGGTTTATTTAGTTGTAACATCGATCAACCTCGACTGTATAGAGAACGGAGACTGACTCATAATCAGCTATGAACCATCTCAGAGACAGCGATTAACGAGAGAGAAAAAAATTAACTCGAATTTTCGCATCTCTGATCTTTGTTTAGCCTCGGAAAAGAAATGTAAACCTGAGTTAGCGAGAAAGCTTTTCGTTTAATGTTATCTAAATTTGTTTTTCAAAAAATACTTTTAAATAAAATTAGTTCACAAATGAAACTTAAACTTGGCACGATGCAGCCAATATCAATATCTCGGTGATTAATAGATGGAAGAATGAATAGGATTAATTAAATCAATTTATTAAGGTGGTACAAAGTTCGACGGGTCATTTAGTATGCATGTAGTTTTTAAATTATCAATCAATATTTTTTTGCATTGTAACTGGTAAACTCGACAAACCTCAACGATAATTTCACGCCGAAAAAAATAGCAGTCTACTCTTGACGATCTCAACTCGACTATTCGAAACTATAATGTTGATAAACAGGGAGTCGAGGACTAATATATTATATAATTATTAACATTTAAACAATAACTTACCGATGGTAACACTTTCTTTGAATGATCTAGATGCATTCCTCCAATTTCTATAAAAGCTGGCAAAGTAGGTCGGACTCCGTTAAGCGCGGGAAACGTATTCACCAGCAACAAAGACGTTTTTTTGGCCAAATCCTCCAAGTCCGGAATCTTCGTACCGAAGTGCTTCTCAATCATGGCACGCTCTTTCTCTTGAATTGATTCGTGGTACCAATTTGTCAAATAAAACTTTAAAATAAATGTTTCCATTCGCTGTATGAACGTCATTTTGCTTGTGTATGGAGTTGTTATAAAGGGAACATAGGAGGGATTTTCGGGTATTCCAAGCCTACCAGCCGTCCACGGCATTATTGATGATGACGAAATTGCCACGATGGGAGCTTCAATTCCATAAACATGCAAAAGTCCAAACATACAGTCACTGTTGAAGTTTTCAACTAAGACCACGTCGTACTTCTGCCGGAAGGCTTCAGCCACAGACGCCTGCTGTAAAATCTTCTCGCACGTATCCAACGCTAACGCAGACAAAAGATTCAATACTTGTTGACTTTCCAAAAACGCATTCAATATAGGAATTTTCATTATCAGGCTGGCTTGCTCGAACATTGATGAATCCAGCGAACTTAGTCCGTCCATCGCAGCTCCTTTGATTTCCACGTCTGTGTAATTTGCTTGCGTGTCTTTGATTGGGAAGTAAGAGACGGTGGTGACATGATGACCACGTTTAGCTAACTCACGCAGTAGAGGCTCGAAGACCATGTAGTGGCTTTTGCCGATGTGTGGGAAGAGGCCAAGGATTCGGGCGCAGTCGCCGTAGCGGCTGCCGAGCGCTAACACGATCAGAATCAGACAGAAGCGCATCGCACACGCGTTAGTTTCCGCACGCCTCTACGATCTGCTCGCGCTCCGCTTATGTACCACAATTTATCAGCACGACGTGACTTGCCAATTCTTGACTTTTATCAGTATAACTTATTTGTTGAATCCGCGAGCTAATATTATACAACATATCCCATACTCGATTTTTATAAACGCAGTGACGCGAGAGAGGCCCGAGAGGGCCGAATCGCGGCACACGTCGAACTGTGGGTCGTAAGATGTCTACTAGAACTTGACTTCTAGAACAATCCTTACTAAACACTCGATTGTGGCATAGATTTTATGGCATATTTTTGAAAAAATGTGTCACATGATAACATCAAGAATATGCGAGTCATTCTAGATCAGCATTTTGAGACATGCTTATCATTGTTCATTAAAAGACGTTCTTTACAGTATGTTGGCTTGAGACAGAAGGATAGCTGCAAAGATTGGTGGCTACTGTCCTTATCTTCTGGACTCTCTGGCAACAACGAGCAAATCGTGAAACGCCTAGTGGAAGGCCAATATATGATGTCTTGTACTGTAATATCGGCAATTCGAAAAGTTTCAAATTCCGTGGACGGTGTTGATTACCTTGGTTGTGTTACGGGTCACAACATTTCTGATTCGATCTCTCAAAAAGTTTCAGAGCATAGCGTTGTCGACCGATCCTTTAGCGATCTTCTTTTGGTACCTTTTAAAGGTTCATATTTCAATGTGGAGAAAGATGGACGGTAAATGACGAGAAGTTGTTATGACAAAAAGTGCGACGTATTTAAGCCACAGTATTCATTAGTAATTATAATTCATTTGTCCAAAGTAAAAGAGATAGTAGTAAGTATTATTCTCTACGAATAAATAACGAAAAAGATGATTATACAACATATAAGGTGCCTAAGAAAGTCGTATATCGACCCGGTTTTGTGTTAGGATCAACTTATTAATCGTATATTGAATCGAAAGAGCAGCGGGTCGCCTTGCATGCTTATGAACATCTACAACACTGCATATGCATTGCCGGCCTTTAAGGAATGAGTACGTTCTTTTCTTTATGAACAATTACTATTTTATGATTTCGTAATAGAAACTTACCGGTGGCAACACTTTCCTTGTGTGGTCTAGATGCATCCCTCCTACTTCTACTACGGCGGGCACACTGGGCTTGACTCCGTTCAAAGTCGGAAACGTATTCACCAACATTAACACTGATTGAATTTTAGCCAGGTCTTCCAAATCCGGAATCTTTGCATCAAAATACTTCTCAATCATTGCTTGTTCTTTTTTTTGTATATATTCGTGAAACCAGTATTTTGTGTACTTATTCAAGAGTAAGCCTTCTAATCTCTGAATAAAATTCATTTTAGTTGATGATGCGGAGGTAATAACGGGGACTAAGGCGGGGTTATCACTTAAGCCATATCTGGCCGGGGTCCAGGGCGTGAGGTTACACGATGACATACCAATCACGGGAGCTTTACTTCCGTAAACGTGCAATAGTCCTGTCATACAATCACTTATGAAATTCTCCATCAATATCACGTCATATTCTTCCTTCAAAGCTTCAGCCAATGATGGTAATTGTAATATCTTCTCGCAAACACTCAAACCGAGTTCTCCAAAAGTGTTAATTTCAAATTTAGTTTTCATAAACACGCTAACAATTGGTACCTTTATGAATGAGATAGCAGTTTCGAAGAGTGATATATCTAGTAATTCCAATCCCAAGTCCGCAACACCTTCGAGGCTGACGTCTTTGTAGTTTGGTGGTGGGTTTTTAAGCGGAAAGAATGAGACAGTAGTGACGTTGTGACCGCGATCGGCGAGGGCGCGAAGTAGTGGCTGGAAGACCATGTAGTGGCTTTTGCCGATGTGGGGGAATAGACCAAGGATGCGCGCACAGTCGCCAGTACCATTTCCGGTGACAAGCAGCACGATAACTATGGACATTAGACCGAAGTGCATCGTGCACGTGTTGTTACGTAGACGGCTACAAGATGACTGTTCTCATTGCGTTCGTTTGTGGATATTATTAGTTCAACGTAACGGTGTTTATAAATATCTTTCCTATATTATATCACAAATGAAGATTTGTACGTTTGTTTGCTGTGATTGTGTAATTATTTCCAAGAGATATAAAGAGAACTTACATTTTTTACCGGCACAAGGTTAGGGTTTTGTTAATAACAATAGAATTTCTGAATAAATATATTAATACATAGATATTAAATATAATTCTTGTAACGAAAATCGAGAGCGAGCTGTTTAAGAGGTCTCCAAGTGTCTTTAGTAATTATATACCATATTTAAAGTTTAGATGCATGTAATGGATTTCAGTTATTTAAACACTAGCTGGCCTTTCGTTCCCTCTCTCTGAGCCGAGGCCTGTGTCGCTACAGTGGGAACATTCTAAAAATGGCCGATTTATTTATTTCACTATTTAGGCTATAATGGCTTACACACATAAGATAGACATATGCTGTCGCTGGCTTTCTTGTAGGACTATTTTAAGTAAGCATTTCCATTGTTCATATACGTGTAAGTCTAAAGGTTTTTGCAGCGCACACCAGAATAGCTCGCAATTCGATTTTTTCCCTCCTTACTTCACACATATCGTTATATTTTACACAATTGTTATTATGATGTATAATCTATATTATTGTAAAGTTTCATTACAATCGATTCAGTAGTTTTTGTGTGACAGACTAACAAACATCCATACTTACAAACGGTCACATTTATACTAATATATTAGTAGGAAGGATAAAATACAAATTGAGTATTAGGAATACCAAAGATTTTGGACAAGTAAATATTTCGTTACACTCTTGTAACTACTGAGCAACAACCAAAAAAAACAACGATAATTTTTCTACTAAGAATTTAAAGTGCCTTTTAAGGTTACGGCGCAACGTAAACTCCAAAAAAGTATTTTTGAGATATGTACATTGTTAAGTACATTTTTTGTCAAAATTTTTTGTTTTTTTTTTAAATATTCATGTCAAAATTTATCGCTTTATCGTATTATTTGTAGGTAGGCATTACTATTAACTAACTACTAACCTTAGATTATTTTTTTAAAGTGTCTAATGTTCTATCTAATATACTAAGGTATTTATTACATACATGTCAAAAAGAAATATCAAAAACTAAAAATAGCGGCGATTCCGAAATAGGAGGAGGGAACCCTCAGGTGGGGTTGAATTGTCGATAAAATTAGCTGTACTTTACGGCTTTCAAATAATGCTAGTTGGTACGCAAACGCACTGTATAATCTGAGTCTTGAAAACGGGTTCAACGATTTTCATGAAATTTAGTATAAAGGGCTTTTCGGGGGCTATAAATCGATCTAGCTAGGATTAAATTTTAGAAAATAAAAACCGTTCGAGTCTGTTTTCTCCAGTATGATTATTTTTTTCAACTTCCTTCTTTTGGGAGAAAAAAAAACAAGAACAAAACACGATTTACCA
Source organism: Papilio elwesi (assembly GCA_029849275.1). NCBI lineage: Eukaryota > Metazoa > Arthropoda > Insecta > Lepidoptera > Papilionidae > Papilio > Papilio elwesi. Next base: position 11,049,321 of record CM056693.1, on the reverse strand, counting down.
AAAAAAAAATACCGAGCAAATCTCATTCAGGTACTTTCATAATGTAAGTAAGCGTCATTGCGAATGCGTTACCGCTCCCTTATCTGTGATGTAATGTAATTTGCCTTCATAATTTAAATTTTACAACTTTACTTTTACAATAGAATTTAGGAATCATCAATATTGTAAATCACCTAAGCGCCGCCGCGTGCGAACAAATAGTCACGTCTTTTGTGTACCATTATTAGATAAAAAGTTATTTAATTATCTTCTATATATCACTTTTATCTCTTAATGTATAAAATTCTTGTCATGATATTGGTCCGTGATGAATCCAAAACCACTCGACCGATTAAATTTCGTGTTTGATAAGGTTCAGCTTGAGAGATAAGTCTTATCTTGATGATGAATATTTTTTATTGCGGATCAAATGTTATAATTATTTATAAGTTCTTTTTTATTCACAAGGAAACTTCTTACTGAATTTTATTATTAGCAATATTATGACTTTGAAGAATTGCCTTCGTTAAAATTGCAGGCGCTTATTTCCTTTGTATATCCGGAAACGGGCCGGTTGGCGTGGTTTAGATACATGCTTTCACGCCGCAGGTCGTGGATTCGATTCCCACCCAGAATAAACATTTGTGTGCATGAACATGTCTGTTTGTCCTGAGTCTGGGTGTAATTATCTATTTAAGTATGTATTTACAAAAGAAAAATTAGTATATGTAGTATATCAGTTATCTGGTTGTCATGGCACAAGCTCTGCTTAGTTTGGGATCAGGTGGCCGTGTGTGAATATGTCCTAGGATATTATTACACATATCTCATAACAAAAGGATATTTACTTCATAAATAAAGAACGATAGGTTAAAAAAGTAAATAAAATTATGACATATATGACATTACAAGAAAGTTTTGTAGTTGAATTAAAAACCTGAAACCTTTGAAACCGCATATCAATATGTGTACCACCGAGACCACCCAGACATCCAATAACCAAAGTCTTCTATACACCTTTACACAAAACTAATTTAGGCTTAAACTCTCCAATCTCCAGAATGTGTAGGACATACAATGAGCTCTGCAAAGACAAATACAACATCGACATCTTCAACATGCCCCTAACTACATACAGGGCACATACCCTTACGGCTTCAGAGGCACAGACCTAGACCTATCTATAGGAATATCTTGTTTGTTGCTATATAATTTATATTTTAGAATCACTAAAACTTAACTTGTTATATGATGAATGCTGTGTATACCTCTCATTGGCTAAGTTATCAACATTGTATTCATTTTAACATATAATTGTGGATGTTATGATAACCAAGCTGTTGGTAGACCTATAATAAATAAATAAATTTAATTTCGGTCAATTAACTGCTTGGTGATTATTTTGTATATTATTTTTAAATATTTTATTATTTTTAAAGACTCTAAAGATTAATACTTTAAGTACCCTGTTTTAGCATTTAATGCACATTATGATAATTCCTTACACATCACATCACGCGTAGAATGATGTACCGTCATCACGTCACATCGATGACGGTACATCATTCTACAACGTAACGAAGTTTGCAGTCAGTCTGTCAGTTAGTACGATATACTTTTTTATTAATCTATTGACTCGAACGAAGCTAGGGCGCGCTGCTTGTAGTTGTTAGTTACACTATTTACACCTTAATAACGGCTACACAGATTTTGTGATCTTCGCCTTCAGGATTTATCATAGTTTTTCTTGATTGCTTAGTTATTAAAAAAAATATCAAGAAAAACCGTTTTCTCATACGCTTTTCTTATGTGGCGTTCTCACTGATGAAAGGACAGAAACTACGAAAAGTGTATAATCCCTACTAATATTATAAATGTGAATGTAAGTTTCTTTGTTACGCTTTCACGCGAAAACCACTCAACCGATCATTATGAAACTTTGTACACATATTCTTGGAGGTACTAGAAGTAACATAGGATACTTTTTATGAAAAAAAAAAATTGTATTTAAAAAGCAAAGTATGTATGTTTTCTATAGACCTATAGACTCCGAAACGGCTGGACCGATTTCGATGAAAATTAAAGGGATTGTCCAGATTGGCACATTCCTGTGTTTGGTAGCGATCGGATCAACATAGTTAGTGGTGGGCGAAGCCGGGGCGGGCCACTAGTATGATTATAAATCCAGATTAAGACAGCAAAACGAATATTTTCGTACATCTTAATGGGCTTTACTGAAGAGAACCAGGAATTATTTGAAAAAAAAACAATATTTTTTTATTATTTAAAGACGGAAATAAGTTCGCCGTGTCAGCTTCGGTTCGTATATCATCAAATGATAATGATGCAAGCACAAAAGATTCGGGTTTTTGCAACTATTCACGTGTGTATCTAAGGACAAATGGCCTTTCCGAGACAGCCGATATAAATTTATATAACAGAATTGCTTGCTTTATAAGATTAGATTAGCCTAGATTAGATTAGTTTTAAAGTTTAGTTTAGTTTAAAACAGTATCGCGCCATTGGAGTAGGCGCACGAATTAAGATATATGTAAGAGTGGTATAAAGTGACAAATAGACTTTTTTCATGTTAATGAAGGGTTCGTGCTGAGCCTACCCATGGCCAGACCGCAGACCGCTTGGTTCCGCTCTTGCCCGAACGCAGGTGATAGTTGTTGATCCCTAAAGCAGTATTGCGTTCAATGCAGTTTTTATATTTAGACGCCAGATCGTTATTTGGCACGATTCCCTTCGTTGCTTATGGTATGGCTATTCATAGCTGACCCAAAAACGTAGAATGATTATGTTACCATGCAGCCCTTTTAACAAGACCGTGACTATTGTCTAACCGGGACTCAGGATCACCTAGCATCAACTGAACGACGTCGACGTGCAAAGACACAATAATGACCAACAAACAATCATTTAACATGACCTAAGATGATTACATTTTCGGCCTCAAAGTTCATGCAACCAAAAAGATTTGTTAACTTGGATAAACGTGCAATCATTGTGGCTGTAGTGGGTCCGAACAGGTTAAGGGTCAATAACAGGTTATTTATCCCAAAAGTATATTAGCTTATTTACTAAATCACTAGCTGTGTGCTTCGCTTCGTTCTGCTATGACCGTAAGATATTGCATTGTTGTTGTCCAATTTATATGTTGATGGAGATGGCTTAACGCGTCTACGGAGTCTAGTTACACTGGTTAGTAGAAGTTCGTACGGGTTGGTTGACGGACCGAGGGCTACTTCTGCTCTAATCGCCTTGCGAGCGGCTGCTGAACTGCCTTACGGCTCGTTGTACAGGGTGTTTATCAAAGTATTAGTAACTTTATAGTAGTAGTAGTAGTAACTATATAAGTGTCCATTGTAACCATGTACACCGCCCACGCATAGCGTTTGAGTGTTTAGTTGCTCACTCTTTTGCCTACGCCATATTAAAAATAGTTAATAAAAAAATTATGACTATGTAAATACGGGGACGATTCCTATGTAATGACAACTAACTCATTGAAACGGTCACGCCGGTGCTGTAGGACATGACTTCAAAATCATTGCCCCCATTGGGTCAGTGGGCTAAAAATGGTATATATAAACAAAACACACATAAAGTTTTGCGAATATTAAAAATAAAACTTGAAATTACGAATCACACATCGTTTATGAAACACAAATTTAAATGCCGCATAATCTGACCAGTGCAGCTTAAGAATTACAACATAAAAGTACAGACGATAAAATAAGAAATTAATTAAGTGAGACCTCGAAAATTTTAAGGGAAAAGTAAGTCATGTACGATCGCATTACGCGACCTGATTCACCTAAGGTCATTGACCTCACAACATCGAATATTTTTCCTTATCACGTTTATACAGTCAATTAATACGTAATTAAATTTACCTTACGGAACTCAATTACAGTAGGTCACCATTCAAGCCTTTATAAATTCGTCAAGACCATCCTTTACGTGTATCATTGCAATACCGAGGTATATAGACGATCGAACGACTTCCTAGAGCTGTTGCCAATACCTACCAACTCGGTTAGCCGGCCGTGATCGACACGCGGTCTTGCATGAGCCAAGTAAAAAATAAGACAAACCAGAGCCACGAGCCTGGTTCGTCGGTATGTAAAAACGTGGCATCGTCAGTCAAGCCCTTTACACAGACTCTTATCACATTAGGATACATACGTCATCAGATACAGAATTATTGTTACCTTACAACAAAATACACCGAAATGCAAGAAGGTAGAAAAACGACATCGAAAAAATTTTATTACATTTTCGGAAACATTGTAATCGATATGAAAATAATGCCAACTAGAGAACGTGTATGTTCAGTTCTCTGTTTTTTTGTAATAATGACTTTAATCTTAATTATGGTGAACAAAATTGATATCAAATACCATTTTTTAATAAAACCGGCGTCGGTTAGTAGTTTTAAGTGAGAGAGGTTCAGAAAAAAAAACTTGAAACCTCTTTTTAACCGCCTTCGAAAAGGAGGAGGTTATCAAATCGTCTGTATATTTTTTTATGTATGTCACCTCAGAACTCCGCTCCAGCGGAACCTGATTCTTTTTTTGTTCGAGAGTAGTGCTTGTTGATTGGCCCTTTTTTTAGTCAAGATCCCACACATTTGGAGTTATTCTTAATAATGCGTGATATGAAAAAGTTTAAATTTACTTTCTTGGCTTACGCAGGCTAAACTATAGGACTTACGTTAAAATTATGTATGACATAATTGTAGCTCTTTAAATAAGCTAAATAAAAGTCCGCGACGACATATATCTATCTCCTATGGTTTAAGGTTTGTTAGACGTATTTATTTTTGGAGTCTATGTCAGGCAAAGTAGGTCTATAACTAGGGGCACCGTCGACGCAAGTTGCCGAGGAAAAGGTAGGAGGGCAACAGTCGAGTGTGATTTTCATATAGTCTATCTATATAGTATACAAAAAGCGATGTATGTTTGTTCCCTATAGACCTATAGACTCCGACCAATTTCGATTAAATTTACAGGGATTGTCTAGATTTGCACATTCCTGTGTTTGGTACCGATCGGTTAAACATAGTTAGTGCTATCCGGGCGAAGCCGGGTCGGGTCACTAGTATAGTATAAAGTTCCTTTGTAAAATAGTTTCTTTTCGTATATTGGTGTTTCCTTGGCTGACGCCGTTTGCAAAAATAAATTAGATTGAGATTTGATTCTTATGTTTACTTGTGTAAAATTATTTGAAACTTTTTAGTGCATTATTTGTTTTTCAATGAAAATATTAAGTTTTTTTCTATAGGAAGAGTGTGAGTTATCTTCCGGAAGAGAAAAACACAGTCCCAATCATTCACATGTACGAGTTTCTTGAATTAATTGGACAATTAGTATGCGTAGTTCTACGCTACGTGGACCTTCCTTGTTCAAATTTTCCTTTAAACTATGCTTCAACCTTTATCGTATTAAAGATACATTAAAAAAGCATAAATTGTAACCCAACCTTGTCACAAGTTTCGTGTCCGTCTAATGGGAATCTGTTCACTAGGTTTAAGTTTTATTCGCACAGACGGACAGAAACACGGAAGGGTTTTTTTTGTAATATGTAGGAATTTTTTTGTTATATTTTCTCACATTGTATACCCCTTACGGGAGTATGGTCATTCCAAATTTACATAATTCTTTATCATAACCTATAAAAAACTTACAAGTATTTATTCGAATAATAAAAAAAAACGATGATACCATGACGGATGGCACGCAGAACGAAGCGCGGTCCACAGCTAGTACGTGCTAATAATGTACATACAAAAGTCTTTGAGCAGAATCAGCCGTCGCATTAGAAATGAAACAATATATCGGTATAAAACTGCGAGGAAGCGTTAACATTAAACGTAAAATGTTGCAGGGATATTGTACTCAGTAACCATGACAAACGCTGACCACATACGACTAGGAAATGAAGCACTAAATTGTGTTTACATTTGCCATTTATCTTCCTACACGTCGTTGTAGACTAATGTAAAATGATTATTTACTTTGCTACATAGTTTACCGTTAATAAAAATGTGTGGAACTAATTATAACCTTAGAATTCTGGACAGTACACCGACTTGTTGACCGACCGATTGTGAGTTGAGTTTGACGGTCTAATTTTACAATATAAAATTATAAAAAATGTTGATTTTTTGGGCATTTCTTTATGATAAAACCAATATAATATTTATATTAAAATAATTATTTATTTATTACTCTACTCATGACAATTCCCTTATGTTTAATATACAGCGAAAGGATCATAGTTACTACCGGGTATCCCACAACAGCTGTGTTTATATTTGCTTTATTGTACAAAATATCATTGACCTTTCAAATTAAAGAAAGACATCGATTAACTTGCGATGAATTAATAGGTTAAAGTCCGAGGTCCGAATGACTTGTGTATCGCATAAAGTAAATACGTAAAAGAATCGACGGTAAACAAAGAGTATGTAATGAATGACCTATTTGTAAAACGATTACAAAATCTATTATCAACTATTGCGTGAAATGTGTCGATTGTTCCACTGAATTGAAAAAGAAATGTTCTTGAACACAGGATAAGAATAACTAGTGTATACCGTGAGAACTGTACCCAAAACCTATTCAGCGCGAATTAAAATCATACTCTGCCGAGCCCACATGAGTGGAAAAAGGGAGATGATGTGTGTGAATGACTTAGTGATTGCATGAACATAAATGTAAAGGCGGTTCGGGCGTGTTGCAAGTAGAAAGAAGAGAGAAAACATTAGAAATTTATGTTGCAAAAGTGAATGGCAGTGTTGACGTTCAAGGGGCACTCATATTTATCAGATTAGTTATATACAAGAGAAGGGCGATATAAGGAGTGTAACAGACGAGCATGTATGGATGGAGATGAAGTGAGAGAGGTATGCCAGAATTGAGCCAAATGGAAATCCGTGATGTCTACCTACCCCTCTGGGTTACGGGCTTGAGCGCGTCTTTATTAATTAATGCGAATAAATATCGATATTGACTATCTTTGTTAGGCCCCAAACAAATGTGACATAGAATTTATGCTTGAGTGTTTTTATACGAAAGAATAATGAAAAATTAATCGAATGTACCTCAGCGTAACACCTGTCAAAAGTATTTTTTATTAATAAATAATACAATAATTATAAATGTTTTTTTATTAAGGAAGTATTGAAATCTCAACATAAACATGTTTATCATTTTATATAAAATAATTGTTTCTTGATGTTTTCCCATGGATGATAAAATTTAATTAACTTAAATGTTTTTATACAGTGTGAAATAAAACTATTTTTGTCGGTTGATATTTAAAATAATAATTACAGTGTATTCGTAAGAAAATTTAAGCCAAAAGAGACAAATTAAAAAATATATATAATCTCGGCGTCTATGTACATAATTTAATTAAAAAATTTAATTGCGTCAACAATTTCATAAAAACACTGGATGCAAACATTCCCTTCTCTGGTTTTTTTATATAACATATTTTTTTATAATATGTAATATATTATCGAAAAATATATTTCACCCCCGTATCCTTAAAACCCTTACATATCCACAAGCATCCACCATAGTAACACATGGGGATGTTGAAGCTACAACCACCCGCAATCACAATTGCGATGTGTAGTTTTGGCTAAAAAGTGATAAATGGCGATTATCAAGTATATTAGCTATTCCTCACCAAGGTAGCTTCGCTCATCGTATATATCTCATTTTTCTTTTGTAAAAATTTAGTGTATTTCTGTACAATGCCAACTCCAAAACTTTATGGTCTAATATTTGTCGCAAGGATATAAATTTGTCCGTACAAACGTTTCACCTTCTTCCTTTTTATGTCATTTATATAAACAGTTATTTGTGAGAAGTAAAAAATAAATATAATTAATTTTGTACATTAAAGGTCGTTTTTGTTTGTATGGGATAATTTATTCTCCACTTTATTAAATGTCAACAATTTGGGATTTAAACAGTTTCTATTTTAAAAATATTTCTATAAACTGTTTTAAACATCTAACTCAAACAAACAGTACAAATATTCCTAGAAAGAAATAATTGGAGGGAAAAAATAAATAAATTGTTGCCAATTTATTTATTTTTTCCTTCTTAATGTTACATTATAATGGCTCTAACTTGAATTGACTTGAAAAGTGAAAGTCTTTTATTTGTTATGCCGTTTACAATTACACGTAGTTAATGGAATTTAATTGAAATATAGACCGCAACGAGCAGATTGTTTTTTTTACTGCGTTTCGTTTCAGTGTCGACAAAAACATAACTGATATTCCTTGATAAAAATTGAAATATCTATTCTCCTATAATCATTCTAGTTTTTTCTTATAGGTAGTGATGGATTAATACTAATGTACGACGTACCTATACGACTGGAGGGTTATTATTAAATTATTTGTGTGAATTATTGAAACTCAGTGATAAAAATTGAGTTATAGTTATTAATAGTTGAGTAGAATCGTATAGTTATGTCTGGATTGATATATCTCACTGGTTGTAGCCTAATATTCTTACTGCACAATATACTGTACACACTATATGCGACTACTCATAACAATCAGCCAAGGCTCGTGCCTCAAGAGGTGTTGTCACGTCCCTTGACAGGATTACAAATTGAGTCTCCTTTTTTTTGTGACTGATAGGTCACTGTTTGCCTTGAGGAGGCATTTACAGCTACACCGGGCACGAGGCGGCAGGGCGCAGAGGGCGCCTAGCCTAAGCCTCTTTAAGAGTAACTAAGCTCGAGGGCTCCCTCCGTAGAGGGAGCCTCGGCTCGGGCCGTTACTTTAATATTATTATTACCGGATTGGGAGGCCACCGAGCTCTTAGGTCGCTTCGGTGGACGCTCCATGGAGTGACTCGGCTCAAGGGCCCCCGAGAGGGGACCTCGGCTTGGGCTGTCACTCATTACGCGTTTAGCATTCCGATTCGAGGGTGCCCGAGAGGGCCGAGCCTCGGCTCGATCAGTAGCCATTATCTGATCACAAGTAGCATTACAACTAACATTACTACCACCTCGGAAAGCGTTAGCGCTGGGAGAAGAAGTGGCAGAAGAAAGTCCAGCAACGCTTCTATCATGAGTAGGGGAAAAAACTCTGCCGGCTATGTGGCCGTATCGGGAACGTGAGTCTCCTTCCTTTGACAAGGGCTTATAAAGACTCTTGCTGTCAGCTACGCAACTTTACGTTTCAGTACCGTACATGGCGGGCAAACCGGAAATGTGAGCGACAAGAGGAAGAAGAACGACAACAAGATCTATTATCGTAATGCGTTGTCATTTTGGCCAGGTCTGGCTCTGTATTTTCATATTATAAAAAAATATTTATTTATGCTTCGGTTATTCGAGGATGTTGAAAGAATCAATCAAGAAAGAATAACGAAACAAATTTAGGTTGCAAAAATGAATGGCAGTGTTGGCAAGATGGATGTTATATAAGAAGTGCCCGTAGCGAACAAATATGCGTAGATGTATGAATTTAGAAGAGAGCCAAATGGTTATCCATGTAACTGCCTACATCTCTGGGTTACGGGCGTGAGCACATATTATTATTATTATTATGTGATTTTGTAAGCTTAAACTAATTTCGTCGTAGCATCGCTCTAAAACTCTAATATTTTGATTTACATTTTCAGGCAAAGTTAAGTTTGGCAGCGATCCGATTAACAACTTTTTCTTGGTTATAAGTGCTAGCCGTGCGAAGCCGGGGCGCGTCGCTAGTGCCTCACAAGTAGTATAATTACGCCCTCGCGCAAGTCTCATTGCAAAAACATACACAACCAAGGTAGTTTTCTAACGGTGTGGTCATTGACTCGAGTTGGAAATTGTTTCAACACTATAAACAGTTGTTTGCAACGTTTTCTTTCTACCATATTTATTATTATAATTTAGTTTAAGTTAAGTAAAAAAGGCTAAGTTTGTTAACTTGTGATGTGTATCGACAGAGTTACGTTAAAGATATAGAACGAAGAATGACTGCGGGAATCAAAATGAATGGAGTATATACATAAATATATTGTGCCAGAGTACTGCTTACTTTATGTTATAGAAATGAGAATCGGGCTTGGAATAATGTTAGTAAAATTATTCCGATGCTATGCGATCCTTGAGAAGTACGGCTTGGCCTAGATATAACTCCAAATTATAGAATTGGAAAATGGGTTGAGAAATAAAAGCGACGCTTAAAGTTGGCTTAAAATTGTCAAAAGTTTTTTTGGTGATATTTATATTTAGTTTAATGAATGAAGCAACAGTGACCAGGAAAATTAAAGTTGCAAATTGATTTGATTTTCCTAAACGCTCTTTTACCTATGATATTAGTGTTATATTGAGAAAAGCAATATTAGTTGAATTGATGAATAACCCAAAATCGACTCCAAGTCTAGTCTACAGTGGTAGGGGCCGCAACATCTGTTGCACGAATGGGCCGGGTCGAGCAGTTAAATACCACGACCAACAAGACAGGCGTGAAGTAGTAAGAGTATTCTGCGTTTCGCGACGAGTGAGGTTCCGGAATCCCAAATCTAGTCCTCTCCCTCTCTTTCTAATAAGGACAGGATGGGAAGGGGAATAGGATTTGACGGCGGAGGGTATGGATAGGAAAAGTCAATATCCTTTTTCCTGTCTGTTCCCTCCTCTGTCCATTAAAGGGAACGCATCTGAAACTCATTGTGTTGCAGATGCCTATCTGTAACGGTCACTTAATTGACCTGCTTGCTCGTTTGCCATTTTCTGCCAGAAAAAATATATTTGTTTATAGAAGAAATGACAATAGAGTGCCGGGTACGTACGAAATGAATAGCCGTAATCATTGCCTACCCCTAAGGGTTATAGGCGTTAGTGCTTGTCAATGTATTGATATAATAATAAAGTTTAAACACTTTTGTTCGCGTTCAATTAGCTATGTGTAACTAATAATAGCATGAATCTTTAAATATTTTTACTGTCTATGTCACCTTCACCTACTGTTTTATCGGATATATCGTACGATATTGGTGCTTGAGAAATTTATAATTACTCTTAGATAAGATTACTCTTACTTATAGATATAAGGCTTGAGTTGTACAAATCACTTAAAAGATATAGATTAAGCCCATTCAATACAACGAGGAAGCATTATCGTTATTTTTTTTAAATTGAAGGTGGCAAAATACCAAGCTGCTCACATATTCAGTGACCGGCAAATGCCAGAACCTAAAGAATTACAAATCTTCAATGCACAAAGGGATACACAGAAAAAAAGATATATTATAACCTTATCCATCCCATTTTCCCTTAAATCATCTTCCACTTCCCATCCTTTCCATTAGAAAAGGATTGAAATGGGAAGATGAGTAGAATTAGGCCTTACCTCTCGGTTGCAACGCAGAAATCTTTTAGATGTCGTCGTGATATTACCGGCCGAGATACATAGATAAGTTCACGGTTATAAAATAGTGTTAATCATACAATTAAATCTAGAACCGTCCTAGTTTATGAAGTCGGCTTAATGCGTTATCGAGGGCCGTTTAAGGTCAATCGTTAAGATATCTATCTCTCTGTCGTATTCGAGTACGTCTAGTTTTGATAACAATGGTGCTGTAGCTTAGAGATTTCCAAACTATGGGTCGAGGGAATATTTAGCGAGCCCTTCCTAATTTCACACGGGACCGACGAGGCAAATGACTGAAAGCAGTATTGACAATAGAACATTCTGGTTTGTGGCTAGATATATACCCGTTTTTAAAAGCCAAGAGGTGGGTCCCAAAATTCTAAATTTTTGTAAGATGGAGCCCAGTCAACTTTGGAAACCACTGGCTTAGTTGATTCAATCACTTAGGTTTATAGCCTTGTCGCTTGAAACAGGATTGGAGATATTTTTTAATTCATGAAGGCGGCCGAGCTGTATGTAAAAGTAATGTCATGTAATGATAAATACCGGAGAGATTTATTGTATCTTTGGGAGGAGTTAGATGGCTTTTTCATTTACATCCGACATAAGAAGGGTAGGTTGTTGACCTGATGGTCTGTCGTCATGAGGTATAATGTAACAAAATCTTACGCTGCATCCCGTTTGTGTTTGTCACCTCAAGTGATAAACTGATAAGTTTTTTCATTAGCCTAATTATTTGACTAACTTTTGTTTTAGGGATAATAAGTGACCGCTATCCACAGGCATCTGCGACAAGCTAAGATTTTGCAATTGTGTTGCCTACTTTTAATGGACAGAGGAGGGGTAGACAGGAAATAGGATATTTCCTTTATCTTTCCCACATGCCCTCCCATCAAATCCTATCCCCTTCCCGTCCTCATTATCTTTATTTTGAAAGGATGGGTGTGGAAAAGGACTGAAATTGGACCTCCGTCACCTTACTCATCAAAAGAAACCAGCAGTATACTTCTACTTGACGACTGTCTTTTGTGAGGTCGACCGGTTTTCGTGGTATTTCACCGGCCGACCTCACAAAAGACAGATGTTGTTAGCTTACATATATAAATTGAAAAAAATGAAATTCCCTCCGGCTGTCTGTTAAGTTGGTTTCGTCTGCTGTCACTATTGCAACGTATTAAATTTATGTAAACAATAATATAAATATATTCTAAAACGCTACCGCTTGTGCCTTGATAGAATTTAACCAACGGTATATATCGAGCGTGATACAGAGAAAGGAAAAAACTGCAATCATACTCCTGCACAAGGGATACTTTTTATTTCATTATAAATGTAACAAGAATAATTAAAAATGAAAGTTTACGTAATAATATTACGTATACTTTTATTCAATATTGTTCTTTGTTTATATTTATGAGTACAAATAAAAAAGGGACAAAGATGTTTCGAGATATAAAACCTTATTTTATATCTCGAACAAAAGTAGTTTTTGTATTTACAAAATTTATTTCCTTTTTAAAATATTCTTGCATGAAAAATGTCAGTTGAAGTTTTAATATTAAGCACGATAGTTCTACGCATTTTGTACAAATTTATTCCTTCAAGTTAAGTACCTATACTATAATTACTAACATAATACCTTCGAATTCTTTTCAGCGACAAAACGTTGCCGTTAGTTGACACTAGAGGAAAGTCAGCTTGACTTTCCTTACTCAAAGGTTGAGCATAGGTGCGTAATTACTATCTTGACACTGACACGTGGTGTTTAGTTTTATCTTTAACATCCATTAGACAAAAAAATCCCACGAGAACCGTACATTTTTCCGGGATAAGAAGAAGCCTATGTGTCATTCCAGGCTGTAATCTATCTCTGTGCCAAGTTTCATCCAGATCAGTTCAGCCGTTTTTGCGTGAAAGAATAACAAACATCCATACATCCATACATCCTTACTTACAAACTTTCGTAATTATAATATTAGTAGGATAATAGTAACGTTTAGTTTGAAATAGTCCTACAAAAAAGCCCGCGACAACACATATCTATCTTTTATTTTTAAGCCATTATCGCCAAAATAGTGAACCATCTATTAATTATTGGGTGGAACGAAGTTTGCCGGGCCAGCTAGTGTAATATGTAAAGTAACATATTATTTTTCAGTGAATAACAAATTCATTAAACAATGTTAGTTTCATTTATAAACAGTAACGATATTTAATATACAAATATTATTGTTGTTTATTAAGCGAAGTCTCGTAGTGTAAATACTTAACGATAGGTACTTTACTCATTTAACACGTAACGAAAATGTTTCCCTACCGTGCTAAGGTAAGAATTATTCCAAAAAGCCGCATGTTGTTCGTGCCAGTTCCACAATATTATAATATTGTTGCAGTACAGTACAGTACATCAGTTCAGGGCAAGGGAACTCTTATCGCTTATTGGCCTCCAACAAACATGTTTAATATAAAACAAACACTAGATAGTTGCGGCCGAGAACAGATGAAATGAGTAACGGCTTGTCACATAAATCTATCGCCCTTTATAATTGATCCCAGTTTTTTTTATTACTAGCAATACCTATCTCGCAGGACCGTCTTATTGTAAATATATTATGTCAGTTTCATTATAAGATGAATTGTAGGCGTTTTCGTTTCATCTAATGGATGAATTCCAAGGTCAATACCCTTTCTGTACTTTCCTACCCCTGTCACTTTTTGACACTTCTACCCTTTCCCACGCAAAGAAACTGCATCTTTATTGATTGTTGCCGAATGTAATGGGTGAATGATTGTCAAGATTATTGTTTGTTTGTCACATCATACTGCAGGGGTCGGCAACAGGCGGACAACGGAAGTTCGTACGAACTGTATCCGGACCCCATTTGCTAACTACTTGCAGACCTAGCTTATACGAATCAACATTACAAGTCAACATTGAACACCGTCCTGGTTTCGATTCCAGAACGTTCTGTATTAATGCGTTTTGTATTTTCAAGCGTAATAATAAATTATTAAACTATTAATAATAATAATAGACAATATACATTAAAACAATGCTAAAATCAATGATCATTTTAACAGCCAACCGATAATTTTTAAAACTATAATAATGAACATGTGAACTGTGTGCAATCACGTACAATAATAAAGATAGATGCAATCAATGAATAGATCAAGATTCAAATCGCTTTGTGCGCGATTGATTGCAAGAATGTACGTGAGCTATGTCTAAAACAAAATAATACAGACTACCCGTACGTCTAGTTTAAATCGAATAAAATGAGTAAGAAATACCCTACAAGGAAACAGAATCCAAGTTAATTAATCAATAATTCCCATGAACTGAAGGAAAATAAAATAACTGTTTTTGGTATTATCCCAACTATTTTACAGACCTTTTTTGAAAAATATTCTTTAAAAACATTGTGAAATTGAACAATCGCCTAGTTATCAATTAATTGATATGAGGTTGGTATGAATAATAAAATAACTTACCGGTGGTATGATTTTTCGCGTGTGATCCAAGTGCATGCCGCCAACTTCCACAACCCCCGGCACTGACGGCCTCACCCCGTTCAGAGCGTGGAAACTGTTCACCATTATCAACGAATAATTCTTCCCTAGATCGTGCAAATCCGGTATCTTCCTCCCGAAGCGTTTCTCGATCAGCTCCCTCTCTTTCACTTGTATCGCATAGTAGAACCAGAAGTTATGGTACAGCTGGAGGAATGTATTCTCGAGTCTCTCCGCGAATGTCATACGGGACGTGAAATGTGTACTGATTACGGGCACGTACGCAGGGTTGTCTAAAACACCGATCCTGTTACCGGACCAGGGTAGTACATTGCACGATAACAAACCAACAATCGGCGACCTTATACCGTAAACATGAAGCAGACCAAGCATACAATCGCTGTTGAAATTCTCCACTAATACCACATCGTAATCGCCTTTCAGCGCTTCAATTAGCGGAGGCCAATCAAGTGCTTTACCGCACACATTCAAAGCCATTCCAGCTAAAGGATGAAACTCCATTAACTGTTTTGCGATCCTCTTCACGGCTGGTATTTTCAACAATAAATTTGGCGATTCATAAATCGACAGATCGAACGTTTCAAGACCGAGACCGGCGATGCCTTCTAAACTGACATCGGTGTAGTTTACGGGTGGGTTTTTGAGCGGGAAAAATGATACAGTGGTGACATGGTGTCCTCTCTCTGCTAGTGTACGTAACAGAGGCTCGAAGACCATCTGATGACTTTTGCCAGTATGTGGGAATAAGCCAAGGATTCTTGCGGCGTGGACATGTGTTGGTACAACGAACGCAGCGATCGCGAACAGCGTGAGCCTACACATCGCGCAAGTTTCTCGCGCCGTGTCGGAAGGAGTACTGTCGCTTAGTTGCCCATTGATGTAACTGCACAGTGCACCGCGTTAACAAATGCTATTTACAGTCTTTCACACGACACTCCCTCGTGATAGTATAATGGGAACGTGGAACAATACGAGTGTCCATTAAGTTTATGCTTCCCGCTAAGTATCGGCTATCGACATATAATTGCGTTCATTTACAAACATGAGACTCGGAAGTAATGTGAGACATTGTTTTAGTCTACAGCCAGCCATTTTCTGATTTCATACGCTTATAACTTGACACTTCAACACTCCTGGCATATTATGTCTTAATTTGCGTAGAATAACTTCTTCAAGTAGACTATTTATTTTGAAATAAGTATTTATTTTTAAATATATGTAGAAGACATATATTTAAAAATAAATACTTATTTCCTTCGGTCACGGCATCACGCTTGCACGCGTGTTTGTTATTGCCAGGAGAAGATCCATAAGAAAGAAAAACTAACCGACTATTTAAACTTTGCGTGTTTGGCAGTCTGTGGTATTTTTGGATAACTACCATTTGAAAAAAAAATGGAATCAGAATGAAAACTTACATGCGCATGACATGCATTTTTAAAACTGCTAGTTTACAATAAACTTTGATAGAAATATTTTTCGTCAAAATTCGTCAAAATTAAATGTCTTTTTACTTTCACTTAACTGAAGACGTAGCATTATTTTATTATATTATCAATACTTTCACTTGATGTACTTATCATAGCTGTCAGGCCGCGGTTGTTTGAATATATGGTACAAAATATGTCTTATATATATTATTTTTAAGTTATTTTAGTAATCCCAAATGAAGTAAAATGTTACAAGTTTGAAAATTGTAAGAGAAGTCATTTTCTTCTTTAAGTAATGCAGGTATAATATATATAATAATAATAGGTAAACCTAGTGAAGGAGCCAACGCCACAATGAACCAGCTATGAGGAAAGTATACAATAAAGTTATACATTTGATTTTGCCAAATATTACGAGTATATAACACGAAATATTTGGTTAGATATAAATATTTAGTAAAGTACAAAAATCTCTTGAAAAATTAATAAATAAATTGCTCTGTAATTGAATGGAACAACGACTTTGAAATTAATTCACTTGATATATTAAATAAGTAGACAAGACGTTGTCGATTATCAATTATACGACAACGCCATTTAAACTAACTTGGTTTTCACCAAGGGCCTCTTCTACAGTTTCTTTTCACTATTTCATCCTCGTTTCCATTTATGTTTCGTGATTCTTTACAAAGCTGTTTAGACATATGTATGTATACTTCATCATTGATCCAATTTAGTTGGTCATTTGATCCGGGGGTCGAAAGAGCACGGACAGAGCAATTGAAAAATTACAACAATTGTATCGTATTAATTCTTAATTAGGAACAATTCATTGCAGTTTATTTGAATTAGCGATATACCCTTGTTATCCAGTTTTTAAGAAGTTTTTCGGCCAATTTATTTAATTTGATAATTTTCATTTTATCAAGGAATTATTAATTTATCAATTTTTTTACAAATATATGAGCAAAATTGATCTGCCCCCGGGCCCATCGGGCACCCCCAAATCGAAATGCGTTATGAGTGACAGCCCAAGCCGAGGTCACCTCTTGGGGACCCTTAAGCCTAGTCACTCCATCGAGCGTCCACCGAAGCGACCTAAGAACTCGGCGGCATTCCAATTCGGTAATAGTAATAAAGTAATGACCCTAGCCGAGGCTCTCTACTCAGGTCGAGCTAAGTTACTCTTAAAGAGGCCTAGGCTAGGCGTCCTCAGCGCCCTGCCGCCTCGAGCCCGGTGTAGCTGTAAATGCCTCCTCAATGCCAACATTGACATTTCAGTCACAAAATAAGACTATTTTGCTTATTCGGTTTCACGTTCGTGTATGCCTTCATCTGCCACAAAAATAAATGAAACATATCGATGTATACTCGGTTTATCGACTATTTTTATCATCAATGTTGGTTGCGTTACGAAATTGGAACGTAAACGCCCGCCAGGTATTGCGTCTACTGCATATTGTACTAAGTACTTTAAACTAAACCTTGGTTGCGATACATTTTTTTCCTGTGATTATCAATTCTCGTGATAGTATTTCCTTGTCGATTGAATGTTGTACTGTTTTACATTAAAGGAAGGAAAAGAAAACTATAAGATCTTCCTGACAAACTATGAAACTTGCTATCGGACACGTTTTCAGAATAATCTAACATAAACACAAGAAACAGGTGTTTCTATTTGTCAGGCCTTAGTACTTCTTACCGTGGGTTTACACTGCCCAAAACATTGACACAAATCATATTGCCATCTCAGTTTTTTCAGAGAGAAAGCTTGTATTGCGGCAGGTGAAAATTCGGTATATATTGTGTTAGTAAAATATCTAGCTGCTATGTGGCTAGTTCAATTTTATAGTCTTTTAAATCGGCCTGTTCATGTGAAAATCTTAAAAATGATTTCACTTCATTTCAATTGACAATAACCAACAGGAAGCCCTCGCTGTACGAAAGTGTATTGAAGTACCTAACGCAAATACTTAGAGCAAATATAATTTACTGAAACAGACAATTACATTTCTTAAATAATATTTTTCAAGACGGATACGAGTTGAAATAGTATTTAAAATTAGGACTGTTATTTTAAAATATATGTTATCAACTACAAGGCTATACGCTTCATAACAACAGATGGTATGGTGGAAATAGCTTCACGACATTAACATACAACCCGCGTTAGTGTAACCCACTCCATGGGGTTCACTGATGGCCTTTGCACGCAACGTTTTTTGCGCTCGGACGACACGCGTTGATCGCGATTAGGACGCCTAGCGAACGTGAGAACGTAAGACCGTTGACACAAGACGCGTTGTGATGTTGTATCGCTACAAACGCGCGTTGCCCGTGCGCACATAAAACGTCATATGCAAAGATCGCATAGTGGGTAGTACCACTGGTACGTAAAAATGAAATTGGTAGTGGCAGAAATACTGTGAAGATAAAACGTTTAACTTATATAAGCATTATTATAATGTATTATGTCTATAGTATGTAGTTTATAATGAACCTTACTAAGGTGCTGGAGCCAGAAGTCAGCAACCTTTTGGCAGACAGGGGACCACAAATTGGTAAAACATAATAAAGGCCCTTAGTTGATAGCTAACCCAAGGCTTAATGTTGTTCATAACCTTGGCGGCGGCACTGCCGCACCACCCTTTGTAAAAAAATCAATAGAGTTTGAAATACATATTAATACTTAAGAAACGACTTTCATTTAGTCCATTATTATTTAGTATTAATTAAGTCATACAAAATTAATAAGCCTCACATCATTCAGTACCATGATACTGTTTTTGAGCTGCACACGTGAGGGAGCGATTCACTCGTTTTTATTGAAAACCGCATTGCGTCCGCTCTAGCCATACTTTAATTTATGATTCGGAGTGCAAGGAGTAACAGTACTATAGTGGCTCAATCACTTTTTGCCTTGTAGTATTTTTAAACAATAGGCGATGCGACGCGTGTCAAATATCGAGCGAATCAACAAAGTATTGTTGCGCGACGGCCCTGTACAAGCACGCTGCGTTTCCGCAACACATTCGCACGTTTTTGATAATCATCTCTTGCCTGACGATAAAAGCTCGGACTCATCGCAATGTCTCGCTCGCAGAGGACTATTAACCTTTAGTAGCCTGATTTGCGAAAGTGCTCTTTTTTAATATAACTGTGTTGCTTGTGCTTGAGAGTCTAGATGAAGGGCTGAAAAATAGCTAAAAAAACACAATATTTATTTTACATATTTATTTAAAAAAGAAAATATATCAAATTTGTATTCAACAAAACTTTTAGTAAAATGTGCTTACTGGTTCACTTTGCCGCGCAAGTAATATGTCATATATAAAATAAAACAATAATGACATTTGTTATTTTTAAATTGCGTTGTCAAGAATATTATACAACAGTAAAATACGTACAGCCAACCTATAAAAAAACTAATAGTAATGTGAACATTCGACTTAAAAGATTGGTACCAAATTGAAACTCTAGGTTAATAAGGATTCATGCCATCTATATGTTGATATAGACAACTTTCGATTTTTGCTTGGCTGCTTTTTTCCTTTACTGTTTTTTAGAACTGCGATTCGAGAATAAATCAAACTGTGGCCCTTGGTATAAATAACCAATCAGGTAGCAGTAGTTGTGCAAACGTAAACAGCAATCAGTCATGTGCTCTATATCCCTTTTTTTACCATTGTCTTTGTTTTTCTTCTTAAGTTTTTCGACAATCATTTTTTCGTACAAACATTTAAAAGCTCTATCCCATTGGTCACTGTTTCTAGGTCGTCGTCTCAAGGCGTACTACACGATCGTCGCTTTTAAGGTGTACTACCGCCGTCAGCTCCGATTGTACCTACAAACGCCGATACGAGTGGCAGATTTGAGCAAAACGTGAACGTTGTTGCGCGCTCGCCGCTACACGTTGCGTCTTCGCAGCCCAATGGAACGTGGCCAATTGCCAACTGCAGCGAAAGCGTACGAACGCGTCTCACCTCACTGAACTTTTAAAAAATAAACAGAATTCTAACGAATAGTAGTACCCACGAGGCGATTAGATTAGTTGTCTGAATGAAGTGTCGATAATGCCACCTATATTTTGATTCAAACAACATTCGATTTTAGCATGGTCGTTTTTTTCTCTAGACTGTTTATTTGTTTTTTTTTTTATTTTTAATACGGTTTTATTAACTTGATAGTATGTATGTAACGGAATTTTCACCCCTTTAAACATATTTCTTATCAAAGCGTCAAATTATGAATTTTATGTATGTATTGCAATACGTTTCGTTTCCTGTGAGGTTACATTTTCATCAACAGATGGCGCTGAACGGAATTATAAGGCGCTATCGAAGAGCACACTTAGAGCGGTAAATTAACAAGTCTGTAAAATTCGGCAAAAATCCGGGTACCTTACCTATCAGATATTTTTGTCTCTAGGATGCACTAGCTATGCAGCCTGTTGTAATACACATAATTTCTTTACGAAGCTACATCAATAGCCATGCCCCGTCGTTTTACACGCCATGCAATTTTAAATTTAATTTAACCGTTCATTATCCAGTCTAAGTTGAACCCTATTTAATATGGTTAACCATATGCATCTGAGGTCAACTTACATTTAATTACAATACATTTTACATTTTTCTCGCTTTTCTCTAATAAATATATATATATATATATATATATATATATATATATATATATATACAGGTGTCGTTCCCAGAGAAAGGGGAAATTACACAATTCAATGTGCGCCCAAGTATCTCTAATATCACCCTTCTTCTATATGTCACTAATCTGATCGATATAAGTTCTCCTTGGGACTTATATCGATTGGTCCCCTAACAACGCTGCCACTCAATGCACTCACACACATTATTCAATGTCACTAACATACTTCTTAAGGATCCCATCCGAAAAGCATTAACTCACTAACATGCTTTTCCTGTCAAACCCAGCTTTTGTATTGTTGGCAACATGTGCATATTGCATCCAATCACATCACTCGACTGCTGTTCATCATTTTCGCTGTATAGACAATACACCTTGATAAAACGATGATCTTGACGTTTTTGTCTATACCTTTTATGCATACAGTTTTTTCCATTTTACTCCGCTCTAACATGATAAATAGCTTAGCAAATGTCGTAATAGCTCAGCTTTATTATTATAAATATTTTACCATTTTATAAGTGGTAATATTTTACCAAGGTATAAGTATATAGATATAATTTTATTTAATGTTTTGTAATATAGCACTTTTTTGTCGGCAAACCAACCATTTACGCCTGTTACGTTAAGAAAAGAATTATATACCTTGATTAACAGCAACAATCTTTTAAACATAATAACTGAAGAACGGAAGACCGTATATGTATGTCTTGACAAACCAAGGTGGAGTGGAGATTGCATTGCCAGCAAAGAGTTATTGCTTGATAATACATACAGAATAAGCAGACGAGACAGTGTTCTTAATCAAGTATACTGTGCGTATAAACATTTAACAAAAGCAGCAAGACAGTAGCTTCATCCCCATTTTGTCACGCTGACCATATTGGGTTCGGTACTCTCACCACTTTGCTTGCTTATGTGTGATAAGACTTTATAAGCACATATCATAATTGGTAGTAACAATACATAGCAAATATACCTCATATTTATACTTATTGAAGATAACACTGTTTACCATCACTGATTTATGAACCAAGTTAATTATACTATTTACAAATGATAACATGTCAGGACATGTAAGAAGTAATAAACTTCATGCTTAAGATGTATATTTGTTTCCTTGTAAAACTATGTTTGTAGCATACCACATTAACTTGGACCAGTATTTTGAGCTTGATAACCAACTGAAGATATATAAAAAAAAACTAACAAATTATTGACACAAATTACCACAAATGTTCATTAAATCTGATATTGTTTTTAATTTTGCGTATTTTATATAATAATAAAATTTATTTATACCATAGAAAAACATTTTTGAACACTACTGTAGTTATGGTAACATATTGTGGAAGCCAAGGAAAGAAATAACAAAAGTATTAAGAGTATTTATTGTTATTAAAATAATTTACAATGATAAATTTCCAACATTGTTAGAATTTATTTTAAATTGTTCTCCACTTTAGGGTACTTACAGAAAAACTACTAATAAATTAGGACTTAAAATGCACTTTTTTAATACTTCCATAATTCAAGCTGCTATCAGCACCACAATCATACTGAAAAGAAAAAGAAAACAGAAATTGTAAGAGAAGTTCATCAGTAACCTCAATCCCTCAACCAAGATGGGCTTCAATCAGGTACATAGATTAGGGAATAGGATATATTAAAATGTTTCATGTATGTTACTCGCTGATAGAAGAATTTTCTATTAGATTTCTAAAATTGTTAGTTTTGTAGTTTATCAGGTACAAAAATATAAATTAAAATATTTGCTCTTTTTAATTATAGGAGTTTAAATATGAAACTTCCCATACCGCCACATTGAGTGTGGCTGAACATAGGCCTCCCCCATTCATTGCTGTAAATATCGATCCCCTGCTAATCCTTATCTCCCTGATCAAATCATTGGTCCATCTTTTAGGAGGCCTATCAAATATGTGTTGATTTGTACTTGGCCACCATTCCTGTTGCCTATTAAGGTTTGTAGCTCTTTATTCAATGTTCTTGGATGTGATAGATCTCACAGATAAAATCTAAGCATTGCCCTCCATCTGCCATTAAAAATTAATATAGTAGTAAGAATACTGACTGACATTTCGCGTGCTTTGTGCTGTGTCACACATTTCACACACATAACATTGTCTAAACAGATATTGCAATTGGAAAAAATAGACTCGAACTCACCCATACAAATAGAAAAAGAATGACAGAAGATAAAAAGCAAGTTTAATCCAGCCTTCCCTCTGACATACGGTCAGCACATCTGCATTCATTATGCTTGTTGGATCATATAGACCAGGTCCAGACATTACTGGCCTTGTTCGATATCTGCAAATAAACAACAGATGGAGTGAACATCAATAAAAAGCAGTTATGTATTTCTATTAACTTAAAGTTTAAGTTCTATGAATTTCAATACTAAGAGGTGTAGTTACTTATTCACAAGTCACTTGGTAGTCTCAAAAAACTACTTCAATATAAAAAGTTTTATTGTAAACATTCCCTAGCTGAAAAAGATCACATCAGAAGAATAAGTTAATGGTTACACACAGCAGTATTGAAAAGTTGGGGAATACAATTAACAATTGCATTTTACTTCAAGTATCCTCTAACACAATTTCAAAATAAAGCACAAAATTAGTTGCTAAAAAGATGTAATTTACATATTGAACATGATTGTTGCTCACCATGATTAGATTTCATAAGTATAGATACATCCTGATTAATTATTGCCTTAAAAATGGCAACTAGCAGAAGTATTATAATTAAAAAGAAAGTAAACAAGTTTCTCTTTAAGTTCAATTAATCTTTTGATTTACATATGAACTGTGTTTAGGATTATATTAATTACTAAAATCGGTAATTTATAGTGAAATAATTATTTCTTATGTTTAAGTAACATAACCTAACTCACCTGTGAATGTGGTAAAGAATCAATGGCACATTAAGAAACAAGGAAAACCATTCTCCAGAAATCAAGAATAACAGATTAATTAATAGATGTAACAAATATTCAGGTAGCACCAACTGCAAAAGTACAATTAATTATTATATTTTGTACTACACCGCTTTAAACATGATGAGATTCAATCATTTATACTAACAGGATTTAGACTATTGCACTGGTCTATTGGATTCTTATAGTCAGTTTTCAATTCATCGAACGCTATTACGTGAAATATAGAGAAAAATATAAGAAATGCGTCCACAATTAACGCTATAATATAGGAAAACGCTGGAAAACTAAACGCCATTTTGACAAAAACAAATGTGACAGTGAAATAAAAAAAATCATTCAAAAATGACATTCATTGCGTATGATGGATTCACGTGTCTTTGCTTTTCTACGATTATAATAATAATAATAATCTGTTTATTATCAGACCATGAGTCCATACATATACATTAAAAAAAATGTACAAAGATATAAAATGATTAGGATACGAGCAAAAATAAAACAATGATGAAATTGTGTTTACAATAAATAATGTTCAAGATCTTTTATGATAAAAACACATTTTATAAATCGCAAATTAAAGAAATAAAATGAAAAGAAAGCTTTAGTCCCTATTCCCTACTATTTTATCCCTTTATGGTACCATAACAACTTAATAGAAATGACAAATAAAAATCCTCCAGATCATATGAAATTCTGACGTATAGCGCTACTAAAAATAAAAGTTCTAAGAAAGTTACACGTTGAAGGAGATTGTGAACAGTTGTAAAATATTAAAGTTATAATAAGAATTTTTAATATGCTTCTTGTGTAAATGCTTTATAGTTTTATATTTATATTATTTGGCTGTTCAAAATAATGTATATTTACTTACTGTAATGTAAAGAATAACACTAATATAATCATTAGAAGCGATTATTATCTTAGTTAACAATGAAAAGTGTGTGGTTTATTGTTTTAAGTGCAGTAGCAACAGGAAATTGTATTGAACATGATTTTAAAGGGTTTGATGATAGTATAATATTTGGCATAAATTGGCCCGGAGCTAAAGGTGGGCTAGAAAATAATATTGATGGGGCTAATAAACCCAAGGTGAGTGATTTCACTAGTTACTACAATAGTTTCTTCTTTTAACATCTATAAGCCATATTATGTATATTCTATGTCCGTGGTAGGCTTAATGTACCAAAATATTAAATGAAACATACAGTCTTGATGTTATTTGTTTTAACTGGTTTATTACCAGTTTTATAATTGCACTGTACAATATTTTAAATATATTAAAGTTAAGGGTATATTTTAAATTTGCTGCTTACATTAAAACACATCTTTACATGCTTGTTAACTGCCATATTGCATACTCATATAGTTCCTGCTTCATAATAGGATAATAGGGTTGATTTTGTAATATTTTAAATTCATCTTTAAGGATTTATCACTAGGCATTGGGGTAAGATGGATAGTGAACCAAAATAATTAACAATACGAATTCTTATCTTATTGATGTCTTAAATTACTTAGAAATCGACTGCTAACTTTAAAAGGAAATTGCAGATATTGTTAGATATCATAATGATTCTTAGCCAATAAAAGCATTAATTGCAACAATTTGCAGCAACAGTGTCAGCTGATAGATCTTGCTAAAAGTATAATATTGTCTTGTAATTAAAAACTGTTTACACTTGAAAGAATTATATTTCACATGATCTTATATCTAAATATCAACATTCCAAACTCATCTATCATTGACAACCCGATCAATCAACCAAAAAAATGTACATTTCTAAAAGAATAAATTTGCCTGCCAGCAATACATTTTATACTATTGTATCCGACTTCTTATCAATCCAAAAAGGTTGACTCTGTCACAATATGTTCGCCAATTAAATTAGCTTTCTTTTAAATTTCCAGCCTAAGGAAGTAATTCAAGTGACAACATCACAGAAAGAGAAATATGAGTGTCATTTGCCAGAAGTCCAGTCCAATGAGGCAAAGGATATTGCTGACTATGATGGACCAACACCAATTAGCTTATTAAACCCTCTATTTACACAAAAAGTCTGCTCATATAGATTGGAGAGTTATTGGAGCTATGAAATATGTCACGGCAGGTACATCAGACAGTATCATGAAGAAAGAGATGGTAAACAATTTATTAAATTAATAATTGTTTATGTTATATTAACATAAACAGTGTTTATTGGGTTGGTTGGGTTTATTGGTAATCTAAGAGTGTGAAGATCATCAGGGACTAAGGGAAGCTGTCAATATAATCACCATTCCTGTTGGTTACTATTAGTTTTTGCTTCATCATTGGGAAAGAGTAGGTATAAAGATACATTTTTAGGGTGTACTTTTCTTTAGAAAATTCAAGTTTGTTTTTATGTGATGTTTTGTGTATTTATCAGTCTGTAAATCTTTTAAATAAATGATATACAGTAGTCAGTCACCCAAGCATTTATGGTATGGTATGTATCACACCAAAGTAAATTCTTAAGTTAATGGTTATTGTTCTACTTGCAGATTTTCCTATATAACTCACCAATAAAATTCTAAACCATAGATTCTTTAATGAATTGTACTTGACTGTCATAGGACAGTCAAGTACAATTATTTAATTACTTACAGGCAACTCCTACCTAGCTCCATCAGGAATCTACATTCTAGCACTATTCTAGTACTTATACCTACCAATCCAGTACCAAATTAAAAATCTATGTGTGTTTCACAGTAAAAAAGAACAAACACACACAAACAAAACATAAAAATGTTAAAATTCGTAAATACAAAATATTTTTCAAAAACAACTTTTTCTCACATTGATTTAAAACATTAGATATCATTATTACACAATTTCATTTCACACAAATTTGACGATTTTCACAAAATTACAGCATTTCTGACGGAATAAAAAGTGTAATTGCCGCAATGTATGGTAAACACAGTATGTTTGTGTACAACAGTCATCTGTTATGATACAAGGTACTTTATATTAAAAAAAATCTCATATATTTTAAGGAAAACAGGTTAAAACCCAGGAATTTTATCTTGGGATGTGGAGCTTAGAGGACCAAATGAAACTCGCGGCAGATTCTAAATCAGCCCAAGAAACCAAAGTGCCACCAAAAACTACAAAAGTTGAACGAATGGATTTACCTTGTATTGAGTTAGTAATGGATGGAGGTAATTGATTTTTATATTAGTACAATTCGATTTTCCTAATAAATGACAGTACAACATAATGATTTCTTACATTTCCCAGACTTCGTTTTTTGAAAATTAGTTTTTAGAAAATTTAGTTTTTATAAAATCGGTTTGAATCAAAAGTACAAAGTAACATATTATCTGTATTTTAAAGATTTAAAAATCATAAATATATATTCAATTTTTAATTTTTAGGGGTTTATTTTTGTTGATTATTTATTTGTTTTTGAATTTTTGTCGCGCCTTCGACGAGGATTAGGTATCCCCCATCGATCACCACATATAGGTGTCCATACAATGGATTCTACCACAATCCCACTTGATATTAAATGGTGACGTGGTCGAAAGATAGTACATACTAGTTTAGCTAATTATTCACTCTATTTATATGTAGTGGTACAGTAAAATAAATACACATCACATGTAGGTTACTTTCACCATTTAAATAGGGTATTTATTTTTTCAGGCACGATGTGCGACTTGAACGACAAGCCTCGCATCACCAGAGTGCTATATACCTGCTACATCCACGGCAAGCATGAAGTGTACTCTTTCAAGGAAACTGCTACTTGTGAATATGAGATCATAATTCTATCCCCTCTACTCTGCGAGCATCCACAGTTCAAACCGAAAGATGTCAGCGAGAATGCAATCAATTGTTACCCACTTATGGGTGCACAAAAGAAACCCATAGATTTGGTTAAAATGGAATTTGATGACATGAAGTTCCGTTACGATACCCTAAGGATAGCTAATAATGTAAGTAATATTGTATTATTTAAGTACATATCTACTTAATTTCTTTGTCTTGATATTTAGGATATAGACATCTCCATTTTTGTATCTGTAGTATGCATAGTAATGTCCGCTTGCATGATATCTCTTGAATATTGGAGTGAATCAAATTTTACATATTTTATCGCGTGTATTTGTTTTAGTTTCAACAATTCGAGTACTTTACAGTACTCATGGTCAAAAAACTTTCTTGTTTGAATCAAAGCAGTTGTTTTTATAAAAAAATCACGATTTACACTTTATATACAGATTTTTTTGTTCCTAAAATACAGGGCAACCTAGTCAAGGCAATTCAAATTTATTGTAAAAGTGTACAATGAAGTATTTATTTGGTTGTTTTGTGTTGTTACTTTATTCTTACTATTGTTAGTGACAACATGACGTCACTAAATGATATTAATTTATCTTCATGTATTTGTAATCGCACCGTGGTTTTCACTGGCGTAAAATCGTGTCGCGATACAACATTTTTTATCTTTAAAAAAATTTCTGATGACAATATTTTTATGTGAATACTTCGCCAGTGAAAACCCACGGTCAGAATGCATTTTTTCAACATTTTATACTTCTTTCATAATAGCGTGGCGTTGACGAGGAACTCGTCCATACAGTTCTTAGAACTTGGGGACCATATGAATAATTTCATTTTGAATTATTTACGCATAAAAAATCAATTCTTTTTTAATACTTTTAAAAATAGAACACGTCATCCGCGCTTTGCTGTTATAGAGTATAATTTGTATTAGTTGTCTATGGTTTGTCTTATAGATTGTTTTGTATTCTTGTAGTTATGTAGTTGCTTAAATAAAATTCATGTTGGCATGTTGTTCAGAAAGAGGATACTAAGGATGTCGTTGCTGTCTTGAAAGTTGAAAAAATTGATAAGGTAATTTCTTGTGCATGTTTTTTTTTAATTCAATATAATGTGTATCTTATTATTGGACAAAAGATTGATAGTGTTGCGTATACAGATCGGCAGTGAAAGTGACATTAGCTGTATATTATACAACAAAATAGTTGTTTTGAGAAATTGTATCAAAAATACTAAGCAAGCTTGTATGATTTAATGTGAATATTGTATATTCCGTATGATACGACCCAGTTGATGCCAATCTGTATATGCGTACCATAAAACCCCATTTTTTTACATTCTTACAAACGTCTTTTACCCTTTATGTGGTTAAAAAATTAGATGAGCGAAGGTTTTCAAAGTTTGTTACAAACCTGATTGCTGCATTGCTTCTTTTAGAACAGAACACACTACCCACCTTTTTAACACAAGGCGGTTGCAATTGACGCGACTGATTGTTGTTTTCAATTGCAAAAACTGTAGGGTTATGATGTTTTGATATAATGTCGAGTAAGTAAAATAATAATACATTTTATTTGCCAGAAATATTTCAAATAAAATATATCCAGCGAGCAACATTTTTTATGAATTTCGTTCAAAATGTTTGTAGTTTTTTATACACATTATACATCGTATTCTAACATTATCTGTGATAAATTGTAATTTGGATATTGTAGCCTTAGTAGTGGTAACAGAATGATTTCATTATATACTGTGCTCAGTATCATTCACTTATCTGTTTGGCAAAACAACACAATACAAACAAACCTACAGAGAGAAGATATATTTCTGCTTTCATCTTTGCACATGCTTGTATTTGTATCTTGAAACTTTTGATGCATGTTTTTATCTCCTGTGTATAAACAATCATAATAAGTATGCAAAGAACGTTGTTAATAAGTAAACGCTAAAGTCTAGTAGCTTGGTAAATTAAAGTTTTTAAGATTTACCCTAGATGGCGTTAATCTCAATTTTAAAAGGAATTCATCGTTTGCTTATCCTTCTGATCCCGGTTATGTCACTTACGACCAATGACAGCACAGTTTTCATACGATTCTTCGAAATCTCAGTTATTAAAAATGACGTCACATTAATAGATATACATACAATTCGTACATTCAAGGTAATTCGTCTAAAAGATCGTCCTAAAAGTTATTGATTTTGTTATGGAAGATCCACACCATGAGTAGCCATGTTCATCTGCAATGTTGAGACTAGTTTCCGATGTTTTGCCAACCTTTATGTTGAACAGAGAATGGGAAATCTTTATGTTTGTTAGACAAGAAAAGAGGTGAAAAGGGATGAATGTAGTCTCGGTGTAATTTTTTAATATAATTTTCCAGGACGGCGAGACTCATCTCAAGTTCGAACTGCACCCGCTGAATGATGACGAGATCACGAGCGAGGCCAAAGCGACGCATGCGGCAGAGAAACGCCTGCCGACCGCCATGGACGTCTCGCCGGTCAGGGCTTTCCTTGATGGCGAGAATTGCTTGAACGGTGTAAGATGTAATTTTTATAATGCTTATTAATGTAATGGGCGATTATCGGATTTTTTTTTTTTGAATCCAATGAGACCTCATGTTTTCGTATGCAGAGATCGATGCGTATAAATACTGTCTATTCATGAATAGATCAAGCGGTAATCATTACTCATTTCACAGAAGACTTAAAGCTACATCTTATGTTTATCAGTGGATTATTCTTGCCTGAGACCTGGTCCTCTTCTGAAGGCTGCGAAGTCAGTAGTATATACAGGATTCCCTGGCCCTCGTATCATTTATTCCCACCCTCGCCCTCGTGGATATTGAAATGTCTGCAGAAGGTGCGAGTAAAGGAATGCTGGGTGACTTCGTTGTAGGACTGTGGTAACGCTTCTACGACATGATTTCACTGGTAAAGGGAAACCCTCGGATATCGTGTAGTAGGTACGCCTACGTATCTTCCGAATTTACCTCGGAGTTGTTGGTTTTAGTTTGTGGAAATGTTGAATTTATCTAAGTCTTCGTATGAAGAAGCGCTTAGATTATACCTACCCATGTTGCTACTTCAGATTAACGGGGGTGACCATAACAGAACAGAGTGATATTTCTTCATCTTTTATTAAAATCTAAAAGCTTTAGATAATTAGCTTTTACAATGGTGGAACTCGCAACAACATGTGTTGCAAGACACTAGGACCACACAGTAGACAGGCGTGCAGTAGAAGTATTTCTGTATTTTGGTCTGATGAGTGAGGAGCCGGAGGCCTAATATTAGTCTTCTTATTTGTTGGGAAGCAGATGGATAGGAATTGTTGATAGCCTATGGGTAGCAGTCACTGACTTTAACTTAGTATCGAGTGAACTCGTTAGCCACTTCTCGAAAAGCGTGTCTTATTTGATATTTATAATTGTCCTGTGTTATGTATCATGTTTTATTTATTGCGTTACAGGGAACTGGTTGGTGGAAATATGAGTTTTGTTACGGAAAACATGTGATACAGTATCATGTTGACAGAACTGGTGAGAAAACCACATTGTTACTGGGGAAATTCAACGAGGAGGCTCATTTGGAGTGGATCAAAGAGAATAGAGGGAAAGCGCCGAAACCTGTTGGTATGTGGTTTCAACTTATGAATTATCATTTAATTGTGAATTAGGTTGACGAGCAGAAAAGGATTACATTTATTTAAATGAGCTTGGAGAGTTGCCCTTTGTTACGTATTCAGTTTTCGGTAAATCAATTGATGAAATCGACCATGATGTAAAATTAATAATATAATTTAATGCGTTGTTACTAGCATACTGTGCGTTTAAAAAAGCTTACAAGGTTACCTTATAGTGGTTAAGAAGTCTTTTGTAATCAAAATTTAGCCTGGGATTACTCTGAGATTCCTAACATCCTTACGCAGGTCGTCTGTCTTTCTTAATCTAAGGTAATCATTTAAGAAATTTTACCTGTTATTAAAAGTGAAAGTTGTTTTTTAAAAAAAATAGTGTAAAAAAATTACATTGTTGGTATCCAAAATATGGCAATGGGTGACTCAGCTGTAAATATTCCGTGATGCGCTCGTTTTCAGCCTTTTCTTTAGATGTTGCGAGAACCTAGAAGTCGGAGGGTTTTTTTAAATGGTATTTAGTTAAGATTTGACTCCAATAACACCACACAAGGATTGACACGAATGGGCCGGCTCGACCAGTGAAATACCACAACCTTACAAAAGTCAGGCCTGAAGTAGAAGTATTCTGGGTTTCGTCTGTTGAGTGGGGTGATGGAGCCCTAATTCTAGTCCTCTTCCCATCCATTTTGAATAACGAAAGGATAGGAAGGGGGAGAGGATTTGGCGTGGGGATGGTTATGAAACTGTTCTGTTTATCTCCGCTGTATATAAAGCATGGGGCAACTCATTCGCTTGTTGTAGATGCCTATTGGTAGTGGGTACTTAATATTAGGTTCGCTTTCTGGATTGCCACTTCCTTATATAAAAAAAGTCAAATTATTGTGCTTTTCGGATCAAAACATAGTAATATTTGCAATTTTAAGAGGTATTTGATTTCAAGTTCATGTTTCCAGATGTCCGGACTTCAATCACACATTTCTATTCCGGAGGAGACGTGTGCGATAAAACGGACAAACCTCGACAGACTGAAGTTAAATTAAAATGTCTAGAGAACTCGTCCAGTCCAGCGCAAGTATCCCTCTACCTTCTCGAGCCTAGAACCTGTCACTATATACTTGGTGTCGAGTCACCGCTCATATGTGACATCTTGCCGTTTGCGGATGACAACGGTCTCATAAAATCCACGAAGACCAGCCCAGAAGAGCCAAAAGTCAAATCGGAAACAAACAAAGTTGCGGAGGATAGTGATGTGAGAGATAAAGTTGTCGATAAGTTTGGTTACGATTAGATATTAAATATTTTATTTCAAGTTAATTTTGGTACCAACTTACTTGTACCCTTTTCATCGATATATATATAAAACTGAACCTTGATTCCATCTTGAGGTCACGGCCTTTGGTTGAACCGATTTCGCTAATAATTTATTTGTTATAGTCTGGATAAGGTGCAATTCCGTGGTATTTTTGTAGTAGTTTTGTATCGCTTACGCGACACGAATGTACGGATTACCGAACAATGTGGCCGTGGGGTCATTAAGGGCATATTTTATCCTATATCCTATCATTGTAATACCAACTAGCCTGGCTCGCGGCTCCTCATGTTTGTCTTATATTTTACTTGGCTCGCTTGGTCTGCTGGTTCGGCAGTTATTAGCAACAGTGCTAGGACGGGCGTCATCGGTACATAAAACCGCGCTATAGGCTCGTACGTCAATCAGCACTAACGAGCGTGAGTAAAACTGTCGCGCGTAAGAACCAGGGTAAAGGCTCGTTCATCGCTCAGGCCACTTTAGACAATTGTTGTGAACCCTGTCTTAACTTGTCCTGCACAAGCTTAGGCTCAGTTAAAACGGTCAAAATAAATATAAGTGAATGATTGCAATAATCTCACCTTGGCAAAATTGTAGGGATAAAATAAAAATCACATTTTAACTTGACATTTATTTACATTTATATCAACAAAACGGGTGTTGTATAAAACAGTTCTTTCGTATTAATTTTTACTCCAATTGTACACCTACTAAATAAAGGTGCTTCGAAACAGTGTAAAAATAATTTTGCGTCTGTGGTAGGATATGCTGGCACCGTGACTCTATAGTTCCCTTTTAATTCACTAGCACACTAGCGCACTCACCCATCAACAAAAAGGATGCAAAGCAATCAAATGAAGTAGAAAGTGTAAGCATACCTACAGGCATTGTATTTTGCGCATTTATTTAAGGGAGATCGATGTGTTAAGAAATGAAATATCGATATAATGATATAAATCTGCTGTTTCATATATTATGACATCGATATTGTAAAATGCGACAATATTTTGGTTCAAAAAAATATGGTTGTACGAATGCATTGACCCGCAATTAATATTACAGTAAAACAATTTCTTCATGTTCTGTCATTTCAATATATATAGAAAGCAAATTAATTTTATATTAGAACTTTTTGCAACATCGATCATTATTTATTCCATTAAGACGTTTTGACGATCAAAATTGACTTTTTTAAAAATAAAGCAGCGTTCCTTTTACGAACTCTGACTAAAAGGTACCGTAGATAATAAAATACGCCGGTACAATTTCCATGCAGTCACTTTTTGGTTATTTATTTTTTAGACGCATTTAATTTAGCCTACCTAAACTAGTCTCTTACGGACAAAATATAAGGAGAAATGATCATACTTTTTTTTAGAAAAATTTTGAGCTTCACAAAATTTATCACATAGCATTATGTTTGCCAATTAATACTTCAATACCTGAAGAATGTCATTTATCAAAATTCAATTTCAAGACATGTCCACGTGTTTTTTTTTAATATCCTTCCCAATTTAATAAACAGTACAAACTAATGTGGACATAACGATACGGTATATTAAATCTGTACGATGTAAGGCAGTCTAATGCAACAACAATGAGTTCCTAGTCCGAGATACCTAGAACATTTTAGGTAAAAAATCTTTATTATATATTTATACACTTTTTTATGATCACTTCTTAACGAATTGTTAGTGCGGTTGTGTCTAGGATCATTATCTGTCCGTTATTTCTTTATTGAATTACCATTTATATAGCGATTTAGTAGGATAATAAAATAAAATCGAATATTACTTTTAAATTATGATTGTAACGTAGTTCCACTTGTCCATGCTATGTCAGTTCTAAAAGAGGCAGATCACGTCCTCAAAACAATGGTAATTCAATCGCAAGTGACAAAATTACAATACATTCCCTTTGTAGTTTACTTAAAATGAAAACACCCACTGAATGCCACCACTTTTACACAACTGTTACACATCTAAGAAACAGAACTCATTCAGTCTAAATATTGTCTTCAATTAGACAAAAAAAGTGACTAAGAATTAAACTAATAATAAGCCCATTTCAATATCATACTCAACTAAATTTATTTAAGTTACAATAAAGTTTCTCTATGTTACTCTAATAAACATAAAATAACTAGGCGTCTCTGTAAGCGACAGCGTTTTGAGATTTGTAAATAAAAATCTGGTTCAATAAACGGCATCGGTATGCCTAAGCACACGTAATTTAGTTTTTTTGAAAAAAAATGGTATATTTAAATAAATAGAATAACACCTATAAGAATAATACACAATGCAATACAAAATGTTACATCCAACTTAACTGTAACAATATGCAACAAATTGTTGCTACAAAAATTGTTATTTAAAGTAAATTAAATAAATAACAAATACGGATAATTTATACCAAAAAAGAGAATACTTTAGAGACCGTTATAAAAATCCTTTAAAGTACTTTTTCAGTATTATTAACCTCATCTCACAATTTCTATAGTTTGCAAACTGTGTAACATAACATTTGTAAACACCATGTTAACTTTTTCTCAACTATCAGAATAACTCATGAAGGTGTATTGAAGGTTAAGGCTTACTTATGAATTACAAAGAAAAATAATAATAATGAATGAACAAAGACTTACATGCAAAATAGTCTATAAGAAATACTAAGTCTAAAAAAGTTTTGACTAAACCGCCAGTGGTAAATAAAATGTAATATAGATTGTTCAATTTAAAAAGCTTGGTTTTCTATTTGCCGAATGAATATCAGCG
This sequence comes from Papilio elwesi, assembly GCA_029849275.1. NCBI lineage: Eukaryota > Metazoa > Arthropoda > Insecta > Lepidoptera > Papilionidae > Papilio > Papilio elwesi. The sequence continues at coordinate 11,013,819 of CM056693.1, read as the reverse complement.
CCATCTATGAACAAAATCATTGAATGTCTATGATCAAGAAACACGCGAAGTATGTTTCCGAAGTAACTATGAAGTTCAGTTTTACACTTATCAACTTGTAAATTAATATTTGAAGGGCTGGTGCTTATTTTTTTCGACATGTGGCATAAATATACTATTTTATAATACATTTTGGTTCAGTTAACTGGCATTATTTTTTTAAGAAATCGTTCGCAGTAGATAGGAAAACGCATTCCTTGGCATATTTTAAAACTTAATAGATGGTGTTTGACAAACTGAACAGATACGTATTAATCCTAACAGACACAGTTAAGTACGCTATTGACAACAATATGGTAATACAATAAATACATTGATCGCTTTGAGATCAGCTTTATATATCGACTAATAAATTATTTTAAACAGAAATGACAAAGCGTCTCTGACAATGGCCTCGATCTTTACCTATTTCTGATTTACATATCTGGTAACATTAGTCACGATAACACATTGAAGATAAGTATATCCCGTTTCGAGTAAGAAAATAAATATAAAACAATGTTAACTAAACCAGTTAGTTCTTTGCATAAGCTTTGGATGATAAAAATATGTCTCTTATTTTACAATGACACTTTCCTCTTTGACAGTTATATCTTTCGAAATCGCTTCTAAAATAACGTTATCAGCTCTTTGGCGGACGCAAATCGCTATGGTTTTTAAACGCATTCAACTTACACTTAAAGTGACTAAAAAACTTATCATCTTTAAAAATTATTTATTATATTAATAAATGAATTTGGGGAATACTTTGGAAACGATAAATCCTTTGACACAAACCTTAACCTTTATACTTATTAGATAACAACTGTGCACGTGGACTCGCGTTTTCGAACGAACTTATGAGCTAACGTCAGTTCGAGTGCACCGGATACATCACAACAAACGTTCAAAAACTTACAACCTCTTTGCATAGTTCATATTTTGTTTTTTTTTTAGTTATCTCTTTTTATAAATTCACTAGGAACAAGTTCTGGAATATTCTAGTACGGTCTGGATAGTTCTTTAGAACGTTTCAATTGAACTTTAAGTCTCTTTGTACCTATTTGAAAGCCATTCATGGCTTGTATGGCGGCCTGCGCGGACGCGGCGTTGTCGTACGAGACGAACCCGAAGCACTTTGACAGGTTGGTCTGCTTGTCTATGAACACTTTGGCCGATATCACGTGGCCGAAGGGCAGGAACGTGGACGCCAGGTCCGTGTCAGTGAATTCTTGCGGCAGGTGGTATATGAACAGATTGCCACCCTCTGGACCTGGAAATATTACTTAAAACTTTATTTGAAATTTCTCGCCTATCTTCTCGTAGCGCGTCGTGGTACTTGGCCGGTCGGACCCAAAAAGCTTAATCCTTCTGTAAAAATAGGCAACGCATAATTATGGTGTCGCAGATTTTGACAGACGGCGGTAATCACTTTATATTAGGCGGCTATAAGTTTTCGTCACTTCGTCGCAACACACAGCGGACACCAACCAAAAACCGTAATTCCGTTTGGTGTGTGAGCGCGGTGTAGTCGTCTTACCTTCGACTTGCTTACCGGCAGCGGCTGCGGCGGCCGAGCCCAGCACGGAGCCGAGCGGCGCGGCAGCGAAGGCCGATCCGAACTGCGCCGCGTACGCCGAGTTCAGCGGCTCCGCAGTCGACCCTGGGTAACACATATTGCGACATTTGCATAATTGTTATGATAACTTCAGGGACGTAATCGAGGCTCAATTAAACGAGATATTATTTTTATTTAATCGTTTTTTAGGAAAACTTTTCGATGGTTAAATAGTTAAAAAGTTCATCGTGTGTTTCGTCATTATCAAAGCAAAAATCAAAATTAAGATTTTTTCTCCCTGCACTTTTCCCACTTTTTTATGTGGGGGATCGTGGCCTTGTCTTGACGCCAACCCTCCTCGGGCGTGTATGTGAAATATTACTAGAATATTGAAAATAAATTACTAATATTTCTTTGCAACCATCACCAACCAATCTTTAACTTAGTTGGAAATGGCTCACGACAATAGTCGAATAGCGGATTCGTACCCACGACCGTTTTGTGCATGTTATGCAATCCGCATCCTTAGCCATTAGGCTATTGGTAATTATAAAAATACTAAGGAAGATAAAATACAATAGAAGAAGTGTTATTTATTTTAAGAATCGCTATTAATACAAAATTACTTTCCAATATGCAACCGCACGAAGAAATTGTGGCATGAACAAAATTCCGCGTAATTCGGACGGAAAATTACAGGTTATTCAATGACAATGATACTATAATATAAAACACAGCTAGTAAGAACTCGTTTATACATTTGGACGATGTTGTAGTTTTTATTTTATTGAGTTAATTACATTATATTATATAGGAGTAATTAAATTGAAATATCTTTTCGACATCAGAGTTGTAAACTCTTGAAACAAAACTTGTCTCTGTTCAAGGAATCAAGCCTGAAGGAACAAATGTTTAGTAAAACTCTTTCGATTTCTCTTGCGAAGTTCTACTTTATAACCAAGGTCTACTGTTTCTACCTGCTGCATTACAAACACCGCCGTTGGCAACCTTACCAAAATCTTTATCTACATACCAACTACTTTAGAGTAAAATAAATTTGGTAAAAATGTACTTTTTATTTTTAAAATGAAAAGGTAATCTTTACTAAAAATTTAAAAAGGGAGTTATTAAGTCTTATTGAAAGCAACTAAAGTTACGAACAAACTACACTACACAAACGAGACTCGTTTAATATTCTCAACATCTCGTAGGCTTGCTGCTGAATTCATTGTTAATGGTGTGTATACAAACATGAATTTAGCCAATGCCACGCAAATCCGGGGAACGTTGCTTTATTAATTCTGTGCAAGTATTCCGTGCGTGATTTTAATATTAAAATAAAAAGTAAAAGTTGCGCTTGCCAGAGACGAAAACATTTGCCAACACTGTTTTCAACTAAAATTTACAAAAGGACACAAACAGATGTCCTTTGCTTGTTTTAATCTCTTTTTTTAAAAAAAAACAAAAAATAACCTAACTTATCAATCTCTTAAATATAAGTTAGACATAAATAAATCTATCTAAAAGTACGTTATAGTTTCCTATTTTTTATTGGTACCTTTTAATCGATTATTGGTACCTAAAATGAAAATTATTGACGAAATATATTTACGAATTAAAACAGTTAAAACAGAAACGTCATAAACACAAAATTAAACGTAACCACAGAGTTAACAAGGAAAACAGATAAAAAAAGTTTTTTCCTTAATTGTATTACATTAGCAACATCATGCACATATAAATATATTAAATGGATTTGTTATTTATTTTAAAATTCATCAGGTCATTATTATGGAATCATAGTATGCGTCGTATATTAACATGAAACATGCCAAACCTATTGATAATATTTAGTTAAAACATTTACGTACAAAATAATAAAAACAAAACAACAAATCGAAAAATTCACTGCATAAAAATAAATAAACGTTTTCCACTACTAGTAACTACTGCATTTAGCAAACAGTAAGTAAACACATAAGTTAGTTATTTCGGAACGAAGTATATTTGACATACATTGACCTCGATCAAAGCCTAATGTCAAAGACCTAATCAAGCGATCGCCAATACTACGTCATTGCAAACAGAAATCAAACCAAGCCTTACCAAGCCTTACACTGATGCAATAAATGACGAATAATATTGTATACACCATCGAATTCACCAGTAATCAACACCAACGTCATATGTTGGACAAAATAATAATGTCTTAATGAGATAAATTTAATTATATTCTATATAAAAACAGATATAGACAAGGAATTAAGGACGTTTCGTTAGGTTAATATAAAGCTATTTTATAGTCGTCATTTATTACAAAAGTCTGTAACCATAGACAAATCATTCCTCGTAAATAAATAGCAACACACGTTCGATTTCAATGTGGGTTTACCTGTGATGTTAGTCTTCCCGAGAAGACCTGAAGTGTGAAAAAGTTTCATCGTTAATTATCAGGATTTTTTTATTTCTCAATAACGTATTAAAGTCCAACCTGAAATAGGAAAGTTTGCGGACAAAAAGGATCAACATGGTTTTTCCCCTCGCACGGCTTAAGTTACATTTTGGGGTTGCTACATTCCAATTAGAGATTTGGACGGGTCTGGCAATTAGAGTGGAATTTATGGAGCTTAATTGTCTTCGTGGAGGGCGAATTTTAGAAGAGGGATAAGTGTGGAAAAAACGTCAATCTATCTGCCAGATTGATACTCGTGTAGGAAAATTTGCGTGCTTTGGTAATTTACTCATTTTGTATTTGTTCCAAAATCTTTCCTTCGTTTTCTTTACATATTTATGACTATACATCATATTGTTTGTCATTATTTCTTGTTTTTGTGTTACGTTTAAAAGGATTATAAGACAATAAAATTATTTTTATCGATACTATGTATGTATGTAATGTTCCATCCATTAAAATTAAATTAAAATCATGGGCAATACCAAAGCCTAGATTTGTATATAAAAATATATTTTTATCTATTAATTTAATGTTAATTGAAAATTGTAATGCTGGTCACTATGTTATCTATATGTTATGTATAGTCCACATTTTAAACTTAAAATTAGTTAGTGTTTGACTTGTAATTATGTGATTATCAGTATTTTGTGACTATTCTATTTGTAACAGAAGAAAATTGGTAACATTAAAAATGCACACTCACACAACTGCGGAGGCGCGGGCTGGGGCGCGGCGGCGGGAGCGATGGGCGCCGCCTGCGTCACTACGGGCTGCGTCATAGCCGCGAGTGCGGCCAGGTTCTGTACCGAGACGGGCGCCAGTAGCCCGCCCAGCTGCTCACCCACGCCGCCTACCGAGCCTCCACTCAGCCCTGCGCCATTGAAACCGATATCCTGATAGTTAACACCTAGGAGAAAAGGCGGTTGGTAGCGTCAGCAAACAAAACAAAACAAGCGTTAACAAAAAAAGTGAAATGATTAAAAATAAATAATAAAGGATACGGATGATCTAAAAGAAAATAGCAGGGTGTAATAAATAATGAGCAAAAATAAAAATAAAAACCTAATTTTACTGGCAAAATACTATAGCAATTTATCAATCATGAGCATTTCAATCCAATTACTTTACAGCACTATGAAACGGAAGGACGAAGTAGTAGGTAGTCCAATATTTTTTTAATAATTGTTGTACCCGGACACCCTATGACTACTATGACTAATTTATGAAATATTACCAACAAAGATTTCAAAAATGATACCCCCGTCGAACACACCAGACAATATCTGAGTTTCAATGGACCCGGTTGCACAATTGCGCTAATTTACCTACGCAAGTACTGCGACCCAAGTTGTCATTAAGGTTAATTATCCAGTAAGGGCAAATCGTTTAATTAGTCCCGCAGTGGCATGTCCACGCTAATACTAGAATAAATACTTTAAATAAATAATGTTTGCCGCCATTAAACTGTAGTATTACACATAAGCTTGTAAATTTATAATGAATGTCAAATGAACTAATATAACGTCAAGAGATCAACGCCAACCATTTATACGTCTATGACACCAAAGACGACGCCGGTGCACTGGACACAGGACACTGTCTCGCACTAGCTCGAATATTGACAAGTGCTTGACTATGCCACCAGCTGAGAAAATATTTCGCAAGCTGATTTAAATGCTATGTTGAATGTCTACCTCATTCGGCCTTCTCATTCTGAATTCGATTGTTTTGAAAAGAACAAGAGTAAACAAGGTGATGTATTACAATACGGGAGAAATACTAGCGGGATTCCATGAGGATGGAAGAAGAAAACAGTTCTACAGGAATAACAAATTGGCGCTGGATTAATACAACGCAGAAGAGATGAATGAGCCCGACGAGAAGGGTTGAAAGACCAATAAAGGTCCTCACGACATTTGAAACTTAAGTACAATCAATTACCCAAGAAGAGTTAGCGTCAGGTAGGTGGCCGGCATTCAAAAATGTAACCTAAACCTACAGAATAGACTACAGTCATATTGTACCGGCCCCACATAGGTGAAGCAGGGAAATGATGATCGGCTGGAATTACCATCTACCATAGTTGACATTTCTAACATTAAGTGTAACACGTTCTTAGAGTTCTTTGTACGCTGATTTTTTTTTGCCAAATATGACCCCTGCAAGACTATATAGGTAATAAAGAACTTGTTATCATATTAAAGAGAGAAACCTGCAGTGAAATCTACAATCCTTACCTTGTAGCAGTGTAGAACCCTGTCCCTGCAGCAACTGTTGCTGCAGTCCAACCGCCTGCAGTTGCTGGAGCAGCTGCAGCTGCGTGGCAGGCGACAGCGCCGCCTCGGACGCGAGGTACGCCGCGGGGCTGACCGGTGTCGTCAAGCTCCAGAGGCTCGCTTGCATCGCGTGCAACTTCTTCTGTTCTTTCTCCTTCTGCGTGTCCGCGAACTTTACCACCAGCGGCGCGGAGCAGCCCTCCATCGTCTGACTGTGGTGCAGAGCCTGAAACATTTTTGTTGTTTTGTTTGTACTCAATTACAAAAAATTATCTGTGAATAAGGAAATATAGGTAATAAATCGCGTGTACTGGGTAGAAGCTTTACTTAGCCACTGATCTTTGTAAAAATATTAAAGAAAATGGGCCAATTAGAGAGGTTCATTTTTAAATTACTGTTAAAGAAGCTATTAATTAGTAGCGCCCATGAACATCAACACTATCAGAGTTGCTGGTATTTAATAAAGGATAAGATTTTCCTTGAGGATCCATAAATCGCATCGGTTTCGGAATATGCCGGAGACAGATAATTCCATAAAGTATTCACACTATTTGTATCAATCAGCTTAAATAAACATTTTATTTATTGCATCTCGTATACATAACTCTTCGTTATCATACATAAAGTGAATTAAAAAAATTAATACGCTAGTGGAAAAGTTCCTGCAATTAATTATACACCGCGGAATTTAATAAATCTTAACTCGAATTCACCACGTGCTGGGAATTAATTATTGAATGAATATATATTATATTCCATTAATCAGCACGACGAACTGTTTGATCCAGTTTTATTGATGGGTTCATTTTATTCCTGTTCTGTTCTCTGTTCCTGAATTTGTTGCAGAAAATAAAAACTAAATTAAGTTGGCTTCCCCTTTTGGCCAATAGGTCTACTTTACAATACTCCGCTAGGAATAGTAGAATCAATCTTTTCAAGAACATTTTACAAGCGAATTCGTGGGCGTTGGTTAGGTAGAATGCAAATTAATTTAGACAAGTTTAAATCTCAGATTTGAATCTGTACGTCAGAGATTTCAACGTCTTTCCCGGGAACAATTATCTCGCCGTCGAGGGGAGACAGTCGTCACAAGAATAGACGCGACGACATCAAAACAAATGCTAGTATTTATTGCATGGATTTAATTAAACAATTAGCGGAGTGATTCTTTGTGAATTCTTAACTAAATGTTTAGCAACGATTTGCTTACAACTTTTAGTTGAGATGTATGTAATTTGTTAGGTCATGATGAATGAATTGCTGAAAAATAAAAAATAAAAATCCGCCCGCTTATCCTTGTGGACACGTCATGCAGATTTATTCATTTTGACGTACAAAATATTGAACTGATGGGCTTTTTAAATATTTACTAGTGATCTGCCCCGGCTTCGCCCGGGTAGCCGTTTCGGAATCCATACTGAACATCGTCTTTTATATATTTATCCGGGATCAAAAATAGCCTTCCAGATTATAATCTATCCCTGTATCAAATTTCATGCAGATCCGTTCAGCCGTGTTTGAGTGAAAAAGTAACAAGCATCCATACATCCACACATGTAAACATTCGCATTTATAATATTATGGCGTTGAAGTTGATAGATTTTTAGATTTTTTGACAAACATTTTTTTATTTTTCGTAAAATATTTTTTTTCATTTAAGTATCCTATGTTAATCTAATACCTCCAAGAATATGTGTACAAAGTTTCATGATGATCGGTTAAGTAGTTTTCGCGTGAAAGCGTAACAGACAAACTTACATTCACATTTATAATATTAGTAGGGATAGTCACTAGAAAAACGAATGTTCAGTTATAAACTGATAGCATTTACAAGGTTGAATGAGGGAAATAAGGAATTTTATTACTATGCTTAATAACAATAAAGTGAACAATTGAATAGCATTACGTAGTCTTGCATAAATCAACGATTCTACGTATAAATTGCACTTCAGTCATATGTTATTTTAGTCTGATATGCAAATTTTGCGTCACGATTAAATGTAATTAGCTTATTATGACTGCCCTAGAAAAACTGTCCCAGCAATAGTTTTCATTGTGTCTACTTTGCGGAATTGCTTTGATTTCACTCATGTCGCCAACGCGTATATGAGGTCAAATATTCGTGGACTTGCAGTATGTAAGGCGGAATTGATTTTTAAAAGTAGGGTTACATAGATATGGAATAGTGCTTTCGTTAAATTTTCGCGTATCGGTGTAAATACACCGGAATTATTAATTACCACAAATATATATTTGTGGTAGTTATACCGTGTAACGAGATAATGGTCTTAATCCCTTTTAAAAATATAATGAAGCAGATGACGTCATACCTTTATAGCGGCAATGGCTGCCTGCTTGGAGACGAAGGTGACGAAAGCGCAACCCTTGCTCTGGCCCTGCGCGTCGCGCAGCACCGTGCACTCCTCGATCGCGCCGTGTCCCGCGAACAACGCTCGCACGTCGTTCTCAGACAACTTCTTGTTCAGCATGCCAACGAAGAGTTTGCGTTCTGCGGGAAGGGAAATATTGTTTAGTGGAAGTCGCCGATTCGTCACTCTTCTAATTTTGATAACATTTGTCATAACGCTAATTCCGATTGACGTCATTCAACTTCCAGTTATGACGGACCAACAACTTATAAGCAACTTTAAGAATAGGTATTTCTAAAAGTCTTGTCATCAACTTTTAGTTTAAATAGCACAGAATAGTTTTAAATAGAAATACTACTGCCATCTGTTGACATATATGTAAATGTTATATGTAATATATTATGCGTAATATATCATATTGTATTTGAGTGTGAGTGTTTTTCTCAATGACCAAATTAATAAATCGAGTTTTCTTTGTGAATATAATAAATTAACATTAATAAATTAAATGAACAGTGGTAGAGCCCGCAATAACAACATCTTTTGCACGAATGGGCCGGCTCGACCGGTGAAATACCACGACGTCACAGAAGACAGGCGTGAAGTAGAAGTATTCTGCGTTTCGACTGATGAGTGACGTGCCGGAGGCCTAATTGTAGTCCTCTTCCCCCTCCCACCATTTTCTAATAAGTAAGGGACGAGAAGGGGAAGAGGACTTATGGATGAGGAGGGGATCGACAAGGAATGGAAATATCCTTTATTTTGTTTGTCCCCTCCTTTGTCTATAAAGGTAGGCAACGCATCTGCAACTCGTTGGCTTGTTGCGATGCCTTGGTGGAAGGTGCCGCGCCGCGTGTTTGTTTGACACTTTATTATATAAAAAAAATATAACAAAGAATGATAATATGAACGAGGCGATATTGTGTCAGTGTAGTTAATTGTCGAAAATTATGGCGTATTAAAATGTGTGTTAGGTCCAGTCTAGGTATTAAAATCTTCATATAAACAATAAATCCCTCGCGACACGCCGCGCGTGTGAAGCGGTCTTAAGAATTTTACCGCATAAATTAAATAAAGTCCAATTCAAACAAGCTTTGCCTTAAATATTTTTCCCTTCGCAATTCGGTATTAGACCTACATGAATAAGCCCTATATGTGGGTTGTTATTTTTTTTATAGAAGGGCCAAAGGACCAACAGGTCGCTCTTTAAGTTATCACTACCGCAACACCGGAGGATGCAGATGCGCTGTCGATCTTTAAGCAAAGAGTAAACTTTTACGTGCGACAATCCAAGAAAGTTGACAACTTGATAACTTTATATATAATTGAAAAAGCTGTTGCGTGTTAGACTGTGGACCTGGGCTGGACCTAAGCTCCAGATTGTCGGTAGCGTTTATTATTCCAGGATAGCAGTTATTATTGCACATTTGATGACTGGCTTGCTCGCTCGTCTATTTATAACATAAACAATAGTCAGACTTAGGTTTGATAATTTATTCTCATATGCATTCCACACATTCACAATGTACAAATCGAAGGCAGACGGTTCGAGTGGGGAGCCCCTCTCCCCAAAGAGTGACGCGTTCATTGTACTTACGTGTCTTAGCGCGTGATCCTGAGAAATGGAGACATAGAGACGGGGATCAGACGCGCTAAGTGTGAATTTACGACCTCTCCCGTTGTACTGCGGATCATACTATGATATATTGATGATTTGCTTGAACCGCATATGTTATACAGAACATTAACTAAGATAGATATTGTTTAAAATTGTTACAGACGTACAAATATACAATACTGATTTTGCTGTATAATGTTATCCTTTAATGTAATCTGAACTCTATATACGACTATATAAATTAATTGCGGATGTGATGTGAAGGTTTTTAGGTACTTCTAGGCGAGAGGCGCACTACCGATACCTTCAGCATCTTTTAGGATTTTTAATTTCGATGATTAAATTTAACAATTACGTAGCCTTATTTACCTTATAAATATGAATGACCTCTGTATAATAATGCTTACGGAAAGCGTACTTGGGAGTACTTCCTACCGCAACTGCTCAACGTCCTGAACAGTGCCGTCCTCGAATATTTTATAAAACATCCGAACAAATGTAAAACCTTTTTTGATGGAAAGAGAGATAATTTTTTTATGCGAGAAGGTGGCAAACGAATCACCTGATATAAAGTTAACGCTACCCATAGACGCAAATGTGTTGCAGATGCGTTGCCTACCTTTAATGGACAGAGGAGGGCATAGACAGGAAATATTATATAAAGGAAATATTTAAGGAAATATATATAAAAGAATATTTCCTTTTCCCCGTTAACCCGTTCCCCTAACCCCCTTACGAGGAACGGGGGGAAGGGGAAGAGGACTGACATTAGGCCTCCGGCACCTCACTCATCAAACAACAAAGGTTTTCTGTGAGGTCGTGCTATCTCACCGGTCGAGCCGGCCAATTCGTGCAACAGATGTTGTTGTTGCGGGCTCTACCACTGTTGAATTATTACAATAACATAAGCTGTGAGAGCTTTAAGCCTCTTGAGGTGGATAGATACAATGGATATTGTTTTTATCTGAAATATAATATTATGGTTACGAACTAAACAAAAGCTGAAAAATTTATTCCGATCAACGTAATGACTAAACATTAATATAGAGTAAGGCAATTGAGCAAATAAATACAGGCCCCATCGAGACGGCCGCTGGAGCATTAAAGACCACGGCAACTACTAATTAGAATATTTAAAGTGTATCCCCACTTAAACACGGAGCGTAATCAGTTTAAATGCAGAAGTAATTGTGTACTTAGCGCAAACAGCGCTTTAAAATGTTAATGCCTCGACTGCGCCATCGGGCCGGTAACGGTATCCTTCGTTAAACAATTTACATAACCTTCCGGCTGAGAAAAGGTGGGGGGAAGGGGGATGGTCTCCTCTCAGAAACGGCAGAGAAGGGTGAACTGTGTCAAGACAGAAGAAGCAACAATTTATTTATAATTATATCTCGTCAGCGCGAAGTTTCGCCCGCATTCGCAAATGTCACCGAGTCGTTGACAGATGATGAATGACATTTCGTTGTGTCGAGTGGATGAAATGTCAAGTAGACGACGGTGTAATTAAAAAGGGAAATATTATGTTTGGTTTTAGGCAGCGTTTCATAAGGCCTTAATATTTTATATCATGATATAAAAAATAAAATAAGAAAATTTACGTTTTCAGTTTTGATATATTCTATCTATAGGTAAAGGTAAAAAGACTTACGGTTTGAGTTATGTTAGTTATGCGCTAATATTAAAAAAGGCGAAAAAATGAACAATACATTGTAGTACAATTTTGTTAGGCTAAGTTACTTTATTTACTTATTAGTAGTGTTATGTACGTAATAATTAAATAGTTGACAAAAGTTAATGAAAGCATGAATTTGGAGGAATGGAGCGTGCGTTGTAAATAGCTAAAGTTGTAAACTTCACACTTTCGGTTTTGGAACGAGTATTGTCTCGTTTTCAAGGACGCTAATGCAGGTGAGTTATCGCGTCGATTAAAACTGAGGACGTTCCGATAATTAACCGTCGTAATGGCAGCCGAGAGACTGCGGCGTAATGGTCTCTAAGCGACCGCGTTTCATACATTAATATACATCTATTAACGTTGTAATCGTCTTCATATTTACTTTTCTAAAACAAGGCCAACTGCAATACTGCTAGTTTGTTTTTATGTTACAAAACAGGTGAAAGAAATATGGTATTCGCATCGTCGCATTCCATACAACGTCATACTTCGCAACAGGCTCTTTTGTACAAAAGCATGTCTCTGCCAACGATGGTTTCACTTTCACAAGTTGACTCTTGTAGATGGAGGTAAGCCGCTCGTTTGACACCTTCTACAAAAACAAACCTAGCGCTAAGAATCTTGACAAGTGGAGTGCTAATCGACGACTCGATAGATACAATTATGATGTAAAATATGATTAAATGTGTTTAATTTATAAATTACGTCCTTGATTTATGTTTACTAATAGAGTTTTAATGGAACAATCTGGAAACATAAATCGACGTACGAAATGACATTGCTAAAGCTAGACTGTTATTGAATATGGTGTCGTCAAGCCGCACGAAGTGCGTTTTCTTGTTCCAAAGAGGCGACACGTCGTTACAGCCAAGTTATGTGACCGACGCGTGTCGTATAATCTGTGTTACGGAGGCCCGCTTTCATAATAAAGATGGTTTTCAGTATTTTAGTCTGCGTTTTGTTTTTGTACAATGACCTTAGAACTAAAGTTTGACTGAATCACCGTAAATAGTGTTTTCTCATAGTCACTCAGTGGAATGTCATAATTTTCGGCTTCGATGTGTTGTGAATTCTCCGTGCGACTTGTTTAACGTGAACGTTTTATCTAGTCGAGATAACAATAGCGAAGGGATAATAGAATCGGAGACTGCAATTAGAACTAGTAAACTAAATTACAACGTCGCCGAAACAATAGTAACAAATTAAACAAAGTATCTTCAAAGAGTTGAGACAAACAGCCTGGCATCGTTCAAAGTGACTTTGTCTCGAGGACAACGATCGTCGGAGGACAGTGGCGGATGACCCCAGACTGTCCCAAAGGTCCGTAGGCGTTTTGAAATGCGACCTTTTAAAGGAATTTCTACTTCGAGCTTGGTTTTGAGAAGACAATAATTTTAAGTGACGTGGGATCCCTTACAAATGTATTGTAGCGATTGAACAGATTGTCTTATTTTCATTTTTTTTACTTTATTCTTTACCACGAATTCTTTTATCAATACTTTTTGTTTTACCTTGCTTCTCCATTTTATTTTAGTGTAGTCGTACAATTTGTATAAGGTGGTACACATCAGTACATACATCATATACAGTACATCGTTTAAATTGATATAGCCCAGATGTGTAACATCTCTTGACGACTTCACAACTACTTAACAAGTGAGGAATCAGTTTGAGTTTCGACGTACAGTCGTGCCCTTGCAATTTAATGTGGCTAACTCAAACAACGACATTACGACGCGAGTCAATATTGAACTTAAGTACAGTTAAGTAATCAAGTGTTTTGTTACGAAGTTTATGTGTTTGATTTCTTTACGATTCATTACGCAGGTAATCTTGTTTGGAAGTCAGTCAGAGGCCGAAAAGACAAAGTACGTCACTGGCGCTTGAAATGTACAATGGATTTCCAGACCACAAATTTGCAGCTCCCAATTATGATTTAAATATTTACTAATTATTCCTTAGGATTAAAAACAAAAAGTCCAGCAATAGCGTGGTTGTCAAAAATGTTACTATAAAAATGAGGTTCTAAATAAGAAACAGCTTAAAGTTATAAAATACAAAACTTGTGACGTGATCAACTTTTGCAAAGGTTCTGGGGTGCGTTTTAACAACTTCATAATTAACTATTAATTAAGGACACGTGTTACTTGTCAAGACGCCCTCTATCCATTCTATGGAAAGTAATGGACCAGGAAATGTGAGCAAAGTCCTCGATCATAAGTCGGCGCCGTTCATTACAAGAAGCAGCGGAAACAAAAGAAGTTAGTCGAAGTTGTCATTCCTGCTCCGGGACTGCATGGGCGTTCACAGCAGGTTTCATTTTGTGGCGGAGTTCTAAAAAGTTCTTCCCATTCCTGTTTTACGATGGTAAATATACAATGTCAATTGAAGCTTTAGTTTCATTCACGTCTTTAAAACGTGTTGTCGTTCTTGTGTTTGCCCGACTGTATAATCATGATCTATTAAATTTATGGTCGGAGTTGTGGTGGTCTAACGATGAACGTCCTTACGCTAATATGATATAATGTCTGTATACTGACGACGAGACAGCAATGTAATTCAAAGTTTGGGAATTTAAAAAAATCACAATACACCAAATATTTCGTTCCCAAATTCGTAGTAGCGTACGATTTCGGGAGCTTTGTCTAGTAAAGATAGAGCTTGCGTCTGTGTTTACGTCGCCATCTCGTTCCCTGGATCTCCATTATACGCTGGCTTTTCAGCGTTCAGCGGTTCCCGCAGAGCACTAGACGTCGACTCCTTCAAAACTATGCTGTCTCGAAATTTCGCCATGTCTCACGCTGTAATTAATTTTGTTGGGGCGAGCGCTCGCTGAGAGAATTGCATGTTGCGCAGGTCTCTTGTCCCGTTTAATTTGTATACAGTGGTTGGTTAGTTGAGATTTATGTGACGTTAAGTCGTAATGTTTAAGCTTAACAATGATGTTAAATAAATGATTGAATTAATAAAGATTGACATCTTATCAATTTTAGTGTGATTCTCGAAATTGTGTTTGTTTCGTGGTTTTAGTTAAATGGAATGCTAAAAACTTAAAAATATATTTATATTTGCATGAATATATTTTAGCATTTTTAGCAAAAAATTAATACAATACCGGTGAATAACTTACCGACACTGTTTCTTATTGTTTCATTTAACAATACAACTTTTTTTAAAATTAAAATATGAGATGTGATGTGACAATGAGAAGAGTTAAGCGAGTGCGTTTTCCTTTTTTGTCATATAAATATCGTTTAAATATTATCGCTAATTAAATCATGCACACACTCAACCCCGACGCGTGCAATCCCTTTACGAGCATGTCCGCGTCAGAGCGTAATAATAACTGATTCGGGTATGCACATAATGCCTGTATAAATAAATATTTGATCACCTTTATTTCGAGCTGTTTCAGGCACGTACGGGGGAAGAGAGGGAGAGTACGGGGCGGAGGGGGTGCACATCATTTTAATTAAATGGAATACGTGCCGACAAGAATTCTGTAACGTGAATTTGATATTGCAAACGATTATTGCTCTCGAATATTTATGGGTGTTTTTGTGATCCCCGCTTACGACACTATGTAACGTAATTTTTTCCAAAAAGTTTTACGATCTTAATAAATTTACCGACCTAATTTTAGTCCTCGTTACCTTCCTACCCTATTCTAATAAGGAAAGGAAGGGTGGGGCTAGAGAATTTGACGGGGGAGGGGATGGATAGGATAAGAAAATATACTTTATTCTGTTTATCTCCTTCGCTATCTATTAAAGGTAGGGAACACATCTGCAACTCATTAGCTTGTTGCAGATTTCAGGTCACTTAATATCGGGTGAACCGTTGCTCGATTGCACACCTTCTGCTATAAAAAAGACCATCACAACTATGAGAAAGCGATCTCTAGGATATTCAATAAGATCTGCGCCATCAACTATGACAATTCCGGGCAGGGAACGAATGCTAATACAGTAGGAAGTGTACCTCGAGAAGTTTCATTTCCACTCGCCTCACTTCGGAAAATTGAATAAATTTGAATGAGTGAACAATTGACGAGGTAAGGTGTCCGCGCGATGAATCCATTGACTTCTAGTTGAATATAATTGGAATTGAGATATTGACACTCTTAGAATTAATAAGTATTTAGAATTAATAAGTATTTAAACTCAATACCAGTACCCTGTTCAAAACAAAATAAAAGCTAATGAAGACCAGAGCGCGAAAAGAAATCTGTCACCTTCAGAGAAGACAACACTATTCACTCCTCAATTGTTACCGAGCTTATTGACCGCCGCGTACATATAGTAGTGTTTTTGTGACTGACAAGAAACTGTTTACTTGAGGAGTCACCAACAACTACACCAGGTTTGAGGCGATAGAGCGTTGAGGGTGCGTAGCCTTAAGAGGTAACGTTTTAAGAGTAACTTAGTTCGAGGGCTCCCTAACACAGTTCGGACTGTTACTTAATTGCTAATGGACATTAGGTGTGAAGGACTAGACACAACCTAATCTTACCACTAGCTTAGAAGGTGGATTTTAAAAAAATGCCCTACGAAAATTTTACATCCAAACTATAATAAAAGGCACCTAAAATATGACAAATGAATGTAAAGTCTACATAAAAAGTATACGAACACAATAGTTCCCATAACTAATGGTCTACCTGACCTTTTCGCATTGCAGAATATTCTGTCAGTAAAGTGAGCATTAGAGGACATAAAAGGCCGATGAGGTCCGTACACGAGCGCCGTAACGCCGCGCCCAGACAGCCGCTGCCGCGGCCATGTCTTCATTGCGCTACACACAGCCGTTAACTTTAAACATTATATCTGTCCCGCCCAGGGTTGACACACGCATAAAAACTACGGCCTGAGTCTTTCATGTTTGTCAAGTTAAAACTTCTTTAGGCACGCTGGACTTGGAGAGTAAGCTGGTGAATGCACGACGAGAGCGTTACGAAAAGTGTGATCGGGATTTTACTTCTGTCGACAGTCCTTATGGGTTTTTCTACAATCATATCGTGAGTAACTCGCACGCTTATTGACGTTTAGTAAAAGCTGATTAAGTTTTAAGAAATCGCTAATATTACATTATTATATACATCCAAACACTGTCAACCCTGTATTCGCTCCGCACAGGGAATAGTAAAGATGGTAATTCAGTCTCAATTTGGAACGTGTTGCGGGCGTATTGAAGCCACTGAATAAGTGCAAATGTGGCAAGTACGGCGCTATGAAAGTTTAAATTGATAGTTACGTTTTAACTAACTTTTTTATTGTAAATTTTGAAGAGCTCTTGTTGAAGATTTCATAAATTAAAAAAGTACATTTTATTTAATTTGTAAAGAAAAAAGCAGTCACTGCGTTTCGTCCGATGAGTGAGTTACCGGAGGACCAATTCCGTTTCCCCTTCTTGTCCTTTTTTAATAAGGAAAGAATGGAAGGGGATTAGGATTTGAAGGGGAAGGGAATGGATAGAGCAACGATATATCCTTTTCCTGTCTATCCCTTCCTCTATGCGTTAAAGACAGCCAACGTATTTGCAACTAATTTGCTTGTTGCGGTTGGTAGCGTTGCTATAAAATAATTAAAAAAAATAACTATATAGAGTTTATCTATGGTGTAGAATATTGGTAAAATGGCAACCGCAGCTGAATACAGATTGTTGTCATACTAAATAGCTTTAATTTATTGGGAGAATTTTAAAGCAGACATTTTATACTGGATTGTGATGTGTTTATCTAGTACGCCAACGTTTGTCGGCTCGATTGACGTGAACATAGATAAAACCAACATTTTATCTGTACACAGCTATCGTAGATTATGACAGTCTTGCTTGTTAGGATTACTTAATGAAGAGCTGTGAGGGGTATGTAAGTGATCATTTCTTTCTTTTTTTCTAGTTTTGAATTTGTACAATAGTTAGAATGTCTATTTATTGTAAAAGAATACTATACAGATAATACATTCATGGAAATACGATTCTAATGTCAGTGAGTTTCCTTTTTTAATTGATTGACAGACCATCGTCATACCATAAATTGTTTTTTTTTTGAAGATTTTATGGCCTTCCAAATGAAAGAAATAAATTAAATGTAAATTTGCAAATTGTTTATTGAGATAATTTGTTTCGGAACGTTGGTACACATAAGATCAATATTCAATTAATTTTTAATCTTCATTGATTCCCTTGTGATGAGTTAATTTGTTTTTAATCTGTATTTCAGTTTAATTCTGTCGTCAGGACGATGACAAAGTTACTTATTTACAATCTGTACATGATGCTAGAGCGGATTGCGATGAGTACACACTCACTAATTACTTAACTTACGATAAAAATATAAAAAAATAAATAATATTTAAACTACATTACTTGATAGGTAATTAATGCAAGATCGAGTAACATGAATGGCACCTAAGTTTAATTTAGTGGAAGAATCAACAACTGTCGACTAAACATCCTACTATCCTTTTGGATTGTTACAAAAACAGTTTGACAATATAAATGCTTAGTTTAAAAATATGTAATGAATAATGTAATGCAAGGCAGTCTAATAGTTTGTTAAACGTTTGAAACCACTTTTCTCTTAGAGTTTTGTAAAACTTAAATGAGCACATTCGAAGAAATATTGAAAGATATCGCAAAAATTTAATACATGAATTCTGTGACGAAAGAATTCAAATTAAATTTTGATTAAATTGAAAATAATTATAATAAAATAACTAGTTGTTTCAAAGGTTACGCCCGCGTAAAGGCGGTTTAATTAATTTCTTTGTAACGCTATGGAGTGAAAGGAAACAAATTTTCCAATAATAAATACAATGTAAATACCCTATGACTGAATACAATGTCCGGGTATGAAGGAAGGCGTGGTTTCAAAAGTTTGTTCTCTTTATTAAGGTCTTAGGATTCAAATGAGTCAGGGGTAGCCAACATTTTGATCGCTACTGAAAAGTTTTTTAAAGAAGCAATTTTTAATTCGTCAAAACTAAATAGAAAAATAGTAAACAGAGAACTAAAGTAAATAAATGTGTAGATATTACATTACGCACACGTCGACATATCAATTTTTTTACAACGCAAAGCCAAGTTACATTTTTCTTAAAGTTGGTCACCCTGAAGATATAATGTGTTCTGGTAAACAAGTATATTGTGCAGTAGATAATATTTTCATCGAATCGGAAGCTATGAAACAGCCAGAGATCACATGGCACAGATAATATTTACGAGTATAGGAATGGCAAACGTCAACAAACGGGCGGGCGCCGTAAACTTAAATGGAATACCTTTGTTGGTACAAAACAATAGCGACAAGCCGGATGTATAAACAAGGAGTCACACTACAGCCCAGTGACTTGGCATTCTATAGGCTTAATGTCTGTCTGGTTTCATATATTCGTATGATGCATATTTAAAATATCTAGGATCTTAATAATTAATTGAATAAAACGGTGTTGTCTACAGGTCGGAAACTAGCCGGTAGACAACAGCCATGTAGGCGTCAAGCTATTATAAAGTATTAATTATTTAATTAATAATATCTCACTTCACACAAAACCTTCTTGATGTTTGTTGAGTAAAGATAATTCTAAGAATGATCGTGTAAAAAATATGATTTAGTGTAACGACTCAGACGTTAGTCCAGGGATTAAATCACTTGTTATGACTGAAGCAAAGAACACACCGGTCGCCTGTCACCTGTGAGCCTGTGACCTTACCAAGGATTGGAATGTTCTATTCGGCTAGATAGATGTAGGAATATGTTTGTTATCCATGAGCTTTTGGTATTTTTCTCCCTTTTTCCCCATAGTTCTGTAGGCATTGGTGTCTATCTACAGTTTTCCTGATTTCGTAAGGGACATTGTTTACTAAAATGTTATTGAAAAATAAAATAATTCGCCTCCAATATATTCAGTAAATTTTAAAAGCAAACAGTAATAAAAAATCCAACATGGCGTAACTATACGCGAGCGGAGATCACAAAGAAGACAGGAAAAATATTTTCGAGCAGAACAATTGTCGCGCGTAAAACAATCGTTCGTCCGAATTGTATTCGATTATAGCATTGTTTACTGGTCAAAGTTTATTGCGTGCATGCTCAATGAAATTCCATTCAAATGCCTATGATTATCTTAGTTTTGAATGCAAAAAATACACTCAAAAACTCTAGTTAACTTTTACCTCTACTACTATGACTAGGTACAGTTAATCTTAATATGTAGTTACTGGCTTATCGTGATGATCCAAAGATAGTATTATATTTTATGCATTTATCCGACGAGCAGTGGTAGCGCAGTGGTATAGGCCCCGACTTACGTACTGTAGGTTGCGGGTTCGAACCCAGGGTCCAAAATGGTGAAGGAAAACATCGTGAGGTAAAACTGGCATGTCTAAGAACCACCAAATTTGAAGACATGTGACATCCACCACACCGCACTGGGCCAGTGTGATGGATTACGGCCCCTTCCCTCTGTCGAAGAGGAATCCTGTGTCTGTGCAGTGGGTAAGTATTACTAAAAAGTGTAATTTATAAAACTATCATATTTAATATATAAATATATTTGCGATGTTTTTGTACCGCATGTGGTTATGTAAAAATATACAAACTTGATTATTACATCCTTACTTTTTAAATTTTAAAAAAAATCACAGTGCATCCATAATAAATAAAGAGAAATGCCAAGAAGTTTGACATAAGTACTGATCGACTTAACTCAATATAACTGAGTCTCCACAGAGTATAAAGTTTCATCGTAGCTTTATCACCTCGCGTCCTCGCGATACTTGGCGCAGCCTGAAGAATGAATAATAAACACAAAAGTCGAGTTTTGTCTCGTTAGCGATTACTAAACAAAAATAAACTAGAAGCAGAATAAGGTAAAACGGACGTTGCCTCGGGACTTGCTTCAAGAGCTTTGTTGTACAAGTTTTTTAACAACGTATTATTTTCTTAAACAGATCTGTTTTTTCATTATAGCACGAAATCCGTATGAGAAATATACGACACACATGCGCAATAATGCGATCTGAATCAAGTTGTAGCGGCATATTAGCTATGTATACAAAAAGTTTATGTATGTAAATTTAACGAGACATGTCCATACTATGCTAACCTATTGCTATTTTTAAAGAATAAGATGTGCAAGGGGCAACCCTAAAGTTAAGTGATCTCGGCCGTCAATAAACATCCACAATATGAGAGGAACTGTAGATGCGCTGACGGCGTTTAACGAAGGAGTACGCTCTTTTCTTGAAGGACCCTAAGTTGTATTGGTTTGGTATTACCACTGCAGAGAGATGTGCTTGCTTCTTATTCTACTATCACTGGTGTTCCTTTCAGACTTACCGTAATATAAACGTTCTAAAATCTTTTACTTCTCATATCATTGTTTAATGGTATAATATATCTTACTTGCAATGTATTACTATACTGTAATATTCAATAACTGTAATTTAAAAGAAAACTGAAGGAAGCTGCGAGCGGCGAGGCGGCTTCTATTATTTCATTCTTATATTTTACTTCGAAAGGCGTAGCTGGGAATTTATTTCAGTTTTCATAAGGCGTCAGTTCACAGAACGTATTTATATGATAAGTGGCCTCTACACTACCCTTTTGGCTGGGTAATATATTTTTACTATGCGGTCAACATTTCGAAAGATCCTTTGAGACGAATTTTTAAAATAAAGCTGCAGAATAGTTGATTTGATATGAAAAAATCCTAAATGCATTACTAAATATATAATATACGAAGGTTGACTTGAATCATTACAAGATGTGATTGTTGTAAACAAAGTCATTTACCAAACATGGCGGCCATTATACTTTCATCGGAAGTGAGATAAAGTGAAGTGAAATTGTGTAATATGGATAGCTAATGTTATGAGTTAACATGGTTTTTTTTGGAATTAATGAACTTTAACAAAAACCACATTTTGCTGTGAAACAAGGATAGATGTCGCTAAACTTAATTTTATAAACTAATCTATTTGTTTTCATATCGTTTTCATATACTAGTCTCAATACGTAACAATAATAATTAGCTAAAACACTCTCTTCGCTGGGTTGTTTTTCTTTTTTTCAACTATCGATAAATACATTTTCAACCCCCCTATCTTTCACACATCTACAACTACAACACAATCGTAATTGTTCTGTGATGTCCGGGAAGTCCGTTTCTACACAGGTAATAAGTGATGGGTATAAAGCTTTTATAAATCAACCCGTTGAACCGCGGCTCATACACGTTTTCGGGGTTTCGTGCAGTGCAGACCGCAGTTATGGGAAGGAATGCCTCGGGGTTTAAACGTTCCCATAGTGCAGTGTCCTCTAAACGTTCTGTGATGTCCATGTTAATATATATTTTTATATACAGATGAATGGCATATATTTAAAGATGTTCAAGACAATTTTATTTATTGTAGCATAACAATCTCGTCGGTATCTGCCATTCCGGGTTGCGGAGCCGAGTCGCTTGTTAAATCAAATGTGCACAGTACAATGACTCGAAAAGATACGGGACTCGTTCAAAATAAACACACAATGGCAGCTCATTGTGGCGGCTCGGCTGCTCCCGCGACGGCCGAGAT
This sequence comes from Papilio elwesi, assembly GCA_029849275.1. Taxonomy (NCBI): domain Eukaryota; kingdom Metazoa; phylum Arthropoda; class Insecta; order Lepidoptera; family Papilionidae; genus Papilio; species Papilio elwesi. The sequence goes on along the minus strand of CM056693.1, from coordinate 10,991,263 downwards.
AGCGACTCCATTCCGAATCTTCCCCTACTCCCAATGACACCCTTCGACTCACTTTTTTCATTCTACGCCGCGATTTGCGGCGAAGTCTACCGATTTTTTTGATACGCACTCATGCGTGAGTTTTTTTTTATTATTCATATATTATATTCCGCGCCGCGCCCCGCGGTTTCACTCGCCGCGCCGGTTAAATTGATGGTGATGTTAAATATGTAGCCTATCTACCTTCCTAAATAATTGGGCAATCAAATGAAAATATAACTTTTTCAAATCAGATTGATAGTTTTTAGATTACTCCGGTTTTTTGTCAGCCAGATGATGACCAAATAAAATAAATAAAATTGCGCTCCCGCCCGTAGCCCAGAGGGGTCTCTCGCTTCTTCTACATCCATACATCTACGCAAACATGCTCGTTGGTTACGGGTACTCCTTATATCACCCTTATCTGGTAAGCCTAATCTGTGTTAGAACCGATCAAAACACCAAAACAAATTTTGCTTTTATTCTTGTGTGCACTTGCTCGAACCTGAAACTTATACAGTTAAGATTTTCGTCATTGCGAGGAGTTCTGAAAGATCGTGAACATAGTGCGTACTATCCCCAAGAGCAAGGGAAAGCTAATAGGGAAGACTTATGTTTATGTTCGGACTATTTAACCGTTAATTGGTTAAAAAATTAAATGTATTCCATGTCCAAAGGCAATTGCTTCTGTCTTTATTATATCTAAATTGTTTTGATACGCCAAAGAGATTTACTGAACTATTATAAAAACTTTAATTACAACATAACACAGATACAAAAGCCAGACGCTAGAAGCGCTTTGTACGTAAAAATTAATGAAATTTCTCCTCGCCGTTATTACGACTTCTAAACTCAAAGGTTTCTCGTGAACCTTAGCAAAAATGTAGTTAATTAAGCGAAGCTTCTTACGTTACGCCCACATTTGTAGTCTGGGTACCTAATAAGTGGCGAACCACGCTACGATGGAAATTAATTAAAGTGGCTCAGTACCCCCCCCCCCCTACTCTTACCACTCTCAACACCGTGTGTCGCTCACGGCGTGTTTGCGCCTAGTGACGTGATGGCACAACGTTACACGATTTCTTTACATCTGATTATATTATGAATATCGAACGAAGCGATTTTAATCTTAGTTCATTGTGCAAATAAAAGAATTCGAACAAGTTGCCGGCACCAGTGTTTCTTCAGTCCGATTATGATGCGGTTATCTACATTGATGCTAAACTAGTGTAACCATCATTTCATCGTGTCGCCACTTAGCATTAGGTGTGTACACACAGGCCATGTCAAAAGTAAAACTATAAAAAAGAACTGTATTACTCGCATAATGCATTGACAATCGATAGACCAATCTCCAAATTCCGCACATCACTAGCAGAAGTAAAATGTGTGAGAAAATTAAACAATGACATCAATGGCTTTCCATTTCACCAGGCGGTATATCGCCCCTAGCTCCCCCGCTTTCCCCGCATCCGAATGCAGCCCAGGTCCATTGTTTCGCGTTTATTATTGCACCATATTTAAGAATGGAACAACTGTGCAGTCGTGCCTTTTTAAAAATAAAATAAAAATGAGAACAAACCATAGAGCCGCATTTTATGATGTCCTGGATTATTTGTGATATAATATTTCGTTTGTTGTTTTTGGAATAAACAGTAGACAAACTAAAGCGTTGCTTAGTTTTATTACAGTTGCGTATATTTCAAAGTATTGTACGTTTACTGCTGAACGTAGAACCTTCCTTCTATAAGTGTCGAGTCCAGCTCGTCAGCTTCTAGGCCTGCCGCGAGGTCGTCTAATTTTGCGCGGGCTCCACCCGTGTTGTGTTCAGCTGACAGTTCGACTGACATTACAAACGTGTCCTGGCCATTTCTATTTTAGGCTCGCGGATACTAATACGATGTATTCATACATATATTATTCCTTCCTTCTTTTTTTACCCGACAGTCTGCCACAGGTGGCAGGTTAATTAAAATAAACATGAATAATAAATCTTAAGATATAATCATTTAAAGAGAATTCATAAAAAGATATTTTTAAATATTCCTTGATTTAAAAAAGGTAATTACAGTAAAAAAAGTAAACAAGGATCCATTTTCAATCAACAAAGTTCAGGAACGCGCTCGTCAGTTAATTAAATTGACAACTACAAAGGTTTATTATGCGAATCACATTCGGATAAAGCTATGGCTATTTGTTTCAGTAAAAAAAAAACAATTCGGTCTGCGCGCGTGTGTGTGTGTGTAACAGAGGCGAACGGCCGAGCCGCGTGTACTATCGAGTGTCAATATTTGGGATCGCAGACGAATCGAGTGAGACTATCGGATCGCATCGCGTCCGAGAGATAATGCCAGGTATCGAGAGCGGCTTAATTGGGGATCGAGTAGTCTCCGACGTTAGGCTGTGCGCACAGAAATTAGTGAAACGGGAACTGTATTTAATAAATGGTATTTAATTTAATTTTTGGGATTAAAATTTCGAACTAGCTTGACGCATTGGATTCGTGGCTTATTGGAAAAATCCCGTGTTTAGTAATGGGTTGATACAGGTATGTTGAATTATAATAGTGTGAAATTATTATTTAAGCTTTATTTAACATCAACTTGATTGAAATAGAGAAAAATAAGCAAATATGCAAGACTATAAATTCCCCATAAGAAAAAAAAAATTTCTATTCTATATAGGCATTTAAAAAAATGTACAAACTATTATTATGCTGTTATATTTCGTAAAATGTATTCAGAGATAGGTACCTATGCCATACGGGTAATTTATAACGCAAAAATTCTATTCGTACTCAGATATTTGAGAGAAAGCGACGCGTTATTGTGAAATATTACACAGGTGTGAGCTAGATGCTATATTGAAAGTAGCTTCGGTTATTGTTATGGAATTATATTTTTTAAAGTGGTTGTAATAGATAACCTTAAAATACCTTTCTCTTTGTGTTTTCTAACTGTAAGTAATAAAGAAAGTGTGTTTTGCGATACGAATAACCAAGCAGAGCCATTTACTTTTGTCTTAAGCTTTGGAGTCCCGTCGCGCCCATCCGACCAGAGAATTTTATACGAGAATGTAGCAAACGAGCAAGCGGCTTACCCGATATTAAGTGACAACTACTCATAGGTGTAATAGAAATAGGAGGGGATAAACATAAAAATATTTTCTCTTTCCTATCCATCTTCTCTCCCATCAAATTCTCTTCTCTTTTCCATTATTTCATTATTAGGACAGGATAGGAAGGAGAAAAGAAATACGGCTAGACCTACGCCACCCCACTTATGAGGACGAAACGCAAATAAGTTTTACTTCACGCCTGTCTTCGTGGTATTTCACCTGTCGAACCAGCCCATTCATGCAAAAGATGTTGTTATTGCGGACTCTACCACTATCCATAATTTTTTTTATAGTAGAAGGTGGCAAACGAGCACGCGGTTCACCTGGTATCAAGTGATCGCTACCCATAAGCATCCGCAACAACAACAAGAGTTGCAGATGCGTTGCCCACCTTTAATGGACAGAGGAAGGGAAAATATGAATAAACAGAAAATAGTTATATCCCTTTTTTATTCACCCCCTCTACCGTCAAGTCCTCTTCCCTTTCCCATTCTTTCCTTATTATCAAAGGGTGGGAAGTGGAAGAGGACCAGATTTAGGCCTCCGGCACCTCACTCGTCAGACGAAACGCAGAATAATCTACTTCACGCCTGTCTTCTGTGCGGTCGTGGTATTTCACCGGTCGAGCCGGCCCATTCGTGCAACAGATGTTGTTGTTGTGGGCTCTACCACTGTTAATAAAACAACATAGACAATTCATTATTAAATACAATGCCCTCTTTTAAGGCGAATATACGTCAGTTATTTAGAGAATATGGGCGTGCGTTTCGTCTTATTAGTGATTTCCCGCATGCGTTCACGCTCCGCTTATACACGTATGCACCTGTCTTAGTGTAATCCATTTCTCTATCGCACGCCCCGCACGGAGCGAGGGCGAGCAGGCGAACGTTTTTGACGCAATTAGTGATGGCCCAGACTGCCCGATGCTCTCCCGTCTTAACCATTGTTTACCGCTCATAGACCCGTGAAGGTAACTAGACAAATAGTCCACGCGTATGTGTACATTTAAGCTGCTTTTACAGATAGACAGCTGACGAGGATTACAGTTTCGAATATCTATAGACGAGGTTGACTATTAAATACATTTGATATACTAGCTGTTAGTGGCGTGGTTGGGGTAAATTTCAAAATTCGTTAACAGTGAAAAATAACCCGTGATATTTTCTAATAGTGAACTATTAAAATCGCAACAGTCACATGAGATTTCTCCGCGTCCAAACAAACATTTACTCTTTGTTCTAATAGAATAGAAGTTATAGTTGCTTCGTACGGACGTAGGCCTCCTCGCCTTCCCCATTGATCGCCACAGAGATCTGTCCCCTGCTGTCAATCATTTAATAGGCAGGTAAATTAAAATAGAAACATTACTTTTATATTGTAAGTAGTTTTCCTTGTAATATTACCATTCTACATACAATGTTACTCACTATTTTAAGAAGTAATCTAATACCTTTAAACAAGCAATTCTTGTATATACATATATAATCTGAATCTTGGAAACCGCTCCAACAATTTTCATGTAATTTAGTATGCAGGGTGTTAAGGGGACGATAAATCTATCTAGCTAGGATTCATTTTTAGAGAATGTCGTTTTATCCGTGTTTTCATGCACGGAATAAAATAAGAATCGTCAATAGTACTGAGCAAAGCTCGGTCCACAGTGGTCAGTTTAGAAAAACCCGACTAATTACTATCATCCCACCATAACATGCTAGCTGTGACATTTAGGGGAAGTATACGAAGCCGTTAAGGCTACAGTAAGCCACAATAGAACGGACATACATACGCGCGAAAACATAACAATCCTTCTTGGTCAGTCGGGTATAAATTTCATTCGTGTAATTTTGTTAAACAATGCAGAACATTTTTAGATGTTCATGATTACGCAACGAGTAAACAATGCGTATTGGCAGATGATTACGAGGCATCCCTTGTAACGGGGTTATTGCGTTTTAATCCACGTCGGAAATACCTCTGGCATGTGTCGCCTCCAACAATGTCTGATAACGAACGCTACATGCGAGCGCCGCTCGGCCGACTTTAAAAGGACGATAATGCGGGTAATGGACGCGACAACGAAAAAACCCAGGGTTAATTTACGAAACACATGAAAATATAGAAATTAAGGGTGTTTGTACACTGTTGGGATGACGAGTTTCGATTTTTATCGTATATTGATACAGATAAGAAAAGGAAGCAAAAGTTCGTTTTCATTGCTCCTGGTTATATATGCTTATAAATTCGCCCGCTATCTCCTTAGTGTCTGTATAAGTATCTTCAAGTAATTTCTGACCTTAGGCGAGCATCACATCCAATGCCTCAAGGCGACTAAACGAAGCAAAAAATGCAGTACTGCGAAGAATTTTGTGGTTTTCACACCTCAAATTTATACAATTGCAAATAATGATCGAGTAAGCTAGAAGTAAGGAAGGTTAAATACAAGGTTGTAGTCGTTTGTCGAAGCGATTACCACTTCAGTGCGAATACACAAATGCATTGTCATTTAAACACATCGATATGTCGCGATATATTCAGGGCTGTGTCGTGACGTAAGACGTCACGCGGCGCAAGCTACGAGTGTTTGCTTTAGTACTTTAGAACATTAAACAACAACCGTCTGTTTTCGATTCGTTCGAGTTACGAATCAATAGTAGGGCCGCTAATACTTGGCACGTATTCTTGATGAATAAGGTGATAATACAAACGCACGTATGTATATCATGTGAAATGCTATCATATTAAAAGTACTATTATCGATTGAATTCTGTATATCATCTGTGCGTATAAATGAAAACAGCGTTAAGTAATTCAAGCGAGACAGACAGAAGTCACGACTTTCTTATTATACGACCATGAAATAACGCATTCGCTTTTTCTATAGTGTATATAGTACTCAACAAATTTAAATATTTTTTCATTTACCAAAATATTATCATTAAATGTATCTATCTCACCACACAAATACTAGTTGCAGACCACTGAACTCACCTGTAACAAAAATAATAATGCATTAGAAAGTTTATCATATTTTTAATGAACTCATGAACGTAAATCTTTGTCGCAATAACCTTTATTAAATAAATAAAATATGTTCCATGATTATGCGTAATTATTATACATAAAAATGCTATCCGTTAGTGTAAATATGCATTCAATTAAAAGTTCTCAATGCCATTCATAATTTCATTGATAAAACATCAAATATGAGCTGATTGTTTAGTTACTATCTTTTGATTTGGGAATCATAGATTCCGATGAAAAATTGAGATATTATCTGGCCGTGCCCCAATTTTTTTTAAATAAATTATATATCTTAGTATATGAAAACAAAATGAGCAAGCACATCGTTTCTATTAAGCAAGTACTTTGCCGTAACCCGTTTCCCCGAAGGCGGAAATTCATAACCACGCCACCTTTTGACCGAAAATTGAATACGTTCATAGCTCAGGTGGGCTACTTATTACGAGTAGGTACGAACTGCGCAATATCCGAGCACTCAGAGCCGTCCTAACGTATCCCACCCTGGGGACTTATACGCGGCATTATCGGATATTTCCACAGAGCTCCTTTGAAAAGAGGCGAGCTCTTGTTGGACGTGTCTTAGAGTGGCCACAAATGAAAACGTATCCGGGATAAACTACGTTACAATTCTGTTTACGGTTAATTGCTTAGGATTAGTGATAAAGAAATATGTTAAAGGACTTTAAATTACTACATACATATTACATTTTTTAAAAGAAAAAGTGTTACATACAATTTAGACAATTTTTACCCGACTACAGGATGGTTATATTTGTCACTGTAATGCATGTATTTATATATATATTTGTATGTCCGTATTGTCCGTTCTATTGTGATCTCTTTTAGCCTAAGCAGGTTACCCGATTGTGAAGAGTGATGCGTCATTCGATTCAATTTCTTAATCGAAGTGTCAAACGGGCAGTTGCGTTTATTGGTTTCTTAAATTAACCATTGTTATTTGTGTGTGCTATTTTCTGTCCACAAAATATACACTATGACTGACTTGTGAATTGACTACCGTCTAAATTATAGTCTCTTAATTATATGTAAGCACTAAGTGACGAGACGAATATAGGGGGTAGGTAGGCGTTACTTGGGGTGAAACATTTTTTAAAACCTGACTTTTTTTTTTTTTGCATTTGCTCTTGCATCTTCATACATTCACCAGGAGATGCCTTTTTGTTGGTTAAAGATAATATGCAGGTTCACAATTGTACAGTGGGATTCAGATTCAGCATTCTTCTCAACATATAATAACACAAGAGACGAGACAAGTCGCAGTAAGTAACAACCAGGGCTCCTATATAGAAACTTGATGGATGAATTTCCTATAGTATCCTAATAGTATGGTCACAATAGCATGTGTACCGCAGATAATCTTTTCGTGTCCGAGGCTCGTAATAGGGCGCCGTGAACATCTCAGACGGCTCAGTTGGCATTACTATGGGACTTTACATCGGTCAGTGGACGCTTGGGTGACAAAAGATACATCTTTCATCATTTAGAGATCCATAAGGACGACTTAATTATTAAATTTGTCTATACGAACCTCGCGATTGTTACACAGAATTCCGCGATTAAAGTTTTATATTGGTGAAGATACTGAAAGGTACGGGGACCTCTTTCAGCTAGTGCGCTTAATACGGTTTAGTTATTAAAATATTTTAACTTGATCTTGCTTAATTATATTCCATTTCGAATGAGAATAATTTATCCCGTCTTTACTTTCAAATAGCTTAAGGACGCTACGAATACAGTTCCCATATATGTATAAAAAGGCGTGGCGTGTATTGGAAATACAAATATGTGTTTTAAAAGTGTCATTAGCCTAATAGAAGTGAAGCTCTGCTCTGAAGAGTGCGAACTGTTAAGCATTAGGTGGTAGGTCCAGACGGTTTTCTTACATTTTATGGTTTTTATAGGACGGGTTGTTAAATGCGAAACGAAAGCGACCGTATTCCACCGTCTTCCGATTCCGATGGCTGGTTGTAAATATTAATTAATCGTTTGAAACGTGCGCCAGCCACGGCCGCGACCTCACACCCCGCTGAATGTTTTATTAAAGCCCCCCTGCGAATGCGAGAGGTATCGGAGTTACGGAAAGGTAGGTGGGGTTGAAATCACTAATCCGGGTGTAATATAAAACTTGGCGCTATGTTACGAGTGTAAAAGATGAGTTATATCAAAATATTTTATCGCATACATCTTAGGATACATGCTACCGGTATACATGTAAAAAGAAATTGGCCGTCCCGGAACGCCCGTAAGATGTGAAACATTACTGTAAATTATTGAATTTCTAATAAATAAGAAAATCAACGAATAAAATAATAAACATAATAGAGTTTAAAATAAAATAATATCTCACATGGGTTGTAGCCTAATATTTCCACTATATAATGTACTGTACACACTATAAACGACTACTTATAACAATCAGTCAAGGCTCGGGCCTCAAGAGGTGTTGTCGCGACCGTTGACAGACAGGAGTACAAGCTGAGTCCTTCCTTTGACAAGTGCTTATAAAGTAAGTGCTGTCTAACATGTCTACATTCCGGCAACCCGGAAATGTGAGCGACAAAAAAAATATTTTAATTATAATAATACTAAAATAATATAGTTATTTATAAATAGAAATTAGTATGGGTGCGTACACACGCACACACGCAAGACACCACGTCATGAGAGAGGGTCATGCCGTTTGCCGTCACGGCATGTTTGACATCAAAAAAATCTGTTCTTTAAAAAATCACGACCTGTTAATATTTGTTATGACACACATCACACTTGCTACTTAACAATCTCGGTAAATAGATAACAGAGATCAGTTTACTTTGTTGGAGTTAAAAAGACACGAGACCATGTTTATCTTACTTTTATTTATTATCTCCCAAGTCGTTTAAAAAAGTGACGTCTTGAATTGGTATGTCTCCTATTGTCATAGATGAACAATTCCCCGGTGGCGTAGGATCGCGATCTGTTGCTGGCAAAACAATGGAGGTATAACCAGGCACAATACAGATACTGCCGTCTTTGGGGAGTATCGCTTTAAGCGGAGGTGTGAACGGGGCATAACAGCTGCATTGTTATCGTCGTATGATACGTACTGACGCGCACACAAGTGTCACGTTCGTGCCCCGCACGCGCGGTACATTTCCTATGCTCAAGGGCTGTTACTTTCAAGTTAAGGTACAGTCAACCAGAAAATTTTAAAAGCTTCAAAATTAGTAAATCGCTTACATTGTAATTTTAACTTTATTAAATATAAGTATAGATTGATGAGCATTTATTATTATACTACTAAGCGACGATGTCTTCAGTGGACAATGTCGTCACGACGCTGATTGTAACAGTCATTGTAATGACTGACTTGAATTTTTGCATACCATAAGAAAGGAACATGTTATAAAATAATTTTTGACAACCCTACATTGAAATCACCTGAACACTGCGGCTGTATTCATGTGTGGGTTGCCATATTAGCTAACATAATAACACAGCAACACACATACAGACAAAGCAAAGTGGTGACACGTATTCTGTGTTCCCACTGAGACGTTGGAGTCGGTAAGTGTATGCATGCGGCGAACACGTACCATAAACATATTCTATTAGAAACGATCGCTTGGCGTCGCTGGAGACAATTTTCAAAGGCACAACTGGGGAAATTAATTCATTTATATAATTTTAAGCGATGCGATATACTAGAGTAAAACTAATAGTATAAGATACAGCTTATGAAATTCATACTCTCATCTGTTATTTGATCAAGACCTAGATTATTTATATGTTAGATAATATGTAAATTAATAAGTCGCAAGTTGGTTGCCGAAATAAATCTGGGGCCAACACTGTTAAACCGTAAAAACCAAAATAGGTTGAACCCTAACAATTCTAGGTCTTAAGGTTATGTTGATGTACATGAGGATTACACCCGAGTTCATCCGATAAAATTTGTAAACATAAGATAAAATGCTAGCGCCTTCATTAGAAATTAAACAAAACGCTATAAAAGGAAACTGTTCTTCCTGTCTATAACATATCTAAGATTGCGACTACGCAATCTGAGTTTAACAATAAGTGAGACTTTCATCATACGGTGATAGAACAAGCGGTAGCACTTTCATCACCTTAACACCAGATAAATACCAAGACTTGAGTACGAGTGAGAAATAGAGGTACAAACATTATATACGTTTGCGTGTCGTCTGATGAGTGACACACCCCAGACCTCGCCTTCTACCCATATTCCCCTTCCTTTTTTATAGGGTGGCAAACGAGCAAGCGGTTTCCCCGATATGAAGTGACCGCTATAGAGTTGCATGCGTTGCCAAACTTCGACACAGTACAAACAGTAGACACAGGGTGGAGGGAATGTACTTTTTCTACCCATCCGCTCCCTCTCCAAATCCTCTTCCACTTCCCATCCTAGCATGACTAGGATTAGGCCTCCGTCACAATACACTCTTAGCTATTAAGGCACTATTCCTACCCTTATAATTTAGGGTCACGCCAAGCAAACTTCTCAGCGACCGCATTTTAACAGCATTCAATTCATTAACGTAATTGTCTTGCCCCATGTCTCACGCCCACACACTAAAGCGGGACTATACGAATACCATTAATTTAAAAAAAGCTCAGTGAAAAATCGGAAAAAGTTACTCTACATTTTCAAAGTCCAAAAGATAAACGCGAGTACAGAATTTTTAATATCCCTAATTCTGAACGGTGGCTGTAAAAATCTGGATCCGTAAAAACTTTTTTTATTAACGAACTTACGGACGGAGGTTAATGGCACGTCAAAAATCGGTTTTTGTTTTAACGTAATTTTCATTGAAGTTTTTACTCTAGTTTTAGCGATAAATCAATTTTTACGATTAATATTTACTTTTACACTTTGTATTTTTTTTTATGAATTTCAGTAAAGCAAGCAGAAAAAAATATGACAAATTACAAGGGGAACGTTGCTCAAGTAAGGATATTTACGAAAAAAAATCTTCGGGTCAATTGGTGTGGACAAATGTATCGCATTTTATTCTTGTAGTTTCGTTGTCTTTTCAGCAGTTTCGTTATTAGCAGGTACGTAACTATGGAGTATGTAATAATGGCGGACTTCCTCCATTTAACTCCCCCATTGATAGCCACAAAATCTATCCATCCAATGGGCTCTCACAAATCGGTTCATCTTGTGGTCTTGTGTAATGTGGTCACATTTCAGGTTATTTAATCGATCCCAAAAACTATAACGGCATCGTCCCCCCTGTTGTACGTTTTTTATGAAAACTGTAACCCAATGTTACTTCTAGATTATTAGAAAATACAATTATTGCAATTAGAAAATTTGTTAAGTTTCAGGGTTTACTCATTACAATAAAAAAAAAGATATTCTCTCCTCACAATATAAATAGCTATAGATACAAAGTTTAGATATTGGATACAAACTGTCGAAATTCAACCGAATGTAACCCAACCCACAAACAAGCTGCCTGGAATCGAAACCCGTAGAAAAGAAGAAACTGGTAAGAGAAGTAACCGTCAAGACATTTCCCTACTGAGTCATCATTATACAATACAAACATAAAATTGTTTTAAGACTTCAGTGTTTCCTTATCCAGCGGTTTATCGGCCTTGTAGCATTCCATTTATTGTTTTTCTAACAATAGCGATCAATATTTCCATTTAGTCACGTCAATGTAAATCATCACTGGTGCTTTGATACGATTGTAGTTTGTACGATTATAGTAAACGATATAGTCACGCATCAGGTTCGTTATTCTATAAAAATAAACTAATAAAATAAAATACAGTATAAATAGGTGACTCCTATTGCTAGCTGATCAAATGAGATTGAAATGCGAAAAATTGTATATCAAATTCAATGTAACAATATTTATATATATTATATCTATATATTGTATCTTTAATAACAAAAGTAACAAAAAAAGGTAGAGGGTAGTATAATTCGTATGATAAATATCATAAACCATAATTTGGCTACGTTTGATGAATTAAGGCACTTGATTTGATTTGATAATCTGAAAGCTATGACTCAACTAACAATAAAAAAGAATAAGGCTACTTGATATTTAATCTTTCATTCAGATGTCGATTGCTAAATACGTATTCGCAATGATTTGTGTAACGATAAACAGTTTCTTATTCAAATCCCCGGGGAGGCCGCAAGCATGCGAAGGCTGTGCGAAGGTTGTCGCGGCTCAATCAATAGGCAATTAACGCCAATGTTCTATGCTCTGGATTAGGCGTATAACGCTGTGTTCACCGGTGAGAGTGTAGGGCTGCCGCAAATTGCTTTGTCATCGTATATTTTCAATCCCTATATTATTTTTTTATATTGTATCGAATGTCGTAATTAATCTAATGGTTGCCTTGAGGAGATCAAATTTATTTTTCTTATTTTATAACAGACATAGGTATGTTGAAGCATGCAGGTTATTGGGTGATAAATGTTATACTTCTAAATACTTTAATTACAGCCGATCTTTAAAAAAACATCCATTTAACTTAGCAATAATTACGCTAGGAATTTGGGAGAACTAAATCTTTCGTTAATCTCTATTTTAACAGATAAACGATTTCAGGTATTACGTTCTGTTAAACAAACAACAGAGATTAAATAAATAAAAGTATGTTGCAATAACAACAGTGGTAGAGCCCGCAACGGCTCGACCGGTGAAATACCACGACCTCACAGAAAACAGGCGTGAAGTCGAAGTTTTCTGAGATTCGCTTGACGAGTGAGGTGCCGGAGGCCTAATTTCAATCCTCTTCCCCTTCCCACCCTTTCATCATAAGGATAGGATGGGAAAAGGAGGAGGATTGGACGGGAGGGTGTTGTCGGGGAAAATGAAATATCCTTTTTCCTGTCTATGCTCTACTCCTCTGTCCATTAAAGGTAGGCAACGCATCCGTAACGTTTGCCACCTTCTCACATTAAAAAAAATACGAAAAAGATAGTATTAAAGGATAGGTGAGTGAAAACCCTATTCGGTATTCCGATTTGACAATCCGCGCGCGTGAATTGCTCGCGGCGCTTTGGAGCGGCGAACCGAACGGAACGCCTCCGCCGACGCCGAATAATCCACTAATTTACGTGTCTATTGCTACATCTTGTAACCGCAGTTCATGGATAAAATGTTGCTATGAATTAGTTTACACTAGTTTAAATATAAATACGACTGATTACTAACTAGTGACTAATAGTAAGCCCAATACATAATAATTTAAAATAAACTGTTAGTTATTAAATTACCTGCGATTAATATTATTGTTCACTGTTTTTATGACTGTTACTTTGTACTCACTATCATCTAATCCAAGATACAAGCCACGCTATTTCTTACCATTAGCTAAGGTACATTATTCAAAAATAACATAGTATTTGATACTTATTTCCGTGTAATAAAAACACATCCAATTGAGGCTGGGCTCGATTACCTTCTCTTTAAATTAACGAGATTTGGGACCGAAAATAACTGTAATTCTAGTTGTGATGAGTAACAACACATCGCCAATTAGTAAAGTGCAAAAATTACTGCTCGTAGTATATTACGCCTTGGCTCAGATCCACTAACAAGATCTACCTTATATCAGGGTAAGAAGCAAAAAACAATATTGTAAAAAAATATTATGTAAAACTCGAGACAAAGGCACAAGGTTGAAATACCTGCTGTCAAGGTTGATATCATATTGTAATAATGTAGTTATTTCGTATTTATTTGGCACATTGTTACTGAAGAGTATAATATCTGTACAGGAAATAATTTAGCGGGTAACGTTTCATGATAAAGGACCTCATTTATATTGACAAGTTATTTATTTTAATGTGTATGACTGCGATTAAAAAGGTTAAAATTCCTTCCTTCTCGGGTTATCGGGCCTTAATCATTTGCGCACAAAAGGATTTTAAAAATAAGAAATAATCATACAAATGTATTTACTACACGTATGAATCAGGACAACACAAACACAGCGTTGCTATGTTTGTGACTGACTTGTCACTGTTTACCTAGAAGATGGCTACAGCTACACCGGGCTTGAGGCGGCAGGGCACAGACTAGATTAACCTAGCTCTAAGATAGAGTAATTTACCTCGAGGGCCCTCTTACTTTATTACTTAATCATTAAATTAGATTAATTAATTATTGTAACCGGATTGCTCAGCGTTGCCAGGATCATAGTATGTTTCCCATTTATAACTTCCGATAATAATGCGCAAATCAACGTAATGTGCATAAAGTGCTCTTGCAGGCGCCGTGATAACACGATTTCAGCAGAGCAACGCGTGTAATTCGTCAAGTCAAGTCCTTACTCGGACCATTTTGTCGATTAGACATTATAAGCACTTAATTATCATAGTTATTACAACTAACACTTCGGTACTTTTCAGAACGGAGGTGTTCCTAAATAAAAAAAAACAATTTTACATAATGTCCTCGCTAAACTAGTGCTGGTATTCGTTTTTTATCGTTTGTCGGTAGAGTATTCAATCACACCATATATCCATGTTATAATAGACGAACAGACATTATAAATACTTTTGTATTGTCACGTTTATTTTAATAGGGAAATTAAAATAAAATGACAAAAAAAAATATAAAAATTATAGCTATATTTATATATAACTAACAAAAGGTAACACTAAAAAAAAAATATGTAGGATTCGGGATTATTGGGTCCCGCCAAGGTCTGGATGTGGTCACGCGAAGGTACCGTTCGCTCCTTGCTGGTCGTTAACACGGTGGCCGAGGGATGGTGCGATGTCCGGCTTATCCTTTGACAACGCGCCAGGTAACCCGCGGCAGTTGTCGCCACGAACGATGTGAATCTTTTTTTTAATCCACACTTGCTTCCTCATCCATAAGTTGTCATTTGCATTATTCCAGCAATCATGTTAACAAGGTAACTCCATGGTTGCAATTTTATACAAAAGTATGGTTATCACCAACTCCACCAAACAACATTTGTATCAAAAGGAGACCACTTACAATAACCTCTCCTTATGTTATTAAGTATAATTAAAATTACTACAAATCAAAACCGCTACAAAAAAGGTAAAACTCTCTCTCCCTATCAGTTCCAAGAAATGTCCTCTGAACTAGGTTATCTGACGTCTGTCACCTCACCATTGACAAAACCCTTCCGTTCGGATACATAGCTGTCTATCCTGTCGACCGGTTGCGTGTCTATCAATATTAAATAAGAATTAAGATTTTATATTATAAATGTATTTACTTCTTAATGTAAATAACATTTATATTGTAACATATATGTTACAGTATTTAAAACGTTTGATTTTCGTCCGTAGAATGTGTATTTCGCTCCAACCTCGGTCGGCCGCTCGTCGTACGAACGGACGCTGCTCACGCGCAACGAATACAAATCGTATTCTTAGGATCGATAACCTCACCTCAGCTTCGGGTTCTCGCCGTGAGTCCAGAGCACCGTATTTCGATAAATTTACCTCTGTTAACTTTAATTGTTGTTGGCAGATATACTAATTATTACACGCCGAACCTAAACTGATTTGCGCTAAACTACACGCCCACGTAGTCTCGAGTTGAGACCATGTTATGTGACGATGTGGTTGAATGCTGGTAGTTTAGGGTAGCTTATTAACTCTTCTCTTGAAAGTACCCACGGTACGAAAGGTTGGAGACCAGCCGTGTGTCTAAACGTCCGATGGTAAATTGGTGATGGGGGAATGTATTTTTTTAGTCTATTTTTTTTGTGGTTGCCCCAACGAGGTTTGACAGGGGTAATTTTTGTTGCAATATTTTATCAATTATTGTATTTCTACTTTTAAATCTATTTCTTGATTTCAATATACTTGCGTTCTTGCTATTCTGTCTTCTGTTATCGGTACTTTCTTGCGAAATATTATACTAATTGTGTTAATATGGAAATCATTGATAAAAAAATTATAACGTAGAGAACATGAAGCCGTCGCTAACATTTACCTGTTAGAAAATAAACAGCACTCGTGTTCGTGGAATATCGTAGACGTGGCTCGTAGGAAACACATTGAATTGTAAGGTGAAGGAAGGTTTCAAACAATGCGGGCTTTTACGACGTAATCCCATAGAATTTTTACACATCTATTAAACCGTTGCACGTGCTCCGAATGTGGAATAAATCCAAGGAATAGAGAATGGGTAGAAATGTTTTAAAACGGTTAAAATTTTGTTGGTATGTCGCAATCTGATTCTGTGATGATTTGGAACAAAAGACGACATAAGGCATGTTATTTAGTATTGGGGTATTTACTTCAGATTATGTTTTTCTACACGAATATCGGGCGCCATCTATGAACATGAAGAAAATGTAAAGGTAGACACAAAAACATCTCAATAACCCTAATCGTCAGTTCTCACTGCCGAAACATTCAGACACATGTTTTTATGCTGTGATTTAAACTTTTTTTTGCCAACATTCGTAAATAAACGATCATCAAATGTATGAAATACAAGTTTCTAATGGATTTTCTTTATTTTTCAACTTATTTTACACCTAAATTTTACCGATTATTGAAAAAACTGAACACAAAATGTTTATATGTTAGCGTTTCGGCAGTGAGAACTCACATATATGCTGTTTTCAGATTTTTCTATATACCCACTAATAGCAATAAATAGCGTTGACTCTTGAACGGATGAATCAAGAGAGAGTAACGAAACAAATGTATTTTGCAAAAGTGAGTGGCAGTACGGGATATCCAAGAAGAACTTATATCGCTTAGATTAGTGACATACTAAAGAAGGGCGATATAAGGAGCACCCGTAACTGACGAGCATGTATGTGTAGATGTATGTATGTATGTAGAAGTAGCAAGAGAGGTGTGCCAGGATCGCACCAAATGAAAATGTGATCCCAGCCTACCCCTCTGGGTTACGGGCGTGAGCGCATATTTATTTATGTGAAATATAATATATATTTTCAAATATAATAAACTCTGAAAATCGTTGACTGAGCAAATAATTGATCACATGCCTAATGCTTAATGCCCACTGATATAAATACAACTGAACGTCAAATGCCCGATACGCTTTCATATCCTTAGATAATCTATTCTAATCTCATTTTTCTAAGGTTGAAATTCGATTGCATAGATTCGTGGAGACTATTGTTTCGTCGCTAATTGGTGTTTTAGTCGTAAATCCGGCCGGCGGACCGGACCGGGCGATATTAAATTTGTGGTTTAAATTCAACGGAACGGAATCGAACTTATTGACGGGCGTTGCAGCTGAGTTATAGGCTTTGCGTGGGGCTGTGGGGGCGGGGGCTCGGCGATGGCCAGACGGGGAGCCGCTACAATTTCATATTTATGGAGCATGAGATTAATTCGCCGCGATTTTATTTGTAAATAAATGTATTATGAAATTTGCACTCTGATAATTTAAATACGGTCTAACGCCTCATTATTCTTTTAGCCAGACGACCATTGCAACACTTGGAGCGTCTACTAAAAGAAAATTCGTGAACGATTGCCATGTTGATGGTTATTGGTGACCGCTGTAAGTCCAATGACGCTAATGCTACGTACTGTTACATAGATGATGTTATAAGCTTGTGCGGGTTCAAACTAGGCGATCTAAGACCGCGTTAGCCATCCAACGATATAACGCATTGAGTAGCTAACCTAACTTAGATTATCCCGTAACACAGGTCTTTAAGCTAAGTTGCTTTTAAAGATGTCGGAAGCTAAGCATGGAAATCGACTCTGGACATCGCAAGAACAAAAGCCTGGCGCAAAAAAACTGCTCAATTATTTACTACCGCAATGAATAATACAATATGAGCCGTCTAGTGTAGAGTTTTAAAGCGCAGCCCACAAATCACACTGGACCGCGATCGAATGGAAACAAAACCATAGCATCGTTCCAACGCAGGGATTCTTGTGATTTATTATTAGGCGGTCATTTTGCGGTGGACAGATTAGCATAACAAACTGCAGGCTTCCAGAGTAACCAAATATTTGTAGAGAGGTTTGACTTTTATATAATAAACGTAAATATGGCTAAATTCAAAGACTGAAATTAACTTTAAAAGTACGCATGTAGACGCATTTATTGATGAAAACAGGTAGCATGTAGGAAGATAAACATTGTATGTAATTTTATTTGCAAGTGTAAAGTGTAACAAGAAAAAAAATGTAGTTTTAGTAACGTATCTGATAAAGAAATAAAAATAAACTTTTTTACTTAGGCAGACTGACAGTAAGTTGATTAGTAAGTGCCGCGTGGATTTCGTTTGAATAAGTATTACTATTTAAGAGAAGAGGGAATATGCTAATGCTAAAAATGCGATACCATATTACATCACAATTTAACATCATGTGGGTTCATTGTGGCAATGTGCTTTAGTAGTAATTAATCTTACTATCGAATGTTAACATTAACGTAAGCGCTTTGGCGTAGCGGTTAACGTTTACGGTTCGGAATGTGCAACATGACCTCGAACCAATCCGTCAGCAGACCGCCAGGCCATTGTCAGCGTAACGATCTTATTGTACTATCTCATATCGACATTTTGTAGGCCGGCTGTAAATTGAGAACTCGACACAATACAAACTTGGACAGTAGTAAGAAGTACGAACGGATTGACTCACTCACTCTAGTTGAATTCATATTGTATTTGTGTCAATGTCAATATTTTGTACTAAATGTCTCCCGCGGTCTCACCCGCCGCTCCCTGAGCCCTGGACTCGAAACGTCGGGAACAAAATCATAAAATAAATTCTCTAAAATTAGTTTCGTTCCAATATTCGAGTAAATATAAAAAAAATAATTGAATAAAAAATCCTAATTCAAGCATGGCGGGATTTAAGTAATTGTTTGGATAGTTTATTAATGCTGGGTTTACACTGCCGAAAACATTCACATAAAAAATATTGTCATCTCAGTTTTTCAGAGAGAAAGCTTGTACCGCGACACGATTCGCTTAAATTACAATCTAATTAAGAAAATAAAAAACGCCCTCGTGGCCGCTACCCACATAGTATGACAGTAATAAAGGATTTTCAAGGCTACACACGTCTATCGTACATTTCGTAACATAATTTCAATGGTTGTATTTATATTATATTGTATAAAATTATCCGATTCGGTATAAATGATTCATGTTGCTAATCAAACAATCGGCGAACAGCTACGTTAGCTGTTAGGGCCATTAGCTCGGCTAAATCTGCCGCAAATACAAATCACTGCATCGGATTATTAAATTAATGAAACATCACTATACGGCATTCAGGATTAAATCCTCATTTAATGTGTTAATAAATATGTTTTAAATTATGAATAACCATTTAGTTATTTTATTTTTATTGTATGTATCTTTTTATAGACAAGGGAAGAGGAGCGGGTCGCCAAATATTAAATGATCACGGAATGCCATGATCATTTGCAGCACCGTGAACGTCCGGGTAAATTTCAATATTAAACGAAATAATAATTAATATAACCTAATTTACTTCTGATAATGAGGCTGTCTGAATATTTACACTAAAATAAAGGCGAAAATATTAATAAAGTCGATTCGATAGTTTTAGAGTTAACCTTGTGCTATCATCACTTTTTTATAAATACATTTTAAATATTAAGCATATAAGTGAGTAGATTTGTGTGCGTATATTGAACAACCTATAGAATTGATAAGCCCTGATTGAACAATGGCTACTCTAATTCCGATTTACGCTGACTATATGTTAATAGAACGCCGACGTCTGTCACCAGAGGGCGCCCTGCATTGCAATTACACAGAGCGTTAGGGACCTAACAGGGACTTTCCGGTGTACGATTTGATCTGTATTCTGCACCTGTTATTTCTCACGTTTGTTATCTATGTCCTTCCTACGTGGATGTCTTTAGCTACGGTTAAATATGTGTACCAGCAATGTATGGCCTATAGTCACTTTATTTTGAGTTTTTATTATAGAATGATTCTCGTTATTTGGATGACAATGTAGGTACCATTCAATCCTAATCCTAGGATTTACCTATAGGTGGCTTAGCTTAGCAGTTCTAGGGCGTAACTTAGCTTACAATCTGTCTAATAATTCCTAAGTAAACTCACTGCAGCATGTAACCTGCAATTTCATCAAAGTGTACTGCAGTAATTGTTACAGGTAATCCTCGGCATACAAATTCTTGTAACCTAGTACTTAAACGCAATTCAAATCAATGTGAAAATATTACGCGGTGGCAATATTTCACGCCGGCACTTTGCTGTCGACGTTCGGTGCCAAACGCATTATGTTGCGTTATTTTAAAATTTCCATTGCACTACATTAGACTCAGTGATTTTGGGACAAAGTTTGTAGGCTACGAATACATAAAGTTGAAGAGTTTTAACATTGGGCCAACAGTTGCTGTTGCGTGAATGGTTCGACTCGACCGGTAAAATACCACAACCTTACAGAAGACAGTCGTGCGTTTCGTCTGAAGAGTGAGACACCGGTGACCCAATTTCAGTCCTATTACCCTTCCCGTCCTTTCCTAACAGGGTAGCATGGGAAGAAGTAGATGATTGGACAGGGAGAGGATAAATAGGAAAATACAATATCCTAATATCCTGCCAATCCATTAAGGGCAGGCAACGTATTTGCGTGTTGCGTATGCCTATGGGTAGCGGTCACTTAATATCAAGTGAACCGCATGTTCGTTAGCCACTTTCTTCCATAAATAAATAACAATATGTGTTTTGTAAGAACAAATAAAAGAACTAGTATCCCATACGATGTAAAGTGGCGATGTGATTCAAAGATACGCACTGGTATACCTTTAGCCTATTCACGTTCCTTTTGCATCATGGGCTTAAGAGTTTGTAATAAAACTTATTAGTTTTGCAAGTTACATGGTAAGGGTAGACATGGATTTTCAATGATTAGGAAGCATTTAATACTTTCATGCAGTATTAATCCAATTAAATGTTAGTTACACTGCTCCCTCTGAGGCTATGCGTGCGAGGCCAATGAAGCCAGACGTCACCGAGGCCGCACATCAATAAGTTACTACGTAGATCGCATGGATTACATTTAAACTGTAATATGATATACCTAGAAGTTATTATTCATTTAGTTTCTTTTGTAAAAGGAGGCTATCGAGCAAAGACTTCGTCTTATGTTAAGTGACAACGACTATTTCTATAAAATTGCCATTGTGTTGGAAAGAGCAGTAAAACAGATGAATAGTTAACAAAAGAGAAGATTGGTAGATAGAGAGAAGATTAACCCACTCTACATATATACTGTACTAGCTGGCCCGGGCGGAATTTTTCCTCCTTACTAAACACTTGTCGTAATATTGTCAACTGTTTAATATTTTGAACAATTCACACAATATCTTTATAAATTATAGCCAATATGATATTCTGATGTATAAGCCATTATATTGCAAAGTTCCATCAAAATCCATTCAGTAGTTTTTGCGTGAAAGAATAACAAACATCCATACACCCGTACAAACTAATTTTCGCTTTTATAATATTAGTAGCACTACTATGACTTAATGGTTCTTCAAAATACGAAGAGAATTATACATATGTGTTGTACAATTAGTTCGATTTGCAAGTGACACACAGAGGTAGCTCCCTTTTATTGTTGCTTAATAGGTATGAGATAGTTTTTGACAATAGTTGGATCTAGGAATCGAAAATACGCCTTGTGTTCCGTAGTCCGTACCCTAACTTTGTCCTTCATTTTCAAACTTTAAATGATACAATATAAACATCAAATATATGTCAAAAACAAACGTACCAATACCAATAAATATATGCTTGGTACCAATTTAAATCAAGAATCGCTGCGTGTTGGCAAATCAATGGCATCTCAGTGATCGACAGTATTCGCTCCGGGTCGTTGGCACGGTGCACTAACGCTAGCCGGCCGCCGAGCTGACACCGCTTGACAAATTCCTGGTAATTTCGGGACCTCAATCCGAGTCGCATTTCCCACGCGTGTTACGTGCTGAGTGACGCAAATGTATCAAAGTAATAAGTACCGGCGTCACACATTTACATTGCAATTATAAGTTTAACTGTGGGAAGGTTCGAAGTTAAATTATGCCAGGAAAATATTCTGATATTATACTTAGCGGGGTTCACAGAAATATCCAACATCCGAAATTAGATAGCATATATTTTTTTTTATGACGAAATGCCTTAGCGCCCCTTGTGTGGGCGCTTAGTGTAGCAGACACGAATTATGTTGGGCTTGCACCGACCAATACCACCCCCGGTAATTCCGTTCGGAGCCCTACCTTACTCCCTAGCACACTTTGCTCAGTCTCCAGCGCACTTTGCCAAAGTAGGTCTATCGCTACTACATGTGAAGCGCCAAGCCTATAATAGTTAAGGACACAGACTACTGATCATGAAGTCGTGGGTTCCAATCGGCCATTCGATTACTCTCCATGTTCTAACACAAGCTTAAGCTTAGTCGGAATGGTTAAAGGAAATCAGTTTGATAATGTGCTAATATAACAAAAAACTACCCATTTACTTCCGTAACAATTAAAGGGGGTTTTGATAGCTTTTGTGTAGAAAAGAGGGGTATGGTTTTGGGTCAAGGATCGCCCTACTCCACTGTAACGCTAAAAGACAAAAGAGTTTAAAACAGAAATCCAAAATAACTACTAACTGATTCTTTAGTTTGACCTTTGGCCAATGTCGATTGTACATTAAGCATAGATAATAAATAAATGTAACAAGCAAGTGAAGCAATCTGTTTGAGTTTTGATTCGCCGTCAAACATTCAACTCCAGTCTCAATTATCCGTCTAAAGTTATCGTATAATCTTCGACGTTTCAACTTCAAAAGTAGATCGGATAGACGCGATGAACTTCGTGCTCGATATAAAACCGAATCTAGATATATTTGAATGAGTTTAAATTTACGAGACGCGCTTTGATCTTACTGCGAAAGCCACAAACTATGGTAGATGTAAAACACAAGAAATTACATCTAACAAAACAGACTAGATCTAGATAAAACTACCTGTAAGTAATTTTTATTTACTTGTTTTTTTTTTTTAAATTTATTTATTCAGGTATCAAACAGCCATAAAACAATGATACATACGAAGTGTCCTTAATAATTGAAAAGTTTTTTTTGTGTAAATGTTTGAGTGAATGTTTTAGCTTCATTAATGACTTCGCTAGCTGGCGTCGCGATTAGACTCCAGTATTGTTTTAATTTTTCTACCAAAAACCCCAAAAATTCATCATCATCAAGTACCACAGCGTCTGTGAAGCAACCACGAATAATATAGCGGTATTATAGTACTTCAAAAACATTTTAATAGAAGTAGTTGATAAACGAGCAACCGGTTCAACTGATTTTAAGTGGCCGCTACCCATAGCCATCTACGACAAATTAATTAGTTACGTATATAGATACGTTGCTCACAGACAAACAGAAAGAAGGATATTTGCTTTTTTTATTCATCCCCTTCCCTATCCACTTACACATTCCTTTCCCATTCTATGCCTATTAGAAATGGCACCTCACTCTTCAGACGAAGCGCAGAATACTTTTACTTTACGCCTGTCTTCTGTGAGGTCGTAGTAGTTCACCGGTCTAGCCCGCACATTCTTACAACAGATGCTATAGCGTGCTCTACCACCGTTATCTGTAACTATCAACAAATGGTTTCCCTTTGTATTGAGTTTATAAGATTTTATTTTCACCTTTTACATATTTCAATGGCACCAGTTTTATAATTACTTTTAGACAAAAAAATAAATTTAAATTTGTAATTTTCATTGTGTGGCAAAGGTGTCCGACTTGAATTTAATATCGGTTTGACACCAACATTGTTGCTGTCGTTGAAATATATTCAAATGAGTCAGTCAACGAATATAAAGCAGCGTCCGCAGAGGAACAGCGGCCCGAGGACGTGACTGGGGCTTTGTCTACATCCGATAGCAGAGCGCACATTGAAATAAAATGGCACCCCTCGAGAAACAGTGCTTGAGGTATTTTAATGGGACGTAATATTCGCATTTATGAAGAAGAAAGAAAAAGGTGTGTGCGATGGAAGGGGAGGGGTACATTTAAGATGCCATACATCATCCAGGTTGATGAAGTCAGTAGTCCAATAGTCAAGTGTACTCGTAGATTTTTATCCCACTTAGCATAAATGTATGGATGTGGAAGCAGCAAAAATAATCTAGGATCGTGTAAAATTGTAACGGCCTCTGTCAAAATCGATTTGTTTTCAGAACGAAATATAAACATTGACAAGTTTGTCTCTCATTGATAAATCTTTGTCAATCAAGTTGATTGACAGAGATTGATGACTAATTAATAAATGTTATTTGGCATTGGATATGCTTGAGCACGAATAGTTAGGTTAGGTGGATACAAAAAATATTACGAGCTTACATAAACTCGAAACATTCATACTTTAGTAAAGGATTATAAGATTTGATCCAGAACCAAAAATTTTAAGTTCGACGTGTAATGTAATAATAGATTCAGCAAATTATGTGTCGATATAAACGAAATAAGAAACTTTTAATTGTCTCTAGAGTTAAACAGTTCGAGTAATTTCAGAGGAAGCGTTAAACGCCACGCAAAATACAAAGTTTATTTTTGTACTAATTAGTATTCTGCCGAGGCGTGTGTATGTGGATGTTTGTGTGTATGCTCTCCGGTGTTTGTTTTCTATCTCATCGCTTTCTACGTATTTATATTTGAAATGTAAAATACTTAGTGCTAGAATGTTTCTCTAAAAAATTCTAATTCAGATTCCCACGGCGAATGGATGCGATACGGACCTTTTGTGTATTGTATACTAAGAAGGGCTGCGCTCAATCTTTTATTTGTGTGTTGGGTAAAATATGTAATTACACTGAGCAAATGTTTGACAAACATGGTTTTTGACATTCGTCACATATTATATGAAATAGGATATCTGAACTTAACCATCGCATTTGTGATACACTTATAAACACCTTAGTTTAATTCAAATCATATTGTTGTGTATATACTATCACGTTTGTGTGTTTTATGAAATATATTGTCGTTATATAAAAGATGAAATCAGTTCTAACGGTTAAGTTTCAACAGTTCTGGAGCCCGTAACAAATATCTGTTGCACGAATGGGCCGGCTCGACCGGTGAAATACCACGACCTCACAGAAGATCGGCCTGAAGTAGAAGTATTCTGCGTTTCGTCTGACGAGTGAGTTGCCGGAGGCCTAATTTCTATCCTCTTCCTTTCCATCACTTCCTAATACTGATAGGATAGACAAAGAAAAGGGAATATCCTTTTTACCGTCTATCTGTCTATCCTCTGCCCATTAAAGATCATCTGCGACCCATTTGCTAGTTGCGGATGCGTATAGGTAGCGGTGTCAGATGCTCGTTTGCCGCCTTGCTCCATAAAAAAAGTTCTTATGTAAGCAATTAGTCATTCGACTTTATTAAGAGAATAACGATAAATCGATTCCTCCGCTATAACGATACGGAGCATATTATATCGAAGCATTGATCACTACATACATTTAATATAAATATTAGTATTGGAGGCGACGCGGTCGGGCACAGGCGAAGACTGACACGCCGCGCCGGCCCACATTGTCCTGCATCGGTATTCGGGAACCAAATGCTCACCGCTAACTGACAACCCTATTTATACACACGCCCAAACTAAACTGACCCAATCACCTGCACTAAATACCGACGCTACGGAAACAAAGAGCGTCTCGTCAAAGGTCCGCTTACGTCGGCCGGATTTTATTTCGAGTGTCGACTGTATTGCTAATGACCGATGTGTCACTGGGCTCTTGTCTTTTTTGTTTAATTCTATTTCGAGGCGACGGACGCGTGGAGGACGTAGGCACAAAGTACGATGCTAAAAGTTCTTTAGCACATGAGTTTAGAAGCGTTTCGAAAATTACTACTGAACGATCTTCACTATGGTGTAGAAAATAATAATTTATCCCCTCTCGAAATGTATGGCTTTTCATAAATTGTGAGACAATGGTAATTACTAAGATATGAAGACTTTTTAATATTATTTCTAGTCTTACGTGTCATCTTGAACAATCGTCAGCATGCTTACCTATAACAAAATGTTCACTATTGAACGTGATAAGTGCAAAATTATACAATATAAATAAGAAACCACCCAGTCAGCTCACGTCGTGGTGAAATATTGACAGATTAAAACTTGTTTGACACGTCATAATCTGTAAACATTGCCCACGCCTCTGGTTAACAGTTTAGTTACTACGCTTATTTAAAAAAAAAAACTTAAATTAAATATTTTACAAGGTGTTAATTTTGACATCGGCATGGCTTTAGAGTCGTTGTTCAACGATTCGGCTAAGTACGTAAATCTTTTATGAAGTACGTAATTGCATTGCCTCCAACACTAGTATTTTTTATCACATATTATAAACACAAGTAACTTCCGACCGCGAACTGTTCCAATGTTCACGTGTTTTTATTACATGTGACTGTTCAGTACATTAAAGCCACGTGCATTTGACACAGAGCGGTTAGTAAAAATTACGAAAACCATTTCCCGTTGGCTTGGAAACATTGTCTAGTTTCACGCACTTATCATATTTGGATGTGTTGGGTCGAATTAAGTAAAAAGATGTCGCTACCACTGCCTGTGGCCGTTAATCGTGCACTTTCTTGAACAAGAGCCTTCACTTGATCCGTCCATCGTATGTCCCCATGGTATTTGGCCTTCGACTGTCCCGTAGTATTCAATAGTAAAATCGTACTAACTCTGATCATATGAGTGATGTGACCACCGAGATTCACAATACAATATGTGGCAATACATTTCACTATCAATAATTTAGATATCGGACTAGGTTAAGCTTCCATTCAGCCGTAATATATTCTTTATATATGGAATATCATTTAGTTCATAAAAACCTCGGTCAAAGAACCGGCAGCTTACAATCGTCCTTGACCCCGATACAATCGGTTCTATTGAACGGTTATAACTTCCCAGCAAGATAACTGTTTGTATCGATCAATGTCACGCGGACGGCGCGAGCGGAGGACTAACCTGCCATTGAAATCAAGAACGTCCAATCTAACTTGACCTTCCCCGAATTAAACGCTTTTGAATACAGATCTAGTGAAAAAGTATTGATTCGAAAAGGCATGCCTTTCCGGGACAGGAATTACGACTAATTGACGAATTCGTCTGGTTTTAAATTAAACATTGTTATTTACTAACTATAAGATTCAGTACATAGTTTGTTCAACATCAAGATGACAGTAAACAAAGTTTACATCTTGTTAAATTTCATAAATTCCAAAAGATTTCACTAAACCACTTTTTCTCACCTTACACTCGTATAATATGGATATATTAAAGAACCATTCACTTCATCTCTCGATTTAATATCACAACATTTCCGATGCGAATATAAAAATGGCCGTCATTTATAAGGGAATAAAGGTTAGTGACGTTTGTTTGTTTTTAAAAAAATATCTTTATGTAGAACTATTGATTCATTCATTCATTTATTTGATGTATGGAAGTCAAATTAATCAATTAATAAAAATAATTAATTAATAAAACTGTAACTGATCGCTGTCTGTACATGGACGATATTTGAGAAAAACTATCATTGGGGGTCTTTATACACGCAATAAAATCCAATACAATGATTTTTTTATCATACATTATGATCTTTAAAATACTATATAATTTATTAATATCTTTAAAATGATGATGATTGAAAGTGTACATATAGTTAAAAACAGGTCAGTGTTGGAGATTTTGCAAGCTTCAGTTAGATAAACTGTGCATTGAGATATTGCACACACACTTCTTTCGGAGACGCACGGCGCTCCCTGGAAATTATAGTGTTTACACGTATGTATACGATGTTAGGAATGATGGGTGTATTATTTTTTAATAGGTTTTGTTAGTTTAGGTTAGTAGCTTATTATTCCCGAGGAAGGTTGGCGTTAAGCAGGCGGCCGGCCGTAAAAACTGTAGCCAGAACCTATATAATATGAACTATGGTCACAGCTTAAGCAATCATATGTGATTGTTAAGCTTTGCTATGATGTCGACGATGAGGTTAGGGTAGTATTTAAGTCGGCAATAAGTAATTTCATTTCGTTTAAGTAAAATTGCAGGGCGGGTGAAACCGGAGGCACAGCTAGTTTAGAATATTAGACAAGTTTCTTTTAAAACTCCACACATACATTGTGACATCACGCGATTCCCCAATTGAATGAGGTTGACCTTCGTCGATGTATTTATGTTGATATTTTCAAATATTTCACGACTTTAAGCGGTTGTTTAACCTCGCAATGAGATAAGTTTTTCGCTTCGCTTGGTGTGTGAGGGCGAACGAAAAAAATACATAAGAAAATGCTTGGAGCAAGTCATTACATAAATATTCTGTAAATATATTCAATAAAAAAAAAAGCAATATCTTTATTTATATATTTATTATAATATACTGTAAAAAGTGGCAGATTCAGAAACAGACGCCTTTAAGATTATGTGGTGCAAGTTACTTTGAACCTGCAAGAGCAAAGTAGAAGAAGGTAGAAGAGGTCGTCCCCCTTAAACTTGGTCAAATATAAAGGTACCTATAAAGAGCTTTGCTTTACCCAACAACTCAAGACAGATTATCTTGGCGTAGGAAACTGAGATGAGATGACATGTCTCAGAGAGAAACATCATTAGGGGGAGATTCTTAATTCCTAAAGAGAGACCTGGACACGGTTTTCTGCCTATTTGCAATATATTTAAACTATCCGCACAAATATTCTTGTTAATGGGGAGTGTAGATATTTTTATCGGATTAGAGAAATGCATAGTTTTAGTTAAAACGTACTGGCTGCTGTAATACATTAGCGAAAGAGTTAAAAATAAAAATAAAATAAAAAACAAAACCACCGCCGAATGCAATCGGCCGGCTTAATGAAAATGGATGTTTAAAAATACAAAATAACATTACCACCGACCAACATAAAACATAGAGGGAGTAAGGAATAATAATCTTTATTACTCACTGAATAAGAGTTATTATATCTGCCGTAATGATAAAGTTGTATAATATGATCCGTTGACGACGCGAGGTGAGAAGTGTCGGGTGACGGATCGCAGCTGTCAAACGGAATGTTACGTACATGTGTAATAATCATTAATAAAGTTATTTTACTTTTCATGAAAGCATTATTTGCAAACGACAGTTTTATTTAAATAAGCATGTTAAAAACGATATATGCTAAGAAGTTATCTGTATGTTATTTTAAAAAAAGTAGGTCTTCAACCGGAACCGGATTTAATTGAAACAGTGAAGTGGTCAAATAGTTTGTGTATGTAATACCACCCCAAATCATCACTCAGTTTTTATCCCTTCCAGTTTTTTCCTTCCCTTGCAGACCTCCAAGTGTCCTATCGAGTGAATCTCGTCTTTATTTTATAAACTAGCTGTGCCCCGTGGCACGCTCTGCAATTTTACTTAAACCAAATGATATTACCTAATTAATACTACTATAACCTCATCATCATCTTCCTGCCCTGTTCTTGCGTATGTGGGGACATCGACATGACCGTAGCAAAGCTTAACAACCACATATGATTGTTTAAACTGTGACCATAGTCCATACTACATTGGTTCTGGCTACACTAATCACGGCCGGCCGCCTGCCTAAAGCCAACCTTCCTCGGGAATAAAAAACATATTAAATAGGAATACATACTACAATTCTAAAATCTTCTAATCTATACGTGTAAATACTGCGTTACCATTACTAGGGAGCGTCGTGCGTCTCCGAAATACGTGCGTGTGCTATGAATATCTCAATGCACAGTGTGTCTAGCTGATTTTTGCAAATTACACTGGAATTTGTAAAATCTCCGAAATTGTCCTGTTTTGTACTTTATATAAACTTTCAATCATCGCCATTTTAAAGATCATAATATATAGTTAACTAAAATGTATACCTATTCAACTGAACAGCTATGTTTCAATCATCAAAGAACTATGTCAAACTTGACACTTACTAAAATAATAATGATAAAAAATACGAAATTTTCATTCACTATATTCGTTGACATTTGAGTTTAAAATAAAGTAAATACATTTTCCGCGTTATCATTTCCAAGCGGAGAAAAGCCGCTAAAACTTGAAACAACTTCTTATGACGCACAGACGATGGGGATGCGCGAGGTTTACTCTTATACCGGCTCTAAGATTTCGTGTTACGGTAACGTAGGTAGGAAATAGAATTTTAATGAGAGTTTGTTGAGGCATCTCGTAAAGGTCCTTTATATTGGCCGGCCTGCGCAAGCTAACAATGTGCGTGACAACATTTTCATTATTTAAATATTTGGCCTATGTACGTTATTAAGACATTGATTTAAATAATTTATGTTTGGTTTACCGAAATTATATAAATTTTGGGAAGCGGGAACTATATTAACACATATTTTAAATAATAACTACAAAAGTAGTGCCTGTTTTTTGATATTTAAATTTTATAACCTTAAAATTTACATTGTAATGCAAATATAATTTTCGTTAACAACAGAATTGGCGAATTACCTTTTGCATGACCCCTGAAAGTACGTCAGTGAATATTCCAACAAATACCAAAATGCGAATGCAATTTTACGTTAGAACAAAACAATTAAATAATACAAATAAAATTTAATGAAACATAAGAAGGTTAGGAGTTATTGAGGTTTATAAAATTAGATTTAAATTTTAAGCATTTCATTTTTTTAATTATTATTAATTATTTACTTACTACCTAAATTCTTATATATTCTTCACGAGCAGTGTTTGCCCTACGGTATAAGGCCCCGACTTACGTACGTAGGTTCGAACCCAGTCATGCTCTTTACTTTGTGTAATTTATTTCATCACCACTGCTCCAAGAAAGATGAAGGAAAACATCGTCAGGACTTCGGCATTTCTTAAAACCACCAAATTCGAAGACACGTGACATTTACCAACCCGCACTGGGCCAGTGTGGTCAATTACGGTTCTTTGTCGGAGAGGGGGCCTGTGTCCCTGCAGTAGGAAAGTGTACTAAAAAGGCTGATTATTGTTATTAAAGACATTCTACTCTACCAGGTGACAAGCATTTACGAGAGTTATTTCAACGATAACCGTAGATTTTTCAAATGTTTCCTCACATATATTACACCATGTGTAGATAGACGGCTTTCTGTTATCTGTTAACATTAATATTGGTGAATATATCATTTCAATAGAAATACTAATGACCCCAAGACGCTATCTACTAACTAACCTTTGCATATTTTAAACAGCTGGAATAACAAATTTTTCATTGATTATTACGCCACTTGGTTCCCTATTACCGACATCTTTGCATAATGTTTTGATGGTGGAAATTATGGGGGAGAGGTGGTTAATATTGCTTTAATTCGCTGGCTACACGTCTGCACCGTCGTGTGGCTAATTGGCTAATGCCTGGTTAGACGGCGTGATCCTAATCTGCAACGTTAAGCCCTGTTTTACACGCTCCACGGCTTGGCGCTCTGCAGTAACTTAAGCTTTTTTCTAAGTATGTTCCATTTGAGGTTACATTAAGTAGCTTTTTATATAGAGATACTTTCCATGTCTTTTCATCTAATTTGAGTCTAGTAATTTAGTAGTTAAGTCCTAACTAATATTATAGATGCGAATCTTTGTTTGTTACGGTTTAACTCCTTAACTCATAAACCGATCTTCATGAAATTTAGCACTCACATTGTTGGCGGTACAGAAAATGACATGGGGTACATAAAACCTTATTTAGAGTATCGATTGCCATGGTAATATTTGATGTTTTGATCATAACAAGTTTTTGACACATCATTACCTACAATTCTTAGTTGTTCTAAATGGAATAAAAATTTGAGCGTGGAAAATGAGACACAAATACACGCCCAAAGCCGCAAACATCACCTAGTTAACTATAAAAAAGAAAAATAATACGGATCCGATACGGAAATGCTTGCATGTTCAACCGCTGCATTATGCGAAATTCGTGGCGATAAATATACATTTCGCATTTTCGTCGCGAAGCGATACGGCGTGACCATGACACATGGAGTTATAATTCAGGATATTAACTACTGGAGGCGACGAAAAAGTTACGTTACTCCGATATTAAGTAGGGAGAGAGGAGAGCCCCCTCTCATTGTGAATTATAGCCCCCTTTCTGCATTACCAAGTCGTTCTGTTTCTGGGGTGACAATACAAAGAAAAATACACGAGGACGAGGAAAGTTGGCCAAACGCTAATGAAATTACTGATACGTAGGAGGCAAGTTTATTATTTTTTACGGTCGTGATATGACAATACAACTGGAATATATTTGCTTTTGAATTTGGTGTGTGTAGAGAAGTTTAGCATGTCGTGGCTATTACAAAGAATGTTGATAATAGTCCGCTATACATTATTTTTGTAAATTGCGTACTACATCCGGCATATTTTTTTCTTGTTCCAAGAATATGCCAATATCTTCTTTCTTTCATTTTCACCGCAAATACCATGTATGTTTTACAATGAATCCCATAGGGACAATCATTTGAAGATATGAAATTGTAATCGCTACTGAGTTCCCAGGATTCACTACTATACCTAAATAAATATAAAAAAGCAGTAAGATTGTGCATAATATATAGAAAATTGTACACGAAGTGCTGCCACTCTTGAAAGATATGTTTTATAATTGAACAATAATAAATCTCTCTAATCATATTATAAATGTATATGTATGTAATGTATGTTTTGCACGAATGGGCCGGCTCGACCGGTGAAATACCACGACGTCACAGAAGACAGGCGTGAAGTAGAAGTATTCTGCGTTTCGTCTGATGAGTGACGTGCCGGAGGCCTAATTGTAGTCCTCTTCCCCCTCCTACCCTTTTCTAATAAGGAAAGGGGGGGAAGAGGAAGAGGATTTGACGGATGAGGAGGGGATGGACAGGGAATGGAATTATCCTTTTTTCTGTTTGTCCCCTCCTTCGTCCATGAAGGTAGGCAACGCATCTGCAACTCATTAGCTTGTTGCGGATGCCTATGGGTAGCGGTACTTATTTCCAGGGGCCGCTTGCTCGTTTTCCACTTTGTAATATAAAAAAAAATAATGTATAATAATAAAATATGTAATTTGGTGATTTCCGGAGTGTCATAGCGCGTATGAAATCAGCAAAAAAACATACAATGGTTGTAAATCGGTACGTCAATAACCATTCACTCTTATTTAGTTTTTTTAAAACAAACTTTTATTTAAAAAACGTAAAATAAACGCGATAAAGTTAGTTTTTTTTCAAACTATTATTTATTCACGAACTACTACAACGCTTGTGCCAGGAGGTGGTTCACGACAATAGTCGAACGGAGGATTCGAACCCACGACCTTGTATTTTGAATCCCACACCCTAAGTCGAGAGACTATTTATCTTAAAGTAAATTAATTAAATTTGTTATCATATTTATTCTACAAAGAAAATAACATCAATAAATTTGTTTCTTCGCTTCGTAGATACATGGACTTATATACGTAATTTGATTACTGTTAGGCGATTGTCTTCGACATTGTGTAATAACACTAATGCTTTATTTATTCGTACTGCCGACTCTCACAACACACAAGGGAGAGTAAGGTGTGATGGATGGAATACACTTCGATGCCATTACGTGGCAAAACAGACCTCGTATTTGAAAGTATCGTAGTCGCCTCAATTTTTCTGCTGATAAATTTGAGTATTGTTTCGTACTCGTGTGAACGTTCTGAAAATTGTTAGCCCTAAGAGCGCAAACGTGTAGAATGGACCCGTGTGTTCTTTTAGACAAGATCTATGTACCGGGAGGAGCCGTTTTTAGTGAAATACTAGATGTATACACCCGCATCGCTTATAAATATTGATAACATATTATCGAAAAATATATTTTCAACCCCTTCGCCTTTTACACAACTATCCACATGCAACCACCATAGTAACGCATAGGGATGTAGAGGCTACAATCACCCACAATCACAATTTCTCTATGTGTGGTGTGTAGTTTTTGCTAAAAACTGAAATATTCCCTATATTTCAGTTTTCAACAATTCGCACAATTCTAATAATAATAATAATAAACATTAACTGTACTGTCTCCTATCTTCTGACCAGGCGATTCATTTGGGAAAAACATGTGGTCGAAATTAACGATTCCAAATATTTTTGACATCTGTCAAATATTTTTATTTGACAGATGTCAAAACTTAGGCTAGAAATTATTTTCACTGGTAGAATCGAATGCAAGCTAAATCACTGTGCTTGTGTGTGGTGTGGTTTAAATTGACCACAATTTTTAAAAAATTATATAGCGCTAGATCTCAAAAAGAGCCTTCATCGTTTTTTTGCTAGTTTTCGAGTATAAAACGAGCGCTCTTTTTAAAAAATCTATTGAAAAATTATCACAAATAATTGTTACATGTCTTTGGAAACTAAACTCTGCGACCCTTAGCGACCTCTGCGACGTAAGAGTTATAGTCTAAAACTGTAAACTTTAGTACCTCTACGGCTAGAAGTATTTTCGTATTTATGTTAACGCAAGGAAACTAAATATGAATAATGAATAACCACTTTGTTTATATTTAGATGGCTCGAGTTATTCATAATATTATTGAGGTCTCTGCGTACAAACACACTCACACACAAATGAGCATTAGTCTGATGTATGTACGTACTCACGGTGTGAACAATGCAGTGCGTACCGACGACAATGAATTATAAATAGCAAACAACAATTAGATTTTATCCTACGCCGATGTATCGGAGGAAATCATTTACAAGGTCTCGCTAGCATCAATTCCAGCGACAATATCGTCAAATGACATCCATTGATCGTTTCTTTCTTGTAACGCGAACCATCTGTAAAGAGTGGCGGGCGATAGAGATCGGAAAGGCGGTTACGAACGGCGTCTAATTTAATTTTCTAGCGATTTCACCGGCGCCCGTGCGGCGTGACCTCTGTAATGCGTTTTATTGCCTCACTACCGTGGGTTAAGTATACCTTATTTATTCAGTACAATACAGATACTGAGTTTTATTCTTTTAAGAGGAAATAAATAAATGGATTTTTAAACAAAAAGTTTTATTCAAAGATGAAGATTTATTCTAACAGTCGTATTTTTAAATTATCTAGTTTTTACGTGTTACCATAATGATGACACAAATAGGTATTATAAGCTGTAACGTCAAGTGGAGAAGACGGAGAGACGGAGATAGTAATAGCTATTCGCTTTTCGCCGGCTTTTTTAAACACGACAGAAAATGAGCCTGAGTCTATACACCGACTACCGATATAACTGTATTAACCTGGACGAGAATTTCACAATTTCATCGGACTCGAGGTGGCAAAGCGCAAAGGGCGCTAAGCCCAAACCTTTTTAATAGTAACTAAGCACGAGGGCTCCCTTGGGAACCTCGTCTCGGGGTTACTTTGTTGGTATGACCAGATTAGGAAACGGCCGGTCGAAATCTAATGTGTATAATTGAAAGACATGACATTTTTGTCACCTCTGAGAAACGAGGAAGCGATATTTTGAAAAAAGTTGTAGAAATACCTACTTAACTATTAGTGTCTGCTCGAAATGTAATTAAGGTTAATCGAACATCGAATAAAAGGTTACGTAACCGTGATTTTATTAAGGTTAATATTACCAGATATCGTGTTAAATGGTTTATGTACACAGCTTGATAAGCGATATTGGAATAATCCAATAACACGGGTAGACGGTGTGTAATTAAGATTCAATTTCGTAAATGTTTTACCCTTAATCGTATCGCTTACATCATAATAACGATTCAATTATCTTTCAACCGAACAAGAGTAACATCGGCAGAGGGCACTGTAGACGATATATGTTTTCGCATAAAGATACATTCACAATTTTGTTATTTAACCGATATTTAGTTGAATCATGCTTAGATGTTTTTAAAATTGTATAGTTTTTTTTAATGGAAGTTACTGGTGTTGCGTCTATACGTCTAAATATTAAAATGAAGCGATTAATTGAAATGTAAAAAAAAGTGTAAAGGAAATAAGGACGTGAAAGCGGAAGATGGAAAATAAAATATCAGGTTCCTATTCCTTAATAAATTGGTTTGATTCTATATATAAAAATAATCGATAAGATTAATACACATTGTATAGTGACAGGTGGACCAACTGTCACGAGTAAGACGTAATAATGGTCGATAAATAACTATCGAAACTCCTGACTCCTGTCG
Source organism: Papilio elwesi (assembly GCA_029849275.1). Taxonomy (NCBI): domain Eukaryota; kingdom Metazoa; phylum Arthropoda; class Insecta; order Lepidoptera; family Papilionidae; genus Papilio; species Papilio elwesi. The sequence goes on along the minus strand of CM056693.1, from coordinate 10,954,854 downwards.
TTGTTCAATCATTTTTAACGCTAATAGATTGATTATTCATCTATCTATCTATCCATCAAAACACCTTGCCGTGACCTTGTATTTAATATCTAACTAAAGTAAATTATTGGCAATCATTAGACGATCCATCGTTAAAGTTAAAATCGAGTTAATCATGAATCAATTGTAATTGTACAATCAATATAAACAGTCGTGAAGATCGCTATTAAGTAAGGCACAAGGCTCTGTGACTTGAACCTTCAGTTGTCATTAGTGAAGCCTTGTCAAGTGTTGGTGCACGTTTGCTTGTAAAACCTTACTTAATAAGTACATCTGCCGACATAACCGCACGTGTTACAAATGGATTGCAAAATATATTTTATTTTGAGAGTTGCATTGTACATATAAAAAACTTTTAATATTTAAAAAAATAATATGGTACCCATGTACAAACTCATCTCCTTGTCCTGTTTCTTCTTAAAGGTTCCTTGTATAACGAAGCTCGGCGAAAATTAAGATAACATGTACGTAACAACTTTTTGACAAATATATAATTTAATATTAAATCCTAGGACATATCCACATACGGCCATCTGATTATAAACTAAGCAGAGCTTATACTATGGAAACCAGACAACTGTTATACTACATTTCTTTCGTAAATACATACTTAAATGTCAAAATGTCACACATATGTCTGGTCATTGGTGGGAATCGAACCCACGACCTGCGTGACGTGAAAAGCAAGTATTTTAAAAATCACGCCAACTAGCCGTTATAATGTTCCTATAATTTGAAGTTATTATACGGACGAAGTTTTCTCACAAAAATTTCGACCGTGGAAAATGCGAAACGAATGTGCGATGCCGCGACCCATAAGAACAGCCAGCCAAGCAACAATACAGATAGAAATCCTGTAGAAACTAGATTTTTAAAAGATCCTAAGTTACAGATTGTCAACATGCGATTATAATGTGTTCGATTGACATTGTACTCGTAGTACAGAACGACAGCAGTTTCAACCGGACGACATTTACTGAGGAACATAAAAATCGATTGCGACCGTTCGGAGGCATCACGATTGCAATAAAATTCTATTGGAGTCACGATCTCTCCAATTTTACACCGGGTGACAGCAGTTAGGTTCCAGAGAAGACATCGCGTGAAAAACACACAAGTATTATGTTCACTCCATTTTAAAGTCTGTTATGACAGTCAGATTTCCAATCACGACATGAATATATTTAACGGTTTATGATAAACGTGGAAAGACATAACCTCAAGAGAAAACATTGGAAATATTGGTACGATTTGATTCATTTAATAGATATGGTCAATTCAAAAGGATTAAACAAGGGCGAAGTTGTACTTGTTACCGACTAGCATAAGTGCATGGATATATACTTATATAACTTCTGAGGATAAATCTTTTTTAAAATAACATTGTTATCTTACTTTTACTATTTAAAAACTACTTGAGTGAAGAGAGCTATCGGGAAAAAGATTCCCTACAAAACTGAAGTAGAACTGTTCTAGCCACTATTCAAAATTATATAGTACCGATATTATGTGAGACATTGTGTTTGCGACTGTACTCAATAAGTAGGTGACTAGCGCTGTTGGTGTAACCGCACCTATGCTAACTAAAACTGTACACACGGGCACACAGCACTTAGCGCTGCCTTGTATCGCCTGCGCTGTTGCCGGCGACGATACTTGCTGAATATTTTTAACTAACGGTGCCAATTTACATACGATAGAGCTGTATTACCCCTTCTATGTCGCACAATGTCACCAGTGAAATCGAATTACGGAACAGAGACACCGTTATGTTATTTATTTAAACAAAAGTACTTTAGTAAACTTCTAGTACAATTGGTACGTTACCATCAAAATTGTCTCCGAACAACGTTTGTTAGTAAGATGTATAAATAAGACATAATAATTATGTATTTAATTATTTTTACTTCTACAGGTGCTCGAAAATATAAAAGAAAACAAATAGGAATATTTGAAACAAGACGTGATTTTTTTGTATTTAAAATTTCCTATCCATGAAGTAATTGTATGCAAAAAAATAGATTTAATAATCATCTAACAATGACAATTTGTCTAGTATAGAGCTAATTGTCTGTGTGTACGCGCAGTGTTGCCAGTGAAATTTAATTACGCAACAAAGACCGTGCTATTTATTTTAACAAAAGGACTGCAATAAATTTCAAGTAGACTGTACCTCGGTGTCGCCAAAATTCAGTCTACGAGCGGCGATAATGAATACCTCGTTTTTTTTCTGGGGCAACGTTTTTAAATTGCAAGTGTACGAGTTCGTCTTATCGTGTTTTTTTCTGTCGTTATTACGTTGTCTCGTAGTAGATGTTTTTTTCTTAATTTGAGAATGGACTCATTGCAAGTTATACGTGAAGATTAGTTATATAAATTTATCAATATTATATTTCATGCGAAGTAAAAGTTGTTGAATATATTTTTATGGAAAAAGTGTGGGGCTAAAATAAGTCTATGAAGGCAAGTCTTGCAATACACAATGCCATTTTAGTGGACATTTTCATTGACATTTGGCGGGACAAGAATGTGGTTAAATTACCAAAAGAATAAATATACTCAAACTGTGAAAAGGGAGCAGATTTTGAAATAGAATTGATTTTACTTAAGAAGACAAAAGACGAGACACCGACAAAAACACACAATTGTGCGATTTTAGGCCTGCACAGTAAATCCCAAGTTGTATATGTAACAAAATGGATCCTTTATAAACATATGAAATGAATATTGATTCATACGCGATACTGGAGACCGACATTTTAATCCATTACATATGTCGGAATCGGCGTGAAATGATAGTTATTTTAGCATAAATTCGTATCACATTAATCAAGGCAATAACGTCGCATAATAAAATCGATGATGGAATAATCGCGTGCACCGATGCAACTGCGCGTAATCGATTGTCTGCCGTATAAAAGTGGGTCAGCACAAATTGAAAGGAACCACGGAATGCAAGCATATACGAATAGGGTGACAAACATTTTATGACTACGGAATATTCAAATATTGTAACCTTTTTCGTATGACTGTTATATCCGTGTAGGAGATACTAAAGTTACATAAATGTAGTATAATGGGTTTTTTAAATATATTTTTAATTTATATAACCGTTACTAAACTTGTTGACGAGATGACCAACGAACAATAAAAAATCAATCAATCTAAAATGCTGCATAATGTATTAAGCATCACGTCCATATCTAACAGGTAACTGAAATATGATGAGTTGTAAAAGCTTGTAAAAGCTTCTTTTTTTCTGTCGATAGTCGACGAAGTCCTGATTGATTGCCACAAAAATCGGTACTCTGGTCCGGTGAACATTTATTTTAATTGTCACAAATTATACAAAAATATAAAATTCTTGGTCACCGTACACACGAGGACGTATTTAGCTGTACCAACTTACGGAATCGCATGCTTCGCCTTCATACGCCGTTCCTCTAAAATAAATCTTGCAAACTACCGATTGGTTTCTGCAACGGCTTCTAGTCGCGCTGTCGACGAACTTTTTACGGTTCTAATATTTTCCATTCTTTGACACATACACTCGTACTCCTAGAATTTTCAGAACTAAAAATTTGAACGTATAACTTTGCCATATATTATTGAAATTCGGAAAGGGGTCAGTATTAAACAAAAATAAACATAAAAAGTACAGCTCGGTACAGCTCATCTTTAAAAAAATGGAACCAAAGCGAATAAACAAAGTAATAAATATCTAATATTACGCGACGAGCAAGCAGTACGACAGCAGACTCCAGGTGGTAATAAAATCAAAGATACAAAATTGATATCACAAAGAACGTAACCGGCGTTGCTAGTACAAAGTGCACCGAGTTAGGTATCCGCCGCATCGGAAAATGTCTCTACAGGTCTTGTGACATTTCAACCATCTCCAAGTTGAGTGCATTTCACAAAGATAACATAGTTTACCTTCTTCTTAAGATGACTGAGGAAAATTCAACTGGTATAACAAATATGGTTTGCTTTATCAGCACATCTATGTGGATAAAGTTATGGTATTGTAGATGTGAGTACAGGGAGAAAATATATAATTTTGTAATAATTAATGTTCATCAATATTACATTACATCTTTAACATCCTTCATTTATTTTCATTCATTTAAAATCTTCATGTTTGTTTTATAACGTTTTTTTCAAACACATACACAAAAAAGAATGTTGCGCAAATAAAGGTGAATTTCGCCTGTATACCTCTCAAATATTTACGAGCGGAGCGATACTGTAGCGTGGGCGAGCCGCGAGGTGAGCGTGAAAACTTGATGCCGTTTCCGTCTCTATAACCATCGCTGAGGCAGATCGTGTGCCGGTAAATTGGTTTTAATAAAACAGAAGTTGTTCATCAACCGGCCGCGTTTGTTTTCTGTCATTGACACGCCTGTTGCATTCTTAAAAACTGTTTGATGGATTAATGTAACGCGAATTGGTTCCTATTTAGTCTTCATAAGAATGCCATATTTATAACAGTGGTATAGCCAACAACACGAATGGGACAGCTCAACCGGTGCAATGCCACGACCTCACAGAAGACAGGCGTGAAGCAGAAGTACTCTGCGTTTCGTCTAATGATTGTGGTGTCGAAGGCCAAAATTTAGTCATACCCTTATGAGGAAAGGGCAATAGGATTGGATGGGGATATATATCATGACAATGTATATCTCAATCGTGCTAAAACGAATAGTAATATCTAACTACGCCTACGGCTAGGCTTGACTAGAATAATCTGCTAAATTTAACATTATTAAATTATAATATTACTTTAATTAGTCAATGAGACAAAGTGTTTCAGAAAGTATAAAAAGAACAATCATTTCAGATTTGAGTCAAAGCTTTACATAACTCAGCTTCTATCTGTAATGGAAAATGGGAAACGGAAAAATCTAACTTGAAATATTGCTTCAAAAACAACTGGAACAAGAAAAAGTTATGCGAAACGAAAGTTCAATCCACTTTAGGAGCAAGAGTTACGACTCCTAGGCTTTATCAATTGCGCAGCGTCCGAGTCCGCGATGCCGGCACAAATGCAACAGCGTGTAAATACAATTTCGTTTTCGTTCAAATAATACTACATTAAATATTTTTTTATTTATTTACGAGCAGCAGGCAAGCGTGCAGCAGGCCTCTCTGCCTAATGTTGAGTGATCACAACAGTGCATTATTACTATTAAAATCTACAATACCAGAGAAATTGCAAATACATTGCCGGCGATCAGGAAAGAATTCTTGAAGGACCCCTACGTCTTATTGCTTTAGAATTAAATCTTCCGTCTTTATAATCAATTAGAGCTTTAATTAATCCTGCTTCCCAAACAGGTACTTACTCTAAATAACAGATTTTGGGATTGTATTGACGCACCTATTTTTACGTTTCACATGTTTATTTCTGTGATTAGTCATACATTTAACGAACGAATACTTCATATATAGAACATTTTACATTTTAGTACAATAAAATATTATGGATGCAAAAATTATGCACACATCATAATTGTATTCATTGTACGAATTGTGGGCCAGTCTCGACGCACGACCTTGCTGGATTTCATTGCATTATCAATAACAATTAAAACATCAGTACATTACCAAAGTGTACGTATTATTTTTACCCTTACATATCACTTTGACGGTCTGCGTAACTTACCTGAAACAAAAAATAAAATACATAATATTTTAAGTTAAATTAAATAATTGTAATTCATCTTGTGCGACAGGCATTAACTGTATTCCAGGAAACATGGCTACATATTTTACCTAAAACATTATATTAAGTTTCGGAATCTATAAAAGTATTATATTTTAACAGTGGTAAAGCCCGCAACAACAACATGTGTTGTACTATTGGGCCATGTTATGCTGATTTCTAAAGTGGTATATAAATAGGCTTTTCCCGATTACTAAATTAGCAAGAAACTTTCTTCTTGTACTAACTTCTTAAACTGTGATAAAACAAATTGCATGTTAAGTAAAACGTAACAGTCATTGAAACTAAAGCTAAAGCACACACATACTCTTAATTCGTGTGCTGCCCGCGCACAATATTTGCTCTGCAAACATTTGACGTAAAGGAACTATTAATGGTAACATTCGCCCGCTGGGCGCATTACCGGTCATCGAGGCGTATTAACGGCCCCACTAGCGAATTGCGGTTATCCGGCACTCAGTGTTGCTATATAATTTAAATGTTTTAATACAAACGATATTCGGTAATTAAGCACAGAGCGATTAATTTCTATTTACAATATTTAACGTGTAATTTAAGTGGTTATTACTTTACAAAATAAAAAAGTACATTTTTTCGAGACATGGTTATATTAATTAGAATGATAGGTGGCGCTGAAACTAAACTAAGAGCTACGTATCGAAACAAAAACAAAAAAAATAGACTTCTTTTGTTTTTGTCAATTTTTCAGCCGGGTAGGGCATAATTATTATTCAATAGTTGTTACTTACATATACCACTGTCTATATAGTCGCTTCCAATATTGAAATCAGTCTTTATAAATTATCTTAAAAAATCCGTACCCAAATATTCAGTTGCTTAGATTCTTTTCCCACAATGTATGTGTGGCGGTTGTTGAGTTAATATTGCGCCGCACAGCGCCGGTGATAAGGCGTATCGGACCACCCCGGCATCGCGGCAGCCATTCTAGCGAACTATGTAAACCCGACCGGGTGCTTAGGGTTGCCAGTATAAGCAATTTTAAAACCTTTTTAAATATTTTTTACACTTTTTTAAGGTGGCAAACGAGAGCAAAGCATTTTATCTGATATTAAGTAACCGTTACCCAAAGGCATCAAACAATTAGTTGCAGATGTGTTAAATAATTAGAATAAAGGAATATTTCCTTTTCCTAATTCATCCAAATCGTCTTCTCCTTCCTATCCTTTTCTTAATAGAAGAGATTAGGACAAGAATTGCGATAAAGTGTCAGTGATTTTAATAAAATACAAGAAACATATATGAAAAAAAGTCCGTCAAATCTGTTCCGAATTCAAATAATCATGTTGCTAACTCGTTCTGCTGGAACATGATCTTCCCTAAATCCCAAGATCTTCTAACACTGCTAAAGAACTTTTCACTTCAAAATTACCAAACTAAATTTCTTCAACCCTAAGCGACATTACTAGATAACTCTAATCTGGATTAATCTGATAAACATCTAAAATTATATCCCAATTTCCTGCCAGCTACAGCAGACACATTTAAAAATATTGATGTTGGAACAAAATAGGTTGGTAACCTATATTGTTAGAGAAAACTATTTATTCCGCAAATTACTTATAGTTTTTAATGTTCACAGGCGGAAAAAAAATGGAAATGGCTTACTGTGGTTACATTAAAACGTATCAAGATTTCCAATATTAAGTAAGTTTTTATCGGTTTACTAAAAAGGACGTCATAAGGAGTACCAGTAGCCGATGAGCATGTACGCGTAGATTTATCAATGTAGAAGATGCGAGAGGTGTGCTAGGATCGCGCGAAATGGAAATTCATGGTCTTTGTCTACCCCTCTGGGTTAGGGGCGTGAGCATATATTTATTTTTATCTGCAAATATATATATATATATTTATTTATTTCGTAAACTTTAAAAATAGAACTTTTAAGAAATATATAAAACTCAGATTAATTTTAGACCTGAAATTGGAGTAAGCAAGTAACACACGACAATTGATGACGTAAGATGTTAATGAATATCTCACTGCGTCGAAGTAACGTAAGGGAGTTACGAAAGTAAAAGACAAAATTTACGAGTTATGTAAATCACCTGTAAATCATTTTGACTTTACAGCTAGATCTCTCTAGCTACTCCGATCTAATTATACTGTTCTAATCCAACCGAACCCCACTCACTTCTGCTCTGCCACGTTACGTTTTAAGTTACGTAATTAGAGTGTTATATTAGTTTAACGTAATACGTTAATGTGTTAATATAACAAGTTGACAATACATTTGTTGAGTTAGACTTGAGCATTAAGGTTAATTGAAATGGTGGAAGTTTCATGAAATCTAAAAATCTACACAAAGAATTTCAAGGTTCAAAGTTTAAACTTTGAAAATTGATGACATAAAAATGTCTGCGGAGGATAAGTTTATCACTCATTATGTCAACAAAGCCAAATCTTTTTTATTAATTTATTGAACCACAGACAAGTTTACAAGGAATGTATAAGAACAAGCAGTTTGATATATCGCAAACCCCATTACGATGGCTTCAAAATAACAAAATGATAGTAATACAATTGTGGTGGTCATTGATTAAGAACTTGAAGAGAAGAAAAAGATGAAGAGATACAATAACGCCACTGAATGTATTGAATGTATGTACATTCATGAACACTGAAGACGTGTCAACATACGCTTTCTTATTCCAGGCAGCTTGTTTTTATTTAAACTCCATTACAGCTTGCTGGTGTTCAGTGTAGTGGCTCGTTGGCATGGCTGGGATGACGACGCATCGGTCACGCAACGGGAAGTGGGTTTTTAGAGAGTTTTTTTTTTCAATAAAAATAAAGGCACATCATGTTGCAAAATTTTTAAACCAATCGTTTTGCGTCGCTTGATTATTACGAAACTAGTACACGGTTAGATTCTAGGAACAAATCGATTGAAAGTAATCGATACGAGGTTAAAATTAGCTGAATCTATTGTTCTGAATATAAACTTGGTATAAACATAAACCAATTAATTAATTTATAATTAACAAAATTTTGAATAGCGTTAAACCCAAAATATTAACGACGACGAAAATGTCACATTCAACAATAAGGAAATTTGTTACTAATAACGAAGGGAATTAATATAATAATAATATGCGCCAACGCCCATAACCCAAGAAGGTTAAGCAGACATTACAGATTTGACGCAATCTTGACACAGCTCTCTCGTTTCATTATACATTACTTTTTAATATACAATATTATAAAACCATTTATGCCTGCAACTTAGATCATAAAAGTACAACTTAAAATTATATATTTACTTGGCCAAAAAGCATGCGTATAAAATGTACGAGCGAAATAAATATGTATAAGAAATAGACTGATATTAAACATTTATTAATAATTTTACATTGTGTCAGCAAACATTTCCCTTGGGTAAGACAGGCATAGAAACTTTGTAGCAGCATTAAGTTAATGATTCTTGTATTATGCGAAAATATAATAAAATATCTCAAATATACTAGAGTTTGTTTCGTAACTCACACTATTTACAGCATGATACAAAACCACATTAGAGACTGTTAGAATTATAGACAAAAGAAGACTGAAAGAATTTACTGTGAACGAAAAAAATGAATGAATTAAGAATTCCAACTTCGCTACTAATTCCAACGACTATTTCACAACGTAACTGTCGCAAAGCAAAACCCCTTAAATCAGACCTGTCCTATTCCACTAGTAGCCGGCGAGATTAGAGAGAATAGATGCATCAGAGAGCGCCTATGAGTCTCAGAGTTCGTTAGCATTAGGGTTGTCAATGATAACTTTTATATAACAGTAGGTTTATTCATTGAATAAAAAAAATTAGAAGTACATGGACAACGTATGATATTCATGACAGCATTAAGGGAAATCTCGATGTCTAATCGACAATGAATTGAAGAGAAATTTCTATAGCCGTGTTAGACGATATTTGGTTGGGGAAAATCTTATAGGTTAGGTTGCATGAACAAAATGCGAAACATGCGTTATGCGTTAGCAACATGCTTATTTGAATTTTGAACAGATTCGACGAACTTTTTTTAATCTATTTTCTTGTAGTTAATTATTAATTTTATTGTTAAGATACAAGGGCTTGTTTTTGTTGGTTATTTATTTATTTTTGAACCATTGACGCGCCTTCCCACCGGTTTTGAGTTTTTACTTTTGTTGGCAGTCTCTGTGTTTTTGGTTTAAACCAAACATTTATATCGTTAGTTAGTAAAGATATTGATTCAATGTATATGAAAAGACATTTACGTTTAATTAAATTTCAATTTACGTTAATGTATTTATCATTTTGTATTTTAACCGCAACTCATTAGTGTAATATTTAACCTTCCAGTAATAATAAGTAAGCAACAATTATATCAGGGCTGGTACAAAAAACAATGGCAAACTTTACTCATCTGTTTTTTTGCATAGCAACAAAACAAAGGTTCATAATAACTATTAAAATATTTATCAATAGCGCAACCCTACAATGATATTTACCGGGCCGAGTAATGTGATGTAGTATTGAAACGAGGTGTGGTTAAATGTTATGTCTGCATTGCTCGGTTTGTTCGCGCATCGCAAAAGATCGGGCCCTCGGAAACGGCACTGGAAACTGCTTTGTTTTACATGTGAACTGAATTTGAAACAAAAAAACAGTGTAACTAAAAAGGGGAAACAGATGTAAAGATAAATTACCTTTATAGAGATTCTATAATGGAGAGTTAATGATATTTGCATTATATTTATCTATTTATTCTGAAGTCAACCTACTCAAACACCTACGAATCTGATACTCAAATGGATTAGGCAGCAAAAGCCATAAAGTTAATACGATCTTTTTTTCGTGACAATGGAACCAAATCCTTGTTTCAACACGTCAACGGTATCGCGATAAAGAAATTCGTTTGTAACAATGGATACCTGTTACTTGCGTCGGTGAGACACACAAAACGTCTCGTGCATTCCAACGCACTAAAGCGTGAGATTGTGCCGAAGCCTATTGCGACACGACACAATGTTCGCTCACAGGGGAATTTTGTATAATTAACTGTTGCACACGAATAATCTATTAATAGACCATGAAAGGATACACTATTTAAAAAATATGCGTGTGTTGATCAACATTTAAATAAGGTAATTAAATACAAAACAAATTGTAACTTTAGGACTAAAGATTAAGCAAAAGTCTTTCCTTACAAGATGACAAAAAAAATCCCGTGATAAGGATCTATGCTCTGCGTTAGAGATAGAAAAGAAAAGGAATGAACTAACTCCAGTTCTCTCCCCCTTCCCACTCTTTTCTTTTAAGTAAAAGACGGGAAGGGGAAGATAATCAGACGGTGGAGGGGATGTATGTCCTCTGTCCATTAAAGGTGGGCAACGCATCTGCAACTCATTACCCGATCCGGTAATAATATTAAAGTAACGGCCCGAGCCGAGGTTCCCTCTACGGAGGGAGCCCTCGAGCTTAGTTACTCTTAAAGAGGCTTAGGCTAGGCGCCCTCTGCGCCCTGCCGCCTCGTGCCCGGTGTAGCTGTAAATGCCTCCTCAAGGCAAACAGTGACCTTTCAGTCAATAAAAAAAAAAATTCAACTCATTAGTTAGTTGCAGATGTCTATGGGTAGCAATCACTTGACATCGGGTGAACCGCTTGCTCGTTTGCCACCTAGTAGTATAAAAAATAATAAAAATACAGAGCCTAGATAAGAATACAAAAATTATTTACACAGTTTAAGTAACTCGTAGCTTATGTGGACCAACGTTGTAGACTCGTCATACAAATCGTTGTAGCATTCCTATAAAATATTTTCATTAGACGATCAATCGACCCACAATAGTGCACACACGTAACCAAAGATTAGACGCGTATAATTAACTAAAAGTTTATGGCTTTTAGATTAAACACGCTCCGTTTGCGCCAATTAAAATAACACTTCATTATAATGTGCCGTGTCGATATCGCGTATAAGCAAAACTGACACCTATGGTCTTTATATAAAGTTTAAAATGGGACGTGTATAATTTTAATTTGGAACGCCCTCTTTGATAAGTAGGACTCTTAGTTAACGGTTCATTAATCTGAGTAACGCATTTTTTCCCAAAATTAGTTAACAATTTAATTAATGTATGGAAATGTAAGCAAATTAAATAAAGCTATTTGTTATACCATTTTTCTAGCTTGTCTGTGTATTTCATGAGTGGATCCCGGTGTAAATTCATAATTAACCCCGATACAGCGCTGACATCAGGTTCCATTTTTTTAATGAATTAATAATGAAACTAATAAATAAATAGATGAACCCGCTAATGGCAGCCAAGCTAACGATTACATAAGAAAACTATTGCTGTGTCTAGAATCTAAATACAAATGATTGCAACAGGTAAATTCCCATCGGAAATTCAAACGGCCGCGTATAGTTTTAAGAACATTTTTTCCCGGAATTTCGACTCTTTCGGTGCAAAATACAATGAAATACTAAGGACACATAAAAATCACGTCGACTGCAATAACCCAATACGGTTTCTTTGAAATGGTATGACGTCATAATATGATGACGTCACTAAATTTCCACTAATGCACAGCACACGGCTCGTAAGTAATGATTATTTGCTCGTAAAACGCTATTTAAATACGTATTGTGTAAGGCGACGGCCTTGTAAGTTAGCTAAAGATCACTTTGTATAACTCGCAAATATTTCGTTTAGGTGTCTCTTGTGTGATTCTTTCATTGTACGAATCACCGACCAATTGTCAACTACATCAGTTTATAATCCGACTACGCATATTATAAACTGTCAGCAAATTGTAAAATGAACGAATCATTGACAATTTGACGTATCAAATGCAACAGCCTGATTTATTCTTTGATAAAAACAATCAGCCTTATTTACATTTAACTATATATTAACTTTAATGTATTTATTAGCTGTATAATCTAACAGCTTTGGCTTAAAGAGAATCGCGTATCAGAAGGCTGAGTTTGAAGCTTTTATCCTTCTTCTAGGCTCTATACTTTGTTCCACATTAAGATGCAAACAAAGCTTTTTTTTAAAAATAAAAAATATCCTAGGACATATTCACACACGGCCATCTGATCCCAAACTAAGCAGAGCTTGTGCTATGGCAACCAGATAACTGATATACTACATATACTACTTTTCTTTTGTAAATACATACTTAAATAGATAATTACACCCAGACTCAGGACGAACAGACATGTTCATGCACACAATGTTTGTCCTGGGTGGGAATCGAACCCACGACCTGTGGCGTGAAAAGCAAGTATCTTACAAACCACGCCAACCGGCCCGTCAACTTGCACTTTACCTTTAATGTTAATAATCGTAAGCTGCAAAATATTAAAAAAAAACAATATTTTTTTTAATAACAATATTTCTCACAATATCTTATAACATTAGATATCCATTTTGTGACATTTGTTTGTTTACAAAAATTCTATCTTGGTTTGGAACAAACTATAGAAGTAGTTGGATTAGCAAAAAGATAAATAAATTCCTCTGGAATCTACGAGCGCGACTTCAAAAATTGTTTCAAAATCCTGAAGGTCACTGTCATGGCGGTGAGAAAGTTAGGTAGGATACCTCGTTTTTATCTTCGTCTTTAAATCAAAAGGAAGGGATGGGAGGATGAAGAGGTTATGACGGGGGAGGGGATGGGTAGGAAATGAAATATTCTCTTTTCTGTTTATCATTCCTCCATCCCTCTATCCATCAAAGTTGGCAACGCGTCTGGTTTATGTATTCATTAGTTTATTGCAGACGCCTATAGGTGTGTGTGGACCGCTCACTTTATAGCGGTAGGTTTTCCGCATTATTACATTAAAAAAAACTACATTTAATATACAAGTTGAAACGTATCGAGTACAACAACTATTGTTAAATCGTAGTTTATAATTGTAACAGCATGTAGTTATAAAGCAAATTAACCCTGCATATTTAACTCGATCTTGAAGTAACTCAAGTTAGCGGTCGCTCAAGGTGTTTTAGTTCGAATCAACGGACCATAGAAACGTGATTTGCTCGTCCGTGCGTCTGAGCATCGGCTCGTGTTACGGGAAGTACGAGGAACATTGTAATGTGATTAGAATGTCATTAATTAGCAATTTGTAGATAAGCGACCAGTAAGCAGATTTTATGATGCGTTCACATGATATATCCAACGCACAGACCAAAGTACCTATTTCTCTAAATCAAAAGGGGGTCAGCTTAGACTGGACAATCAAATTTCACGCCGGCTAAACCGTGCGGTGCAGATAGTTTGTTATAACTAGGTCATCACAGCACATTAAAGTATCAGTATATAAATTTCTGTTTCTAGTAGTGAGTTAACTACTCCTAGGGCCTGATTTCTCTCTTCTGACCTCTCATTATTATTTCTACATAATTCTGTATTTAGTGGTGGTAGATAAATGCTTGATTTGTCTTCTGCAAGTAACTAACTCGCCGGAAAGCAATTTCATAGCCTTAGGGATAAAAAAGCAACGAGTTCTCAAATGCCACTGGTAACAACTGAATGCAAACTTCTGGTATTATGTGGTTGTTGCACACTCAAACTATATTTCAGTACCTTAATAAATAATAATTAAATAATCACATAATGTGATTGCGATAATTTTCGACTGTCAAAATCATTGAAAAAACGCCTTGAATTACCAAATTAGAAATTCGACGTAAAAAGCCGAGTCAATGGGTTAGGTTAGACAATGTTTCAAAAAATAATCCGACCCGCATTTGAGCAGCTTCTTGACACACCAGCCACTGCACGATTGAATATCAGTTAAATAAACACTTATTAGTGCTTCCTTATACATAACAATCAAAGAACGTTCACGATAACAATGCACGACAACGCACCGCAGCGCATTGTTTCCGAACGTGTAGCAACAGTGTGAGCGAGCCTTTATCAATGCGATCCGAGTAATGCTAAAACGATAACTCAACCTTGAGATAGTTTCATTTACCTTGTTTTTATTATAACATTAAGGTAGTATGTATCTAATGATCCCTCACCACAATCAGTCAACGGACGTCCATTGCTTCTATCCGGACTAGAATGTCTGGAAATGACAAAATTCCAATTTACCTGTATCCAGGGTTCCTTAGTTTCAGCGCTAGAAGGCTTCAAAGAAGGTGATATTTCTTACAGTTCACTAAATAAATTGAAGAAACCCTTATAGGTTTTTAACCACGTATTTGTCAATTAAATCCTTGTTAAATCCATCTGTCAATCTTGTTGAAGAATATGTAAAGCCTGATTCGTAAAAAGCCGCTACAAAACATGATCACAAGCGATAAGATACAACTTACAAATAAATAATGACTGTAATCACAATATACATGTATTAATATAAAATAGCTTGTTACATAAGCCGTGGCCTCGGCATTCGTGACTCAACGGCTCGGTAAGTGCGCTAACCTGATAGTTTCACGGTCTCTATCTATATGCATTACAAGCATACGTAATATTTACTATAGGTATACTATATTTCAATTTAATATAAAACCGATCGTATCTGTGCTCGAAAATAAACAGTAATTGCATTCATTCTCTAAAAACTTGTCGTAATTATATTTTTTCTTGCAAGTAAAATTAGCAACTCGTTATATTAGGTGTGACGGTAGTTTGGTCCTGATGATACGTGAGCGCCGCCCATAGACATCCTCAACAAGCAAATGTGTTGTAGATGCGTTGCCTACCTTTATTGGATAGAGGAGGGCATAGACAGGAAAAAGGATATTTCCTTTTCCTCGTTAACCCCCTCCCTGTTAAATCTTTTTCCCGTTCCCACCCTATCCTTATAAGGAAAGGGTGGGAAGGTGAAGAGGACTGAAATTAGTCCTCTGGCACCTCACTATCAGCCGAAACGCAGAGTACTTCAACTTCACACCTGTTTTCTGTGAGGTTGTGGTATTTCACCAGCCGAGCCATAGCCGAGCCGAGTATAAAGCCAGTTATTGATTTAATAACTACGACTTCTATAACAACCTTTATATAGCTATCTCTCTCGCTCTGTCTCTTTTGTAATGAAATTTGCGTAAGCGCGATGCGCTAATAAAATAATTAATTTAATGACAACTTAAACAAGCAACCCACAGGCAGACAAACACACCTACATGTATACAATTAGCTCGACACTATTGTTCGACAACGTCGGCCACATAGACCGTGAGTCACGCAAAGCATAATGCAGCCGGCAAGCATTTCGCTCCATTGTCTTGAGGTTAGGCCTTAATTGTATTGATACCAACTACGTACCTTCGCAAATTATTAGAACATCTTTTGAATTTAGTAAGTTATTAAACTTGAGTTTAGTTTACTTCACGACGGTTCATTTCAGAACTTCTCGAACCTCGACCACTATCATATACTTTTACATGGATCTTGAAACAGCTGTTGCCAACAGGTATGTGTAACATCTAGTCTATGACTTCTGAAATACCTGACATTAAAAATAAATTAAATTAAAAAAGGTACAATGTCAATGATAGTATAAAAGGGGATGTGCTTATTGTAAAACAATCCCACCGGCTTACGCAACGCGCTGGCACTTGTTCAAACAAAGCTCCGAGTCGCCTTCCGCGATAACGATCGTCGCGCCCGAACCGACTTTTACAATTTATGGTAATTTACTGCAACTCGCCTTACGTAGTGAAATTTATCAGGGACATATCTACTGACAGACCTGTTGCTATTTAGGATACTGGTAAAGAAAACATTTACGTAAACCGCACATTAGGGTCAGTTTGTTGAGTCGATGAATTGTTCTAAAACTTTTTGCAGTTTGATTTTAAAGTTACGTAAAAATAAAATAGTCCGAATTAAAAATTAAGTGCAGCAAATCAGACTCATCATTTGTTTGCATTTATCATATTGGTTTCTTAAACTCTACTCTACTCTCTCTCTCTCTCTCTGTGTTGAAAATAACAAAAATCGAGACGAAATTACATGTGTTACAGCAATAATTTCACATATCGAACAGAGTGGCGACAGTCGCGGCACACCTTAGTCCAACATTGCACTTCTATTGATTAATAGGTGGATAGTAGAAAATAGTCTACATTTTTCAACTACGGTACGAATGTACTACAGTTTGTTTAGAATTAATAGAAATTTTATGACTGCAAATGTGAAAATTATTATGAAAAAATTAACAGAATGCGATTGGTCAGGCGGACGTATTAACAAGCTAGTATAAATGCAGGTATTTCAGTCAATGCAATTGTAAACAGGATTTAATATTAAACCATGGAGGTACGCTTGTTTGTTTGTTTATATACGGAACAATGAAGCGTTAATGTCAAAGCAATGCTTCGCTAGCGACAAGTAAACAACGGAATCAAATCAACAATACGCTCTCTGGAATGCACATTTTTAATTAATACGCCATTCATATCTGGACACTAAAAAGGATTTTTCTAACTCCATCCACTAAAAGTCTAAATTTGTATGGAGAAATATTAAAATCCTATGTGCGTTGACGTTGTATTCTCAGGTCTATATAAACAAGCATATCAGGGTTCAGCTAAGGCTGGAGTTTGATCGGTTAACTTAAATTTGACGTCGGGTGAAACCGCGGGGCTCAACTAGTTTGTTATAACTAGGTCATCATAGTAAATTAAAGTATCATATATTTTCAGTATTTTGGTTTAATACAGTGGTTTTATATAAACTTTTGGTTCTTGTAGTGAGTGAGTACTCCCTGGGCCTAATTTCTACTTTCTGTCCTTCTTTATTATTCCTTCCTAGTTCTCTATTAAAATATTATAATGGTGGTAGATTTAAATAAAATAAATACAATACCACGAATTAATAAACTCTTAGAAATGTAACAATGAAGTCTTATCTTTTGCCTGACTGACAGGAGCGTATGTACGTCTTTTGTCTTCTTGCCCGCTGTGTCATAGGGTCAGGTCAAGTCAGCTTTATTGTTTTTTTTAACTAACTATTGCTTGTATTTGTCAATTAATTTTCTTTTCTATACATTATTAAATTTATTATGAGGCCATAATTAATTAAAGAGCATTTAGATTTTGATTTCCAAGGGTTTTTAGAATTACTAAAATTTATTTTTAAAAACTTGGTGCAAACAGGATTAATATTTAATATTTTCCTTCCCTTACATTTTTATTATTTCGTGTAAATGCCATCATGCCTTGCTGAGAAGAATTCTTATATAAAATGAGAAACTCGAGAAAACATGCACATGTTTTTATACAAAACTATAAATAGCAACAACTTCACAACGACAGTAACATTATTCATATCTGTGTTTGCTACGATCAAACAGCTCAAGCCTCAGTTATTGTCGCTCCAGGAAGATCCCGTACGGAATAAGCGATGGAGGATCCACCATCTTATCACAATCCGGGCGCACCTGTGTCATCAAACGTTCCCTCCCGTCTTATCCCGTATGCCAGTGTTTCTCAAACTGCCACATCGACATTATGCGGTGTGTTTGGTTTTAAAGTAAAATAATATCGTGCATAATCCCAAATTGCTTTTGATTAAGCTATTTTTGGTTTTTGTTGCACATACAAAATTGTAACCAAATATATCGGGTCTTCAAAATCTCTAAGTATTGGTAAGTAAAGTGGCTGGCTTAAGTTTAATGAAAAATGCTCATGAATAAGATGGAACGCGTAGGAAATATAGTACTGTTACCAGTTAGTTTTTCAATTATTTAATCTTTGTCAATTTTATAATTCTATATACATATTTATGTGCTTACTTTTACCACATTCATGAAAACGCATGTTATTAAATAAAAAAAATATTTGATTTCGTTTGATAAGTTTAAGTCTATCGATTTATATCCCTACTAATATTATAAATGTGAATGTAAGTTTGTTGGTTACGCGTTCACGCGAAAACTACACAACCGATCATCATGAAACTTTGTACACATATTCTTGGGAGTACTAGAAGTAACATAGGATACATTTTATGAAAAGTAAATGGTATAAAAAAGCGAAATATGTATGTTCCCTATAGACCTATAGACTCTGAAACAGCTGGACCGATTTCGATGAAATTTACAGGGGCTGTCCAGATTGGCACATATCTGTGTTTGGTAGCGATCGGATCAACATAATTAGTGGTACCCGGGCGAAGCCGGGGCGGGTCACTAGTAATTTAATAAATACAGATTTGACAGAGGGAGCAGTGATACATCAAAGTATTTAAAATTCAAACGGAATTTCATAAGCGAAAAAAAACCTTTTACAATCGAATACATGATATTTTGTGTAAACTATTACAGATAAGTTTGAGCATCGCTGTTTGTTAGAGTATACGTTGAAACTCTTACGTTAGATACCGGGCTTAGTGTCTTTGGTGATACGTCTTTTAAATTTGACAACAACGAGTTCTTTGCCTATTTTACCTTCACATCCTCGCTCCTGTTTGATCAACATTACAGTTGACAGCTCTGCGGTTTGCTATCTTTGATGGAGTGCGCGTAGTTTCCACATAATTTTTTTTTCGGATGAAGGTGAGTCGGGTAAACATATATTTGATAGTTTAACATGCATAGATTTTCAAACATTTGTTGATGGCGGAAATCAGTCATTTTTGACGTAATTCAATTAGATAAATACAATCGAAAAATCGAAACGTATCTTACCCGCCATTTACCGTTGGAACATTTTGTGGCACAGGTTATTTGGGCCAATGTCAAAGATATTGTTGAGGAGCAAAGTTCTAATAAGCCAAGTTTTATAACTAATGCATATTACCGAATTCAAACAATTAATTTAGTTTAATCGACCGGGATTCAAGTTGATTACGAAAGATTTGGTGCTCGAATACCTCTGGAGTTCCATGTCTAAGGAGGAATTCAAACAGCAATCTGTATATACGAGTATTTAATGGATGGTAGATATAAATGCTAAGCGTGTTCCAGATGCGAAACTGTCTAACATGATTTATCCCCAAGAATTTAACTATTAGGGTTATAGACAGGTGTGTCTACGACTACAATAATTAAACGAGAAAAATATTTTTACATGTCGATACACTTAAGTTTACCTTCATATAAAATTGTACTCTTTCTATCTCTTTTCACTCTTTTTATAAAGACGGTGAGAAGCGAACAATCGTTTCACCCCAATGTTAAGTGACCGCTACTCATAGACATCTGTAATAAAGTTATGTGCTATATGTTGCAGAAGGCTTGCCTATCTCTAATGGATAAATACCTTTTCCTAACCCTCCTTGTCAAATCCTCATCTCATATTTGTTAAAAAGGAAGGGGATTAGGCCTCAGGCACCTCAGTCATCAGAAGAAACGCAGAAACACTTCAACTTCACGTTCACTGTCTTCTGTAAGGTCGTGGTATTTCACCGGTTGAGCTGGCCCATTTGTGCAACAGATGTTGTTGTTGCGGGCTCTACCACTTAATTGTCAACATCGCGAAAACAGTTTCGTTGTTCTCGGGCCAACGTTTACGAAAATGAGCGTTTTTAATTTTATTTAAACTTCCTTAAGTTTTAAATACGTCTCGATATTATCTGTTACGCCGAGCGTGAACCGGCAACGAATGCGCATGTCACAAGGGCAAACACACTTTCTGTTCATTTTAGTTAAATTATCAACTAAAATGTAGTTAGTTAGTTTCTGTAAAGGAAGCAAGATAAGAAAAAATATTGTTGTCCATATTAAATCAAGATCAAAACGAAGAAAATTTTATAAAGTAAGTATATTTATATCTAAATGTACTTTTCATTATTAGTAAGTGTTTTTGTAATAATATTTGGATGTACGAAATAATTTAATATTAATAATTTAATAATGTCACGTGCAGCGTGCAGCGTGCTACAAACGACGTGTTACGTAAGTCGTCACGTTTCACAAAGCTGGGCGTCACGAAGTAATACTGTTTGTAGAGCAACTTAACAATGTTATAATATGTATGTTGTCGCTTTATTCTATGTAATATACATTATGACAACATATTAATATACATTATTACCGAAATTAAAAGTAAAACTCAGGGTTGCCACAAAAGATAACGTGAAAGGAAAATAAATCATTTGGTGAGTGAAGCTGTGGACGATATACATTGGAGTGTTGCTTCAATGGAGATTTATATTCGATTATGTTTGTATATCTATTCTGCCTTCTATTGAACGTCAATAGTGTGTAGTAACGGTACGCAAGCCCGCAGCAGGGAAGCCAATCACTTCGTAGCGCTGCAGACGCATGTCATGAGGATAATGCAAAACGAGGAAACAAATACACATTTATTTTCGTTAGTAGCACGCATAGGCTAGCTACCGACAGAGACAACGTTATATTGACTACACTCTACGCACTGATTTTGTCTGACATAGGAGGACTTTCCTACATGTTTTGCCTTTTAGTAATACATATATAATGTAAGTAGAATAGCGAATTATTAAAGATGGGAAACATTTATTAACGAAGTAATTGTAATCAATATTCATATAATACACATATACATATGTATGTATATATCTAGCCAGAACCAACCGGATTTGACGTGGAAGTAGCAAAAAAATTACCATGATTTCCATTATGGAAATCTGTTCTGTTCAACTCCATAATCTGGAGACATTGTATTATCGGAATAGTCCGGAGATATCGTATGCAATGATTTGTATGATGAATAAATTAGAGTCTGGTTGCCCATTAGTCTGTGCTGGCGATCGGCTCACACCGAAAATACATACGTATATGTAACTAGATAAATTAGTATCACAGCGAGTTATGTTTTAGTGTTGTACAACAGATCGGCTTGCGTGTACTAATACTGATTTGTGAACAGAAATTAACACATCGACAATCTATAACGTAATTATAAACCATGATGTTGTAGCTGAAGGCGTCAGATGTATCTAGGTATATTTGACATATCTGAATTGAACGTATGACCTCACCTATAGATCTTAATGGATTAGTGAGAATTGCACATATATGAGTTAGTGCACATTTGTATGCATCCAAAAAAGTGGTTCAAATTAATACGTAAATAACGAGAAAGGCGCAAAGCTTGAAGATAAATCAATAAAGACAAGTTCGTACATTAATACGAAGTAATACATGAAGTTATCCACATAAAACAAAAGTCTACTATCAGTCGAGACCAAGACTTCACGCGCACTGAATTCTATTTCGAAATATATTTTGTGTTTATCAAATGCCATCCAAATTTACAAAAAATAATGAAGTATTTTTAGTTACTTTCATTAACAGGGAGTTGATCTTTCTTTCTATTCTTTTTTACTATTACAGACTTATCTGCATCAATATGAAACTACTATACTTAGAGTAACGTCTGTCCGAACAAATCTTGGAGTAACCCCATGACAGGTGAGTAACGGAACGTGACATACAGTGATGCGATACTGTAGGACTGGTAGAGCATACAACATGTGTTGGACGTATGGGCTCTTCTCGCCCTGTGAAATACCACGACCTCACAGAAGACAGTCGTGAAGTAGACGTATTATGCGTTCCATCCGATGAGTGAGGTTCCGGAGGCCAAATTCTACTACTACGGCCGTTGTCCTAGGTAAGCGACAACGACACGACGCGGCGCGATGCTACGACCACGTGACTTCTTATGGCAGCAACATACACAAATACAAACCACGACTGTTTGATATTTTCGCGTCGTGTGCCATTACCTCGCGTGTCGTACACCTAGGACAACTGGTAAGCGACTGTCAATATTAACGCTGCCTGAACCAATTCAAGTGTGGCCACTTTTTCAGTTGAATGTCAAACCTCGATGTCGTAAACGCAAACACACTTCCAGTCGACGCGACGCTTGTGTCTGTACGAGTGTGGAGTTCACTTCACTCGGCACGTGAATGTACACAAACCATAACGTACTCTTCAAGTTTGCTGACCCCAGTCGTAAAGCATTCAACGTTTACTATTTAACTAAAGCTATTAAGCAATATCTAAGCCATCAAATTACTTAAGTCGTTGCCGTACCAAGTACGTTATTGAAAACATAGGCACTGCCTTCTTGTATTATTGATAAAGTCCAACCGAGGTCCGAGTTAATGACAGTTCAGTTCTATTTGAACAGAATGTTTTGTGTAATCACAGCATCTTAATTATAAATATAGATTTATTAACACATCTCTTTACAGAAAAAGTATTTTTAGTTAATCTTCTTTTCAGTGGAACTTGCATCTATTAATGGCTGGACCCGCCGTAGTTTCTCCATACAAACGTTCACTCCCTGCTCAATAATTAAATATACTAATTAGAAAAGGTAATATGGTAGTTAAGTTATCCTTGATTTTCCGCGCAACTATATTTTTTTATAATTTCATAAAAATATTTTCCAGGCAATGGACAACAAGAATAAATGAGTGTCGAAATCGGTCCAGCTGTTCAAGAGAAAAGTCGTGACCAAATAAAATAGGGATTGTTAACTGCTCTGACTCTATTAACACAAGTTCTTTTTGACTGGTTCATGTAATGGAAATACTACTTAGATCTTATTAGGGAGGTGTACTAGAGCACAAAAATATTCTAGTTTATTATTGTTGGCCAACATGTTATCACTTTCTACAATTGATAAAATATTTTGACTACTGATATTTATTTATTTATATTACAATTTATGCAAAATCAACATCTTCAGATAATGTACCAAAATGAAATCACCACCAAGTCTGTTTAATTCAGAGTACAGTTATAGATAAAAGCGTTGCCTTAATCGAAACAACGGTTGAACGTCACTATCGTCGTAAACACGCCGGACCATAAAGATCAGTGCGTACGACAGCTGTTGTGGGCTATGCCCCAAATGGGGTGTGCTAACAAGGCACGGGAAGGCCTCATTTGGGATGCAATCTTCTCGACCGTCATACCAACATGTTACCACAAAGTATTTTATCAAACTGAATTAGACTGGCTCGACGTGTACGAAAACATTTATGCTAAAATTTTCTTACTTCCGGGTACAATGCATAAGCTTATTGAATGTTTAGCTAAGAATATTTATGTAACGGATTTTTTGTCTTTATTAGCATCAACACGTCAATTGTACGAGTAGCAGTTGTGTAAAATGTAGTTAGTTAGTTTCTGTAAAGGAAGCAAGATAAGAAAAAATATTGTTGTCCATATTAAATCAAGATCAAAACGAAGAAAATTTTATAAAGTAAGTATATTTATATCTAAATGTACTTTTCATTATTAGTAAGTGTTTTTGTAATAATATTTGGATGTACGAAATAATTTAATATTAATAATTTAATAATGTCACGTGCAGCGTGCAGCGTGCTACAAACGACGTGTTACGTAAGTCGTCACGTTTCACAAAGCTGGGCGTCACGAAGTAATACTGTTTGTAGAGCAACTTAACAATGTTATAATATGTATGTTGTCGCTTTATTCTATGTAATATACATTATGACAACATATTAATATACATTATTACCGAAATTAAAAGTAAAACTCAGGGTTGCCACAAAAGATAACGTGAAAGGAAAATAAATCATTTGGTGAGTGAAGCTGTGGACGATATACATTGGAGTGTTGCTTCAATGGAGATTTATATTCGATTATGTTTGTATATCTATTCTGCCTTCTATTGAACGTCAATAGTGTGTAGTAACGGTACGCAAGCCCGCAGCAGGGAAGCCAATCACTTCGTAGCGCTGCAGACGCATGTCATGAGGATAATGCAAAACGAGGAAACAAATACACATTTATTTTCGTTAGTAGCACGCATAGGCTAGCTACCGACAGAGACAACGTTATATTGACTACACTCTACGCACTGATTTTGTCTGACATAGGAGGACTTTCCTACATGTTTTGCCTTTTAGTAATACATATATAATGTAAGTAGAATAGCGAATTATTAAAGATGGGAAACATTTATTAACGAAGTAATTGTAATCAATATTCATATAATACACATATACATATGTATGTATATATCTAGCCAGAACCAACCGGATTTGACGTGGAAGTAGCAAAAAAATTACCATGATTTCCATTATGGAAATCTGTTCTGTTCAACTCCATAATCTGGAGACATTGTATTATCGGAATAGTCCGGAGATATCGTATGCAATGATTTGTATGATGAATAAATTAGAGTCTGGTTGCCCATTAGTCTGTGCTGGCGATCGGCTCACACCGAAAATACATACGTATATGTAACTAGATAAATTAGTATCACAGCGAGTTATGTTTTAGTGTTGTACAACAGATCGGCTTGCGTGTACTAATACTGATTTGTGAACAGAAATTAACACATCGACAATCTATAACGTAATTATAAACCATGATGTTGTAGCTGAAGGCGTCAGATGTATCTAGGTATATTTGACATATCTGAATTGAACGTATGACCTCACCTATAGATCTTAATGGATTAGTGAGAATTGCACATATATGAGTTAGTGCACATTTGTATGCATCCAAAAAAGTGGTTCAAATTAATACGTAAATAACGAGAAAGGCGCAAAGCTTGAAGATAAATCAATAAAGACAAGTTCGTACATTAATACGAAGTAATACATGAAGTTATCCACATAAAACAAAAGTCTACTATCAGTCGAGACCAAGACTTCACGCGCACTGAATTCTATTTCGAAATATATTTTGTGTTTATCAAATGCCATCCAAATTTACAAAAAATAATGAAGTATTTTTAGTTACTTTCATTAACAGGGAGTTGATCTTTCTTTCTATTCTTTTTTACTATTACAGACTTATCTGCATCAATATGAAACTACTATACTTAGAGTAACGTCTGTCCGAACAAATCTTGGAGTAACCCCATGACAGGTGAGTAACGGAACGTGACATACAGTGATGCGATACTGTAGGACTGGTAGAGCATACAACATGTGTTGGACGTATGGGCTCTTCTCGCCCTGTGAAATACCACGACCTCACAGAAGACAGTCGTGAAGTAGACGTATTATGCGTTCCATCCGATGAGTGAGGTTCCGGAGGCCAAATTCTACTACTACGGCCGTTGTCCTAGGTAAGCGACAACGACACGACGCGGCGCGATGCTACGACCACGTGACTTCTTATGGCAGCAACATACACAAATACAAACCACGACTGTTTGATATTTTCGCGTCGTGTGCCATTACCTCGCGTGTCGTACACCTAGGACAACTGGTAAGCGACTGTCAATATTAACGCTGCCTGAACCAATTCAAGTGTGGCCACTTTTTCAGTTGAATGTCAAACCTCGATGTCGTAAACGCAAACACACTTCCAGTCGACGCGACGCTTGTGTCTGTACGAGTGTGGAGTTCACTTCACTCGGCACGTGAATGTACACAAACCATAACGTACTCTTCAAGTTTGCTGACCCCAGTCGTAAAGCATTCAACGTTTACTATTTAACTAAAGCTATTAAGCAATATCTAAGCCATCAAATTACTTAAGTCGTTGCCGTACCAAGTACGTTATTGAAAACATAGGCACTGCCTTCTTGTATTATTGATAAAGTCCAACCGAGGTCCGAGTTAATGACAGTTCAGTTCTATTTGAACAGAATGTTTTGTGTAATCACAGCATCTTAATTATAAATATAGATTTATTAACACATCTCTTTACAGAAAAAGTATTTTTAGTTAATCTTCTTTTCAGTGGAACTTGCATCTATTAATGGCTGGACCCGCCGTAGTTTCTCCATACAAACGTTCACTCCCTGCTCAATAATTAAATATACTAATTAGAAAAGGTAATATGGTAGTTAAGTTATCCTTGATTTTCCGCGCAACTATATTTTTTTATAATTTCATAAAAATATTTTCCAGGCAATGGACAACAAGAATAAATGAGTGTCGAAATCGTCCAGCTGTTCAAGAGAAAAGTCGTGACCAAATAAAATAGGGATTGTTAACTGCTCTGACTCTATTAACACAAGTTCTTTTTGACTGGTTCATGTAATGGAAATACTACTTAGATCTTATTAGGGAGGTGTACTAGAGCACAAAAATATTCTAGTTTATTATTGTTGGCCAACATGTTATCACTTTCTACAATTGATAAAATATTTTGACTACTGATATTTATTTATTTATATTACAATTTATGCAAAATCAACATCTTCAGATAATGTACCAAAATGAAATCACCACCAAGTCTGTTTAATTCAGAGTACAGTTATAGATAAAAGCGTTGCCTTAATCGAAACAACGGTTGAACGTCACTATCGTCGTAAACACGCCGGACCATAAAGATCAGTGCGTACGACAGCTGTTGTGGGCTATGCCCCAAATGGGGTGTGCTAACAAGGCACGGGAAGGCCTCATTTGGGATGCAATCTTCTCGACCGTCATACCAACATGTTACCACAAAGTATTTTATCAAACTGAATTAGACTGGCTCGACGTGTACGAAAACATTTATGCTAAAATTTTCTTACTTCCGGGTACAATGCATAAGCTTATTGAATGTTTAGCTAAGAATATTTATGTAACGGATTTTTTGTCTTTATTAGCATCAACACGTCAATTGTACGAGCGTTTTTATAATGAGTGAATTAACAAAGACAATTAGCAAACAATATTCCTAGAGCATTGTTTAAAATTCTACCTAGTCAATGCTAAATGTAAAGAATTCTAATTACGCGTCGGCTAATGCAGTTTAGCGCGAAATCGCGACAGAAACGCGGCATTGTCTTTCAGTCAACAAATCGGTCAATGTCGGGCGAGCGCTTTCGATTTCGATACTTGCGCCGCTAAATCTGCAAATGTCGCGGCGTAGCGCAGTCGACGGTTCCGCACGTACCCTCGCCTTACGACTATATGATCACCATCTGGTTTGACAGCTCATTGGATAGTATACCTGACATCTACATTCGTGTGATTTCCATATTCCCAGTCCCATGCCAGGAGCTGGCATTTTTTTGCCTTGGAATGTAGACGTCTTTTGTGAGACACGTGCGTACTTTGAATTTAATTAGTATAGGTAATATAGTTGAGAGTTTCTGTGTTGCTTTAAGTACTAAAAAAAATGTAGTAAAAGGTAACAACTAGTAGAAATCATCATTTTTCCATCCATCATTGTCTTTTCCAAACTCTACATGGTAAACAAACAAATTCCATTCGGAAAGAACTTTTCATCTGTACTGTATTTGATCAAAATAGAGCAATCATCAAACCTGGCACGTGATAGGGGGTAGGGTTCGACGGCGGTAGCCAATAGGCGGCGCTGATTGGCGGGTAGCTACCACTGTTTGACCTGGCTCCGCCCGCCTTGCCGCGAGTGCCGCCCGCCTCGCCGCGCATCCTTCACTTCACTTCACACCACTTCACGGGCACTTCACGACATGACGCGTCTGCATTCAACCGCGGCCGGGACACAACTAAACACGTATAACGATAGTGAGGTGCGCGCGCGCTGACGGACGATCAGTCATTCTTCGCGGGCCTGTGTCACTTGCCTCCCCCCTCTCCACCTCGTCCGCGCCCTCGTCGTACACCTCTAATGAGCTCCGTCCTGTCTGAGCATCACGGCGACGTTTTCCACTAGCACGCGCGCCGAGGCTACGTGTGATCGTTTCCCGCTCGGCTCGGTCGATGTCAAACGTCTGACCCACTTCGCTTTGTCATCAATGTTCTTGCGCAATTACAGAATTATATTTTACTTACACCTACAGTTCTTTTTTCACCAACACAATGACAATTTGTTTTACCACTTTGCAATTTTTCATGTCTTCGATTTTCAGTTATGAAATGTCATGTCGTGTCAAGAAACGCCGAGAAACGCTTACATGTCTAAGCTTCTAACTTGACATGATATCTGATGTTATAAATTATCGTCTTAGCCTACAAGCTACTGTACTACCATCACTTTTGTGAAATAAAAGAAGTGGCTTCAAGGTCATTAACAGGTCAAAAGACTACAGCAGTGAAACTGCTACCGGAAACTACTATGAAGACATTATCTTTCTAGTCGACTAGAACTAACCATGAAGAACCATAAATCTATCAATATTTACTCTTCACATATGTTTCTTTCCCGCATTATGTGGGTCGGCAAAGTATGACAATAATAATAGTCTATACTGTTGGCTGGAGTTCGCCGAACGTCGTCTGGATCAATAAAAAAAGTCGAAAAATCGTATAAATAATTAATAATAATAAATCGAGATGAATTTGACAGTATAATCTCGACCCTATAGTGTCTTAGTGGGATAATATTCTTCCATTATTCCCACCCACTTCCTCGTATTAAATGACTGGAGTTTCGTAAAACACTGTAAGCTGAGTATGAAATTGGGATCTATTACGCATACCACATATTCTCAGGACCAAATTTACTCTCTAAAAAAATTAATTCAATTAGTAGGAGGTCAGAGGCAAAGATTATTTCCAACAAAATTATGTCATTATAAAAAGCTTCCGACTTCTAAACCAGAAAGCGAGCTTATATTAACAAATTATATTATCAAATAAACCAGATTGCACTGAAGTTGCCATTCTGCCTGTTACAATGGACGAGCTATGCACCATGCGCAGATTTTAGATCGTGAAAGTTTATTTTACATACATTTTGTATAACCAACAACGGTCGACTCATTGAGCTTTTCCATATGAAGACCTTTGCAACTTGGTCGTTAAATAGTATTAAGTACAGTAGAGAACACCTTTTATTTTTTTGCTAAAACCGTTCTCTTTGTATAATAAACTTTCGAATGGAAAATGTAAATTTGTATCTTGCCCATTTAGTCTACACCTCGCGTGGCTTGTTGCTTCTGACTGCGGATATATTCAGCTTACAAACACGGTCTAGAAACAAACATATGCTGTTTAGCATTCGGCAGACGATCCTTCCTCGTGTCGGCTCAATATATCGTTGTTGCAAATCAGTTAAGTGGAATCACTGTCTCTGAGACCTGGCTGGCATACGATGTGTTTCTGTAAACGTCTACCATTGATTCCATATAAACTGTTAGGCTGTGGCATACAGCAAAGTTCACAATGGCAATTGAATTACTATGAGTCGGAGTGGTAGGTAGTATTTCGAATAGCACACTTGTAAACGTTTGCAGTCAAATAAATAGATTTGAGTGCTGAACAGAGTCAGGCAGACTATTAGACTACTAAAAGCTTACTATAAGAAGAAAAATAATTTCATTTTAAGATTGAGAATTAATCCGCAACAGAACCAAAGTGACCGACATTACCCGAAGAATTGCAAAACTTACGCGGCAACAATTGTGTTGCTCGCAGAACAGATGGCCGTTGGGGCCTTAAGGTCCTAGAATGGTGGCCACATGCAGGTCGACTCAGCGTATTGTATAGGCTTGCCTCATCTTTTGAGATGGACAAATGAAAGTTGCGGGAGTCAACTGGATGAGGGTGGCAAGGCAAGGGGAAGCAGTGGACGAGTGCAGGCTGCAAGAAAGGAAGATCGAAAATAACGCCACCTATTAGTAGTAGAAAATGTAGTTACAATAGGCATGTTACGTAAATTTCTTCTGCCACCATTCTCTACGCACAAGGGTTCGGGTACTATGGGTATGAGTTGCTCGTCATATCCTGTTCTTCTGCGGCGATCGTTCTCTGCCAACTCGGTTACTCTTATTGCATCATGAATATTCATTATGGCCCTAAAAACATTTATTCTAATTGTAATTAATGTAAAATAATTAATTTTTTGACTAATTTGTAATTAATTAATCGACTTATGTAATTGACAACTTAAAGTTTTAAAGTACTTTACGCATGATTTTCTCAATTTCGTGAGATCGCATTAAATTATGTTAATTTGCCAAACGGCGTAGTAAAATGTTTTTACTGTTTGCCCGCCATTAGAATCCTCGTTAGCCGGTGAACTGTTTGAAATAAACGACAGCTGTCGTGTGGGTTGCGATACACCACAAGTGCTCGCTTTGACAGATAATATGTTAAAACTTAGATTTTCAAAGTATTTCAAAATTATTTTGTTGTAAGTAGAAGGCATGGTTTGCAAATATCAAAATTGATTATTAATGCTGTAATTAAGATTGACCAAAAATAAAAACAGTTGACCAGTATATTGGTTTAATAACTAGACAAGGGCAATCTCATTAATTTATCTGTTTTGTTATATATAAGTATATGTAAATACATGCACATACTGGAAGTTGCGCTTGAGTCCTATGCATATTGTCCGGGCCATATTTTGTAAAATGCACATTTCAGCCTCATTGGAGTTAAGGCTCCAAAAGTGACTGATAAATCATAAGTGATGAGTCACTTTAAAAGGAACATTACTTGTTGCGGCTCAGGCTCATTGCTAGCTACATGAGACCCATACCGACTAAAAAACCCTCTTTCTTCTGGACTTTCTTAAAGCTCCCACGGTACCAACGTCAGGTATTACTTCGTGAGGGTGGTCTCAGCAGTCTTTGCTTTTTCTCATATTTAGTCCATTTAGTTGTTGGCTCTGGGGTGTGTGTGTGTGTGTATTTATATTTGCGTGTGTGAGTGCTCCAGTCTCATCATAAGTTTTTGTCATCAATCAATCAGTAACGGTCTTTTTGCATTCTGATAATTTAAGGGAGTAGCTATTAATTTTATGGTTTAGTAAATTGTATAAATATGCTGATTGCCTACCTCTCTGCTCTCTCGCCTATTTCTACATCTCTGCGATCAAATAATAAAAAAAATGTATATTTAGGTGACGTAAACACTAGGAAACCATTGAAAAGACAAACGACGTTATCTATTTCGAAGGCAAAAGCAATTGATATTTTATTTAATAAAGCGAGCTCCACTCGAGCAGGTCGCAAGTCAATATTGGAATTTCAGGTTAACACGCAATCGGAAAACAAACTGAAGGAATTTCCTTTTGATAAACGGCCCGCGTTACAAAGTTTTTCCGAGTGACAAATCTCATTTATGTTTCGCACCGGTTCATGTTATTTAGTTCTGTACTATTTTTATTCTTTCTCAAGCTTGCGCCGCAAAGAGTAATCTTTTCAAACCGGAACTTAGTGGATTTCATTTGAGAAAATTAATTTCTTAACTAAACGCTGGCGATAATATTTTTATTGATGTTTCTTTGAATAATATTTAAAGCGAAGTGAAGTTTCTCGAGTAATCTAATGGAGGCGATCAGGCTAAAAGTATTACTGGAGATATAGTTTATGTGGATGACTTTCATAGGTTTTATTTATATTGATAAAACTAGCACTTGATCACGGTCCCACCTGATATTAAGTGGGGATATGGTCGTATTCTCTTGAAGGACGTCATATTTGGAAGGAAACACTGACGCTGGCAACTTGTCCCAATCCTTTGCCGTACGCACGATGAACGAAGATTCGAATATCTGGTTACTTTGAAACTTAAGTATTTACCGGTGATTTAATAGTATTAACGGTAGCAAACATACATTGATATGTAAAAACTATGATTATGATTAAATTTACTATAATAACTACCATTACACAGTTTAGCTTTTCACATCCCTCGGTAATCCTGAAAATCTACTTCTATTTGAATTTTACTGCGTGCTGTAAGTGCAAACATAATTTATGGAATGGATAGTCCACAATATTGGTACATTGATTTCGATCAAAAGGCGACGCGTGTGGCGTGCGTAGTGCACGAGCTTTGTCGCCCGAATGATCCGAGACGAGACAGCTAATCCGATGCACTGACGTATAAATAGAATACAAACGCTCACAGATTGAATATGCATGCTTCCCCGTGTATGCATAATGTGTGTGTGTGCGGGTTATAGGGTTGTCGGAAAGGGAAGAATTATGTCGCTATATATTTCAAATACATATTTAGAACAATTAAATGGCTCTTGAAATGATTCACACTAAACCTCCAAAACTCATCACACTAAATTAAATGAATAAAATCTACTTTCTTTTGCATAAAATTAGAGCAGAGGTACACACGAAATGGCAGAATGTTAACAACATAAAGTGGAAACCCTGGCGTTGGATTAAGTAAGAGCACGTGTTCCGCGGCGTGCAGCGCTAAAAAATCATCGCTTCTGATGCGAGTCTGTATTGTTCGAGCTACTCCACGTAAATGGCTCGTTTGGCGCGAAATTAACGCTTTAAAGCGCTTAGTGATGTATGGTTAAAATCATTTACAATTTTATTCGCCTATTTAGCGGTAATTTTAAGGCAAAATAACTTATTAGCGAGTTTCTTTTTTACGAATGCATTGTTTGAAAATACATTATTTTTACAAGTCAATATTTCCATAGACATAGAAAATCACTACCGAATTCACTCATAGCTAATCTCCAGAACTTTACAGTCTAGCGGTTATGTTAACTAATTGTTCCGAAGCGGTTTAAGTATTTGATTACCAGTCAAGAAAATAATATGTTAAGAGTAACCATAGATTAATTTCGAGTTTTGTCGGTTCGCAGATTGTGACAAGAGGTTCATCTCTAGCCACATTTTAGCAAATTAGCTTGCTAAAAAGTATATACAAATTGCTATCTATGTCCATTTCATTAGGGCTTAGACTATTTTCATATTAATTGATAAAATTAAATCTTCTATGATTTCTTAATCCTTTCTTATATTCACATAAAGGTTGGCAACGTGCTTGCTTCGGAGTTGTCAATGTTTTACGGATAGTGGAAGTTACTCGTTCGCACTTCTTCTTACATAAAAAATGATTTTAAAATTAATGAATTTATTTTGCATGCACCTTATAAATATTAATTTAAATGAAACATGTACGATTCATTTATATGCGTTTATAGTTAACGTAAACAAATACCATATGATACAGAATTGGTTGAGCAGTATATACGAATGACGTCATTCGATACAGTAACACGCGGGCTCCAAGTTTGGAACTAAAGAAAAAATCGGATAAGCCGTTTAGCACTATAAGTATCGAAAATTCAAAGTGTATCTATCACTTAATAATACAACTTGAATATAGTCTCGAGATTTAAACAACAATACTCACCATTTCTGTTTTCGCTGTCAGCCGGTTTCATCTGGATTGGATGATGCATCTGAAATGAAAAACTGTGTTAAGCACTTTGAGATATGCTTTTTGAAATAGCCATGACAGTAATCTGTAGTTTTCAAGCGTAAATGCATTTTGAAAAAGCAACATTTGAATATAATATGAAAAATTGGGATTGATTACAATTTGCTGACAGTTTATAATACGCCTACGCCTTCACAATCAGTTAGTGTTATATTAAATATATTATAAATATATTAAAAACTAGCTATTTCCTGCGACTTCGTCCGCGTGTAAATAAATTATAGAAAACAATTTCGAGGGTTTTTCACTTTTTGCGCGGAACCCTAAATATTTTAATTAAATTAAATTAGCCTATTTGAATCTCGACAATATTAGCTATCTTCCAGTAAAAATCCCATCCGAATCGGTTCAGTCGTTTCAGAGATTACCCGGAATAAACAGATAGACAGACAGACAAACAGACAAAAACTTTAAAAATTGCATTTTCGTTATAAGTACCGTATGTACATCATGTACATGTATTGAGTATGGAAATGTTATTTTGATATTACATAGAGACACTTCAATGTTATTTATCAGCATAAATAAGTCTTAACGAAACTGTTATATGGCGTACAATATGTTTATTTATTTATACACATGCAGAAACAAAAGATAAAATTTTGATAGAGAATGTATAATTTCAAATAAAAATTAATATTTCCTACTGATTGTCTCACTGAGAACGATTATGATAAAACCTATTCGTCGGATCAGCATTGATATTGAACTAAGGATAATAAAACTATAATACACGAAAAAAACGAAAGAAAAAACACTAAATTAAAAAAGCAAGAGAGAAGTAAGTAAGATGGAATACAGGAAATTATAAAAAAAATATTAATATACGAGACAGAAGGAAGTCTCTTATTTACAAAACCATTAAATTAAATTGCCTTTATAGGTGGAGAGGCAGTTTGGGCATAAATCTATGTCAAAAAGTCTGATATTATGCACCCTGTACATTCGTAGTATCGCTTCGTGCTTAAAGTTTTAATATATGTGATATATATTTCACATATAGTGCCACAAATTGTCGCATTGTATTCCTATGTATATCCCTACCAATATTATAAATGTGAATGTAAGTTTGTTTGTTACGCTTTCACGCGAAAACTACTCAAACGATCATCATGACACTTTGTACACATATTCTTGGAAGTATTAGAAGTAACAAGGGATACTTTTTATGATAAAAATAGCATATAAAAAGCGAAGTATGTATGTTCCCTATAGATTCCGAAACGGCTGGACCGATTTCGATGAAATTTACAGGGATTGTCTAGATTGGCACATTCCTGTGTTTGGTAGCGATCGGATCAACATAATTAGTGGTACCCGGGCGAAGCCAGGGCGGGTCACTAGTAACATATATTTTTACAATTAGCTATTACGTATTTGTTACTATGCAGAGCAGCATAGCAGCCGTATAACGTTAGCATGGCAACGGATATTGTAAATGAAGGTTATCTTTTCTATTCCGCTTTCCTGAAAATGCGCAAAATTTCGGTTAAGTCTATAAAACGTAAAGGCGTAACAAACAAACAATCTTACATTCGCATATTAGTTATGATAAAGCATTCACGTACTGTGCATTGTCACTATATGTTGTATATATATAAGTATTAAACGAAATAAAAATAAAACAAGATGCAAGAATTAACAGCTTAGTGATAGGCTAATATACAAGGACGGAATTGATTAAGTTAAGTTGTATCACCCTTTATACCTAAATGGTATTCCATATGGATACACTAGCGATACGTTAAATCTTCGGCTCAATCTCGGCCCGTTAATTATTTACATAGGCCGTTCCCGCCACACAAACAATCCGAAACTATTTAAATTATTCGTAAACAACGAAACTGATACGGTTGCTTTGTAAACAAACAGTTTTGGTGGACGTTGTTTATCAACTCAATTGTTTGACAATTGAACCGTGACGATATATAGACGCGCTCAATACGTTTATTAATTTATATAGTTCAAAGTTTACTTTCCCTACATCCTACACATACATAATATGAATGTACACACATCGTCACGTACGGCTACCTTTAATGTGTAGAGTACTAAGTCCGCGTAGTCATAGATACACTGTCATACAGCACAGCCCTTCGCCCACATAGTGTAAAGTGTTATTACATAAAACATACCTATTTTGAATTGCCTAGGGGAGGCATCTACAGCTACACCGGGCTCGAGTCGGCAAGTCGAAGATGCCTCCTCGAGAGGAGAGGAGAAACGTATCGCGATACGTTTTCAGCATACCGATTCGAAGGCCGAGGCTCGACTCATGTTATTCTATGTTAGACTAGACTCCGAAACTACTCTACCAATGTCAATTAAATTTACAGGGTATGTTCAGATTGGCCCAGAGGTCGTTCCTGTGAAGTTTGGTAGCATTAACATAAATAGTGCTACCCGTGCAAAGCCAGGCGGATCACTAGTTGTATTAAGTGCGTTACTTGAAATATGCTGTGACGCGATGTCGCCCTAGCATCTATGAGGAGTTATACCTATGCATATACAGCATTTAGAAAATCAGCAGCAATCGAATGCTCCAGTGCCCCGCGCCCCGCATTACTTAATAGTTTGATTCGTAATGTAACGATCTTTTGATTTCTTTTTTCATGGTCATGTCATGGATTGATTGTCATTCGGACTGTACGGTTTATGTTTATTTTTTAAATATTCGTTCTAAGGTCGAAGTTCTCGTTAAATCTTGCATATAACTCGTATTTCCTATCGAATATTCTATATATATTAGGCGATGTATGTATGTATGCTGCCTAAAGACTACCGAAACGGCTTGACCGATTTCCTTAGTGGATGATCTTGTGAAGTTTGGTAACAATTGAATCAACTTTTTTTTTTTTCTAATAATAAAAATAAAAATAGACTTAATTCGTGCTACCCGCGTGAAGTTGGGCGAATGAATAGTATTTTCAGAAAGAGGTAGAAAGTCAATTTTTCTAAATTTTAGTAAAAGGCTCTTCGCGTTTGTGTCTAATAAATAACATATCTAGTAACTAGTAGATAACATATCTGCTAACTACTAAATAATATCTTTACTAACTAGTTAACGTCTCGTATTGTCGTACAAGGGAAAGTAGAAGGTACGAGACCACGGGGGATATCCCCGATGAGATGGACGGATCAAGTGAAGGCTGCGGTTTGTGCTCCCGTACACGAATGTGCCTGATTATCGGCCAGCAGGCAGAGGTGGCAGAACGTTGTACGGCGGGTACTGTTTGCTGCCCAAGCTGCCGGAGCGTGATGACCACGACCACTCTGTCAAGAGTGAAGCGACCAAGAAGAAGAAGAACAAGTCGTGGATGAACTGAACCTATATATACGAGATACTTGTACAAGGTAATTCAAAATTAAAAACATATTCGTTAAATCTCACAAAATAACGTTAATTTATTTTAATTACAACCATCCTTAATTGCTCACCCGAGTAGCACTAACAAAAAGAAACGAGAATAGCAAAGTTGCATTCTTTCCGAACCTGTGCGTTCACAGCAAACGAATTTTATGTATTTTTTAATTTACAACGCGCACAAAAGTTTGGAGACGTGCCAAGAGCAAAATGCTTGTTAAAGTTTTTTGTTTTTAATTTCCATTAATAATGTTTCCAATTATCTTGTACATATCGTAAAGAGTAATTAAAATATGTGAACAAGTAATTTACTTGCCAGGTTTCAGGAACGTCATGATGATTTTAGTATCTTACAGTAGTTTGTGAATGATTATAATAATAATAATAAATAATAATAAATTTGTTTATTTGAAAAATACATTTACAAAAGTTTTAAACAGTTGTTGGAGCATCCTTTTAAGTATAAAATACCTGTGACAGGATACTCCGTTCTTCCATAACATAATTACACTTAACAATTTAATAACACTTCAGCCGTACAATTAAACAATTTAGTAAAAAGAAATTAACAAATCATGTGGGTAGAAGTGTTCAATGGTTCAGTGAGTCATTATAGGTGTTCGCTTTGAACGTACGAAAATAAGGACCAGTTCACACTGTGTACAATAAATGTTAGTTTAAATATATATATTTTTTTAATTTTAATTTTATGTGCTATATTTATGCACGGGCGTTATTACTATGTTTTTGTATGCGTGAGTGTGTATGTGTGTGTGTGTATATATGTGTGTGTGTGTCGGTGAATGTGTATTTGTTTGAGGATGTATATATTGAGTGAGTGAGTTATTTTTATATGACGTGTGTTTGTGTTGTATTATGCGTAAATTATATGTATAGATCTATTATTGGAGTATAGTTAGTAAATTTTCTACTTCTTTATAATCAAGACTATTAAGCCAATTTGTAACTTTGTGTTTTAAGTTATACAAATTTAACTTAAGGATATTCAATGTTTTATTAACTTTATTATATACAAGTTCTGATTGCCTATTATATTGCCTAGTAGCAAAATTACTTTTTACTATACTTCCACTTATTGCTTTTTGCCTTCTTTTACTTTTAAAACTAGAATCAATAGTAACCGTTTTGTGTCTTTCAAGTAGTAAATGAAGTATGTACAGTTTTCTAACACTCAGTAATTTACATTCAACATAAAGCTGTTTTGTGGGATATCTATAGGGCTTATTGTACATAATTTTTATTAGGGACCGTTGACTACGTTCAAGTTCAAGTAGTTTACCTTTAGTAGCGCCACCCCAAACAGGGATGCAATATGTCAATATCGATTGAGCCAGACCGAAGTACACCTGATTTAATAGTTTGTATGTAGCAACATTTCTTAGTTTTTTAAAAATCCATATTAGTTTACGCACCCGGCTTGTAGCCACTTCAATATGACTATGCCAAGAAAGTTTGTAATCAATAATAACTCCGAGATATTTGGTACACGTAACTTTTTCTATATTTGGGCAAAGGCAATCATCTTGTAGGTTGTTACAATTGTGGATTTTAATATTTGAGTTTAATGGTTGGGTGCGTTTATTAATAGAAAAGCACATATAATTAGTCTTAGACGTATTTAGAGTTAAGAGATTTGTATTCAGCCACATTAAGACCTTCCTCATGCCAGCTTCCGCTGCACTGTGTGCCTCCTCCCAGGTTGCCCCCTCAAATACAACAGCGGTGTCATCTGCATACGAGATTACATGTCCATTATCTAATTTCATATTGCATAAGTCATTAATATAGATTAAGAATAACGTCGGGCCCAAGACACTTCCCTGCGGGACTCCAAAAGTCATTTTATGGTCGTTACTTGTGTAATTTCCTACTCTCACCCTTTGCGTACGGGTAGTTAGGTAATCTTTTATAAGTTTTAGTTGAATATCTCTAACTCCGATTCTTTCTAGTTTTTCTACCAGGGTGGGAACAGAGACGGTATCGAAGGCTTTTTTCAGATCAAGATATATAGCCATACTTTTTTTTCCACGATCTAGCTGTTGAGTTATCTTTGTTGTTAGTTCTAAAATTGCATCTTGAGTACACTTTCCTTGCCGAAATCCAAATTGGGAACTGGATAATATGTTATATTTATTAAGATAATTGATGAGCCTATTGTTTAATAATTTTTCAAGAATTTTGGAAACCGCAGGCAGTACAGATATCGGTCTATAATTGCCGACATCGTCTCTGTTGCCACCCTTGTATATTGGTGTAATGATAGACCTTTTTAGTAAGTTGGGAAAAATGCCTTTAACGAAGCAAAGATTAGCCAAGTGGCAGATAATAGGTGAAATTACTTCTTTTGCTACTTTTAAAAATCTTGTTGATATGTTATCCCAACCCGGGGCACTGTCACTTTTTAAAGACATTATTGTCAATGCCACCTCCTCAGGGTCAGTATCTGTCATTGCTAAAGAGGTAGGGTGCCTTAGGAGGTCACTAGCCATGTTAAGGTTGGTGTGTGATGT
Organism: Papilio elwesi; assembly: GCA_029849275.1. NCBI lineage: Eukaryota > Metazoa > Arthropoda > Insecta > Lepidoptera > Papilionidae > Papilio > Papilio elwesi. The sequence goes on along the minus strand of CM056693.1, from coordinate 10,915,189 downwards.
TCGATTTCTGTTTAAAATATTATTGGCTAGCTCTTGACCGATGTTCGCATAGTAACTATTGATTCGATTGACAGATATAGCAGGACTTTTGTCAAGTTCAAGTAATTCCGTATTTGTGCTTTTTACGGATTTCATGTTGGCAATATGTTTTATGTTAGTCCATAGCTTTTTAGGATCTTGAACAAACAAAAGTTTTCTTTCATATTCTCGTTTTAGCTTTTTAATTAAATTATTACAGTAATTACGGTACCTTTTATACGTTATTTTTAAAATTTCATCGTAGGGATTAATCTTTAATTTCTTTTGCATCTTATTCCTATTTCTAATACATCGTAACATTCCCGGGGTAATCCAGGGCTGGATATTTCGTACACTCTTAGGTTTTTGCATTGTCTTCGTGTTCTCCTGTAATGCTTCTGATATAGTTTTTAGAAGGATTTCTGTTAATTTATTAGGGTCGTCGTAATTCATTAATTCCTTTAAATTTTTATTCGCAAGAGAGTTTAATGCTTCCTCCATATTAATAATAGTTTTTGTCGTAGGACACAACCGTATTCTCTTAACTTTAGATAAATATAGTAAAACCATTTGGTGATCTGTTATTGTCGTGTTTAGTGTAACGACTGAAGCCGAGATCGTCTGTTTATTAAGTTTCAACATAAAATGGTCCAGGCAGCTGTTTTCTCTAGTCGCAGTCATGTGTCCAGGTAGAATTCCTATTTCCGAGAGCATGTTTAAATACAAATGTCTATTGTTATATTCCGAAATGGATTCATTAACCTTTGTAATAAGATTTATATTAATATCACCAGTTAGTATAATGTTTTGGTGTTTGTTAATTGTATTTAGGTGCAAACGGAGGGATTCTATAAAGTTATCTGCATTTGATATAGAAGGAGATCTATAAATACCTACTATGCTATAATCAAATATATCTACTTGAATACAGGATGCATGAGTCAAATTAATTTCCGTTACTTTAGGTCTTAGATTGCTTCTGGCATATACAGTTACCCCATCGTTTTTATTTAAGTGTTGCGACGTATTAAACGATATGTAATTATCCAGGAGTGGAATATTTTTATCCTTGTCTAACTGACATTCTGTTAAAATTAGAACATCTATATTATGTTTTAAATTGGCCAGTGTAGTTTGAAGGTCATCAAAATTTTTATAGATGCTCCTTATATTCTGAGTAATAATTGTTAGATCGTTTTCACGAATGCTTATTATTTTATTTAAGTCTTCTACATCGCAATTTGCTGTTGTTGTATTATTAGATTCATCTATTTCTTGTAAAGTAGTTAATGAGCTATTCATATTGGAAATTAAAAATCATAGAATATGTTGTAACTCTGTGTGAAAAATACTTGGATGAATTTTTAATGTATTTTATAATTGAATGAGTGTTATGTATATAGTTAATTATTTTAATTTCGTAGTTTTGTTTTAGGCTTATAGTTTGTAGTTGTATATGTTTAGGCAATAAGCAATTGATGATATGTGTGATGTAATTGCTGTGAGTGAATGATGTGTCTGAGCATAGATAATACAACTTATTATTTAACACAAAAATCAAATGGCAAATATAATAACTGGAATGAGCACAAAAAAGAACATTAACGTGGAGCAGTCAATCTTTGTTCATTAAATGTTGGATCTGCGTTTCACTTGTAATTAGGATAATCGGAGACTTTTCATCCTTCCTAACATAGACTTTACCGTATGCTGTCCAGCAGAACTTATAGGATTTGGACTTTACTAGGTCTCTTCCTAAAAAGTAGAATCTGGCTGATCTGGATGTGAGATTTTCTGATACAAATACCGGTTCATCTTCTTTGTTACGCAGACCCAGATGCCGAGCGCAGATCTTAGTCTTATGTCTTATGTTAAAACTTTTGGACAGTTTAAGTATGTCATTCTTTAGAATTGTTGATGTAGTTTCAACTATAATGGGTGTGTTTTGGACTCCATCCTTTTTACTTCGCACTCTGTATATGTCTTTTATATGATTTTTATTTACGTCGCACCCAATGTTTTTTGTAAGATTTATAACCATTTCAATCAGATCCTCTTTCGATTCGCTGTCTTTCTTTGGCACATTTTTTATTTCGAAGCACGTTTTTCTCATGCTCCTTTGCATATCCTCAATCTTATCTTCTAAAAGGGTGACGTATTTTTTATCTTCTTGTGCTTGACGTTCTAACTTCTCAATTTTCTGTTTTTGTTCTTCATTTTGAGCGGTCAGAAACGATATGGCGCTTTCAATGTTACCATTAGATCTTTGTATGTCCTTTAAAGTTGTAGTAATCTTTTTGAGTTCTTCTTCCTGAAACGAAGTTCTTGACATGATCAACTCCCTCATCTCCTCTTTAAAACTGGTTAATTCAGCACTGAAATCTTCGTTTTGTACTTTTCGTCTACCACGCGCTGTGACCGATGTCGTATCCATTTTTATTTTCAATATTGCGATAGTGTGAACGGGGCCTTATTTCAGCGCGACGTCAATATTGAAAACTACACTATTGAAACGCGGTACACGCGTCCACTCTTAGCCGCGTCCGGTCGCTCACTCAATGTAGATTATGTAGCTCACAATAAGATTGTTTAGTTTAGCTTCGATAATAATAGCTGTTATTAAAATGAAAACTTCCTTAAACGCGTTAGACGACGTTTGGAAAAATCTTGTGAGCAACATGGTCAACATGCGTCAGTAACATGGTCAACATGCGTCACTAACAAGCCTCAGCAGTGCTTCGGATGTTGAACAGTTTCGACCAACTTTTTTTTCATTTATTTTTATATTTGTATTTTATCGCTAAGATACAAAGGTTAATTTTTATTGCGTATTTATTTATTTTTGAACTATTGTCGTGCCTTTCCACTTGTGTTCTGTTTTTACTTCTGTAGAGTCGTTATAACGCCTGCCAATGATATTAAAAAACAAAATTTTGCTGTCACGGAAAACCAACTAATACCTACTAATTACTTTTATTTACATGAATGTGGAACATTAAATACAAGTGAGTTAACGTTTAATAAGGCGTTTAATTTGTATTATTTATGTTTATGACACCCACGTTTAATTAACTCAATTAAACGCGGATGTCATTCCGGTTGTAGGACAAAGTGTTTTTATGTAGGCGTAACGTATAACATAACAATTTAAGCCTTAACATAAAATGAATTAGAACTGGAGCTGAAAAGCGAACAATCTAATATGGTCAAAGGCATCGGTAATTACTTTTGGCCAATAGTGTACACATATGCTGATAGTAATACAATAAACGCCTATTCAAACACATTTAAATTAAAAAAACGCGTATTACTGTATAATGAGCAGAAAGTCTATCCTATCCTATAGAATGAGTACCTCGGAAAGTTATGGTCGATAGATATTTTTCAGTCGACCTCACGGTAACTACATATTGTTTCTCAGACACTCTGGTTTTAAAGCAGCCATGTCAATCGACGTGCGAGCTATTTTCGTTGCGGCGTGGACAGACTTGCGCATCTTAATGGTTGCCAATGGAGTGTCAGCAAATGGTTTTTTTATTAATTCCGGTAACATACGTTCATGTAATAAGTGGATGGAAAATGACAAGACAAAAACTATACAAATTAGGTAATAGTTAGTTAGTAGTTAATTAAATTAAAAAAAACCCGACTGATTATTACACTCCGGGGAAGAATAAAAATCGAATGACACCTCTCTTCAAAATCAGTCAAGCTGTTTGGGCTGCAGGTTAGTATGGAACCGCCACATGAGTATACACCCGTTAAAAACAGTCTCTAAAATCAATGATGTAATTCACGTCGTAAGAATGCATTTCGTTGCATCAATAGATACATATATATATCCAAGTGAAAAAAAGTTGTTACTCAAATAAAACTAGGCAGAAAATCAGAGTGTGATTCGAAGGTTTCACCACAATTTTTTTTTGGAAGAAGGTGGCAAACGAGATATGAAGTGAGCGCTACCCGTAGACATCCGCATCAAGCAAATGTGTTGCAGATGCGTTGCCTACCCTTACTGGACAGATGACATAGACAGACATAGACAGGTAAAATATATGTCCTTTTTCCCGTTTACCACCTCATTCTATCCTTATGAGGAAAGGGTGGAAACGTGAAGAGGACTGAAATTAGGCCTCCAGCACCTCACTCATTAGACGAACCGCAGAGTACTTCTACTTCACGCCTGTTTTCTGTGAGGTCGTGGTATTTCAGCGGTCTAGCCGTCCCATTCGTGCAACAGATGTTGTTGTTGCGGGATCTACTACTTTAAAAAATTCACACCCTTTATGGAAAATAGTACAAGATTTAAAAGAAGCTACGTGAATGGGAAAAGGGTTGTAATCACCCTTAGGAGCAAGCACTGCACACAACATGAGTCGACAAGCGTCGTCTATGTCTATGGAAGCGTTTTACTTACCGCACCCTCAAACAGTGGAACGCCTTGTAAGGAGCCCCCGTAATCCATGATCTCTGCCTACCCCTCTGGTAGGTGGGAAGAGCGCATATTTATTTATTTACTCAAAACATTGCAACGCTAGACTTTGATACAGGTACGACTATGTCAATAAAGCCTAACGCAAGACTATGATTGTCAGAAACTTAAAGTATACTGTTCTTAAAATATATAGTTTTAATAATTGATGAAACTTTACTGGAGTAAATGTATAACGAAAGATATTTTTAAACTTTCTTATTAATCTGCCATATATATACAAAATGGTGATTAAAAGAATTAATAAAGGGTGTGTGTACTTAGTAGTTATTTGCACATATGGCAGTTATACTTTTTCAGTGTAACAAAACAAAGGTAACATAAATATTCATCCCGTGTGCCAGTATTCTTTCTTTATGAAAAAAAAAACTAAAAACTGTCTTTGATTGCAATGGTAATACCATGAAATTGGTATCGCTTTTAAAAAGTCATTCTCATCATGTTTCCCACGCGCGCCAAAAGAAGTTTAACTTCAAAAATATCTCGTATATAGTGAGAGTTAGTGACTAGTATAAATTTAATTTTAACATTAAAAAGAATCTACAAGGAACCTTAGGAACTGGACTCAATGGATCAATCCGGGATCGTCGGCGACGTTAAAGGATTTGCAAGATTTTGTGGGTTTGCGGAGCCCAAACAAAATATGCTACGTTTTAAATACAAGTTTCGTAAACTTCTTGCAAACTAGTCCGTTAAGCCATAAACAAAGTAAATCTTTCCAGTCTTTTATTCAATATTTTTACAGTGTACGTATATTTTATGCCACTTTCATATTCAAATTTAAGTAAATTATCTTGTGGTCTATTGACATTTATAAATACAGACAAAAATAAGGTACTAGTTTTGGCGTGACTTTAAACCAACAAATGTTCAAGTGAAAACTTCTTTGGGCGTGAACAACGTGCGCAACGTGCAACATGCGTCAGCACGTTGCTTATTTGACTTTGGAACAGCTTCGTCGAACTTTTTTTTCATTAATTTCCTTGTATTAAATTTTGAACTTTATTGTTAATACGCAAGGGTCTATATTTGATTATAATTTATATTTGAACTATTGTCGCGCCTTCCCACCTGTTTTTAGTTCTCACTTCTGTTGTCAGTCTTTAAGACTGCATGGGTGAAAAAATGATAATTAGCTAAATAGCTATTTGACTTGTAGCAATTTTGTTCATTTTAAGAGAATGAAAGCTGCAGGAGTGTTCGCAGGATCGTTAAATAGGAATCTCATTTGTGTGGAACATGCTACTTTGGACAAAGACACGAATTTTCTTTCACAACTAGATTTTTAACATCTGATAGATACAGCATTAAATGTCTTGATATCGGACGATGTGTTTTTCAAAACACTTGATACGTCAATTAAGTCCACAAGTCACACAGGTTGACGGGGTAATATTATTCCTGTCCTTTGCTGTTCGCTTATTAACGACGTAGAAGATTTAGAAATGAAAATACTTCTAATAAAACCTGTGGTCAAATAAAGATGAATCTCTATCGGATACTCAACTGCATGGCGTTGTGTTATCTGACATTTAGTGCGAGTAACTGCTATATTGTCATAATTGGTTAATGTGTAGGCGAACGCTATTATTGCGATAATAGTGACAAATGCCTTACACTCTGGACAAGGTAATACATGCACATATATCACGTTGACTTAATGGTGCCTTCCACTGATTGAACGGAGTGGGTTATCAAATAAGCATTCTTCATAAACAACTCTTGAAATCTCTATCGATACCATAATAAAGTATGAGCAGAATAAGAAGAATCATATTCTAATTTTCAACCTTTATGATCGTGACAAAGATAGCTCCCTTTGTGGGAGGCCTGTCAACTCTGTGCCGACCTGTACGTGGCCGCCATTCCAGGACTTTTCAGCCCCATCGGCCATCAGTTCTGCGAGCAAAGTGTCCCGCCCATTGCCACTTAAGGTTTGCAATTATTCGAGTAATCCGCAGCCCATTTAAAATGTACGTACCCGATAATATTAAGATTAAGTAGTATGTCGTTTAACCCACAGCACTCATACGACTGAATCATTCGAGGCTCTAATTTGCATGATTATGCAGAATGAAGATTGGCTTCTTTCAAACTGAATTTGCTCTTGAAATGCAACGTCACAGCAATATATACCTTACTGTGTTATATTACGATTCCATTTTACAAATACGGTTTGCGGAAAAGTGCCTTTATCCTGAACAACAAGCATTGTTCGTGCGGTGGAATCGCATCGTATCTTGACAATGAATCACGCTCGAATTACGAAGATTACACCGCCGGTCGTCGGCGGGCGTCCGACAACATCCCTTATCTAATTAGGCCCAGATGGACATCAATCACTGCGTGACGGCGACGACAAACATTGTCACGTACAAGCTGCACAATTTGTCACGCGCCTTCTGCTCGCATCACTATGGAATCAACAACGATTAACTGTCCAATGGCCTTGCAAGTCTTACAACTTCTATATCATTTGGAATGGACAGACATAGCGATCATTATCGCTTTCCACAAGCTTATTAAATAAGAATCGTGACGGGCGGTGAGTATATACACTAGGTGCAAATTTAAGTAAATTATTTTTTGTACTTGAGATTTGGAATACGGCATATTAACAGGAAGATAGACTAACATATACTATCTGTCTATGAATAGGACCTTCCTCTCACTTCCTTTCCGTAGAAATCGTCAAAGAAGCACGCGGCTCCTCTGATGTAAAGTCTGAAGAGACTCTCTGCTGAAGGCCTAACAATCTCTAACCTTAATAAAGAAACAATCTCGTTTTTGATATCGAACGAAACCTTACCGACATAATTTATAATAAAGGGTGCCCGCTTATTGCCATTTAGATTTTACACAATGATATATGAGTAAGTAGAAAAAATCTAGGACGCTAGAGGGTGCATATTACAAAGCCTACAATTTTTAAGTAAAAGTTAAAATACATTTAGTTTAGTCAGAACTTATTATATCATCATCGCTAAAGAGAGAATAAATTGAAAAACGGGAATCCTTCCGACAAGGATATTGTAGGCAGAATGGACAAAAGGCCTGACGATACAGGCTTATGAAAATGTATGGAAGTTTAATAAAGATAAGGATACAACAAATTATGAAAAAAAAACAAAGCCACATGACTGCAGATCATTACGTACATTATAACCGATAGCTACATACACTTTGAATAACCGAAATAAGTAGAATCGCGTTTTTTGTTTAAAACGTGAAGTTTAATCATACTTATTATCTTAACCGGAAGTAATACAACCTTTTTTGTTAATAACCGAAGCCTACAAATGTTTTAGGCACGTCCTATCAAATTCGATAATAAAGCGCCACCGACTTTAAATAAGGGAACTATCCGAAAGGAGTGTGTAATAAAATTATGACCCCATGACCTCTTACTGCAGGGATGGCGAACGAATGGCACGCGACTAAATATTTTTGGTACAAAATATAACATAAACATTAAAAAATTAAAAATTAACGGTAATAAGATAAATAATTTAATTAAATTTCTTTAAATATGTCGGATATTTGTTTAAGAAACGTTTAATTAATAGAGTTAGTATCAAAAACAGCAAATTTATTATGATGTACGTGTACTTGTTAAACTGAACCTGTCCTTCGGTTGTTTGAAGTCCAGTTCAGCGTAAATTCTGCTAAAAGTAACGTAGCCCTAATAATAAAGTTTATTGGAAATCTGCAAGAACAGAAGTCCTTTAATATAAATTACCCGTATAACTGAGACATTTCAAACTGTGTTTTTTTTGTAGTATAGAAAGAGTTAGGTGTATTTAGTATTATTATTTTCTTAATAATCACGAAATAAGAGTTTGACGGCACGTCTTAATAAGCATGGTTCATCAGCCTTATTAAACATAACTTTATAAAATTACACGCTGATACATAAAGGTTCGCTACCCCTGTCCTACTGCATACGAAAACAGTGTCCACGGTGTAAATGAGTGCAGCGTAGGAACTCCGTTCACAACTATTACGTTTCATTAAAAATTCTGTGTTCGGTAGTGACCTGAATCCGTTCGACAAATAGGACTAAACAAAAGTAGCGAGTTACCAGCGAGTGATTTCCCCAGGTGGAGTGCGCGGCGCACTCAGTGGCTCCGATCCAAAGCTCGTTAACGTTCACTGATAAAGAATGCTTTGTACGATCGGATGAAGAATTTAAAAAAAAGAGTGGGCTCGCTTTCGTGATCGAACACGACTCAACCAAAATTGAGTAATTGTTGAGATCGCTAATCACTGAATTATTTTTCAATACAACATGTATTTTTTTTGTCATCTCAAACTCGGTTCCATTTACAGAAAATCTACTCCATTTTAATGTCATAATAATAATTTCGTATAAAGTTGTAGTAGTTCATAAATATCGATATAAGAAATATCCATATAAGAATTTCATATTCCAAATTCAAAAACATACAACGATATTTACGGCCAGACAGTATAGTCCGTGTATACCATACCTACATACATACATATATGTTTCCCATGTACGGGGCGTTAGGCTGGAAATAATAGTGAATAATACGCGGAAGCCTGCGCATTATGAACGGCATGCTAACGTGGAAGGGCCACCCCGGCCGGGGTTACGCGCTCGGAAAAAATCGCCCCCAACTAATGGGGCGGACGACAAGAATGAACTTTAAAAGTTGCGTGCCCAGCAATTTTTACGTTCCAGATAACTTGGAATTACTTTGTGGAATTCAGTGTTGAATTTTGCGACGATATTTCTGAAGTGTTTTATTGTCTTTACAGATAAGTATGTAAACAAGATTAATAAATGAATAAAATGTAATTCTGTAGGATATTAAGCCTTCTGTCATGGACACAGATCGCATGAAACTTCATACAATTTCAATTTCATGGTTCAGATGACGAGAGATCAATTGTAAAGTTTTTGTGCATCATATTTCTTGATAATGGGCGAAGTCACTATAGGCGATAACGCTCTTAGTAAATTAAGAAACTTTATTATAAGTAACTGCTTTTACTTGAACGTTTACTTGCGCGTTGTATACAACGTATGAAACCTAAGACACAGGAAGCAATTCTTTTCCAGATATATTGTTTCAGTATTTCATATTGCTGTGTTTGCACAGCTCTTCGTTCTATTGTGCCGCAGCGCGGCTGATATTGGCTGCAAGACGACAGAAACGGTCCGTTTGTTGGCTCACCGTGAGCTACGAATTCTATTGAAATATTCCTACTCTTTCGGCTTGATGTCCGGACTCAGCGCACAAAAGAGCGTTCCGAAAGCTCGGGCCATGTTTGCGTAAATCCCGAGATGTATTGTGAGCGCATTCTAAAGACATGGATCTTGGTCCTGTCGTAGAAAACGATTTGCTAATTTCGTTTCGGTATATTTGAAATTTACGTAGGTATAGTGGAATAATAATAATAATATCCTACGACATCGATAAAGTATAACAGGGAGCGGTCAAGGCGGTCGCATCGATTCGGCATTAAGTCCCATGGAAGTGGAATGAAAAGCCGCATTTAAAATGGGCCACCATCAAAGACGCAAGTTGAGATCTAAGCCTTTATTATGCGCTTGAAAACGTTGGGAGGCTTTTCAGTTATACCAGTCAACTAGATAGACTTACAAAGAAATCCATTGGGTATACGTTTTTATATAATAATGATATTTACTTATTTCCTAACTTGAGTTTTTAATATATAAAGAGTGTTGCGTGAGGGACGCAGACTTCGGTGATCTTGGGTCCTAGGAAGAATTAATGAGGGTTAGGAGTAGACGGCAAAATTGTAATTTGTAAGAGTGTAGCACTTTGGACTTTGGTAGTCATATATCGATCTGATACATATAGTAATGCCACACATATGGAAATATTAAAAAAGCAAACAGATTAACTATAACAAAAGATGCAGCACTCTTATTTGGAAAATGTCAAACAATTTTAACTAAATTTACCACATCAAAGTTGAAAAAAAGGTTGTTGACAAAGTTGAAAAACAACATTGAACAATATTCAACAGGATAACGACTAAATGTCAGGGAATCTTGGTACATCGTCAGGGGAATTCATACACAGAAAACTTGAAATTATGAATTGCCGTTTCATTTATTTGCTTTATTGTAAGTTATATAACATATTTTAATTTATTTAACATGTTAGGAACCGTCCAAGTGGGTACATGTACCTGTTAAACAAGTAGTGGATTAATATTAATTGGTTCCAGAGTAATTTTATGGTTTGTTAAGAAGTTTTAAAGTAATTAAAGAAGCCAAATTTTCACATTCTATCGTCCTTTAATTATTTTAAACGTCTTCTGAAAAGTCGAAAATATTTGTATTTTTAATAAAATGTATTTGTGACCAGTATACAAATAATCAGTTATAGAGAGTCTTGGAAGTTTCGAGGCAACCCCTAAAGTAAGAGGGTCAAAGAAATCGTATCAAACTAATGGAGTGGAAGGGAAGAGGGTACATTTAAATTCTTTTAGTACTTTATTCGATTTTTTTCTTTCAAAATTAAAACGAAAACCTAAACCAAAAGCTTCTTAATAGTAGGCACCACCCGCCGAGGACAAACTTTTTAAATGAAGCACGCTTCTCATGGATCGAAACTTAATAAAACGATATTACGTTACTATACATAATAACATGGAGAAAAGATATGATGATGATTTTGTTCCGGGTACTCTGAAAAACTACTGAACCGTTTTTTAAAATATTTTAATCAATACAAATCTCATCTATCAGAGAGTAATCTAGGCTCTTTTTCTTATTTCTCTACTTACATCTCTATCCGAGCGAAGCCAGGGCGGGTTGCTAATTTAGAAAAAGAAACCAAATCTATGGGTATCGATGGTCACATACAATTAGGTGCTGCACGCTTGACTCCTACTGTAAAAGAGGCGTTACGGCCTCCAAACGAGAGCTGCACAATATACGAGCGTACGTGTTTTACTATTTCTATATTTCATATGATATACAAAAGTTCGTTAAGCTTACTCTTACACTACCTCGAATTTGTTGTGAAGCGATACGACACGGTTTCAATAACGAGGCGACGTGTGGCGCCTGCACTCGGAAGCTGCGAGCACGTGCCACTCAACACGAGTGTGCCGACCGATAGAATTATACTGACATTACTTGGAATCAGTAATTTTATACAAAATAAAGCCAAACATAGATCATATTGCATCAGAGATTACTTACTACAAGTATCTGTTAATAGAAATGTGACTGAAAGTCCGATGGAAAAAATACAAGCTGAATATACCCATACCATGACTATTTTGTCATCACTATAGGTCACACACACATCATTGTGGCCATGGTATTTATATAAAGGTCTCCCAAGGCGATGCCACATCCAGGCGAAGTAACTTAATTATTTTAGATAGGAAGTTTTACTTAAAGGAGCATTCCTTCTCATTTTAAAAATAATTTCAACTACATTCAAAGTTTTTTTGAGCAATCTCTTATTCGAACGGAGAAGGCTTGTGAAATGCGAATATAAAAACATTTCTTTTTCCAAAACCGGCCAAAAATTTTAATCAAAAGTATTGTTTTTCTCCATGTAGCGGGAAATTTAAATGTTAATTAATTCGTTCAAATGCAACATAACATATGACGTGCTTTAAAATCAGCTGAGTATTTGGTAAAAGTCTACACTATTTTATGTTTGAAAAAGTACGATCTTTCAATTTATAATTTAAATGATTAACAATTTTCTACACACGTTTATATGTTCGAGTGCTTATACGTTTTGTATGTATACATGTACGTATACGAGAATAATGTCTTGACACACTTTCTCAGTAGCAAAGTAACCGCGAGCACGTCTATTGTCGAAGCAATTTTCTCTCATAAAAATCTGTCTCCTTGAACCTGGCTCAATTGAAAGAATGGCGGAGTAAACAGACGCGTGATTTCCCCGAGGCGGAGTTAACCGCGAGATGCACGTCGCAGTCGGAGCCACGTGCAACTTTAAGTTAGTGCTGCCCTTGTTCAAATCATTCATGAAAAAGAAATGGGTCCTTTAAACGAGCAAAGATGTTATGGATCACTTTTTGTTCACTTGCATCCTAAAGCTAAGAACTCACAGACTGATTTTCACCCGCGACCGCAAGTTTTAACTTCTCAGTATATGCGACATAGCTAATATAATTTTTACTTAACCCTTATGGGACCTCCAGGCCTAAACATTGGAAATCGTTATGCTAGGACAAAATCAGATGTAAAGTATGTAGGATGACACAAAATAAGCGGCAACGCATGTGTAATTCTTCCGAATATCGTCAATCTTATTGAGTAGTGGTCCCTCATTGCTGGTAAGTATCTCACTTTTTTGGCCCTTTTTGCCTTATAAACCAATCTATTTGCAGTTACGCAATTGTAAAGAATGTTAGTACTCACCAGTTGGCTATTCATAGGCTGCTATTATATGGATAATTCTAAAGAGAAAACGACTGATATTGCTCTCAGGTCCTTTTAAAACGTTCTTTTGTTGGTTTACTATGCGGAAAGCTTTTAAAATATCCGGTGCATTTTCATCTTGAAACATCGATGTTACGTTCAATAGACCTAGCGGAGAATTTGTCTATTCTAAGTTCAGACATCATTCTTGTATGAACAAATGTAAAAGATTCATTACTTGAATTTCCAAAGGATAATTACACTGACTGTTCCATGACAAAGTTAAAGCTAAATACTTTACTATAAATATTTTACGTACTGTTCAACGTGGAATTGTTCGCATGTTTAAGCTTTTTAGTTTTATCCCTCAAGTACAACAGATAGAACGTACAAAGGAAAACAATTGGAACTTGTTACAAAACGATACGACACAATTTCAATAACGCGAGGACGTGGCCCGAATGCAATTGGAAGTGATATCTGGTGTAGGAACGTGATTTCCCTGTTCAACTGCAACCCTTATTCTGAACAGAGTTCTCTGAACAATATAATGCTATATGTTAAATCGAATTATCTTAAAGTGACTATTTTATTTCGAACAAATTTATATTATCATAGTTGCTCTAATCAATTTGAAGCGAGATACTGACGAATTTTATGTTAAAAATTAAATTTCCGTCTATTATATTGCAATTTCACTAATTGAATTGCAAAATCACCAAATCATCGAATGCATAAATAAATAACTAACATGACTTATTTAGGCGTCATGTTAATAATGAACTCGCTCTACCGCTATTTTGTTTCATTTTCAAAACACTTTAAAAAAAGGTGAGTACAATAAGATTGTGCGAATTCAAATTGTTTTTCAATAGAAGAAGGTCGGAAAAAAGCGGTTCAAGAGATATTCAGTGACCTACCCACAGACATTTGCAACAAGTTGTGAGCTGCAGATGTGTCGCCCTTCCTTTATTGGGCATTTCCTACACTTACGCCTACGACGCCGTAGTAGAAGAAACGAAAAATATGACTACTTCACGTCTGTTACGTGAGGTCGTGGTATTTCACCGGTCGATTTTAAATAGTCGGTTCGATTAATCTTAATCTAGCGGTCATTAATAAAAAGTAAAAACAAACGAATTTAAAAATAGCCCATGGTTTTTTTCCGAGGCAGAGTTGAGAAGATTAAGTAGGGAGGCAGACCCCGGAAAATATAAAAGAGGCCATTATTTTAGCACAAAGCTGCCCCGTAAAAAGGAGTCTAAGTCGATAAAAAAACACACACAAAATGAGTGAAGCAAATCAAGTGTAATTTCGCTGCGGCGGAGCGGTCGAAGTGGACGCATCGATTTGGCATTAAGTCCCATCAAAGGTGAATGAAGGACCGCGCATTTAGACGACGAGTATAAAAAAGGTTTTAGACGTATTACGCGGTCGAATAGACAAGGAAGAAATCTTTTGTTCTACCGCTCGAAAGGTTGAGCGGTTACAGGGCAGGTATGATAAAGGAATTATTTAAAGGTAATCTTAAAAGTAAAACGTGTATGTAATTAGATGAAAAGTAAATACCTTTAAGAATCACATTAGAGTCAAATAATCGAGTATATATTTTATTAAATAAATCTATTAAGTTCTCAAAGCATTTTCATCAATATCGTTCCATGTTATGTATCTCAGACCTTTAAATTAGGGATGTTATTGAGCTCCAAATCCGAATCCGAAATAAAGTTTCGGAATATTTCGGATTTAACAATTAAAAATTAGTGGTTGTATGATTAGGAATTTATGTGACTTAATGTACCAAATCATAACCTGGAAATAAAATAAAATTGTAATCTATTTGCATTCTACTTTTACATTTCTTTGCAAATCTAACATATCCCAAACCGATACAATATTATTTATATATCCATAACATGCCTATATAAATCCTTTAAAAAAGCGTGTCAAACATAGTAGTGAGTGATTTCCCTAGGCAGTGTTAGCGGGCCACTGGGCGCCCTAGAATTCATACCCTGTTACTGGTAAAAGCTGACGCCGCATTGTAAAACGAATAAACAAAAAAGTGTACAAACAAACAAAAGGCAACTTTATTCATGCATTTTAAACGACGGATGTGTGAATTAGAAGCTGATGTATCAACAGATATGATGACAAAAGATTTAAATAAGACTACAGACAGACTACAGACTATACATGAAGGGGTGTAGCATTGCTGCTAGAAAACCTATTATCTTGTGTGATAGCTACGATATTAGTGCTTAGCGGATTTCCTTTGGAGCCTTCAAAGGCTTTTCACAAAATCTAAGGAAGAGTAGTCAACAACTGGAAATACAGACTCCACGCGATTTACCCCAATTCTATGTATCACATGTGTAAATTCAAGTATCAATTTACCAGGTCACAACGTGAAAATGACTTATGATATCGGTTCGACTGGTCTGCAATGGGTATAATAGATGGCGGTCGAAGCTGCCTTGTGTAGACAATGTACCGGAAGGAGCGAACACACGTATCGCCTACACATTGCACGCCTCTCTATAGCTCGATAGTCTGGCATTGAAACGAATGGAATTGTAACTTATGTATGTGTAAAAATTCATACTACGTACACGTTAGAATATCGATTTTACCTAACATTACGTACTCGTAGTATATTGCTTACGGTCTAAGAAATTTATACCCTCATCTGTTATTTGATCAGGACCTATATTATATGAATATTGATAAATCACAAGTCGGTTGCCGACTTAAATAAACACTGTTAAATAGTAAAAACCAAATAGGTTGAAACCTTGCGTAACTCGCCCTTGTCGATTCTAGGGTTCAAGTTTATGTTCGATACGATGATGGTGTAAAAGCTTATTGTTTCTTAACCTCAGTTCTTATACTACATTTTATTATATATTTTTGTCTGTATCTTTTACGACCCACACTACCCCAATTTGTTTTTTAAATTAATAAAACTTCAAAATTTTATTACAAAACTTTAAGTCCTACATTTTGTTCAAAGTTCTAAGTAATCTTTGAGCTTGTTTAAAATTGATATAGGAGTGACGTCATAAATGAAATAAATTTATTTTATTTCAGGTATGACGTATATTAAATAAAAAGTGAGAAAGAGAATGACTACAATTGAGAAAAGAGTGACACGGATGTTTGGCAGTTCTAGATGAACCTATATTGCACATTAGATAGTGACGTATTAAAGAATATTAAACTTACCCACGATAGACCAGTACTTAGATACTTAGCTGCTACGTAGTTGTGTTGAGGCGTTTGCTAAATGGAAACCCATAATTTTGCTTTCACCTAATAAACACTTATTTATTCATATTTTTTATATAAGTAATGATAGGAAAAATCATCGATTCAATGTAACACTACAGCGGATAGGAGCATGAGGAAAAATCAACGGAAAATTCCTGACTCCCTCTCTGTGACCCGGCGGCGTTTCCGGGAGTCGGTCGAAAATATAAAATCCATCAAAAGGTTATTTTATAAAATGTGTACCGTAAGTTTAAATATTGACTTTAAAAATATTGGATCTGCTAATATTTTAAAACATTTTCATAAGTTTGGAAATCTCGTTTATTTCGTTCAACTCAAATCTCAATGAAAAAAAATATAAAAATGAATTAATGTAAAATATAAAAAAAATAGTTACAAATACATAAGTAACGGATAAGTTTTGTATTAGTTATTTAAATTGGCATTTAGCAAGTTGTTTAAATAAGTATATATTGTTGAGTCTTCAATCTTATCAATCTACTTAGATTGCTATATAACGGCTGCGTCACCTTCTTCGACAAAGAATTGAATATTGTATTTATTTTTATATTGGATACGCTACCTAGGCCGCTACTTTTTTTTAAGTGTTTGGTATTGTCAGAAGAAGGTAGGTAGTAAAAGAAAAATAAGAAAGTAGCGCGAAAAACTAAGAAAACTTAAAGACCAACTTGAAAGACAAGAACATTGAAATCGTAGAGGAAGACTAAAGTGAGCAAATTATTCCTATCCGCTATCCGTATAATGAAAGTCGTATAAAGAAAGCTATGTCAAACGCTGCCCGAAGAGAAATACCGCAGAGGAAGATTTTGCCACAATTTATCCACCTGAAAAATATTTATCTCGTCTTTAACGCAACACATATTTGTACAGGGCACATACACATTGGGTTGGTAGCTATCACTTATTTGTCCATTAAAAGTACACTACCAATATTAAATTATTTCTACACCTTGGTATAAAATTATTTTAATGGCATATTCATTCATATTGGATTGAAATGGATATTTATTGCGTTTGTTTAACATTTTTTAATTCGTTTTATTCCATTCCCTACTATTATAATATTATAAATGTGAATGTAAGTTTGTTTGTTACGCTTCACGCGAAAACTACTCAACCGATCATCATGAAACTTTGTACACGTATTCTTGGAGGTATTTGAAGTAACATAGGATACTTTTTACGAAAAAAAATGGTATATAAAAAGCGAAGTATGTATGTTCCCTATGAAATTTACAGGGATTGTCCAGATTGACACATTCCTGTGTTGGGTAGCGATCGGATCAACATAATTAGTGGTACCCGGGCGAAGTCGGGGCAGGTCACTAGTACCAATATAAAAGTTGGAAAATCTTGTGATTAGGTGGTTTTCCACGACGTTTTTCTTTGAATATGTGGACGAAGTTCAAGTTAGAAGTTCCGACAAGTTACACATGTCTTAAAAATATTTTTCAAATAAATGCTTTTATTTGAAATCAATTTTTCATTTGTCTGTCCCTCTTTACTGTTTCGGGATAATACAATGATCTCGTGGGAGAACACTTGTTACAAAAACGCTAACTTGAGTGATGAGGGTACGTCTTGTTTGTGATATTTTGTGGCTATCAATGGCGAAATATAAAGTTAGTTTTTGTTTACTTCCTTGCCTCCAACGATGCGGAACTGATCTTATTTTGTTTGATTCAAACGTTGCTTCAAGAATATGCTATTAACATAACAACATTAACAGTATAGGCAGATTTTTAACTAATTTAGTCTGTAATGTGACGTGTTTACCTCTGAAGAGTATTTTTAAATGTAAGATGATATCTTCGATAGGCTTATTAAATTTTTACGATGATGAAGCCAATATACTCACCTAGAATCATGTCAAATGGTAATCCTAAATGTCTGCCTATCCCTCTGACTTACGGGCGTGAGTGCTTATTTATCTATTTTCTTATACCAACGCACATATTCAAGGGGAATAAGATATACGTTTATAATATTATAGGAATTATTATTTACTAGTTTACGAGGATAATTATCTCGTTCCCTTGAAAGTTCGCCTTGAAGTCGAAGATTAACATCATCCCCAAAATTTCCACTATTTTAGGTGACACATGGTCGAATGGTCTTATTTCAAGTGCACTATCGTTTTTAAGAACAGCCTCTGTATTTGATCATGATGTGTTGGGACAAACCAGTTAGGTACTCAATGCCAGTTCAATTAAATAAAAAAAAAGATTTCAAACCTATTTTTTGCTATTTACTAATTATATTTAATTGTTAATTGTGTCGATTTATTAATATAACATTAACGCCCGGTTTCTGGTTTTCTCAAATTTTCGTTCAACAACACTCTGTCGAAGCATGCTTCCAGCAACTCAATCTAATCAGCCCTTCAGGAATAGAGCGTAATAAGTAGTTATCTTTGTAGTAAATTATAAGGATTCCTACTGATTTGATTGAGTACTCTGTGAGAAGTAATTATAGGTCATACAAGATAATATTATACTAACTCTTAATAAGTCTGACGTAAAGTAAAAAAGAAATGTCCCTTGTAATTTTGATCGGATTGAATAGCATCGTATCTGCGGTGCCCACGACACTTTGCCATAAAAATCATCCTTGTAATAAAGGAAGAAATAAAAACGGGGAATATCGATTCCGACCCGGGCAATCAAGGAAATTGAAAGGTCGCGAGACCCCGCCCGGCTATGCACCTTTCCGTTACGTCGCCTCATCCGGGCATCCGGGCATACGTCATGTCCGCCCGCGGCCGCTACGATCGGGGAGCGATAACGCGATTTACACCCGGCTCTTTTGGGATTGTTTTAATAAATCGACCATTTGGGGTCGCTAGGTCGAGAGATTTATTCCTTGTTCGAATTCGAATCTACATATTTAAGGTGAATTAGGGGCCCACTGTACTCGTACATTATAGAATGGCAAAAGGTCGTCCCGCTCAACAAAATCTGAAAATAGTTGTACAAATGTCTGCCAGCGCAAAATTTGCATTTGTGCATGATTTTATTTGTCAAAAATCTTGTTTGCCAAATAGTTTCATTAAGTACCTATGGCTACTCTGAATTTGATTTGATACAGCCAAATACGAACTAGTCGTTTACCCATAGCAAGGGAGCCGACGAAGCTAACCTTGTACATCCTCGGGCTTCATGAAAGCCTAGGGGATTTTGTAGATTAGATACTACAAAGAAAAAGGGTTATATGGCGGCGGGGAAAAGGTCTAGTTTTTATTTACGATTTTTGTAATGTTCAAATTATCATATACCATAATGTATGCCACCTCATAATTATGTACAAGTACGTACCTAATAGTAAATATTATGGAAATATTGAAACAATTAACTATTCGAGCTTTTGTTAACAAAACATTTCGATTTGAGCAAACAGCAATAAAGATCTCCTTATCCCGGTACCCTATTAGGATCATGGTCACAATTTACGAGTAGAATTGGCGAAAGGGTCTCTCGGCTTATAACAGTCCAAACTCCGCACTAAATATGATTTATGCGCTTAAACGGATAACTCGGATTACGGTTTATATATCCGGTTAGATGTTTGAACACTATGACTGAGATCAAAGGAGACCGACGCGAGTGGATTTGAAAAATACACAGAGTCGGAGCTCAAAAGGTATTAGTATCGCTTCGATAGTGCAAATTGACTTCTCTAGTACGATTTGAAAACCGTTAAAATGAGGCGGTTGAAAAAAATACCGATCCTTCTATTTGTCTCTTTCTAATATTTGATTTTTTAAAAGACAGCGGATGTTCATGACGCTCGTGTAGAATGTGTGCAAACGACACACTCATACTACGTGCCCACAATGCGAGCGGCGATCGTAATCAATGTTCATTAATTTACTTCACTACTTCAACTCTACATGGCTTTGACGTCAGACTGTCATGTTGTTGTGCGCGAGGAGTACGGTTAAAACTGATAAGGTTTCATACAGTTTTGTCATGTTTATTCAGAAGTAAATTAATATTGGTTCATATTCAAATAAACGTAAACAAAATTCAAAATCTGCTTCACTAAATTAACGTTCTACATAAGGTATTGTTTCGCAGCCGACCCTCCCAAGATTTATGGGTCAATATGAACTTAGAAACTGTCTTAATAATGGTAATCAAACTGGTCCTCAATAAACACATCAGAGCTTTCTGAGCTGCGTAAGTCCCAGTCTGAGGCATTAGGGCTGATTGTTAACATTGAGCAAATATTACTTTATACGCGCTTCATTACAAGATAATGGTTTATCTGAATATTCGAATTAACCTTTGGTTAATTCATGCGGATAACGCTTCTCAAGCTTAAAACTTACATATATGTAGGTCTTGTTATTTAAACTTTAAGGTTTTTGTTTCGCATTTTGATTTAACTTCAAATAAATTTCTTTATTGTTTTATAGACTTATTAAAACATAGCTGTTGCAAACGCCTGAGATGCAATAATGTAAATATTTTTTTTACTCAATAAATTTAAAAAAAAACCTTTGAATACTTAAATAAATATGCGCTCACAACCGTCATCCAGAGGTGTAGGCAGAGATTATGAATTTCCATTTGGTGCGATCCCGGCACTCGCCCTTCTTTAGTATGTCACTCATCTAATCTATATATTTATCTAGATATTAGTTCTCCTTGAACGTGCCAACACGGCTACTCACTTTTTCAATATACATTTGTTTCGATATTCTCTGTTCATTAATTCTTTCAACATGTCTCAAGCTTTGGATACTTGTATACATAAATAAATAAATATGCGCTCACGCCTGTAACCTAAAGGCGTAGGCAGAGTGTATTTCCATTTGGCGAGATCCCGGGAAATCTCTCTCGCTTCTTCTACATTCATACATCTACGAATACATGCTCGTCAATTATGGGTGCTCCTCATATGGCCCTTTTTAGTAAGGTACTAATCTGATCGGTATGTGTGTAGTTGTATAGTTTAGTTTTTAAAGTACAAACATACACTCAAATAAACTAATAAAGTTTTTTATTGCATCGTTATACACAATGTAATGTTAAGACCGATAGACGATTACAAGAAAATGATATTAGCCGGTAAGTGAAAACGGACTATAAAAGCCAACTGGAGGCGAATTATGAACTATAAAGCTGTCTCAGACGTAGGGTAGTTGCTGCGAGGAATCAGGGTCCCTGTGCTAATCCCCCGACTCAGTTCAAATTGCACATTCCACGCTAGAATAACGTTACAAATCCGAACGCACTTGCTGCCGAATTACAAAACTTTGATACGCAGTCACGTTTAGAGTATTAAACATTTTTTGCTGACAAATCATATAAATTACAACGTTGTTGAGTCGTCTAGATTGGTGACATATCCAAAAAAAAGCTATTATATGCTTCTTGTCTTTTCTTTTATTGTTAGTACTTCGTTGCTCCACTAACAGTGTTAAAAACAATGTATTGTGGTGTTGCAGTTACAGCGGTCACTCATCCCATACAAACCGTGACTTTCCCTCCACTAATGAAGACGGACGCTCGGATATCGGAATCGATTTTAAGCAGTTATCCGTCAATCGATCCGTATGCAGCTGTCAACGTGTCTCGTGTTTGAACAGGTCCAGATCGTTAGTCTGTGGTCATCCCTGCCTGTAGCTATGTTATGTTTGCGTGTCAAACAAGTTTCATCTAAATGTTCATATAGCCTTGGTTAGGTTTCTATAGTTTTTTTAATGGAAGAAAGTGGTAAGCGAGCAAGCGGTTCCCTGATGTTAAGTGAACCTTGTTACCCAAGGGACCCTGTTACAGCTGTGTTAACTACCTTATGTCATTCTCTTATTCATTCCCTGCCCCGTCCAATCCTCTTCCCCGTCCCATCCTTTCCTTCGAAGGGCATGATGGGAAGGGGAAGAGGACTGATACCGAGCCTCCGGCTCATCTACTCATCAGACGACACGCAGCAGAAAAAAATACTCCTACTTCACGCCTGACGTCTTTGGAGTCGCATATTACTGGTCGAGCCGGCCCATTCGTGCAACAGATGTTGTTGCTGGCTCTAACGCTGTTGATTAGATAAGACTCTTACTCTCTCCATCTAATCTTATAGATTGAAAGTGTAAGCGTCTTCGAAATAGATCTCTAATATTGAATGTTTTCTGTCTCTTTTTCTAAGTGTCATCTCTCAATCTCTCAGGCACCAATAAGGATAGCCTTGGTAAGGGACGCAATCTCCCTACCTGAGCTATTTTTCTCTATTATTTTCTAAGATCTTCTGTGTCGGGTGTTCATATATCACAGTTTCAAGTGTGTCGTTGATTTGGTCGGTCCAGCACTTAGAGCGGTACTCTGGGTGTTTCCTCATTGTATTCGAACGAATCTTACGTCGTTAGTATTAACTTCCTGTGGTTATAATACCATTTTTTTTAATGTCTTAACTTATGATTAAGAAAACTTGAAGAAGGGACGCGGAAATGTTCAATTTATATTTTAAAATAAATCTTTAAGTCGAAACCTATGTATCTAATGATATTAAAAGGAAAATAGACTACACAAACATCCATAAAACAGATATAGACAGACGTTGATTTGTAAAAGATTACCAACAAGCATCTCACCGAAGAATTGCTTATCTCGACCTCTCGAGTAGGGCGGAATCAAAAGAAAACGGAGCGCTCTTGGCGCGGGATTGAAACGTCTGCAAAGGTTTAGTATAAAGCGACGGAATCCCGGAGCAAATAATAATGATGGCCGATCGACGAACCTCCCTTCGACATAATTCAAATTCTTTGAAGCAACCTTGCCTCTAATAATGTTACTTTCGCTCCAGACGAATACATCCTTATCGCATATCACTTAAGTGCTACTTTTCCATGGCCGGAACAGCTTACGTAAATAAGTATTATGTGGGTATTTGATGGAGTAGAATTATATAGACTTGCGTTGTTCGCGGTAAGGTTCGATTGTAAATTTTCTTTTGTTTTAAGTCGACATATTTCATCAGGGTTAAATTTAAGGCGTTAAATAAAATATGCATTTTTAATACCTTTTTCATCCTTTTGTAGTAATCTCTTGGATTATAACAATAAATATAAAATAAATCTTTATAGTACATTATACATATGGGTCATTATGTCTGTGGGTCCTTTACTAGATGTACCTAGCGAGAACGAAGCGGTTTGTTTTTGAAATTCATTAAAATTATATCCCGCTGGGATTAGTGTGCTTTAACCCACTCATGAAAATCTATTGCTATCGAGACATATTTTACTTTCTTGTATAATTTTTAATTGATGACGATTTTATGACGGAGCCAGTCTCCGCTATAAATCAGGCATGCAAAGTCACCATATCTATGTCACCTACTATATTAGGATGACAATGGCTCGACCATTTAGTTAGTCAACTGGTCAACTGCGCACGTGAGAAGACTAATAACAAACTAATTGTGTTACATCGCGCCGCGTATAATTAATCATATACTTACAATGCGAGCTATAAGCGATCGAGAGCGCCCAATGAGACGCAAGGGGGACTGCTGTTAGGCAAGCCACACATTAAGCTGATATGACTTACCGTTTAATTTAAAGCGAGCGAATAAATGTCAGCAAAAAGGTCGCAATATATAAGTTTTTGTCGCGCGTAATATTTCTATATAAACCGTAGCTGATATCTTCCACAAGCATTCCACTACCATAAATATTTTTATAATTGAAAAATATTTTGTACACAACTTATATACATCACCAAACGAAACGTTAAAAAGTCGTTACGGCTAAAAATCGTTCATAAATCAACGTTCGCGTTACACTGCAATAGAAGTTATAATTGAAAGGATTTCGGGATACGAATTATAAATAAAAGTCTAATAACCACAGTTAATATTATACAAAAATCCAAAACAAGCGCATGTAAGATTCTAAGAGTCGCACCACTTAAGTGTGTTCTCATCTTTTCTTTAGATATACATATTTAATTGTTACCGTTAAAAGAACTAAATAATGAAGAATGCACGTGATACTATTTTTAATGAACATAAAATAGTTTTTTTTGTGAATTGTGAAAGCGTACACCTAGAGCTAGACGAATCTAATCATACTATCTGACCTGGCAAACATCGTTTTGCCTAAGAAATAATTTACATTGTGTAACAATATTAGCTGTATTGATTTGCAACGATTCTCTTCATTGATGGCATATACGACATTCTTCGTTTAGTGTACAAGTCAGTATGTATATTATACTCTTTGTAGTTTCTTTGCCATTTCATGACAGATAACATCACATACGTAAAATGTATGAGGAAACGAATTTCCTTTAAATCATTTCGTGTAATTTTCATACTTTTTATCAGTTATTCTGTAACAAATTAAAAAAAAAATCTGTCCAGCCTTTCTTTAGTTATAAACGTTGTAACTAACACGATTATATAAACAGTTTGTGAAGAGAACAGAAGAGACTTATGAGTTATACTAAGAGAATTTGTAACTGACGAAAATGTATACTCAGATGTAGGAATTTAGAAGAATAATTAAATAAAACAATGCTTAAGAAGAAAGTGCTCCTGCTGTATGTGTGTGTGCTAAGTGTAAGTCCGCATCCTACCTATTCGAATATATTCATTTTAGTTACGGGCGTGAGTGTTTATTTATTTATTTCGATGTGACCTGGAATTGTCATCTTGTTATAATATCCTATGAAGTAAGATCAAGGAGCAGTGGTGGCTCAGCGGTTTAGGCCCCGACTCACGTACTGTAGGTTTCGGGTTCGAACCCAGGCAGAAGCATTATTTTGTATAATTTATTTCATCACCACTGCTCAAAAAACCGCTGAAGGAAAACATCGTGAGGAAACCGGCATGTCTTAGAACAATCAAATTCGAAGACATGTGACATTCACCAACCCGCACCGAGCCGCCGTGGTGGATTACGGCCTATTCCCTCTCTCGGAGAGGAGGTCTTTGTCCCTGCAGTGGGGCACATAGTAAAAAGGTCGATTTATTATTATTTATTATATCATATCGTTTATATCTACGGACACCGCTATATCTGAACAAGTCAATGGAAGCAAAGTACGCGATACTCTATTTTACAGCGATAAGCACTCCATTTGTGTCGCCCGTGCGTTTGTATGTTGTGTGGTCGTGTAAATGAAACCACTATTTTCGCTAATGAGGCATCTCTATGCGGCTTGCAGAGTGCGACTCGTGGCTACGGCCGTGTCTATTAGACAAATTGCACACAGTTAAAACAAATTGAATTCTACGCCACTGTGTGGAATACTATCATTTGTTTTTTTTTGTAGGCGTCGCTGGGGTATAAAAGGTGACTTTGTCACAAATTGGGCAAGCGCAGTGAGTGAGTGAGTGATTCAACGGAACAGAACTGATGGATGATGGAATATAAAATTTACTCCCCTAATAAAGAGTTGTAATTGTGGTTGTATATTGATAGCCCTTAAGTTATTTCTATTTTCTCTCCATTATTCAAATTTAATTTCAATTCTTTTCCCAATTTATTGTTATTTATTACAAATAACTTTTTATAAATAAAGAGAAATAAAAAAGGTTACTTATGTATAATTTGGGCGTTAAGAAGAACAAAGCACATGGAACAGTAATGATACATTTATATATTAGCATTATATTATCACATATAATTAGTCTTGTTTATCCAAATGGAACAACATATACATGTATGTCGTGTAGACTAACGATGGGAGACTTCGCGGTGTATAATAAGTACACTATTAATGAAATATGATACGCAATAAAACTAAATCTGAGACGTTGAGTTACATTTTCATCAAGCCTGCCGCGAGATCAATCGACCACCACATATCGAATTACCATCCAAAATTTTCATAGAATGTTCAAGAATGAGGGTATGCGGTGTGTGTTATTTTAGGGTTCCGTGATTACTTGTATATATTAAATACTTTTTAAGCATTTAGAACGAGCAGATACTTTTAATTATTTCTTATTCAAAATCTTAAACGATAAAGAAAATAGCAATTAATAAAAACGTAACGACAGAAGTCCGAAAATAATCTGAAATAGTACGCGTAATATCTGTTATAGAATATCTAATATCAATCAGATGTCCCTACATCTCACTAAAATAGGATGTCTTAATAATAATAAAAAAGCAAAGCCAAGCACATAAAAATTAAATCGGAAAATAAACCCTTCAAATTCCCAACAAAGTGCGGTACACGCACGTACGGTACCCCAAGAGCGTTTCCTATACTAATGGAGGCGGTCAATTACTTAAGACCGGGGAGACTCGATCATAAATCCGGACTATCGATCAAAGCTCGCCCGGTCACCGGCGCCGCGGCCGCACAACACCCGGATGAAATATAGCTTTTCTATTTTGTGAGCTGCAGCGAACCGGCGCGGCAAGATTGATTTATTATCCGACTATAAAGTTGCCTACGGACGATTAGTTTTTTGAGAACGACTGACTCTCGCGATATATATTTTATACCGTGAGGGGGCAAACGAGCTGTGAATCGCCTAATCACGAGACGCCCATGATCACCAGATGCGTCACCGATCTTTAAGGAAGGCCTACGCTCTCTATCAAAGACCCTAAGTTGTATTGCTTTGGTAATACTGCTGGATTAAGATCATCCATCAGAGTTATATCTGACGTCAAAAGTTAAACGATCGGAAAATTAAGACAAATTTGTAGAAAAAGCTGTAAAATATTATATGATATAAGTATTAAGAAATTTTTGCTGTGAATTACGTCGTAATTAAAAATAAACAACTCCAGATTCTGAAAAGTTTGTAAATGTTTTATTTATTTTTATTACTATTCCTGTCGAGTTAACTGTCATGTTGAATCGATTTCAGTTTCTAAACGAAAAAAGTTGATGATCATGCTTCCAGCAACACAAATGACTTTTGACAGCTAGCTAGCTAATTATCCTTTGATCAGCTTTTCAGAAACAATGCGTACAAGTAACGGACCGACATTAGTAACACGTTAACCTACTAAATTATGCAAGTGATAGATGAATGGTGGGTACTCCAGTGTACTAATGTGCCCGATTGACAACCAGGAGATACCTCATGGGACATTGTGAGAAGGATCCTGTTTGCTGCCCGATCTACCGAGGCATGACTACTCACGACATGAGTGAATTGACCAAAAAGGAAAAGTAGTTAATGACAAGAATACTAAAAAATTATGCAAGACTAACAAGACCCGTAACATAATTTATGAAAAAATATTCAGCAATGACCTTTCCTCAAGGAAAAGAAATGAGATAAGAAGGGGCGACAAGATTATTAAGATCGTCACAAAACGATTTTAATTAAAACTTGGAAAAGTATAATTTTTGACAATAAAATGTTGGAGGAGATGTTATAAAATGCCGCCGAAGCGATTTTAATTATGGATGAATCTGCAAATTTTATAACGAACATTTTTGCCTTTTACGGACTGAATTATTAACGGGCTTTGGCCACAATTAGGATAAGGTCACGAGGGTTCGGTACTTCGGAACTATGCAGAAAATCTCAACCGAGACATTGTCTCGACAAACTTTGGACATCCACTTTAAGCGTCTGGGCTGTAAAGACCATGCCGAAAAATATGTTGAATAGTTATTAACTTAGGATAAAACAGTTTTAAAAGTCACATTTCTTTACTTGTAAACGATTTTTATATTTTTATATTTTTTTTCTGTTCGTTTTAAGCCAAACCAAAACACAATTAATGGCAATGCCTTGAATGCCAATGACTTGAAACCACCTTCTCTAACGAATTTAAATTACGCGTAAACCAAACGAACGAAATAATTTCTAAATCGAACTTAGAATCTATGGGATAACAGCTAGGAATAAGATAATTTAGCGCAAAGCTACGAAATTCTGTTTTAGAGGTCTGTTGCAAGAATGGGCCTGCTCGAGTGGTGAAAGTCTACCTCACAGAATCTGATATCTGATGAAGTCTGATGTATGAGGAAAAACTGGAAAGAGGATGAGAATTTAATGAATGAAAAAATATCTTTTTTTGTCTACCTCTATTCATTAAAGGTAGGCAATGCATCTGTGACCTCTTTGGCAGTTTTTCACCTTCTTACAAAAGAAAAAAAAACGATTATTTCCATTAAGTGATTCGAGTGACATACATATAAAGCTAATGTATTGAATGGTGCGGCAGATTTATGTAAGTGAGTCCACCGGTTGGCGACAGAAGACTGGTCTTGTGGCGATCAATGGGCGAGCCCTACGTCCAGGCCTATCGCCTGCAACGAAGAACACGACGATTTATGTAATTAAACTATCATGCAATATATATATTTTGTGAGACATATTTTTCTACATTCATCTCCATACGCAGAATCTTACTCGACATATATCTTGTTGATAACTGCTGCCACTCGCGCTGAATAGAAAATGTAACCGGTGGTAGAAAGGGCACTCGAATGAGACATCATAAACGTATGAATCCTGAAATACCTTATACATTTAGATTTCACCTGAAATTGAATATGTTCAGGATCAGATATAAGTAAAGAAAACGATAGATATGAGCTTCGGCGGAACATTTTGAATGCAAATCTAAAGCAGGCATTTGCTTGGTAAACTAACTAAGCTGTATAGCGATAGCTTATAAGTTAATCGTTACGCGTTTCAGCAGTAGCAGATTATAGAGGCCAGAATTAAAGTATTTTCAGGTTTTTACGTTTTTTTTATAGCATAATGGGCAAACGAGCAACGGGTCGCCTAAAAACTGAGTGATCACAGCCGCCCATGAACATCAACACCAGGGGAACGACGGATGCGTTGCCGGACTTTAAGAAAGGAGTACGCTCGCTTCTTGAAGGACACTAAGTCGTATTGGTTTGGAAAAACCGCTGGCGACAGATCATTCCACAATGCCGCTGTCCGAGGCAAGAAATTATGCGAAAACCGCACCGTAGTGGAATGCCAACCATCAAGATGGTGAGGATGGTAATTGGAGCTCTGTCGAGTTGAGCGATAACGAAACTCAGCGGCAGGAATTTTTCCAAAGAATTCTTCGGAACACTCCCCATGGTAAAGACGATAAAAAATGCAAAGGGAGCTGATGTCCCTTCGCAATGCTAATGAGTCAAGCCGATCAGTAAGAGCTAGATCGTTGATGATTCGAGTCGCTCTTCGTTGTACGCGGTCAAGTGGAAGAAGCTGGTACTTGGGGGCTTCAGCTCAGAGGTGCGAGCAGTATTCCATATGAGGCTGAACCTGCGCCTTATACAGCTTTAAGCGATGGGCCGGCGTGAAATACTGCTTCGCTCTACCGAGCACACCGAGCTTTTTGGAGGCCAACTTGGCCTTACCTTCCAAATGACCACGAAATTGGTCGTCGCTCATATGTATATTGGAAATTTCAGTTGTAAAATATTCGTCGTACGTGTTCATGTTTTTAAATGATGCCTCCCTCAAAAAGCTTCGGACATAAGACGTGATAGCTTTTTAATTATTAACAAAGGTTGTTTATTGTATAACTTGTACTTAACATTAAAGTTTAAATTTTTTCAGACTGCTTACAAAATAACAAGATGAATAAGCAAAAAAAGGCCTGATTCACGGTAATCGTTATTCGATAAAAGTCTTTAAATGACACAAAAAAGGAGAAAAGTCGATTCAAAGTCGACAAAATGGGTCACTACCGCCAGCCAGTGTTCACTAATTTAGGTCGGAAAAGTTTAATCGAGTCGAAATGGTAGACACAAGCCGCGCGCTCGTTCCCGCGTCATGATAATTGGACGCTTCCGATTTGCTACGGCTCGCCGTTTAACTGCAAGCGTAATTAAATGGCGGCAAAATTTGACTTACTAGTGACGTACCTGACAGCGCTTTGTCTTTTAAACGTTGCAAAAAGTACTAAATAGTTTGCACTATAGTCATTAGGAATTCGTTTTCACACGAATATACACGTTTATTATCATATTGTGAAACTGCTTTGTGTTTCCATTCCTTCCGTTTATTGTTTTGTTGTTACACTAAAGCTGAGTCACTAAATGAAACTTAAGAAACAACTCTTTTGTAATCTTAATGCGCCGTCGGGGTTCCTTCGTTAGTTTTCAAATTAAAATTATATCTATGAACCATGTACTTGTTAGTTTTAACTTAATACCAATTCTTCTATTCAAGATATATTTATCCGGTTCAAAAATCTTATGATGTGAATGATAATAGTCTAGTACTTGTAACCATCTTAACGTCTGATTTCCACATAACCAAGGGTTCAGGGCGGAGTTGCCAAGTTATTTATTTTCGCTTAAATCAGACGGTCAATTTATAAAACCATTATAAATGTTTCAAGGTAGAAAATTAAAAAAAAATGAAGTTGATTCCATTTTATTTCACAACTCTTATCTGAACTGTTGTCAGATGTAAAGATCTTGTTGTAAAAATGTATCTAAAAATAAATAGAAATAATAATCATAATATTTTAGTACGTTTCCCCATTACGGGTAGACAACCCCCTCTCCGGGAGATGGAAGGGACCGTAATCCACCCTGCTGGCCCTGTGCGGGTTGGTGGATGTCACATGTGTTCGAATTTGGTTGTTTTAAGACAAACCAGTTTCCTTACAACGTTTTCCTTCAACGTTTTTGGAGAAGGGGCGATGAATTAAATCACACGAAGTAAAGCGCCTGCCTGGGTTTGAACCCGCGACCTACAGGACGTAAGTTTTGGCCTATACCAATGCTCTGAAAAAAGTCTATAAAGTTTATCTATTTCGATTTAAATAAATAATGTCAGAGCGTTTAAATAAAAGAAATAATGAAAATACCTATCAAAGTGCGACCATACGCTCCTGGCTTAGATAAAGACGCGAGAAAACAATGCGAGCACTCAACAAATATTTTCTTCCAATTTGAAGTAACATCGGCCGGTCCGTCACTCACCTGCCCCTCCCCACGGCGTGCGGCCCAAATCAATCGGGAGGGAAAGCCCCGTATAATATAATAGAATTGAATTATCGCCAGAGATGAAGTTGAAGGAACGTTAGGGTTGCTCTGGTTGACTTTTCCGTTTTACAAATCAAAGAAATCAAAATACGGGTGATATACAAGTATTTAACAGTCAACAGTTACAAATGATGCGGTCTTTAAGAAGCCAATAGTGACTCTTTGATAGAATTAAAATAGCAATCATAAAGGAAAAGCGATGCTTACACGTTGTGACTAAAATTGAGAAAGGAATGCATGTTAAGAAGATAAATTTAAAGGGATGAGGCAAACTTATGCTGCAAAACTGAGCGGGAGCGATGGTAGGAGGTATCATAGACGAACTTATATCGAACAATTTGGCGACATACTAAAGAAGGGCGATATTACCCGTTCGATCGTTTGCAACTTATTCCATAAAAAAAAACCTGTAGCGTGTAGTATTTTAAAACGCAAAACTCACTCTTTACAAGAGTTTGAATCAAATTACTTCAATTAAAAAAAAGTCTTCAATGTATAAACAATAACTGCTACTGGGAAATGACATTATTATGAAATGAAAAACAAAAATCAAGCTTAACAGCCACAGCCCTAGAACAAGGGGAGGAAATAAGACGTGCGCCGCCAAATGAAAGAATCGGTAATTCGATTGTATTCGCTAACAATCGATGCGATATCGAATGGGATGTTTGTTCCCGCGTCCCGCTAACGTAATAAACGAAAATCGTTATAGAAATCGACAATGCAACAGGTCCACCGTTACATTGACTGTTATGTTCCATCGTTTCGATGCGCATCTGCAGAAAGAATGGAATGGAAATCAATTTGAAACGATTTGATACATATATCGTTACGAGATACGATTTAGGATTTTATTTGTCATTGGGAATAAGCGTTATTTTTATTTGTTTAACCCGATACATGCATTGTATCTCTCATATAATGTAGGCTTTTTACATAGAGTGGTTGATAGAGGTTAGGGGTGTCCATTTTCTCTGATGTCTACATCCTGTTATCAGAATAATGAATACCATGTGTTCCTTTATTGTTTTGGGTATGTATGAACATGCTTTACCAACGCATATGCAAATTCACAAAAACAAAATATGCATCGCAGATATGCTTGGAACAAGATCACTAGCTCGGTAGCTTTATTTTACAATCTTCAAACTGGAACCAATTATTCTTAAGAAGGGTTTGCGTCAGCCAGGCCGTAAAAACTGTAGCCAAAATTTTGCCAGTATGGACTACGGTTGTACGGTGTCCCCTCCACATAACGTGTGAGAACGGAGGGAGATGATGATCTTCAAACCGGAAACCAGTTACGTTTGACACATTGCTATGTACCAATACATTTTGACCTTTAACAACTGACCTCCATCGAATTAATTATATAACATTTTCTGTTGTTGTTGTTTTGCTGAAGTTAAATTCGCTTAATTTTATAAAAGTCATAGATAATATAAGAAGATAAACGAAACGAAATACGAAAATTAATTAAAATCGTTTCTTCTTTAATAAATCAAACAAAACATTGTAGAAAGGTTTCCAACAATGAAATTAATAACTAATTACACAGTCCGCGCAGGCGAGCCCGGATTGCGTAAAAACCCGAAGAATTGAATAAAATTGTAACTTAATTTAACTTCGATCCCAAACAATTCCGAATCGAGAATTAGGAAACTTTTGAACCGAGATAATTTGAGGCAATTTGAATACGATTTGACACGTAAGAGATTCAGTTTTTCGAAGTACGTTTAAAGTTGTTCTTTTATCTGCGTTTTTTTTAAATAACCTACCAGAGATAATATAGCACTGTATTTAAAAAAAATGTAATTCTGTCTATCAGGATGGTTTCTTAAGCCACTACTTTGACCAGTCAACATTTACGCACAAACGTTCTGAACAACATAAACTGCTTATGTAATCTTTTTCATTGATTTTGCATCTTAAATTATAGTTTACCATAACTACTACGGCCGCAGCGCCGTACGGACGTACCTTGGCGTAAGAAGTATTATAAACCGTCTTAGTTTATTTCATACTGATTTGTGTACTGTAAACGTATGTGGTGTGCTCACAATTTGTGAAGTCCGAGTAACGAAGAATCCAAGGTTCATCGATCATACGTAATATTGTCTGTATTAACGTTATCATTACAACCTAAACATAAAATTAGACAAAGTTCCAACATAAAAGATACACACTGGAATAAAATGTACACTACACCGAATGTTATATTTAAGACACTAGTACATTGTTTAATACTAAATGTATAAAGTTCAACACAAACGTGGTTTACGCAATTGCTTCTTTACATGTTTTTGAACTTAAAAGCATACTGTCCGTCAAAAATATATCAACATCACACTTAAAGCCTAAATTTGTGTACTTTAAACAAATCCATAACATGTTTCAACAAAATAAAAAGTTGCAAAGAAGCCGTTGCGTTCACCGACAAAACATAAAGTTTAGGTAAAGTGTCCGGCAAATATCTTGAAAATAATTTTGCAATCGCATTAGTCGATTTAGGTCTCTGGCCAGGCGAAGGGACGACGACGCATCAGCGAGATTTTAGTTATCGAGGTTTTTTTACATAACGCTGATTTTGCTCAAGTTGTTTGCCGGTCACGTTGGTACGAAACATGGAACACTTACCCCGCTTAGCGTTTTGATATTGTGCAAAGCATCCTGAGCTTTCAATGCCGCTTTGCGCGTGAAAAACGTCACAAAACAGCACCCTGTAACAGAAGCGCACACTTACGTAACATGACCGCACACACAGACAATCACCAATAACTACGTAGATCACAAATTGCCACATCATTTCAACATAAGTGTGTACATATAAGCAACTTTCTATCTCAAAAAATAGCTTACGGCATTCTGAGGGTTAATCTTTGTATACATTCACACAAAATTTGATACAATATTATATTTTATTTACAACGCACACAAGGATACAAAATTGTTTGACTAAGAATAGTTAATTAAATTTTTGTTAATCAAACGAGTCCCCACTCGAAAAACTTATAAATTCGAGAGCAGAAAGGAAGAGGATACTTAAAATAAAATAAAAAATACGTGAGCAACAACAACAAGTAAGTTTATATCTAATTCAGAGTTCGTTACACTTAAGATATTGTTTCTAGAAGGTTATTAGAGGCTTAATCTTCGCTATGGCCATTTCGTAAAAAGTCAGCGAAAGTATTCGTCACGCAAACGTAAATGCGTGCGTGACCGACGGGAAAATAGCATGTTCGAGCTAATCAGCTTGCACGCTACCGTCACTCCGGTAAACTAGCCGAACTGTGACTTCACCTTTGGCTTTTTATTAAAGTTCAGTTGTTTCTCAACTCTTGGAATTAGTTATTGTCAGTCAAAAGGCAAAGTTCTGTCGATCAAGCCTATGTTCATTTTAAAATTGTTTCTTCAAATGAATTTTAATGAAATACAATTTTCGTTCGTGTTTTAGGATGACATTTTTAAAGTAAAATACGCGTACTGATTTTTTTTAATGTTATAAAACAAGTATTTGAATATTTAAAAATGAATACGATTTGAAATCAAGCGCGGACGGCATGCTAGCGATATTAATGAATCGAATTCAATGAAAATGCAAATATAAAATTGTGCCAATTATTTTGATTATTGGTCTGATCGCGGTCGATGGGAATCGTGGTTTTTGAGTGCGGTTTAAAATGAAGTATGTTGTTTAAATTATTGCTTTTTCTTCTATAAAACGTCTGATACGGTGGTAAAACATCATCGCTGGTATTTCGTTTAATAAAGTAATGAAATTGATTTTGTTTCCGTTACTCTAATTGAATTAATAATTTGTTTGTTTTGCATTCTTGACTAGAATCAAATTCAAAAGGTTAACGTGGTATACGTATGGGATAGCTAGGGAAGAATGGCATGTGACAAGGAGAATTTTAGATATGAATGTGGAGAGGTATGTCGGTAGGGTAGGCATAGGAAAAATGGAAAAATATTCGTTGGAGCCAATTTATCGTGACCTAACAAAACACTAAACCAACTGAAAGTCCCAAGCGACCAATTTCGAAGCGATCTATTATAGGGGGAGTTCCGTTAATTTAATTCAGGGACGAGAACAGGAGACGAATGGCGAGGATAAAGCGAAACGTTTCAAATGACCTTTCCACTGACTTAAAAAACATTTTATGTCCAATTTGATTGATCATTTTATAATCAAGAGGTACATGAGCTGTAAGACTTTATGGCGAATGTTTTTCTGTATACATTTTACTGCTCAAGAGGTCAGGCAGAATATTTAGAATTAGTACTATACCCTGTTTTTCAGCGAGATGGAATTTTTGTAAACAAATGTTAAATATCGTGAATTTTAAAATATTTTTGAAAAAACATTTTTCTTCAATCTTTTTCTTATAAAATTTGTTATCCATTTTATATAATTTCACCTTACTGTATCTCACGACTTGCACAAAATTACAATATTTCTAATGAAAGTATAAAAAGTGAAAAGTCGTATGTTTGTTTACAAAAATTCTATCTTGCTGTGAAACAAGGGCTTCATCCTTGACAACAGATACAGATATCACATTTTCGTTCCCAATCGTAAGGTGGTTCCTATTGTTTATCGAGTAATTTGATGAAATCACGATCAGCAATCAGATCAGCTAACCGGGGTCATGGATGTGTCACAATTTATCATTTTAATAAAAAGCAATTTCCTTCATGATTAATTAAGGAAAATCATATTAATGTACATGATTTGCCTTATTGGTTATCCAAGCAAAATAATAAAACCTAATGTGGAAATGTTAGAGCAACGAAAACAACAATTAAATAACTCGTTGACAACATCAATAAAAACATAATAATGTGGACGAGACAATGGTTCATGGCTGAATGAACCACGCTTGGGGATACACGCTGACATCGCCCATGGCTCTGACAATAAGGTACGTTTTCGCATGGCAGCGTACGAAAGGGGCTTTCTCAAACAAAAGACGCGTAACAAAGCATACAAAAATGTCAACATGTATGCTCGCCTCTTTGTCGGAATGCAAAACAATGATGCGACGGCCGACGAGTGTGTAAAGGCTCCTTACGAAAGTAAACGCAAACTGTTGTCGGAATTGCGGTACAAATTACAATTAATTATGTATTTTACTTTACTTGGCGTTTATTTAGTCGTGGTGGTTCACTGTAAAGTGTTTCGACCTTTCGATCGATTTTCAGACTTCATATGATTTATTTTTCATGAACTCAAAATATTTATCTTGACAGCATTTATAACTATAGTGTAATAATTTTCTCTTCTATTGCTATATTGCTTTATTGCAGAAAAAATAAGATAGTGCCTTGTTTGCGAATACCCATATCGGCAAGTTTGTTTCACGAAAATAAATTGTTATAAAACTCTTAAATAAAGAACCAATTATTTAAATATATTAATTATTTTTATATTTAAACTGTAATGACGCTAATGAGAGACTACAAGTAGACTATAAAATATTAACTGAAATCACTAAGGTTTACTGATAATCAATTTTTCAAATATTGTCTAATTCAATATTTAATGAGGACAATTTAGGGCCAAGTATGTAAAAAATAAGTAAGCGATTGTACATTTAATGGTAATTATTTTCTCAAAACTTTAATTGTATCAATTTAATAAACTTTAATTGAATTGCCTAGATTATTTTTTATTGTATTTATTTGACCTTGCAAATAAATTTCATTATGTACATATAATATACGAGTAATAATAACGACGCAGTAACGGGTTTTCATATATATCATAGTTGGTAAATAAATCGAAGTGGAACCAGGCACACGGCATCTGATCATGAAAATTTCAATCTCCTAGTATCATCTGGATAAAAGTTTATAAAATGACCATTTGCCTCATTAAAATAATCGTACCTTTGCTCGCGCCTGTCATCTTGTCCCGAAGCACATTGATCTGGTGGACGCGGCCAAACTCCTCGAACATCTGCCGCAGGTCGTTCTCGTCCATACTCCGCGGAACTTGCCCCACAAACATCTGGAATAAAGCGAGAAGAAGAATCATAAATCTATTACTTAAGCTTACAGATTAAATACAACTATTTCTTTTAAATGGAAGGAGGTTAACGGTTAAATGGCATCATATATAGATACATAGAACTCGGGAATACTTTGCTAGTCTACGTGGGGAAAGAGGGGAGACAATGTATTGCTGGACAAGACGTGAAAATCGTACTCGTGTCAATGACATAAAATGTCAACGAAACAAATGTTCACTACATTAGTCTCATTATAAGTCAGCGTCAGCAAATGTGGTGGGTAGGGGAGGCTGGGGTAAAGCAATCAGCGGTTACACCGGCGCGCCGGCGGCGCAGCGCCGCGCGGTCGCCTGGAACCTTTTTAATTACGCCAATATATCACTTCATTTGCGAATTTTCAAAGTTCGCACTCATTTAGCTTGCACAGGTAACTTTATATCGGAGAGTCGCATTTGCGGTGATTTCG
The DNA here is from genome assembly GCA_029849275.1 of Papilio elwesi. Taxonomy (NCBI): domain Eukaryota; kingdom Metazoa; phylum Arthropoda; class Insecta; order Lepidoptera; family Papilionidae; genus Papilio; species Papilio elwesi. The sequence continues at coordinate 10,877,553 of CM056693.1, read as the reverse complement.
CTTCTGAATAGCGGCCGAATTAGCTTTACGGGACGATGGTCTGAATAAGTGATGCGGAAATTTTATTATTATCTAACTTCATAAATTTAGTGCACGGAAGTGCGACTTGGGTATAGCGGAATATTATCAATGTTTCTTACATTGAGACATGATACTACATGCATTATAAGGAAAAAAAATGTATTATAACGAGGATTTTTGTACGTTATTCATTTGAGTAAGATTTATTGCTTTGGGTATGTGTAAGGGCAGAAAAAGAACAAAGAGAGGAAGATAAAATATGAAACAAATGTGACCTAATGGCAAGGAGTAGCTCTTGTTTGTTTCTGTTTGCCTGTGGTAGGCATTTGAAGTTACACTGGGTTCGAGGTGTCAGAGCACAGAAGACTGTAAACATAAGCCTCTTTAAGCATCGACTCCTGTTACTTCCGTTTAAGTACCGAATTAAGAGTCCGCTTAACTATTTGGTTGCTAGAACTCCCAAGAGAGGGTTACGGCTTGGCTATTGCTTAGCCCGTTTACATTTCAATTCGAGGGTGGGCAAGTCAATTTGATACATAACTAAAAAAAACACAATGTAAATAGGTTTGATTAAATGACACTGGCTTTAAGAAATATTGTCCCATACATAAATATCACAATACATTTTGTATCATGTAAACTTACTTTGGTTCGATTTGTTTCACGGTTAGCGACCTGAAACGTATGGACAATTTGTTTGACGTCAGCGGGGAACATACATTGATAATACAATGATAAATGTAGCACGTTCCCTACGGCCAGAATACGTTCGACCATAATGTGAAAATCGCGTTCCCATAACTGATAGGCCGTCTTATCTTCAGAACACCTTTATAATCTAGGCCACATGAGGCCAGATATTTCTCATAGAGCACGTTGCCTCACTAGAGTTTTATAAGATATATGATAAAATTAAATGACATTTACTTTCGCTTGAAACCTTGATGTAATAAAATTTTGGTAACAACGATAACACGTTCCAACATATATTAAACAACGTAATGTCTAGTTTTACTAAGCTTTGTTATGTTGTATTTTAATAAAATGAAATCGACTATTTTAAAACAGCTTTCGCGAATATTAGTTTCATTTGTGCAAATGTGAAACATAAAATTAATAGATTACTGCTTAAATATAAAAAGAACTAAGTAACAGTTTTCCTTCAAATGTTTATACACAAAACTCTTAAGTGGTAAACCTTACATTTAACCCTTAGGGGACCGGAAATATCCACTGACAGCCAAATGTCGAAAAAAATAAACGAAAGGGAACCACTTATGCAAAAGTCTCCTTAATTAAAGTTTTATGAAGTTTAACAGTTTAACAAAATCCGTTATCACCTTTTATTATCTCCCGCTGACGATAAGGCCCTAGACCAACGTTAAATGTATTCGACGCGATATTGAGGAAAATATGTTTTTATTGTGTTTTTAATTGAACTTTTTTAAATTCCTCACCTTAATGTAATCTGGATCTGGCATTTCGGACTTCTCGTCATTGTTGTTGTTGTTTATACTCGTACTGTTGTTGTTATTGTTGCTTATGCTCATTGTAATCCCACTGCAACAAACATGCAACACTTTAGACACATTAATACGTGACACTTCATTAAAACTATTGTAAAATACAGAAATATTTATAAAATGTTCCAATAAAGCTCGATAAACTTAAGCTTTGTCTTATCACTATTACAATTAATCACAATTGAAAATAAAAATGTCGATGTACATTTTTATATTACAAGTAGGGTAGGCAGACCTTGCTAATCCTTGCACGTCGCTATCAAATCTTCCACAAAGTGGTTATCGACCTACAATTTAAGGTGTAACATTATTCTTAGCTAGCGGGCGTTTGAGAACATCTTAACAAAATAAATTTTTCTCCTTTCAACATGCCCGATCGATAAATTTAAGACAAGACATCTGAACTAAAATCCCTTTTATTGAGAATCATATTTATTTTAATTTGTTAACATTAAAGTTTATACTGCAACGTAAAATATTATAAAGCAGAAATATTACATTCAATGTGTAAACTCTAATGAACCGATTTAGATATTTATTTTATCATTGGAAACCCACATTATCCAGAGCAGAAATCGGCAAACGTTGGGTAGGCAGTGATCACAAGTTGCCAAAATATACCTAGTAAAGGCGGGCCTCACTTGATACCGAACAGAAGCTTTATGAATATATTGGTCGTAGCATATTAAAAGACAAAGTGCTATTAAAAACTTATACACTCTTTAATCAATACATTTGTTTAGAATCTATGATACATTCTATCTAGAATCTACAACAGTTTAGATATTCATGACAAAATTACAAAACAATAACAAGCGCCAAATAGGATATCTGCGGGCCACGTGTTGCCAACCGATGATTTAAAAGGATTATACTTCCAGATATTGTCTGAACTATTTAAATTCTTCACAGAGTATACTAACCTAGACTTCGTCTTCTAAAATGACTACACCAGCTGACCAGAAGATCTGTGTAACCTTATAAAATCAAGAGGAAGTTTTAGGCTTCGGTTTGTTTTCAAATGATTTGAGTGCCGACAGATGGCCCTGATGAACCATGTTTTTAAACACTTTACTTGTAATTTTACTAACGTGAATAAGGTTGCACCTACGATCGTCTTGGCTTTGTATGAATTATCAGCGTTTTATCTATTGACGATAATGTTAAATATGACATAAATAAGACAATATATATAATCAGAAAATTTTACTACTATAAAACACTAGCCTTGTGGCGATAAGAACACCTCCTGTCATATTTGAGTCATAATTAGTGCGATCAAAACATACGTGGGTTGATAATCATGTCGATTATATGTAAAGGACTTTAATACATAAGCGGTCTGTTATTATCAGAACAATTAAATACCCAATAAATACCACCGTTGAAGTCATTAATATATTAACCCACCCCAGCCTTGTTTAGGTAAATAAATAGACAAATAAAAAATATAATAGGTTAAGTTATATTTTTTTAAAATCGGTTCAGTAGTTTTTGAGTTTATCGAAAACAAACAATCAACCATCTCTTTATTTATATAAAGAATAAAGAAATATTTATAAATTAATATTTGTAATCTTAATTTACGAAATATAAACCTAACTAATAAATAAAAGTAACTATACCTGACCTAAAAACGAGCGTTGTAAAACATATTTTTTTAGGTTATGTACCTTATTCGAGTGTATTTTGTTCTCCAGTTCGCGTACATGCCGCACTTGTTTGCCATAGTGTTATCACTGATAAGAGCAAACATAGCTCGATTAAGGCAGCACCTTATCACGGCACTTATCAACGCGATCAGATCGTATGCCGAGTGCCGACGGCCCGACCGACGACCACTAATAACCACTTCTTATTACCCGCTACATACTTATTTTGTTTCCTACCTTTCAATTATTAAGAATTAATGGAACACTGAAAGGTGCATGAAAATTATTAGGCTTACTCAGTTATTTCATGACTTTGTCTAGGTTAATTTTGAAATTGCACAATAATGATATACGATTTAGTCAATAGCATTACTTGTACATAATGTAGCTTCATAATAAAATATTTTTTGTTATTAAAAAGTATTTTATGAATAACTGGTTGGGAGTTTCAGGAGTTCCTTTCGGTATATCTTTTTTGTGTGTATTAAGTAATGTTTGAATGAAAAATAAGAGGGTTTAGCGTAACGTAACTAACGTTAAAATAATAGATATTTTGCATATTCTCAAAACTGACGGCAAGCTGAATCGATTGAAAATATGAAATTATTGAACAATAAAATATGTAGAAAAAGAAGATTTAGTTTTCTACATTTTTTATTTTTACAATTTTTTCCGACAGCCCGCAAACAAACGAATAACGTGCGATGAGGAACTCCGTCCTAATAACCCAAATTCCTTTCTCCGGTCGGGAATAGAAGACGGGAGTCAGGGCGTCTATTGGTGAACACTCCAAGCACAAGGCTAACAGAGGTGCGCAGAATTTAAGCATATGGGTCACTAGCTGGCCCCGCAAAATTCACTCGACACTATAATTAGTAGATGGTCCACTATTTTGGCGATAATGGCGTACACATAAAAGATAGATATATGTTGTCTCATTTCCATTATACATTACATATATGTAACTCCAACAGTTTTTTCAGCGCACACCACAATAGCTCACATATGGCTAATTTTTTTCCTATTATTGGACAGTCATCGTTATATTTTGGTCAATTCACATAATATCTTTATAAGTTGTAGCCTATATGTTGTTTGGTTGAATTGTAAATATTATATATATATATATATATATATATATTTACTTTCACCTTCACATTTCACCGATGTCTATAAAAGTGATTTAGCAACAAAAATTTCAGATAAAGATAAAGGGAATATGAATTCTTGATACTATTAGTGACTAAGTGACGATTTCACCGTTTGCATTCGAAAACAAGTTCAACAAAAGTACGTTTTGCTTAATCGAGTTTATAGTTCGATTCTAATCTTGGTTTTCGTTAAACAGATTTCACCGGCTACAATTTGATCGCGTTTACGAAAACGAAGCTTAGTGACGTAAAGCGTAAACATCGCCTTCAATCTAAGTGCAGAAATTATATAATACATTTTGTAAACGTCAAAGCTATGGTATCTCATATGTAGCTGTCAAATTGGAAATGCGTTTACAAAGTTAAATATCAAAATCGGCCGTTCGGAATTTAAACTTATTTAGAGCATAACTGCGTTTAGTTTATGTTGGTGAAATGCGATTTAGAGCTCTAAACTCCGCTAAATACGTAAACCGAGTTTAGGTCGAACTAACCTCGTTTATTTTCAATGGAGAAATCTTCACTAAGACTAAGTTTATCTATGTGAAAAATATCGATAAGCCATGCATAATACATATAATTGGACGTTCTATAGACAAATATTGCACCAAAATTGCATGTGTAGTGATTCGAATACACAAATTAGCGACGCTAATACGCGACGCTGGTTGAAATCAGCTTGTATGAATCTTTTCCACTTAATTTTGCAATTCACAAATTTATTAAAAGCGTGTGATAGTTTCATCACTAGAATAAAATTTAATAATAAGACTTTATAATTAATAAGAACGCCACCTAGTCGTACTGTTTTTAAACTATAATTTTATCCTGCGTCCATGCGCAAAACGTCAGGACCTAACTAAGTGTTGTATCGAAATCCTCAATAGGAGTAGAAGGAGGTAATAAAAAAATACAACAACCGAGCAGTAGACGCCGTAATTTGGTACAAGAAAGTATATTACGATCGTATCAATTATAGATATAGCTAGTAGACCAAGTAGACATCGCTTACATGATCTTTGAATTGCCTGCTATTTGCGGGTCCAGTTAAGTTTTTCCTATATCCGTCACAAATGAAAAAAATTGTTTGTTGCCTACCTTTGAAGGACAAAGGAGGAAAAAGGATGAGTCCTTTCCCCCGTTAACACCTCCCCATGCTATCCTCTTCCCCTTCCCGTCCTATCCTTATGAGGAAAGGGTGGGAAGGAGAAGAGGACTAAAATTAGGCCTCCGGCACCTCACTAATCAGACGAAACGCAGAGTACTTCTACATCACGCCTATTTTCTGTGAGGTCGTGGTATTTCAACGGTCGAGCCAATTCGTGCAACAGATGTTGTTGTTGCGGGCTCTACCACTGTTAAACATTCAAACAAGTATTCACAACCTGCGTCATATCTATAAATCGATACGGGGCCAACATTTGCTTTGCAGGGGGGTGTGATTAGGACATCTATTGGGGCGTAAGAGGGGTATTGGGTGGTGTGATAACGTAAACACAATTTTCTATTACACCGATATTAGGGCGATCGTTAGTAAATTGTTGCGGCGCTGGAAAATGTTACTATGAAATTGTTAGTGTGCGGAAGTCGAAGGGTGATTACTGCACGATTGAATAAATGTGAGAATAGGGTTACATTTAATTGCAAGCGGACTTTTAATGACGAGTTTTGGTATGAGTTACAAATCGGCAAGACGTTTTAGTATGTACATGTATTATACATGTAAAAGTAAAAGTATTTTAGAGATTTATATAAAAGTATAAGTCAAATATTTTTATAGCTTTGTGCGACCAACTGTATCGTTCCAATTAAGACAGACAGACCAAATGACTGTGAAGAAACAAAAAGATTTTGTGATATACAAAAAAATTCAGTACCTATATTTAATTAGACTACGTCTAATTTCAACACGTTCACTGTAAAACTGTTAAACCAACCACAATGTTTTCAGATAGTTACTCGGCGGCTTAAACAAAACCTTGACTAATATGAACTAGTTAAGCCATCGATCCAATTAATTTACTAATTACATCAACTAAAACCATAAGTATACATTGGAAAATATTCGACGTGGTATAACAAATTAAAAGTTCACAAGAGCGCAGCAGCGTGGCGTATGTTTGCGTTGGCAAAGGGGTCTGGTTATTTAAAAGCGATCTAGTAGGAATAGCAATTCGAGCTTTCAGCGTTTCACATCACGAAGCGGAATATGTAAAGCTCGAACGGGCGCGAACGCTTGTCAGAACGCGAGGCGCGTGTGTGTATGAATCAGACTTGTTTTTCTTTTGGAATACCTCCATGAACGTTGCATAGTTGTTACTTTTTACATGCTACGATAGCGGTACTTCGGTCACTTATATATGTATATTTCACATAGTATTATTGCAGCACAAACATAGCCCTAATACGTAATAATAATATGCGCTCACGCCCGTTACCCAAGAGGTTAGGCAGAGATCATGGATCATCTCTGTCGCTTCTTCGTCATCCATACATCTAAGCATACGCATAGGGTTATTAGTGCTTATATCGCTCTTTTTTAGTAAACCACTAATCTGATCGATATAAGTTATCCTCCTAAGGCGTCTGGGAAACAAAATATATCTTTAAGACCATCGTGACCGCCTGAATTTCAGAAATAATTTTTTTTTTTTAAGATTGAAGTTCATGCATCACGGGAACAAAGTTACTTATATGTATTAGAAGTCCTAAGTATCATATTTGCATCTTTGCGTCGTATTTGACTGTTATCGTATTTAAATTTCAAAGTAAAAAGCATTAAGGCTTTTTCTACTTAAGAATCTAGAATATTCTATAATAGCAACTGGATTAGTCAGCGTTTAGACTAAAGTTCATTGCATCGCAAAACACAGCGCTGCCTCGGACAGGTTTGTTTGCTGCCGGTAAACATGACAAGCCAAGATGCTATTCGCTGCAGGAAGACAGGAATGACGTCATCAACATGAAGTCATTTTGCGTCTTACAAAATCTACAATTATCTTATCACCCGCTGTATTATGAATATATTTGGTTATGCAAATTTGAAATTAAACTTTATTCAATGTCCATACTATAGTTTTTTAAATAGACGATGGCAAACAACCAAGCTGGTTACTCGAGTAACCGCAATGAGCTAATGAATTGCAGTTACGTTCCTTTAATGGACAGAAGAAGGTCCTCCCCTTCTAGGAAAAATAATATTTCCTTTTCCTATCACTACCCTCACCCGTCAAATCATCTCCCCCTTTCCATCCTTTCCGTATTAGAAAAGTATAGGAAGGGGAAGAGGACTGGATTAGGAGGAAGTAACGCTGGATGGTTTCTTAAGTCAGGTTCAAGCAAAGTTCTTTATGAACTTTGGAACACATAATTATCTTGGACGTTTAACAATTATTCTGAATTCGGGAAAATAGTTCATGTATGGTATGAATGACAGGTTTAATTTGACATTCTAAAACCTTGTGTTCTGGAATTATATTTGTCACAATGCTTACAAACTGTTGTACCATTTAATACCCTGGGGATTGTGGTCAGTCAGGACTTGTGACGTCAGAGTTGTAAGACGTCAAATGTCCCTTAGGGAATCAAAGAAAATCCAAGATACTTGGATCAATCAGTTATTAGTGTATAATACTAAATTACTTACTAAATTCTGTTACCGTTAACCGTTTCCTAGTATATAAGCTTAATCTTATTTGGAAAGCTTAAAGAAATAAAATAACTTCAAAAAAAAGTTCAAAATAGAATACGAGAAAAAAATTGATAAAAAGTTCCTCGAAACTGTTCCAAATTCAAATAAACATTTTGCTCACAAAAATTATTGATCAATGTTGCCAACATTTAAACAAAAATGTTGTGCTTCAACGATATAAGCTCATTGCCGCATAATAAATATTTTGCGAACGATTGTATACCGGGGTGTATAACACACGTATTAAGTGCCGTGTGTTCATATAACTATCTGACTATTGGCACTGTTAGTTTGAGTAGCTAATGCATAATGCTTTCACGAGATATACTAACGTACAACTTCATATCATTATTAAAAGCAAAACATATTTGTAGCTCAAACTATATCATTTAATATTCGACAAAAATTGACCTGATTATTGTTCTATATTCAATATGACCTGATGAACTCAAGTTATATATTTTTTAAACATTACCTGTGAATATTGGCATTCAAAAGTCTCATAAAGATTTGGGCAAGTTTTTTTTATAAATTATGTATAGGCAGTACTCTATTGTTTTGTATTTTAAGTTGAAGTCGGTTTGTTCCGTCCAATTCTCTCCGTTCCTTCAAAGATAACGACAGTAATCATAGATAACTTTGATACTAGGGCTCATGGACGATACCGGTTGGTTTGATGCAACAGATTATGTGGAGTTGTTATATCTGTGCATAACAATGGAGGCTTAATTAGTAAGCTAAGAAAGTACAGATCTTATATGGTTCTTACATTACTTAAATAATTTGATTGAACTTACACACATTTTGAGAACTTTCTGAAAAGTTTCACCAAAACGTCTTAAGATAAGAACTTTAGAACCTAAAAAAATGTTGAATAAGTATTTAGTCACCTACACCATAACTAGTCAAAACAAACAGTGCGCGCATGCAGAGGCGTGATTGTGGTGATATGACTTCACTTACTTGGGCTTGGAGTAAGGCGAGGCGGAGGGCGAGGAGGTCTTGTGGTTGCGGTTCGGGTGCGTGTGTCGGTTCGCGTTCGTGTCCAGGCCGCCGCCCGGCGATATCTTGCCGGCGAGTGCGTTCAGAGAGTGCAGCATGGCGGGCGGCGGCCGCATAGAGCCAACTATCCTGGTCACGGTGGAGACGCGGCCCCGTGTGCCGACAGCGCGCGCCCAGCCGATGCCTTATCTGCTGATAAGAGGCGCGGGGGCATACCCGCCCCGCGCCTCATCGCCACCTGACACCGTCGCCCGCACACATGCAAACACACGTACAAGCACTCACACACAAGTTTCTTTTTTCACCAATGTTTGCTCCTCTAGGTCTCAATTGGGGTCAGCGTCCTGTCCGGTCGGAACATGTTCCCATATTTTATATGTTAGCACTTCTAGTCTATTTTCACCGTTTTGATCACTGTATTTAGTTCTGTACACAATAGTAAATATAAATGGCCGTTGCGATATTTCACTGTCAGACGTGTATCGCAATATTCACTTTCGCAGACAACAATGTGATTGATGCTCTCTGGTTTGGTCGCAGATGGAACAGGGCTGTAGCGCCCGGGCTATATGAATAACTCGTTTACTTTACCTGTCCAAAGGTAAACGTGAAAGAAAAGGCAGTACCAAAAATAATACAAAAAATTATCACAAGAATACATGCAATTCGTTTAAATTTTAAGACTAATTCCACTCTAAATCTTTTTAATGAACTATCTGGTGAGTATATTAGCGTTCCGATTTTTTTTTATAGCATAAGGGGACAAACGAGCAACGGGTCGCCTAAGAACTAAGAGATCACCGCCGCCCATGAACATCCGCAACACCAGAGGAACTGCGGATGCGTTGCCGGCCTTTAAGAAAGGAGTACGCTCGCTTCTTGAAGGACCCTAAGTCGTATTGGTTTGGAAATACCGCTGGCGGCAGATCATTCCACAATGCGGCTGTCCGAGGCAAGAAATTACGCGAAAACCGCACTGTAGTGGAATGCCAACCATCAAGATGGTGAGGATGGTAATTGGAGCTATGTCGAGTTGAGCGATAACGAAACTCAGCGGCAGGAATTGTTCCAAACAGTTTTTCGGAACACTCCCCATGGTAAAGACGATAAAAAATGCAAAGGGAGCTGATGTCCCTTCGCAATGCCAGTGAGTGAAGCCGATCAGTAAGAGCTCGGTCGTTGATGATTCGAGTCGCTCTTCGTTGTACACGGTCAAGTGGAAGAAGCTGGTAATTGGGGGCTCCAGCCCAGAGATGCGAGCAGTATTCCATATGAGGCCGAACCTGTGCCTTATACAGCTTTAAGCGATGGGCCGGCGTGAAATACTGCCTCGCTCTACCGAGCACACCAAGCTTTTTGGAGGCCAACTTGGCCTTACCTTCCAAATGACCGCGAAATTGGACGTCGCTCGATATATCAACGCCGAGAATACTGATACTAGCAGAGGCAACCAGGGGAGTGTTCTCAAAGTTCAGATTAACGACGAAGGATTGTTTCTTGGCTGTAAACGCGCAAACTTGTGTCTTTTTGGGGTTGAATTGGACAAGATTTTGTCGCCCCCAATCCGAAACGTTACCCAATAGAGTCTCAAGTTCAGACACAAGTTTGCTCCGATACTCATTGACGCAATCCCGAGAAATATTAGCGCGGGCCATGTACAGGGCATCACCGGTACTATCGTCTGCATAGCAATGAACGTTACTATGCAACATGTCATTGACATGCAGAAGAAAGAGGGTGGGAGATAGTACACAGCCCTGTGCTACACCAGAATTAATGGATTTGGTGTCCGAGCATGCACCGTCGACTACGACCTTGATGCTACGACCCTCAAGGAAGCTGGTAATCCATTCGCATAATTTCTCGGGAAGCCCGTAGGAAGACAGCTTCGAAAGAAGCCCTTTGTGCCAAACCCGATCGAAGGCTTTGGCTACGTCCAGACTAACCGCCAACGCCTCCCCTTTTGGTTTTCAATTGCCTCCGCCCATCGGTGAGTTAGGTAAGCCAAAAGATCACCAGCTGAGTGTCGCTGACGAAAACCGTACTGACGATCGCTAATCAGCTGGTGATCCTCTACGTACCGCATGAGCTGGCAATTAATGGTTGTTTCCATTATCTTGGAAAACAAAGAAGTAATGGCAATAGGCCTATAGTTGGACGGATCCGAGCCGTCGCCTTTCTTTGGGATCGGGTGGATTAAGGCAGTCTTCCAGGATTTTGGGACGACGCCTAAGGAGTAGGAGTACCAAAAGAGACGCGTTAACACCGGTGCCAACTCAGGAGCACATGTCTTAAGCACAATAGGAGGGATTCCGTCAGGCCCACTCGACTTATGGATATCCAGAGACTGAAGCGCTTTACGCACCGATCTCTGGAAAATGTGGATTTCCGACATAGAGGTCTCACCACGCGGGAATTTAGGCGGTGAGTTACCTTTGTCATCCAGTGTCGAGTTAGATGCAAAAAGAGAGACCAGAAGATCGGCCTTCTCCTTTGCAGTATGGGCCAACGAGTCATCCTCCCTGCGCAAAGGTGGTAACGATGGGTTACAGAAATTTCCTTGGACAGCCTTGGCGAGAGTCCAGAACGCTCGAGTTCCAGAAGGAAGACGCACAAGCCTCTCCCCAATGCTGGCCACGTGTTCCGACTTTGCCCCGGCAATAGCCCTTTTGAAGGACCTGGAGGCAGAGTTATACTTTCTTTGAAAAGGCGTTATGAATTTTTTCTCGATACGCACCCTCGCAACTATAGCAACTTTGAATAAATTGATCATTTTAATTTACGCTTTAAAAATGTTCTTCTGCTCGAGTGAAATACGATTTTGAAATTAAAATGATAATCCATAGATATTTCCAGAAGGAAAGACGATCTGGAAGTGACTCACTCCCAACAAGACGTTCGATGTGCCAAATAGGTCAGCGCCTGAACAAAAAGTATTGCAACGGTGTTATGTTTGTCACCTAATAATAATTTAACTGCAGGCGCGCGGATAAATCGTTGGCAGTTGTTCTTTGAACAAACTACCTACCCATATTATGTCATTATACAAATGGTGTGACCATGGGTAATTTGTGAAGCAACAGTAGGTAACCGTCAGTGAACACTTAAATTACACACTAATTATGATATTTGGTATCTATTTGTACAATATAACCACACTTTACTAAAAATATACAATTTTTTTAATAAACGTATGATAAAAAAAGTGTTACCTACGACATATAATTTACTAGGTATGCGTTTTTTTAAGTCAAGTTCAGTTTCTAAGTCTCGGAAGCTCCGTTAAACCACTAGTAGTATTATTGGTTACATACGTAATGATTTATTTAAGCATGTACATTCGTTTTAAAGCTTACCTAGGTACAAACATACAAATCTTATATTTTTACACAAGTGTGAAGATGATCCTTTGAAAAAGAGACTATTACTTATTAATATGATTCATAAATTGTTTTATTCAGTCACAATGCTATTTTGAACATTTACGTAAAACTGTATGCAGTATTTGTTTTTATTTCATGTAAGGAACGAATAACTTTTTATTTAGAAATGGCACGGGAATATTTTGCATGAAGGAGCGCAGAAGCGGGGCGCCAGTACTGTCGCAAATTACACGCGTTGCGTTTTATATTAGTAGTAGGGTGGCCATAAAAATATTCTTATTATTAAGACTCGCTCCTTAAGTATGGAAATAGGGCATCGCTTGGAACATTGGTTTAAAAACATCTTTAAAATAAACTTGATCCACTGCTAGTTAACCAACGAGCCGATGACTGTCATGCATTATGACAAACATTTTAACATTGACAAACGTGACCTATGAATAAGTGTAATAGACCATCTAACTATTATAGTCGCCAATCTAACCAAATCACATAGTATGTGTGTCAAACTCGAGTGGGAGAGGAATGTCCTCAAAGAATAAAATTTTCTCTGAATTTCAATTGTAATACTACGTCTAGCCAATAAATTGCAAGACTCTAATTTAAGATAAACATCGATATATAGGTAACATCCTGTATCTTAATAGCTTAGAGTATATACTTACTAAATCGGTTAGCTCCTAGGACGATACAAAACATGGGAATGTCTAAAACACAAATGTTTTCTTGTCAGTCCTTGTTACACTTGAGTTGTAATAAGCTTAATAAATATCGATCGACTATTGCTACTGTCTTATATTCTAGTAGGAATCAAATACGTTTGTATTAACCTACGTTGCTATGACTGTTTTGATACTGGCAACACACACTGGACAATTTTTATCTGTGATAATTAGAATGAAAATATATATCGTTCACTTGAACGCTGGATACCCGAATGGGACTTATCCGTATCAAGACGTTGGAGTGCCTAGGTCACCATAAATTAAGGGGATTTTTACAAAGCACGCGAAATCGACGTCACGGAAAGGGCGCGTGCCCCGTCAAAACATTTTAGATGCTCAAGGAATGCTGACGGCCAAGGGGGAAATTTTTCATGAATATGTGTTTGATTGGCATATTTTTCATTGGAACTTCTTAAAATTAATAGTATTTTTTTATTAAATACTCAAGTTTTGTTAAGTATTATATTACATCGATGTAGGCTGTAAACGAATTGTAGTAGTGTAGTCAATTACCATATATGTAAGAAATGTTAAAACGTAATATTGGTGAAATAAAGATTAATTATTTCTTATTTATACACTTGACTGTGTTTCTTTCTGCCTGTGCCAGCTGTTAAATATTAAAATTTAAATAAATCTCAAGTTAAAACCTAAATTGTAATTATTTTTCCGGAAAGTAACGCATTAATAATAAACTTTTCGTACTGATTGTACGACTAAAAGTAGTCCTATCGTAAAAATCTTGCTTGTGGCAAACGAAAATCATAGACAAAGATACTCTAGAAGAGTAAAAAAGCAAAGTGTACGCTTTTTTTTAATACAGTCGCAGATAGGGCTGCAGCGACGGCTGCCGCATCCAGACAGATAAGTTATCTTCGCGCTGCAAACTGCCCTCATTTGCCGGGGAACCCCCGCTTTTTGAACCGCGGAGTGGAGTTCCATTAAATTTCATTTGCCCAACTTTCGCAGTGCCTCGCCTGATGAGCTTGTTGTTTTCCAAATTTCGTATTACTAGTCACGCCGTCAACAGTTGGTTAAATGTTACCGTACAAACTTTTACAATTGGCCCACGCTATGCAATCTCGGCTAAGATAAAACATTCTTGATGGTTGTTTTAACTTCTCGTATTCTTCTCAATGTGGTCAGTAAAAAAATAATCTTCTCACAGTACCTAGAAGTTTTTACCACTGGTAATAGTAATGCTTGCTGGTACAAGCCTTATCAGACATAGCGTCTGCAGAAAAAAAAACCAAAAGTAACTTCACAAAACACTTAAACTTTCAATAAATGTCTTAAATACATAACACACTAAGTGCATACATACATACTAAGTGCGGCTTTAACTTGGTGGATCAGTTTTGCATTTACGATCTTTTGTTATACAGAATACGATACCCAATGTATAACATCGGCTTAGCTTCGGTACAAATAATAAAATAAAATATCACCTGTTACTCTCTCATAGAAGCTGTTTATTGGTGAAAGTTTAGAAAAAATCGGTTTGTTAGTATTTTAGTTTATGCGAAACAAACAAACAAATCTTTCCGCTTTATAATATTTACTAGTTTATACGGTGAACTTCGTTTCGCCTTAGAATTCATTTATTTTGTGTTACCTCATGTGATGTATTAATTGCTGGATGAGTTACAGTTACAGTTATTAAGCGAATAGTCCCGAAATCGGTGTGAGATACGCGCCTAATTTTATTTTCGTGCACATTAGTTTTTGTTTAGCGATAACTCTTAAGATAGTCAATAGAAATATAGTGAGTAAGAGATTACCATAATGTGCATAAAATACTTACTTATGACTACCGTATTTACATTGGTAAGGATTAATACTGTATCCTTTTATATGAAATTCAATAACTGCATTGTGCGTTATCATTTTTGTAAGAAGTAAGATTGGGTATAGTAGGGTAACCTTAAAATATAGATACACCATTCGCTGACGTTTTTTGTAGATTTTTTAAGATGAAAAATTCCCTAGTACATTATTTTGATCTACCTCGTAAGGTTAAACTAGCGATTGCAATGATAAGTTCAGAGAAATATGTTTTTTACAACATTATATTACAAATCTTAAAGTGTTATCCAGCCTTTTGAATCACACTCTCTATTGAAGAAAACCGCTGCGTAGTGTGAAAGATTTAAAGGAACAGACAGCGGACGCGAGTTTTTTTTATACTATGTAAAGATATAGGCATTTTAATTGCCTTTACTTACAACACAAAGCTTCCAGCTACCTAAATGGTTGAGAAATACACGCTGCTTTACTCTTCCTCCTTCCTCCACTCGGGAGGTGAATAATGAAGAAATGTCACTTCATCAATAATTGGATCCTCTTATCCCCTCGCAATTATAAAACAGGAAACAACGCGAAAGAGCCACCTTTGAAATGGAAAACAAAAAGAGGGTACGGGTACCGTAACAAGAAAGTTATACGTCAAACGTATTGCAACACGAGTTCGACTACCCTAAGTTCCAATATAAAGGCGTTTCCACACCGGCGTTACACTCGTCGCCCACGCGTCAGCGCGCAATTATTTATTTCAATTTGGACCAAGACCGATCGCTCAGTGAATAAGGTAGTTAGTTATGTCATAGAATATTAGTAATAAATCGTGCGATTTTCATACATTCAGTGTGGCGTCCCTTTAAGAAATTAATTTTGTTATATTCAGAATATCCTGGACCAATTCAGCTTCTTATGTAGCATAAGACAGGAACTACCACAACTTCAGAGAATATCACAACTTCCGTATATCGCCTCCCATAGTCCGACGGTCATTCCATAACCGTTCCCTGAATGTCATCAAATCTCGTTCTTATAGGAACACGTCTTGTTATGTTGGCGATCAAAGGTAACAGTTTTGAGTAAACTAAATTAGTGAACATTAGAATAAGCTTTCATGGAAGATGTTTTCAAAGACATTTATTTATGATAATAAACAACAATTCAACAACGCATTTTAGCTTTGAAAACGAACATGTTTTCCGTGTATTCCTATTCAAACACCCACACTTATTATTTGATTCGTCGACTTGGGGCTTAACCCTTCGGGACGCATTATTTCACGCTTTGACTCTGCAGCCAATTAGGGGCGGAATTCGGATGTTTGCTTTGAACATCAAAATGAATTCGCGAGGAAAAGATTAATTGGCTGAGTTATATACATCTTATGCTCGCCGCTGCGTGTCAGGATTCAAGGGTCACGGGTTCCGAGAAATTCTTAAGAAAAATCTAGCTACATAATATTTTGCATAGGGCCTATCGGTAATATGCCCAATATGTACTTCATTTATTTCATTGTAATTTTTTTCTACTTTTAAGTTTTTTTCTAAACATATTTTGTACATTCTATAGCTGCTTTAACGGAGTACGATCTTTTCTTGAAGGTTTCTTAATCGTATTGGTTCAGAAATACCGCTAAAGATAGATTTTTTAGAAAGGATATTACGGACTTCGAAACATAGCAAGACCACGTATTTTAAAAGAGTAAGCTTAAATAACCTTTAAACTTAAATTACTTGCTAACAATTTTTTTTATTTTAATAATATTAAATAAATAAACAACTCGACGATGTAACTAGTTCTCTCATTCCAGTTGAATTATATTTTATTTATTAATATGACTCAAAGTTAAAGGATTTCATAAACAGGATTTCTAAGAATTTAGATTACACTTCCACCGCCAATGGGGACGGTAGAAAATTCAGCCTTCGAAAGCGGCGAATGAATATTATCAAAATATTTCACGAGATAACTCCGTCAAAAATATTTCATGTTTCGCACATTGTTCTCGATGTGCCGGGACGTAAATCGAATATTTATTATCCGTTTTATTGGTTCGGATATGGAAGCTCATAAAATGACATCGAAGTAAAGGTTAATGTACGTCCACAAAAATTATATTTTTAATAAACTACAGCGCGAGGCAAAGAATGCTGAAGCCGTCGGTTCTTTCATGTGTGTTATTTATGGTGAGCAGGAAATATTTATGAAGACCAATATAGACGATTGTGGGCATTACACAAAGTAACGTAGTATACTTGTCCAATGTTATGTTAGTTCCTTAGTCGATCAATAGATGGCGCATCGCCTTTTCTATAAGGCGGTGTAAAGATCCGCGGAGGTTGATAGACCTCACTCGGCTATGGAAATAAATTCGTTCGCTACAGTATACATCAAAGTGTTTTATTTTATCAACTCCATTGGAGAGAAGAAGTTTTTGAGGCTGCTTTACATGGTCCTTAGTGAGCCGAATTTGGACTAGTGTACTGTGGTCCATTCGTGAGATTCTCTTTCAGCCTTTATTTACTATATACATACGTGGAGAGAGCAGGTTTGGCACTTTGGCAAAGTCAAACCTAGATGGCGCTGTTTTGGAGGCCGCTCGACCAATAGCGGAATTGTATTTGGAACATCGACGTGCCGTTGGGACATCAGCCAGGAAGAACATTGATGTGACGTCGTATCGCTTGTGACGTGAGTGAATGGCAATATTTGTGTGGATTAATCGTGAGTACATTTAACCATTATTCATAATAAAGTGATACATAAGCAAGTTTGTTTGAGTGATCAAGATACTTGTAAAAATTTCGACGCAATTATTACACTTAGAATAATTTTACACAAGAAGTGGACTTAGTTAACTGTATAACATGTATATGGACTTAGAATAATTCAACAAAAAGCGAAGAGACGGGGAACCTATGCCCGATTTAGAACTAATCTCATTATTTTCAACACTTGTAAATTTTTTGGGATCATTATTATTAACTTTGAACATTTTTACGTATAAATTTTCAACTTTAATAACAGCGTTGTTAACATTGTGCGTTTTAACTTGCATATCTTCTGTTTTGTTCAATAATGGAAACAATAAGTAGTTTGCAACGTAATTTATATTCGACAATTGCAAAGGCTAAAGTGAACTTTAAAAAGTCACCAAAAGAAAGAATAACAGTTTCGTACATTAAAACTAGGTTAGAAAATTTAGATGCAGATTGGTCATCATTTTCGGACAATCATATAAAAATTGTTAGTTCAGTTAAATCTGCTGAGTTTGATAAGTCTGAGTATAGCACTACCAATTTATATGAAACAACTAAAGAATTGTATCTTGATTATAAAACAGAATTAAGGGAAATGTTAAGGAAAATTGATAATTTGACTCGTAGTTCTGCTGACGCTTCTGAATGTCCATCAAAAAATAGTAATACTCATTCGTCTATTAAGTTACCGAAAATAGAACTACCAGTTTTCTCTGGTAATTACGCCGACTGGATTAGTTTTCGTGATTTGTTTATTAGTTTGATACACAACAACAATTCTTTGGATGACGTACAGAAGTTGCATTATTTAAAAACTCACTTAACCGGCGAAGCCGAAAGTCTTTTAAAACATGTGCCAGTAACAAGTTGTAATTATACTGTGTGTTGGTTGGTTACATGTTGAATCGTCTAGTGGTCTAAAGGAACTTCTGGATACATCTAATGAATGCTTAAATGCATTAAAAAATTTAGGCATTAAGGTTGATGACTGGGATATACTAATTATTTATATTTTGTGTCAAAAGTTAGACAATGATACACGTAAACAATGGGAGACTAAGATTAGCGAGTCTTCCGACGAATTACCTAAATTTAAAACTTTTCAGGAGTTCCTTGAGCACCGTTTTAGGTCTCTTGAATTTCTTGATAATAAGGTTCAA
Source organism: Papilio elwesi (assembly GCA_029849275.1). NCBI lineage: Eukaryota > Metazoa > Arthropoda > Insecta > Lepidoptera > Papilionidae > Papilio > Papilio elwesi. The sequence continues at coordinate 10,858,689 of CM056693.1, read as the reverse complement.
AGAAATATCTCAAGTCGCAATCATTCAGCTAAGTCGTATCATGCATCAAATAATGTAACCACTCAGTCATGTTCTTTTTGTCAAGAAAATCATAGGTTAGCCAATTGTAAGAAATTTTGTCGTCAAGATATTGAAGCGCGTCGTAAGTTTGTCCAAACACATAACTTATGTTTTAATTGTATGGGTGCTAATCACTCCGTATATTCGTGTCGGCAATCAAATCGTTGTCGTTTTTGTAGTAAGAAACACCACACTCTCCTCCATCTCAAAAATGTCTCCAATGGAGATAAGGAAGGTAGTTCAGCCCACTATGTTGAGAATTTACCAGCAACTACCTCAAGTAGCGAACCCACCAATATAATAAGTTGTTTTTCGAGTAATCATGCTCAGGTTTTGTTAGCCACTGCGTTGATTAAAGCACAATCTAAGAACGGAACTGTCTTTGATTTAAGGTGCCTGCTAGATCAGGGATCTCAGGCTTCGTTTGTGACGGAGTCCACAGTCCAGTTGTTAGGCTTGAAACGCAAATCCAGTAAGAGAGTAATTTCAGGTTTAGGCGGTGATCCTAGTGTCACTATTACGTGCACTTCAACGGTAACAATTAAAATTCAATCCCGCATAGACCCCAGCTTCCAAATTAATGTTGAAGCTTTTGTTATGAAGAAACTCACTGCACTCTTACCCGAAAGAAAGATTAAAGAGCACACCCTTAATTTCAATTCGCCTATGGCCCTTGCAGATCCTTGTTTCGACGTACCGAACAAGATAGATCTGCTTCTAGGAGCCGAAGTTTATAGCCAGATTTTATTAGAAGGAATAGTCAAGGATCCGTTTGGTTATTTAGTTGCTCAAAACACCAGACTGGGTTGGATCTTATCTGGTCAACTTAAGGCAATCAGCCATAGCGAACCTCTCAACAACTGTCATAATATAGTTAGTTTGCATTCGTTCTGTTCAAATGAGAATGAACTTCTTCGAAAATTCTGGGAGTTAGAATCGGAACCACAAACCAAATTTGTTAAAAGGCAGTTAACGCCGGATGAGCAGAAATGTGAAGATTTATTTTTGGCTACAACTAAGCGTGATGAATCAGGTCGTTACATAGTGCGCTTACCGTTCAAATCTGATAATCCAAGTTGTAGGTATAGTGGGCCCAGGGATATAGCATTAAAGCGGTTTCTCATTTTAGAAAAACGGCTTATGAGAAACCCCGACTTGAAGGAACAATATTCAGCAGTAATTAAAGAGTATCTATTGTTAAATCATATAGAAAGGGTTCCCGAGAAATGCAAGAATGATAGTCTGGCTGTGTACTTACCGCATCATGCTGTAATACGCAGTGATAAGATCACCACTAAAGTTCGCGTTGTTTTTGACGCATCTTGTGCAGGAAGTAATGGCATTTCTTTAAATCATGATCTTATGGTGGGACCATCTATACAACCCGAATTGCGTCACATTATAATGCGTTGGCGTTGTTATAGAATTTGTTTAACTGCTGACATAATAAAAATGTACAGGCAGGTAAAGGTGGCCAATGAAGACGCAGATTTTCAGCGCTTTTACTGGCGTGAGAATCCGGATGCCGAACTGCAGCATCTCCGTCACTTGAGAGTGACATTTGGTACTTCTTCGGCACCGTACCTAGCCGTCCGGTCGCTTCAACAGTTAGCTTATGATGAAGGGTCAGATTTTCCATTAATCAAGGATAAAGTTTTATCTCAATTCTACATGGATGATCTAATGTCGGGGTGTGAATGTATTGACGAAGGAGTAGAGCTCTACAAGCAATTGACAGAATTGTTAAAACGCGGTGGGTTCCAACTTCAGAAGTGGTCAAGCAACAGTTCTAATCTAATGAATTTAATAAAGGAAGGACGGGATTTGAACAATGTCAGGGAAATCAAATCAGATGAAGTTTCAAAAATTTTAGGGTTAACATGGAATAAAGAAACTGATGAATTTGAATATAGTATCAACCTTCCTCCAATGGAACCCCCAGTAACAAAACGTAAGGTTATCTCGGATATATCCCGATTATTCGATCCTCTTGGTTTTTTGGCCCCAGTCATAACGACTGCCAAGGTTTTTATACAAAGGTTATGGTTATCCAGCATTGGATGGGACGAACAACTGCCACCTTCTTTACTCGTAGATTGGATGGAGTATCGGAAGGATCTTTGTCACCTTACAAACTTTCGTATACCTCGTTGGATTAAAAGTAGTAGCAAGGATAAACTTATGGAATTACACGGGTTTTCAGATGCATCCAATTTAGCATACGCAGCCGCTGTTTATGCACGAGTTGTAGACAGCGAAGGCAATGTTCACACAAATTAAGTGGCATCTAAAACAAAAATTGCCCCCATTAAAACCATATCAATTCCACGTCTGGAATTGTGTGGAGCTGTGTTATGTGCGAAGCTTCTTCATGAAGTTGCTGCTGTTCTTAAGGTTCCAAACCATTATATTCACGCGTGGGCTGATTCTTCCGTCGTTTTGGCCTGGTTGGCGAGTCATCCAAGTCGGTGGAAGACATTTATCGCAAATAGGGTATCGGAAATACTTACAGTAATTAATGGAAGCCAGTGGTCATATGTAGCATCTAAAGACAACCCCGCCGATTGCGCGTCTCGCGGCGTTAAACCTTCACTTTGTAAAGAATTACAGCTGTGGATAAAGGGACCCAGTTGGCTGCAAAATAAAACTATAGAATACAAAAAAAGGGACATAGAAGACACTAATTTAGAAAAAAGCTTGGCAGTCGTTATGACTGGGGCCAAAAAACCAAGAGGATCGAATAATCGGGATATATCCGAGATAACCTTACGTTTTGTTACTGGGGGTTCCATTGGAGGAAGGTTGTACGGAATTATTGTAGATAAACACCCTGGCTTGGACAATCTTACACGTGTCGTAACATTAAGATATAAAAATAACGAGACCAAAAGACCTATCTCAAAACTGATTGTATTACCAATTACCTCGTAACCTAATGTACATGAGTTGTGTTTATACATTTATTGTGTTCATGAATAGTTCACTATTTTTGTTCATTTGGTTTATATGTTGATTTACTTCTATTTTTATTATATTCTGTATATGAAATTTCTAGTTTGTTTGTATTGTGTTGTATAAGAACCAAATTTACACCCACCTCGATTGTTGGTGGGCGGCTTAATTAAGAAACAATAGGTACATGTTAAATTGTATCTTTTAGTACCATAATTCAGTTCAGTACATTGTGAAATAGCATTTTAGTATTTAAAGTAATGGACATGGTATGTCCATGGTGGGCGGAATGTCCAATGTTATGTTAGTTCCTTAGTCGATCAATAGATGGCGCATCGCCTTTTCTATAAGGCGGTGTAAAGATCCGCGGAGGTTGATAGACCTCACTCGGCTATGGAAATAAATTCGTTCGCTACAGTATACATCAAAGTGTTTTATTTTATCAACTCCATTGGAGAGAAGAAGTTTTTGAGGCTGCTTTGCTGAATTTAGTAGGATTTATTTATTTATTTAATAATAGGAATTGAAGGTAAAATTCATACATCATTACACTTTAATACGTACATAAGTACTGTAACATCGGCACCGAGGTTATAGTACGTCATGTTAATTACTTTCTAGACTATTCTATTATAAAGAAGAAAAGTTGTTTATATATGTGTAAATATAGAAATTCACGAGGGAAAGCCGGGCACTCACGACTAGTGCATTAGCCAAAATAAAGTTATTATTTGTGTTGTACTGCTACTTAAATCTAAAAGAAATTAAAATGAGTAGCTTAAATCTCGACACAAGGCGATTTTAGTATGCAATAAATTCAAGTAAGTTTCAATTAAACCTAAATTCCTTAACAAACTGAAAACGTTTCATTAGATACCGGGCGGGCCGAAGGCTGAAGGTTGGCGTGCGAGGGGAGGGGCAGGGGGGGTTGCTTCCCTCTTTTTAACTGAATCTCAAGTCAAACAGCTTCCGAGGCCGAGGCTAACTGTTGGTCTCGGTTTGCACTTAATTAACTAATATTTACGTTAGAGCGTTGAAACAATTTGAGCAGGCACACCTGCCGACCTTACTGTGGCTTGGAAGGTTGCCTCGTTTGAAAACATACGGTCGAAAATACCGTCTCACGTGTTTTAAATTAAAGTTTTTGGAATCATTTGAGCAGTTTTTTTCTGTCATATAAAATATCATCATAGACAAACATCTCCAACGCCCGGTTCCTGAAACGTTAATCAACGGAATAATTTACTAGATAGCTGTCAAGTGTCCGATCAAATATCATTCGAGTTGGAAGAAGCGTCAATCAGTATTTATGTTTTTTCTATTTGAAACTGAAAGCGACTGGCGGTTTACGTGACAGGGGTGTTAGGTCAACAAGCCTTTCAGAAGCCGTGCGTGAGTATAATATGACGAAGATATACCAATGGAACGCAGTTCTAAGAATTCGTTTGGTCTCATTCCAAGGTCTTCGTATGGGCACGATATAAGGTACGGGTACGGACCGACTATTCATTGATATAAAGCCACAGCATTGTCATATTATATTAACTCGTGTTTCATTTATTTCACCTTAGAACTACACTACGAACGTAGTTTTAATTGAATAAGATGTAAAAAAGGTAGATGTATAGGAGTGGAATGATTAAATTTATGGAAAATGGGTTCGCTATTTCTGTCTGCTATATCAGATACGTGAAATAATTTATAAAAAACAAATCTTACTAGAATCTTTGTATTGCACCTTGCTCAAATTTAAGGAATTTCTTTAAGAGACAACTACAAACACAAAACAACAAAGCTAGTGGTATCGTGAAACAAAATAAATTCGAACAATTTGCAGCCGAAAGTCCGGATTTAATCCGGAGAAACAGGGTGAAAGCCAACTCAGCGGCTCCACACGACTCAATCAAACACGAGTCACAAAAATACCGAGACCCCACGGCCGCCGGCCTCGTGAAATGTCACCTCATCAGACAACGTGCGCGGCTCGCGGCGACCCGACGGATACAAAGCTTCAGCTGGTAGGGTTGACAAAAATTCATATAATTAATTATGCTTCTACAACTTGTTCGATTGTATTACAAAGCGAGGTAAGAGTTTCCATGGTTTTGAGATGCAGGTGCAAGTCTAATGACTCCAGTATTTAAAACTATTTTTCGTTAATCTCTCACTTGTAATGTCTGCTACTTAAGATGTATATACGAGTTCATTGGTTAGTTAGAGAGTAATCATTACTTTTTATTTATTTATTATTCAATCTTCATTCAGCTACTATTAGAGAAAGGGAAATTGTAAGGGAAAAACGTGATATAAAGGTGAACGTAGCAATGAAAATTAAAAAGATATGCTTCGTTGGTTCGGGCGTATCAGAAAGAAGAATAAAAAGGTATATTTTTGATGCCTAAATGTGTGACAGTGTTAATTGGGAACGCCATAGACTCATGTTAGCCAGATTTTTATTATAAATAAAGTAGCGCATGACCACAACCCTACCTGATTTAAAGTAATTTTGTGCTCGAAAGTGGTACGCACTACTTGCATAGCCCGCTCGCCATTATAAGTAAATAAATAAATATGCGCTCACGCCCGTAACCCTGAGGGGTAGGCAGAGATAATGGATTTCCTTTTGGCGCGATCCTGGCATACCTCTCTCGCTTCTTCATTATCTCACCATTATCTTCAAGATATCTACATATTAATCGGACGGACGTCTGACACCGGAAACTTGTTCCAATCCAATGAATATATTAGGGGTATCGTTAGTCGTATGCGTAAGTCGTAAGTCGTACATTAATGGCCATGGAAGAAACGAGACAGGTTCGTTCATTAGAATTCAATACAAAAATTAACAAAAAAACATATAAGAACTCAAAATATGTTTTGTTGCACAGTGACAGTCCTATCCTATTCCCGGCCTCTCTTCGAGTCATAGATTAAGTAGCAACTTCGTGCAGGATTTGGTGATGCGTCCATTTTAATAAAGAATTCAGCATTGTGACACAATGATACATACAGGTAAGTCTGCAGAATACTGGTCGCGATTGCGAAACAAACTGCCCCCTTACATCACTGTATGTTGCCAAGTTTATCTCCGCAGCTAGACTTCTTAACCGTATCACGAATAAGGAAAAACGAAAATAGATCTTCTCAATATAACACATTCGGGAGGCTGAAGCAGGAGGCGGGAGGCGGGAGGCGGGAGGTAGTATTTGACAACGAAGAACACTTAGTTACGACGTTCTTGTTTTTCTTATACAAAAACTATTAAATTTCTTAAGTTACTCATTTATATGCACATTCTTACTTGGTTTTTTAACCATATAAAGTTGGGCTTGTTTACATTTGTAATATAATAACTCTTTAGAATTTCATATGGAAATAATAGTAGTAAATATAAATTCCTAATCCCTGCCTACCTCTCCAGGAAACATACTTTATTCTTATTATCATAAATTCAACTAAACATTCAACCTTTATATTTATTATCAAACTAAGCTTTGAAAAATAAAAATTATAAATTAATTTTTTGTTCAAACTTTTCTTAAGGCCAATAAATAAGACTAGTGCTTAAAAACAACGACTTAAAAAAAGACGGCACAACTTAGGTTGTTTAAAATAATTCCCAAACTGTGAACAATAAACTTGGTAATACCGCTTATGATAAATATTGCTCTGGGGAGTAATCCCTTGCTTATGCTCGAATTTAACTTGACGCAGCAACGAACTTGCATTCAAAATGTCGCATTTAGTCTTGTAGCGCTTTCGAGTTGGGAACAGATCATAGCCAGCGCAGTTCACAAGTGCACCGCAGCGGGGGACAGTAAAATTGTCTCGCCTAGCCGGCGGAATCTTATTAAAAGTTGCGGGCTTTTCCACTACCATTTGTTTAACTTCATTCTACCTACTTCGCTGTATTCGTATCCGGAATTGTCCAGGGGACCTGAACAGAATACCGCCCGAGACCCAACTTAAAAGTGGAATGTAGCTCGCCGAGTCGGACTTTATACTTAAATTTATATTGTTCAAGTTTCGATAAGTTTTTGCTGGTTACGAGCGACCGAGCATTGTGCATGGAGCGTGCACTTTTCTAAACTACGATTTTGGAACTATTCCGCTGCCGTTTGTAATTTATGACTCCTATTTTGGTCACCGGACAGTTGCTATCACATTGCGGGATACTGCAGCCTCTGTGGCAACAAACTTTACAATTGTACTTTCGTAACGGCTTCACAAAACTTTTATTTATTAAAAAAAACAAGACCAACAATACCTTAATAAGTTGCTGGGGAGTTTTGGATTTTATTAAATAAGATATTAAGTATTAACTTGTTAGAAGTGGTAGTAGTCCTGCTGCGAAATGTTATACTTAATTTGTCTCATGTTTATATGTTTATTTTTTAAGGTTAATAAATGTTTGTAATAAAAACGCATGGGTTTATCGATGTAGATGGAGGTCTTGCCAGGGCCGTATTGAAAATCTAATAAAATAATATAATATATATATAGAAATAAATTCTTATTAGTAAGTAATTGGGTATATTAAAATAATGAATGAATAGAGAGGGACAAGACAAATTTATGCCGTGTTTGCAGAACTTATATCGATCAGATTAATGACATACGTTCGTATACTTTAGCACGTAGACAGGGGCCAGAAGTGTGGGACTCCTTCCGGACCTCGTAAGAACGGCAGGAAGTTTCTGGATGCGAAGGGTACGGACGGCATACTGTCAAAGGCATTGGGTAAGGCCTTTGTCCAGCGGTGGATTGGTATTAATTAATTATGATGTAGATATAAGGAGTATCAGTAACCAACGAGTCTGATGTACCGAAGTAGAAGCCAGGGAGGTGTGTCAGGATCGCACCAAGAAATCCGTGGCTTCTGCCTATCCTTTTGGGATATGGACGTGGATGTATATTTATTTGTTAGAGCGTCGTGCTAGTGATGCGGGGGTCGCGGGTAAGATCACCTCATGCATGGGCCATGAAATAAATTAAATACATAAATATGTAAATAAAATTAATGATAATAAGATTACAAAAAATATTAAATCAATATTAATAATTATTATTTTTATATATTAATTAACAAAATAAATAATTTAATACACTTTCAATCAAAATTACTTAGCTTTTAAGTATTCTTACTGTATTTATTGTCAAATCACAAAGTTGCTCCAGTATGCATATGAAAGTAATACAGAAACCGCAACAAATACACACTACCGTATTGGGAGTGTATGTGTCTAGCTAATATTGTAATTAAATGAAGCCAACGGCCCCGAGCGTTCGCTGTCGAAAATTGATAAAGTTTCCACGAAAATTCACTAGCCAACGCCAACTCCCGGGAAGTCCCGAACTGGGAGATCAATTTTAATGTTAGACGTATGTACCCAGTTACATTCAATGCATCTGAAGTTTGTGAATAATTTGAACGTAGTGCACCGATAAAATATAGGAGAGCGAACGAGGAGCTCAGAGTGTACTGATGACTTTAGTAACATCGCAACGGATAACTACTGGCAAGTTTTTTGCTTTAATTAGCTTGATGAAATGATGGAAAAACTGTTCCTTCTTTCATGCCTCTATTATAATCCTTATATCAAGAGAAAAATGAAAAAAAATTGATATTCTAGGAACCGAATGCAACAAAAATCTAAGTTATTGAACCGGCCATTATGTCCCTGTTCTGAATAAAATATTGTAGTTGTATACTTCTACCAGATACTCATTTCTTCTTTTTATTATTATCGGACAGATTTTGAACCATATTTTTTTTATGTTCCCCTTTTTATATCTTTCTATGTGGCCAATGATTATCCACCGCAGTAGGTCGGTAATCTTAAATTAAATTAAAAAAAATCAATTTTCTCTGTTTTATATTTATGTTTAATATAATTGTGATACATAATTATGATTCTGTTGTGAGTTTTTGTCCGTATAATAAAAAAATGTTGTAATTATTATCTTTGCGTATCTTAATTAAAATAATCACAACATGAAAACATACGACTATAAAAGATGGAATTCATATTTATAAATATAAATAAATAAATATCCGCTCACGCCCGTAACCCAGAGGGGTAGGCAGAGATCATGGATTTCCATTTGGCGCGATCCTGGCACACCTCTCTCGCTTCTTCCACATTCATACATCTACGCATGCATGCTCGTCGGTTATGGGTGCTCCTTATATCGCCCTTTTTTAGTAAGTCATTAATCTGATCGATATAAGTTCTCCTAGAGCGTCCCCTACCAACACTGCCACTCACTTTTGCAACATAAATTTGTTTTGTTATTCTCTCTTCATTCATCATTTCAACATGCCCGAACCACCGAAGCATGCCTTTCTCAATTCTAGTCACAACATCCACTTTTAAGCCACACTTTTCCCTTATAACGCTATTTTTAACCCTATCATTCAAAGTCACGCCTAACATACTTCTTAAGGATCGCATCTCAAGGGCATTAACTCTAGTAGCATGCTTTTCCTGCCAAACCCAGCTCTCACTTCCATACATTAAAGTGGGGACTAGTACAGCATTGTGTATTGCCAGACGAGCCTTCATAGACACATTCTGACTCCTCACTACTGTACCTATAGCCCCATTCATATTTATATTATGTATATTTTTATAATTATTTGTAGAATGCAGAGAATTTATATATGTCCTTGTAAGTTTTTTCTGCGAACTTTCATTAAATCTTTTGAGTTCGATTACGCAGCGAAATTAAGCTTACAATATGCAAAGCGCACTCCGACTTTAAAAGAACTTGCGCGGAAATTGTACTAACACTTTTTATTTAACTAATTAATCGGGCAAATTTAAATAAACTGACGACGGGCGCTGTAAAAGACGGCAAAGAAGATCCGCAGCGATAAGTCGTTTTTTTTCTCCGGTCAAATGAATGGAGCTTTAATTAAAGAGTCGTTAATTAAGGTGGCTAAAGGATGCCTCGCAGTTTTTAAGCTTTCTCAATATGTTCCTTTCTTTCTCATCAACAGCATTACGTTGAAATATTCGAGAATAATTTGTTAATTTAAAAATGAGCGTCACAAGTTCCCGGGCGCGTGCGACCGCGCATTTTCATTATCGCACTCGATTGTACTTTTCGCAACAGAGGACAATGCTACAGAAATTGAAAGCGCTCGATAATTATAAGGGATGATAATTTGAGGCGTTGGGTACAGTTTCAGGCACAACGCATTAAATTACGAGCTTGACACATTTTTTTACAACTACATATAATAATGTGGTAATATCTTTACCAGACGAAATGTCGACGTGTAAAACAAAAACTATACAGCTATTAATATTTTCGGTAACAGCTTAAAAACATACTATAAGATGAAAATTAAGGAAAAAATCTAAATACTCGCATATATTATAATTTTGTATCAGTTTCTGTTTAATTTAAATTTGTACTCGTTTATAGAAATGGTAAATTTATGGAAAATTAGGTCATGACGAAAAGTGTATAATTTTTTTCTAACTACGTATATAAATGGCAATTTGTTACGGGTTTGGACGAACTAAATGGAAAAGGCATTTTCACCAGTAGATTGATATTACGAGCTTATAATTGTTTTTTTTTATTTGTTTATGGAAAAAAGGGCAATGAGTTGGCTTGTTAAGCGGAAAGATAAATAAAAGAACAGGAGGTAACGGGGTATGGAATACAGGTTAGGATAGTCTTTGGCACCTTAACTTAAAGCCTCTACGACTGTCAGTCTGACTAGTCATGCTATCTCGCCGCTACGAAGCTATAACACAGTTAAAAGTGTATGTGTTAAATAAAGTTTATAAATATTAAAAAAAAAATTCATCCAGTTCTCGAACGAAGTACTGTCTTGAACTACAATGCAGCGCGAGAGGCGAGACGCGAGTCGCTCTGCAAAAACTAATCTCCGAATACTCGCCGTAACGACCGGGCCCGTCTCAGCGAGTAGTGCACCTCGTTAGTGTAATGGCGGTATTAATTGCCGCCCGTATTGTGTGCCGCCGAGTCCGGCCCTGGATTAATGGCCATCCTACACCTCGGCAAGATGGGGAGATCCGCTTGACTCACGGCCAGGAAAGATAAACCTTACTCAGTCCTGTGTAGCGCTTATTTCCTATTATTCTGCATTGTGTTGTATTTACAAAAAAAAGTAATAAATAATAAGATTTTCAAATATTATCTATAAAAAATTATAGTTACTATACTAAACAAATTACCCGACTGACTGTGTCATTGTTGACCTTTTAATTTACTTCCACTATTTGTGGGTCTTGTGCTGTGTTCATTATCATACTTGGGAATACAATTCTAATGACACCTCACTGTTTAAAATTAGTCAAGCCTTTTAGGCTGCAGGAGGTCACAGTGGGAAGGACAAACATTCATACATAATAACGAAAAACATTACTCTTTTGTCAATCGGGCGCTACTAAGAGTCGATTAGACATCTATAACCTAATGGCTTAAGGTGCGGGTTGCGGAAACGATTCGACTCATGTCTAACTGAACTATTTCTTAGCACAAGCTTATTTTTTAACCACTTAAGTAAGGTTATGCTTACTAAGTGGTTAAAGAACCATTTACTAATAAAGAAATAAAATTTACTAATAAAAATTAGTTTACCATATTTATAAAAAAAAGTAAAACAAGAAATGAATAAAACTTACGTAGAATTATTAGTCCAAAAATTGACAATACATAATTATATCCTACTAATATTTCAAGCGGAAAAATATTGTGAGGATGAATGTATGAAGTTGTAACGTAAAAGCTTTTGTTTTATTTTTTGGTATCGGAAGGGAAGTATAAGGATTATGAACTATGGATAAAGATTTGGTATCTGAAAAGATAAAGAAGAGAAGAAAGAAACCATGTTCTCTGCGAAGAAGAAATATTAGCTAGATAGCTGTCAAAATGACCGATCAAATGTCCTTGAAGTTGTAGAAGCAAGACTTCTAGAAAATTAAATCCACTTGACATGACATTCAACTTGACAGGAATGTTAGTTAAATAAAAATCTAACAATCAGAAACCGGGCGTTAAATTGCTGATAATCTTAAATTCAAATCGAAAGCTTTTCGAGATAACTTATAGTTTCTTTACAGAGGACCAAACAACTAAAATAAAAAGAAAACAAATCCAATTGCAGTTTTCGAATAAAGCTCTATAGCACTTAACATAATCCGGTCGCAAAGTATTAAGTACTTATATCGAAGGTGACAGTTATCCGCTTTTCAAAGCAACTGTTTACATAACCCGGGTCCGACCGGCCCGAAATACTTGAAAAGCAAAAGAAAATAACTTGTTTTTTCTACTCTCTCCTTACATTATGTAGATGTGTCCTCCCGAATTACTTTTTTTAGCAATAAACGGACTCGGATCCCGTGTAAAAATCTTCTGTTAAAGAATTGAGAAACGGAACGAAGCTGGCGCAATTTATAAAATTCAGAGAAATAATTCTATTTGAAATTTGAGGTTTCCCGTTAAACTATTACAATTAAATACACTTCTTTATGTCTTGTGTAACTTCACTATGTTCAAATAGAAATGAGTTAATTTTATTCCGGGTCGAGATGTGGGGCTGCCTTAATCATCTCTCATTACATTTATTTATATTATAATTAGCTCTAAAAACTACGACGAGCAATATCCAAAAAAAGTAATCTAACATCCCACTTCCGATTTAAACCTAGCTTCGTCTTAAGAAACAGTGTACTTTTGATTAAAAAAAATACTATCAAATTCATAGGTAAAGTGAAACTGTTCTACTGCGGTTTCACTTATGAACTTAAACATAAGAAACTAATTGAATTTTACAAGAATTTGAACGAATGATGTATGTCTTTTTCTTTAGGCGACAGATAATGTATAGGGATACGAAGTCTTCGCACATAAATGTTAAAGTGGATAAATGTCAGGGACCGTGTCAGTACGCTCGCTGGAAGTCCTAACTTACGCCAAATGCCATCCGTAGGGCGGGAAGCGTGATAATGGTTATGGCAAAAGTTCGTCGTTTTAACGGCGCTATTCGGCGGCCGCGGGGGAAAGCGGCGACTACGGCAGGCGACAATTTGTTTCGAACGACTGTTAGTCGAGTCGACGGAATTGGTTGTTATTGCCTACGCCGATTGCAAGAGTTTTCACATCTTAGAGTTTTCTTGTTGCGTGACTTTGGATGGTGCATTAACAAATGTTATCTATTCAACAAGACTGCCGTGGCACTTCCTCGATCGTACCGACCCTTGCAAAAGCTTTTGTCGCGGCCTTCGCGATTGTGATAATTGTTCTCATACAGAGCTGTTGTATTAGTCTGATGTTTCGAGATAGTATTAAAATTTGAGAAAATTGGATTTACTATTTAAATATATAAAACGGTATATCTCTACATTAAACGGCGTATACTAATTTGGTTGGTTATATACAATCAAGATTAATGACTTACTAAAAAAGGGCGATATAAGGAGCATCCATAACCGACAAGCATGCATGCGTAGATTGTATGAATGTGGAAGAAGCGAGAGAGGTGTGCCAGGATCGCGCCAAATGGAAATCCATGATCTCTGCCTACCCCTCTGGGCTACGGGCATGAGCGCATAATTATTTATTTATTTATATACAATCAATCTTTTGGCCATAATAGCACGTACGGATATAAAAGGCAACTTTACCAAGACGACGAAGCGCCCCTGGCGTGTAACCTCGTAATCACATTAAATTAGCACGAGTATTAGTTGATTCGCATGGATGTTATATATGTTAAAATTCTTGTATGTATAAAAAAACTAATTTTGCATTATTAATAACATTGCATTACAAACAAGAGTATTTTATTTTAGTATAGATTAAATCTTTACAATGAGTATCGATTTCAAATATTACATGGTACACCTTTAATAAACGAAGTTCGTTATTTTGTAAATATTACGTAATATTTGTACGAAATACAAAACAAATCAACATGGAGCTTAGCGTTAACGTATACCGTATTTTAGAATAACATTATCGAACGTTTGAGAATGCTCGAGACGGGTTTGCATTGTTTGCGTTTTGCTTCTTAATTTTCACTCTTCACAATTCTCGGCGCCCGGTAGTCGCCCGGTAGCCGGCCGGTAGCCGGCGCGCTAACGAGTGATTGAAGTGTTCCTTATTCGCGATTGTTGTTCGCAGTCTCGAGCTAAAGTCGATTTTTATAAAGAAACCGTTTTGAAAAAAAAGCAAATATACAAAGCACACCTAGAAGTTAAGATTAATTTTATGTTGTAATAAAAAGAAAATTATTCGCAACTCGAACGAAGCTAGCATTGAGACGTGTTTTCAGTACTGTGGTGACAAGTACGTCATCATGGGCGTTCAATATACATATATTTTTTATTCCTAAAAATCACATGAATCACTTGCTGCGTAGTGGTGCCAATAAAGAACATTACTACCCCCATTTCATCCCAAGGGAAAGATACACGTACATCTTACGGGTCGCGGACGATTGATGGCGGGATAACCATCAACTAATTGTCCGTCTAGACGGACAATTTGCCTGACTAAAGATAGGCAGCTTACTGCGACCACCAACCCGCCCGGCCCAGCGTAGTGAGAATGGACATAACACACTCCATATATGGTAGGGGCCTTTGACCAACAGTGGATCAGCTAGGCTGATGATAAAAAGAATCACTAAAATAGATTCAGCTTACACATAACAAAAAAACCTTTTCTCTTCATGTTAGTTACATTTTAAACGAGTTAAATATGACAGCGCCGCCGACGGCAAACTTTTCGATTAAGCAAGACCTATTAATATCGCAATCGATGTCTGAGACCTAGCCTGAAATAGAATTCGTCTGCGGTTTGCAATCCTTTAGCCAAGCTGGTTACCTAGTATTGTAGAATGAGTGCTTATACGAGTAAAACGTGAAATGGTGGCTCTTTACGAAGGATATTTCGTTGAAATGTTAAGTGCACAGAATACGTGGTAACAGGTTTTAAATAGGGTTATTTCCTGTACTTCGTTTTCTCTTCCTTGCTTAATCCGATCTTCTTTCCAGTGGGAAAGATACCAACCAGATAACGGCCGTGGTTTGCGGTGGCCATATAACACTTTTATCGCTTCTTGGACATCGACGCCTATAACTTTTTAATGCATTATCTTAATGATATTAAAAGAGCCATGAACATCAGTATGCCCAATTACATGGTTGACCCTCTTATGTTGAACATAAAAGAACATGGCTGTATGTAATAACAATAATGTGAGATATAAAGACATATCAAGGCCCCGGGAGAACGCTCAGTGCCTGGAACTCCACTTATTATTACGGCAATGCCTAAATTCCTTTCTCGAGTTCCCCTCGGAATTGTTCCAGCGATAGAATAAGGATTATGGAGGCGATAACAGAATCATATTGATAATATTGGGTGATAAAAGAAAAGTGTTCGCGCGTTCTGTTATACGATAAAAATGCAAACCACCGCTCTTGTAGAAATTTAGATTTTGATGGAGAGAGATTAGGAATATCTGGGGTAGTTTAATTTTGTTTATGAAATTGATTTAATAAAGTTTTCGGAATCTCAAAGCTTTAGCTCAAGGTCAAGACCAAATAGATCTAATTTTAAGATAACGCTGAAGCTTAAACAGCACCACTCTTTCCCTCATAATACAGTCTTCGGCACCAAGAAAACAATCACAAACTTTAGCCCATTTGCATATAGTTCGTTTTATCACTTTAGACCCCATTTTCACCAAGTGACTGGTACCAAGCGATTCCTATTTCTTCGTATAATACATGTACCGTCTACTGACGCGGCCGCTATTCGGTGTTCGCTCGGGTTTTAATATGTATGAAAAAATACACCAAGCCCATTAGACTTAACTTTACGACTTGACTTGACGCCGAGACCTTAAATGAAATTTCTTCGCCACGGTACTTTTAAATACTGGTCCAGATTTAATTATGTACTTAGTTTAGGATTATCGATAGCAAATAATAAATGGATACTGTGTTATCAGACATCATATGCAGTTCTTAGTTGCTTGTGTATTGGCATCGATCCCGGCCGGCCGTGATAAATCTCTCGATAGCCGTGGAGCGAGTAGACTAAGCAGCGATTAATACAACTGTTAAACTAACTGCAAACAATTAGTTACAGCGATATTACAGCGCTCGCGGAGCTGCTCATTTCCAGAACGTTGCTCGTACCACCTCAATAAAATATTCATTGGACTGATAAAGTGCTAAGTCCTGTTGTAGATTTTCTTTTAAATAGAATAAGATGAAAACTACCCAAACACTCACGTCTATAGAATGCATGCAGGTGCCGTTCTAGCAGTTAAAGGGTAACACATTTTAGATTGCAAGATTTAATAATGATAAATCAGCCTTTTCTTTAATGTTTCCCACTGCAGGGACGCAGGCCTCCTCTCCGAGAGAGGGAATGAGCCGTAATCCAGCACGTTGGCCCAGTGCGGGTTGGTGGATGCCACATGTCTTCGAATTTAGTTAGTCTAAGACAATACCGGTTTCCTCACGATGTTTTCCTTCACCGTTTTTGGGGCAATGGTGATGAAATAAATTACATAAAGTAAAGCGCCTGCCTGGGCTCGAACCCGCAACCTACGATGCGTTAGTCGGGGCCAAAACCGCTGAGCCACCAGTGCTCCCAAAGATTGCAAGATTTACGTTATACTATTTTGTTTTATTTAATATAATATTGTAGATTTCTATTGCTAGTTGCAAACACTTGATATTATTCTGGAGGTATCGCCAATCTAGGCGATTTTTGTAATCATATCCGAACGTAGTAGGAAGTTTATTTTTCCTGCATTACAAACATGATAAAAGTCTCTAAGTCAGACAGATTTAGAGCAACGCTTGTAATTTTTACTGCTGTACTCGTGTAGTTTCTTATCCATTCTATCTATACAAGTTCTTTATGACTTCCTTGACGTAGTATTTCTTCGAGATATATACGTTTTGTTGTAAGCGCGATACTAAACGTTGATCCCTATCACACTATGCACGGAACCGCCTTCATAACGTTACGTAAGTTTGTTCTGTATGCACGTTGTAATATTTACATTAAATATGTTATTTAGCTGCATGTTTGATACCTTATCGGCGTAACAAAAGTGAAGACATTAAAGTCGCCAATTAGCGACTTGTAAAATCCCGCTGTCAAGCGTTTATAGCACGAATTATTCTCAGTGTTGGTAATTAAAACAAATGACGGTTTCTGTTGTGAAATCTTGTAAACCTAGCGTTGATAAAATAAAAGGGGAAGACATCACAGTTCACAAATAATAAGCTATCAAAAATATTATTGTACAACTAAGTAAACAAGCGGTGTTCATTTTAAACGTTGAATTGATATGCAACATGGTATGCGCAGGTATACTTTGTTACACAGTAAGATGAGATTTTTGTAAACAAAGGTTTTTCTTACAAATTCATGAATCCCAAAATAGCTTATAAAAACAAATTTTACTCAAATTACCTTATAACATTAGCTATTCATATCACACAATTTCACTTCACTTTATCTCACGATTACCACAAAATTATAATGTTTCCGATAAAGGTATAAAAATTGTAATGGCCGCTAAGTAAATGACGTTTGTTTGTTTACAAAAATAATATCTTGCTATGAAACAAGTTATATATAAATCTGATTTAGTACATATAACAAGTTTGGCGTAACAAATTGCAGGATCCGTATGGCGCTTTATGGTGCCCTATGTCTATTGGTATATGACTTTTGATTCATCGCGTACTGAAGAACCTGAGCCAAATGCACTTATTTGATTTATTGTATATTTTACAACTTTATTAAATTATCTATATATTATCTATATAAAAACTTAAAAATAATAATTGTGAACTGAATACTGATATTGTTGTAATTTAAATTTCTACATAATATTTTTAATTTCATTTCGAACCAATATAAAGTTCTCCTTAATAATTTCACGTTCACATGAAATGAGAAACGGCGACTGCACTTTGGCACGTCGTAGCTAAGTCGATAACCGCATAAAAATACAAGTTTATTACGTCGTCGAATCAAACTCGATCGTAAAACTTTGTATAGGATAGGTAACGAGACTTTATTAGTATAGGTGGTATCGTAGTACGGGGACATTTAGCGCTTTCTATACCTTTATTCAAGTCACGATTTCTTGCATGTCAAAGTTCATACATTGACAACTTTAAATAAAATCGACACGATTATTTTTTATTTATAGTTTTCCCAGCTTATCGAACGATTGTATATACACACCAGGGGATTATGGTAAGCACTATTTTCTTTTAGTGATTGTAATTTTTAGTGCTTAATTCGATCTCATTATTCATAAAGCGAACTGATTGAATCCTAATTGTTCTCAGTGAGACAATCAGTAGGAAACATTAGCATTTTTGTACCCCATCAAATTTTTACGTTCTCTTTCAGTATTTATTCCTAAATAAATAAAGCAAAGGGCAAAGGAATAAAGATTAAAATCTGTCAAAGCACCGTTATTTATGTTGAAATCTAATAGCTATGAGTACGTTTGAAAGCAAGCTTCTTCATTCAGAGAAAATAAATTCATTTTGCAGAAAAAGCATTTGTAGTAACGTGATTCTACTGGTAACTGATAAAACATAATATCTTTAGATTAGACACCAATGTCTTTCATTTGATCAGGCAATTATAAGGCCTAGAATAAAAATTACGGTATTTATTCTACGAAAAATGATTTACTTAGGAGGCATGCCTGCGTGAATATTAAAGTACAAATTTAGTAAATTTACTCAGTATTCATTTAAATCTCTCGAACGTAATAAATGAAATTGCCCCGAATTTTCTTTACATTTCAGCAATTTTCATCTGATCTTAGCAAATAATGATAGTAAATAAATTATGTAAAATGTACATTGTGTAGAGAGGAATGATTACTGAATTTTAAATTACCTTTGGTCCACATAAAATGTAGCGGTAATATATGAATGAGTGAGCAAGTCGTTGGCAATCAGATGGTCAACCATGAATAATATTACACTAGAACAAATAAGTTCTAAAAATCACTTCCTAATATAGTCCACCACTCGTTACCATGATTATACCCAAGTTACGAAATGACGTCACAGATTTAAATAAAGGCATTTATTTTTTGTGCCAATTTATTAAGTGTATTTGTAAAAGTTCCACTATGCAATTAGCAAGTCAATTTAAAAATGGAAACACTTTACATTAATATATGTACTAGTAACGATTCCTATTAAAATTATAGCTATAGAATGAATTAGCGAGAGACCGAGCAAGCTTTTAAAAACTTTAGCTTCATGCTTACAGAAGCTTTCAGTTCTCGCTGTTAGCACAGTATTACAACATTGAGATACTAAACAGAATTGTTCATGGGTTACATTGCTTGGTAAATTCTAGATTCATTAAAAAACTGTTCAAGCTCAAACACGAAAGGTCCTGTACCGTTATCTTCAAAAACATCTGTCATCTGTCTCATGTCAGTTAGTTAGTATTTGTTCATATAGCGGCAACAGAAATACGTCTAAGTCTCAGTCTGAAAAACAAGGCTCCACCTTAAAAAATTAGCAGCCTAACCTTTTACCATTGCATTATTTATTCCACTGTTCGCTCCACTGAGGGTTAGCGACAAATCGCTCGACCGATCGCTCGACCGCTCGCTCGACCGATCGCTCGATAGGTTCGTGATGGAAAGAGTCACTGTCCTGCTCATATTTGTACGCAAGCCGGGAAAGTGATGCATGCACATGTGAATGTGTGTATACATGCAGGCACTGGCTCAAGAGTTTTGTAAAAATTTTAAATTTATATATATTATATACATATATTAACATATTACAAACAGTTGAGCGTTTGTAATATGTTAATAATATGCCGCCATGCGTCACGCCGTGGGATTCATGCTATTTTATGGGTTATTTATTCCATATAGAAAAAAATAATCTATATTTATACTGATAAATAAAATTGAAGTTCCTGTATGTAATATCAAGATAACATAAACGGTACTTATAACTAAAATACAATTTTTAAAATTTTTGTCTGTCTGTCTGCTTATTCCGGGTAATCTCCGAAACGACAGAACCGATTCGGATGGGACTTCTACTGAAAGATAGCTAACGTTGTAAGGATTCAAATAGGCTAATTTAAATTAAGCAAAATATTTAGGGTTCCGCGCAAAAAGTTGAAGCGAACCCTCGAAGTTGTGAAATAAATTACGCGGTGCCGTATCGAAAGCGCCGTCCGCTACATGCAATGTCACAAGGGTTGCCTTAAGTAGTAAAAAATATATACATTTTACTGTTTAAAGTGTAAGGCTATTTAGCTACGTTAAACGATATTAGATAAGGTAAATATTATAGGTTCGCGAGATCGACATGCGCAACATGCATTAGCGACAGCGTCAGCAACATGCTAATTGAACTGAAAACATCTTTAACTGCGTTAGACGATATTAGGTAGAGTTGTTGGAAATCTATAAATAAAATTAAATTGTTTGTTGTAATGTCAAAATATAATTTTGACATTGTTGTTTTACGTTTTATTTCATATGGTAAAACAATTAATGTAAAAAAATACAATTATATACTTTTATCCTGCGAAGTGATTAATAGGTTTTAATTTGATTCCACGCGGACGAAGTGGCGGGCAACGGCTAGTATTAATTACAGTTTTTCGATAACAGAGTCCTCGAAAGTTAAGTGAATATGTATTCCTTAAACAATTACTAACGGATCCAGTTTTGAAGGAAAACATAATATCCTTTCGGTTGGGAAGATATGAAATGCGACAAAGTAAAAAGATACAGAACAATACACGTCAGCGTACTCTTCTGTATTTCTAGGACAATAAACTGTCAGCTAAACTTCAATTCGAAGAGTTTTACAGGCAGTTTTACATACGTATGTCAAATCGAATGCAGGTACTTGTAGCATTCGTAACTTATAACTATAAAAAACACAAACTTTAAAAATATGTAAATAAATATATAATTCAAGTGGAAAAACAATATGAAGAGTGTAATCGAGTTCTTTGTCAGGTCGAGCTGTGTGAGCGCTTAGTGTGAATGGCATATAACGCGACGCGTGGGCGGGGGCAACAAAAAGCCTCTCAGTGGCGTTAATGACTTGTTCAGATAAGTGTACTTGATTTGTGGCCACGCGATGTTATACTTAATGAGGGGCTTTTACTGCGCCGGTGTATTCTGTAATAGAACCAGATTGCATACAGTGTTTTGTAGAGAAATTTTGATGGTGTTGAAACTTGGGGGTAATTTATTTAATTAGGTGTCAACACGTTCAGGTGGCCTTTGAACAATACGCATTAATTTTTGTTTAACTAAGCAAACTTGAATAAAGATGTTAAATATTCAAAATTTATAAGACTTGTAATTAGTTTGAAAACTGTAAGTGTAGTAAAGCTGAATAAACGACTTTTGACGTTAATATTTTATGAGTAAATGTTTGTTTCAGTGACGTATTAATTAAAATATTTTAATAATCTACGAAACATAATGAATTCTTAGATTTAAGCGAATATTACGCATTGGCAAAAAAAGTATTTTTACCGATTTGATTGCCTTGATTTTAACGTTTTTGTTCCCGACGCTTCGAGAACTTTACCATATGTTTGTGCGTGTGTGTGATTGACGATGAGCCCTCTAAAGTACTCGAAGCGTAGGGAACAACGACTTAAAAGGCAATAAAATTCCAAAAAAGAATTTAATTCCAAAATCTACAAAATTATCAAATTATTAATTAATTATAATTATATATTTTTAAATTGTAAAAATACACGTTAAGAGTATTCGTTGGTTAAGCACACAACAGACTAAAATACGGGATGTTTCTTCAAAAGAATTGGAATGGAACTGCTTCTAAAGGTATTTTATAAAGTGAACTCGGTTACTGGTTGATATCAATAAACATCAATGTGCATTAAATGCTTATTGCCACTTTGTGCCGCAACATAGGGAGATGTTTCTCACTGTTGTGCGATCTATAACTCAATAAAGCTCTGTTTCGCATGGAGCTATTAAATTGTTAATTACTGTTATGCTCACTATAAAATACAATAAACTGTAATTTCCTGCACGCCATAATGAGCCGTAACGACCTCGATGATACGTGACTACAATTTATCGTATATTTTTTTTAAATTTTAAATAAAAAAATAATAATTTGAAAACCCAAAAATATCCTTGCAGCGCAGTACATGACAGAAGTGATTTAAAAAAAAACCTAACTGGCTGTAATGCATTGTTGAAATTTAAAATTTAACTTTCGAGTCCAATCCTAGATTCATCAAGATTCCTTTGGCTAAATGTTAAAACTACATTGTTTTCAATTAAATCTAGGCATTGTATTCCTTAACTAAATATGATTAATTTACCCAAGTAATATTTTATTAAAATCTATTTTGAACAGGGATATCATTAAAATTAACAAGAAGTTATTTAAAAAAAATTAAGTATAAAGTTTTATACTTCAGAAAAGGGTAAAGAAGTTGACGCTTTTAATGGTTCTTTAGTGAAATTGTTTACTCTCGGCGCCGGCATCAGGAAAATGAAAAATAGCGGTTAGCTAACTCGAGCCCGTCGCTGAGTTTATTACTTTAATCGTTTTATAGTATCTCAAGAAGCCCTCGAACAAATAGCCACATAGATATATTTTGTATCATAAGTAAAGTATTAATCTGTACGCTTTATATTGAATTTATTAGTCTGCGACGAACTTGACCAATTCTAACCTCATAATTATATTATTTAATAAACGAAAGCTATTTAATCATTATAATGGTACTAGAGTCCCGTCCTGACTTCACACGACGTCACAACACACACATATATATGCAATAGTTACATAAAATCAGGGGCAGTGGTGGTCCAGTAGTTTAGGCCCCGACTTACGAAGTGTTGGTCGCGGGTTGGATCCCAGACAGACACCTTACTTTATTTTATTAATTTCATCACACTGCTCAAAAAACGGTGAAGGTAAACATCGTGAGGAAACCGGCATGTCTTAGAACCACCAAATTCGATATGTGACATCCGCCAACCCGCATTGGGAATCAGGTACAAGTAAGCTTAACAGCAATAGTCAATTTAAAAAAAACAACTTTACCAACTAAGTTCGTGAGAGATTATTGATTCTGTATATTAACTGAAAAGTGAGGTGTATGCTCTACATGGCTTCTCTATTCGCTAAGATTTTCTTTACCTTATCTTCTTCCTCTTTTGAAAAGTTGGAAAGAGAGATTGATGTGAATGTTAAGTGGTATGTTCAGTGATCACACATCTGGCGAACCACTTGCCTTATTGTCTTGAAAAAACATCATCGTCAGCATGTATTTCCGCTGGAGCGACTTCCTACTGAGGATATCGGTTCATCTGAAAAGACGGCGCCTCACACTTCTGATCTATATTCGTAGCCTCCATTTCAACGTTTTCCTCGTTAGCTTCAGCGCCGTAACTAGCCCACTATAACTTCAATGACTTTAAGAACTATATCGTTTCCTTTAGTTCCCCGTTGTATATTTTAGTTCAGAACTCTATCCCTTAGAGAAGCTTATCTATGCTTTATAAAAATATTTGTACGTGCATAACTTCAAAGAGGAATCTTCGTTATGATATTAGCTTTTATACACAAATAGGTTGCCAAGGGTATCGATATCCCTAAGTAATTCTATAGCCTTGTTAAATTTACCCAAAATGTAACAATATACCATTAAAAGAAGCGATGTAGATTGACACTTTTACCGTCGAAGCCTATACATCCATGTTGGTGTTGAGTTTCGCCCTAGTCTCAGATCAAAGTGAACCAATATGTACATGATACCTTTGATGTTACTCGTCGAATTTCCAGTTCAAACGCTGGGATGTGTCGTTCGACATCAATAAATTTAATTACTTCAGTAAACTTTCAATTAAGATACAAAACTTTTATAATTTTATGTTTAAAGATGAACGATAAATGTGTCAAACAAGTTAGATTTTTTTTATGTGAGAAAATGGCAAACGAGCAAGCATTACCTGATGTTAAGTGAAAGCTGCCCATAGACATCTGCAAGAGGCAATTGTGTTACAGATGCGTTGCCTACCTTTAACGGACAGAGGAGGGCATAAACAGGAAAAAGGATATTTCCTTTTCACCGTTAACCCCCTCCCCGTCCAATCCTCTTCCTTTTCCCACCCTATACTTATTAGGAAAGGCTGGGAAGGGGAAGAGGACTGAATTTAGACCTCATAGATGTGACTGACTGCGATCAAATTCCAACCAACGCCAACTAATAGCGTTTTCTTAAGTTATAACAAAATAGCATTCAAATAGAGGATATAAAAACATATTTCTAACGTAAATTTTTAACAAGATTATAAATGTTTTGCTTATTCCATTGCATAGGTCATCACAATAAGGTTTTCAAGCATATGCATTAAATGAAGATACATTTTTAAAATGAATACAATGAACAATTAAAAGTATCCTCTTTACTAATATAGTCTATGTATAGGCATGAGTCATCTATTGCCGAGGTTGCGCGATCCATTCAAACTGGTAATTACCATTTGCTACAACAACAAATGAACTAACGAAGCGAAACGCAATAATTATAGCGATATCATGACGCTAGGACATCAATGTGCGCAGACTGCGTGCGTCAGAGTAATTGTCACAAAAACCTACTATCTTGTTGATGGCGTGGTTTTGTAGTATCCAAAGCCTCAGGAGCTCTTTCAAAATGGACATACTGATAAATAATGTACAAAGATGTATGTGTCTGTAACAAGCGAAGTAACCAAGCAATATATATGAGAGTTGAACATTTGTAATCTCTGCGTGTCCATCTGAGCCAGGGGCGTGATGCTATAATTTTCTATTGGTAGTTATATATTTGTTTTCTTTTGCCTGTGCACTCCTTTTTATTTTATTTCCAAGTAAATGGTTAACTGTTATCGCGTGAATCGCTTGTTTGCCTCCTTCCAACATACAAAATTATACTTATACATATAGTAAACATATAGCATGAACACATATCGATAATCCATGGTTTTTATAAAAAAAATTAAGAGTAATATCCTTTCACAACTGAGCTAACCTTCAACCTCTATAAAAGTCACATGTAATTTAATGACACACATAAAGTAAAAAGGCGGTAAATTAAGTAATAAAAGGTATTTCGTCTAGAGCTATCCATCAAAAGATCCCCGTAAAATCGGTGGGCGCCGGTCTCAGGAAACAGAGTACAACCGTAAACCGGTTAGCGTCCGTTAATTATTCATTTATCGCGGCTCGCCGTTATTTACGACGGTCCGTTTAACGGCTGACCGCCTCTACGAGCTACGCCGCTACCATGCTACGATGCTACGCCAAAGCCGTCAAATGTTCAGTGTTCATTAAAATTAATATTTATCTGTTTTGGGGTTCCATTTAATCGTCGTGTTTTACTTATAAAATATTTTAGTTTATAAATAGCTAATCTTATTGAGGTTATTTTTTTTATTTAGGCCTAACTTTCATATTTATGTAGGTTTTTAAATAGAGTTCAGTATTGTATAATAACAGTTACTTAGAGCGTCAATCAAAAACAAACTCACTTCGATAAGCAATAAAACAGTAGTCAATAAGTATATTTTACGTATAAAATATTCCAGTTTAGGCAATTTTGTCGTTATCAAAGCTGGTACAGTTGACTGACTTTTCAGTGGGCGAGCGCTTAGTTGCGTCCAATAATGACTTTTATACGCTGAACACTCACATCGCGGCGTTACGTAATGAGTTTGACCTTTGTTCAGTGAATTGCACTTGATGAGATATTAAGCAAAGTACCCGTTACCGAAATAAATAACCGTCAGCACGAGCTATTCCTCTCTTCTGCTATTCTATAAAGATTGCGGAGCATTCACAAAGCGAAAACACAAGATTATTTATAATTTTATTTTACATTATTTTTAAATAAAAGCTACAAAAAAGCTTTTGCTAAGCCATGACTTACAAACGTCTATTTATCGCGGACTTATTCTTTGGGTCTTATAATAATTTCGTTAGCATATATTTTTTATCATATACTCTTGCAAACTTGTAATTAACATACTAAGACCTTTCCAAAGCTCCGAATAATTAATCTGGGAGACTTATTCCCGCTGATGTGTTTCGTGATGATCAAATCCTGGAAAATTAGAAACGAATCTGCAGCCAACAGATATTCATCGTATAAACTTGTAATCTGTGCTAAAAATATTTATTGTACACATTATATTACTTTACTACCATTACAGCAAATGAAAATTATTATCCTTGGACAATAGAGCAAAATAGGATACCATAACTGAAATACGCTTAGATTTATAAGCCACTTCCGCAACGTTCCCTCCGCTATCAATTATCAAGCTAATCTCTCCGCGATGGGGTGAGCAGCACCTATTAGTGCAATCAACAATTCGTTAAGCGGAAGCGCCGCGACTGATTTATAGCCTTTTTGGAGCATAATAATGTCTATTTATTTACACAGTTTGTTTATACAATTGTAGGGTTGGAAGATAAAAGAAAATCATCAAAGTAATCGATAGCCGCATTGTAATAATTTATTTTTTCTTAGTTTCAGTAAAACTCTGCTAGGTTGAAATGACACAAAATAAGTTGCCATCTTTTAGTCTAATGGGGTGGACGGAAGTGACAATTGGCCGGACACATCATACCTCGTAAAGACGGTTATAAATGGTTTGATCAGAATTGAACAGAAGTTTACTTGCGTTTATTTCATTTCATTGTTTTGTGGAACAGCATTTATATATTATTTCTGTTGTTTATTATAGATTTTCCATAAACGCTATAAGTGAGCTAGTTACAATTAATTATGCAATTAAATAGTTACAGCCAAAGGATTGTTGCATTACGTTTTGATATACGCGAGGGTAAAGTGGAAAAATAGTTGAGATCGAGGCCAATAACAATGTAAATAAGCAACGCCGTCCCTATATTGAACAAATGACAAATGCCAACTGCAGGATCCATTGAGACGTCGCCGCGATGTCGTCTCTCACCTCCGGACAGTGACGTCGGCACGCCAGTCCCGCGCGATTGAAACCCACTTGATTTATACTCTCCGCTTAACTGTTACAAACTGTTCTCTATGTGAAGGGGAGTGGGGGTGCTCCCCCCGTGTCGAGCGCCACTTTAAACTAGTTCGTGACTCGCAGTCGAAAATGAAATTTCCGGCGCAACTGTCACTCGATGTCAAAGGACTCTCCGGTGTACGGTTTGATTACAGAAATATCTACAGCTCCAACAAAACTATGGTTTACAATTTGACCCTTTCGAAATACTTTAAATCGTATTTAGTGCTAGAGATAATCAAACTTATCTCTAAAATTCCAATAGGAACCAATTCAAATAACGCGGTTACAATATTTGACGGGCCGGTTGGCGTGGATAGTAAGATACTTTCTTTTCACGTTGCAGGTCGTGGGTTCAATTCCCAACCAGAACAAACATTTGTCTGTTTGTCCTTAGTCTGGGTGTAATTATCTATTTAAGTATGTATTTACGAACGAAAAGTAGTATATGTATGTCAGTTATCTAGTTTCCATAGCAAAAGCTCTGCTTATGTTTATTTATTTATTTAAGACAAGCCAACAGCATACATATTTAAAAACGCAATATATATATATATATATATATATATATATAATTGTTCTAATAAGTACGCCAATAAAAGGCAGGTACAAATTACATTATGATGAAGATTTTGATAGCACGTGGCTTAATTACATTTTTAAAGTTTTTTAACTAAGAGCTTAACTTATTGAATAATGCATCCGGCTAGTGTAACAACTTTGAAATCTTATTTCTGAATACTTTCAATGTGCCAAAATATATCGATGTCAGTGTTGTTGATGACGTTATACGTTATGTTGGGATCAGATGGCCGTCAGTGAATAATGTTCCAGGATAATATTATTATTATAAAATTTTATTATAATTTTCTCCACAAAGTTAGTAGTTACATAGATTCGTTATATTTCTAGTAAAAAACTTTCCAGTGTCTTTCTGGTCTTGTATTGTAATTGTAACTAGGTTAATAAAACTAAATAAAAAGTGAAAAAAAAATGCGAAATTTCGAATCTTAAAACACAGATAATAATTTACACGCCCTTTGGCATTATGACATAATGGCATTACATATTTTCGAAGAAAAAAAATCAACCCCAGTAGTAACTGAAATAAAAATAATGGATTTAAATTCGTGACAAATCAAAAACCTTTGTTTTAAGTTACGCTCAGTTGCCACAGCTTATACCAGATATGCTGATATTGGAGCCCGTCTTAATCACTTTGGATCCTAGACAGCTCGATGATAATATGTTGAGAGAATAATAACTTTGCCATATTCACTTTGGATAAAAAGAATTCAAGGAAAAAATAAAATAAACTAACATTGAAGTAAATACTTTTTCTGTAAAGCTAATGGGAATTGGATCAGTTTATTCCAAGAAATACAAACAAAAATTGAAAAGAAGTATAATAAAGATTGATCGACATTCACTTAAAGCTTCCAGAACAGTCTATAGAGTTGCGTGAAGTCATTAGAGCTAGACGCTACAGCGTTTAGAAGGCGACGTTGGTATAGTAAAATAAATGCTGAAATTGTATAAAAGCATTGCATGTTGAAGCCGAGTGTTCGGACGTTAATTGACAGATTGAGCGAAAAGCTACTCCAGCGGTTCGACATACCAGCCATTATTTACTAATAATTCTGCTTTGTAGTTTTGTACGAGCTACGTCAGGTTTCAAGAGTGTTTTTTTTTTGTATATCAAAACAAATGAATTACGCGTGTTAAAGCAACACCAACAATCCTATAATTTTAGATTAACACCATTAGATATATTTTAATCGTTTTTCAAGTGAAAACCTCTTTAGTCCTGTTAGACAATATTTGGTAGGGGAAAATGTGTAGCCTGTTGTAAATCAACAATTTGATTTTCGAACAGTTTCAATTAATTTTTGTATTTATTTTATTGTATTAGATTTTAAATTTTATTGTTAAGATACAAGGGTTTATTTTTGTCGATTATTTATTAGACGGTGCTTCAGAAATTGTGTCGATAAAAATTGGATTTAATTGGATTTTAATTACTGGAAATTACAGGATTGCCACTCTGACGTTACGCCGAACACTAGAGAGGCGGCCATCTTGGGTCTAGATTCGATCTAGATTCGATTGTCGAGCGGCAGAGAGCGCGCACGCATCCACGTGTTCGGCGGACGTCACAGTTTCCTTTAGAAATTATTTCGGTTTTCTTTTAATTTTAACTGTAGTTTATTGTTCGATTTTTTTAAATTGCAATATTAATAGTAAGAGTTCATTACTATACAGAGTAATTATAAAGAGGTATTTTATT
Organism: Papilio elwesi; assembly: GCA_029849275.1. Taxonomy (NCBI): domain Eukaryota; kingdom Metazoa; phylum Arthropoda; class Insecta; order Lepidoptera; family Papilionidae; genus Papilio; species Papilio elwesi. Next base: position 10,829,266 of record CM056693.1, on the reverse strand, counting down.
AAAATTACCTTCTCTTCGCGCGATAAACCACACCATTTGGTAAGTGACCAAATGGCGTGGTTTATCTCTCGTACAGCGATATGGGAAGTTACTCTAATGAGGCACAAGTCTCTTTATATTTATTTTTGAACAACGGTCGCGCATATTTTGAGTCCTTATGTTTTTGTAACAAAATACAGTTTCCCTCCATGTCCTTATATATTACGGGCTTGATATTGGAAACAACATTCCTCGGAACGAGAAAAGATCTGTGTATACGTAATATGTAAAACATCCGATCAGATAGTAACAAAAAGTTCGCAGCAATAGTAAATATTTCAAACTGTAAAACAGGAGGCAGTAAAATTTACAGCTTCCTGCAGCTGTGTAGGTAGTTGAGCCGGTTGCGAAACACAATCGGTCTTTGTAATATAAGGGGCAACGCGATATGTCTCGCAGTGGGGCGCGAGTTTATTTTCAATTCCGACAACAATACGCTGTTTTTCTCGCAAACTACCCACTTAAATATAATGCGGGTGATACCGCGCCAGCGATAGGGTTTTTTTATTCTTGTTCCGTGGTACAATGCATAAGCGCTAAGTGCAAGTATGCTATTTTCATTATTTTGACACTTAAAGTTATTGAAATTGTTTCCAAAATATATACATAAATGTATGATACAATACTTTACGTTATAATCGGTGTCCATTCTAGTGATCACACTAGATTGCTTTGTTAAGGGTGGTTAAATGAGATATTAATTGATTATCTAATTACCTTAATGAACAAATCAAATCATCAGCTCAATAAAAGTAATGAGAATACTTCGTACATTAAAAATACATAGCAAAAATCTATCGAAAAAGTATAGACAAATTGTCGCACGTTGCTCAGGAGAAAAACATATTTAACTATGTGTACGTGGTTTGAATAATTATTCCATCAAGGATAAGATGCAATCTACATTAACTATATATCTTGCACCATCCTCTTCGCTACCTTTACACTGGTGTTTTATTGGTAAGTATTGTTTCGGGACACACGCGAAGCACACATAGTATACACAAATAGTGAAGGTATTGACTTAAAAGACATGGAACAACTTTCTCCCCCACTAAAAAGTATAATACACATTATTGTATCTCTAAATATTGTCAGATATGTTTATTGTTATGAGCAAGAGTATGAGGAAAAATTTTACCTTTTTATAGATTAAAAAATATAGACAAAGAAAAGATAAGTTATCTTTATTGTAACAATTAAACGTTGACCAAAACATTTTAAATACTGATGACGTATAGTTTTTATTTTATTAGTGTTGCATTCGATTGTTATTTAACTCAGTTTAATTTGAGTATACAATATTTTTAGATTTGGGGTCGAATGTTAAGTCCGCGTTCAAAGTCTTTCTGATTTAAAACCACACCGCACGAATCAATCAATCGATTTATGTTATATAAAATGACACATGGCTAGTTTTAATGTATGGTGATATCGATTTTGTTTTTATTAATGTTTAAATAAATCTTAAGTAAGTATTTTATATAATTTATATATATATATATATATATATATATATATATATATATATATATATATATATATATATATATAACTGTTCACCTAACATCAGATGCCTTGCGTATGATGACTAGTATGGCTTGACGTTTATAGAAGTGTTAGTTTTCTAATAAATAATGCAACTGTCGATATGAAGCGAAAATCTTTCGTTGAAAACTCACCTAAACTATATGAACACTATATTTGGGTAAAACTTTGTGGCCGATGGCCCGCTGTAGGAGTTCTAGTCTGAATACCAACCACATTACGTTAATCACGTTTTCCTCAAGTTCGCCGCAAGCTCGAGGGTGAAAAGTGAAAAGGTTGCGAGATTTCGGGACTTATTTGCACGGTTAGGTTAAACGTTATTAGATTTACTAACTTTATTTTGGATATTACGCGTACACAGAGTTGTTGTGATCAAGAAAAAAACATGAACAAACCAGACATAAACGTATAAAATACGCTACTTAGATAAAACAGAATGATATAAATCGGGCATTTAAGCACATGTCCCACAGCACCATGTCCAATTCTGTGTAGTGCAACAATAGCTTTAAAGAAATGTAAAATTATTTCAGACAATTTAATTTGGCGAGCTAATAGCTAAAGTTATTAGGCCAGTATCCTTTATGTGCTGCACAGTCTGCATTCGGTTAGAACGTGATACAAGAACGTAGTCAGATTGCCGTGTTAATTGCTGACAGCGATTATACCAACGGCGTCAGAGTTGTGTGGATGCAGACCCTCGAGAAATGTGACACTCACGATTACCGCTTGCAGTGGAGTAGAAAATTGGAAAGGCGATCGCCTGCGGTGTCAATCGGATTACAACCAGACTGTTTGGAAACGTGCAACCTGTATAATTATCTATTCCACAAAATATTCGTTCGTTCGTTCGTTATAACGTTATTGCTCAGTAAATATTATCACAAGAAGAATTTTCGTCTTCGACAGACATACATCTAAGCATACATGCTCGTCGGTTACGGGTACTCCTTAAATCGCCCTTCTTTAGTATGTTACTAAAGAGATCGTTATAAGTTGAGAGTATAGGTTGAAATACTCAATTCGATTATTATTGTCAATCATAGCCTAGCATTCAGCCATTAATTGATTTCATGACTGAATTCAATTAACCTTAGTTCCAGGACACATTAAGAAAATAAATTGATAAAAATCTTCATCTTCAGTTAAGCTTAACTTTGGACAGAATGTTAATTAACTTGCAATAAAGTAAGCCTTTCGTAGCTCAATTCACAAGATGAAGTGTCTCAAGAGTGAAATTAAACGTAAAAATGAATAAGTTCTTTTGAAAAACTTATAGCCCAATGACAATCGTCAAATGAAAGAGTAATTAATTCATTCAATTCATCAGATACAAAAGTTTTAATGTATTTTAGTATTGTTGTCCATGGATTAAACATGTTCGGTCAGAAATCAAATATAGTAGTGGCTGTACACTGCTACGCAACGGAAACTAGTTTGATTCAAAGGTTGATATCTTCCCTTACCCCGGTAGGATGTTAAATACGTGGTTTTCAATCTCGATTATGTTTATATCTTCTTTATCGTATTAGTTAGAAACATATAGAAAGTTCATAATTAGCTTATATATTTAAAGATTTATTACATTATGCATCGATCGCGGACAATTTTATTCTTAACTTAAAAAACAGTGGTAGAGCCCCAACAACAACATATATTACAAGAATTAACTGACTCGACCGGTGAAATACGACGACTTCACAAAAGACACGCTTGAGTAGAAGTATTCTGTGATTCGTCAATTGAGTGATGTGCCGAAGGCCTAACTTTAGTACTCTTTCCCTTCATATCCTTTTCTTCTTAGAAATGGATGAGCATTTAATAGGAAAGGAAATATCACTTTTTCTGTTTCAGCTATGCCCATTAAAGGTAGGCAACGCATCTTCAACTCATTAACTTGTGGCAGATGCCTATGGGTAACGGTCTTTTAATATAAGTTGAACCGCTTAATAGTTAGCTACATTTTGGTATAAAAATCCTATGCGATACAATCTCGCCGACTTGACTTTAGATTTTTTGATACTGACAAAAATATTTGAATAAAATGACGCGCATTAATATGTGATATATTATCCTTTATTGCCAATAACGCTATTAAAACCGTCGAAATCAATGACCAAAACATTTAATAACATATGGGGAATATCCCTTAATATGTTAATGTGTATAGCATATTGCAGTGTTGCAATACCTGTAAACATTGTTGTCTAACTAATATGATATAGTATGTATCTCATGGGACAAGTATTAAATTAGAATGATTGCTACAAATAACAATGATTAATATTGTAATTCTTGGTGATTAATGTTTATATTTCACTTCACTAATTCGTGTTATAACACTATCTGTCTTGTACGCACTTTGTGTCAGTAGAATTTTGATTCAGCGTGCCAGGATTTTTCGTAATAATATCTGATATTTTTACTCATTTCCTATAAAGCGTGTTTTATATTTTGTTTGTTAAATTTCTACACAATACATAATTTATATCTTGAAAAAAAAAATATATTCAATTTGAAATTCATAACAATTTACGTATAAATAGTCGAAGTAAATCTGCTGAAAGTACTACGGTCGTATAAGTCGACTTAATGATGCAAGAAATATGAGAATATCAGGTTTGCAACAATGTGCCCTGTTATTTATGCTAGTGATGTGGTGCGGAAACGCGCGAATAAAATATGACTTTCTAAATCCTTTGACTATTGAGAAATCATTATTTGATTTTACTAGCACTGGCTCAGTTTAAGGTACTCGCGAAAATAGTGAATATACGAATACGGGAGTCCACTAGAGGGTGGCAGAGTACCTATACTTGTTGCGATCAGTGGGTAAATCCTACGTCAAGCAGTGGACATAAAAAACTTAGCCGTTAATAAAACATAATGGATTTAGATTACGACTTACGAAAATGTCATGTAAATAAATACTTTACAATTTAATATTAAAAATTACAATGCTTTCGATACGCACGCAAACAACGTACTTACAGTCTGAGTACAAACATAATAATAGCATATATATGTGTAATATACAATAAATTTATCGATAGAACTGACGACAACCCTAACTGTAAGAATACGCCTTCGTTTGAGCCTTCTTCGAGGCGTTCCTTAATGATACAACTGAAGCAAAGAGATGAAATTTCGCGGTGCTGATAGACCGCGCTAGTGCCAACCCTGAGGCACAACATTACTTTAATCAGTTTTTCTCAGCCTTTTCCACATACTCAAGAGCGTTAAATTTGTGCCCGGAGCCCGTTAAAGTGAAAAGGGCGAGAGATTCGAGACTTGTTTACACAGTTAGGGTCAGTGATGTTATCAAGGGTAACATTCGGAGGTTGTTTAACGGCTGCTATTCAAAGTTCTTTAGAATTTCATCGTGAAACTTACTTCGAAGCGGTTGTTTTAACTATATACAAGAAAATTGTCACAACTGTAATGAAAAGATATTGACAGTGTGAATTACAGAACTGTGATCTTAACAGTATAACTTAAGGAAAGTATACCCATTTATGATTGCCTATAATTTATTTTGATGTCAAGTATATTACATAACTATGACCCAGAAGGATAGTGTTTACGCTACGTATTCATGTATGTATGTATGTCCGTTCCATTGTGACGTCCTGTAGCCTACACGGGTCGACCGATTTCAAAAGTTAGTGTCATTCGTTCAATCAAGTCGTCAAAATCAATCGTCACCATAATACTGACATAGTGGAAGTAAATCATTAAAATTTTAATAATAATAATCTGACATTATTATTATTAACATTTTGTTGTTGTATTTTTTTTCCAACTAACCATTACTGTTGGAATGGAAGTTTTGAATAAAATCTTTTCAGTCTGTACTATTTTTTTTCAGGTGCTAAAATTTCCTCACGATGGTCATTTTACAATCGATTTAGTGTCAATTCCGTGTTTAAAATTACAAATTACAAATACCAATGATTGCATATGGTCACAGTTCTACTTAGTATGATGATAATAAGACATATAATCTTATTAATAGAGAAAAAATATCTATTTAAAAAAACCGGCCATGTAAAAGTCCGACTCGCGCCCGAAGGGTTCCATAGCATTATCCATAAAAAACACACTTTTGTTATATGGGCTCCATACAACAAAAGTGTTTTTTTTCTTCAATATTCATTTTATTTTGTTTTTTATTAATTGCGGTAACAGAAATACATAATCTGTGTAATTTTCAACTGTCTATCACGGTTCATGAGATACAGCGGACAGACAGACAAACGGACGGAAAGCAGAGTCTTAGTAATAGGGACCCGTTTTACCCTTTGGGTATGGAACCCTAAAAACAAAAAGTACAAAACGCATTTTAAAAATAATAAACCGACTCTTTGCCCTAGAAATATCGGTACATATTTAAAAATATTCCAAAGACGTAAAACTTTTAGACGAAATGTCTTACCATTATTATTGCGTTACGTTAAATTGTGACGTGCATGTGGACAAAGCTAATAGTGCTAATGGATCACAGTGATTAAGTCGGTGGCCCCGTCGGGATTAATTTGTGTGGGCCACGACCCTCGCGAAATCTAATACCCGTGGCTTAGCGGGTGCGGGAGGGGATTGATAAAACGGTATCGCTAGCGGTGAACATAGATAAAGCCTACTTTACCTTTGATTATACACCCTTTTTGAACATTCATGTGTTTAACTAGTAGAGTTTCATTTTTTTCTTGGTGTATAAGTGGTTTATCGAGACAATTATTAAGGTAACATGTTAACCAGGTAACATTTTTCGAATAAATTGATTTTTAAAGATTTTGTTCATGGAAAATGCCGATGATATGGCTGAGGTATACATCGAACAAACTACTTGGCCTACTGACTTGAAATTTTGCAGAGAGAATCCTGTTATTACGTTAGCGAGCACTAAGAAAGGATTTTTCTAAATGATGAAAGTTTCAGATCCCTCAGATAAACATGATCAATCATATTAAATTATTATTATTATTAAATATTTGAATACAGTTCAAATTGTTTTGAAATTTGTAATGAAGTCTTCTTGAAGTAAAACTTACTATCTACAATATTTAATGTACTTCGCCTTGATGTGGCATCGGTGTGAGACACCCTGTATATAACATTTAACAAAATTCTCCTTCTACTCTGTTTATTCCTTCTAATATACTGAAGCAAACGCCATCAACATTAGCTTGAGTGCATCATTATTTCAGTTTGCTACGGTTGTCGTAAAAGTCGCGAGAACTTTTTTCATTTTACATTTTCCCTAAGGCGTCAGCATATTTCGTTCCTGTACTCGCCTTAAATTCTTTATTTACCTTAAAATGTCTAACGACACTTAAGACTAATAGCGCTCTCACTTCGCGTCACGTTCCGTTGCTGAAATATATTTAACGAGGCACTGACAAGTTAAAGAGAAGACATTTCATGTAATATAACAATACCTTGTAACGGTGTCTCTTAACGATATCAGGTTTAGTAGGCACCCAATATTTTTATATAATTTTGGATTAACTTTCTTTCGTAGGAAATTCCCAAATCAACAATTAATTGTAGTCGTAGATCAACAATCGATTGTAGGTAGTTAATTTCAAGGACTTTAATTTCTAATTCGAGTGTGACTTTTGCTCATCCCACCTATCAAATTAACATACAAACGTCCGAATTTTATTTTTGAAAGTCTGAATTTGATGTGCAAATATCCGAATTTGATGCGCTAAATGGTGAAATTGTCCTTGTAAATAGTTTTTTGTGTCCAAATTTAAAGTATAAATCTGTGCGATGTTATTAATGGTTCGCTAATTCTAGATCATATGCGGAACAGCATGTTTACTAGTAGTCTTAAGACACAAACATCCCGACAGTGTCACCACTATTTTATTTTATTTAATATTTAACAAGTCCGCATAGTCCCTAATCTCATAAAATCTAAGCGACTGAATGAAGGTTGTTAAAGGAAAACTGGCAACATCAAAATTTTAAACGATATTTTGTTGTTACTAAGAACATAGTGTACAGTGTTTGCATTGAACACAAAAAACTAGGTAGCATATTCTGCATCTACCTATACCAATTGGGCTTAAAAGTAATGTAAAATTATTATTATAAACTTCACAACATCTGAATACATAATTGAATAAACGAGTTAAACGTTCTTCAACTAACCGATCGAGCCTTTAAACATCAATACGAAATTTTAATTAACTTTCAAAGTAATTGTACGAGTTTAAATCAGAAATGTTTGAAGTCGAACAAAAATAAACGAAAGAACTCATTTCAGGTCTATTCAAGAGAAAAGATCAAGCGAGAATAATATTGTAATTTTTTAACTAAAGAAGTTGGCATATAAAAATAGATTGTAATAATTGGCGATACGTAAGTCTTGTTTTATCAGTGCGATAAAAGACAATTCCGTTGCCGAGATAGTCAAATGGAGTGAGGACTGTTATTGGTCGAGCGCATCCCTTCTCGTTCGTTCGTTTCGTCATGATTTCGGCATTCATGATAATAATCCCGCACTAATTTCCATTCCTGTACAACAAGCACCCTCTTCTGTCTTCATGGAATTCCGCCAGTAAAATCAAATCATAAATATTTATGCACATTCTCAATATTGGCGGCAAGCGGTATCGATTAAAAGTTATAGATTTAGTTTCTTAGGAGACCCTGAAGTGCTTTTAAAAATGACTACAACTAGATGTTAGTTCTGGTTTATCATTGTTACGACTTTTTTTCTCTCAATGAGGGGATCACCAGAACTTTAATATTCTTCTGTTATAACTGTAATAGTGTAATTATAAGTGTATTTTATTGATGTTATCTAAAAAGCTACAAGGATGTAAAGACACAGATTTTACCAATTCTTACACAGAAAGCTTCATACCATGAGTAAGGGAGGCCCACGGCGACGTTTTGTAGTGATGAAAACGCGATCGCAAAACGCACGTTAACATCGCTTCCTAACCTTGGCTGTGTTTTCGTATTTACAAAATTAATCTTTCCTTTTAATTAAACAGCATTGACTGCGCACTTGACGCCGTCTGCTTCACATCACTGAATCGTAATCATCAATTAAGGTGAACTATTTAACTCTAATTTAATCTATTTCTTTAACTTATCCTGTCTGTCTGTCATGATCTCTTTACAATAAATAAAACGATTAATATTTTATACGATTGAGAAACTTTTATAAGCTACATCGTTAGAGGCGATGGGAATATTTCGGATGGAAAGTTGTCATCAAACAAGCCTCGGGGCTTCCAACATTGATTAGAAAACTTATGTTAGAGTTGCTCGAAGCTCGTTAAACTTGTTATGATTAACGCACAAATCCATCGTTAGTTTTAATACGTAAATATATTTTAACTTAGAATAATTTTCTAAGCGCTTGAGAATTATAATACTTTTGATCTTGCTAGAAAAACCTTATTATATATGCTTTTAAATATAAAAAAGAAGGTGCCTTGCGCGACCAGCGTCTAGCGTAAAGGGACTGAACTTTTTTATTTGTAAAAGGACGCCCTACTAATTTCTTCAAACTGATCGGTTCCCTATTGTTTTTAAGTTGTGCTATATTTGAGTACTAGCAGTTGCCCGCGACTTCGTCCGCGTAGAATCAAATAAAACATATAAATGACTTCGCAGAATAAAACTTTATAATCGTACTTTTGACATTAGTTGTTTTTACCGAACAAAATTAAATATAAAACATCTGTATCAAAATTATTTTTTGATATGACAAATAATTTAATTTTGTTTATCTGTATAGAGTTACATTTCATCCGGTATTGTTGCTATTCAATTAAACCCTTAATAACCTAGAGTTTCAATTTTATACCAATCTTTTAAACCGAATTTTCACATTACTATTAGTTTTTTTTATAGGTTGGCTGCACGTATTCTACTGAAGCATAATATTCTTTCCAGCTCTCATACTTGTTACATTTTATCTATGACATATTACTTGCGCGGCAAAGTGAACCAGTAAACACATTTTACTAAAAGTTTTGTTGAATACAAATTTGATATATTTCCTCTTTCTGAAGACTATAAATATACCTGTTTTTTTTTATAAATAAATATGTAAGATAAATATTGTTTTTTTTTAGCTATTTTTCCCTTCATCTAGACCCTCACGCAAACACAGAAATTTTAAAAAAATACAGTCGTAAATCAGGCTATTAAGGGTTAAAAGTTAATGGTAAAGTAATCATGCACGTGTTCAAGGCAATTAATTATAACAAAAAAAGACGGCTGTTCACGACCTCGTAAAATTTTGCGGCATGAAAAATGTAAGCATTAAGAATTTCCAACTGTTATTATATTTATTATAGCTGTGCCCCGCTGTTTCGCCCGCCCTGCAATTTTACTTAAACGAAATGAATACACTTATTACCTACTTAAATACCACCCTCACCTCATCATCGACATGACCGTAGCAAAGCTTAACAATCACATATGATTGTTTAAACTGTGACCATAGTCCATACTACATTGGTTCTGGCTACAGTAATCACGGCCGGCCTCCTGCCTAACGCCAACCTTCCTCGGGAATAATAAGCTATTAGCCTAACCTAACAAAACCTATTAAAAAATATTATACACATCATTCCTAACATCGTATACATACGAGTAAACACTATAATTACCAGGGAGCGCCGTGCGTCTCCGAAAGAAGTGTGTGTGCAATATCTCAATGCACAGTGTATCTAACTGAAGCTAGCAAAATCTCCGACACCGACCTGTTTTTAACTATACGTAAACTTTTAATCATCATCATTTTAAAGATAATAAGAAATAGTTGTATAGTATTTTAAAGATCCTAATATATAATAAAAAAAAATTGTTTTGGGTTTTATTGCATTTATAAAGGCCCCCAATAATAGTTATTCTCGAATATCTTCCATGTACAGGCAGCGATCAGTTACAGTTTTATTATGTATAGATTAGATATTATTATAACCGGTGCATTCAAGACGTTAAGTCGGACCTCAAGGATATGTCTCTTGTTACTTGCTTACAATTTTTTAAAGCTAGCCCATTATTTAGTTTTAGAAGTGATATTGATGTAAAAAAATCATTTTGAAAACGTGATGCTATCCGTCATATAATAAATATTATCTCAAAAAAGTAAAATGGAAATATATCAGGAAATAAAATTGGAGAGTTAAAAGATTCAAGTTCAAACCAACTTTTGTTATCATCTGCACCTCTCTAGGTATTAACACGGCCATGTTGGCAGCGCGTAGTGCACTGCATTACTGGTTTAAATTTATAACCTGAAACAAAGAAAACATTTAATTAAAAACTAAAAAAAAACATTGTTGATCGCTAATTACGGTTATCAATATGGCGTAAGGACTACACGTAGCTAGTCTATTCTTTTATTGTTGATATACCTGGATTAAAGCAATTTGAATCTTTATTTATTGTGCGTACAGGAAATGATTGTAACAAGTGTCCACCGTCCAGTTTCTCTGACATGGAAACCTTCAAGAGCAGAGTGAATAGGTTATTACCAAACTAATGAGTGTCATCTCTCGACCACATCAATACTCAAAATTAGATTGTGGCCTTGCGCTATTTTAATCATTATAAAAAAAACTTACATTTAAATCATCTAGTTAATTTATGACAAAACATGTCTCAGGCTTCATAGATAGTCAAAACATATTTACTTCTGTATATGTTATTCAGTTACAAGATACGTTGGCGTTTTATTTGAGGAAGCTTTTATATTCACCTACTTTGCCCTTAGGCGTTAAACTATCTGTCCTGTGGGAGCCATGCGTCTTTCAGATAAAATGTGTAATGCGCTGTTAGGTCGGTTTTTGCATTCACGACTCGTGGCATATTTGTAATTTATGAAGACAATTTATGTCTCGGAGAATATAAATGAATATATATTTTATGATTTAAATCAGAAAGCTATAGGTGTATTGCTTGCTTAAAAAACTTAATCATGTATTGGAAGAGGCAATAGCAAAAAGCTTTTTTAGTTTGTAAAAGTGACAAAAGGTAAGCTAACGCAGCCAACAACTATCTCGTTGTTTGTGGACATGTATTTTTCTGCAAACATAACTTCTTGCTTAAGATTATCATTTTAATATTGTACTGGTACATTTTCTTCGTTATAAAACGAAAGCCTGTTCTTTTCGCTGTTTTAATACTTAACTAAATTTAGGTATTTGTTTCTGAAATAACAAACAAGATAATATTTATTAGCGCATGTCCCGAGTTACAATGATAAGTCTTCAGGTAATAGATTCGAAGGAGCTGTAAAAAGATAAAAAATGTAAGCTTGTTAAACACATAAGGAATCGATTAGTAAACATTAAAAGAAAAGATATGTAACGAATACAAAAAGCTTATTGTTATATGTATGTAGTTCAATTACGTAGTAGGTTCAGTATTTCGTTGATATTGAAATGTTCATTTAATCTTTTAGTAGATATTTCGTTTCATAAAAATTGAATATCCGTTAGGGCTTGACACTTCACTAATTCACGGCGCGGATGGAAATTTACGCGCTCCGAATTACATAAATATATCTGTCACGAAACTACATTTTGACCTCCTTTTAAAGCATATCTGATTTTTCAATTAAAGTCAAAAGAGAGTAAACAAATAATTGTAACACACACCCCCACAACATAAAAAATAAGGAATACTATTGGCTAGTTTAGGTAACATATATTTTTAGGGGCGATTTCACTGTTTATTAGTGGTTACATTTGAAAACAAGTTTAACAAAATTACGTATTGCTTAATTTCGTTTAAATTTGATGCGTTTACGAAAATTCCATAAGACGCGTAAATCGAGCTTAAGTCGAACTAATCCCGTTTATTTTTAATGGTGAAATCTCTCCTGAGATGGATGAGTGGAGTAACATGAATGGATAAGGTATGAAACGAATATATTAGGGATAGCCTGAAAATAGCCCCGATAGTGGAAAAGCTAGGGAGAAAAAGGTTAGCTTAAGTGAGGGCATGTTATGAAGGAAGAATGGCGTGTGACAAAGAGAGTTTTAGATATGAATGTGGAGGGATATGTTGGTAAGAGTAGGTCCATAGATGGATGAATTGCATGAAAGGTGACATGATGACGGGAGTGACGAATGACTTGACGGATGAGGGATCAATGTGGAAATCGGAAATGTAATATGCCGACCCCACAAAGCGGGAAAAGGACAGGGAATAAGCTTTCTGTTTTATTCATGTGTGCTAATTTAAAACATTAGTATAATTAAATATATTGAAATTTTATTAAAGAATTCAATAGATGGCTCTTAGTAAAGAAATTACGGTTCAAAGTAACGATATAAATTAACGAACCGCCGACTGTCTCTCTCCGTGCGTTCGTGGCTACCTCCCTTGGCGTCGTGCGAGGCGATGCAACGCTAGGCGTGTTTTATGACCCACGAAATTCTTATAATAAATTCATGATCTAACTGTGGGTACTTTTCACAGGCAAACCGTGTTCTAAGGCGGGTGTAAGGTGTATATTAATAAAATTAATTTATGATGTTGCTTCATTAGCTGTATTGTTTTCAGTCGGGTCGAATTTCTACATTGAAGCACATTGAGATAAACGAAATGATTCATTTTGTTTTATATACAGACATAACTAAAATGTAAAGAAAAAATCACTTTATTCGTATTTTTAGTTGTTCTAGTCGGAGATATACTGAACTAAGCAAAGATCAATCAAAAAACTGCACAACCATTCTTTAGTTATAAATGGTGTAGCTTAACACGACTTTCGTTCGTAAGTGTTTAAGTAGGAGGAAAGAGGAAGAATAACGTTCTTTTTCTTAAGGGCTATAAGTTGTATTGGTGTGGAAATAATTTTGGAAAGGATTTTAGAAATATAACATAAGAAAACACTTTTGTGATGTAAAACTTCTTAAACAGTTAGGATGTCTTCCACGAAATTAAAAAAAAAGAACTAGTTAGCGTCTTGAAATCATTATGAAAAAACTTTGAGACTCATACAAGTGTATCTAGAAAGCATAGGTATGTTAAAATCAAGGCTGTTATGTGATTAAAAAGTTACAAAAGTATGTTCGGGCATGTTGAAAGGACGAAGCAAGGAAGAAGAGTAACGACACATATTTATGTTGCAAAAGTGAGTGGCAGCGTTGGCAGGGGACGTCCAAGGAGAACTTATGTCGATCAGATTAGTGATATACTAAATAAAGTAGGTCGATATAAAGAGTACCCGTAAACGACGAGCATTTACGCGTAGATTTATGGATGAAGAACAAGCGAAAGACGTATGCGAGGATTGTGCCAAATGGAAATCCATAATCTCTTCCTACCCTTCTGGGTTACGCGCGCGTATTTATGTATTTATAAAAATATGATGTGTGATTCACTACAGAACTATTACAAAGTAATATTCACGAACCACCATCTTACTCAGGCAAAATATTCACGCTCAAATGCGTTCAAATATTTTATAACTCGTAAAAATATGCGAATATGGAGAAATAAGAGTCGAAAGTGGGAGCTACACAGGAACGTAGTGAATGTGTTGGGTCGTTTCCTGGCGAAGAATGCCTGCTTCCGCTGGAAATATATTCGATAGAATAAATTTCTTAAAGGATAATTCCACCCGAGATTATTAGTAGCCTGAGCATCCAAGTAATTATTTGAATTTCACGATATTTACTTTTAATCATAAACTGTAAATTACCAATTCATGTGTGAATAGTTTGAAGATCATTAGTAGATAGTTTATCAATGTAATCAGCTATCGTTTGTGTACCGTCGAGTTCTCTTAATCTATTAATATTCCTTAGTTTCGTTGATTTTTATTCAAAGATAAAGACGAAGATATCGACAAAATCAGTAAATAAATATTTAGAATAATTCGAAAAACATGTTACATGTCTTTTTCTGCTGACTTGTACTTTCCCTGCAATGCCCCCCACCCCACATGAGCAGAATAAGGGCAGGAGATGACGAAATCTATACACAATATCTGTTTGTATGTGTAAGAATAAGTGTATGACTGTAGGCAGCAGAGTATAAGAGAATTGTATAATATTTCTGAAATGATACAAGATTTCTACATCTTTCAAACATTTAAAATTCTGTTGTTGTGACTTACGAAACCATAATTATATCGAAAACAAATATAGTGCATAGAAGAAAAAGTCAATAGATCATAATAATTTTCTGGAAGGGCTCTCGGCCCTCGTCCGGACCGGGTCTTATTTATCCACGTGCAAAAGTATTATAAGTAATGGGCCAAGTTACCGGCGAGGGGTTTTAATAAGAGGCTCTGTTTTCGCTTTTAAATCCGCCGCAAATACGCTAATGCAACCAAGTTTATTTTATGACTTTTCGCTTGTTTTGAAGAAGGTAAGAAATTTAAAGTACTTTGAGTGCACTGTGAAAGCTATGTAATAGTCGAACTTAATGTTTATATTGACTTTTTATGAGCTAAATATATTAATAATATTTTTTTGTAGTTTGAGGGAGTTAGTTAGTAGATGGTTCGGTTTTCAAATTGGATGCCTTCCATTTCTAGATGAGTAGAAACTAACAATTGGCGTTTCAGATAAAAAAATATAGCCGCTGTCCAGAAACATGAACAGCATATAAATTACCAGCCAGGTGTGCGGGATAGGATCTTGCGTAAATAACCTATTGTTTAGCATTTATTGCGAATTATATTGTGTTGCTTTCGACGATATCCCGCAATGTGTCAACAAAATATCACCACTTATTTCTGTTTTATCATATTAGTTTTTGCACAAAACAAACCTTCCTAATATTGTATTTCAATTTCAAATATTTTCTTATTCATTCTTGCAATAATAAGTATCTTTCATTTGATCATCATTGCCTTACTTATCGTCAACGAAAAGTTTCATTGATTGGCAAAAAAAAATTAAGCAAACATTGTTAAGTCTGTTTTATCCCGCCAAACATTGTTACATATTTGAAAAAAAATTAAGGTCACCTCACTAAAATTCTCGTCGGTTAGCACGCAACAAATATTGTTGCGTTGACGCGCGAGGCAACACTGCATTTTTATGCTTTTGTGTATTTTTAAAGGAAAAGTATAGAGTGTTTCTAAACATTTATATAACCCTCTAAGTCTAAACAGCAAGATTTTCACTTATTCATATGGTGTATCACATCTACAGTGTATGTTATGAGTCATGATTTTTGTATTTTACATCTCATTGACATTGGTAGGCGTAACGCTATCAAGTTATGTTAGGTGAGCTGGTACTCGTCTGGCTAAATAATGTAAGCATTTTAAAAAAGTCATTGAATTTTATAATGTAGCTATCATAAGTGGACATAGCGCACCAGCTTTACGAATAAAGAAAATATTAAATAAAATGGGTTGCAATATTAGACGGTACTTCAACAAAAAATATACAATGTACCGTAAAGTAATAAAGCACGAGAGTATCACTGAAACAAAAGGTAGCCTAGTGGGGCCATAACTCGTCGCACGTTTACCTTTTGTCACGGTGACGTTGCTGGATGCCGCAAAAGCGGCGTGTTATATACGCTTTACAGTACCGTTTCCATTGTATAGAGATTTATGTATTTCTAGCTTGTCTCCTGAAATATATAAGTTAAGTAAGATTCATAAGTTAAACCTTAGTTCATCTCACTTCTCAGAGATCCTAGTCCTTTTACAGGTCCAGATTGCTCGAAGACTAAAGGTTCCGTGATTAGATGCGGAAAGCTGAGAATTGCATACAGTAGAAGGTAAAGTGGCAGATCAGCATAGAAAGCAGGCTGTCAAACTTATCATTTTTTTTGTAATTTTCCTTCTTATAAAGCTAGGCCACTAAGTGAATATACCTTTCTATGAATACGATGAAATCCCTTAGAATTCGAGAGAACCAATAATGTTGTATATCTTACTTAATATTTTCGGGTCGGTTGGCGAGGTTAGTAATATGCTTGCTTTTCACGCTGCAGGTCGTGGGTTCCATTCCCACCAAGGACAAGCATTTGTATGCATGAACGCATCTATTTGTCCTGTGCCTGAGTGTAATTATCCATTTTAGTAGGTGTTTACGAAAGAAAAGTAGTATATGTAGCATATCAGTTATTTGGTCCCAGGATACTATTATTATTTTAAATACAAGTTCACCTAAAAGCCCTAACCCTAACTGCTTTTCTGCATATAAATATATACGCCTATTTCATTCTTCAATTGAGTAACATGGTCTATTAGTAGTACCAGTAACATTTCGTTATTCACGACTTTAATACTATTCCCAATAATAGCAAAAGACTTGTGCACTTTCAAACGTTCGTCGTAAATTTAGGGAGGCGTGTGTCGTGTCGAACATAAATCTAGGCATTCACTAAAGCGCCGCATTTATATACGGGTTGGGAAATCCAGGATATGCTTCGAGTTTCACTAACTTTTTCGTCTCAAATATTTGTACTAACAACATACTTTCTAGCTTTCAACAGCAGACGTTCATTTTGGAGGTAGGCCTACTTAATGCATAGCCAAGAGCAGTCACTTGACCAGACCATTGCGTCTACATACGACTGCTTGGATCGGTACGGATCGGATCGGTACGGTCCGCTATTCTAAAGACAAGAAAGAAGTGTAAAAAAAATCGCACGATAAAGTTCCAATCACCTGACATGGCTCGGTCGGGAACAGTGACTGCTATCCTAGTGAGTCCCAATTGGGCAATATAAAATAAAAACATGTAAGCTTATCAAATTAATTGTTGAGATCAAGATAAGGGCTACTAGGGCTTCGACATTATTTACACGATTTACAAACGTAATTTTTTTATTTATGTTTAACAGCAAGGCGTGAAATGTACTTTGTGGTAATGGCTTCTGCTGGCTGAAGATGATGGAAGCATAATTAAAAATGAAATATGAAAACACTGTTATTTTAAAAGTTTAAAAATTAAGAGAAAATGTGCTCTTTAAAATGTTCAAAGCTTTTGATTTACTTACGCAAAAGGATATTTAACTCCGTTGTAGATTTTAATAAACACGCTATACTACTTAATATTTCTGTAGACTGTTTATTTTGGGATCTGTTTTCAAACGACATCACCAAATTATACATTTTCTAACGTACACGTTATTTTATATATATGTAACACATAAACCAATTTTGTTTAAGTCAAAGGAACCCTCGCGTTTATTCTACAGATATTTAAGACAGTAATAAAGTTAAAAATATATTAAACTTTTGATTGAATTTTATATCATTTAAAGTTTTAACTTTTAACTTTATATAGTTTCCAAGAAAAGACGACAACATACATAGGTACAACGCGGGTCACATTGTTTCTGACAGTAGAATAACAATAAAAATATGTATATGTCAAGTGAGCTCTATAAATTTGGGCGTATTCGCATCTTTTACGAATAGTAGTCGTAAAAAGATAGGAAATGGTGAAATAAGGTTAACAAAAGTAGCAACACTTGAAAGCTTGAGTAAGTATCGTAGAATATATTGCCTTTTGTACACAAAGAATAATTAAATAATAAAATTTATTTTTATGAATTGCGATCAATAACCACTTGATGAAGGCGATAATTGCAGTAGTCAGTGATACGTAAAGTAAATACTAATTATCTTTGTATCCTTTACCTTTTGCTTGTACCCTTAGTCAATGAACCATTGTGACTTTGTTTATAAAGTAAATGGTTAATATTGCTAGCTTAATTAGTAATTAAGAACAACATTAAATACTGACCTTTATTTGAATAAAAAACAGATTCAGATGAACAAAGTAAAATGTTAAGATAAAATTGTTGTTAAAATGTAAAAGTGAGACGGGATAGACCTGAAAACATTTGGAAAAGCTTTCTCGAATATTTCGTCAAACAATACTTCTGTTTTCTGTTTTTAAAGTCGATAGATGATAAAAAATCTCTGAAGGGCACTCTATTTAGTTACTCCGGCACTTATTTATCAACTTGGCATATTTTAAATAACGGCCTAAATTCCAGCGCCGAGATTTTAATAAGAGTTGTAGCATTTTCTGCTAAATTGGGTAACTTTTAAAATATTCGTTATAAAAGCTCGTGAAGGGGGAAAGTAGTTTAAAAATATCATCCATCAAATTGTTTAAAAATGTCGATGACGTTTTTTTTATTGCAAGCGCTATTAAAACATAAAACCAATTGGAAATTACAGCAAAATCTGTTATGCAATGGATCGTTGGTTTGAATCCGAGCCTGGGAAAGCTTTTTGTGGGTTTTTCAAGTTTTGTTTTCACTACGTGTCATCGTTGACTGCCGATACATGATTGTTTCAACTCGCCAAAATTATAATATGTGCAGCATATATAAATAAGGAAGGAGTTTGCTAACTCCGGCACCTTCAGTACTCTCCAGGGATAAGCGTACAACATGCTTGAAAAGTAATAAAAAACGAGGGTATAACGTAAACAAAAGGAAGCCCGAGGGTAATAACTCCCATCGCGTTTTTCTTACGTCACTGAAATCACTGAAGAGGGTCGTGTCAAAAAATATTATGAAAAACTTTTTACATTAAAAAGCTAACGTGATAGTCACGAAAAGGAATTTAAGATAAGAAAGACAATCCATTTTAATAAGGCGCATTACTTTACTATCCTATTAGTATCCAAGGCTGTATTTACAAATATTTTAAAAAAAGTAAGAAGATTTTTGCTGGATTCTTTGCAAAAAAGTACCAATTATTTCACTATTTTTGTAAAAAATTAAACGCAAAAGTCGCAATTGAGCAAACGGCGTATTATGCTCAGACGCAAGCCATAAATTCCCGTTGGGTACGTAGAAGCGAACATAAATCTTGGCATTGACTAACGCACCGCATTCAAATGGAGCGGGCGACAGCGCGGGAAACGCCGTATGCGTCACGAGATTTCCCCGCCGGTTTTCACCACCAAAGCGATCTGTAACGTATGACGACATTTATCTTCTAAACACCAAAGGATTTCAATATTTGTTATTCTTTTTTTGTTTGAGAAATCTGCTTAATTCGAAAGTATATAACCAACACAAATCGTTAATTAACAGTCATAGCTAATATGGAAAAGTTTTTTTTCCATACGGGAAATACTAAGTAGTCTGAATAGTAAAGTCTGTATCTAGAAATTATGTCACTAGCTATTTTATTCAGGGTCAGATTTCCAGTCCACAGAGCAGAATTTTGTGACGATACTCAAAAATCACAGTTTTTTTCCGTCTCCATCTTTATGCACAAATTACAAGATGGCATCATTCTAGACCGGTGAAATAAGAGATTATCCTGAGTATAAGTGTCATATTGGTTTAAGAATCTTCGGTTACTTATTTTGTTGGGATACTAATGTACTTATTTATCATACTAATTTACTTATTTATTATAAAACTAAAATAGTTGGCTAAGGGATGAAGGCTGATTTGTTAATAATTTTATCACACACAAGGATGAAGATGTTATTTTTGTAAGCAAAGGCTTTTACGCTAAAATTCGTAAATTTTAAAATTATGTTCAAT
The DNA here is from genome assembly GCA_029849275.1 of Papilio elwesi. Classification (NCBI taxonomy): domain Eukaryota; kingdom Metazoa; phylum Arthropoda; class Insecta; order Lepidoptera; family Papilionidae; genus Papilio; species Papilio elwesi. The sequence continues at coordinate 10,809,196 of CM056693.1, read as the reverse complement.
ATCAAATCAACTTTTATAAGCTATACGGGTAATATGGGTATCCACATTGTAGAATTTCAATTCACTTCATCACACGATACCCACAAAACATTTCGAATGAAAGGAGGCCTAACTTCAGTCCTCTTCCCGTTCTCACCCGTTCCTCATAAGTGGGATAGGATGAGAAAGGGAAGAGGATTGGACGGGGAGGGAGTTAACGGGGAAATACCTTTTTGCTGTCTATGCCCTCCTCTGTCCATTAAAGGTAGGCCACGAATCTGCAACACATTTGCTTGTTGCGGATGTCTATAGGTAGCGTTCACTTTACATCAGGTGGTCCGCTTGCTCGCTTGCCACCTTATCACATAAAAAAAGAAAGTATAAAAAGTGTAATGGCCGCCATGTATGTATGCTTGTTTACAACAATAATATCTTGCTATAAAATAAGGTATGGTAATATCCCTAATGCAACTATTGATATGAAAAACAAAAGTCATCTTAGCAAATGTTCTTTTAAAGAGTAATAATAAAATGTTAAGAAAAGCCCTGTGCGTTCGCTTTAAACCATTATTCATAAACGGGATGTTTAAAGAAATAAAAAACGAAGCAAAGTTGTTCCGTTACGGCGGGCCGTCTGCATTAGCATCGTTAAACAAATTACAAATATTGCTGCTTCCTCATTAATTTATCGTTATCAAGCTTTATAAACAACGCCCCCGCCGCTTATTAGGCTCCGTAATGTTTCCTGCATCCTGAAACTTTCCACCAGTAAAATGAAATATTAAAACAGATTAAAATTTTAAGGGAAGCAAATAATATTTCTAAGCGGCCACGTTGCTTGGAGAGTTCTCATCCAAGCAAGTAACCATGTGGGATAGTACCTGTTGCGTTTCCTAATCTTGCTTTATTTTCTACGTAGGAGACAAAAAAACGAGCTAGCGACTCACCCAAAGTTATAGGAGCACTGCTACTCATGAACATCCGAAATACATAGAAAAAAGGTACAGTGATGTGACCCATGGTGAAAGGATGGGGTTTTTTCAGTACATCCCATTCCTCTAAGGAAAGGATGGGAAGGGGAAGAAAACTGGAATTGGGTACCTGCACTTCACTCAACTCAACGCACGCAACGCTTTTTCGCAATTCATCCTGCCTTCTGTAAGGTTGTGATATTTAACTCTATTTAACACTGTTATAATATTCTATGCGATCTGTTTATTTCGATGATAAAATATACTTTTAAAATTTTAAACAAAAAGCATCAGCGTTTCTTATTTCTTTGTTGTCCTAAATCAGCAGTTTGAACTTTGTACTACGGAATATGCAGTTCCCTCATGAATAAAACGTTCCGTGCTTCCCTCTCTGACAACTGTGTCCCCCGGAGGGAAAATGTAAAACAATATTTGAAAAGTAATAAAAAACGAACGCATTACGTAAACAAAGGAAGGCCTGCGGGGCACGGCTCACGGCGCGTGCACCTTTTGTCACGACAACGTCACTGAATCCGTGATCTTACTATATTGTTTAGAGCCGTCGTCCTGGAGATTGTGTTTATTACAATCAGATAAAGATAACTTTATTATATAAAGTATTTTATACGTGTCATATTTAGGTGTTACGTTGGCGAAACAATTGGCTGTGTTGCATGAACGTTACCTGAACCGCACAGCACGCAGTTAAGTGGTTTCGCTAACGTTTTGGAGTTTTCCGTCAAAAAAAAGTCACCTGAAACTCGATGACAGCGCCACCTATAGGGTTCAATTGAGTACCTAAGCCACCCCGAAGATTCATTTAAATCAGTCCAGCGGTTAAGTTGGAGTTCAGACACACACACATACATAATATAATTCAATTTTAGACAGAACAATGTATTTGCTTGTAATTAATCCATTAGAATTCCTCTAGAATTAATCAACCGATATAATAAATCCTATTATCCTTTTACTAACGGAAAGATACATTTTGTACAAGTAAAATTGGGTACTTTATATTATTATCTAGTAAGAACAGCCGCTATTAAAGTTGAAAAAGATGTTAAAATGAAATTATATTTAAATTTTGTATCAACATAACTCGACTAAAGGTTTCTACACAGACAAGTGCTCTTGAAAGCACCTTGAAGGTTGGAACAAAGCTACGTTTTAATAAAAAGGCATTCGTCTTGCTTAAATGACGGTGGGCGGACTAAATTAATATTTTCTTGGGCTGGTTAGTTAATTTGATAACGACAATAATTTCGGTCAATTGACGAGACTTGAGAGAATTCTGTTCAGTGTTTCTATGTCTTGTCATCCAACAATATCTAGTTAATTTTACATTGTATAACTGTGTCGAGGTAGTAAAATACTAACATTTAGGTACGTCACTTGTTTTTTTAAATAGGCTATTGCAGTAATCTTTTTTGTGGTATAGATTTTTTGTTATTTTATTATTTCTACATATTTTTCTATACTTTGCATTTGTTTATTGCAATTATAAAATGGGTCTTTTTCTAATGTATCCTGGACCTGTCAGCTGTGGTGATGGAAGTGGTATTAATTTATTACCTACATATAAACTATAAAGTTAATATGATTGTTCTATAATTATGTATAATATGCACAATGATGCTGCTTGCCTCTGAGCTGAAATTTTTTGGAATCATTCCAATTGAGTTTTTTTAAGGAAGAAGGTGGCAAACGAGCTAGCGGGTTATTTGTAGTGACCGCTGCCCATAGGCATCTACAACAAGAGTTGCAGATATGTTTCCTACCTTTAATGGACAGAGGAGGGGAGGAACAGGAAAAATAATATTTACTTTTCCTATCCACACCTTCGCCCGTCAAATCATCTTCCCCTTCCTATCTTCTCCTTATTGAAAAAGGGTGGGAAGGGAAAGAGGACTGGATTTGGGCCTGCTCACTGATGAGTGTTAATATTTCTACTTCACGACTGTCTCGTGTGAGGTCGTGGTATTTCACTAGTCGAGCCGGCCAATTCGTGCGACAGACGTTGTTGTTGTGGGCTCTACCAATGTGAAAAGTTTAAGTTTAAATGTTATTAGTTTCTTGTATTTATAGGTAGTGATCAGCTACCCATGAATTGCGTGCTCTTTTATCATCCTTAGCCCGAACAAAAATGCAAATTTTGAAATTTAAATAAGCTATATTGTAGCGATTTGTACGCTTTGGCAATTGTATTTTGCTCACAATTTTTATCGGATTTAATGTCGAGCGTGATGAGAGGTAATCAACGTATAAAGACAGTTTGCATGGTTCAATAAATTGCCATGTTCAAAGATTTGATTTCATTACATAAAAATTGAGCTTTATCGGCTAATAAACTTTACTTAAGTGCGGAGAACTTTAGACCTTTAGAAGGTTGTTATTATTTATTCCTTCAAATAATTTCCATGCAACTTTACTTTTTTTCTTTTGAATTAGATTATTGGAGTCGATATATTTTTATTTTGGCATTGACGTCATTCACGCACATAACCCAGGTGGGTAAAATAGATAACACAGACAGATAGATGTCAATTTCTCACGATCCTGGCATACCTCTCTCTTTTCTTTTTGCGACAGGTACGTCGACATCGGGTACTCTTTAAATCATCTTCTTCTGTCAACCTGATCGAAATTTATCCAGGATATTTTCTACCAACACTTCAGTCACTTTTGCAAAATAAATCAGTGTTGTCACCGTTCATTCGTTCATCATTTCAACCTGCCGAACCACTGAAGCATTGCTATGCTTTTAAAAATACGATACAAGACCGACACGATACAATCTCACGTTTGTTTAGCGTTCGAATTATAAATACTTACAAGAAAACGTCCTCATGTTTGTTCAAAAAATATAAATGACCATAGTAAATTCGTAGATAAAACAAAAAAATAAACTTTTACGCATACAAAAAACTCTATCTAAAAAGAAATAGCAAACGAGCCTATTACACAAACAAAAGAAAGCCCAGAGGGTCATAACTCGCGGCCCGCTTCCCTTTTGTCACGCTGACGTTGTTAAATACGTTACAGTTGGACGGCGCTGTATTGTGCCGGTTGAACCGTCGCCTTTACCTGTTACAGCTTCACACTAATGCAACTTGAGCAATTCAGACATATCCAGATAAAGTATTCAGTAGTTAACGAAAATTGGCCTTCAATGCTTCCAACGTCAAAACATTTTTTTTCTTCATATTTAACCCTAATAATTAATCGAGCGTCTCTGGTCTCGTCTGGTCCGGTGTTCGCTTCATCTATTGCCAACATTTTGACTGGACTCTCTTAGGACCAATAACTTGAAGAAAATTATTGATTGGAACTACAAGAATGCTCAAATTCTGTATGAAAGACAATGACAGACTAAATAGCTTTTTATTATTAAGTAAGTTGAGCTTGTTTAACAAGTTGAAGCAAGAAGAAAGTAAAAAAATGCTAATATTTAATTCATTACCAATAATAGCGAGCGGATTTAGGCGATATTTTAGTATCATGTACTAAATGAAAATAAAAAAATTACTTTGTACACCCCAATACGCCTTTCATGTAAGCGAGTGTATATTTGAAAATACGGCTGTTATTTATAGCCTATTCAGCCGCGAATAACTCTCTTTATGCAGATGAGCATTAAGGGGCAAAGGCGACAATATTGGTGGCTTAAAGAGATTTTCGTGAACATTTATTTCGATTCAAAGTCGAACGTTAGGTGTCAGAATCAATATTTGAATATAATTTGCATGTAAAAATGCTTAAACAACCCGATGTTGACTTTAATGATTTTTTTGTAACAACAAATTGGTCGGAGGGCTTTTGAAATTAGTTTTTCAAATACGTTTCCTTAATAATCTATTTCTAGGTACTAGCACAGTATTTTATATTTGTCTTATCAAAGTACGCAATTTTAAAAAAGTATGTCTTTCTAACCCTTCTGATAATATACACACTACAGTGTTGCCTGTTAGTCTTTATACATTTATGCAATGATTTTTATGTGCGTTATCACGTGTAAACTACAGAACGGAATTTTTCGTTGATGGCTATTATTTATTCCGTTAATAATTTCCTTAAGATTTACTTCGATAAATGCTTTTTCCACTTCATTACTGCGGAAAGTTACAATAGACATTTTCATTGATTTCAAACAAATTTACAATATTTGAGAACAAGATTTGGTTCCTAGCATAACTTTGAGGAGTTAGACTCCTCGTTCGAGAATATCTTAGCGCTTGGTTGGGATAGCTAATAGTTGATCAAAATGTTTTAATAACAAAGGACTGAATAGCCATAACGGTAACAGGTTTTGTTACCGTCTCATTTCTGTGACGCATTTCCTCGCCCATTTCATTGAATAAATTTGCAATAATTTTCCCCTTTTCTTTGTCATTATAATTTTATTCCATTACAGACCGTCGTGCAATATACGCCTTCAATATTAATTGCTCATACTGATCTTAGTTAGCATATAATTGGGAGATTGATTGGGAAAATAATTTGTTTTTATTTTTGACAAATTAGTTAAAGACGATGTCAATGTCGTGTGTCGTAATCTTTCTTCTAATTAGATACACATTTACTTTTACAAAAATGAAGGGAAGGAAGAAAGAAAAGAAGAAAGTATAAAAATTATTAATTCCCCGTATTTGACCTTTTAGATTAGAATGACACGACAAGATGTGTTCAAGGCAGCTATGACTGGGCTGGCTTCATCGATAGTGTTGATACATAGCAACATAATATATTTAATAAATTTTAACAATTTACGTCCATCAGTTTAATAAAACTTAGTTTAAAAGACCCATTCACAAGCAAAGTGCGTTTACAACAGCAAAGTACATTGGTTACATGTTTGTTGCATACATGCCAACTAAAATAATTTGATTTCGCCACGCCACACTCGCCGCCGCGCCGTTCTTTTATTGCGAGTGGGACCTTATGCGTACCTAGTGCGATTCCATTACACGCTTCGCTTTGAGTTCGAACATTGAAGTTGGTTATTGTGTTAAATGTCTCGTAAACCAAGTTTTATTGTTGTAAAAGCTTTTAACAAAAAACTAATTAGTTTAACTCCGTTTAACTGAATGTATAAGTTATATTGGAAGTTGGTAGATGACCAAGATATCTTGGAAAAGCTATTTACTAGCGAATCGTCAAATGATTTTTTGCGCGATGGTTTTACATACTATGAAATTTTGATACAATCTAATAGGATAACTTGGCCTTAAATATGACAAATACCTAATACCAACGAGAAGAAAAAATCATATGATGTTGATAAATACAATTGGAATAAATGTATTGTGTATTGTAAACGTGAAACGTTTAGGCAGAACAACACTTCTTATTAGTAATTTAGTACAATTAATTTATAATTTATTACAAATTATAGTTATCAGAACGCTGTATTTCGTACAAAAACAACCAAATCAAATCAAAAATATGAAATAATTTCTCAGTTAGGCGTGACTTGGTTAGCAGATGCGGATAAATAACGACAGAGTGGATATTTATTTTATTACAAAAGCTGCTAAATCTTTCAGTTTGATCAGTGTAATCAAATCGAATTATTTCTATGTTAAAAACTAAAAATAACAACTAATTTACTAGATATACATCGTATCAGATTCGAGCAGTACAAAAGCGAGCGAAACATCGACAGCCGCCGGAGGCTGCGATGTGATGTACACAATGGGACGTGTAATCCGCTCGTTACGTACAACCGGTGCCAAAAGCGGCTTCCCGCGTATACTTAGTGACATTCACCGCCACGTGTACTATGCACTTCGACGTGTACAGTGCTGCTCACAAAGTATTATTAAATTATATTATGTCAATATTTGTCCATTATACCAACAGGTATCGTAATTATAAGCAATACTGTGCGCTAATGACTTTGTAATATGAACGCAAAAATATCGGGATTGCAACATTACTCGTTTCAGATAAGGCTTTTATATTTACCAAGTTATACCTAGAACTTGCACAAATTTTAGTTTCCAATTAGATTGAGGTACTAACATAAAAGCCACAATTCGTTGTTTAGAAATGGTATAGACGTCTATTGAATGAACTCGCTGTAGCTGTAGCGAGCGAGCAATTTAAAAAGCTTAAAAGTAAAAATGTTTTTATTGCACTAAAGATGACTGTACGCAATGTTTTACACTCGAGACATTAATGTTACTTGAAATGGAATCGTACGCTGCGGGAGATTTATTTTACATTTAAGTGCCTTTACCTATTTCGATTTTTCGTTACGATTTCGCGGTAACATAAATTGGATTACAGCATTAATATTACCAAATGTTTTTAATCTCTCACGGACGAAGATGTCAGACGAGAATAAAACAATCTACATTCAATTCAGGATTTTAAAAACGCCGGTCAGGTGTTAATGTATGACAATATCTGAAATAAAGCCAGACAAAATTGTTAATTGAAATAAAAGTAATTTTACGGATTTTATCGCATTTAATTCGTCGTCTGGAACAAAATGTTAGACTAATGCTATAAAATTATCTGTCAAATTAGTTCATTTTCGATATGTTTTAACGTAAATATAAGAAATCAAAATGGTTCAGTTGTTATCTGCACGAATGAGGTTACATTCATTGTGTTTTTCGTGTTTATAGATTATTTATGCACTTGTTTTTTATAATCATGAGTCGTCGTAATTCAAAATGGCAATCGCGTGCACTGGTGAGTTAGTGGCAAGTTAAAAGTAATTATGAAAATATAACATTGCACAATGATTTATGAAAAAACATGTACGCTTTGAAAGCACACGATTTCTCGTAATAAACTTATACCCTTGGTAACATATAATTTATGTGTATGTGAAAGAACACTTTATCAAAAAGTAACTTTTATATTTGTTATAAAATTCATTGAATTAAATAATTGAATAAAATTGATAAATCCCATAAACGAAACCATATCACGTTTGTTACATCTTAAACCTGTTTAGTTATGTTAAAATGTTTTAACTTGTTACCTTAGTTACCTTCGTTAACAATGTTTAGATTTGTCTTTATGAAATATTTCGTAAGAAGCGAACTTGTATAACACTCATACAAATACTTTTCGTATAATAATAAAACCAAGGCTATGCTTTAGAAGATCTACAGTTGAAGTTATGATGCATTATTAAAACTTAGTGAAAATTACATAAAATCCGTTTTGAGCCTGTTTTCGTATACTTGAATGAAAACTTTCTGAGTGCTTTTTTTTAATGCCAAATACTAACAAATTGGCCAGTGTATCAAATCTCTTTGAATCATTATTGAACACCATTATTGGACGTTCGCTGTCGGTAAATTACAATGTCTAGCGAGAACGGACTTTGTGGAATTTATTTCGCTCAATCCGTAGGCTTCAGCGCCAACTCGTCGGAAGTAATTAAATTCCGTAGCTAGCATTGCCTTATTATTATTTATTGGAACAACTTCCTCTGCTGACGTCAGACGTTGTTTCGCTCTAAAAGATTTTTTATTGGCCTATCTAACTTACATGTTTACTCAATTTCGAATAGATAAATACTTTTTTTTATAATCAAAAGAGGCAAATGCCTCAGTGATTAAGAGATAGAGATGCTGGCCAGTTGAGAAAAAGGAAAAGAAAGAATTGGATTGGGGATGGTCGTTTTTTGAATGTATCACTATTTTTGAATCTAGTATAATTATGACAAAAGTAATTGTTTAGGTAGGATAATTCAGCTAAGAACATTTTTTACGAAGTTCCACCTTCAAGTGGGGTAGCGGGGGCTTTAATTATTTATAATAATAAAATAACAAGTCACGAAAACGTAAAAATAGTCCAAACAAAAGAAAACTAACTTTCTACTTTACTCCATTCTTGGTGGCGCTTGATAAACAAGATCTTTTTGAGATAAGGTTTAGGCGGGCAGATAAAGTTCAAGTTTCATTAATTAAAGTTTTAATTTTGTATTTAAAGGAAAATACAATCATCGCAATATGATGCACATTTTTTATTTATTTTTTAACTCTAGGCAAACATTAAGAGTTAAACTGTAAACACGAACTTCTTCCGGAATGAATTAAATATATCCTTATAGTATTCCCAATTCGTAGGTAAACTTTTCAAAGTTTATTTTTATTTTTAAGCACAACGTTGTATTTCAAATATGACAATAACAAAAAGAGGGTACTCTGTCATAGGTACCAAAGATAAAAATACTAAAAATAGTTTTTGCTCTGAACTAAGGCAATTTTATGGTAATTTATTGGGAATCGTTTAATTTACAAGTTGCTTATGCTACCAAGGCGGTCATGCAGTACTACGGAGTTACTGTAGCATTGTAGCACCGTCGTACCGTAGCACCGTAGTATCGTAGCACCGTAGTACCCTAGCACCGTAGCACCATAGCACTGTAGTACACACTAATACGGAGGAAATATACCATACTTTGGTACTCTTATTTATTTTCTCCGTAGATACTCGCATCTTAAACAAGTTATACTCCAAGTAAGTATGCCTACAGTTCTAAGTAATTAAACTAGCCTGTTGCTTGCTTTGAAGACAAACTCGAACATAGAAAGCATTTTGTTAAATTTATTATATGGCTTACGTAATACTTTTATGATTTTCTCTCCAGCTCTGTTCAGGTCATAGCTTAGAAATCCGGCGACAAAATTTAATGAAATAATGTCTTTTTAATTATGTCCAGATATTCTTGTTTATTATATCCTGGTACGATGTATGAGGTATATGGTTCAAAAATTGTAATCAGCTTAATTTTATAATCGTGATAAATGATTGGTATCCGACATAAGGAATATAATAAAATCCAACAATATTCAAAATACATAGTACGGGCGTTCAATCAAGTCGGTAGATCAGTTCCATTTGATAGCGTCCATATTTGCTGACTGGAAACATATTGTGTACATTCGGGGTTACGGAGATGGATTAAAGATCAACATTCGATACGTGAACGATATTCATTTTTACACGTTACGTTTACATTTTCCGAATAAATTATTTAATTCTATAAGCCAACAACACACCCTCTTGAATAACGATTGTGTGATTTTAGCTGTCATCCAATTTAATTAATTTATTTTTATTGTTGTAAATAAAATGTAAAGTTTCGTTTTAATAAAGTGTAGCTTGAAAACGAAGGTTGTGACTAGAAAGAAAGAGGCGTGTTTTTTATTGTTATTGCTCAAACATATTGAAAATGATGAATTACCAAAAGCCAAATAAGAATTGTTTATTCTGTTCACCCTGGTTAGGCTAATAACGCTTTATAACTCTAAGTCCTTGGGAATACTAGTTATGAACTATAAATACCAAGGTAAAAATCAAATTTAATCTACAATTTTCCTAAAGCGTATTGCATTAGGAGAGCGAGCACCGCAAATTGTAAACAAGCGTGTACACATTAGTCTATGTAATGGTCAACATTAGACCTTATCGCTTGAAACGAGATAAAATAGAGGATAAGCGAGAGGAACGTCCCAAAACAGCGTTCAGCTTAGCAAATACCTCTAAACTATTTCATACTAGTCTTCACAAAGGTCCCACTTATGTTTATATTTTACTTATTATTATTGAGCGTCTTGTGTATCTCTTAAGTTATTATTACACTTTCTTATATTTCTTTTTAAACCATAGCCACTTCATTCACAAGCATATCACTATACTCCTACAGAAAGTGGGAGATAGGTGAAAGAAACTTGAAGACAACAATTTAAGTTTTCTTTGACTGTAATATTCCGAATAAAGAAGTAATAAATTAAAGATTGATGGTGAAGAAATACTCTGTTACTGATATATTGATTTACGGGTATATTTCGGCAGTGTCAGCGCGACAAATATCCAGCTAATGAAACCCAATGAATACAGTCATATTAGTAGTAGTAATGAAAATTATTATAAATTGTTTCACTGCAAGATTTGACTGTTGTAAGCTAACAAACGTCATTTATAGGTGACGGCCATTACACTTTTTATATTTTCATCGGGAATGTTGTAATCGTGTGGAAATTGTGACATAAAGTGTAATCAAATTGTGTAATCTGGATAGCTAATATTATTAAGGAATATTCGAAAAATTGATTTTCGAAAATATTTCGAAATTTAAGTATTTTAACGTGGTGGGTAACAAATTAAAATATATTTTAAAATGAACATAATATTGCAACTACAAAATCTCATATAGTGTTACTTTACATTGCCCCAACTCACTAACGTAGTAACATTCATAATTAAACCAACTTCGCGGCCAAAACGTCAGCGCGCTAATCGGGTAAAGCCGGTGTAAACCGCCTTAAACCAGTTTAATATCAAGAGAGCGCGCTCTGGTTGTGTATGAATCGAGTCGAAACTTTTACGCTGCGGTTCAGAGCACAACCTTAGTACCGCGAGTAGATTAGTGACTGTATGTATGCGGTAATACACTTCGTGTGGAAGAAAACTTTTAGCCTTAAGCTTCATTATGATTTAATAAATATATATAAATTGTATTTATTTTGAAGTTAGCTCAAACTTCTATTCGAATATATTAGTTTCAATGACATTGCTGTTTCAGCATTAACAAAGTACGTTTTTTAGAAAAATTTACCCTAAGAAGATGAAAATGTGAAACACTTTTGTCTGGAACACCAAAACCTCTGATTTGTTGATTTCAAATTTATATTTTAGTTTTGATTAAACATTTTTCATTAAAATTACTCAGAAGATTGAAACAAGAAGACAAGAGTTGACACTTTTATATGGAAATATCGTACTGGTACCCAATCAACTAGTTAGTTTTTGAATTAATAAACAAACTACATTAAATCAATAAGCACTAGTTAAAGTAAAACTATAACAAAGAAATTGAATTTCTTGAGGATTATCTGATAGCAATAAAATAAATCCACGTCTTAGACTGGATCTTCGTAGTATATTGTCCGCTTAATACCTAGCACGTGTTTCAATTCATTGCAGACAAGTCAAACAGATGTTCTAGTTTATGACTAGTTCAGTTTAATATTAAACAATGCTTTATTGATTGTTTAACTATAAATTGCTGAATCCAAATTCACGTTAAAGGTTGAATCTTGAAAAAAGTCGTGGGGAAGTGACTCCACCGTCAGGAACAAAGTTCTTTGCGATAATTTTTCAAACCAAAATGTGCTTTCAAATACAGATTTTTATTGAATTAAATACTCTATTTTTATCATGAAAAGTGCAGTCTTATTATTCTTCATTAACTATTTCGATTACAAAATGTTAAGTAAGGATTTAAATTAATAACTTATTCCGAATAAAATATCGGATTATAGATTACATTTCTAAAAATAATGATGCAATGATTTTATAATACAATTTATATCGCAGATATGTGATATACAAACTTAGCTTACTATCAGATCTCAAGACTCCACACTTCCACACACATACACAACCTTATACATACGATTCTTCGTTACGTGTCAGAAATTTCCACGTTATTCTACCCGGTTCACAGTAAATTGTATTGTAAAAAATAATTAATAGTCGAATAACAGATATGTAAACTTTTTTACTTTCTACTGCTATGACTAAACTACTACAATGTACTCGCAAATTATGTTAAAGTTTCAAGTAAATATGTTATCGATTCCGAATTTTCCAGAATGGCCAAGTAATTAAGGCTTGTGGGCCAATAACATAATTTGTGTCCCTCCAACAAAACTTGTTATAAAGGTCTTAAAACTTCCTAGCTCCCAACTGCGTTGGAAACTGCACAGAACCGGTTACAACCAGCGTTCGTATGACAAGGTAATTTATTTACCAACGTGTTAGCAGCATTAGTTTGCGACATTGTTTTATTGACGTGCGACGCTCGGAATTGATTAAACTAAACGAACAGACGCGCCGAAGTTACTGGGTAACTTTGGCGACACATAAAGCGAACTCTAATATTGTATTTAGGAATAGTAAAACTTGTACAGTGCACGTAAGTGGACCTCTTTAGGTTATATTACGTGCACTGTCAAATGTTAAATAATCAAACTGTAAATTAAATATGTAATATAAAAGTAACACACTAAAAGTATCTAGTCACACACTAGCTAGTCACGTAGTCACGTAGTCGTACTGACTGTCACATAGGGTATTGATAATACTAAATTAAATATGTAATGTAAAAGTAACACACTAAAAGTATCTAGTCACACACTAGCTAGTCACGTAGTCGTACTGACTGTCACATAGGCTGATGATAATAATAAATTAAATATGTAATGTAAAAGTAACACACTAAAAGTATCTAGTCACACACTAGCTAGTCACATAGTCACGTAGTCGTACTGACTGTCACATAGGCTGATGATAATAATAAATTAAATATGTAATGTAAAAGTAACACACTAAAAGTATCTAGTAAAACACCAGCTAGTCACGTAGTCACGTAGTCGTACTGACTGTCACATAGGCTGATGATAATAATAAATTAAATATGTAATGTAAAAGTAACACACTAAAAGTATCTAGTAACACACTAGCTAGTCACGTAGTCACGTAGTCGTACTGACTGTCACATAGGCTGATGATAATAATAAATTAAATATGTAATGTAAAAGTAACACACTAAAAGTATCTAGTCACACACTAGCTAGTCACGTAGTCACGTAGTCGTACTGACTGTCACATAGGGTATTGATAATACTAAATTAAATATGTAATGTAAAAGTAACACACTAAAAGTATCTAGTCACACACTAGCTAGTCACGTAGTCGTACTGACTGTCACATAGGCTGATGATAATAATAAATTAAATATGTAATGTAAAAGTAACACACTAAAAGTATCTAGTAAAACACCAGCTAGTCACGTAGTCACGTAGTCGTACTGACTGTCACATAGGCTGATGATAATAATAAATTAAATATGTAATGTAAAAGTAACACACTAAAAGTATCTAGTCACACACTAGCTAGTCACGTAGTCACGTAGTCGTACTGACTGTCACATAGGCTGATGATAATAATAAATTAAATATGTAATGTAAAAGTAACACACTAAAAGTATCTAGTCACACACTAGCTAGTCACGTAGTCACGTAGTCGTACTGACTGTCACATAGGCTGATGATAATAATAAATTAAATATGTAATGTAAAAGTAACACACTAAAAGTATCTAGTCACACACTAGCTAGTCACGTAGTCACGTAGTCGTACTGACTGTCACATAGGCTGATGATAATAATAAATCAAATGTTATTAATACAAAAAGTAAGAGTCGGTGATAAATTAATTCTATACGTTGTAATTATTTAATTTATATATTTAATGTTGAAAGTTTTACTATTGAATTGTACTATTTAATAATGATAATTTTAATATTTCATATACATGTATTATATGTAGGCCTTAAAATGTATAGACAATGCAATAAGTGGGAAGAGGGCAGGGAGAAAAAGTTTAATCATTGATTAACTTCTTTCATACATTTCTAAAGATTAATGATAAGCCAAAACTATTGGGCCTTCCAACTTTGTTTGTTCCTCCCTACAATGACGAAGTTTCTAGTAATTTCCGCAAACCATAAACAGTTCAGGTAACGGCAGTTGTATATTTGTGTGTCGGTACCTGAAAACAAGAAAACAAAGTCGTTAGAGGTTTAGTACACAATAAAATTTAACGCCCAAAGCGCACCGGATGCCAAAATCGTTCCAAGCTATCACCATGATATATGATTGTGTATCGAAAAACAAAACTTTTTCCATGGTATTTGCACAATAGTTGTAAATTTCGTACAAAATAAACAAAGCTTTAAAATCATTTAAATTTGAGTTTTGTTTCGCTGTCCAAAAATTGGAAACTCATGTGTAGTGTTTATTTACTATTTCAAATAATATCTTATATACAAAATATTTTATTGTATCTCTAAACTTTATGGCCATGTATGCTTGACAGCAACTCCCTCTATTGTGAAATGCCAACGGTATCTGATATGCTTAGTTTTAGCTAAATAATCGGCACATCCGCATGATCATCGATCTAGTCGATGTTGGTAGCCCAACACTAATACATACGCTATAAATATTAATTTCGGATTAGAGTGGTGGCTCAGCGGTTTAGGCCCTGACTTCGTACTATAGGTTGCGCGTTCGAACCCAGGCAGGCGCTTAACTTTGTGTAATTTATTTCACCACACTGCTCCAAGAACGGTGAAGGAAAAAATCGTAAGGAAACCCGCATGTTCTTAGAATCACCAAATTCTAAGGCATGTGACATCCACCAACCCGCACTAGGCCATCGTGGTGGATTACGTCTACGGAAAACATTCTGAAAAAGGCTGATTTAATATTATATTATTTAATTATCTATAATTTCACGCTTCACAATATTAAATGAATCAAAACAAATTTTATTAGTTCTATGGTTTCGGCTTCTTGATGTCTGAAGATGTGCTTTGGGTTATCAAAACCATGCGCAATATATATAAAATTGTAAATCGCCAAAAGACAATGCCATTTGAATTACACAAAATATTATAATGTGGATTAGCTAGCCGAGTCGTTACAGAGCAAAATGATAATTTAATTAGTTGTATATATATATATGTCCACAGTAATAAAATACTACTAAGACCATGTACACATAGTTTTATTTACACCCCAGTGGGATATATCATAACATTAAGCCGAAAAGGATTAGCGTGAGTGTGTACGCGGTCATATAAGGTTACGAATTAATTAAATATTTAGTTACCGTAGCTTAGAATTTTTATGAGATCTTGGTTTACTAAACCCTTTTACATTTCTCACATTATTTAAGAAAACCTAATGAAATGAACGGTGACTAATCATCGTGCTAAGTTTCAGGATGCAGAAAATTAAGTTGACGGATAAAATCTAACGTTTATTGTTTGTAAAATAAAAAAAAGTCACTCAGCATAAGCCTTTTGATGAAATTCAGTAATGCTAGGACTCTACTAAAAAGAATAGATCCAATGGGGGTTCCAACGTTCACTATATTCCAGCAAAAGTATACCTATTAGGTTAACAAAACTATATAGAGGTATTTAGTAATAAATAAATAGACGCTCCTGCCCATAACCCAGATGGATAGGCAGAGATTATGGATTTCCATTTTGTGCGATCCTGGCACACCTTTCTCGCTTCTACATCCATACATGTACACATACATGCTCGTTAGTTACGGGTACTCCTTATTACGCCCTTCTTTAGTATGTCAATAATCTGATCGATATAAGTTCTTCTTGGACGTCCCTTGCCAACACTGCCACTCACTTTTACAACATAAATATGTTTCGTTACACTCTTCATTCATCTTTTCAACATGCCCGAACCACCGAAGCATACCTTTCTCAATTCTAGTCACAACGTCCACTTTTAAGCCTCACTTTTCCCGTATAACGCAATTATTAATCTTATTATTATTTTATTATGGAAAATAATAGTAACTTGTTAAGCATAGAATCTGCGCACATCGACGGAACCACAATGTCAGTATTACACTGACATTGTGGTTCATATATAATAATAGCCATGTTGAAACTGCAACTTTAGAATACTACAGAAATCGCACCAATATGTAATCTAAGGAATCAGATTTATTTACTGCAGCTTTGTGATGTATCAAGTATCTGATTTGCATTCCTGAACGTGTCTCATATAGTCCCGCAAATGGAAAGCAATAAACGAAGCGGCGTACATTATGAGGCGTTAAATTACCTTCACGAGTCTGACTGCACACGTTGGTAACTTGTAACTTAATTAGTAAGCGAAAGCTCTGTTCCTACATCTTATTTGAAAGATGTGGTAGACATTTACTGTAACTAATGACTTGTTTTTCATTGGAATAAAACCAATTGTACGGATGTTATCGCCTTCATTTAAATGTTTTTGTTACATATTGTTGTTTTTCATGTTAATCAAAGTGTAACCTATTTGTACACAATAATTGAATTGAATTAAATAACAACGTGAAAAAAATAATCATAAAAAGTACTAAAAAAGCTTAACTCTACCTCTAAAAACAAAAGCTCTAAAAATGTGGTGATTCATCTTTCAAGTGAGCTTTAACTTGATAATTGTTTACACTTTCATTATATCTATGCTTACTAGATGTCAGCACAATTAACTTCCCCTGTAGAGTGAGGTGCAGTTAATTACGATTCAGAGAATTTGTCACTGATCGTTAAAAGGAAGAGATAACTTAAGCCGTATTACGTAACATTCTGTAACCGAAAATAAGGCTGAAATACAAATTCGACAAGAATTGTTCCGGACTCATAACAATTACTTCTCGTTTTCATTATTTTCAGCATTTCCGAAGTCGTGGCTTGGAACTTTTAATCCGGATCCAATCAAGCCAGACGACCGGTTCGATTAGATATCGGCCTCGGATACATTTTCCTGATCAAAACAAATTTACTACTGCGGCAGATAAATGGATTAAATGTTAACAATTGCAATATTCATTCAAAATCTATCTGCTACCGTATTTACTATATAATCCTTTAGAAAGTATCAATTGAATTCGTAATAAAACCGAGCCTAGAATTTATATAAAATAAAATATAAAAATATAATTTGAAATAAATAACACGATAACTTTTGCTATCGAGTTTTAAAAATTGATTACTTTGTGAATTCTAAATTACAAAGGTGTTTTAATTATACCCGATTTTTTCATGTTCAATTAAAATGGTAACACCAAAGCGACGATCGCGAAGTTCCGAAGTTCACAGGTTAGTTGATCGGACCATACTTCCCTCGTATGTAATCAAAAGCATGCACCGGCATCAGTAACTTGTTTGATAGTGTGTATAGATGGGTAGGACTGCGATCAAATTACATTAGCTAGCGAGACATGTGATTGGATTATCACGAGTGTGAAGTATTCCAAAAGCCATTTAAATGGAAAAAACAGTCATAATTAACTCGATAAATATTGATTTCAAATAAAACGATCGTCAATAATGCCACACTAAAGGCCGTCCGTATAAAGGAGCGTATACAACAAATGGTTAACAAACAAGTTTGTATTAGTCCACGTAATGGCCGACATTAGACGCTTTCGTCTGACACGAGATGAAATAGAGAGATAAGCGAGTGAAATATACGAAGGCTACTCTGTGCTCGTCTGTATCTTTTAGCTGTTATTTTCCTCATGTTGCATCTCTTAAATCTAACACAGAGGTAGTAATTACCATTTACCTATTATTTCTTCCTGCATTGCAGACGTAAAAAATTCCGACTAAAAAACTCAAAACAAGTAGTAAGGGTCGGCAATAGTTCAAAAACAAAAATAAATAAATCATCAAAAATAAACCTAAAAAGTATCTTAACAATTACATTCAAAATTGAATTGAAGCATAAATTATTAAAAAAAATTGTGGAACTGTTCCAAATCAAATAAACATGTTGCATGTTGAACTATAAAAAAATTCCCCTTCCAAACATCTAACGCCTTAAAAGAGTTTTCACTTCAAAAAAGCTGCATAAAATACGCACACCGGTAATTAAGTCCGTTAAAGATTTTAATTTTTTAACTGGATTTTCATCAATTTTATAAATATAATAATAAAATAAAATAAATATACACTCACGCCGGTGACCTAGAGGGGTAGGCAGTAAATTATGGATTTCCATTTAGCACAATCCTGGCACACCTCTCTTGCCTCTACGTCCATACATCTACGCATACAATCTCGTCGGTTACGGGTACTCCTTATATCGCCCTTCTTTAGTATGTTACTAATCTGATCAATATATTATACGTTCTCGTCGGACGTCCCCTAACAACGCTCCCACTCACTTTTCAACATGAATTTGTTTCGTTACTCACCCTTCATTCATGCTTTGAACATGCTCGGACCGCCGAAGTATACCTTTCTCAATTCTATGCACAACATCCTCTATTATTCAACGTCACGCCTAACATACTTATTAAGGATCGTATCTCAATATAAAAAGTCAAACATTAATTAAAAAAATACTGGTCGTCTGGTGGTTCCTTCAGTGTTTTTGTATCACAAACATATCTTTAAGAAAATTAAACGAAAAAGTTTAAGAGGAGAAGGAAATAAGAAGACGTGTTCACTAAAACGGTCGCACCTGCTTACCGACACCGTAACATTCTTAATTAAACTCTCGACGCTCGGCAAAACATTGACGCGCTAATCGCGTAAAGCCAGTATTAACCTCTTTAAACCGGTTTAATATGCAGAGCTCACTCCAGCTTTTTACTGCTAAATTTTCAAGCAGAAGTAGAGGACACAAATATTAATGTAGTATATTATGTTAACCCCGTAGCCTTCTAAACATGAAACATAGATTTTATATCGCGGATCTTGGATTCAACCCCTAGCGAGATGCAAAAATTACAAATGTTTTTGGGCGATTTCTAGTGTACTCATCTTCTGTCACTTTAGATATTTAATAATTTTATAGTAATAAGACAGTTTACCAATCGGTTATGAGAGTTTTTTAGCATCCATCGACTCGAGAGATACCCAGTCAATAAGATGTTAAGCATAAGATTTTAGACCTGCCTAGTTAATATTTGACATAAGAAATGTAATATGCGATTAGATGATTATATAAACAGATTAAATAACGGCTTAACTTATGTTCAGTCAGTGCTAAACGAGCCGCGACCGCGATCTAATCCCAGCCCGAGTCAAACTAGTCAGTACGTGCACCGGACTACACGTGAGTTAAGCCGTTGTTTTATCAGTTTATTAAAAATATGTCACGAAAGTTTAACTAACTTTAGATGATTATATGGATTGATATATATGTTTATAGATTATATGCATATGTAGATGATTATGATTTGAGAATAGGCATAATTATTATATGAGATTAGAGATTTGAAATTTAATTAAGAAACACTTATTAAAGCTAGCAAACAACCCTAACTAACATAAATTCCAATGTGAGTTTCTTGTTTGTTACGCTTTAACTCCATAACGACTCAACCAATTATCATAATATTTTGCACATTCATTGTCAGGGTACAGAAAATTATATGGGGTACCTTTTATCCCGAAAATAAAACTGTTCCTGTGGAATAGGGAAATACAAGAAAACCTTCATTTACAATATCGGTTGTCATGGTAATGTTAAACGTTTGGACGTGTAATAAATAAAATACACTTTTTGACACGTTAGCTATAATTTGACGAATTTGACTTCAATATTATACGCGGAATAATTACATTTTAAGGGACGTTTTACTATTTGAACTTTAAAGCATAAATTAGCTCAGCAATGAACAATCCAATTCATCTTTACGCTACCTGCTAATGTAACGTCAGCTGCATATATACCTCCAAGCCGTGTAAGGCATTAGGCGAATGGCTAACTTTATTGTATGACTGTATGGAATAGGCAGAAACAATCCGCTGCTAGTGACAAGGTTCGTTTGTGGCAGTCATTTTGTTATTGTGGTGTGGACTGTATGTTTTATATTTCGAGTTGTAAACTCAGAAAACCATTTTGGTTTTGATTGATTTATTCTAACATACAACTATGATTTGTTATTTGACGTCATCATAATATTAAATACATCCAAATAAATCCTTTATTTCTTATTTAGAATCGGTTACTTTGTTTTGTTTTTGCTCCCCTCTTGCATTTGTCAGCTTTTACTTTTGAAGGAGGACAACGAAGAGGAACATCTTCACATGGTTCTACAAGAGAGAGCGTTCCTTATTAGAGAAGCCCGGTCAAAAGTGCAAGTTGCCATGATGGCTGCCAACCTCCGTTAGGAGATGGCAATAAGAAGAAGATATCTAGATTGGTTAAAATACTATTTTCAGGTATATTTTTAAATATTTCATTCATATATAGAACATTGAACCACAGACAACATAAGAAACCATTGCTGCTCCTTTGCTGCTCGCCGTAATTTTTTTTAACTCGTTCATTACCATTCTACTGTCCGATTTATAGTAATCGTGGTCATTATCCCGTCGTTTGTAAATTAAAAGTCCTACTTTTATACTGTGTAGACAAAAGTTATGGTAAGATATGTACTTATATAAATAAACTAGCATCGTATATTTCCCGCGGCTTCCCACTCTGGATATTCTTATATTATTACTATATAAATCACCAATTCAAAATATAGGTAACATATGCTAAAAATTTATTATTGTCAAAATATTACCATGGCAACCAATACCGTTAACGAAGGTTTCATGTACCTAGGGAACAATTTTAATCTCGGGATAAAAGGTTGTAACCCCTTGTCGTTTTCTGTACCTCTGACAATGTGTGTGCATTAATGATGATCGATTGATTCATTAAGCGGAACAAACAAATTGACGCTTGCATTTATTATTTAGGATAATTACGATTTATAAAGAAAATATACCCACAAAAATCAATCGATTAAATCGGACTTCAGTTCATCAAACATTTATACGAGTACAATGTATACGGCAACATCAAGTTACAGGGAGACGTCTTCCTTGCGGCTATTTATACGCGTGTATATTCTAGTTGAGTATCGGTCAGTGTTCAAGACAGAATGATAGGCACGTCGAGTCTATTCCGGTCCACGCATGATTCATTCAGCTCGCGCATCGCTGGTGAATGCTATTGAGATGTGAATATGTAGTGCTCTCTCGAGTTCTATGAACTGTGACCAAAATAATTATCTCTATCGGTTGTGTAACGGTAATATAATACCTGTAACAAGTATATATGCGCTAGTGTAATATAATATTTCAATTGCGTGCTCGTCATTAATATATATTTAGGTTATATATAAATTTGTAAAACTTAATTTTGAATTATACAATTATTATTTCTGATTGGATTCATAAAATACATATATCCACTTAAAAAGAAAATAAACCGAACAAATTTTAAGTGTACTTAAACAGATAAACATGTGCAGCAAGCGAGGTGTGACAGGGTAGTCCAAAATTAAAATACATGATAAGCAGCTGTTACTTTGGCCTCAGCTTCAAAGATGCTTAAAAGCGATCGCTGTATTATTTATTTATTTTCAACAAAGATTATGCGTTTAAATAAAGAACTTGTGAGTGTTTCAAAAGCTGATACATAAAGCTTACAACTTCACTGGCAGTA
This sequence comes from Papilio elwesi, assembly GCA_029849275.1. Classification (NCBI taxonomy): domain Eukaryota; kingdom Metazoa; phylum Arthropoda; class Insecta; order Lepidoptera; family Papilionidae; genus Papilio; species Papilio elwesi. The sequence continues at coordinate 10,787,173 of CM056693.1, read as the reverse complement.
AGTACCAAAATATTTTAAGTACACATACCATTACAACAACAAAAACTTTGGACATAACCGATGTTTTGATGATGGTCGTAACTCGTGTTAATTTTGGTTGAAAATGCAAGCGCTACAAGTTACATTAGCGAAGAGTCCGGAGTTCGCTTCTCAGAGCATCAAATTGAAGCTTACTCCGTTTAATGTTAGTTGTTATGGGAAACTTTCCTCGCATTTAAATTTTTAGTTACCCCTCATGCGATGTAACTTCGAAAACTTTGAGTACGAATTTTGCAAAGTTGTCTTTAATGACAAGAGACAAAATCACCAAACCTGTCATAGAGATTGATGATTTCTACTGTGCTTGATACTGACAGCTGATGAACACAAAGAAAAGTGAATGGCAGTGCTGGCCGGGACGTGCCAGGACAATTTAAATCGATCAAATTAGTGATATACTAAAAACCTGATATAAAGAGTACCCGAAGCCGACGAGCATGTATGTGTGCGTAGACGTATGGATGTATGAATAAAACGAGGTTAAATTACTTAGCAATAGTCCTATAAAATATAAAAATGTAACTTTAGCTAATTAGGTTACTGTAGCTATTTTGTTGCTTGAAATATTACACTGAAAATGAGACAATCCTCTAAGGAACAATTTAAAGTGATAAAGAGTGAAAGCCGCAATAAATTCATGTACGATATGTGTACCATGTAGGTATATATACATACATTGCTACTAAAGAAACTAAAGTTTTCTAAGAGGCGATAAAATTTAGATTTTTTTAATCCATTTTTTTAGGGATTTTTATCCAAATAGGACAATATATATATATACCTTGCGGGTCATATAAGATGGACTGTATTAGCCTTACATCCATTGTGTTGAGCTTGAAATCTTTGAGGAACGACTCACGATCCCGTCTGTTTCTCTCACATTCCAACAGTAAGTGTTGGGTTTATTGAATGTCTCACAATTGGGAGATTCTACTTTCTTCATCTGATATTCAAAACTAGCGGTTGGATAGTGACCGGTAAATTTAGATTTATACCAATGATATGGAGTTAGTAATATTAATGCCGTTGAGATGCGAGTCCTGAGAATGTTAGGCGCTCTTGATAGAATTAAAAATAAGGGCAAGGGTAAAGTGTGGCTTGAAATAGAACGTTCTGACTAAAATTGAGTAATGTATTCGTCGGTGTTTCAGGCATTTTGAAAGGTTGGATAAAAATAGACTGACATTGACAGTGTTGGCAAGGGAAAACTCATATCTATCTATTATATACTACTGAAGAAAAAGTAATGGTGGTACAATCGAACCAAAACACTTCAGAGCTTTCTAGTTAACCAAAAACTACTTAAAAAAATAAGATACTGTCATTACTGAAAAATCTTCAATTAATGCTCAAAGATCGATAATTTAAGTAAATTACTTAATTAAATAAGTGTGACATTTGGGAGAATCGAGTTTTATTACTTATAATTTTAGGATAATTTAGAAACGGATTGTATGTAATTTTGTACATTATTTGAGAAATAAACTCCATTCCATTCACAAACACACCCGGGTCCATTATCGATTAGAAAAGGTAAGTACTTCAACCTTAAACCTGTTTAGTCCTAAATATAATATTAAATTATAGGGAACATGAACGGTGTATCAAATTTCATTATAAACAATTAACGTCTGGAACAACTTTCACGCAGAAATACTTTCACATTAGGACGCCGATTTCTGTGTAACTATGACCAGGTTCGGGATCCGTGCCCGATGTAAATGTACGCCAAGTTTTATTATGAAATTTAGTCCGTTATACAGTAAACTACTTTTATGAGTACACTGAAATATGTAAAACATATTCAAAAAATTTTAGTTTTGTACTTTTAATCATGGCGAATATGAAAATAATCTAACATTTACTATAAACATTGCAGAGTTACATAGTATTGCATTATAACCTCGTTACAAAACGTACGTATCGTCAATACCCCTTGTATTATAGTTTTCCTTGTGTAATTTCACGAGTTGAATTTCAGCGAGTTATCTAATCGCTACACAAGCAGAATGTCGACACGCTAATGTAATAAAGCCAATTTAAACCGCTCTAAACCGGTTTAATATCAAGAGGCTGTTAAGCGGTGAACCAACTCTTAGCTTTCGTGACTGTTAAGCTTTACAATTTGAAGGTGGAAGTGTGCGAACTTGGCTTAATGTTAGTTTCTTTGTCGTATATACGAGTAACTTGCAGTTGTTAATTAAACCGAAATTTTCTTTAACGGTTGCTAGTTTTGCTACAGAATTATATGTAGTTCAATATAGTTCTAACTTATCTAATGATATTTGTTTTAAAATAAATAAAAATGATAGAATATTGTCTTTTGTACTTTGACTTTGTTCGCCCTATAATTAATATATGGCTCACTATTTTGGCTTTAATAGCTGTCGCGGGCTTTTTTGTATATTTAAGAAAAATTATGTTCGTGTAACTCTAACGTTTTTGCAGCGTACATCAGAATAGCTCGAAAATAGCAGAGTTTTTTCTCATTACTTGAAACTTATCGTAATATTTTGGATAATTCAGATAATATTTTTATAAAAAGCCTATATGTTATTCTGATGTATAAGCTATATTATTGTAAAGTTTCATTAAAGTCCAATAAGTAGTTTTTGCGTGAAAGAATAACAAACATCCATACATCAATACTTGCGCATTTATAATATTATAGTAGCATGATCATTACTTTCTAGGAAGCAATTGGTATAAAACTTTATAAGAAATATTCAGGTTCTTAACTAAAACGGTCTTGATACGATTTCTTAGAAAATTGCAACAAGTTTGTTAACGAAGAAAGCATTGTGCGCTTCCCAAGTTAAACATTACTTGTTATCCTAAGCTTTAAGCTGGCGCTTGAATTTTTAGTTTCTTCGCGTTAAGTAGGTAACTTAGCGAAGTTTGCTTGGTTCGCACGGTGGAAGATGAAAACCTTTAGTTTTTAAGCAAAATGTACTTTAATTAAAGTTTAGTTTAATTTTTATTATCATTTAATTGCTACAATATACTTAAAAATAGGCTTAATGATTGAATGTAGAAATAATGATTTATTACTAATCAAACAATTACACGTCAACAAAATAAATGAAATGAAATAAATTAACAATTAACAAAATCAATATACTTCCGCATCAATTAATATGATATTTAAATTATCTCGAGTACCATCGAGAACGCCGTAGATAATTTTTATAATTAATAAACTATCGACACCACAATCCCAAATCCCTGATGTTGCATGTCGATGTGTTCGATTCATATCAGCCTATTAAATCTTCTCTTGAAGATCCCCAACTCATAATCGGACGGAAACACTTATTCGGTTTTTTGAGTGAATTCTTTGCCGTACGCACAATGAACGGACATTCAAATTAAACAAGAATACGTTCGTATAACTACGTATGCATAACTACATAACCTCTGCAAATACCACTTAGCTACATTTATCTTTATACAATAATCAGACCCCAGCGTCGCTCAGGTTCAAAAACATAAAATATAACCTAAGTTACTCGCCGTCAGTAGAAATTTCAATTGCTAAAAGAATTTTCAAACTCGAATTCACCCGGAACAAACATATACTTGAATATTTTCTATATGCAATACGAGTAAAGAAATAGAGATAATATTTTGGTTATATGGTATATACAAAAAAAGAATAGACTCAAACTACTGGGCCTAGAGACTTGAAATTTTGCACAATACTCAATTATTAGTTGTAGGTAAGCACTAAGAAAGGATTTGTCACCTAAAGGCTAAAAGATTGTTTCTATAAATAATTTTAATGCAATATAAGTTGACCTCCGATCTATATAATCAATGATAACAGGGTATAGTATAGCTTGGGATGGGCCTTCGTTGTTTAAATTAAATTGCACGGCAGGTGAAACCGCGGGGCTCTGCTTGTATGCTATAAAAGTATAAGATCGTTATTTAAGTTACATCCATGTGCCTACGTAATGCAACTAGTACCGTTTTTGCGAAACCTACAACATAGTAAGTATCAGCTAGTCATAAAAGTTGCAAATGACTCCATTAGACCACAGTAAGCTTCAATGTTAATCTGTAAGTACTTTGGAGCAGGTCCAGAATGAGGATAAATGAATTTTATTACATTCAGCAATTTAGGACTTGGCGTCGTGAAATTTTTATTCTCGTATCGTTTGCAAATTGTTTAAATTAATTTTCGAGTACGTGTGTTATTTAAATGAGCACAGGCGTAATAATAGAATCTTATTTCTACTATGTTTTCATCTTTGGATGTTTTGATAAGTGAATTAAATATTAAGATATATTTTTCTTACACATTCTCTTCCCATCTCTCTCACTTTTCATAGGAACAATAGCTTCGCAAGAATTTTTTAACCATCTCGTCGTAACAGTAACATCGTAACAGTGGTAGAGCCCGCAACAACAACATCTGCTGCACGAATGGGCCTGCTCGACCGGTGAAATACCACGACCTCACAGAAAACAGGCGTGAAGAAGAAGTACTCTGCGTTTCATCTGATGAGTGAGGTGCCGGAGGCCCAATTTCAGTTCTCTTCCCCTTCCCACCCTTTCCTCATAGAGATAGGATGGGAATAAGAGGATGATTGGACGGGGAGTGGATTAACGGGGATTAGGAAATATCTTTGTTTCTATCTATGCCCTCCTCTGTCCATTAAAGTAGGCAACGCATCTGAAACACATTTGCTTGTTCTGATCTGCTTGCTCGTTTGCCAGCTTATTACATTATAAAAAACCTCAACACCAATTGAAAACTCACATTTAATTTTAAATATTTTTTTTTTAATTAAAAGCACACATTTAATTTTAGGTGATGCTTGCATTCATTTAATTAAGTTATAGAAGTGAAATCAAAACAAACAAGCGATGGGCAAACATGCGGAAATATTACTTGAAAATTCAAACAAACGATGGCGTATAGAACTTACGTGTTTTCAATGTTTCCGAGTGTTTGATAAGTTGGGGAACAAGCTCATTGTAATTTTACTTAGTTTTAACTAACTTCATTATCCACGTCGTATGCTCGAGACTAGCAGTTGCTTCAGCCGACTCGTACTAAGATGCCAAGTGTGTTCTAAGCTTTATTTTATAGTAGACTTTAAACTATGCGATAGAAGCTTCTTAAGGATATTAATCTGGCTTTTTACCTTCCTTTGATGACGCTACAAATTGCGATAGCAGAATTTATAAGGACTGAATTAGTTACAATTGCTTAATCCAAATTTTAATTTACTGCTTAAGCAATGATATAAGCAGTAATAACTAAGTGTACCATCTAACGGTTGGTACTTGATGCTGAGAAAAAACGACCCTAATGTTATCCGTAGTACAGAGATACCTCTAGTTTGGTATTTGGTTCTCGGGCATCACTTTTACCGTTAACTTATTGTGCAAAGAGTTTTGTTTGAAGACTCTAAGGCCTATTTAATATATAGGACAGATGAAATACAAACGTACGCGAGTTTAAGCAGAATAGTTAAAATAATAGGTAGAACCACATCGTTGAAGGCCGGTGTATAACTTAATACGTGTGCTAATTGATGAACAGTATATTACGATAGCACATCCCGTTATACTTTGGATTTAGTAAGGTCGATGAATAGCTATTAGAATTAGTTGTATTTGTCACTATATATACAAAGTAGTTGTGGCCCGCGGTTGCACAGGCGCGTTGCCATTTAGTTTAAACTAAATCAGATTAAATAAATAAAATAAATATGCGCCCGTAACCCAGAGGGGTAGGCAGAGATCATGGATTTCCATTTGGCGCGATCCTGGCACACCTCTCTCGCTTCTTCCACATTCATACATCTACGTATGCATGCTCGTCGGCTAAGGGTGCTCTTTATATCGCCCTTTTTAAGTAAGTCATTAAATAAGTTAACATGTAAATAAGTATAATGAGTCAATGAGTAAATAAGCAGTAATATTTTTAGTCAAATTTCCCTGTGGTATGCATATCTGTATGTAGTTCCTGAGATTTGTAGTTGTCTGAATGTGCATATAAGATCGCACGCTGGAGTTATCGCAGGCACTAGGCAGGATATAGTCCTCATGAATTTAAACTAGCTTTGTTCCCGCGTTACATGCATTCGATTTTAACACATAAATCGGTTCTTTTGTTGTTCTGATACGTAAATCTGGTTGACAAAAAAAAAACACTTAGTTTTAAAGCAAAAACTTATCATCAAACTGATCCGTACTCGACTGCATCTGTACAATTGCTATTAAGTTTTTACCGCTGTCCATGATCATCAGCTACATCAGAGAGAACGAGGGAGGATTGCGCTACTTTTTCGAAGAACCCTCAGTCGTGCGGATTATAAGCTATCGCTGGAGACTGTTGATTATATGAAGCAGTTGTAAGAGGCAAAATAATAATCTAAAACTGGACAGTTGTGGAACGCCAATAGTGGTAGTGAAGTTCGGTTGTATATGTATGTAAAGATTGTGACTTTAGCCGTAACAACCTTGTCGCCCGCTATAACATAATCTAAAGATTTCTATATATTTGCTACTTTATTCCACACTAGTGATGCTCCTCGGCTTCGGCCGGGTAGCCTTTTCGGAATCTATAGGTAATAAACATAAATACATAAATCGTTTTTATATAAGGAGATATGTACCTGTAAAAAACAAAAAATATATCCCACGGAAAACGAACATTTATCCGAGATAAAAAGTAGCCTATGTGAAATTCCAGACTACAATCTATTTCTGTGTCAAATTTCATTCAGATCCTTTCAGCCGTTTTTGCGTGATAGATAAACAAACATCCATACATCCACACACAAAACACAACATACAAACTCTCGCTCTTATAATATCAAGTATAGATTTTAATACTAGATTGAAAAGTATGTAGAAAGTTTAGAGTACATTTAAAAGATTTTTACCGTGTGAGATGTAACTAGTAACATGCTTTACAAGACTTTAGTTGCCTTTAAACTTCGCTACAACTGCACAGCTTGAAAGTAGACAAGTTTGTTTATTTTTAGTTCACAACGACAATGCAGTTTCTTTTCTGCAATGTATAAACTTTTGAATTGCAATAAATCATTTCCCATTTTTTTTCATTCCAAAATCGAACAATAGATTATTTGGTGTGATACCCAGACAGATGCATCGTTAAATCCGTTTTTTTAATGGATTTACGAATGTATTAAATGTGTTTTCATTTCGGAAAAGGAACGATAATTATTATTTTTGTATATGAGTTTATTTACTAGGCAATATGGCGTATGTAGCTATATCTATATTATGTAATAACTCACAAAAGTTTCATCACCACCTAATCCAATTATTTAAGAATGGGAAGACATAAACAATCATATTTATTTGCATATATACATAGACGGACCTACTACTACTAACATACGAATTGATCGTTTACCAATCCATATAATAATACCAATAAAAATGTCCCCGAAGAAACATCCCGCTCGGATTCCCTGGTAATTGCTACGTTGTACTGAGTCCACGCCGGGGGCGACACTCGGCTGTTATTAACGGGGCCCCGTCGCACGTGACGGATTCTAGGTGATTATGAAACTTGGCTCGCTCGCAGCCATTGGGACTTGGATTTGTGAGAATTAGCCAAGTTTGGCCAAACTTTCTTGGCGTTTACAACTGTTTGTTTGATAACAAATTGGCGCTCGATTCAAATCTGTTTAGTGTATTGTCTCGTTTTAATGTTACCCTTGTTGTTACGTGAAGAGTTTCCTTCATTGTTAAATGATATGGACAACTTGATTAGAAGGGAATACAAGTGCCTCTTCTAAATTGAATGTATCATCTTCGTATGTGGTATGTTTTTGCCTGACTAATTTGACTTTGTTTTTAAAGGGCATGTAATTATGTCCGTTGTGACTCCCTATAGCCTTAACGTCTTAACCGATGTTGAAGATTGTGGTGTCAATCGATTTGAATTATTCCCTAGAGTGGCGATACAGTCTCAATCGGATTTATTGTTTTTTTTATTATTACTACTTTTTGTAACTATTTCTGTTTTAGTGAATGCAATTAGTGAATACTTAGAGTATTACCGAATATACAACTGTGAACCTACATCCTAGAATTCTTACGTATAACTTTTGCTTAAATGATGACTTACTATTACCTGAAACAAACATACACACAACTTTTAATAGAAATATATATACGAAAGAATTATATTTTATAGCATTCCTGTACATACATATCTAAATCTGTAATTCAAATATTTTTTTTTACATGAAGGGGACAAAAGAGCAACGGTAAACTTAAATGATCCCTTGCCGCCCATGAACATCCGCAATATCGAAAGAAATAAATCCCCGCCTTGAAAGTTTCGGCTTAGGTATAGACACACAATAAATATTAAAAATTTCAACAAAAAATACGTCAATGCAGTCATTGTACGAATGGATTATTCCGTGTGCCTGAGCCTCGTAATAAGCATCGTACGTCGCGACCCGATTGTCTACTTAACCTATTTTTGAACTCTTCACAGTGTTCTGGCTTAACATAATCTGTACGACGTATTCACTCAACAGTGTAGCAGTTTATAAGTAATTGAATGATGTGTACTATTGCCTTAAATTATATACCAGGGTAAGGTAGAAGTACTTCAGATTCTGTTTTTGAAAAAAAAAATCTTAAGCGCATACTTGATAAATCTCACCGTACCCATATTTATCACATCTGACAAGGCATAAGCCTCACCATACACATTGTTTTTGGGGCAACGTGTTTTACATACTTATATTTTACTAGCAGACCTAACAGACTTGTGTGTTATCGTTCGCTTCTTCAGCTAAAGTATTTTCATTATTCGTGACAAAATTGGAATAAATCTCCAGGAATCCGATGGCAGCGCCATCTACGAGACGAAATTTTGTTCCAACGGCGATAAACCGTATTTGCTTATCTCTGTCTAACTCAATCTGTATAAAAGACGTAAAAGTTTTAAATGCATTATAAGTACTAATATTTTCATTAAACCAACATAAATTAACTTATACCAGCGTAACATAGGGCAGAGCGCTTTGCGGTGGCCCGATGGCTTAACTTTTCGTCGCGGTCCAGCGCTTTGCAAATTATAAATGAGAAGCATTAGGAAACCTTCACCCGGCTAACGGAGCGGGCGCAGTTTTTTCGCGTCGAATAAATGGCCGATATTAAACAAGGACATTAGGACTTCGACTAGAAGTTAACTTTTACATCGTCATCATTTTGTATGTGCTTCAAGCTTTTTCACACATATAGTAAAAACCAGCCAAGCGCGAGTCGGACTTGCGCACGAAGAATTCCATACCATAATCTATAAAAAATCACGTTTGCTGCATGGGAGTCCCCTTAAATATTTATTTTATTTTGTTTTTAGAATTTGTTGTCATAGCGGCAACATAAATACATTATCTGTGTGTTCATGAGACAGACAGACAGCGGAGTTTTAGTATAAGGGTCCTGACTTTCCCATTGGGTACAGAACCCTTAAAAGAAACAAAGTACTATGAATCGACTTTTTCAAATTTACGATCTATCCTTGCATAGAAATTCTCGAGCACAGGAACTGGCCCAAAACTAATTTTATCAGTTCCATCGGCGGCCTGATAGCGACGGTCAAGGCGCGGCGCGAACCCGACAAATTGAAATTACTCCGAGAGCTTGCTTTTATACGTCAGACGTCCGGCAAAGGGTCATGATGTGTTTATCGTGATGTAGGAGGAATAATGTTACATGCGACGTTTTTATAGGATCAAGGAGCAAACGGGCACAAGTACCCTAACGTTAAGAAATCATTGCCGCCCCTTAACGTTAACACCAGAAAAACTGCAAGTGCTTTTCTTGCTTTCGTGCAGAAGAACTATGTTCTTTACTAAAGCCAATAACGCGTGTATTTGACATTAAAACTAAAGGAATCATTTATTTATCTCTATATCCTCAGAGCTATAAAACAGAAAATAAATTAAAGTTAAACATGCGAATTGGCAGATTTAAATTTAACTTTGTAATTTTATAAACTGTTATCGACACGAAAGTTCAATGTAAAAATAATAAGATAGTTACATTTTTAGTTTCAAATTTACTTCGCTCGGCGCACAATTGATTCAAAATCCGAAAATTGCATCGAGCAATACATAAAACGGAAACCAACAATGCAAGTCGTGTCCGTGTTCATGAATATAAACTAGCCTAGCTTTCGCTGCAGTTGGTTCAGGGGAGGAAAATTTTTAACGATACGGCCGAGAGGTATTCCTGAAATTGTAACACTCTGAATGCTGGTTCGATTCCGAGATGTAACAAATATTTTATCAGAAAACTACGACCACAATAAATTGACATCACGTAATGACGGAATGAGTTAGAGGTATCTCTTATACTTCTAAGTTTAGTCTGGATAAATTCAGCCTTCATCTCTCAATTATTCTTATGACCTCTACTGTCTGTACATTAAGTCATTAAGTACATTAAGTAACTGTAAGTAATTTGGTTGGTCTACTCCCAAAAACAAGAAAATTCTAATGAAAAATATATCCATAAATTAACAAATATGCAGAGCGTATATGCTTTTAGCAGAGATTTGTGACGAATGGCGAGTTGATAGGTGGCAGGGAGAGTCCGCGCGTCGTTGCCCCGGGCGACCCTCGCCTGCATCCCGCACCCCGGCACGTGACGAATTTGCAACGGTTGTTAACTTGCCCTCCCGACCGAAGCTGTGCCTCGGGAATTACCTATCTCTGAACTATATATTATTTTGTTACTCTTGAAGATTTAAAGTCTTATATAATTATAAATAATTTCTGGATCCATCTAGTATGGTGTAAAATATTCTTATAGTTTTTATGTGTTATATTATTTTATTTACAAAAATTTACAAAAATCTGAACGGTTACAATTCGTAGGAAAGAGCATGAGTTTATTAGAAAGCTACAAGATATATATATATATATATATATATATATATATATATATATATATATATATATATATTGTGTAGTTTGAATACTGCCATCGTCATTTGTACTATCCTTAATTACATTTATTTCTTAACCCACTATGTAGATATGTTTATATATTACTTATAATTATTTTTGTCATATCAATGTTCAAAAACTTCAATAAATACTTACACAAATTTAACCAAACAAAATCTATTCACAAATTAGCACTTCATTTATTTGAGCGGGACAACAACGGGACAAGGAAGATTACAAACACAAAATAGTATGTATATGAGTCATGATCAAACACTTTAGCGTATTTGCTATGTGTGCTTTATTAAAGGTTCTAATTGTTTAAACAACGTTAGTTAATTGTACATATTAAACCCTCCACGATCCGCGTTTCTACCCAAAACGTATCGCCGGATATTTATTATAATGCGTTTGTCCTGGCTCGTTCCTGTCTGTTCTTGACACAATTGTGAATATCGAAATCGTTGTATTCTCACTGTATACTGGAATAATTTAAGCTAACACGAATTGTCACTAGCAGGTAAATTAGTTTGAACATCTACTTAAGCTATAGACATTGTTATATAACAGCTTAGAATAGATTAAATTGATAAAGTGTAAGGGGTGCCTATCTCTGTGTTTAAAATCTACATTGGTAACAATCAATGCGTTTTAATTCTAACAATGGAGAACACTTATTAAAATATTTGTTACAGGACTATTCCATTTAATGTGTCAAGGACATAATAGCAATATCAAAGCTGCGTAGCATTCGCTACAGTAAAATGTACACCCTAATTTTTGTTTATTATGTAACAAACGTAAGCAAGAATAATAACGCGACGGTAAAAAGTGACAGCATGAACAAATATTAAAAAGGAAAACTGTGATTAAATGAAATGTTTCATGTTTTCTTACTCGGAACAATCCAAATCCCAGAAGCAATAAACGAGCCAAGATTCGTAATCAAAGCAACTTCGTCACGTACGTGGGCGCTAAGTTAATAAAGCGCTGCCGGGCGTCGCCGCGGGCGCGACTTAGTGTTCCCTCGTAATTGTATGAGAATAGTATTGGCGCGCGACTATCGTTGCGACGGTCTGAGAATCTGTCTCCTTCTAAGATAATAAAGGAATTTGGTAAACTATAAGTGTGAGTGAGGAAGAAAGACCTCTAATCGTATAATAACATATGACTCTGCTTAGCACTTGAGTCAATGTTGATTTTTGCGTCCTTAGTCACTAAAAACTATTGACATTTAATTTCAAAGAACAACTAACATTAATTCAAAAGTATCAACATTACAAACAAACCAACGTTCACACTGTTAAGACGTTTCAATTCAAAACAATTAAAAAAATCAGGAAAAAATGTCCATCTCGTTTACTCGATGTAAAGGTTTATATACATACACGTATAAGCATACAAATATACACAAGAAACACTTGCCATAACAATTCATAAGACAAAAACATTCCCATAGACACGTACCCGTGCATGCCTTCGTCTCTTAACAAATGAAAGCTCTCTGCATTACAAAGATGATAGCTCCCGCCCACCGTTTCATTTCTTTTTCAGCTCGAGGCAGTGCCAGAATAGGCCGCGGTACAAATTAATCTTGCCGAACAATGGGCCTCCGGTAAGTGTCGGCCTTTTTGGATTACGTCTACTGATGTACAATTTGCAAGAAAAAGTTCAAATGGTCTGAAAGGAATTGTCAGGCGCGAGGAGCTTTTGATGTTACTTCATAGTACAAGTGTAGCTATTATATTGATATTTAAAAATAACGCGTTTACGTACAAAAATAGGTTTATTTATATTAATCCCAAATTATATTAAAAATGTGAAGGAATTTTGTTTTTTACGATATAACTCTTTAACTACTTAACCAATCATGAAATTGAACAAACACCTTCGTTATTATACTGAAAAATAAAAATGTTCCTTAGGTACATAAAACCTTCATTTACAATATCTTTTTGACACTTGTTACCTGTGATTCGAAGTTATTATCCACGGATTATTTTTTACTCTGTATTCGTATTATAATAAAATAAATTAAAATTAAAATATGCTCTATTCCTAACATAATTCTTAAAGTAATTTTAAATTTTTCACGCATGCCTAATCAATCAATATTCATCATAGTTATTGAAACAATCGTGAGACATTATCAATAAACTTTTTAGGAAACGGCTTTACTCACGTTCGCGTTTTTCTCGATGATTCGTACCGACAAGTTTCAGACCTGTCGGAGGTCCTTCAGGGTGAGCGGTATTATTTCGCGGTCGTGGGCCGCTTCGCACTCCAATAACTTATCAGTTTCGAGCTCGTCCTCATCGCTGGCGCCCCCGCGCCCCCCGCCCTGTCAATTCACGCGTTACGAGCACAGGCGCGCAGTGCGAGGCGGGCCGCGACCGCGAAATAATACCACTCACCCTAAAGAAGGACCTCCGACAGGTCCGAAGCTTGTCGGTACAAAACACCGAGAAAAAATTATACAATTATTATTGTTATTCAATTTCTATTATTATGTCAATATAGATAATTATATTATAATAAAACTCGTAATATAAAAAGTAAAAAACTTAACGAATGTTTAGTAAATTAAATACACTTACACGTATTCGTGGGGGCCGATCTATTCAACACTTTCAAAACTATGCAAGTTATTCAAACTTACAATTCCAATCCAAAATAAATAATTGGAATTAAGAATACACACACATATATATATATATATATATATATATATATGTATGTATATTACCCGTAGTGTTTGCTGTACGGTAGTTAAGGAATATGCACTACCTCTGTAGAAACCATTACGCAATAGTTGGCCAACGAGTGTTGTTTTATTTAGCTTGCATAACATATTCAACACTGAATGGAATAATAACCATGTTCTTGTTTTGTTCTGTAGAATTTCTTATTTCGTTTAAGAAATTGGCGCGCGTCTTTTGAATGCAACTTGAAATAATGGAACGAAGGTCTGTGAAATGAAAATTTGAAGCAGAGGAGGAAAAGGCTCACTTTGCTGGCTTGAATAAATATTAAAAAGAGCAACTAGCCTATTCAAATAACCAGAACAAATATCCGATAGTCATCAATAAACTACAACTATACTTATTTACTTCACCATTTACAAAAATAAATATAAATTTTATTTGATTGGCGACTGTTTAAACAAGTCAAACCATTGTAAAAAAAGTTTTATTATAAACGAAAACACAGCACAAGCCTTTGCGCTTCTCCTTGGAACACCCTACAAGAATTTCATCGCAATATGATCAATGGCTTAGGAACGCATAGAAGACATACAAACAATCATGCATTGTTTTTTATTTCTGTGTGTAGGTAGATACACCAGTGATACACCCCAGCTTCACCTGGGTTGCACTAATAAATTCGCTACCAAACTCCACAGAATAGGTGATTCTAGCTAGGTCGAACGTTTCTTGAAAATTTCATCAAAATCCATCTATAGGGAACATACACACACACGTCACATATTGTATATTTAGATAGAGTATATTCGTGTATCATAACGTGACAAATTCAAAAAACTAGCAAACAGATAAGTAAAGATGAATCTGTTAAGTTTGCAGTCTTATATCATAAGTTTGATTAACATTAGAACTAGAATGTCAACCAAGACAACTAGTTATAACTACGAGTTAGAGGCTCATAAAGTTGACTGCTTACGAGAAACTGAATCATAGAGTTAATGAAGATGTAAACGTCGTATACTCGTAGCTTGGTAAGCAAGGCAATTAGTTCTAATGCAACAAGTTTGTTATTTTATTTTTCTTATAAAACTTCAATACCTATATTATCACCCTTATCAAACTTTTAACTCATCCTTAGTTCGTAGTTAGAAGCTACAAGCAAAGTTAATAACATGTTTGTTTATAAATCATGAATGTTCTATGAAACTCATTACTTTATAATCATTTAAAATCTGAAAGCATTTTTAGACTGATTCTTATTTATATTTTTAGTGAAATTTAAAATATGGGGACTGTATTACAAATTACGAAAGTTCTTTAGTATTAGTATCTAATGAGATATTTAACAATTTGAGTAATAAAGTTGCATTACATAGTCTCAACACCATAAATAGTCAGTTAGTCAGGAAAAATAATTGAAAATTAAAAAAAAAAACACGCAAGTTGCATTACATATCCATTGTAATTTATATTGTAACATGTAGGTGGCGCTTTTCTCAATGAAGATCCTGATTGATAAATCGTTTTATTTCACGGATTATATATGCAGCAGTGGACTGGAAAAGAATTAAAAATATATTCCTCATTAGCAAAAATAAGTTGAACCGTTGCAAGCAATCTCTTGATGGGAATATTGCTGATTTTTTTTATTTTGAAATACTACCGAAATACTGTTTGAATAAGCGCATTAATATTGTGTTTCTATTGTGTCATTACATTGTATTCAGTAACAGTTCGTTGCGCTGCCCGTAGCAATAACGTATAAGAGCGATCATTCTGAAATCACTCACGAGAACAGTGTATCACAAATAAAGCTTCTGTACAGTATAAAATGGATTTTTTGGAACCTCAACCCTTTAATAATATTAAAGTATTAGTATTTTACCACATCACGGTGCAGAACATGGCATCATTTTTTTCTTTAATGTTTTGTTGTTGTAAATGTATTTCAATTATTTATTTATCTGACCACAAAATAAGCACTCTTCGATTAAGAATAACACAGTAGTTAATTACTTAAATGGTCGATTTTATTTTAAAGTAACAATACTCTTATGTAACACGATTTTATAAGCTTGACGTGTTTCTATGTTAAGCGTTGGATGGATTAATTTGAAATGTTGCATACTTCAATTACATTCATAAAATATCACCGGCTGTGTGTTGCGGGATTATTAAACGTTCTATGAGACAAACAAAAAATAATACCGCTACAACCTTTCCGGTTTTGATTCTACCAGCTTTTTTAACGCTAGGAATAATATAAAGTTTATCCCTTGTATAGTTTTATATTCCAATTTGCATGAGCTCAACAATCAAATGTAAGTCCGAACAATACCACTCAAAGCTAGTCGGAGCCGTGTTTTACGTTATACTACAAAGAAACCTAATCTCATTTCACAAACGTTACGTGGACTTTATAATAAAACAAAGCTTTTACGACCATTTTCGGTATAGAACGAACAAAACAATCTTTGAACATTACATATTTTATAGCCATTCGGTGGATGCAATAAAAACTATATGGACTCTACCTTTTTAATAATCGCAGTTAGTTTTAGCTGCTCATTATTCAGGTAACAAAACAAAGATTACCACTAAATTGCCCTTTTATTAACCGTATGCCATCATTAAAATAAAAAGTACTAGTAGTAAAGTACTTCATGAGAAATGGGAAAAGTGTATAATATACGATATTTTCTTATTTTGTTGTATCTTCTCTAGTAGGCTTCAAACGACGAGTGAATGTGGGAAATAAAATGAATAGTGCAGTAGGTACAGTAGTGAGGAGTCAGCATGTGTCTATGAAGGCTAGTCTGGCAATACGCAAAGCTATACACTTTAATATATGGAAGTGAGAGCTGGGCTTGACAGGAAAAGCATGTTAAAAAAGTGAATGCCATTAAGATGCGATCTTTAAGGAGTATGTTAGGCGTGACGGTGAATAATATGATTAAAAATAGCGTTATAAAGGTGTGGCTGAAAAGTGAATGTTGTGACTAGAATTAAGAAAGATTTGCTTCGGTGGTTCGGGCATGTTGAAATAATGAATGAAGAGAGAGTAACGAAACAAATGTTTGCTGCAAAAGTGAGTGGCAGTGTTGGTAGGGGACGCCCTAAGAAAACTTATATCGATCAGATAAGTGACATACTAAACAAGGGCGATATAAGGAGTACCCGTAACTGACGAGCATGTAAGCATAAATGTATGGAAGTAGAAGAAGCGAGAGAGTTGTGCCAGGTTCTCGCCAAATTCAAATCCATAATGTCTGCACACATTTTATGGCGGCCAAAATGGCTGGACCTATTTGTATGACATTTTTTGTGTGTTTTGGATCCACATGGCACTGCCATCGGGTTCCAGATTATTGGTGTAGCACCTATAACAAAGAGGCAAGTCTTCATTCATTCCATGAGGCGATAGAGGTATCAGCATCCATTAAATGGATAGCCGTAATTTTACCTCCTGTCTACCCCCTTATATTACACACTTGAGTGCCTATTCTTATTTATTACTATTATTTATATTTCCACATTCACAATGTTTAATATCTTGCAGCTAAGTAATGTTCCCTCGAAAGCTTACCGGAAACATTTCGCTCAAAATATGAGTGGGTTCCGAGAAAATCGGATCTTTTCCGCAAAAGGTATCGGAAACTAATTGAATATCTTACTCGAGCGATGCAGCGCTGAATAAAATGCGATTCCTGAAAACCGACGAGTACATTCTCGGAATTATTAATGATGTTTTCGTTATGAAATCCCTGGGATAACTTAAATTACACTAAACGATAATCTTTAAAATACAAAAATCAAATGTATTCTATGCCTTGATAAATGTTTCCCAATTGTCTACTGATATTTAATGTTAAGCTTGTTCGTAAAAATAGCGTAATTGAAAAGCTAAAAAATATACCTCACACTTAGAGTATCAGAAGAAATCTGAATCTTGCGCCAGTAACAGAGAAATTGAGGAGCACGAGGCTAGCGTGGTATGCGGAGAAATGATTCGACATATTTTAGGGAGTAATGTAGTAAGAATGAACGTGGATGGTCACATGAGTAGAGGAACACCAAAAACATATGGATATATGTAATATATGTATTCTTACACATATTAGAAACCATCCATCCATAAAAGAAAACTAGTATAGGAAGTATATCAGTTACCTGGTTTCTGTAGCCGGTATATGTCTTAGGATATTGTTATTATTAGTGTCTAAACTTTCTTCTTCGGTCGGGTGTGAATTCAGATATAACGGCTGATAGAGTGATATGGAAGAGGGGAACATACTATGCCGACCTCATAAAGATGGGAAAAGGGCTGGGAGATGATGTTAAATATTTATCTCACATTCTATAGGACTAGAAGACTCGGCCAGAAGATTGATTTCTATTTACTAAGGTAACTTATATGTACCTTGAACACTGTGACGATATGGTTAAATATACAAATAAATTAAGGCAAATCAATACATCATCATCATCATCATCTTAATATTCAGTAAATATAGAAATCAATTTCTAAACTTTACGCCCCGGTCTTCAATCAAGCTACAAGATCAACTTGCATCCTTGGTTTGACTTTAAAAGCAAAGAGAAGGGTATTGACAGCTCCTATCATGGTGCATTCACTTCAGCGATATCGAATATTAATTAAATAAAATCCAGCGCCGCGTGTTGGACTGTACAGCCAAGACAGCTCAGGCGTCTCGCTCAGGAGTATGGATACCTGCCTAAGTGTTATCGCCTTTGTTAAGAGTTAATGTTATTAGAGGGTGGCTCGTAAAATAAAATGAACTGGTCGGTTAAATTTATTTTGTGTCGATCATCATAATAAATTTAAAAACTACAACTCTGTCTTCGCTTTGATATTAATAGTCTATATATACAAAAGGAGATGTGTGTATGCATGAATGATCCGTAAAGAACCCTAGATAGGCCCTAACAAACAGGAAATTGTTATTTCCAATTCCTATACATCCCCTCCACCGTCAAGTTTTCTTCCCTTTCCCATATTTTCCTTATAAGAAAAGGGTGGGAAGGGGGAGAGAACTAGAATTAGACCTCCGGCATCTCATTCATCAGACGAAACGCAGAATACTCTGCTTCGCGCCTGCCTTCCGTGATATTTCACCGGTCGAGCTGGCCCATTCCTACAGCAGATGTTGTTGTTGACGTTTCATGGTTACAGGCGTGTATGGAAAAACTTTCGTGGGAAACATTAACTACGAATTCCTTTGTCATTATATCGAAGTAAGTAACGCGTCTAATATTCCCAAGCCTTTGGCAGAGAAACTACGAAGCGAACTAGCTAACTACTAGCTTTGACAGCAATAAACGCATAAAAGTTCAACGATAATACAATATTCATAATAATGCGTCAAAAATATTCAAATTCAGTTCAGATCAAATAAACAACTTCCCTCGATCGCCGATTTAATAACCACTCACTCACAACTCCAACTTTTTACAAAGTCGAGAACACTTAAACTGGTATCCATATTCATGAGGCGCACGTCTCGCTGCCCTCACGAGATAGCCTCCCATTCAATGCTGCATTTTATTAAATTAATTCCCGATATCGTTATAGAATCGATTCCATCTCCAATGAAAGAACTTAGTGTTTCCTTTTAAAACCATCCCTAGTCTATGTATAACCTTTAAAGCGCTCGAGTTAACAAGTTAGAGGAAAGGAGCGGATGAAGGCACACTTACAAGGATCAAAGTTTGTTCTGATAAAAAAATACCGTTGCCTCATCTTTTAAAGTTCATACAACCAAATTTCTACCCACAAATTAATGGTCCCTAAAGATTTTCCATACACACCACGTATATGTATTAAATATTATTAGGTAAACGTGTCCTCTAATCCTATGTTAATGAGAACCGAGAATGGCGTTTCACGTATGTATGATCTGGCGAGCTGTATTTTACACGTGAATATATATTTCCTTCTCTCAGAAGGGGGCCGACTCACTTTTGGTGTTTATGTATCATAGTTTTTTTTACTTTAAAGCAAATATATAAAAGTATATCTGAAACTAAAGTATAGAAATTTTTCATTTTGTTTTAGTAGTTCAAAAGTTCATAGACATGTGCGTCACGTAGACCGACATATTAAATAAATCTATCGTATGAAAACAAACATAAGAAATATGGCCAATTTCGATGTAAGCATTGCTCAGAGTATTGCATCGGCGTCAAAAGCAGCGATGACGCAACGCCCGTGTGGCAACGCTCTAAGGCGACGAGGGATACGGAGGATAGCTAACAATAAATATTCTCATAGAAACGTACAAACGCTCAAACAATACACATACTACATATATGTGCAAGTATCTATTGACTCATCACAATATCTCTAGGACCGTATGGCCCAGAGCCTTGAATTCCGGATTCTGAACTAATATTCCTTTCGCACAGTAGAGGTCAGTCAATGTGCACTGCATTAGACGTAAATTAATCGCTGGACCCATTCAAATGCATATACACACATTCATTATAAACCATACACCACCGCAAATCCGGCAAAATACACGGTTCGACGTCCGGCGAAAAAATGGACGTACCTATACAAGCGCTCTAATGTTAAAAGTAAAATTTGATTGCTTCAGCAGTTCCAGACTTTTGTCGTTACAATCAAATAAGTCCTTCCACTTTATAATATCGTTAAAGATGTTCTCCCAAGTAAGAAATACACTACCTTACTCCTACTAAGAACTAAAAGTACTTCGTGACTCAAAGTGTTAGCGTATGGAGTGATTCAACATCCGTTAAATCAGCTTTTTACAACTTTGTACCATAAAAAGAAGAAAAACATTCTGACTTCTGCGCCATGCAGGTGTCCGTAATTGAATTGAACTAATTCGCTATTCAGGTAGGTTGAGGGCGAATGCGAGCACTGTTCTGTCCTCATAAGGCGCTGCACCGCGCGCTCGCTAAATTATCAATTGCAACACAATAGCTCCTCGAGGCAGCCACACTCTGCGAAACTTTTAATTGGAACAAAATCCCCGCTCCGAAGGCGTTTTAATTAGGAAAATTTCCCATGAACAAGCGGACGCGATATAATTTCTATGCAAATTGCGCCTTTAACTTCGCATAACACAGTGGTAGCAGTCGGAAGACGGATCGCGCGGTTCATTTTACATTAATAAAGAGATAATGGATCGAGTTTGTCTGTCGGATTATTATTAATAGTAAACTTTGTAGCTGTTAGTTCGCGTCGCCGGGAAATGGACCTTATTTCAAACGGCGATGCTCGGATCGGGTCACGTTTCCATACCAACTTTGAACATTAAATGGAAACTGTCCGGAGACCGTCATTATTTAGAAAAGATGTAGATTATTCTGTGAACTTTACATACAATACAATCATTTACTTCACAATAGTTACTGCTGGTCACAATAGACGCTTTCAGGTCACCCTTCGACTACACATTTAGACTAGACCAAGATTTTGTTAGATTCAGAGTGCAAAGAACTGGTAGAAGTTGACAGCTTTGGAAATATAATTTGTTATTTTGAAATGCCCCGGTTTCGCCCGGGTACCACTAATTTGTGAATATAAACAATCTTCGAATCCACTTGCACAAAAATTCATTCAAATCGGTTCAGCCGTTTAGGAGCCGTTCACTGTCAACACACGTACAGAAGAATTATATATATAAAGATAAGTCACATTTGACTTACTTTAATATACCAATGACAACGTCACAATTTTCTCTTTCAATATTAACCAAGGATTAGTAATTAACAAAACTTCAGCCGTAATTATAATGATACAAAGCCGATAATCGACGTTCCCTTCCTCGACGCATTACCATATTCATTAGGCCCTCAATTCTTCTGCTCATCCAATTTGCCCAGCGTCAATTACAATCAATTTCTCGCAGAGAATATCGGGGGGCTGATTGAAATCCCCTCCCCCCTGCCGCTCTAATTGAGCGCTAAACGGAAACTTTTTAAGTCACTTGTCAATTCGAAGACGCTCCACAGTTCCGATAAACTAGACGATCCGAGTTTAAAACTCTGCTATTGTTTCCGATTCTAACGAAAATGAAGATATTTTATTATTTAAATTCATTAAAGAAATGGAATTAATGATTACTTTGTTCGGCGTAGATCGCGATTGTGGTCACAGCTTTAGTCGCTTCTGGTCGAAATGCTGTGCCAATTTTCTGTAAAATTTAGGCTATCTTAAGGCTATCACACTTAAGTGAATACACCTTGTATTCGTATTTAAATTTGTATTCAACCTCACAAAATGAAGCAAGAGAGTTGTTCCCAGACAGCGCAGTTAGGAATAAAAATCCGTCTCTGCCTATCCTTGAAACTTTCCTAGTCTTGAAATTCGATAATAGCTTAGTGGCTGGTCGTGTTAGTGTTAATCTAAAATCCTATCCAAATCTTATTTTTGTTTATCCGAGATGTTAGTCATTTACTCGCTTCTGTTACAAATATTTATATACAAAGAAGTATAAAGTCGATAAAGTACAATTTATTCTTAGAGCAAAGTCAGGGTTCTACTCTACTATTAATGATACCTAAATATTACTAAATTTGAATAGACGGTGAAATACAGTTCTTACAATGATATTTATCCATGATGTGGATAACTCAATGGTACTGATTCTTGTACACGACGATGGCTTCTGATAAGAATCGCATACGATCTCCATGTTTCGTAGACCGTCTCAATAAGCGATTAAATAAAGAAAACAACGTCATTTGAGTTAACAACGAAATAAAATGCCTCTCATCATTCTATTTCAGCAATAAGCACCGCCCGAGTCCCGTAAAAATGCCTCCGTGTTTGAATCACAAAAAGTTCTTTTTGATGCCACAGATTTAATGACCGTTTTAAAAATGCATACACACGCTTAGAAACCCTTAAAATGCTAAAAATGTTCGCGCAATTCGAAAACACTTTTGGTAAAAATGTCTGTTGGCTTCGCCCACACGACGCTCGCAACCGACGTGTCTAGACAGCGGAAATGTGGGCACGTTTTTACTTCATTTCATGATTTTTTTCTTAATGATAAACATGCAAAGTCGAACAGAAACTTCTTTTTACGTCTTTACTTTCAACTAAATTAACAAGTATAACACGTATTTATAATTCAATTTCTGACAATATTAATACAGGTAATTAAATATCGAATGAAATAATTTCCTAACATATATTCCCCTTTTTCTGTGTTATACATTCCCGGTATATCATGTCGTGACGTCAACAACTGCTGCTGATAGACCACAATAACTTTTGTATTCGTAATTGTTCTCGATAAACGTAAAAATATACAAGCTTATAGTTTCTCACCTTTTAAAAACCCTAAGCAGCTCAAGGCGTTGGTAATCCCTTCAGCAACTATGGAGAGCGCAATCAACTTCCCCGTATAATAGTTGAAAAGCTACCGCAGTATCTACGCGGGCGGGCACTTTTAACTCGTTCGAGTTGGACTATTCACAAAAACGCCACTAACGAGGTACTTTAAGCTCTTGGCTTGCTGCGAAATAAGAAATACATAAGACGGTTTCGAGACAAAACAGAATGAGTTTTAGATCTCTTATTGTATTCATTGCGTTTATTGTGTGGGCGTTTCTCTGTAGCTTATTCGAGTTCATGCTTTTATAATTAAAACAGTGAAACCATGTTTGTTTTTCAATTCATTATTGTTTGTGAAACAGTCTCCATCTTGGCTCTGTTTGTTATATGAACTGGCACTTCAAAATAACCCATGAATGTATAAAAAAGGTTTCACTAGTATAGGAATATAATAGAAAGCGAGGGAACTGTTGCATGAATAAAAGTTTTATGTTAAACTTACAAGTTAAAAAGATAAATTATAGACGAATGTGTCGTTTTAAAGGAAGTCAAAGTTAAGGCACAAATAAATTTTATTATATTTTTATTTATTTTAACTTAATCACATTTAGTACCCTAGAAATAACATCGTGGTATGTATTATTGATCTATATATGTGTAAATATATAGTTATTCAAATGCAATAATGGAAGTAGCATCACACCAATGAGCGTTTACAAGCATCACGCGGCCGTGAAATTCGATAATGTGATTGGTACGATGTTTGCACATACGTGTTCCGTATGCAATGAAATTTGTGAATTTGTGCTTGAAAAATTATGATGGCATGAATGTATGTATAAATTTAATGTACACACTTCAGCCGATACAAAAAAAATGTTATTATATGAAATTACATTTGACAGACCGAACTAAAGATTTTTTCTATGTACGTGGCATTGTAGAGAAATGGAATACACATATGTACATATATATATGAAAGTTTATATTCATAAGACTTTATGTAAATTGACTATAAGAATCATGTTGTTCAAATTTTATTATCGATCTATAGATAGTTAACGGTTTCCCGTTTTGTTCAATGGTAACAGATCTGGAAATGTTGAATCTAAATCAGGGTTGGGACAACTTCCATTATTTTATATCAACTGTAATTCTAGTATATGCAGGAAATAAACACTAGATATAAGAATGAAAAATGGAGTCAGACATAGTAGCTAAGTAAATATATAAACAGTAGATGTAATATTTTGATTGCTCAGGAGGTTCCTCGGTAACAATCCGCCAATGCGAAGGACGATTTGGGATCTCGAATGAAACTCCAATCTAATGATGTTGTTTTGTTCATAATAGCTAATCTGCTAAAGTTCTCCACCAATTGTTTTAAACGTTGTGTTGTCTTATACAGCGTTGTATACCAACGTATACACGAAGGATTTTATGTATTCCTTCTATCTCAAAAGTAAACTGGAAATGTTACCGTGAGAAGGGGAAAAACTAAAAGCTTTAATATCGGTTACATTAATATCCTAATATCCTAGGACATATTCACACACGGCCATCTGATCCCAAACTAAGCAGAGCTTGTGCTGTGGCAACCAGATAACTGATATACTACATATACTACTTTTTAATTTTTTTGTAAATACATACTTAAATAGATAATTACACCCAGACTCAGGACAAACAGACATGTTCATGCACACAATGTTTGCCCTGGGTGGGAATCGAACCCACGACCTGTGGCGTGAAAAGCAAGTATCTTACAAACCACGCCAACCGGCCCGTCAAATCAATAATAATGTATGAAAAATAACAACTTTTTGACACATGTTACACACACCTATAATTCGAAGTAATGGACACAAAAAATTCTAGAGAAAAATAAAAAAGAAAGGAATGCGAGTGAAGTCGCGAGCAACAGCTAGCAATATTTTTTTAAAATTTTTGGTTATAAAAGTAAAATCTACTAAATACTTATGAAAATAAAAACGAAAATTATTTAAATTAATAAATGTACCATATATACCATATATATGTTCAAAATGCTACTAGAGCAGTTCTATACTAAAGTCAAAGTGTTACCACATTACAATGGTTAAATTGTAAGAATGTGTGCCAAACAAGTATACATTTGCGGCAACCCAAAATGACACCGAAACGACTCACCCGACGCCGCCGTCCGCGACGCTTATTTCGTATGACTGACACGATGAGCTTGCGGGAGGCGTATTTAAAAGCTCCAGTCATTTGACTGACCGCACCTAGACTGAATACTAAGCTGAGATTTGACGATTTCACTCTCAGGGATCTCACGCATCGCAAATATGCTCTGGTGTGCCTTAATTATCGCCACGGAGAATATACCATACACTAAAAAACAAGAAACGAATAATGTTTTTAACACGCTTTTAATTTTATTTATAAATATTTTATTTTCTTTACTGCATGTGTGTATTGTAAATAAATACATTTAAAACAATTAGTTCGTAAAAAATATGTGTATGTTTGAACATGATTTTGCCCCACTTAATTAAAATGATTTAAAATTACGGATACTTATCAAGAACCGACCACATTGCTTTAATTGAAATATTTTGTTTCATTATTCAGACCAAGATCTTCTGGATAATGCGATTTTTTAGAGAAATTAGCCATCTAGATGGATAAATAACAAATGGGACTTTATCTAATGGGAATTTACCGTGTGTTTTAAGTGTACAATACTATTCATTATGTATATTTAATTATGCTATATCAATTAAATACTTGAAAATTTTTATACAGTCCAGAAGGAGTTTCTGTTGGTTGCTTCTTAATGCATAGGTAAATGATTTTATCGGATATAATTTTTATTTCTTGAGAGCACTTTTCACCTGACGCGTTCGTACACATTATAATCTGAAGGAATCTACAGTTACGTGACTTCCGGGATTTGATCGCAGTACTCCTAAAGCACATATTTCGTGTACAACTTGTATAAGTGAAATAATAAGTCACGACAATCTTAGCTAAACTGGGAACACGACAAGGCGGAGGCGTCCTGAGCAATATCATATCGGAATTCAACTCGGACTAACATTTTAATTACGAATTTTTACGCTCCGAGATTTCCCCAGAGCAATTTTCAAAATTAGCCCAGCAAACAGACCAAATTTAATGGCGCCGGTATGACTCAAAGGACAGTCCTCTAAATTATTTACATTCCTCCAGAGGGAGCATCTTGTGCCACTCCGACCGCTGCTTTTGTAAGGACTATTGTTGGGTTGCGCCTTTTTGAATGCCAAGAATATTACTTTTAGTAAAATGGAAAAATGAAACAGTGAAAGTCTCAACCGTCACTTTGAATAAGGCAATGAATCCTGGAGAATGGCATTTTTATACTTTAATGGCCGCTATTTGCAGAGGCTTAAAATTGTAAATTGTCTTTTGCTAAATAACACCTATTAAAAGATTAGCTATTACTGACTTTAATTAGGCCACGAGATATGTTTAAGAATTTCAGATTTTGTTGTAAAACTTAGTCGTATTTGAAGTAGCAATAACATTTTTTGATCCAAAATAAAAATCCTTTTAGCTAACGATGCTATAGGACATATACGTTATGTCGCCAACTGGCGGCTGGGTAAAATCCAGCTCAGTCATTTGTTAGCCACCTCACGAATACAAAATATCCGTGTTGAAAAACACGTACGGACCCGCGTACGGTCGCACTATTTCTGTCGAAAGTAGCTAAATATTATTGATTCGAAAAAAGTTCAGCTTCTAACAGGGAAAGGATGACAAGCAAGAATATTATTTTTCTGGTTATCCTCTGTCCAATCAAGGTAGGCAACGCATCGCATCTGCAAATCATTAGCTTGCTAGATGCCCATGGGTTATGGGTTGCTTGATGGCAAATAAACCCGCGGGTTTGCCACCTTCTCCTATAAAAAATTCAACGGAAACACAATGAGTTAACCTACATGTTAAAATTCTATCGTATGAAATAATATTTTATTTAGTTTATCTGAATCTCGAAAACGCTTGAACGATTTTCATGAAATTTCGTATTCAGGAGGTTTCGGTGGCGATAAAAAACCCTGGTTAGAATCCAGATGTCTTCAGTCCAATTATTTTTCTGTGTTTTAAGTTCCTCCTTTTGTGAGAAACACTATTATTGGTATATTCGTATCTATATACAATTCCCACAAAAACGATTTACCGAAAAAAAACCAGATCATCCAGTTAATCATAATTTATTTCGTTTTAAGCAGGATGTATTGAGGTCCCATTTTTATGATCGAACTAATGATTTTTGTTATGGATGATATTTCGACGGGTCGGTTGGCGTGGTTTGTAAGATACTTGCTTTTCACGCTACAGGTCGTGGGTTCGATTCCCACCCAGGACACAGACCTTTGTGTGCATGAACATGTCTGTTTGTCCTGAGTCTGGGTGTAATTATCTATTTAAGTATGTATTTACAAAAGAAAAGTAGTACATATGTTTATGTAGTATATCAGTTATCTGGTTGCCATAGCGCAAGCTCTGCTTAGTTTGGGATCAGATGGCCGTGTGTGAATATGTCCTTGGATATGTCCTTGGATATTATTATTGAAAGAAGATGTTACCGTATCGTACATTACATTAGTTGTCTGGTCTTTACCATAAGTCATTTGATATCAGCATAAAAGCCTTATATGTGGTTTCAGCAATAGAAAAGCCTACAGCAAACAGCCACATCATAAATGAATGCAACTGTGTTACTGACAACAATATATAAACACATATCACATATCTTTTTCTTGTCGTGTTGAAAGAAATATCAACACTTAACACAAAGCGTATGTTCAAAAGTCATTAGACACCCTGTATGAATTTGGACTTCTCATTTCTACAGACATAGCAGTTCTCTGCGGTTACAAATGACTTTAAAGTAGCGGAGTCATTAAAGTTGGAAAAGGAGCATTCCGTGAACCTTCACACGTACGAGGACAAGTGGCATGCTGTCATATACTCCGACAAGTCTAGCTCACGACATACGCAAGTCGTGGTTGTCGTGTGTTGGTCGTGACATAATCGTGTCGGAGTCGTGTCGCGCGGTGTACGTGGTTCGCTGCCCGTGGTACACCGTGACTGCTAAGAATCTGGCATTCAGACGAGAGCCCTCCGCCTCTCCCATTCATTGTGACGATTGCTTCGCTCTCATTATACCATACCGAGGACCTTTCCTTTTAACAACTACGAACTAAAAGGGATTCCGTTTATGATTTAGACGAACCATTCCGTCTAATATTTTTTCTTTGTTCACCCTCAACATTTTGTAATGTAAAAGACGAAAGGGGTTGTTTTTTTATTTAGGCACAAAAATGTTGTTACATTACAACGACGTATCTATGGTTCAAACTCTCATACGACAAGTATATAACAAAATGTATCTACTGTGTCCGAACACTACCGATAGGGCTTTGCTGAAAATCAGTGTTGTGGGAGTCCACAACCAAAGCTGAGCGCTGTCTTAATCATTTGATCGCAACTTAATTTCTAATTTGTAAAGTTGTATAACAATTTTCCTTTTCTAATTAAACAAATAAACTTTAACTTTTTTTCTTTCACAATGTATATTAACAGAATAAAAGATTATCCGTGATGAATACTTAGCACGTATGATATTGTATTCATTCACACGGTGCTTACAAAATTCTAAACCATTATTACTTCTTTTAATATTTTGACTTATAGCACGTCAATCGATACAACAATGGAAAATATTTCGTTTTTCATTTCAAGCAAGTGTTAGTCATTACAAAAAAAGACTACAATTAAAGGTGTAAAAATTCAAGTCGGTATAGATATAACTGGAATAGAAAAAGCTTAACACCAGCTTTCACCAACAGGTTTCGAGTTGAAAAGAATAAAACAAAAGGGGTGAGTATCGTCTCGTATATTCGCTTCGAGCTCGCGCCCAAGCTCTGATTAATGACGTGTTCGCCCAGTTCGATTTCAATTGGCGTTCTCTCGTTTGTTTTCATTTCGCAGTCTTGTTTGTCTATTTATCCTACTTTTCTGACTGTAGCCTTTATTTTTTTCTTTTAATTAAGATTTTAAAAATACCAGTACCTCTCAACAGGCAGGTCGCCTAAGCGAACTGTTGTCCTGTTTATTGGATCTTTAAAATATCAATTTAATTGTTTAATTGTGTCTTATATAATGATAATTTTACGGATTTATTTGCGTTTATTTTAAGTATTGGTGCCGACGTTTCGAGTACTTTACAGCGCTCATTGTCCCTGAGGGGGACTGACAATTTAATTGGCTTATGACGGTTACCAAATTGTCATCGGGCATACAAGTACAAAGTTGATCTTGCCAGGTAATAAAATCATTTCGGTAATAGTTTATTAAAACAATACCTTGGACTCATTACTGCTCTACTTGTGAAATATACTTAGCTTAATATTAATAAAACCAAAACCAACATTATAATCGTAGTTCATTAAAACGGTGTTCAATACGTTGGACGAGTTTCTCAATTTGGTCTAAATAAGTTATTTTTTATAGAACCTTTTTTTAAATCAACTCATGTTAGTTATATATTTAACTAAGGGCCTGTTTCACAAAGTCTGCGTAAAGTGTCTAATAAATAATTGATTAATAAATTAACTGTTCCATAATGTTTCCCGTAATAATTAAATAGTTTTAGTTTCACAAACCAAGCTTACGTGTCAATTTGTTGCTTGTAAGTTCGAGATAGCAACTTCGCTTTTTGCTGTTTCGAATTACGGAACAGCATGAACCATTTTTTTAATCTAATCTCTCTCAAAAGCATCCAAAATGCTTTATTTTGTGTGACGTATTACACTTTATTATTAAAAAATTATAATGATACAAAAAAAATATTTGAAACGAAACGTAAGGAAAATGTCAATGAAAGAAATATTCTGTCAAATAACTATAACCTCCCAATAACATCCTTAGCTGATGATCCAACCTATAATTTACTTGGTACCTACTACTTACTTTAATAACCTGTTAAGCTAATGAAAATTATTCAATAGAAAAGTTACAAGTAGTATTTTCACAAAATAAGTATAAAAACAATTTTAGAGCGCCATCTTGTGGTTTCAATCGATAATAATCTAATAGTGCATTCAAATTCTATGAGGTGGCGCTTATAACATTCCTCGAATACTGAATTTCTTTTACGAAAAAACGAGTTTACAAAACGCAGCACAGAGCGAGGCTAGGTCGTCCAGATACTATTATTATTTAAGTACTTTCTATATTTTGTAAATTCAGCGTACATATTGTGCCAAAGTAGTGAATTTACTTTGTAACGTCTCAAAATTATCAGTAAAAACGATATCTTTCAAGAACTCTTGTACACAGGGCGAGTGGCGCAGTGTACACGTTCCGGTCATCCATCGTTGTTAACGATGCGAGTTTTCTTTATCCCTTCACGTTGTGCGGAAGTTACGTTGTACACACACAAAAAGCTCGCATGCAGCTTTCGACTTGTTAAGTGAACGCATGTTTTTTGGTTCCTTAAAAATGGTATTTTAATTTGTAGTAGTATATAATTTCAATGTATTTGTATGATAAATTATCTACACATAAATGTCAAATGAGTTCTCAAAACAAGACAAGACCTATTAGTACATTAAATATAGGTCAGTATTCTTTGAAGTAATAATAATAAGCAGAATAATAATTTTAAGCATGTACCCAAAATGTTGAAATGATTGACCAAAACAACTTAGACAATACTTATATTTTATACTTATTTTTGTATCTTTAAATAAGACACCTTCTCCTCCTTCGCATTGCTAGTGCCAATTTTCGCTGTTCCTTTGCCCGTGACACAGCGACGGTTACCTACAATTCCGTTTCGCGGGAGATCAAAGGATGAACTCCGTAGGGGGTACTTTTTAAAACGAGTGAAACGCGAATCACTGTACGTAAATAACATGCAAGCGTCAAAGGTAAGGCACGCTCAAGTTCTACAAAGCGCTGAAGTCCTATCCTATAGAAAGCTGAAGTCCTTTGTCTCTTGAATACAGACTTAACGATACCATATCTTATTACTATAAATACGGATAATAACATACATAAATGCGATGAATATAGACAAAAGAAAATAATGGTGTTTAAAAGAGAGTAAAGAAAGAGAGTAATTGATATAAATGTTAACAGTAAAGAAGTGGAACAGGTAGAAGAGTTTGCGTATGTAGGATGTATGTTTAGTAAAGATGGTAGACACGTTAAAGATTTTGAATGCCGAGTGAATGCGGGAAATAAAATGCTCGTCTGCCAATACACAATGCTGTAATAGTCCCCACTTTAATGTATGCAAGTGATAGCTGGTTTTGGCTAGGAAAATCATGTTAGTAGAGTTAAAGCCATTGAGTTGCAATCATTAAGAAATATGTTAGCAGTGACGTAGAATAATAGGATTTGGAAAGTGTGGTTAAAAAGTGTATGGATGTTGTGACTAGAATTGAGAAAGGTATGCTTCGGTGGTTCGGGCATGTTGAAAGGATGAATGAAGAGAGAGTTGCGAAACAAATTTATGCTGCAAAAGTGAGTGTCAGCGGTTGGCAGGGGACGTCCAAAGAGAACTTATATCGATCAGCTTAGTGAAATACTAAGGAAGGGCTATATAAGAAATACCCGTAACAAATGAGCACGTAAGCGAAAATGTATGGTTGTCGAAGAAGCGAGAGAGGTGTAGAAATCCGTGATCTCTGCCTACGCCACAGGTGTTGTGAGTGTATGTTTCATAGATGTTCAAAATATATTTTAATTAGTATTATGGGGTGTACTATACTAACATTCCCTGTGATTACATAGATTCCACCCGAGACATTCGAGTTTCAAATTGTATTTATGTAACTGTATTATTATAATTAACATATTTCACCTGCTTGTTCCTACAGGATAACCCTTCGGTAGAATCTAATTCTCAACTAGCGTCCCCCGGGAACTCCCGAGTGCCCGACTAGCAACCCCGACGCCGCAGGTCCAATCATTTGTTGCTCATTACATCTGCGACCACTAAATATTATGAATAATTAATGCGGGGGCGAACCTGCCAAGATAATTATCTCATTGGGTCGTTTTTACGGCCCCGTTGCGCGTTGTCATGTTTTATTCATATGCTCTTATTTGATGATATCACTTCGATAAAATATACACACACTTTTATATCTTAATTTCAGGTTATGTTGCTATAAAATAATAAAAGCAATATTAAGTTGTTCTGTTTATATAATTCGTGTTCCAAGTATGTTAATTTATAATAATTTATTTATTGTTTTGAAAGAAAAACAATCCTTACCAAAATACAAACTTTTTCGCCAATGAGTTGTTGTTTTACTTACTAAAGATTATTGTAGGCTTAACTTATAAGACGGCCATTGGCATAAGTGCTCTTGAGGTAATAAAAAAGGGCTAATAGTACTTACGAATAAGTAGTGATATAATTATTTCCTACCTTCTACAGACCTCTCGAGTGGTACTATAACGTTCAGATTGGGATAATGCGGTTGTAGGGGTTTTACTTTTTTTGTATTTATTGTCTGTAACTTAATTTTGTTGTAAAAGATCAAAATCACAAAAATTAAAGTGTGTTTATTTACAGTAAAACGTACCTACCGTACGTAACCCAGAGGGGGTAGGCAGAGATATTGGATTTTCATTTCGCGCCATCCTGGGACACCTCTCTCGCTTCACCTACATTCATACATCTACGCATACATGCTCGTCGGTTATGGGTACTCCTTACATCGTCCTTTTTTAGTAAGCTACTAATCTGATCGATATTATCCTAGGGCGTCCCCTACCAACACTGCCACTCACTCTTGCAACTTAAATTTGTTTCGTTATTCTCTCTTCATTCATCCTTTTAACATGCTCGTAGCACCAAAGCATACCTTTCTCAAGATTGAAATCTCTTTATTTATTTTTTTTAGCAATTAATATAATTTTTTTTCTCCCTGGCCTTTTCCCACATATGCGAGGTCAGCACAGTTTTTACGGCCGCTTGTCTGACGCCAACCCTCCTCGGGCGTATAACTTATGCAATATTAGTAAACTACCGATAAATAATTGACTAATAATATTTTAACAATTTCAACTAAGCTTAAAATTGTTCTAGGACATGGTTCACGATATAAGTGAAGTGGCGGGATCTAGCCCACGACTATGCTTTGCACGTTTCACCATTAGGCCATTGCTCTCCCGATATACATAAATAAATAAAAAATGAATCGTATGATCTTAAGTCGATAAGAAAATAATTATCCTCGTAAGAAGTTGCTTGTTTTTGCACACATTCTCAGCTTATGTAACACTTCGGGGTTTCGAAGGCAGTATTAATAATTCACTAGGTTATGCTTTGCGTGCAATTAACTAATGAGTCGTGAGGGTTTATAATGCTGTAAATATATTATGAACCCGTGGTTATACTATAATGTGTGGGTTTACCTTCACACATACGTGTAGTTTGGGAAGCGAATTTAAATATGTTATAGTATTTAATTCAACATTGGAATTTTTGACCATACCATCACAATTATTAAAAATTTTAAGAAAAAATTTTTTTTCATTCATTCAGCGCGTCAAAACTATAACCCGGATACGTGTCGATTTGCAACGAAAACAATTACTGGAACAAACGGGTTCCGTAATTTACATAGAGGGCGACGCTGCGCCCCGGGGCGAGGTACGATTAAAATCCCTAAAATACGCGTCAACGTGTTGACGTTTTGATGAGGCGAAATAAATTGTGTTGGGGCGAAAAGATGCCCTTAGGGTTGGAACGTGCCTTCAAGAAATGAAGCTAATCATCCGACTCTTTCGGGTTTAAGTTCAATATTAATATACTTACCGTATATTTTTTTCGCGATTATTTTTGTATTTATAAATTTAATGAGGACCCTTACATCGATTTCACATCACAGGTAGTGTCACCAATAATTAATACATAAATTTATGTTTACCTCTAATCCATCGGTCAATTAAATGATTGCTTGTAAAATCTCAAAAACCATAGTTATATTGTTTGTGCGTGTGTTCATTGATTGGCATTTACATATTTTGCGCTTGTAAGCTCACACGCTCTGCCACACCAACGGTTGGTCAGTCAGAAACAATACCGCAAACTTGAGTGCGAAATCAAAAGCGAACCTAAATCAAGCGTCGCCGAGTAATGGAGCCGTCAGCGATCGACACCTCATCACAGGCACAAGGGCGACCGTTTAAAACTTTCCAACATGTGAACCATGTTAGGCTGGTATCACACTGAAGTATAAGTAATATAAATATAAAAGAAAAGTTTTAATACATTTAAATGCAGTATAAGATTTTTGAAGCAATACGCGACTGATTTTATGAGTGAAACGATTAAGCGGTTCACGTAATGTAAAGTGACCAAGGCTATATCAACTTTCTCAAAAGGACGCGAGTCTACGCAAAATAAATATGAAAAGAGGAATATTAAGAGAAATAGCTTAAGGAAGGGAAATAGACGGGGAACTTCTATATTTTTCTAGTAGAACGGGACGAACGATCCTAAAGTTGTGTGATCACCGCCGCCCATGAACATCCGCCACACCAAATAAACTAAGTTAAATAACTATAAGTTGTATTGGTTTAGAAATACGCTGAAGACAGATCATTGTTAACATTAGGTATCTTACAATTTTCATGAAAACAATGTGAATGAGCTGTAAACACTTGTAAATATCAAAACAATCACCTCGTGTAAAGAAGTACCGTAGTACATAGTACAGGGATTGAGATTACATTGTAACATTGAGAAACACACCACTAAAAGGGAATTCATTTAGGTTAGTTTAACTGTAATTTCTTAAGCATGTGATTGAAAGCAATTATATACGTAACCTCTTAGACGATCGTTAGAACGCAAACGCGCAAACGAAATTCTGAACTCACAAGTTATGAGTCAAATAATTTCCTTTTGCATGTTCTTGTATTAAAACATTCCAACTTTATAGTACGCCTTTTGAACTGCAATCAAACTTTAAGAATACTTCATGCGGTGATCTAAATGTAGGTAAGGATAGTCTCACTACCTCAACAAGTTGCGCCGCACCTGCTCTATTTACCGGGAATGAATGCTGTAGGCGCGCACGAGCCGTAACCTCCCGCTCAAGATGCGAAAGCAATTTAAGTTTAAACAATGGCTGTGGTGTGCCTCGTTATACCAATTGTCAAAACGTTGCACGCGACTCTCGCACTTATGTACAAGTAATTCAGCTCACTATCGCTGAATCGGCTTTGACGTGTACAAATGGTAGTGTCACGAGGATGCGCTACAAATTCGCTCAGTGTCAACGTAAACTGCTGCAGATATTTTTATTTACTCTACGTATCATTGTTGTGACGGTAGTTCAAAAATTGTCACAACAAAATATAGTGGAAATAACGAACAACACCCTAAAAGTAATTTTCCTTATTTAAATTACATTATATTTTTTCTCACCAAAATTTATATTATAAAAAAACTGTCTACTAATATTGTTACACCGTTTCGTAATCTAATCATTAGATATTTTTCAAAATTATAACAAAATTAGATTGGTTAGTAATTAACGCAGTGTGGATTAATAGTTCCTGAACGTGCGGGTAGTCGGAGAACATTATTTTGTTTTGTATTTTGACTTTGAAATATTCATCAGCTCCAGAATGATATATGAAAATGAGCGCCGCACGTTTGTGCATAGCGTTTACTAGCTGTAGTGCAAAGCTGCCGCTAGCGACACTCGTCATATGACACACATACAAATGCATTAATTCATCTTGCAATCGATTTTCACAATGTACAACATTACAGGGATTCGATTTAACAAAAATAAATATGTTTTGTTGATGCCCAAGCCTACAAATAACCTTAAATTTAACTCGTTAACTTTTAAATGTCTGATTAAATGTCATTCGAGTGGAGCAAGAACCATGATCATCAACCTTTTTCTTTTATAAACTGCGATTGAT
Organism: Papilio elwesi; assembly: GCA_029849275.1. Taxonomy (NCBI): domain Eukaryota; kingdom Metazoa; phylum Arthropoda; class Insecta; order Lepidoptera; family Papilionidae; genus Papilio; species Papilio elwesi. Next base: position 10,751,138 of record CM056693.1, on the reverse strand, counting down.
TTTCCATAGAAGTTAATTCGACAGGAGTGGTATTTAGTAAATAATGACAAATGGCGTTAGTGGAATAAATTATCTAACTCATCTTCTAGAGTAATTACTTATTGTATTTTTTATTTTTTATACACGTAATAACGCAACTTATAAACGCACACAACCAATTGCATTATGTAAATTAGGGGGAATTGAAATGGTCCAAATGTCAAAAATATAACTCTCGGTGGGGCAGAGGCGTGTGGCGTCGCATAACAAGCATCGCCCTCGTATTCCGTGTGGAGGGTGGAGCTGGAGCATAAAATGTAGTAATCATTACCCCAATTTACTGTCCCTAAGGTTACTTGTGTCGTTCGCTTATATTAAAAATTCATGCCGGAAAATACTACCAACTACGACTTTGCTCTCGTAGTAGAAAACAAATGAGCAAGCAAGCAAGGGTACGCATGCTATGTGAACCAACTACTTATCAATATCCACAACTATCGGATATGTTACCAGTGTTTTAGTTACGGAGTGTGGCTAAGGAATAGATGAGAAAACAGGTGTGAGAAGGTAAAAAAAATATATCATAATATTCGCCAATTCGAACTAAGTAATAACTATGTTTCATTGAGTAATGTTGATAAAAGAAGGAAGTCTCAAGCTATACTAGAGAAAATATTATGTATTTATTTTTCTCCCACAATTATTATAATCCATATTTTATTTGCAACAATTGTTATTTTGTTGCGAAGGAATAAAGAGAATTGAACATGGAAAGAACAATAAAAAAAACCTACGATTTTTGTACTGGTATCACGTCCAATTCCTGTATCAAATCCACAATGAAAACGTAAGAACGTTAAGTAAATATTAAATTGGAATTTTAAAACAAATATTCCATTTTGGAATCTAATTATCGTTTCTGTTTGCCTTGCGAAGCGATATTATCCCAGTATAAATGTCAACAATACGCGAATGAAAAGCGTACAAAATGAAATTCAAAACCATACGTACATATATGGATTTATTTCGTTGCTTTGCGGCAGCCTGCTCTCGTATATCGACATCTTGTTTTATTGTCAATATTTCAAGAACAATTTAAACTTCTTTCTACAATTAACATTTATTTTAAGGATTGAATGTGGATATATCAGTCTGTTGCTTGCATGCGTATGCATGTGGTGTTTGGTGTTCATATCGCCATACCTGCATAGTACCTCTTTAATATAAACGCTTATCAGATAATGGAGTATTTTTCTGCTTTCCTATTGTTTTTTTTTGTTATAAAAAAATTGATGGTATTAATAATAGTTTAATTCCTGTCGTTTTACTAATGGGAATGAACAGTATTTCTTTTCTAATTTTTCATTTTTTTAATATGTATTGAATATTGTCTTTTTCTTCTTTGTATGGTTACTACTTGCTTCACCTTCATTTAAATAGAGTTAATCTTGTTTTAGTAAATAGATATAATGAAATAAATAGCTTATTACAGATACTTTATTGATTATATTGCTACTGTTATATGTGATATATTATTACCATACCATTATAATAAATGTGTGTAGATATAAAACTCATATCACGTATTACATAATCACTCCGCACGGTCTTGTGACATTGTTACTATTTGTTTCATATTTGAGTAAATTGTTGTTAGTAAAGAAATCGATATTATTATCTTAAAGATTGCAAAGGCAGCTCGACACATTTGAGTGACCGTGAAAATAGTTCCGAATAGTTTTAAATTGTCTGAACAAACAAACTTTTTGGATAAAATTTTGTATTAAGATAAAGTTCTATTCGAAAAATCCTAAATATATTTAGCTAAAACCACGATCTTACAAAAGACTATGCAGAGAGAATCTCAAACATTTGGTACTAATTGGAAATTTCAAAAAAAATTGAATCGATATATTTTTACAAAGAAACATCTAAGGTGTGTATGTACATATATTGTATATATTGTATATTGACATTATCTACTTCACTACTTTCAACGGAAACGGACTTCAACGTACAGCAGTTACGTCGGAAGCAATTATTTTCACCCGGCGCTCTGCGAAGAGGGTAGAGTGGAAATACTTACCGGATGAAATAAATCTGTTGCTATAATTGCATGTGTTGGCGTATCATTAAGGATGGATTTGTGTCAATATATTTTTTTAATTACAAGTTGTACCCGCCGGCGTGTCCATATGCCATTAAATTTGTTAATGACCGTTCTAAATTTTAAAAATATATTTGTATGGCTATATCTATGTATAGCTTACAATATCAACATCCATTATGATCAGAAGTGCATATCGTCTCGATTTTTCTTTTTTTTTGTAAATTTATTTTCGCAAAACCAAAACAAACAACAATGGCAAATAGAAGTAACAGTCAACATGGCGACATCTGCTTTGAGTTTTGAGTTTATAACCCATTCGTAAGATTAAGGACATACAATAATCGCATGCACAAGGCAATTAAATCATGTAATTCCTCCCCAGAACCAGAATATATCACAGCTTACACTTAGTCAATAAATTCGTCACCAATGCGCATTATATCTTTGTTAAAATACACCTAAACAAAAGTTAAGCACACCAATTTTTCGCAAACAAATACAAGTTTGATTCTTGTTTTAGTACACAAATTCATTTTCCCCATCGCTAATGTATTCACATCGTTAATACAGCGATGTTCTAATAACCAACATATCTAGACCCGTACTGACTGACGTTTGTTAAATGTTATAATAGAGTAACCATGTTCAATTGAATATGATGGATTATAAGTTGGTTAAAATATTGTGTACATAATTATTTAAAGGTTTAATTTCGTAAGTTCGTATTTAAGTCCGTCATGTGATCCGATCTTCGCGTAAGTGACAAACACTAGCTGTACTCTTTTTTCTTAATACTTTAATTACGATTACTTGTCTACACTATTTGTTACTCTCTGTTATACTTTTGACTGGTGATTTTGAATGCGTATAATAATTTATTTAGTATAGAATATCAATGTTTCTTGTGCCTTATGTGTTACAGTACGTACTTACGTTACTGTATAAAATACGATTGATAGTAATAAAGTGCACAGGCCTAGTACATTGGTCGTGTAGCATTTCCGCTGCGAAGATTTCGACAAACACCGGCGTAGCCGACGCGTTTGCATTAAGTTTTATTACTTCCTCGCTTGTAAATTATAGGTATAATATACGAGGGCGAGCGAGTAAAACTGAGATATTTCTCACAGAGAACGATAAAAATGTACCGGCGCTGTTCCCGAAGGGTTCGGGATGTTTACAAGTGGATTCTAACATTATTTTATTTATACGCTTACTGATCTTTATTTAGGATCCGGAAAATTAAAGTATTGCAAGGTAATAAAATGTTACATTAATTACTTTTTAAAATTACAGAGAACCCGATTTATAAATAAATAAATATGCGCTCACGCCGTAACCCAGAGGGGTAGGCAGAGATAATGGATTTCTATTTGGCGCGATCACACCTCTCTCGCTTCTTCCACATTCATACATCTACGCATGCATGCTCGTCGGTTATGGGTGCTCCTTATATCGCCCTTTTTTAGTAAGTCATTAATCTGATCGATATAAGTTCTCCTAGGGCGTCCCCTACCAACACTGCCAAAATCCGATTTGTTACTAAAGTATGTTAGTATAGAAGGGATAGATGAATAGATTTCAGTTTCTGTGCCGGACTGCTCACTTGTCGTATTTCACGGGTCGAACCGGCCCATTCGTGCTACTGCTGTTGTTGCGGGATCTACCACTGTAAGTCATGAATAATAAGAGTATGATTTCGAATTCAATATAAAAAAACGAATTGTATTTTAATTACACAAAGAGCAGTCAGTTTCAAAAAATACAAGTCTCAACTGCACAACAAAATTCTACTACAAGCTAACAATAGACGGGTAAAATGATAAATTAAAATAAGCAGAGCAAATTCTAAAAAAGGATAAACTTTTTGCTTACATAAAATATTTCTGTACGAGGTTGAACAATGTTGGAATGTAATAAATAAATATTTGAAATAATTCTTTACTTATTTTATAGAACAACGAGCCTTTGCTTGTCAACTGGTATAAATCACCAAGGAACCCATATGGCCCATTTGAGCAAGTAAACAAGCCTCGGCTGATGTTAATAGAGCCAGTTGGCCAGTAGTTTCAATTGCTGTGTTGCTTTAAACTGAAATCATTTGGTTTGAGGAGATTGCCAACAGACTATTTTTATCACTTCTTTCAAAGGGGCTGATATTTCTCTTAATTTCATTGGGCGATACTTCATTTAAACATTCGCACTTTTGCACGTGTGTGTGCGTGTGCGAATATAAAACTTAATTTGTTGCGGAGTTTTATTTATACGTACTCCGCTGTGCCTAATCTCTGCTCCACTTACTTAACTTTATTAGCTTCGAGGTAACCGAAGAAAAATAAAAATGTTATAGATTTAATGGCTCATAAAATATCTAATCTCGACTCCGTTGAGATCACAGATAAAATTATTCATGTGAGGTGAGAAAATACTTTTAGAATTGTTGCATATTTACTGTGTGAATTCCGATAAAAGTTTATTTTCACGTTGACTAAATCTACATACTCGTAATTATAATAAAGGGAAGGAATTGTAACTGACGAGCATGTATGATTTGATGTGCGCCAAAGTCGCTCTTGGTAACTCCAATAAAATATACAGTTATCAAAACAATCGCAATTATAAATGTAAAATACATAACCTCACATCTGGGTAAAACGTGAACCGCAAACTTTGGGCTCATTTTGAATTAATATTGCAAGTAAGGAGGTGTGTCCCAGATTTGGAATATTTAAGGTTTCTATTTAGAAAAATTAATAATGATAAGAAACAAAAGTAACTGTGATGAATAAATATCTTATAACTTTTCTTAAAAAGCAAAAAGTTAAATGAATAAATTTTTATCCGATTTCAATACTATTTAATATACTATATAAGCGACCGATATAATCCGAGTTTAATAAAGCATTCCAATTTTTTCATCAATCCGTACCTGTACTGATTGCACGAACATTTTGATTAAGAGATTCGTCCGCTCCGTCATGAGTAGACAGCAACGATTCGATTCCAATAAGAATGCTCTGGGTTCAATCTCGAGCCCGATCAATGTACCAGCCAGCATCCATTGTTCCCTCACCTACATTTAGATCTCTCAATGTTCTCATAATCGGGATCGCTTCTGTTGATATATTTTCTGTATTGCAATTTTGAAAGGATAAAAAACTATGAAACTTGGGTTGTTGAATAGCGGATTTATGATTTAATTTTTTTTTGTTATTATAGCAATGATTTATGTATTATCTAATACATCATTTTGATATTTAATTTGTTGTTTTTAAGACTAGATTAACAATGTTACCCGTCTTGCTGCTGACCTAAACCACTTTATAATCTGAAATAAAGAAAGAATTTTATTATCTAAGATATAAAACTATTCTCAAAGGACTGGAAAGGGATTTCTTTTAACACCGTAAAACTAATTTCTGAATAAAATACTCAATCGAAATCATATCTAATGAGATTAACAAAATTTTCGTGTCATGTAGTTTTTTTTATTACTCAGTTGTCAAAAAAGTTTATTATATTGCTTGTAATGGTTCAAAAAAATTGAGTAATATATTAATGACCGTTTTTGTTTCCTACATAGTGAAATTTTAATCTTAGATTCACACAGACGTATATTGAGATATTATATTATATTCCTTGTATAACAAAAACAATATCACGAATATTACTCAGTGTTTTATGTATGAAAGCTTGGAAGCTCATAGAGTATAAACAAAGAAGAGAGAAAATTCCATATTTTACAAAATTACCGCAGAATGTTTTTTTATGATTGCAAAAAAATACATCTGTTAAATTCCTGCCAGCGTAGCGTTTTCAATGCGGGATACTTTGGGTTCAATTCCGAGCTCCGGCAGTGTTACAAGCTCCATTGTTCGACTACCTTTATCCCTGACTATCGATGTTCCAATAATCGTGCTAGTATCTATTGAGAGATTCTTTTTGAAGAGCTGCAATTTTGAAACGTTAAAGGCTCATTCTCATTTTTTCTTTTTTCCTCCTTTACCTTCTCAAAAGTATTATTGAATGGTATTCCCTAGATTGAAATCTTTCTCCTTCAATCACTTTTCTGTTTTTTGCTTGTATTAATCATACAATTTATCCAAAATTACACCTTTTCCATGACATAACTGATTCAACTCGCATTTAAATTATATTTTATATATTATAAGTGTATATGATATTCGATTCGTGGATTTCTCTAGAGTTTTGGTTTTGACGGATGTTAAGTGGTTCCTTAAAGTTAGATGAAGTGTTTGTTTGTATATGCCTGGATAACAAAAATATCAACGAAATTAGCTGAACACAAAATTTTGTTCCTTTGAAGACCTTTAGTACTAGATGCTAACGTAACATTAACAGGGGAGTGTCGACTCGAATGTACTAATATGTAGGCGGTTCGCAGACGTGTCTGTCGTAGTTTCAAATTCTGTTCATCAGCTCTATTGAAGCGGGCGCTGTGTGCGCTGCATAGTAATGTTATGAGACGCGTCACGAGCGGTCACTTAGCCACTACATTTAGCAGTTTGAATTAGCTTGTCTTTGGGCTCCGGGGAATCACGTGTGATTATACACTATGTTATGGATTCGAACCATGTCATCTACTGCCTTGTTAATGATGTACAATATAAATGTGCTGCCTAAAATGTTTATAATTGTGTAACTTCTTCAGTGGAAAGAAAATTTTAATGTTTTTATAGGACGAATTCGTAGCACCGTCTACAGTCTACGAACTCGTAGCACTTACTACGGTTTGTGGTTAGCCTGATACGTTTCTCCTGCTCCGTTTAAATACATCTATGCAAAACATATTCGGCGGTTACGCAAATTCGTATCGAATTTTTGTACTAATATTATATTAGAAGATTTCATTGTTTGTTCTGAATAAACTGAAACACAACTATATATATTTTAAAATTCTTTCACCAACATAAAAACAAATAATTTAAACTATAAATAAATATGTGCTAACGCTTGTAATCCAGTGGGGTAGGCCGATTATGAATTTCTATATGGCGTGATCCTGGCACACCTCTCTAACTACACTAACCACAAGACGCTAGATAGATTGATCTATTGGGCTTGCAAGGCGTGACGTATTACATTTACTAAAAGAAATACTGAAAAATTGCTTGAAACAATTAGTTTAATTTAGCAGTTTAGCTTCAATATCATTTCTGATATGTAACTCTAAGAACAGGAAGAGGCAAATAGTATAGTATAAATAGTTCCTTACAGATACAAAAATCTATGGCGTGTATGAAAGACTTGCAGTCGACTATATTACTAATCAGACATTAGACACAGAGCACATAGCAGGGCTATATTTAACAATGTTATAGATTATTTTTTTTAATTCAAACAACATTGCATAAGCTAACGTCATTAAAGCTGCAAATAGAATAAAAATATTATACCAATGTTAATAAAAACAATTCATACACTTTGCTACTGCTTCTCATAATATTTAATTAAATAGAGCAAAGTGCATTTTATTAAATTGCAACGAAGTAAGGAACAGTTAGTTGGAAATTTAATTTTATGCACTACTTTACGGTCTAAGAGACAGTGTAAGATTGGACCTTCGTCCGTCTGTTATATCCAGTTGACATATATTTTTATAAATTTTTAAGACGCTTATGATTTGCCAATCAAAAGTGTTCATATTTAATTAGGTTAATTTTAGTATTTTTACTGTCATAGCCTTTGCTCATTTTCAAAATATAATTAGCGCTCACGCTACGTAACCATGGGTAGGGGAAAAGATTATGGATTTCCTTTTGACGCGATATTGGCCCACCTCTTTCGCTTTTGTTTACATACGCATACATGATCGTCCGTTATGGGTACTCCTTATATCGGATTGTATTTCACTAATCTGATAGGTGTAAGTTCTCTTTGGACGTCTCCTGTTTTAAATAAATCAATTTAATTTAGACAATATCTTATTATTTTATTTCTCTATCACTATATCCGAGCATAGGCAGAGCGGATCGCTACAACAAGTTCCAAAGAGTACATTCAAGCACAAAATTGTACAAACATAAGAGTGAATTCTGTGTTATTACTAAATAGTTAAAGTTTAATATCAATAACACACGAAATCGATTTACTAATACTAATTTAACAGCCGTAGAGTCCGCAACAACAACATCTGTAGCACTAATAGGCCAAAACCTATGGGCCTAAAATTGGGAGGGGAGTTAAAAAATAATAAATAATACAAGTTATTAAACCATTTAGACGAATTCTGGAAACTTTCCACAAAGTTTCTGTCGTAATCCATTCCTGTCCGTTCCAATATTCATAAATATATTGTGATGAAATAAAATATTGTTCTCTCTGGTGATAGAAAAGAGAATGAGAAACCCGAAATCCGAAAATACTGAAGCGAAGTCCATACAAATTCGTAACAGTGGAAAGCGCGCGGTGTAACGAATTGTCCGGTGCGGGTTACGTACCGGCAGTGAACAGGAAAAATGTCGAAAATAAAATGGTGAATCCTGGAGATTTGAAGATTAGGGGTGGAGAAAAATATTGAGCACTGCGTTACAATGCTCTGATTTATTCGGACAGGGTGAAGTTTTACGTATAGATTTAGATTGACGTAGTAATATTTGCGAATCCACTATTCATGTTTCATAAGTTCCGCCCAAATGGATAAAATAGCAAAATGCACATAGTCATTACAATGCATTGGTTACCCTGAATTAGAACCTAAATCTTACTTAGAGCTGTGTTTTCCGATAGATAAGATAACCTAGTTACCTTTCCCACAATCCTGCTAACGTTAATCATACATATACCTATTAGACTTCAAATGGCCGTTTAATCACTAACACAAACCAACAAATTTTACAATGTAGTGCCTTGAAAGAAGGAAATGTAATAAACTGGGCACTACAGAGACTAGAAAACTGTAGAAGAAACTATACCTTGTATCAAATGTGCTCCGATAACAACCCTGTCACGTTCAGAAATTAATATGCAGATTAATGATAATTATAGTTTTATTAGAAATATATAAAACCTTTTTGATTAAAATATTACTTATAATATTAGATAGGACATATCCATCGGTGAATTTAGAGACTGTTATTTACCAGCCATTTATTCGGGAATCAGCGTGACTTTACTGTGTTATCGTTTGAGGGTAATATTGGTGGACAGTGAATCGCTCATCCCAGCGGCGGTTGGCGGCGGCTGACGGCACAAAGCGGTGTAACGAGGCCGCGCCGGAAGTGGCCACGGTGCGGGGCCTGTCCGCACCTCGCGCCGCTCACGATATTTCCGCCTAAGGGTGCGTCTACATTCGTAAGCCATCACAAGATGAGCATATAATTTAAAAAGCAATGGTAAAAGAACTTATGGACCATAATCGCTTTACTTTCATGAGGTTTACATATATGTATCTAGCATGTATTTTTTAACATACGTCGTTAGTTAAATAAACGTTTTTCATTCGAAGCCTATTTTGCCCTATGACTATTTAAATAACCAACCTCCATGATACGATTTTTTGTCAAAATCTTCAGAGAACAAAGTTTATGTATAAGACTTAATATTTGGATATTGAATTGTCAATTTAAAAGGGAAACAGTTAAAATTGAACAAACAATGGGTGAGACACGTAAATAAAAATAACTAATGTTAGAATTCCGAACTGAACTTGAGTACATACAGTGAAAAATATTCTACTTGTTTTGCATTCGAGCTCTTTTCCGATTGCATCGGTGGTCCGTTCCATTAGGGGATAATCCATTAGACGAGTGTGGATGAGGCCGTGCTTTTGTTACGCTAAGGATAACGGCAGTAGAAAATTAAACGTATGCACTCACTCCCTGAAATTTGACCATCTTGTTGAATGAAACAACAAAATACTGATAGATTTCACAATCAAAAGTACAGCGGATGTATTATTAAACTAAATAAAATAACTCCGAGCTGATTAACTCCCTTAATAATATATAATCATCTTAATCACTACCTACTTTGAGTAGCAAGCTAATTTTGAACAGTTTAACAGTGGCAGAGCCCGCAATAACTATTGCTAATCTCTTGCACGAATTGGCCAGCTCGATCGGCGAAATACCACGACCTCAAAGAAGACAGGCGTGAAGTAGAAGTATTCTGCGTTTCGTCTGATGAGTGAGGTGCTGGAGGCTAAATTTCAGTTATCTTCTTTTCCCATCCTTTCCTTATGAGGATAGGATGGGAAGGTGAATAGAATTGAACAGGATGTATGGGGAATAGGAATATCCCTTTTCCCGTCTATCCCCTCCTCAGTCCATTATAGGTAGGCAACGCATCTGTGACTCATTTGCTCATTTGCGGATGTCTATGGCTAGCGGTGTCTTAATATCAAAAGACCCGCTTGCTCGTTTACCACCTTGCTCCATAAGAAAATTGCCTGATTCAAATATTTATTATCTTAGCTTTTACCAAACTAATAACAAAATTATAAATTAGAATCAATGAAGTTATAAAAATCCTTAATCTTGTTGCATTATTTAAAGATGGAACTTTTTGTACGCTGTACACGCACAAACCTGTGACGTCATTGCCCCCAGGTCTCAAAGTCTATGACTAGTAAACTTCGGTATTTCGAATTTCAATGCTTACGAATGCATTATAATTAAGTTCGTGCATTAACACCGTCTAGTAATTTGAGCCGTGAAATCGGTGTCAAATGGATTAATGCGACACTTAAATAGATTTACATTTTGAATGTTACACGGAGTAACAAAATTATGGATAATTTATGCTGAAGTCGGCTATTATATTGGTTGGTAAATTATGTACTTTATATTAAACACTTTTAAACACATTTGTTTCAGATCTCTCTTATTTCTGGACATCTCTATCTTTATTTTTAGCCTTTAAAGAGTACGAGAAGTAATAACATCTTTTTTCAAGATAAAAAAAACAACAAAGTCGCAGAAAGTCCTTAATTATCGTGTGGTGATAGGATATACCGGTGTAAAGGAATAGTATGACAGGACGTTGTAACTAAAATTGAGAAACGTATAATTCTGTAAATGTTAGAAGGATGCACGAAAAAGAGTGAAAAGATAAATTTATGGTGCAATAGTGAGTTTTAGTAGGGGATGACTTAAGGAAACTTACACATATCGATCGGAATGATTACATACGTGAGAAAGGCGACGACGATGATGCGACGAAGACGCATGGATGTAGGAGATTGATGTGCTAGGACAGTCACATGGAAATCCCAAGTCAACTGGGCTAGAGGCGAGTGTGTATTTAAATTATTATTCACAACTATAAAATAATTTAACAAACAAAATTGTACACAAAATGAATAATTGCAAGACATATTAGTCTAGAAATGGACACATGGAACATAATAGCGACAGTTTACACGCAGACACGAATTCATTAGGATTGAAATGCAGATGCGACGTGAGATTTGAAAATGAATTCATGTCAATGTCTGTCGACGGAAATAGAACGAAGCGACCGAGTGGAAATAGGTGTAACGCTAAAAATAACGCTGTTATTGCGCACACTGGCGGGAACTGCATCGGCATTCCATTCAAATTCACACTTATCAATATTTAATTATCTCAAATATTTTCACGAATTCTTCACATTGAAATAAAACCAATTTTACACACACATCTATACATTACCAGTCTCCCCATAGTAACCAAAGTGCTGTAAAGTACTCGACATAAAACACGTAAAATTAATTTAATATTAATTATTAATATTTATTTCTCAAATGGCTCATAGAAAATCGTTGTTGGAAATGAAATCAATTTTTAGAAATGGTAAAACATGCGCCTAATCAATTCCTTATGAATAAGTGCCTTCTGGAGGGAAATCTACATATAAAAAATGAATCCATATTGGTCATGGCATCACGTGTGATGGGCCGAATCGCGTTCGTTATCGCTAGAAGGTTCTTATGAAAGAAAAAAAACAAGAAAGTTGCGCGAATAATTAAAAATTTCAGAAAAATATCGACTATATAACATGACGCGTTTGACAGAGATAGTTCGAGAGTATTTTTGTATAAACATCCATTTAATACTAAATAAAAGAAAAATTGCGTAGAATTTTGTTTCTTATAATTCCCGTTGCATCTTTGTTCATATTTTTTTTTACAAAGGATTTGTCATCTATTTGTAAAACGTTTCCGTTTAGCCTTAAATGGACGGCGGGTAAAACCGTGGGGTACAGATAGTGTAGTATAAAAAAGAAGTTAAAAATGATAAATGCGAAATTTGTTATACTTTGACGCAAAAACGGTTAATCTGGATGAAATTTGGTGCAGAGAAGATTATATTCTGTAATAGCATATAGCCTACTTTTAATCCCAGAATAATGTGCGGTTCCCGTGGGATACGTTTTTTTTATTTTTTGTCTACGTATGTTCTTCGAAACGGATACTCGGGCGAAGCCGGGCGGATCACTAGTCTTCTATACATTTCTTTCGATGCAAAATGTTAACAAAATCTCACCTTAAATTTATATTGCGGATCCAATTTATGTTGCTCGCTTGCTATGAAATTTAAAGCAAGCGCCCGTAAACTGAGCTACCGATGTACAGCTGGTTCTAATTCATAAGTTAGTGTAATATACAATAAGTTGAAATTACTTTGACGATAGTTCTGCACTATACATTTATCGTACCGAGGTGTAAAATGTACAAAAGACCTACGAAACAACACCTATTCATGCAAATTTTACTCCATACCCTTATTTGACATTCCCATTTGTAATTAATTATGTTTGTGCTCCTTTGTGGGTTAGGAGAGAAGACTTACCTGAAACAAAAGAGGTGAGTAATTAGGTCGTTGTTTGGATGAGACAAAATTTAATTAATTTTATAATTTAGACTCTAGATACGACGCCACTCGACGACGCAACATTTGATCCTTTCGTTAAGCGAGGAAAAATGAGATCGTTCTAATATCCTTCCTTTAATTAAATAAATGTAGGGTACCTTTAATTTTACTTAATTACTCAGCTAGATACAGTGAGTGTATATAAATTAAATGGACCTTCAGTGCCACTTTTAGAAGTTGCCATCGCCTTTCCATCCCTTATATCTCGCATGTCCCCTTCGTTCTAAAACGTTTAACTAGAAATACAGAAAACGTTCTCTATCGTGAACTACGTACCCACCATCCAACAATCCTACACATTCAATAATCCGTACATACAACCCACATACTATATTATACATAAGCAAAAATTTTGCAAATGAGCATTTTGGCGATATTCCTTTATTTAAAAAAAACTAAATATATCGCGGACGCCGAGTCGAGTCGAGCCAATGTTCTATTTATTTCATCTCTGGGAGGATTAGGCTTTCGCACATCGAAACTCGAGGCAACAGGTGCCTCCTCCGCTCTCTCCGCTTCGTAGTAAGGCTACTAAACAAGCAAAACAAGACAGAATACACCCCCCTCTCGCCTCGCCGCCAAACTCTGTTTACACTTGCACAGAAACCGAGAAAGTGTACACAAAATTACCGAAACACTTATTTAGAATATAAACTGTGAGTGAAGTAGTTTGGTCTTCTTTTTTACGTTAAGTTAAATGATAAAATTTCTTATTGTTTACGGACAATAAGTTAGCGAGGTATCATCACAAGAAAAGGATTCATAATATTAAAAAGTTGTTATGCATATACACAAAACGGTATCGTTTTCAATCTGACGAAAAATTGTATTAGCAATTGTACGAATACATGGACAAAACAAGTTCCCAACTTTATAGAATAGTCAAAATGCCGTAAGATTTTCGCCATGTGAAGAAAAATGCAAGTGTGCACCTAACTAACTAACATGTTTGAAAAAAAAAAGAAATAGCGGATTTATACTTCTTCTGCATGATGCTGTAGCTCTCAACTGCTTACCGTATCTTACTTATTTACTTTTAAACGAGTAAACTCTTAGTTTAAGCCGTAACTTTCGGTAGACGTTTATTATAATTATGGAATTCACAATCACAATATAATCAGGTAATAATTTCAACTACTTCATAAAAAAAAACTATTCTATCACAAAAGCAATAAAAGTTTTACACTTATTTCTATGCAACGGTATATATATGTACCAGTACCCTTAAATTCTTCCCTCTATTTATTATGTCTAGCAGAGCACGCGTGGCGAGGCGCACTCACCGAACCATAAAAAAGGGAAATCAATTACAACGAAACGGCTAGCCCGCAACGAGCGCTGTCCAGTTTTTGATAAGCCCTCCCACCCTTCGCGTTGTAGCTAAATGACAAAAATAACAAAATGCATCACGGATGCTACATAGGTCTATGTAAAATGGACGACCGGCGAAAGACCCTTACAAAGAACACAATATGTCGTCTCGTCCCTTTTAAAATCGAAGCCTAATTAGTAATATCATGGAATTCGGCTGTGAAATATTGACGGATATTGTTAATATTCTATCGTATAATTACGTTTTTACGATTAACTTAATTATCAATGAATACTTTACATTATACTAGTGACCCACCCCGGCTTCGCCCGCGTACCACTAATTATGTTGATCCGATCGCTACCAAACATAGGAATGTGTCAATCTGGACAACCCCTGTAAATTTCAACGAAATCGGTCCAGCCGTTTCGGAGTCTATAGGGAACATATATACTTCGCTTTTTATATACTATTTTTTTTCATAAAAAGTATCCTATGCTAATTCTAATACTTCCAAGAATATGTGTACAAAGTTTCATGATGATCAGTTGATTAGTTTTCGCGTGAAAGCGTAACTAACAAACTTACATTCACATTTACGATATTAGTAGGGATGGCGGTATATCTCTACTTGGAGGTACTAGAAGTAACGTTCATGAAAAAAAAAGATACGTTTTATGAAAAATAAATAGTACATACAAAGTGAAGTATTTAGACCTATAGACTCCGAAACGGCTGGACCGATTTAGATGAAATTTGCAGGGATTGACCTGATTGGCACATTCCTGTGTTGGGTAGCGATCGGATCAACGTAATTAGTGGTACCCGGGCTAAGCCCATAGGCATCTGCTGATGAGATACAGATGCTTCTGATTTTTATGGATACACAGAAAAAAAATCCATCCCCTCCCCCGTCAAATCCTATTCTCGTTCCCCATCCTTTCCTTATTAGAATACGATAGGAAGGGTAAAAGGAATAGGGTTGGGCCTCCGGCATTTACTCATGTGACTAGAAGCAGAAGTACTTCTACTTGAGGCCGTGGTTGTTAGGAATTCATTATCTGCAAAATACATCGGAAATCCAAAGCTGATTCTAAGTACGTATTCCAGTAGAGGCAATTAATCAAGTAACACAATACTACGAATGTCACGTAACAAAAGAAATTTTACAATGGAAACAACTCAAATGATACAATTACAAGCAATTACTGAAACGCAAGAAGAATGGAGTATGAAATTCTCATAAAACAGACTTTCTTTTAGGAATTAAGGTCACAGAGATATCACTGAGGTCTACAAAATGTTCACACTTAAACTATAGCTTTAAAGCTCAATGTAATCCCAACGGACTAAGACATACTGTCTTATTACACGTCACTTAGCACTTACAATAAATTAAGAGACTGCTAATTATTTCTTTCTTCTTAAACATAAGAAAACTGTAGTTTTATATGAACATCAGCTGATGCCAAGATGCTTAGCGAACCGGAATAGCATTTCATGCGGGATGACAAAGATTTATACTCTTAATATTAATGTTAATTCAAAAGAACTAACGTGAATATCGTTCTTTATAGAATCGAGACTTATTACGACCAATTGAAATGACAGAAATGTGCCTGGAGTCGATAACGTTGATATGAGCCGAACCTGTTGTAATCATTAGAGTTTTTTTTTACTTTATCTATTCACACACATAGTGGACAACACGCACATATGTACGTTTTTCACAATAAAACGACAGAGACACGGGCACCTCAACGAGCGGTCGAGATTAAAAATTGCCATTTTATTTATAATTTATAATCGCAATAGAGCCGGCGATTGCGCGTGTTGGGTGCGTTTTATAGCCGCCAGGGGCGCTAATGACGTCAAATAATTGGTGCTTTAAATGTAAATGATGACACACGACGAACCCGAAACTTTATTAAATTCGGGCGCGCAGCGGGAGGCCGCGGTAAGAATCGCGGATGCGGTGTCGACCCATGATTTCCTATGCACTGTTAATACATAGCAGTTATTAACGGATTGCATTTGTTTTGCACGGAAGAAGGTTGCAAACGAGCAAGCGGGTCACCTTATATTAAGTGACAGCTAGCATTTTCACCAAGCAAATGAGTCGCAGATGCGTTGGCTCCTATGGACAGGGGTGGGGATTGACAGGAAAAAGGATATTTCCTTTTCCCATATACGCCCTTCTGCGTCATACATTCTTCTCCTTCCCATTCTATCCTTTTAAGAAAAGAATGAGAAAGGGACGAGGACTTCAACTGGCCTCCGGCACCTCACACATCGGACGAAACGCAGAAGCATACTCAAGTCGTGGTATTTCACCGGTCGAGCCGGCCCATTCTTGCAACATGTTTTCTTTTTGCGGGCTCTACTGCTCTTAAAGCATAGTTCTCATCATGTATCACATGTTTTATTTTACGTTAATATCACCTTTTTGAAAATCTTACCAACTATACACTAATCACTAGACTCCAACACCACCAAAGATCGGGGCTTCCACGAACAAGATCTTAGGCAACGTTAATTTATCCATTGGGGTTGCAAGGAATACTGATAAATGGCTTCGAACTATTTTAGCAGTTTAGCTGCAATATAATTTATCAAACGTAATTAACTCCAGGAATATGAATGGGAAAATAGTTGTATATCCCTTACATCAATCTTAGAGATACAAAATCTATGGCGTGTACGAAAGACTTGGGGTTAACTGTATTACCAGACAAACAAACCTGCAAGAAAAACTGTTTTAGATGGAGATGGTTTTTCTTTAATTCAAACAATATTGCATAAGCTTACGTCATTAAATCTGAAAAAATAATAAAAAATATAATACCAATGTTTATAAGAAAAATCTATAAACTTTACTGCTGCTTCTCATAATATTTAATTACGAAGGATCATGGTGTATTTTACTCCTGGCTACCCTAACGAAGTAAGCAAGGTTTTTTTCTACAGCATTGCAACTGTTAGTTGGAAATATAATTTTATGCATTACTTTATAGTCTAAGAGACGGCGTAAGATCGACCTACTTTAACTAATCTGATCGAAATAAGTTCTTCGTGGACGTTCAATCAACGCTGCCACTTACGTTTTCAACACAATATTGATTCGTTATTCTCTCTTCATTCATCCTTTCAACATGGTGGTTCGGGATCACCGAAGCATACCTTTCTCAATTCACAGCATCCAATTTTAAGCCACACTTTTCCCTTATAGCGCTATTTTTAATCCTATTATTTAATGTCAGGCCTAACATACTTTTTAAGGTTCACATCTCAAAGGCATTATCTACATACATACTTTTCCTGCCAAAGCTCTCACATCTATACATCAGACAAGCCTTCATAGACACATACAGACTCCTGACTTCTGTACCTGTACTCACTAATATAACCCCATTCAATTTATTTTCTTATTACATTCACTCGTCCTTCAAAATCTCAATTGATAACTGGACAATTTTAATTTAGTCTTAAATTGGATGGTTAGTTTTTAACATGGAGAGTGTGCCTAGGTAAATTGCCTACTTATTTCTTCTGTTTATTGCCATCTGATATAAAAAGGTCAAAATAGGTCGGTAAATAGATAAGAATATTCTTGGTACACTTGGAATTTTTAAATTTCATACAATTCATATCCAACATAAGCACAACATAAAAAAAACTATTAGTTGAAACTCAATTAGTTAGATTATCAAATCAGCGAGGATTATGAAAAAAAAATTGATTAAAATTGACAAATATAGCTATGAACTGTTGGAAAACTATTATAGGCGTGTTTAAAAATCAATAAAATTAAAAAAATATATATTTTCATAACCTTCTCGTTGTCAGACGAGCGGCGGTCAATCTTACACCGTCTCTTCTACTACTTTAACAAATATCACAACCTATTATTAGTTTTATTAACCTCGTTGGAATCACGTTTCTTTATTTAATTTCCAACTCTTTTATGTTGTTTGCCTTCGTTGTGAGATAAATCTGCGATATCTAGCTTTTTTACTTTGCCTATTTGATGCTCTCTTATCAGGCTTCATCTCACTGCACTCAGTTTCGATGTTCTCCGTGTATATTTAGTAAAAACACACCTATAAATTACACGTAATTAACTCTAATTAATTGCTGTGAAAAATACAAATCATGATAATTTTCTTTATACCTTAGTTACAATAGCACATGGTAACCAAATGGAAAATTGTATTGCTTTAACCTAAAAGAAACACAATGGCTGTGGTTTGATTGTTGTTTCTAATCATTGTTAGGTTTTGTTTGCTTAATTGCCGTTGTTTTGTTGTTATACGAACAAGCTTTAGCTTTTGATATATTACAGAATTTAAAACATATATTGCAACCATTAATTTTGGTCCGTACATTACATCCCAAAACAAATACGCAACGCGTTGATTGTCGCCACGAGATGTAACGTCACTATAGCATGATACGGAAAGCTCGAAGTTTTTTTACTTCAGTGTACATTTTAAAAATTGTAGTTGTAGTATTAAATGAAGTTCAATAAAATAATGACAACTAAGACAAAATAATTATAGCAATTCTAATATTTTCTTTTATGCACTTGTTTAATTGTAATTAATTGTTTGTTAAAACAATGTTTAGGTACATCTTCATTTGATTTTTTTTATAGTACTAGGTGCAAACGAGCAAGCGGTTCACATGTTGTCAAGTGTTCGCTACCCATAG
Organism: Papilio elwesi; assembly: GCA_029849275.1. Taxonomy (NCBI): domain Eukaryota; kingdom Metazoa; phylum Arthropoda; class Insecta; order Lepidoptera; family Papilionidae; genus Papilio; species Papilio elwesi. The sequence goes on along the minus strand of CM056693.1, from coordinate 10,732,153 downwards.
ACATCTGCAACTAACTAATGAGTTGCAAATGCGTTGAGACAGAGGACAAACAGAAAATGGTTATTGCCAATTCCCATAAACCGGAGGGGATTTATGGGAATTGAAAATAACATCATGTTTTCCTCCCTTTCCCACCCTTTCTTTTCCAAAAGGGTGGGAAGGGGGAGAGATCTAGAATTAGGCCTCGGGCACCTCACTCATCAGACGAAACGCAGAATACTCTACTTCACCTCTGTCTTTTGTGAGGTATTACGTGGTATTGTTGTTGTTGTGGACTCTACCATTGGTGATATTTTTATGTGTATAAATCTACTATTGGTAATTTAGTTATGACTAATTTTTGTATGATGTTTCTTATGACGTGCTTGTAAATATAGAAATTAAACTAAAGAAAATGTTGTCTTAATTTGAAATGTTTAACTTGGACGGGGGCAAAAGAAAACCGAGAGCCGAGAGAAAGCCAGATCATACGAACAACAGTGTTCTATTTAATCAAAGCACTTCCGTTCAGTTGGTTACTAAAAGAAGTATTTAAACGCGTTCGTGTCAATAGTTTTAACTCAGATTGCATATGTATAAACGCCATTTCTGTGGATTTAAATTTAAAACAAAACATTTACTATTCCTGTTTCTTTTTTTAAGTAAACGATTGTTGACGATTACTCTAGTTTCCTCTTTAGAATCTGGTAGTAGAATAAAACCTGTGTGGTGAATGGTTTAGTAAACGTTTCTTTTTGACATCGTCATGACAGTCAGCCATTCGCTTGTTAGCTATCGAATCGGACAGAATGCTCGCGAGCAATATCAAGTCTACAATATTCTCTTTTATTGATTACTCAAGACCTCATAATATAAGACAAGAAGACCTCATAAATAAAGACCCTCATTTCAAAAGCGACTACACATAAAACAGTATCAAATAAACATTTGGAAATGTTTTTAACACCATGTACAATATAAAAAAAGGTATCAACAAACAATATGTTTAGGATAGATCTAGGCGCGATAAGTTTATCACCTGTGCATATTTAAAGATGTCATATTTGGGTACCTATCACATTAATTGCGAAACTATTGAAATCTCAGATGTTGTTAAATTGACAAAAATACATCACGATCTAGAACAGGGATCGGCAAGTAGTTTTAATTGGGATCTTCAACCTACGTTATTATGTGAATGTCCTCAGGGATAACAAGGAAAATTAATAAATAAAAATCGTTCTGAGTAAATAACCGTTACGTCAGCATTGTAAAGGTCCCTAACTCCTACAGGAATACGTTCTGATTAATTTTATTTATTCGTTGTGTATGTATTTATTGGTTGTTTTACCTTTTCACATCACCATATGACCTTCTTGTAAGTAATATTGTAGCTATAATAACACGTACTATGATGAGTGTGGAGATATCAGTCATACAATGAAAGCTAAATCGAAGGAAAATGATAGTCTAAAGAATTTTTTTAACTGACACTTTCTCAAATGGCTGGTTTCAATTGCCAGTATCTTTTACAACTTCTACAATTTTTAGTTTAAGTTGTTATTGTCGTATAAAGACAAACAAATTTTTTGCATCATTGTAGTTACGTTGAATATATCGATACTGTAATGATTAAATATAAATAAATAATCACCTATGCTAATATTATACAGGGGAAAGCTTTGATTGTTTGCATTGAATAGGCTCCGAAATTACTGAACCGATTTGCAAAATTCTTTCACTGTCGGGAAGCTACGCTATCCCCGAGTGACATAGGCTTTATTGTATTTTCAAAAAAGTTAGGAATCCTTAGTAAAACTCCAATAATGTAACCAAAGGTGTGAAAAAATTACCTACCGGGGCGATCCGGTAGTATGTAATAAGGAAGGAGCAAACAGTATATTTTAAATTGCAGCAATAAAAATTAATATTTATAAAGTTTTAAACGGTCGAGTGTTTCAGCGAGGCGCTGTCAGAAACTCTTAATTCAGATTTAGCATTTAAATTTATTTAACTTAAAACGGTACCTTCAAACAAATACTCGAGAATGAAAGCTAAACAGAGGCACGTGTTCGCTTTAAACAAGTAATTAAGTCACTGACGCCAAATTAATTATTACAACTAACTTCTAAGATTTGAGCGCAGTTCAAATTAAATGCAAATTTCTCGTGGCACTTGCACGGGGCGGGGGAAGTTCGCAGCCATTCGGTTCCATTAAAACAATACGAATTTAAATCACATTCAAATTTCGCACTTCGATTAAAAGCTCGAAGAGCAACGCGAGCCTAAGTGTAAAGTAAACACCGCTACCGGCTAAGTCGGACCCGTAGCGGACACACCAGCTCGATTAGACCCCGGCTATACCAAACGTCACTCGCGCATACCCTTGACATTAACAGGGGCTGAGGGGGCACCGAGGTTTCAAAGTAGAGTGGCCACATTCATGTGATCCCAATTACTATGTGAGCCAAGCCGCTTATGCAAATGACGATTTCCCGCGGACGCATCTAATGGGCCGTAAGGGCGGGTCGGGGCGGTCTGCGATGCGCTTTCAACACTGACGTCCCCCTTATAATTACTCCAATCCTAATAAGAATAGTAACGTCACCACATCAGTCTTGCAGGCTTGGACTAAGACTATAGAATGAATATTAATCAATTCTCTAATTAATTAAAGTAAAAATGGTCAACGATCGGGAAAGACGGGGATATCAGCACCATCATTGAGAAACACACGGATTCTTCCTTACCGGGCAAAATGCAAGTTTCCTTTTGAATAAATAAATATGCGCCCACGCCTGTAACCCAGAGGGATAGGCAGAGATCATGTATGCCTAGATGTATGGATGTAGAAGAAGTGAGAGAAGTGTGCGACGATCGGTCCAAATGGAAATCTGTGATCTCTGTCTACCCCTCTGGGTTATGAGAGTGAATGCATATTTCGTTTCATTATTCAAAAAAATGTGTAAAAACAAACGTTTAAAAGGCTTTTTGATTTTTACAAAATTTTAAAACAAGTTTGGTAAAGCTTCTCCTAATCAAATCCGGATATACCACGTAGTTGCCTACTTAGGTATAACTTTTTGACCAACTTTTTTACGTTCGCTTTATTTGAGTTGAAAAGCTATTTAAAAAATTCATAAAACTATTTTGAATAATTCCACATTGCATTACAGGATAGGATTAAAGTTTGGAGCAGTTTTAACATTAAAGCCTGAAGGCTAGACCGGCGTGTTAGTTTGAAGACTTTGTGCAAAATGGAATAAGCGCGCCCGGATTTAAGATGTGTACGTTGCAGATAAGGAGAGTTTACCTTAGTTTCAAAATTTACCCATCTTGTAAGCAACCAGGCATGCCTTAAAAACAAAACTTAAGAAAAAATTAAAGAAAAACGAAAATAATAGGGAAAATAAACATAACTTCCATTAAGTTAACTTGTAAAAATTGTCATAAATGCTTTAACTTTTTCAGAGAATCCAAATCAAAATCCTGTTCAGATATCAAACAATAAATTAATAAAAAGAAAACACATCGTGTCTATGCTGGTGCTGCATTAATTTTAAATGCAATGCAAAACCTGCTGCGCCATTATAATTTATTTTCTTATCACTCTAGTTATAAATGTTTGATTCGCAACTCAATTGCCACCCCTTCCGGCGCAGGTAAGTGTATATTCAAGCAAATAATTCGATCGGCCGCCCCCGTTGCCGTGTCCGACGGATACATTGGCTCTGCTCCCACAAATTGATCAATTTATAACTCTAGTCCAGACTTTTATTGGCGCTTATCCCGTTTAATTGGGCTGGAACGAACTAAATCGGAAGCACGGTGTCTATTACACTTAATAATGTCCCAGCTAATGCGTGCTCACCGTGACCTGTGCAACAAATGGTCTATTCATCGCAATTTACTTGTTTTTTTTTATTTACAAGACCATCATAATGTTTATCTGATAAGTGACGCGGTTTAACTACAATTCGCTACGAAAATTCATGACGGACTGTGGTACAACATCGCGTTTGGACTTATTAATTTCAACGTCTCATTAAGTATCACAAATATCTTTAAAGAAAAGTTCAAACTAAACATACTAATGGTTTTACTCTTTGTTATCGTAGAAATAGGCTTCTTTGTAGTATTTACGGACATAGTAGACGGCATACGAGGGTATGCAATGTATGTGGAAGATTAAGGTTTAAATAAAACAATATATATATATATATATATATATATATATATATATATGCGCTCACGCTCGTAACCCAGAGGGGTAGGCCTACAGATACCTCATCGTTGGTAACGGATACTCCTTATATCTCCCTGTCACTTGTCTGATCGATATAAGTTCTTCTTGGATGTTCCCTATCAACACTGCCTCCCCTTTTCAACATAAATTAGTTTCGATACTCTCTCTTCATTCATCCCTTTAACATGTTCGAACCAAGGAAGCAAGCCTTTCTCAAATCTAGTCACAGCATACCCTGTTAAATGAATACTAAGTCAAATTAAAATCTTTTCTTTATTTTTACATATAGATTGACATATTCAACGAATCTTCCCGTGACTACAATTGACTCACAAATTTTGTACAACGTATACCTTTTTCGAGTGTTGTGTGCGACTACTCTCAATATACTTTCATTCTGATCTCGTGTGTTGCCACCTAACCTTCTCACTTAACCTAACCTTAAAACTTTAATTATATTAAAAAAAATGAAGATTAAAAGTTTAACTTATTATAACCGCAATTCAAAAATTAAATTACGATAATTACAATGAAAGTAAAAAAGGAAGTAAGTAAGTAAGTAAAGTACAAGTTAATTAAATCGTTAAGCTCATAATATCGATTGCTTTATTTGCTGAACTGCCATAATTCGTCTACCAGTACATTTTCATTTTTATTTTTGACTTCCACACTTGGTCTGCTTAAACTTTTTTAATTTGGCCTCGCCATTCCCCTTGCATGACCACACTCTGCATTGTAAAACAAAACGTAAAAACAGAACTACTGAGACGGGTTTACCATTGAAAAAGCGAAATTAACGGTAATACATAATGATTTATTATATTTACGCAGACTACACATTGAAGTGAAATAATTTTAGGGATTTTAATGTTTTTGTTTCTGACGTTTCAAGTACTTTACAGCACACGAGTGCTGAGTCACGTGAGGGAGGGGCGGGGGGCATCTATCGCACTCGAGGATGGCCACTGGGGGGGTTTTAGTTTATCTTTTATAACCCTGTCTTTCCTCCAGAAGCAGGGTATCTTGGTTAAGATTTTCTCAATTTAAATGAATAGTATCCAAAAAATACTTTAATTTAATTAAATGTTAACAGTGTTATAAATATAAGAATACGTTATTTAAATCAATATTAATCCGCACAGTCTATACTAGGAATCAGTAGATTCTATCGACGTTCCCGCTGGGGAAATCTAACAACGATAAACTTCTTTACGTTTTGTTTTAATGCACCGACCCGAAGTGCTTACAGTTTCCAACTGAGCATGCCTTTAGAACGGCCGGTTTGTACTGTTTTTCATGGAATTCACGTTAATGTAGAACACCAAGTACAAACGCAGTGCAATCCTTAGACTTACTTCTAATGGATTCGACAAAATAGTAATCAGTATCAACAAAGACCAGTAAGAATTTAAACCAATCTTCTTTTACTAAAAAAAAATAAATTAATACTTTATATTTATCTTTCTCTTCCCTCTAGGAGACGAGGCCTGTGTATCTGGAGTGGAGAACATTCTAAAAAAAGGCCGTATTTTAATTATTACAAATTATCTACACAAATCCGCCCAATTAATAGATTATTATATACCAACAAAGTTTATTACAATTATCTATTATACCTAGCTATCCCCTCATAAAAACTTTGTTACGATTTGTCCTATAAATGAGGAGATAATATATACCAGAGAATGTTATTATTATCGTGGGTCGTAGAACATTACAACTTTAAGCTTAGGATGAATTGTACAATTTATATGGAATTAGCTTGTATAGTAGTAAAGATAATTTACTGAAATTATACGGCTGCCGCCTGCCTGACGCCAGCCCTCCTCGGGAATCCAGATTTTAGAATCATTTTAGAACTATATACTATGCATAGATTATATCTTAATATCTTAATCTTCAATCATATCAAGTCATCATCATCATTTATGGCTTTGCTTATATTTACAAGCATCAATGCAAATCTTTACACTACATGAAACATTTTATAAAATATTTCCAAGTTGCCGGCGGTGGACAGACAACGTTTTAAATTCTACAGCAATTTCGCAATCACTTTGTTAAATTGCTTGTGGTGAAGTGAACTCGGCGGCCACCAACCAATACAAGCTTAATGTTCCATATATTTTAAAAGCAAGAATTTCCCGTCAGCTTTAATAAAGGTGTGACGTTTAAATAAATTAAATTTGTGGGATTTTATTTATTATAAATTCTATGTTTCTAGCACAGATCTTTACAGAGTGGTAGAGCCCGCAATAACAATAACTGTTGCACAAATGGGCCGCCTCGACCGGCGAAATACCATGAGGTGCCGGAAGCCCAATCGTAGTCCTTTTCCCGTTCCTATACATTTCTAATAGGTAAGACATGGGAAGGGAAAGAGGATTTGACGGGATAGGGGTCGGAAGGCAAAGAAAACATCCCTTTTCAACAATTCTACCTAACCTAGAAGTAGCATATGCTATATATTTTTTTATTTACTTGCGACATTGAAATTCATCCGACTGGATAAGAAACAAATAAATGTATCAAGTTTCATGCTATTAATATACAGATTATAACCTCAAAGCACTTAAATGCCATATGTCTACTTTCTCATAAGGTTTGAATATTTAATACAAGAAGTCGCGCAAGGGGCGGCTACTTTTGTGGGATAGTGGAAAGCTGGTCTATTAAACTATGTCAGAAACCCGTAACTTGGTCTGCACTTACAATGCCGACTTCCCTATGTAATTACCGACGCCCGTGGTCTTTGTAATACAATAAACAAAGTAACTTCACGAATAGCATATACATATATACATAATTTAGTTTTAAGTAGTATATATGTTTGTACGGCCAAGATTATATCTTTATAATAAAAGTATTAAATTTAAAAAATAGATAGCACTCTAGTTGTCCGTATCACTTAGGTACTATCTCGTAAATTTCTTACTTTTCACTAGGATAACGAAATAAAAAATAACTTTTTGACCTTTGGATTTACTTTAAGTAATTACTTTGACGTAGCATATTTCATAATATTATTTTAATTTTTGTAACAGAAAGCCAAGCAGTAAACGTTTTGTCCCGTAGGCAGCGCAGCACAACAACAATATAAAAATGAGACTTTTAATATAAAAATATGTAAAGTATTCTCGCGTTCCACTTTTTCAACTTTCGTTTCATTTGTAAAATTTGTTAAACGGTTAAAATTATCCCGTAAATAGAGGTACTTATTTAATTTGAGTTGAGTTTGAGTTGAGTTAAGTAAAACTTGAAAAATAAAATAACTTTTTAATTGAGAAAAATGTGACTTATTTATACCAAGAAAGTAAAAGAAGAAAAATTTCTTTAGCAGATTAAAATTCAATCAAAGCACAAAGATGTAGCCAAATTTTCTAGAACCACCCTCTTTCTTCTCCCCACGCACCTACAATGAATTTGGAGGATAAAAGGTCTAGGATACATTGCGATAAATTGACATCCAAATAATTTTAGAACATCACTTCGAATATATTTTTGAATGTGTGAAACATGTGATTCCAGATATATTTATTAAAAGGAGAATAAAAGAACTAAAAAGAAATAAACAAAAAAATACATATTTTAAGTATACAAATAATAACAATGAAAAACCTGAAAAGTTTTCTATACATATATTCGTTTTATTAATTGGGCTTCTTAGACGAACGAGGTCTTGACAATAAAACTATATAAGCTGTGTACTGTAACAAAAAGTTAGGTATTGAGGATAGTACACGTATTATATATCATACTACAGACAAACTAGACACAAATACTTTTGAGAGTGATGACGTCAAGAGTGTTCCTGACACTAGTGAGAGCAGCTGGTAATTGGACTTAAGGTTTTTGTAACATATTTTAGGGCAGTGCATTCGATGTTCAGTAATACAACGATTAAAAATGATTTAATTTATTTTTTGGTTAGCTATGAATTCGTGTAATATCGCTCCTTGTTGTCTACCGTGTCCTCTACCTAAAGACCTATTTTATTATTCTGCGCAGTGGTGTCTCCGGCGCGACCGCTGTGCGGCCGTTTTGAACAAGGGTTGCCCTTTCAGATTACTATTCGATTTGTTTTGTTTCTTTTGTACATCGATACGACACAGTTTTAATGTCAAATGATGTGCGTAACATGAGATTACATAAATCATGTTCAAAAATTTCACAAGCCATATATTCTATGGAAAAAGAAGGCACTGGTCGTAATGTAACGAGCATGTAAATATATATGCACACGCCAATTTATAATATGAAGGTATGTAAATCTTAGTTTGTTATTAAACACTACTGACATTATCTTTGCAAGAATACCATTAATTCATGATAGCGTCTAATATATATCTCAAATTTGAGATCAATTTGACGATGTTGCCAGAACAATATGCTTTAAACAGTACAGAATAGCCGCTGTAATAATGTGGACGTGTTGAATGAACGCTCGGACGGGGGCTATTTCGAGTGGCAGTTTCATGCGAGATTTGTGCGTGATGCATGTTCAGTGAAAGTAAATTATGTGGAACGCAAATGACGCACGCTGGGATGTCCTTCTATTTGAGCTGGCGTTCAAGAATGAAATTTCATGATGCCAGAATTTATAGAACATAATTCTGAATATTATTAAGTTATTAATATAAAACGTGCAGCAATATACAACAATACAAGACAGCTCTATTCTTATAACTATAATTTGTTATTATAGCATAGCGAAGGATATGTTAAAACATATCCTTCGCTATGCACATACATAATGAAACTAAATGATATACTAAAGGCAGTAGTAAATATCTTAATATACATTTTTCTTATGTTCTCTTTAATTTTAGGCACGTTTACAACTCCTTGGACCTAATTTATTTATTTATTGTTTTTCAGTACCCGGATGGTAGATGGATGATAGTTGCGGCTATTAGTAAGGGATAACGGTATTCACTTAACATCGGATAATCCGCTTGCACGTTTGTTTCCACCTACCATCTGATTTTTAATATTACATCATATTTTAAGATATGTTATCGTTTCAGCAGATAGTCATATACTACTTGACATAGGCTTCCCACATTGATTGCCACAGACTTTTTCTCTGACGTCCTGCCGTAATCCAGTGGACTCACGCAACTTTGACAAGGCCATCGCATACATTAACGAAAGCAGCAGGTGCCGGCAGGGCCCCCTTCAAGAGGGTACAAAATTAAAAAAAACCTAGGCCATGGGTCCATCGTGTAAGAAGCCTACAAACGCTGCGTCGACTTGTGCGTGGCTGCCACTCTAGGATCTTTCGGAACATAATAATTTTCAACTTCGGGAAATGAATACCTTGGTTTTAAGACTCGGGGCATTGCAATCTCCATTACCCTTTGTGTCACCTGTTACGATATGCAAATCGTTATTATTATTGGGACAAAAAGAAATATCGTATTTTTCAATATCTAAAATATATTTTATTTAACACGTGAGAATATTTTGCGTTTGTGCAGAGTGGTTCGACCTATAAAACAAACAGCAAAGGTGTAAAATATTGGAATAGTTTCCAACGGAAAAATTTCGATAACAACAAATGTTCAGGGCTCTTTTAGTTGTTAAGAAGAATTGATACTTTTGTAACATACACAGAGAGTCCATTTTTGGAGTTTTCCTGCAAATATAAGTTCATTATGATAGCCCTTTTTAATTTTTTCTATGAATTGAAGTGTAAGTAATTTTTCCTTCACAATTTTGATTACAAAAACTGAAACTCTATATATACTGATAATGTCAGCCTTCTTTGTGTGGTGTTGTGTTATGTATGCGTCTATTTGGGGTGTTTCATTTTTTTTCTTAATGCTTTTCGTTTATCCAATATAAAATACTAAAAGTTCAACGTCAAAAATCAAAAGAGTGTACTCAGACTCGACTCCTGAATCCTGGACGCCACAAATATCTGTTCCATGCCACCCCATCCACAAGACTGTCACAAAAATCTGCCTTCAGCGTTATTTCCAAAGCAATACGACTTAGGGTCCTTCAAGAAAGACTTCTTCGTTAAAGGCATCGCATCTGCAGTTTCTCTGTTGTATCTTCATGGGCATAGGCGAACCGTTGCTCGTTTACCCTCTTATCCCTAACTAGCCTCGCTTGATCGTCGATCCATCTTGTATAAGGGATAACCTCCTAAATGTCGTCTAATAATATCGGAGTAAAATTAATTTCGTGGAATATATAGCGTTTATTTTAAGTTTTGGTTCCCGGCGGTTCGAGTACTTTACAGCGCTCATGCTCACGGGGGGACACCTCAGGTGTTTGACGTCCCAATGTAAGAGTTGCTGGCGTAGTAACCTCTTATTTTCAATTATTATTTCTGCTCTGATCTATACAGAATGAGCTCACGGTGTCAATAAAAGCGATAAAATCAGTTAAATTATTTTTATTCTAACGTGTAGTACTCCCTTAAATATAATAAATCATTATCTAATAATGTCTTTATGTGCGTGCTCGCCTTTCTACAGACGTTAAAATTATTTACAGATATTCAGGCACTCAACATCATCTCCATGTCATTTAGTAGTTTGAATCTACTTCCTATTTTCGATCTGTTGGCAACATTATTCTAACGTTTACTTCAAAATTGCACAAAGATCCGAAGACAGATACTTTAACAGGTCCCTTACATTGTATTACCGACGTTTACATCTCGGTAAATACAAAATTTTTTGAGATAAGCGCGTAAGTCTTGCGATCCCATCCCATCTGTTATTTTCCCACAACGAATCGACGGGAACTTTTTTAAGGAATAGAAAGTTTTTAAGACTCGAAACAAAAGTTTGAACAACTTTCGTTCCCTTGGTGACAATTTTAGTATTGAAAACTAATCTGATTAATCTTGAAATACTTTTTCAGGCGTTTTCTTAAAAGGCAATCACTTAAGCGCTAGATTAATGAATCTAAGTAACTAAGCTGTCGAGGTCAATCCAAATGGTCTAGGGTTAGAAAATTACCGATTTAAATGTAACGACAGCGTAGCTTAGCAGTTACCAATTTATTTTGGGCTTTGGGTTTGGGGATTGCAGTTTAAAATGCTAAAATGTAAAAAAAAACTAAACATTGACCAAGTGTGCTTGTATAGACAACAAAAACTGCTTGAACAACTCTAGTAAATCAAACTAAAAACTGCATAACGCCATCCAAGTTGCAGAGGACCGCACACAGTAGTAAAATACCGCAAGGGAGAACTGTAAGAAGAGAGGTTGCGACCCTCAACAATGAGAAGACGATGCAAAGAGTGACTATTACAAGCTACTTATCATTTACATGGTTTGGCTAATGACTACTGATGTTATGTTGCTGCAAACTAAAGAGTGTATCAGTTGATAAGGAAGGAAGAGAAGAAATTGTGAAGAAAACACTAGAAACATAATTACATTAACTTCACACCGGTGTTCAAAGGGTGTAAAAACTTCCCTGATCAAATTTGCCCATTCTTCGCTATATTAAAGAGTCAAGAATATCTGAATGCTTTGACGTCATTATATAGATGTTATCTCATTAGTTTTACATTATTCAACCGGTAGTAGATTAATACAATTTAGTGCAAAGATTCTACTCAGCGATCGCACAAAGCGCTCGACCAATGTGTCCCCAGACTCCATTACAGGTAAATTATATCACAACGCAATATAATAAAGTGCGGCTCGACCACTGTACCCATCGGGACGCGGGGTCTCATTAAAGAACAATTAATGAGGGGCGGAACAAAAAACCGCACGAGCCGCGCCGCCCGCGCTGGCCTAATGAATGTAGTCATGCGTTTTATTACACCGACCACGTGTCAACCAACTGTTATCATTTTTATAACAACAACGCTAATGCTCAAGCAACAGAGACTAAAATTGACGATTCAGCCCTATACTGATTCGTATTATTGGAATGGATATGGCGTCTTGCCCATTCATAATTCTCTTATGAGAGCTGTTGTGTTGTTTTGGTTTTTTATTGGGATGCGATTGGACGGTAGAATTGTTTTTCTGTCGTGGAAAAATGAGAATTGGAGGAAGCGGTGCTTTAAAATACGTGGAATTACTACTGAAATAGACGCATCTTCTCTATGAATGAATTATGAAATAATTTAATGGAGAAATAATTTTAGATAAGAAACAAATTACACACATTATTCCGGGATGTTTTTCTTTGTCTTTCCTTTATTTATCTTCAATTAATACATATACTACTATGCGTATATTTCGGATTGTGTTTTAGAGTGAGTTTGTGTTATCACACGAGTGTACAAGGACCCAAGCAGGATGTCGATCTGAAAACCCGTTATAATTTGGTTCTATCAAGGCTTTAAATATTAAAATCTTGTAACATAAATGAGGGTAATTACACTTTATAACAATAAACTCAATAATTAGACTAACCCCGGTTATCTTTGAAATTCGAATGACATGTATGTTGGCACACAAATGATAAAGATGCACAGTTGGTACCCAAAGATAGTATGATGTCATTGAGAGTGTGGTCAGTATCTTAAGTTTTTTTACTAAATAAAAATGTATTATTTGTAATTTTACGTCAATAGTGTACTTAGACTTAAAAATATCACATTCCCAATTTTAAAACAAGTTTCGACTTTTCGTGTACTCTACAACGGGTAGTCGCCCACAACAACTGTGACAGTAGACATAAACTCCAGACAGCGAATTATTGAGAACGTAAAAAGTTTTAAATTAAAATAGTTCGGACATCATAGAAGCAGAAAGGATCTGAGGAGTAAAATCTAAACGAAAATTTATAAATAAAAATGTATGTGTTGTGATCTGTATTAATTCTTAATACATTTATTCATTTGTGATACAACTGGTAAGTTATCCTGTGCTACTACCTAAAAGTTTGCCCTAAAAATACGAAAAAAATATCTTCGTATTTTTTTGTATAATTTATTTTTGATAAACAACACACAGCATGAATTGACGGCACTTTTATTTAAATTGAATTGTAACCTATATTCAGATAAACAGTATTTAATGAATAAATATTTTAGGATGTGATTGTTTATTTTGATTCAAGGTCAAAATGAAAAATACTTGTGAAAGTATTTAAGAACTAGCTAGAATTTACTATGTCTAACTTAACTATAAAGATTTAAAGAAGGGTAGATACTACTAATTTACGATACACAGCTTATTCAAAAATAATGCGAAATTATTAAATAATTTACAGTAATAGCAGAAGATGATTAAAATTAATTGAAGCACGATCGTATTTATTCCTTGTAGCCCTCTCAAGCCCTTAACAATGTTTATGAAGCGCTTTCTAAACAGAGCATGAGAAAATCTGGTTAATTGAAATTCACTTTTCTGTCCTAAATGTTCCTCTTTGTCCGACGTCCTTTTAATTATTGTTGTGTTTTCGAAAATATTATAGTATAAATCACCATTATTATCTTGCTAAATAAAAAAGTTTTTAATTAATTTAAACACGGAATATAAATTATTAAAGCATTAGTCTCTCCTTCTCGGCCATTATTACCCTTTATAAGGATCCTGTAAATTACAAATTTCAACGATCCGCTGTACATTATCCTGGAGCACTTACCATTCGAAATCAGCGTACAATCGCCCATGATCAAATTAGAACTGGTTACATCGTTCACAATGAGATAACTAACAGTGAAATATCGCAACGTACGGCCACCGAACAGTAGTCATCTACTTACAATATCAAATGAAAAACACAACACTCAACTGACACGAAACACGCGTGAGGCGCTCTCCGTAGGCGACTACGCTATGTCCTTCCGAGCCGAGTGCTACGGCGTGACTGCCGCCCGCCTAAAGCGTGCCCCCGCCCGCCCTTACAGGGTCTTTCTTTGTTTCGCATCCCCTCCGCGTGGTACATATTTTAATCTCGTTCGCCACGATAGCGCGTTTGTCAATTGACTCGAAGACGCGAAGGCGATAATTGGTAGTCGGTGTGATTGCTTCTCGTTTTAGTTGAGAGCTACAAGCGTGGGGAGAGTTGTACAATTAATTGGTTTAAATTAACGGTTGTTTCCTTGATTAACGTGTTACGTGTGAAACAAAAAAGATGATATTTTGTAAAACTACATTTTTATTGTAAACTTACAACCAAAGGTGCATAAGAATTAAATTACTTATTGCGTCTGATCTATTTTTAATATTGTCAGCTTGTTAATATTATAAAAACAGTCTGGTCTAGCTGGTCTCGGGAAGTTTCATAGAGCTGTGTGTTATGTTTTATCAAAAAGATCATTCAAAGACAAGGGCTGGACGATACTACAATCTGAGAATAGTTCCTAGTAAATGCCATGTTCAAAGTAAGCCTCGTGCGGCCTTCTCATTCTGAATTCCATTGGTTCGAACAACACGAGTAAACAGGTGATGCAATACGACACGAGAGAGATTCTGATGGAAATGAATGAAGCCGGAGCCTGAAGAGATACGCCCGAGCAATAACCGTCCTCGCGACATTCTCAGCAACCGAATTGTTCTTTTCACATTGGTAGAATAAGACTTAAGTTCAACTAAATATTCCCAAGCATGGTTGACGTCAGGCAGGCGGTCGTAAAAATTCTAGCCAAAACCTATACAGCATAGACTACAGTCATACTTTTCTGATCCCACGTAAAGTTGGAAAAGATCAGGTCAATTGTTTGCGTAAGCTAACTCAAGGTCACATACACTTGCATATATATTATCTACACGGATAAGTGCTGACGCCTATTGACCTACCGATTAGAATACCGTAACACACTGGTCCCAGGTTCGAACCTGACTGGGAAGTCAGAGATAAAAATTGTATTTTATAATCAAAAATTCCTCCCCAAGTTAAGACATAAAAACTTGTTGAAACGTTGATATTAATTGCTACAGAGGCTTTATATATCCAAAGAAAATTCACCGGTCAAGCCCATTCATGCGACAGATATTGTTGTTGCGGGCTTTACCACGGGCAAAGCTGGTGATAAAAATATGATGAGTAATTTGTTCAGATATCATTTAATTTACAATAATATCATAGTCTGTCTTCGCTACTAAATATTGAATCCAATATATAAAATTATCTTTATATTAAGGTGATCCATCAACCCTCTCGTGGAACATTTTCTTTTGCATGAAATATACAATAAAGTCAAGAAACCATACGTTTTCGTCGCTTATATTTGGAGAGATAATACTATCAACATTATCTTCTTAAGGATAATTTTGACTAAAAGCGATAGACTTTTAACTTTATCGGTGTAGACAGAAAATTAAATTGCCAAATCTCCTGTGTTTAATGAAAATACATACAATGAGGTAACAGTGATAGCGTCCGCAACAACACTTGTTGTACGAATGGGCTTGAGCAGTTAAATACCACGACCTCACAGGATTGTAGGCCCGGTGTCAGTCTTCTTCCCCTTCCCATCCTTTCCTTCAAATGATAGGATGGGAAAGCGAAAGAAACGAGGATTGATCTCCTGGCCGTTATAGGTAGTTCTGTTTAACTAGCAAGATTTTCGAAAGCTCGAATCATGCATTTAAAGTCGTTGTTACTGTATAGAATGTAGCTTAGAGTGACAGCGTTGGCAGGGGACGTCCAAGGAAAGCTTATATCGATCAGATTAGTGACATACTAATGAAGGGCGAGGGAGTAACCGACGAGCTTGTATGCGTAGATGTATGGATTTAGAAGAAGCGAGAGAGGTGTGCCAGGATCGCGCCAAAAGGAAATCCATAGTCTATGCCTACCTCTCTAGGTTACGGGCGTGAGCATATCTTTATTTAATTAAGTTTCTTTGCATTAATTAGATAAAATTTTATAGAATGGGTCGCATGCACCTAAAATTTAACATGCACAATTAATGTGTTGTTGATCACGTACAATATTAATTGCCCAGTTTCATTATTATTACGTGAACCGAATAAGCTCGGTGCTTTATTAGTGACGCGATACATAAGTGAATAATAATACTACCACAATGTTTCGGCCCTGTATTGGTCATAGTAGAATTATTTCTTCTGTGACAATTGTGAGATCAGATCAAAAATTATAAGTGGTAAAAGGTTATGACAAGCACTTAATATCTAAGTGTCAGAACGAGTTCATCAAAGCCAGGTTCATAACTCGGATGAGCATTCAGGTTCCGGCTAGTTTATTTGCTTTGCTTTTGTATTGATTATGTTTGTAGAACGCGATATAATATTTAAATCCATCAGGAATAGCTTACGTGAAGCTGGTGAAATGACAAATCGGAACTCAGCAGAGACTTGGCTATACTAAAAATCATATAACATATAAACAGTAAAATTAGGTTTGTTGCCAACCAATTTGACATGAAATGTTTTCTTAGGACTTGTTTTTCAAAAAAATGTGCCGATCGGATCCTATGATATAACAAAACAATAAGCCGGCAATAAAAGAAAGACTTGAGTTGGAATAACATTTCAGTGACGAGAATACGTATAATTCAAAAGAGCATCGGACTCGTCTAGACTTTGACGAAGATTATTATAATAAAATATCTTACTCTGTGGACAATGTATTATATTCACAAAAAACTTCACTATTCATGTCCCAAGAAGTCTAAATCTTCCCTTTATCTGTGTAGCCCTCATTGTGACATGTCTATTGAAGCTTATTTCATACAATCGAACGTAACTACTGATACGTTAGAACATACATTGCTCTTTTAACGGCGTGTGATATAAATCCGTTGTACATCGCTCCGTTCGTGCGGCAGATGCTACAAATCTGAGCCGTCGAGTACGTACGTGCGGTAGCGACGCGTCAATGAATAATGCATAACGTTCGCGATCACCCGAGCACTGTCAGTTGCTCGTTTACCGTACAAAGGTTAGAATGTAAACATGAGTCTTTCGAGAGCTAGCCGTAATCGTTAGCATTTAGTTCCGAGTAGCTAAATGATCTGCCTTCTAATGTTAGTAATTAAGGTTCAAATCTAGGACCGCACGTATGTATGTACTTATGACTTTTTAGTATATATGTTGAAGATATATTAGCAATTGACTATATTTAATAGAGATGAGATGATGATGAGATATATATACAATAACATCGTTTATTTAGTCGTTTTTACGATCAACTTTGCCAGTTATTTAAATATTAAATAATTAGTTATCGGTTTTTCTGTCGCGTCATATCGCTACATTGTTATCTAAACGTGACACTCTTAAAATTTCGATTCAATGTTTTCAACTCAATATGTTCTCACGTCAGTAACCCAGAGAGGTAGGCAGAGATCATAGCTCCCATTTGGCGCGATCCTGGCACACCTCTCTCGCTTCATCTACATAAATACATCTACGCAATCTACAATCTTTTTCCAGAACGTCATTGTACTTTTTGCAACTTCTGTTATGAAATCACTACTTGTTATATTGGTCACAAACGTTTAAATTTCGAAATTGCCAAACCAGTTTATTGAGAATTATTGATAAGTCAATTTTCTTTTTCTACTGGACCGTATTCAATAGTGGAAAAGGAAAAAACCTAACAAGGGACGTTCAGAAATCTTTAACCTTAAAGGAAGTAAAGCAGTCCTGCTAATAAAATGTTCCAATGCAATTAAAAGGGGATTCTTTTTGAAATACACACTGTCCAGTTGGGATTAGAACTAAGTTGTTTTAAAACTATAATACAAGTAAACATAACACTGCAGTATTTTTATTTCTTTAGGGATTTTTAGTGAAGTGTCTACATTTATATACTAGTTTTATATGATGAACTATATATATACACTCACTCTTCATTAAGCCAATAGCATAACGTTTATTTAAACAAAATATTTACCCTTTTGCCCTTAACGAACGAAATGCGTTACTATAAATTAGATACAAAAATCTTTCGGGGCAACTTTGTTTAGATGTATTCTGCGAGGGCGTGACTCTTGACTATAGGCGTTATTTATTTTAATCAGTTAGTAAGTGGTTGGAAGGCAAACTCTTACGATGTAAGAAAGAAAAGTGAACACGTAAAAATGAAGAGGAAGGCTGAATATGCGCAGAAACTGAGTTGTCTATATCTTCTTTATCTATACAGATAAATAAAATTGAAGTGTCTGTATGTAATATAAAAATAAAATTTCCATACTCAGTACACATTATGTACATACGGTGCTTATAACAAAAATACAATTTTAAAATGTTTTGTCTGTCTGTCTGTCCGTGTAACCTTCGGAATGACTGAACCGATTTGGATGGAACTTTACTGGAAGATAAGTAATGTTGGGATTCAAATAGGATTAATATTTAATTTAAAGAAAAATAATTAGGACTCCGCGCAAAAAACCATCGAAATTGTGAATAAAATTACGCGTCGCTGTATCGAAAGCGCCGCAGGCTACATGCAATGTCATAAAGGTTGCCTTACTTATGTTTTATGTTTTATTTTGTACGGCAAAAACCGTTCATTTTAAAAATACGAATATAAACTTTCATTCTACGAAGTAATTAATATGTTTTATTTTATTCCACGCGGACGAAGTCGCAGGCAACAGATAGTATGTATATAAATGAATAAACTGACTGACACATTAAAATGCAGTGCTACTACTCGTGCTAGGGACACGAAATCTTGCACAGAAGTTACTATTACGTCGGCAAGCATTGAAAAAGGATTTTTCTAAACGCATCCATTAATGTCTAAAGTGGGGGATGAAAATTTGTATGTAGAAAAAAACTTATTTTATTGAATTCCACGCGGACTAATTCGTGGGAACAGCTAGTCATGACAAGACATACTATATGACATCTGCATGTACAATTATCCGTGACAAATATAGTAAACCGGTCCTACATACATAATGAGTACAGTATGTTAGCTGTAAATCTAATCATCGCTTCGCACTATACTCGGGGTCGGCGTCGCTCAGCGATCGCGTTAGTGGGCGGCAACCTGCCGGTTTAATTAAACCGGTCATGTTGCAGTTTCGCGCACCGGCGGCCCCTGAGCTCTGAGCGTATCCTTAGTACTAAGCCCTGCTAAAGGCGCTTGTGTTGTGATATGACAAATATCAAGTAATTCGAAATACATCAAAAAAATATTATGTAAACAGTTTTTTTACAGAGGTCGTAATATCATAAAAAGAAATGATTTAATTTCACGTTCCGGTTAAACTTGAAAAGAGCTGAACCGATTTCGAAAATTGTATCACAAATATAAAACTCTTAATGAAAGAGTAAATAATTGTGAGGCTATATTTATTAGTTGTCTATCTATCAACGCTATCGAACCTGGGGCGACATAGTTTTTAATCACATCAATAACTTGATACCAAACAAAGGAATACATTACAATTGTAAAATTACGCACACGGCAATCGAAATAACTACAACGTACATTTCCCTCTAGTCAATTCATTGATCGATAGAACGTGCCAGCACACAGGCACATGGTTGTTTACTATGAGAGTTCACGATACGACTCGCCAGCTCACCCGTTAACATGTACGCGCACTCGGCGTTGCCTGGCAACCAGACGCTTTGAAGTACCGCCCTGAACTGATACAACTGGATATTGAACACCGGTAAAGTGAGAATCGGTGAATTTATAAAACTCCCCTACCTCGTTAGACCGGCGAATGAATGCGAACAAAATTGCCATCCAAATATTTGTTTCGAGGGTATAAACGACGGCAAAACTTACTGTTTGTAAATACTTAAGCTAATTAAGTCTCGAGTACGTACAGAGTATAAATATCGGCTCACTTAAAGCTGATTAGGGCACGAAAGTTTAAACAATTACAAAGTTCTTAAGCACACTTCACGATTTAGACTTTTATTCACGCGACTCCATTACGCTGTCCATTTGATTGATTGCGTAGTCTCGTACACAATAACATAACACCTAACTTCAATCACATCAATGCGGTGTGCTGGTAGAGTGTACAAAGAGCTTAGGTGGTGAAGTAATCATCGTCCAACGAACATTGTAAAAGCTTTGTAGTTCGCTGTATAGACAATAGCACACGCGGAGAGATGTGACGCCATAATGCGAGTTTCCTGTTATTATGAACGCGTTGTACGTATTGTAAGATAGTACCTTTAAGATGCTATATTATTCAAAATATGTTCATGGTTGATACAGTATCAGTATATTAATGACGTCATCAACAGGCTCTTACGGCAATGGAAAACGCGTTCGTCAACAGCCGGCCGGCAATAAAACAAGGTGAAGCGATGGCGACAGGACGCGGCGACGTGCGTGATTGATCCACCGCAGCCCACTCGCGCTGCATTCTACACAGACTTTACAATGTTGGAAATTAACAGATGAAATTATTCAATTAGTTCTTTCTTATGACAATCTAGTTCTTTTAAAATCCTTGTGATTTTTTTACTCACTAGTTGTTCCCCGCGGTTAGACTTGCCACGACATTTAATTTAAACTTAATCTGCGGGCTGAGTTTTGGGTAAATTTAATTATGCGGTTACAGTGGTAGAGCCTTGCTTATTGTCGCGAACTAAAAAGCTATAACGACACGTGCAAAATAATGTTCAAGAAAAGTGTCTACTTCTTCCTTAAAGGCATCACATCTACAGTTTCTCTAATATTGCGAATGATCAGAGGCGGCGATGATCTCTGAACTTTAAGCGACCCGTTTCTCGTTTGCCACCTTTTCTCTTTAAAATGTTAGTGTAGAAGTATAGACAAAACAGAAGAACTTTAATCTGCGTGTAGAAACATAAGCAGTCATTCTCGTTTATTAAAAGTAATGTTTTCCTTTAAAGGCCTTCATAATAAATGCGAACAAAACCGCGCATTACAACGGCGACCCGTGAGGCTCGCGTGTTTTCGACGCGGTTTTTAATTGAAACAGATTTTGCGGTCGGCTAAGGAAAATAATTTTTAAGAATAAGTAATTTAAATATTTACCGAGGAGTTCCGATGGACAATATTCATTTAGTTAAGTTGTTTCA
The DNA here is from genome assembly GCA_029849275.1 of Papilio elwesi. NCBI lineage: Eukaryota > Metazoa > Arthropoda > Insecta > Lepidoptera > Papilionidae > Papilio > Papilio elwesi. The sequence continues at coordinate 10,711,006 of CM056693.1, read as the reverse complement.
ACGTATGGCGAGTTAATTAGAAAATCGTTATCTAGATTAAACTTATGACAAGTTCTTTTTTCTGCCCCAGTATATATATTTTATATTAAGTACTTCGTAATATTTACACTATTCTTTTATTGAACCACGACGACCACGATGACTACGACTCAACCGAGTCTTTGAACGCCTTCAAATTTCGGCTACCTCTCAGTCCAGAGAAGTATCTATGGCTTCAAAATACCAGCTATTAAAAAAGCACAATTAAATACGAAAAGCTCACAAACATGATAAAGACTGTTACCGTAATATGCTTGTACAGAACCAACTTGTATGTACATTTCGCAAAAAAAAACTTCTAGACTTTACGCAAAACAAACGTTCAGTAACTCGGTTGAAAGAAGCGGTGGGTCGGTGATTGAAAGCGCACCATGTCCGCTCTAATTTTTCGGCCGGCTGTGGTCCGCACCGGCGCAATTTCCCTCCGCGGCCGTTATAATTTGTCCAAATTACGACCGCCCGACCGACCGTAAATTATTCGGACGGACAGCGAGACTGATAAAGAGTGACCGCTGATAGCACGGAATGTTTGAGGTCCGAACAATATGAGTAATTGTTTTTCTTTACGATATATAATTATAATCTGACTTCTGATCACAATTGTCATTTATTTTATCTTTCCATAACAAGCATTCGAAAACAAATTTAAGCTTGAATATATCAATTTAGTGTTGTTCACGGTATAACATTTTTCATTGAGGTATATCCTTAAATTTATTTTAAAATATTTTGAGGTATCATATTGTAGGAGGCCATTGAGCCCATATACGTGAATGATCTTTGTACACAAACAACGTAAGAGAAATGAGAATAGGATAGCTATTCAGAGACTACGCCACAATGTGGCGGAGCGGCGTCAGGAGGCCGTGCCGGATGTATTTGTGTCGTTGTGCGTTATTTATGAAGTGTTCACCATAGTCCGCATGTTCCAACATTTCCTTTGTACTCAGCGTTCGACCTTGTTGATTTCTTTCTTAAAGCTCCGGAATGTTTTACCCAGATAAATGTGATTTATTCAAAAATGTTGAAGTATCTTCCAATAATAGAATTTAAGCATCTCACGATATATTTGTAAGTTTCATGGTACTTTTTTCCGAAATAATTAGATAGAAAACTTCAAAAAGTTCTTTCATAAAATAGGTATAATAACTGTAAGTTATTCTTTTTACCATTTTAATTTATTCATAACATTAACTTGAATTGAATTACATCAATTCTTAAAAGAGGTCGACACTCTAAAAATACTTGGCAGTTCACTTTTTACTGCGTTTTTAAGGAAAAATGAGACTTCGGTCGTTCAAGATTGTTTAAAAGGAAATAGACAATTTTTTTACATAAAAGTGACAAAAAGCTTGTCACCACATCATTCCCGTTATATATTTTACTATATAATATTCGAGTAAATCCTAGTTAGTGGTTAATATACAAACTTTCTTTCGAGCTTAAATGCAGGAGTGCAAGTTTCTTAAAGTTACTTCCAAAGTTCAAAAGTTCATGAAAGATTTAATACTTTTAAACAGATTAAAATTTGACTTCTTACAGTGAAGAAACAAAGGGAAGTTCGGACGGTGTGTCACCAACAATCGGGGGAGCACTTTCTACTTCAGACACGTGGAAAGAAAGACGAGACTGTTCAGTGGCTGAGTTCTTTACCAATTGTTTTTCTTTTACTTTTACACAGAGCAATATCCATTTACACGCAGTATTTCGTGTACACATTTTATTCCGAAAATAAACCGTTCCCGAGGTATACTAAAAACATTGTCTTCATTTTCAATACCAATTGCTATCAGTCGTAATGTTATAAATTATTATTTTGACACCAGAACTTTATGACACATGTTACCTATTGACGCTGGGCTTGCTACTTTTTGCTATATTTATTAATTAATGCTTAGTTTACTATGTTTATGATTTTTTTGTTTTTAAAGATAACAATAAGTGTAATAATTTTTTATTCGAATTTATAATAAGGGAGAAGAATAAGACCACGAGGCCAAAGCAGCGGTCAACAACTAGTAGTAATATAAAAATAAGAGTATTTTCAAACAGCAATTATTAATTCCCTTCTTTTTTGTACGAATTTATTATTTTGAATGAAAACCAATTTTTTTAAAACGACCACATATACCATTATTTAATTAACCTTAGGCACAATTTTTCTATGTGATAAGTAGAGTAGAGTAGAGTAAGTAAAAGAATTTCAACGTTTTAGCCCAAACAGTAATAAAACAAACTGTCAATTTGCTAAAGAATCTGATTGATTAGAGATCTCGATTGAATCCACGAAGCGAACTAATGCAAATCGTGCGAGAGACCGAGAAGAACGTAGCAAAAGATATTCTGGCAATGATTGATGAGACACGCAACAGGTACTCCTGTAGGAATTTAACGTACCCGCTCTGCTCTGGCCAGCGTGCGGCCGGAGATCAACTATTTTAACTTTTCTCGAACATGAAAACGGCAACCATATGAATAAATTATATTTTTTTCTTTTTTCTTGCTTGGTCCACTAGTAGAGATGCCTACAGGCATTAGGTCTGCCATTAGTTTTGTACCAAGAAGAATTCAAATGAATAAATAAAAAAATAAATATACACTCACGCCCATAGCCCAGAGGGGTAGGAAGAGGTAACAGATTTCCGTTTGGCGTGATTCTGGCATACCTCTCTCGCTTCTTCTACATCCATACATCTACGCATACAAGCTCGTCGGTTAGGGGTACTCCTTGTATCGCCCTTCTTTAGTATGTCACTAATCTGGTCGACATAAGTTCTCCTTGGGCGTCCCCTGCCAACGCTGCCACTCACTTTTGAACCATAAATTCGTTAATTATTTGTTTTATAAGTAAATAAATAATTTATATTTTGTACCGAACAATTATTCATTATATGCAAATGTTACGACTCGTTTATTTAAATATGGGATAAGAAACTGCAACAAATACCTATCGATATTCACCGAGTCATTAAATTATGTTTCTTATAAGAATTTAAGGTGGCTGGATTTTACTCAGTTACCAGATAGATTAGATTAACCAGTGATCTAACTTATGAAATACTTACTTCTGAAATATCAAGAAAGTTAAAACAAAAACTATCAGACCCCGTTACCTTACAAGCGCTTAAGATAATAATAAAACACCTGGAACTTGATAACAGCGCCATCTACCAGATTGTTAATCCAAAACATGACAGGACCTACTTAAACAGACAAAAGAATCATTATATGTCCAGTCGTTTCGGTGGTGTTCAGTGTGTATTTGCAACACAAACGTTAATGTTAAGCAAATTAACATGTTGATAATAATTGTTTACCAGTGTTTTAAATATTTCAGAAATAAGACATGTTGCAAAAACGTCACCTTCACACGCTAATTTCAAATCCCGCCCAGCCACTAAAATCTTACTGAATTGTTGTTTCTGTTGTCTGACATATGTATTCTAGAAAACGTAACTTAATTTTCTTGCAGAATTCATTCTTGAAAAACACCTTTTTTACTTATGAAACTTCGTCGTGATGTATTTTACTCACGACGTAAAAAGAAACCCCGTAAGCTGACTTTGATCTTCTTACGATCAGTTGGAAAGTTCGCGAGCACATCCATTGTAGCGATAAGAGTGACTTGTTAGCTGGTTGTGTGTATATATAAAACTTTTATCACTTTCACGAGTCAAATTCAATTTGTCAGCATTCGTTGTTCTGGGTATTTTTATTTACAACTCCTTACATCTTTGTTCAAATATGATTTGGATAAATTAACATTACTTAGATTATATGAGATGAGTGACCTGCACAGGTAAAAAACATATAAGAAAACACTACTCGGGCACAATAACTTGAAACCCCAGTTCTATGACCTGACAGTGCTGTTGGCGTATAGGGAAAAAAACCTTACATCTCGAAGTAATCCTTATTGGTTTTGGCTAACATTATTGGTATTACTTAGTCATTTGCACGAGAGTGAAAGTCTAAACGAAAAATAGTTGATTAGGGGTTTTGCATTCTAGGTAGCGATATTTTGCGTGAAATGGATTCGAATTCCGAACCATTGCAATGTTTATTTTATACACACGTAATAATTACTGTTTTTAAAAAGATTACTAACCGATAAAAATCAATTTTTTATTCTTAATATAATCAACTTGACAATTTGTCATAAATGTATTCATATGACACTAAATTTGAAGCAAGCTAGCTGCACGTAAAAAGTTTCCATGGCCCGGCCTTTATGGCACACAGTAACGTAATAATAAAGAGCAATAAAAATGGCAAGTGCTCCATGTGCGACGAACCTACGACCGAGTCCCAAACTAATTTTAGGCTTCCTGGGAAAACGTGAATATTCAACGTTTAAAAACTGAAACAAATCCTTTCGTGTATTTTTCTTTTAAACAATTGCTTGTGCCATCATTGCTGTAGATGAAATAGAGAGATCTTTACAATATTTTGAACGACACATTTTTATATCACACATTTCTTTCTACTATAAAAAAGGGGTAAGCAGGCACACTCGACGTTGACTGACTACCTCTATCGCCTCAATGTTAATGATCAACAAAAACGAAAAAGTTACGAACGCATTGCTTTTTTGCGTTGTAAATTTATGGTTTTAATAAATTACAACACAAAACAGCAATTTGCCTTTATATTTCCACTAGCTACCCGCCCCGGCTTCGCTCGAGTAGACATAGACAAAGAAATAGGTAGAAAAAATAGCCTAAGATATTTGCTCATGGAAGATCTTTCTATTCCGGTGATGTTTTATTTAAATCAGTTCAGTAGTTTTTGAGTGAATTGGAAACAAACAAACAAATATTTTATAAATAAATAATTATGCGCTCACGCCCATAACCCAGAGATCATGGATTTCCATTTGGCACGATCCTGCCACACCTCTCTCGCTCCTTCTACATTCATACATCTACGCATACATGCTCATCGGTTATGGGTGCTCCTTATATCGCCATTTTTTAGTAAACCACTAATCAGATCGATAAAAATTCTCCTAGGGCATCCCCTAACAACACTGCCACTCACTTTCTGTTGGGACCCAACACAGCCGCCTGCGGGGAGACGCGCGGAGGGCGCCTTCAGCCGTCGCTCACCGCACCACGCGCCTACTTCAGTCGCATCATCAACGCGCCGGCGATTACAATATTTGTAACTCTGCTCATAGATACAGTCCATACAACAACGTGCCGGTGTTTACTTTGCCTTGACTCCTACATGTAAAGTAAATACAATCCACTCATCAACATTAGGTCCTTCGAGCCGGCAAAAATTACAAAAAGGAGACTTCGTGAAGAGGAGCAGAGCGGAGACACAAAAAGACGAGGATACGATTACCGTGAGTCCGTTCCATATTTCCCTTATATTTCCGTCTTTCTGGCTAATTTGTATGAGACAAATACATACACCTCTTTGCACTCCGCTATTAATTGCATTTTTATAGCTTCCGGTCATAAACGGATTAATTTTTATTGTTAGGCAAGTGCACGCGTGATCGAGTCTTTTATGCAAACCGGTTTTGCTCCTCGCTCGACCGCCGCACGCGCTGCTGCGCTTTGTAACCGCTCCTTTGCTCTTAAACGATTAAATATTTCAAAAATACCTTACGCGCTTATTATAAATTATTCATTGCGTAAAAATTTAATTATACAATGGCTGATGTGCGAATCAAAGAATTAATAAAACTTCGTGGTTCAATTAAAGGTAAATTAACCATATTTCAAAATTATTTAAATAGCTTAGATGACATAATTACCGAAACGCAATTAAACGAATTAGAATACCGTGTTCAAAAAATAGATAGTCTTCACTCGGATTTCGACAAATTTGTCTGACGATCCCGATCAATTGTGCCTGGAACGAGAAGAATTCGAGACAAAATTCTTCTCACTGGTATCTTCGGCTCGCACGATTATGAACAAGTGCCAGCGAGACCGCCAGCGCGCACTGTCCATGTCCGAGGCGAGCGACGGGGGAGTAGGCAGGGAAGTAGCAGGTCGCGACTTCGTCCGTCTCCCGAAGATTGTTATCCCGCAATTTTCAGGGAAATTTCGGGAATGGCTTAATTTTAGAGACACTTACATTTCAATTATTCATTCTTCAAATCAATTAGGAGATATTAACAAATTTCATTATTTAAAATCTTCTCTTATAGGTAGTGCTTTACTTATTACTCAAAATTTAGAGCTTACAGCCAAAAATTATGCCATCGCTTGGCAACTACTATCGAACAGATACGACAATGAACGTCTTCTGGTTAGCCAACATATGAATGACTTGTTAAATGTTAACACTATTGAAAAAGAGTCTTGTCACGCCTTTAGGTCATTAGTAGATAACATAAATACTAGTTTATTCGCATTAAGCTCTCTCGGTCAACCCTCTGGTCATTGGGACACTATCGTGATTCATTTAATGCTTCGAAAATTAGACAGTGTCACATTTCGCGAGTGGGAACTACAATGAAATGCAATAACAACTTCGCCTACATTAAAACAATTCTTAGACTTTCTAACTAACAGGGCAGACTTACTAGAAACTATACAACTACAAGAACTTCAGACACAATCATCGACAAAAAATATTCTATATAGTCAAAATACACTACACACAGAAACAAAAATAAATAACATAGAAAATAAAACTATTACTTGTCCGTTCTGCACACAACATCATTTTTTATTTGCATGTACAGAATTAAAAAAAAATAGATTTAGACGATTGAAAAGGTGAAAAACTATAATATATGCAATAATTGTCTGAAGCCAGATCATAAAGATTTTTTTTGCAAATTAAGTCATTGTAAATATTGTCCCGAAAAGCATAACACACTTTTGCACAAAGATATTGAATCTCATAACATAGTGGCCTTATCTTCTCACGTGCAAACCAGTGACAAGCCTCATATATTGCTTTGCACAGCAATGGTGAACGTGGCGGGCGCAAACGGGACCCTACACCCCGCACGCCTGCTTCTTGACAATGCCGCCACTGCGCACTTCGTCACGCGTAACCTCTGTGATAAGCTGGGCTTGGTGCGCCGTATCGTAAGCTCGTCTGTGACAGGTAGCAACAATCAAGCTTCATTCAGAGCAGAGTCTTGTAATCTATCCATCGAGTCACGTTCAGGGGACTATAAAATTAATTTAAATTGTCACGTCCTACCTCAGATTACCAATTCGTTGCCACCCAATAACGTAGATATATAACTCATACAACTGTCAACAAACATTCAGCTAGCCGATCCTTCTTTTTAAATTTCTTCACCGATAGACATTTTAGTGGGTGCCGATGTGTTTTGGGATGTTGTATGTCCTAATTTTATCAATTTAGGCGAGCAACGTCCTAAGTTGCTGCAGACCAAATTCGGTTGGCTTATTTCCAGTACTATTATGAAAAGCACAAAGGCTGATACCAAAAAATCATTATCCTCATCGCTCTTATTCTCTCCAAATCATGTAAAATAGCCTGATCGCACTCGAATGAACGAAAACCAAGACAATAAGGTACGTCAAATTTACAATACAAATTTAGTTTCTCAGGGTATTAAGGCAAATCGTATTTCTTCACCCGGCCCAGACTTCTTCCAATCCTCAAGCATAAAGATTCCAATGAATCCGAACACTCATTCAAATTCTCAATGAAAGGTCATCTTACATACTTCATGCACACAAAACAACAATACTAACACCGATGAAATACACACACAACTTCATAAATAAAAATTAAATTATACACGCTTAATAACATCCTATTGCTAATATTGCCTACAATAACTACTACTTAACATTTTTTTTTACAAAATTACACACACTTGATGCATACTAAGCCTTACTTTCTTTTATCTTCCAAGAAACATAAACTCGACTTGGGGGGGAGGAACCTAGTCGCGTCGTGCAAGCTCGTGTTCGTTGCTCTAAATCGAAGCCAGCACAGCTTGTTCCCGATTACAATTACAATCTTCATGTAAAAGAACCCAATTTAATTCCCATTTTTAATAGCAAAACCGTATGAGCAAAGAGCTAGGATAACGTATTTGTCTAATACAACCGGCCTGTCTCCCTTGACCATTGCCTTTCGTTCCGTCTTACCTATCTTGCTTCAAACCCACTCACATTCACGTGTTCCTCGTAAGCGATGTAGTGCAAGAGAAGATCCAGCCACCGCTCTTACTATAATGTTGGGCAGAATCATAAACGTGCGTCCCAGCGAAGATGGTGTCACTCGAGTATCAAGACATCAAGACACGAAAGAGCATTGTCTGGAGAGCGTTCAACAACCTTTGCCCTCTTCATAAACAAAACCTTCAGCCTGGCCCTGGCAGTATGTTGGGACCCAACACAGCCGCCTGCGGGGAGACGCGCGGAGGGCGCCTTCAGCCGTCGCTCACCGCACCGCGCGCGTACTTCAGTCGCATCATCAACGCGCCGGCGATTACAATAATTCTAACTTTACTCATAAATACAGTCCATACAACAACGTGCCGGCGATTACTTTGCCTTGACTCCTACATGTAAAGTAAATACAGTCCACTCATCAACACTTTCGCTACATAAATTTGTTTCGTTATTCTCTCTTCATTCATCCTTTCAACATGCCGGAACCACCGAAGCATACCGTTCTCAATTCTAGTTACAACATGCCGGAACCACCGAAGCATACCGTTCTCAATTCTAGTTACAACATCCTCTTTTAAGCCACACTTTTCTCTTATTCAAATCTTTTCTTTTTATAAAATTAGTAGAGAATAACAGAAAGAAACACAGACAGAAGAACATTATTAGAGAAAAACGGTTTAATCACCACGTCTTAATTGATTACGGCTGCATTTTTGGTGCTACTAAAAATTAATTTATCTCTTATCTTTAAACTTTCTATATACATGTCATGAATCACAATATGTTATATTTTTTCTACTATACTACTTAGTTTGAATGATAAGTTAAATTTTTCTGAGGTATCATCTTTCCTTTGTCACTTTGAATCAAGATAAATCTATTTTTCAACAAACAAAGCTATCCTTAAAGCATCTGCGGCTCTTGGAAAAACTTTGTAGACACGTATTAGTAACTGAAGTTTATTTTCGTTACGATCTTGCTACTATTATCTGTCACAGGTTGTAGTCTAATATTCTCACTACACATTATACTGTACACAATATATAAAACTATTTATAACAATCACTAAAGGCTCGGGCCTCAAGGGGTGTTGTCGCGACCGTTGACAGGAGCGAAGTGAGCCCCCTTCCTTTGACAAGTGCTTATGTAGATTATGTAGTCTGAAGTCAGCGACGCAACTTTATGTTTTAGTGCTGTATTGATACATTCCCAGTAAACCGCAAATGTAAGCGATAACACTACATATAATATTCAAGCACGGAAATTCGTTAAAGCAAAATCTTACTTTATCTGACTATAATATGAATTTAAAACAAATCTTTATAATCTTAATCTTTTTTTTAAATGCTAGCCGCAACAGCTTCTGTCGCACGAATGGGTCTGTACGACCAGTGAAATAACACGACCTCACAGAAGGTAGGCGTGAAGTTTCCTGTCATGAGCAAGAAACTTTTTCCCCAACCTATTACGTATATACATAACTCATACGTTTCACAAATCACCAAGTCGCAATATATTAATATCACTGCACGAGATTGTACGTACAACAAAGTACCCTCAATAGTTAGTTTAAATTTACGAGTTGTTGGATGAACGAGAATAGTTTCCCTCGGCAACCTAACCATCAACTCCGAAACTGTACTTAACGTGTTTATTTATAAAGGTACTTAAAGTATAATCTAGTTTAAACTGTAGATTGGATAATCGATAAAGCACAACAGCTGTACGCAGGCAGTGTACAGACATTTATCAGCATATTATACTATAAAATTACATTCATTTGATTATTAATAAAAATTAGTCATAGGAACATATTAAATCGTATGTTCCCAGCTATTGACAAAAATGCAGAAACATTTCTGATTAACAAAAAATAATGTTCAAAGTTGTGTATTTACACCAACAGATGGCATGCGTATGAAAAAAATGTATTCAATAAAGATACTATTTCCAGTTTGTGAACAAATTGAAACCTAGAATTGAGTTGTTCACACTTGTTGTTTGCTATAACGAGAAATAAAAGAATCATACATCTGGATTCTAAAGTTAATCATTTATTACGAAAATTCATTATTTTACGGGCCATAAACAGAAAGCACAACAGTAAAATCTTTCCGTAGCCGACCGGCCGGTTCAACCGCATTAGCGGTAAATATTTATTACGGTTGCGGGGTAAGGCCCGGGGCACACAGAGCGGACGCGCGAACCGCGTCGAACTTCGCGCGGCTTCACGTAAGAGGTCTGGAATTTACGCGCTTGTATGTAAATCGCTCCGAAAGCTGAAGGTTCGGTACAAAGCTGATGTATGTGTACAGTCGTTGACACAAATACGATATGTACTAAAATTTACAGTAACTTATAAAGACATACACGATATCATTATTTTAAATAGGTAAAATACACCAACCACTCATCAGTACAGTGGAATCTTATAGGTTATTTAAAAAGAAACTAAGGTCTAATTTTACTTTTTGAAGAAAGGAAGAAATGGGTACATAGTAGCCACCACACCTCGTCCAATAAACAAGAATTTCTCGTTTAAAGGTATTAGATATGAGTACGAAGACTTCTGAAAACCTATAAATAAACTACATTTTAATATTTAAAACAAATTCTAACATCCAAAAACAAATATAATTAATAGATTGATTAATAACCACTTTAGAAACACTCGAGTACAAGTGTATCTAGTATTAGGAGGCGCAGGTAATTCAGTACACGCGTGGCGGGGCTCGCATATCTCGCCACCCCCAGACCCTAGGGAGAGGTAAATTACGAGCGCCTTTAGTCTTGTAAGGAGATTTAATATAAAACAATAGACCTCTTGTCCATTAGGCTTAAACTCAATTAAAATTTGGACTGCAAACTTTTAATTGTCTATAAATACCTTTGACTATAAAGTTATAAATACTACTTTTCGCTCTGCTTTTTTTGTTTGTTCGATGTTTGTTCGATGTTACCGATAGGCATCCGAAACAAACAAATGAGTTGCAGATGTGTGCAGGAAAAAGGATATTTCCTTTTCCTATTCATCGCCTCCTCCGTCCAATCCTCTTCCGCTTCCTCTCCTATCCTTTGTAGGAAACTATGGGAAGGGGAAGAGCACTGATACCGGGCCACCGGCACCTCACTCGTCAGACGAAACTCAAGTATAAAATACGCCTGTCCTCTGTGAGGTCAGGAGGTATTTCAAAGTTCGAGCCGGCCCATTCGTGCAACAAATATTGTTGTTGCGGGCTCTGCCACTGCTAGGTGTATCTGAGGTGATTAACATTTTGGAAGGATAGGAAGTTCACTATTGTATCACACTTTAAGCATTTGTAGAGAAACAATCGTCGCATTTACTGACTCTGTAGGGAAAATAAAACGATTTTACAGAATTATCTTCTTAACTCAGAATTCTGTAGTGGTTGATATAATTTATTTATCTCTTTTCTTTTACGAAAAAAGGAATGCACTTACAACTGTTCACATCTTCAATGTAACGCTATCTAAAATCAAGTAAAGCGCTTACTAAGTAGTTGCGTCAAATTATTAAAATACACAGTTCATAAATTGAAATTTCACAGCACTACAGCACCACCTGTGTACAATCCTTACAAGTAAATATTTCAGTTCTTATTGAATAAAATAATACAAAAGTTATAAAAATGTGCACCGACGAAGTGGGAGACCAAACAAATTCGTAGAAAATGCAGTTGCAAACTGAGTTAAAAACAAAACATACCGTGACAGTATTAAATAACTTTCTTCAAGTTGCACGTTTAGCATTCGGCTGTGCTTCTGTGGGGGCCGCCTCAATTTGATCACTATAACCGGGTTGCAACTGTCGCCAAGTTGCCAGCGTCATCCGCCCGTACGGAGCAAGTCGAAGTTGCAGCGGATTTATCAGACTCACGCTTAACAAGGTCCTTTATTGTATAAAAATACTTGTTTAGATAATCATACCAAAATAGTTAGGCGTTTATAAATGGCTATTAAAAAAATAACGGAAAAAATCAAAAGAAAATACTGCCTTAAAATGGCTGTTAAGAAAGTAACCAGAAACCAGACATTATCCTCTTTTTTAATAATATCTTTTGAATACAATATATTATTTCACTATTATTATTAAATTAAATGTTTTTTATTAGTTTAACATTATTGTTTTTTTAATGAGAAAAATTAGTTCAAGCCTTATTTGTAAAACAGTGTTTCGATTTGTCCATCGACTTTCGCTTCAAGTGGATCCCCACCTGCTTTTCAAGACCGCAGACGGAGTTCACTAAGAGGTGTTTGTATTGAAATTGATTTATGGAAATTTCCCAGCGAAGACGCGTCGTCTACCAAGAGTTGATGTTCAAAGTACTCAAAACGAGTATATTAAGTTTTTACGATTCAAATATGATGTCGGAGAAACTTTCTTACAAGTTATAATGGAAAGATAAACGAAAATCAAAGATAAAACAATATTATTTTTAGGAAATTACTCTTCAACTTAAACAAAGTTTTTCTTTAATATTAAGCTCAATATTAACGTTAACACAACAATGATGTAAATTTATCAACGTCTTGAAATATTAGGAACCTCAGACGACTTAGTCCCCACTGCCACAAATCATTCCTTGAAGGAATTGTCTAAAGGATTATAAAAAAAAATGTCCCGTTGCAGTGGGAAATAAATCGAAAACACATCCTTATAACACCTTTAATATCTCTACGATGATAATTTGCAATTTAATTAGTCTTTAGTTGTAATTTTATAACAACTAATTTGATGACTCCTCAAAATACGAATTAACACCATGAATATGGCTGCCGGTAGTAAATCAGCGATGAAACATTAGACGATAATCACTTTATTGGCGTCTGATTGATTGATACAAGCTTATGCCCCGCCCTTCTTATCAATGCTTGCTAACGATTTACTTGAATTATATTCAAACCCACGGGGGTTAGAGAGGCATGAAACTGTTTAGGTCCATTATCCGAAACAGCTTAATTAATTATAACAGAACTCACATAAAATTACACAATTTATTGCGTGTCATTGTTATTATTTAATTAAAAAAGATGTAAAATGTATTCACTGTTTTTAGAAAACAAAATGCTAGTTAACGTTGGAACCTATATATAAGAAGGGTACTCGTAAACAGTAAAATAAAAAGGTAGGCAATGTGCAACACATTTGCCTGTAGCGGATGTCTATGGGTAGCGGTCACTTAACATCAAGTGATCCGCTTGCTCGTTTTCGACCTTATTCCATAAAAAATAAATATATAATATGTAGTACATATATAATATAGTATGAAGTTTCATATTCTAGAACAATGTATGTTATTGTACCGACTTAAATTGAAATAAAATCCAATATGGGTTTAGACAGCGTAACTGATATGCTGCCCGTAATAACAAAATGGGATCTAAATATTATATTGTCTACTTTCAAGTCGTTTTGTGTTGTTCTGTACAATCTTCAAAAGCGGTGCCATCGAGAGGCTAGTTATGTTATATTTTAGTTCTGCATTGATGTTGAAACATAAATTCTGTCGACATTTAAGACTGCAGAATATAAAGAGTTACCTCTTTATATTCTGAGCAACTAACGAGAGCATTCCAATTCTTACCTGTTGTCCTAGGCGAGCGATACATGCGACGGGACGCTATACTATGCGACCGATATATAACGCTTGACGGATTATGGTGGCAAGGTTGGCCACAAATACGTACGAATGCTTGATAATCTTGCGTCGCGTAGCATTGCCGCGCTTGTCGCCCATCTAGGACGACGGGTAAGATTTAAAATGTGACAAAATCGCTTCAAAACGTTTTTTATTACGTTCCTTCCTACGTTCTTTGAAACACCAAAAGTTTCAGGTTAGAAATTTAAAATTCTGATGATTAAACATTTAAAATATAATATATAATAATCTTATTTTTATTAGTTGGGCAAGTCATCAGGCGCCGCGATTGGTCGATTAAACATCGGGATTACCACGAGGGCTCCACATCTGCGGCCCTATCATATTTCAATACAAACAAAGGGTAGCGGAGCAAACTTCGACCGACTGTTTGGTCATACAAATATACATTTTCCTATGTGGCTCATCGATTAAAATTTTCAAGTCACTTTTCATAAAAAAAAATTATATAACTCATTTTCACATTTTCTGTTAGTCCACCATAGGCTATAACTACTATTATATTTCATTTAAAGCAATTGCCTGCCTTAAATAATATCTTACTTCCTTATCGTGATACATGCGCAATAATAATGCACGTAGGGCAACAGAATTAATTAATTTATCTTGGCGAAAAATGATATCTACGACAATATTTAATTAAAAATACAACCCGGCCATGGTTGTATTTTTATTGGTTTTAATGGTCAAGAAATGATCGGTTCTATAAGATGACCACGACACGTTTATTCTAATCCACCTAAAGAACATAGCGCATAGGAATAAATTTACGTTTTGCAATTAACTGTTACAATCTTAGCTGGTAGTGTAACATATTTACTAGTGACCCAACCTCATTTTGAGGTCTCTACGGGGACACTGACCTAGTCTTCAAGTGGATTCATTTAAGAAAACATTTTTCTTATATTAAAAGAGAGCAGCCAAGCAGCGGGTCGCTAATTACGAAAGTGATCACCGCCGCCCATTAACATCCGCAACACCAGTGGAACTGCAGATGCCAGCCTTTAAGGAAGGAGTACGCTCGCTTCTTAAAGGACCCTAAATCGTATTGGTTTGGAAATACCGCAGGAGACAGATCATTCCACAACGCGGTAGTAGATGTCGGAAATTTTCATGAAATTCATATCCTATCCTACCTACCTATCCTTAAAATAAATACCTATCCTTCGTAACGTAGGAGGTAATGGTGAGATTTTGTAAACGTACTCGCACGCGTCGCTTTCTGACTTTTCCATACTCGTAACGGAGTTTGAGAACATAATTGTGTTATGTGTCCTTTCTTTATGACTCTTGTATTTGTACGCTGAATATACTATTTTTAAAGTAACTTTCAAGTTTTTTGAATAATATGCGTGGCTTAAAAATATTTTAATATTCTACTCACAGTAAACATAAAAAAATTTATAACCGATTTTGTTTCATTTTTATCAGCTGAAAATCTCACAAATATTTACACACAATGAAAATCAACAGACATGCGATTTTTAATAATACTTGAAAGGGTTTTTGCAGAAAGATATCCATAAAATTTTAATAAAATTACGTCGAAGAGAATCGTATCTGAGACTTATGTTTGAAAGAAAAAACTTCAAATACAATGAAGTATTCGCAGAACAAAAGAAAATGTATAGCCTGCGTAAAATATAATATAAACCAGCCATTACACATTATTTTCAATTGTTCGTTGAGTTTACGAGCAAACAAAGTCCTCGTGAATTCAATCTAGTAAAGTCTAACGTTAAATTAAACTTGCTTTGGTATTTTCTTAAAAAAATGATGTATTGTATGAATAAGAAATTACGGACTTAAATAAAAGACCTTTGATCTCTGCCTACCCTTCTTGGTTAGGGGCGTGAGCGTATGTTATAATGTTAAATATAAATTAATGTGTTCATGCGTGTGCAAACTACATTTTATTTGGTGATACTTTGGCAATTTCTTCAATATCATTATGATTTGATGTGGATTTCAACGATTAGTGATAATAGCGTTAAGAGATTTTCTTACTTTGCTCCATCAGTTTAACATTATACTTTAAATTTGTAGCAATAATTCAAAAAATCACATTCAAATCTGAGTTTTAAGCGAAGTTATAAACTTATAAACAAGGAAGGAGTAGAGTACGTAGTTTTTAATTTTGACGAAGCGCCTCGAAAACGTCGAGAATTCTGATTAAAAATCTTACTGCATGCCAATGTCTCGCATCTGGACAGCATCCAAAGTCTACTGATTAAAAACCAAGCAGTCGAATGAAAAAACTTTTATAACAACTTCGAACGAATTCACTTCCCTATCTCTCGTTTATATATCGCCGATCGAATGTGAATTTCGTCAGTTTTTAATCGGACTAGGTATTTTATAATTTATTGGAAAAATCTTTTTGAGACTTACTTTTACCCGACTCACACAAGGGGTAACGTTTTTTCGAATACTATGTAAATGTATGTCCATTCCATTGTTATCTCCTGAGACTTAAATGGCTTACTGATATAGGAGAGTGTGTATCATTCATTCTATTCGTATTCTTCCCTGGAGTATCATTGGTATCATTATGATGGTGTGTTGATAATCCAAACAGCTTCTCGGGTATTTTGGTTTTTATAGATTATTACATGTTACACTTATCACGTCCCTTCTAACGAACCAACCTATTATTATCTTCCATTGTAAAATATCAGTTTACAATCGGACGATTTGACTTCGTCAGTTTATAACTGAAACGTTATTTATCACAGTTGTAAAAGATTTGTTCAGTTAGAAATTTGCTGACAGTTTATAACTTTATAGTATGCCTTGTCTTATTATAAACTAATGAAGTTCACAGCCTGACGGTGTCATATACAATTGGTCGAGGTAAGTATAAAAAAAATGCAGACATCTCTCCATATAAGCATGACATGAGTGTTAATAGAGATTTTTTGCTGGTACGATATTTACATTCATCCAATGACAATTTATCCCTCAATAATCCCTCGTGGAATAGATAATTGGAAATAGGCACAGTTGCATTATACCGTTCATTCATTAGTTAGGTGCTGTGTGTGAAAGTTTACACGTATTATACGATGAATGTATGCGTGTACAAGTAAATGAGAGCCGATGAATCACTGGCAGTTTGATAAAATATTGTTGAAGCCTAGTCATATTCGGCGGAAATAAAATAATTAACGGTTGCAATGCGATTTTCCAATCGGTATCTTGGATGCATTGAGCTGATTTTTAGTATATGTAATTGATTATTTTCCGTCATAGTTATTTTACCACATGATCAGAAAAATTACGCAATTTTAATCGTGTGTCATTTTTAAGAGGGTGGCCTGTTTTTAAGTGACCGCTACCCACAGCCATTCATCAGCAACAAGCAAATGTGCTGCATTTAATGGGTAGAGGAGTGAATAGACAAGCAAAATGATATTTCCTTTTTCCCCGTTCAGTCCCATCCTGTCCAAGCCTCTCCACCTTCTCATCCCATCCTTATAATGAAAGGGTAAGAAATAGAAGAGATAAAGAAGTATACTTTTCACCGATCGAGCCGGCCCATTGGTGCAACAGATGTTGATGTTGCGGGCTAGAGCCCGTAGACGAACTGTTAGAACATTTTATCTAAGTCCTCAATTTGAGTGTCTTGATTACTTAGCGGAGACAATGATAGCAGTTTCTATCCGCTTTTTACTGACCTAATAAGCCTAACATTGTTACAATTATATTCTCCCACTAGTCTCTAGGATGTATTGTATATATACATATATACTTAAAATCATAAGTTATTAATACTGTTAATAGTACAAAACTGTATTCAAAATTCGTCGGAGTCAATGAATATTAGGTATGAATAATAGTAGGTATGACCTAAAGTCTGCATAAGGAAACCTCGGCTGAGGGCAATGCCACACGGTTATATGACCTTTTATATACCTATGCTATTTTCATTTTCAACTTTAATCAAACGCAAGTAAGCTAAGATTTTAAAAATAATAATAAAAACACAATTTTCGCAAAGTGGAACATAAAGTTGTTACACAAAAATTACTTACAGTAAAAAAGCACTTGTGAGTACAATAAGTAACGACAACTTAGCGAAAGGCGCTACCTGCGGCAGTAAGTTAGCTTAACGATACGCTCCGAAGGCGTAGAGCGCGACGAATTCTCATGACTCCAACTTTATGGAATAAAAACATAAAAAGCATTTGAAGCGCCTTTTGTAAAAGACTTGACGAATAATGTACAGTACTTTGACCTCAGTACACTAGTTACAATGAGCATTTTGTTATCTCACGAACTTGCAAACGATATATACATTTCAATGTTTGTAATTGTTTCAGTAGTCTTTACGAATGAGGAAGTTAAGCGCAACTGTATTAAAAATATGTTAAGAACACACATAATTACCGCGACCCTTAACATCGGGCAATCTGCTCTTGGTGTACTCTCAAAGAAGTTATATTTGGTGTTGACCGTGTTATGTCTTCCACACAATCATTGTGGTAAAGCTTACTGTTGTGCATAATACGCTCGAAACATAGATTCAGGTTGCAGTCAACGTACATTGTTAATTATCTTAGATAATTATAGTAAATATGCCACCAAATGAGACACTTAAACACTGGCCAATAAACGCTTAAATGTGACTACAAAGTCATACCAAAAATGGCGTGTTAAAAATAAATTATTAAAAAACATTAATCAACACAAGATAGGAAACTCGGTTACTAATCCCGCCACTGGGCGGCCAATGTTAATTAAACAAATTAGCTGGGAGTTCGGTGTAAAAGCTCGCGACAAATTCCAAGTTTTAAGAGTACGGGCGGCGCGTACGTGAGTAATTTACTAATGCACCATCGTAGCCTCTCGCCGCCCGCGCCACGCGTTGCAAAATGAAACTGGGGAAGCTGCCACAGGACCAGGAGCGAAGCGGAAATGGTAAAAAACTTGAAGTTTTTAAGAAATTTAAATACCTTGAAAGACCAGAAGAGATATTTACACAAACCTTTAAACTATTCGATAAATTGCAGCCCTGCTCACCCAAGTTGAGGTGCCAGGAGCTGAGCTTTTTTTTATTCCAAGATGCCCATATCAAATACATCACCTAGCCACTTTAAACAACTCCGAGGAACGCTAAATATTCTATTGAAATTTAGATATATCTTCCATTATATTACTATTCAAGAAATGATAATAAATAGCTTTATATACTTCCACGTAAATCTTACATTCTTACGTAAGCTTTGATACTATGATTTGATGGAAATTCACACGACCGTACAACGTTTCTCCAGCACTATGTCCCCATGCGAATACGTTGGCACCCGCTCAGTGTAAGCAAAGTCTCGCATCATATTTGCAGCTTTCATTACAGATATTAAAAACCCATTGCGCAGATAACTCACATTGCAAAAGGACAGCGCACGAAACAAATGCACAGTTTACATTTCTTCTGACAACTGGCTTCTGGAAAATGTATGGAAATATCATTTATTATATCCTCTGACTCTAACATGGTTTGATATGTGTATCTAAAGATTAGATAAAATTGTAAGCTAATACAAACAATAGATGCAACATTTTTCAAGAGTTTTATGTGTACCCACTCTTATTACACATACAAGATCCACTATTTACAGTGTAATATAGATAAGATATTTTAAAATATAAAGCTTGTTACCCAAATAACATTCTGAATTCTAAAATTGATTCAATTCAGTAAATAGAAACTCATATATCTCATTCTATGTCCAATCACCTTCAAAGCAATAACAGCGCTCCAACGTTTTACGATTGCTTCGATCAGATGGATTGGAGTTGAGCATCTAAATAAAATTAAAAGTTGACTGTCCAATGGAAGCGATAGTTGCGAAATTGCTATGTCGTCGATAATTACGTATTGCCTTTGCGAGTGACGGCTGTCATGTACCGAAGGCCGCATACGTTAGCAGCTGACGTAATTGAAAATTGACCCGCTCCGTTCTCTCGTTTGGAAACTGGATTTAATAACAGATAAGAGACAGAAGGGTGTTGAATGCGAAACTTCGAGGTTAGATTGGTGACCTGATAGCAGCTAAGCTTTTGTTTCTTTTGTAACTTGGCTGCGGTCGTGATTATATATTCAGGCTCCTTTGAAACTCCTATTTTCCTATTATTTTGTATTTTATTATAAAATCAAATAAATCTGAAACTTTATGCCACTATCATGGTCACAGCTCAGATAATTTGTAACACGCTTAATTAGTTTTACTTTTAAGTTTGATTTTGCCAATCTTTCACTTTGTAATAAAATAATGTAAGCTTTGCATAGCTACTAAGAACTGATGCTAATACATTTTACATAACTTTGTTCTGTGTGGGATCATAATGTTAATAACTCCTTTCTTAGTTTGAACTCACTGTAAGTTATTTTTAAGTTTTTTATTCAAAAATTGTCTAACTTTAAGTCTGAGTTTTGAATTATTAGTATTCACTTTTATAATTTTATTTAAACTTTGTACATATGCAACTACAATTAAGAAAACATGTAGCGCCACGGACTGCGAAACATGCACAACATGGTCGTGGGTTCGAATCCGCCATTCGATTATTGTTGTGCACAATTTCCAACCAAGTTAAAGCTTGGTTGGGAATGGCTTGAAGAGATATTAGTAAATTATTTCGATTATTTACTAATATGTCATTTACGTATCCCAGGTGGGTTGGCGTCAGGCGGCTGACAGTATGGTCTACGGTCGTACTGTGCCGACCCCACATAAAAAAGTGGGAAAAGGGCAGAAAGAAGAATTAAGAAAATATGAAATGATAACAATTCTACAAACTAGTCTGAGTCACGGCGAGAGTTGTTGTTGTTTTGTGGTAGTCAATTATGTAAAAACTCTTTAAGTGATTTTTACTACCCTTGACCCTTTTAAGTTGTGAAGCTACATACAATGTATATGCATCTATAATAGAATTATATAATCTAGAAAGTAGTTCAAAATATAATAAACTCCAACAGAATTTTCCCCTCATGATTTTTCAAGGGTTCGGCCGCCCAGACCAGTCGACAAGTTCTCTCATAAATAAAGTTGTCGAGTGCCCTCGTCTATACTCAGATACGACAAGACGCCCGTTTGTTGCTACTACAAGAGCGGACAACGAATTTGTTAATTCGATTTTGAGGCTTCTCTGATCATACATCGCTTGCTGAATTTGGTGCATTGTTAGCAAACTTAGGACTCATAACGCAATGTATTATGAAGTTGGTGAATTTTATGTAAGTAAAATTATCACATATTTAGAAATAGCAGTAGCAACTTTGACAAGTACAGTGTACAAACGAGACGTTCACTAGCGATTTATTTCACGTTGCTTTGTCAGAAACTTATACGCGTAAAATTATACAGGTTTATTTTCAGATTTATATTCTTATAATAATACCGGTTCTTCAAAATAAACTTGAGGCATTCGTATGCTAAAAATATCGCATTATGGCTTAATAAAAAATTAAATATATTATATTAATTATTAATGATTTAGTTGTAAAGAACAGTTGACTGTATTGTATGGCTGATGGAAACTGTGTATCGATGGCGATATCAAAGGTCTATTTAGAAATTTAGAATTATATGCTAATCTTATCTATTGTGTTAGTTTTATAAGTTTGTAGGCTCACTGAAGAAGATTGCTAACATAGAAGTATATTTACACGACTTAAATGATTATTACGTTCTATTATTATTGTATTTGGTAGAGCGTTATAGATATATGAAATATGCTCTGGAATAATTAAAAATGACTGCACTTTAATTTCATAAGTATATAACTAGTATATTATCTCCTCAAATGGATCATCATTCATTATTATTATAGAATAATGTAACCGGTGCAAGCCAGTGTAGACCAATGTAAGCCGGTAATCCATTTTCGATTTCGATTTTATCTAACGACCTCGTCACGGCACGGACAGAGTAAAGGATATCAAAGTTTAATGGATATTGAAAAATATTAAGAGACGACGGGACATTTTATTGGCCTCTCACCCTGCAGTGACTCAGCTTAGACATCGACTAATCAGAACCCCAGGTAATACCTCTGGCCTGGCGGACGCTGATTGCTTATCGATCCCGGGAGACTAGCCGCGGTAATGATAGTTTTGATATTGATGGCCGGCTTGAGAGCGCCGTCACTGAGCTTATTAACACCTGATAAAGATAAGCATGAGAAACAATCTGCAAAAGTGTACACAGAGATTAAGATTTCCATTTTAAAGAATTATGACCAATTTAGCTCTATTTATAAAATTGTCTGGACCTTTGCCTCCTAATGATTTCATTCACGTTAAGATGAAAGATGAAATAAAAACGTAGTAATGGGCTACCTAAAGCTAAGTTATCACGCCATCACGCTTGAACATCCGCAAGAGGAACTGAACTGTTCGATAAAGAAGTACGCACTTTTCTTGAAAGACCCTAAGTCGAACTGGACAGGGAGAGAAAAGTTGGTTTTTCATAGTTTACCATTGGTATACTATTAAGTGACGAGTACAAATGGGCTAGAAATTGAACCCAGTATCGCGAAACAATAAGTCTGATAATAAAGCTACGAAGCCACTTTTCAATAACATATTTCTTTATACAAAAAAAAAACGGAAACTAACATGTTCCACATATATTTTTATACAGTGTAAGAAAATTAGACGCAAATCGAAAACCTTGACGCGCGTCAGGCCGTAGCCCACGAGAGCTTCAACTTAGAAGTAGCTAAGTAAACAATCGAGTAGTTAGCCGATAATAGACTAAAAGCCTGTATACGTGGAGCGGAGCACTTAGCTTTCATTATTTGCATAAGCTACGCTTAACGTTGTTTGTCGTGAGACATTGTTATCCAATTACTATGGCGTGATTTTACCTCTTATAGCAGTTTAATTAATGTTTATAATTTATTATGAAATAAAGATGTCATTATTTTTGAAATTTAAAGTTTAATATTGTGTTTTAATGCATAACCTATAATTTAAATGGCTCTTAAAATGTCACAAAAAAAACCTTTTAAAAACCTTTACTTTATGTGAAATGTATTTGATCTCTGCCTACCCCTCATGAACAAGCGTGAGCGCATATTTATTTTTTATTTTTGAAAGTTATATATTTTAATTCTTTGTAGTGATTAAATAAATAAATGTAATTATTTTTTTTATATGAGACAATACATCACTGTTTGTTAGTAATACGATACTTACAACTATGTTAGTACATAAATAAATACATAAATTAATAAATAAAAGCAATAGCAAAAATAAATTATATTTACTTTCAAACATGGGTTTATTGGTAACACTACGAGCTATTAAATGCAGCAATGCTAAAATTCAAATACAAAAAAATTTAATTCGATATCAACCTTATAAATTCCCTGTAAATTCAGAATACTTTATGTGTAATATCTGTATCTACAGTCGCACTGACGTTTTAGAAGAAAATACTATGTGGCTTATGACATACTGTAAAACATAATGGTCGTCTTGTGAACGATCGCTTCAATGTGCATGGAATAACATTAAGACGCTCCGGCCTTCAGAAACAAAGTTGTAGCCTTGTTCACAATTAAAATAGAAAACACTTTAACATGAGTAGCTATTGTGATCAACTTCTTTTACAGTTATAGAAATATAGCTTACGTACATACATACTTTTTCATTTGCCACCTTATTCTATAAAAAAATATTCTATATCATGATATACATATATGCATATCCATAATATATTACTATAGTGCACAGGACATAATCAACGTGTGGGTAACTAAGCCGTATCATACGAGAATAGCTGACACTGGTCTATATAACCTGAATAGGGCACCGGTGGGGCGTGAAGTGCCTGGCCATCCGCCTTGCCGCGTGATTAGCGCTGACCGCGCGCGCGTGAAGACGCGCTTGAGAGCCGAGGGATCGCGCCTAGCTGATTAATTACACGATTCAAAGACTTGCTCCCCTTTTATCTTAACGCATTCGATACAAATTGTACTATTTATTCACTAGCCTTTTAAACCTCACTGTGCTTTATTCTGCTTACGTATTTATCTCAATCCAGCCATGAAAGCAACAATGACTCATAAAAATCCTGTAAGTTATTGAACTGAATCGCGTAGAATACATATGAAGCAATAAAAAGGTCTTATCCAGATTTCAAAGTCATTTTTAGATCAAATTGTTCGGTACTATAGTTGTGAGAATTATTTATCAATAAAAATTAAATACTTTCAAGATATTACAAGCAACAACTCGCAACAGATATTTACATTAGCTAAGCGGTCAGCGATGTTTGCTTGCAAAACCTTGTTTCACATTTACTCCAATTTGGTTTAAACTAAGACCTTTATCTTATTAACGTCTAATTGTCGTGGCTTACAATTTAGCACTAGAAAGTGTCAAGTTAAGTGTTAATTAAGTAATATACTACAGCACATCATGGCAGACATAAGTAGAATCCTAACTTATATGCAAATTTTTGTTTCTTTAAGACTAAGACAATCATCATGAAGTTCCGCACATACATTGCCAGAGGTACAAAAAATGACATGTGTACCTTTTATCTCTAAACTAAAGCTGCTCCTACTAGGAAAATACATACGAACTTCATTTACAGTACGGTAATGTTACATGTTTTGACAATAACAATATTTTGACACGTCCTACTAATATTATAAATGCGACAGTTTGTATGTATGCATGTGTAGACGTATGGATGTATGTATGTTTGTTATTATTTCACGCATAAACTACTAAATGGATTTTAATTAAACTTTACAATATTATAGCCTATACGTCAGAATAACATATAGGCTATAATTTATAACACAAATTTCTCTACATTCAGGCTTAAATCTCTGTTACGCATACACAAAAATAATGTATGGAAAATTATGAAACAACAACTGAGGGTACATTTCAGTCTGTATGAATATTTCAAAAAGATGTGACACGAATATTTTCCAGTAATAAAATCTATAACGGTGCGAGATCAATATAGGATCAAACAGATGCTTCTCCCGACAGAGACTGCAGTACATAATACATTTGTTACTCTCTCAAATCATATTTCCGACAATATCATTTCGTGAGTCGACGTACCATGAAATACGTCTTGAGTGACTCGGCACAAGATGCCGCTACTAAAAGCGCGAGGCATCTTTCACACAGAAAGCTATAAAATAGCAACTAACTGTTGCTTCTTAAAACAATCAACCTACAGACAAAAAATAATTATCGTAGAAGTAAGTATATTTCAGTTTACCAAGCTTGTAATAGCAATTTAAGAATTGTCTTGAAAAATCTCCAGTTTCACAATTTTAGTTTCGTTACGTTATTATCAATGTTACTATCATTTTTTGTACGTTTGGTCAGAACATAAGAATGAAGTTATAAAAATGTATTGTCTTTAGTCCTGTACGTATATTTTTAAATTAACTGAATATCTTAAAGTCGGTAAAAATTACATAATTATTCCATGTATTCATAAGTACACAGATTTATGATATTTTCGTAGAGTACAAACAGATTAAGTCAACGTTTACACAACCGCTTAAAACACCGATAATTTATGCTGCTGACTTATTTACGATATGTGTCATTACAATTAGGTGTGTTATTGCAAGACGCTTCCTATTTAATTTTATTGAATGGGGCGGGACATTCCATCACACAAGGATTGTCAGCTTTTTCAGATACATCTTAATATATATAATATAAAATATATATAATTGTCTGTATGTGTGTATATATAATTTTTCTGTATGTGTGTTTGTCATCGAACTATTCCTAAACAGCAATTTTTGATGAATTTTGTGTGTATATATCAATGGACTCGGTAGATGGAGCTGTCATGGGATTCCAGTATATATTCTTTCATTTTTAACGAATAACCAAAAAAACCGAAGCGAAATCGGCTAATAGCAGGCAAGCCAACGTTCATGCTATTATATAATGCTCCGTTTATTGATCATAAATTTTGGAAATGACGATAATTTGAGTTGATATTGTATGACTATAATGAACATTAACTTTTACATTAAATTTTATCTTTGCGTATCTTTTTATATTTAATATTTTATTAGAAATTGTTCGCTAGAGAAAGTATAGCTATAAATAAAGCACAATCCTAATACTCCCTTTACAAAGCGAAGTTCGCATTGTAATATTTCACCCCCTTTTCCCTCTGCTCGAATCATGGAACTTCTTTTACAGTGATTTGATGATATTGCACTTTGACGAATAGAGGAATTTGGGATGAGCACGGAAGCGAAAAAAAAGAAAAACAAGATGGATGATGTCGTCCGCACGAATAGCGGGATCGCCTCAAAGTTAGGACCCTTCGTTCGTATTCGCTGTCAAAAGGATAATTTTGTATGTCGGGTGAATCGGTGGACTTAAGCGCTTTGATGCGACATATAGCTTTCAGACTGATTAAAATATATTTAGTTCTTATTGTTACGTTAAGTTTTTGTCCATTTTAATTTATGTCAATATCTATTTTATACGGTAAGTAGTCAATTATATGTTTGGATATGAAACTCGACATACTCCATATTACAAATACTTTTATACAGATTACTAACAAAAGAAGACCCGTATTTCTGTATTAAAGAACAATGAATTGTTCTATTAATTTACTTGAAAGTCAATAGCAAACAGCAGAAGATTAGACATCCTTCTTTTGCACCATTAGTTATTTATGTATTAATTTTCAGATCTTGTATTATGTTTTTATATTGTAATGTAAAATTAATCTTAAATTTAAATTATGTTCACTAACCTGTCAGTTACTCCAGTTAATGCCTTAAAATCCTGCACCTCCATGTCTCCCATGTACTGCATAAAATCTGAAATAAATAACAATGACTTTTAATGAATTATGCCAAACTTTTCAACATTTCATATAAAATGAAAAACTTAATATACCATAAACATTATACTAATCAATGCTATGGTTTGAAATTGAAATATATCAAAATAAAATAAATATTCAATATATTGCTAATGAGTATGTAGTTTTAGATTTTAAACATATAATTTCCGCGCTTCGACATCGTGCCGCGTCCATTTCGATCCCATATTAATTCAAGGCGCATATTTTTAGATGTTGCTCAACGAAACACAAAAATAGAGCCGTCAAATTATAAATAGTTTCACACTGTCTATGTTCTGTAGAACAAATCGGTGTACTGACACCTTTACCTGGTTTCCCAGCAAGGTCTGATTTTAGTAAACAAAGAATTTTACGTTAAAATTACAATATAGCCGATGCAAGTATAAAAAGTGTAATGGCCACCATGTATGGTAAATGGCGTTTGTTTGTTTACAACAATCATATCTTGCTATGAAACTACGATATTAAACTGAGATACGAAAGAAAAAATGCTAACATACGCAAGGACAGATGACAGAAAATCAAATAAATTTCGGAAAACTAAAAAAAAGAAACTCAAGTTAGTGTATTGTAAAATTAATATTTATTTTAATTATTTATTTTACTCTTATCAACGAGAGCTTACAATGACTTATAACAAATACAGATTCCGCTTAAAGACCTCAATGTAACACCAAGTCTCTAGAACTGAGAACATACTTTTTGATTTCGGTTCCAGGTTCTAGACATCCTATGTAACGACGATTTCGGGTATAGCGAATGGTTTTAATGAATCATTTGTAAATAAGTTCCTTGAAATCCCTTGGATAAAACCACCGAGTCGACAAAGACACACATGTTCATTCATAGGACTTAGCTTATCTTATGTTTATATTCACAGCTAGTCGTCAGTTCTTTATGCAATAATACGCTTCTGTTTCTATTTCTGTCTGTTACTAGTATGTTACTTTTTTCTACCTATGCATACAACGAATTCCAACTATAATATATAGTTGTCCCCTCAGCGTCGTTGTAACCGAAATCCACTGCAATATTATTACTATTTATAATATGTATAAATGAATCCCTATTTTCCTTGGTCACGGCATCATGCGTGAATGGCTGGACCGATTTCGATTTTTTTTGTGTTTGTTATAGTCTGGAAACGAAAAAAAGCGGAAAATTAGATAACTTAAGAATATTTAACGACCATATTAACTTTTCTCATGAAGGTTACCTTAGCGCTTTTCGCATAACTGTCAGTCCTCTGACAGTTGGCGCGATTACCTTAAGTATAATATAGCGATAAATGTTTGTTTGAAGAGACTACTCGAGCGAAGCCGGAGCGGGTCGCTAAGTATATTATAATATACACACAACAATTTCACCAGGAATAAACGTACGACACACCCTACCATCTTTCGACTACATCATCATTAATCAGCAGAAGAAGAAGAGGTTTGTGGTCAAGCGCTAGTTTATTCATTATAAAAAAGACAATTCAATGTGACTTAGCGGATTCCATTTTTAATTCCATGAGAATTGAAGTGTAATTGCATAAAGTTACATTAATATTATCTAAATAAAAATATATTATCTAAAATAAATATCCATTAAAAATAAACCATAAAAATCGCGATCTGCGTATTTATTAATATCTAAACGATTCGTAACCGATGCATGCGCTACGCGGCGAATACCGGGTGCGGATTTGCGATTCGCATCACGCTGCCTCCCTTCGGTGACGGGGCGAGCGACAAATCACGCTTGCCTCCGTGGCCACGCTCTAAATGAATATTGACATCCAACTAGCGGTGAACGGGTTGAATTGATAATCGACTCGCCACAGTCATCGGGTTAAAATTGACTAGACAATTTTCTCCGTTAGTGTTTTTTAGCTCTTCCATGCGGGGAAGGTTTGTCTTGTTATAAATTACGAGTTTTAGTTTCAATTTCTTCGCGCTGTGATATTTTTAACGTGATCCTCGATTAACGAAAATTTTCTATTACGTAGCTCTCGAAAATATCGGCATCTGTTCCATGTTATGAAATCATTTAAGAATACTGATGCGAATTATTGGACGAATTAAAGATACTACTTTTTGAAGGAGTATAGACAAAACAAAAATGAACGAAGAAAAAGACATTTTTGTTTTGTCAAATCAAATTTTACGTTAAAGTAAATAAGTGCTATTTACAATGAATTACTAGATATACAAATACTAGTTGGCCCCGCAAACTTCGTTCCGCACTATTATTAATAAATGGTTCATTATTTCAGCGATAATGTAAATAAACTTACACATAGAAGATAGATATTTGATATCGCGGGTTTTTTTGTGGGCCTATTTAAGACAACCATTTCCACTATACATTATATACGTGTTTTTGCAGCGTACACCAGCATAGCATATACAGCGGAAGTATTTCTTCCTTACTTGACACATATCCTTATATTTTAGACAATTTATACACTATCTTTATAAATTGTAGCCTTTATGTTATTCTGATGTATAAGCTATATTATTGTAAAGTTTCATTAAAAACCATTCAGTAGTTTTTGCATGAAGGAATAACAAACATCCACACATCCGTGCTTACAAACTTTCGCATTTATAATATTAGTAGGGAGTATTGCCATCTACTGGAACAAAGCTAAAATGGAGAAGTATTTAAAATGTGTATAAAAATGTACAAACATTGTAATAAAAAAATGAGCGGCACCATTGCAATCTTTTTCACTGTCTAAAATAATATTATCAAGACGACGTTAAAAAATTGCCTACATTCCACTACCTGTCCAATACGAATTTCGGGGACAAAGCGGCCTAAATCCCAGCCCGGCTTCAGCGGAATTGAAACAGATAGAGCCATCTATCACGCGCATTTCATAATTTTCAAGTAAATAATTGTGTCCATTCAGCTAAAATGGAAGGGAGGCTGAAACGTAGCTAGAGGTGGAGGGGGAGGTGGTTAATGAATGCTACAGATTTTGCATAATTAAAAACGAGCCGCTTTTGACAATTACTGCTTACGATGACTGATGGTCTTGTCACAACACCGCCTCAAGTCACCTCCCTTGTATTTATTTAAATTTCAAAAGATTTTGGTTTTACCTAATGTAATAAACAAAAGGAACAGACGTTTGAAAATTTTGGAGCTAAATGTGCAAACGGAGTGGGCGGCTAAGAGGAAAAATGTGGCCCCTCAAAACTTTATAAATAGCCCGGAAATTAATTGTCCTTTGAGGTAAATTTATAACTCGGTGACAGTATTCTTTAAATATTTATTTTTCTTGGACTCTTATAAATATGTAAAAGCTTGTCTTGACGCAGCCATGACCAAAATGGTTAATAAATAAAATCTAGGTTTAAAATAGATTCGAGTATTTATATGGCGGAATGCAGTTATGCTTATAAACTCGTTTAATTTGATTGAATCGGAAATAGTCACTGGTAAATAGGAGAATATTATTAACAACTACTAGAAGATTTTTTTTAAAAAAGGAATATCATTTTAGTAATTACAAATAAAATAACCTGAAAATGCGAGTCGGAGTCGCGTACGAAAGGTTTCGTACCATTATCTATAAATTACGTTTGTTCTATGGAAGCCCCTTAAATATTCATCTTATTGTTTTTTAGTACATTTGTTGTTATAGCAGCAACAGAAATATATCATCTGTGAAAATGTCAACTGTTCAACTATCACGGTTCATGAGATACAGCCTGGAGACAGACAGACGACGGAGGAGGAGGATCTTAATGATAGGGTCCCGTTATACCCTTTGGGTAAGGAAACCTAAAAATGTAGTAGTGTGTGTGTGTGTAGTATAAGTTTAAACACTTATACTAAGACATCTATGTATTATTTGTTTTACTACTCATTAAATAATTATATATTTTTAAGATTATTTTTTATCATTATATTTTTTAATTAAATAGTGTAATTTATAAAATTCATTCCAATAATAAAATTAATACACATAAATCATCAAACACATTTAAATTCAATATAATGTAAAATTCACATCGATGACCGACACAGTGCAACAGAGGACACGATAGCAAATTGCTCTGTGACAGTCACTTCGAAACTTTGCTCCAACTGGATACCGTAGTAATCACATAAAGCATTCTCTTGTAACATCCGGAATTCAAGAGCGAGAGTTACCTTGCGACGTTCGATTTTCACAGTGTACCCCAACGTCCCCGCTCCCTACAGATCTGTCATTTAAGAACGACGTGACGAGGGGAAAGAGGGGAAAAGAGGAAACGGCGTAAATCATTGCACTCGACTGATCCTGTCGCTCAAGACGTGCCGGTCGTGAACTGAGTGGGACGTGTTTATTGACTAAGTATTTTTTCAAGAATATTTCACACAAAAATAAAAAATAAGGGTACCCAATGATATTGTGATTATCACTGGCGATATAGGATTCGACAAGGTACCTGTGTGATTCAAAAAGGTAAAAAGCGTATAATTCTGGTATAGAAAGGAACAAATTAGTGTAGATAAAATTGTTATAAAGCAATACCATTACCTAAATACGTATCACCCATGAATAAAGAGTTAAGAACAGGAAAGAAGTTCAAGGAGACCGATTTACGATGAAGGCAACTTTTAACTATAGATATAAAACGTTCAAAAAGTATGGCATCATTAAATATTCAAAATGCAGTGTTACACTCAAAGAAATTGCAACTTCTATCTCTATGACGACTTTCACCTGCGGAAAATACATGCCGTATATTTTCCTGCAATCTAAAGCGCCCTTCGTGCATTAATTTCTCGAGAGCGTGTCGCCTCCTGCGCCCTTTTGTCTTCTCCCTAAGGGATATTTGATGGCGTTCATTTATTTCGCGACATAATATTCTGTGTCGATAAATAATGATGTTTAGAATTTATCCTCGGCGCTCGGCGTTCCCCTGAGTATTTTTTAAACGGCGCCGCTACTCACTGAGAGTGTTTTTAAGACATTGTCTGATGAAATTATTAATGTTTGATGTGACTTCAGATTTTAGGCCTACTTATCATTTATTTTGCTTATTTTATATTCTTTTATCTTATATATATATATATATATATATATATATATATATATATATATATATATATATGTATATATCATGAGGAAAATGGAGACATCTGAGCGCTTAATTATCCGGGAAGCTAACCAGTTAAAGTTTTTGTCATAATATTTTAGTTTTATTTAATATTATTTCTTGTAGCTTAAATTTAGGTGTAGGACTTTACTAGCTAAAATACGAGTGGAATGAATTTATTAAAAATTTATTATCAGAATGTTAGAGGTCTGCGCAGCAAATGTCGGGATGTCAAACTTAATGTTGTAAACAATAATTATGATATTTATATACTGACAGAAAGTTGGCTTAATGATAGTATTTTCGACGGAGAAATTTTTGATAGTCGCTACACGGTTTACAGGAGAGATAGGAGAGCGAAAAATGGAGGAGGTGTCATATTAGCAGTTAAAAATGATATAGGATCTCGCCGTATGATGATGTGGGAAAGTAGCTGTGAAGATCTATGGGTAACTATTGACGTCAATAACTCGGGTAAATCCGGCCATATTGCAGTATGTGCGGGCTACCTACCGCCCCCCCTTTCCAAAGATAAATTAGAAGATTTTATGTCCCACGCGAATATGGTCATTAATCAGAATGATCACATATTAATAGCCGGAGATCTTAATCTTGGAAATCTTACATGGTCAGAACAAACAGGAGTTTCATATCTGCGACCCCCTAGCAACCCTAGTAGTAGTCTCGATGCAATGTTTGTCGATTTTATCGAGGAAACCAGTTTAATCACGTTGCTAATGCCAATCCACGAATGTTAGATCTGATTTTATCTAATACCACCGAAATTATTATTAATAAGAATATTATACCCCCATTAGTATCGTGGATAGCTACCATCCACCTATAAATATAACAGTGACCTCGACGAGGAAACAAGTAGTCAAGGAATTATACAATGAAAGATTCAATTTTTACAAAGCTGATTACAACGCAATAGTTTTTGAGTTGAATGATACATCATGGATAGATCTTTTGTCGAAGTGTGATAATGTAAATATTATGGTAACAAAATTTTATAAAATATTGAATGATATAATTAAGAAACACGTACCTACATCTAAACCTAAAAACAAAAAATATCCACCCTGGTTTAATAAAAAACTCATAAATTTGTTAAAAGAAAAAAACAAAATCAGATTGAAGTATAAAATATTTAAAAACCCTCTTGACCGTGAAAACTTTATTGATTTACGGGACGCCTGCAACAAATTAATTAAAAAACAATATAAAAACTACATTGAAAATATTGAGTTATGTATATCGAAAAATCCAAAATATTTTTGGACTCATCTCAAAAACTTAAAGAAATCGCCAAACACTTATCCCTCCAGAATGATATTGGATGACCCAGTAGCCTCAGACGGTTCAAGCATCTGTAACTTATTTGCTAGACATTTTTCATCGGTGTACGACAATAATTATTTGGCGGGAAACGTTGCATCGAGAACGGTTTCTAGTATTTCTCTATGTTCGATTCAATTTACTCGACTCGAAGTTTTCAAGAAACTAAAAAGACTTGATCTGACCAAAAGCACCGGCCCGACAATTTACCTCCAATATTCTTAGTAAGGTGTGCAGAACCACTCTCATTACCGGTTAGCATTATATACAACACATCCTTAAAATCTGGAATCTATCCTAACATCTGGAAACAAGCAAGAATAGTGCCGATCTATAAAAAAAGGGGACCGAAGTAATATAATCAATTATCGACCAATTTCAATGATTTCAGTGTTACCAAAAATGTTGGAGACCCTCTTACGTCCAATTTTTGTTCGTCATGTTCCGCGCTTAATATCTGATGTACAACACGGGTTTACTAAATCTAGATCTACTGTCACCAAATTAACTAACTTTGTAACCTTCCTGTCAGAATCAGTAGACTCACGTATACAAGTTGACACAGTTTACATGGATTTCTCCAAGGCCTTCGACAAAGTTAACCACTCTATACTTTTGGAAAAACTCTCCCATTTTGGTTTTGGAGGGTCTGTACTGTCGTGGCTTGCATCGTATATTGTAGGTAGATCATCATTTGTTGTAGTAAAGGGATACGCATCGTCACAATACCAATCCATATCAGGAGTACCTCAGGGATCTGTTTTGGGTCCAACGTTATTTAATATATACATAAATGATGTATCAGAAAGCATCCATAACTCAAAATGTTTTATCTTTGCCGACGACCTTAAAATTGCGAAAGAAATAAGAACGCCTAGTGATAGCATGGAACTTCAAGAGGACGTAAATAGATTATTTGAATGGTCCCAACATAATGGAATGGCTCTAAATCCAGAGAAATGCTCATTTATAAGATTTACACGTAATCATAAAACTGTCCAAAGAGCATACAACATTAACGGCATTGTACTTAATGAACAAAATGTAGTTCGAGATCTAGGTGTAACTAGGTGTAATGAATCCATACAGAGACGCTTCACTTATTTCTTCAATGGATTCGGTAAACGAGTGCCCTACTCTGAGCGACTTGAGACCTTTAACCTCATGAAGTTATCCGACAGACGCACGTTGCAGGACATGTTATTCTTATACAAGATGTTAAATAATTTATTTGATAATCCAGAACTACTAAGTCGTTTCTCCTTTGATGTTCCACGTCAATTGCCGCGCCGCCCAAAGTCTATCCTCACTCATAGAACGTACAAATCAAACTTAGGACACTATTCTCTTATTCCGAGATTGTGTAGATTATTAAAAGAATTTATAATTAAAGACAGTACTGTTGATATATTCCATGACAAGCTATCAGCATATAAATCCAAAATCGTTAGGATCTTGAATCCTAGTACCGTCGCAGATGTCTAATATTCTGAATGTCATACTGTGTCACATGTATAAATTAGTCGTTTCGCTATCGAGTTTTACGTTATCTTGTAGTTTTATAGCTAACATTGTTCCATAGTAGTTATTTTCCCCTTCATTTTGTTTTATATATAGTTTTGCTTATGCAAACACATACTTTATGTACGCTGTGTTTATCTGTAACTGAGATTACATGTTACTTATTACATAGGTTTTATATAATGTATACTCTGAAACTAATTCATGTAATTTTGTAGATGAACCATATTAAATAAATAAATAAATAAAATAATATATATATATATATATATATATATATATATATATATATATATATATATATATATATATATTTCTCATTGA
Source organism: Papilio elwesi (assembly GCA_029849275.1). NCBI lineage: Eukaryota > Metazoa > Arthropoda > Insecta > Lepidoptera > Papilionidae > Papilio > Papilio elwesi. The sequence continues at coordinate 10,675,997 of CM056693.1, read as the reverse complement.
ATGAAATCATAACTATTAAATTTAAATTAACTTTTTGTCTGTAGCATCTACAAGTATTTAAAACAAAATATCGTATTTTTAATGTCAACATTATTATACTTAGTGATGTAAGTAATTTTGTAAAAGATCCTAAAAAGAATTTGTGTATAAGTTAGAAAGTGAGCAATTGACGTACTTGTTTTTAATTGATCACTGCTATTTTTATCAACTGCAACAACTAAAAAACTTGCATATGCGCTGCAAGTCTTGCTTGGTTGTATGTCGCAGAGAAATAGGTGCAGAAAGTGAAAGAAGGGAATGGAAAGAGGATTTTTCCGACGAGGACAGAAGAGACTGGAATGTCTATGAATATAATATACGTGGAACATTACGATGACATATTAATGTTCTTTTAATTGAAAACTAAATTGTATCGTAATGTAACAAAAGTTTTACGCGACGTAAACTTTATATAATTTACTTTGCTGTAAAAATATACTTTCGACCTCGTTCCGACGCGACGCCAGCAAAGAGAACTTAGTTTTTTCCATCAACGTACAATTTATTAAGCGACGCATTTTGTTAAAAATTCTTTAAGGCGTGCGAAGAGTACAATTTCAGGGTGAAAGTTTCGCAAAATTTCCAAACTTTTTCAGATTTTCGTTCACTCTTCTCGGATTCGCACGTGATGTTTGAACAAAAAAGGTATTTGCGATAAAAGGAGAAATCTTAAAAATACGCCTTTTATTTCAAGAAAATATTTGTTACCGGACTTCAAAAAATGGGAGGAGGTTCTCGATTCACTAGTATTTTTTATATATGGTATTATATATTTCCATATAAATTTGGTCAGGTTAATTGACTTGGACTATATTGACGGTGTTCTCGTTTTGTGTTAAAATGACTGTGTATCAAGCCAACATGGTGGTACGTTGCTCCTCTATTTCGTTAGATATACGATCGTGTATCAAGACAAGACCGTGATTATATATTTTTTTAATTTCTCTTAAATGCTTGAGGCAGCAGGGGGCCTAGCCTAAGCCTCTTTAAGTGTAACTTAGCTCGAGGGCTCCCTCCGTAGAGGGAGCCTCGGCTCGGACCGATACTTTATTATTATTACCGTATTAGGAGGCCGCCGTGGTCTTAGGCCGCTTCGGTAGACGCTCCATGGAGTGACTCAACTCAAGGGCCCCCGAGAGGGGACCTCGGCTTGGGCTGTCACTCATTACGCGTTTAGCATTCCGATTCGAGGGTGCCTGAGCGGACCGAGTCGAGAGATTACTGCACAGAGATAAAACTTATCTTAGAACTTTTAACTAATTCACATATCACTTCTATACCGCGTTTTAAAACACTAATGGCGCCATCTAGTCCACTTATAAAACACTAAGCACTTGAGGGCACCGTCTAATTCCCTTATGATACATTTCCGGTGTTGATACTTTAAATTTACTAAAAATCGAGAAATAAACAAAATTTTAAACAAAAACGACTTCAAATAATAAGAATAGCATGAGAATCAATTCTTATATTATATTTATTTTTGAGTAGGCGTCAGCCATTTCCCAGGATAATATTATTATTAAATATTGATCCGGTCGCTACCAAGTCGCCGCTTCGAAGTCTATAGAATGCATACACACATATCCATTTATGTATAGATAGATGATATGAAATTCGCACTCGATTGCTCCCCTCTCACCTTCTCACCGGCAGCTCGTGTCGACAGTGCTCTTAGTTACAGACCTACCTTGTCTGACACCGAGTCCACAAATAAGTCTTCAAAAAAAAGGTTAAGATTCTCACCTTTAATTTTTTAATTCATGTAAAAATCATTATCATCGTATTGTGGTGAAGACAAAAATGACATAAGTAAGACCGCAAACAAATCTATAATCCAGTAATTTTTGTAACTTTGGATCCTGTTCGACGACCACTTTTAATAGATACAGAAACTTGACCTTCCTTGACCTTGGCATCTTACAAAGGTCAAGTAAGAAAGAAACTGAAATAAAATCCTTAAGTTTTCCCAGCAATAGTATATTTGTGACCTTACGCTTACGCAGTAGCTTAGCACTTACATTTAAGTTACCAGTATGCAAATGGCAACTTCGTAAAATCCAGCTCCGTCATTCAAAAATGTTTGTAATGACCGTGCTATGAAATCATGAAAAAAAGTGTACGAACATCAAATTTCACGAGTAATTAATAAACTTTATGATGTATCCTGAATATTTTATACACAACTAAATACTTAATTTTAACAGTAAAAAGACGCCATAACATGTTAAAGTGTTGTCAACTACATTAAAAATCATATTAATCCTAAATTACAATGAAATATAAAAAAAACGATACATTAACAAAGTATTGTTGAAATATATTATGTAATTTAATTTAATTTTGATTAAAATTTATTTTTATATGTATACGCTGTAAATACGCATTTACTTACACGCTTTCTTTTAAATGTCAAATTTGTATGAAACGCAGTATCTGGAGGTATATAAATCTATGCCAAAATGTTATTTTTTCACAAAACTACAAAGATATTACAGACCTCCTGAAAGTCGACGTAAGCAACCCAAATTTGATTCCTCGACCCCGGGGCCATATTTCTTGATCCCTGTCCGCAACACAAAAGTGTCTGTGCTGTTAATCTTTTTTCATCGGCTGCGTTTTAGACCTCGGCTCCTTTTGATTTATTCCATAGAAAAAGGGCGGGAAAATTCATGACGTGAAACTACAAAGGGCCGAAGTAAATTCTTCTGAGTTTAGTATATAATTTTATTAGCTCCAAAGTATGATATTTTTTATATTCTTTTTAAATCAAGTTCACAGTCATGTATTTTCTATATATAATTAATATTCCATGTACAAGGAAGAATATTGTTGATATCATATCATGTATTTAACAGTGTTGAGCTCGTAACAACATCTGATGCGCGAATGGGCCGGCTCAATTCGTAAAATACTACCTCAGAGAAGAAAGGCATGAAGTGGAAAAATTCTTCTGTGTATCGTCCGATGTGTGAGGTGCCGAAGATCTTATCCTAGTCCTCCTCCCTTTGTTTTCCTCACAAGATGAGGATAGGATGGCAAGAGTAAGAAAGAGGAAAGTTTGACTGGAGAGGGTATGAATAGGAAAAGGAAATATATATTTTTGTATCATCTTTCTATTAGAGGTAGGCAATGCATCTGCAACTCATTAGATTGTTGCAGATGCCTACTTGATGTTAGGTGAACTGCTTGTTCGTTTCCCATCTTCTAAATAAAATGCACGACTACGAAATAACTTCGGTCCATCATTGGATTAGAAGTTGCTAAGCTCGAATATCGCATTCAGTTTAACTAAACATTTATTTAATGAATTACTTATAATATATAACATAGTAATAAAAACACAAGATACTTCAGTTCGTAGTGAAAAATATGGAACTAAGGAGTCAATTATATCTTTTAAATGATTAAGTCTAAGTTTTTTATATAATGTTATTTAGAATCGTTTTTATCCATTTTCATAGGATACAAAACCATACAACAAATAATTAACTTATTTCAATCAACGCCATTGTATAAAACATCGTAGGGGGACAATGTTGGGACACCTAATACGACACTAAAAAGTAATAAGCAAAAGTATAGAGGGGAAAAAGAAGGGAAGAGGGAAGGGAAAGCCGACATCATTTATGCAACAAATAAAGTAAAAAACAGACGTGGAATCGTATCAGAAAGTCACGAGGATGGCACTATGCACAATACACAAACAGAGCACAAAAAATGTAATGAAATTAAATGTGCTTCTTTTTGAATTTACTACCGAGTATAGTCAAGTGATGGCAAGCCGTGAGAAAAAGGTGAAACCACCACAAGTGCGTCACCTGTGATGCATGTAAATTACAAGAGATGGGTTTACAGTTATTAAATATTTTAAATAACATACTCTATGTCCATTACTGCCCATTATGTAATGTTTGTCACCATTATAACGAAAATACCCATCAACCTATCAATCAATTGAATGAACGCTTTGCTTATGCACTAGACATATCTGCGCCACGTAAAAACAGTCGGGTGAAAAATCAACGCAACTGAATTTCCAACTGTTACATTACCATAAAGACGCCGGCGAGCGGTAATCATTGCCCGCTCGCCATGACCTGAATACAGATTCGATCTCGGAGACTGTTTCACAGGACACGACGGTGGATAATATACGTCGAGGCCTTTGTACTAAAAGGGAGCCTCTTGAAATATAATTTGAATTCAGGGAAAAGTCTTTATTCTCTTTTGAAATATTTTTAATAGTATAGTAAAATATACATGTACTACATTAATAAAAATATAATATACATATATCACTAAGCTAAAAATTTTACCGCCCAATTGTCCCTGCCCTATATTTATGTATTTTTTTTATATTACAAAGTGGCAAACGAGCAAGCAGCCCCTGGAAATAAGTACCGCTACGCATAGGCATCCGCAACAAGCTAATGAGTTGCAGATGCGTTGGCTACCTTCATGGACGAAGGAAGGGGGACAAACAGAAAAAAGGATAATTCCATTCCCTGTCCATCCCCTACTCATCCGTCAAATCCTCTTCCTCTTCCCATCCTTTCCTTATTAGAAAAGGTTAGGAGGGGGAAGAGGACTACAATTAGGCCTCCGGCACATCACTCATCAGACGAAACGCAGTGTTAGAGTCCGCAACAAAAACACCTGTTGCACGAATTGGTCGGCTCGACCGGTGAAATACCACGACCTCACAGAAAACAGGTGTGAAGTAGAAGTACAGTACAGTAGGTAGACAACGCATCTGCAACACATCTGCTTATTGCGGATATTAATGGGTAGCGCCCTTTACATCAGGTAAAAAAATTATGGTCACTTTTTCATTGCCTAACTGAGCGTTAAACAAGCAGAATTAGGGAAAAAAATGTAGCATTTTAAGAATCTACATGGTATATATTGTTTTACTAAAACCATCTACACCAATTTATGTAACCGGACTTACACTGGTTTAATAGTTTTAGTAAAAAAAGGACTTGATGGCAATTATCATTAAATATCAGGCTACTATATTATTGTACAAAATAAACAAGCCAAATATAGTTTGGGCTGAGTACATGATATTTAATTCAAACCATATAATTGATCAATCAATTTGATCGCAGTTACAATTAATTACAATTCAATTACTACCCCACGAGTGTTACCGAGGACTAATATTGGAATAACGAGCTCAATTCCAAATCCCTTATAAATATTGCCTAATTGGAAACGTCGCTCACGGCAAAGCCATCGCTTATACACATCGCGCGATCACACAATTGACTTAAAATGCGGCTACACGATACACCTACTAATCCTTCCTAATACAATATTAATAACGGATATCCATACATATACCAACGTTTTGAATGGTCTCATATTTAGTTAAGGGTTAGCAATGCACGGACATCTTTGCTATTTTATCTTACACAAACTTTTACAGAGAAATTCATAGTTTGTTATCATTTTTGTTCATAATTTTAATTTTAATTTTTAGGGTTCATAGTTTTTATGTGAAATTTTTGTTTGTATCTAATTTACAGTTTACCCAAATTTACGATAGAGTCATAATAAGAAAGTAATAAACGTATTACACCAAGTCACCCTTTTGCCTTTACTTTATTATACAATATGATATAATTTTATTTTATAAAACATATGAGTAACCATCTGCTTAGAACTTGGGTGAACATAACGTTTAAGAAAAAAAGAAAGAGGTGCTTTATGGACGACCGGTTGAAATGGAGATGCTTTCTGAGAAATTCTCAAAATTGTCATTTTTTTTATATTACAAAGTGGTAAACGAGCAAGCCGCCCTAGAAATAAGTACCGCTACCCATAGGCATCCGCAACAAGCTAATGAGTTGCAGATGCGTTGCCTACCTTCATGGACAAAGGAGGGGACAAACAGAAAAAAGGATAACTCCATTCCCTGTCCATCCCCTCCTCATCCGTCAAATGCTCTTCCTCTTCCCATTCTTTCCTTATTTGAAGAGGGTAGGAAGGGGAAGAGAATTACAATTAGGCATCCAGCACGTCTCTCATCAGACGAAACGCAGAATACTTCTACTTTACGCCTGTCTTCTGTGACGTCGTGGTATTTCACCGGTCGAGCCGGCCAATTTGTGCAACAGATGTTGTTGCGGGCTCTACCACTGTGAAAACTGACATCAAGCTGAGTCGATTGAAAAAAGTTTTAGTAGGTCAGGAAGTGCATAAAAAAACACCGCAAAAAGAAGTCAGTTCCTGTTTCCGCTATTCATTGTTACACTTTTTCGGGCTAGCCTCATCCCGCATACAAACGAATAATGTCCGATAAGAACTCAGTTCTAAAGGTATTACCTGACCGCAAGAACTGTCAGTTATCAATAGTAACAAGACGCATTTCACGGGCCGATTACTTTTTGATAATAGATAATACCAAATCATACCCAACCTACCTACCCATTCAATATAATGCCCAGATACACAAAAGACACTGTACGCATACGGGCAATAGATATATAGCTTACAGTAAAAAGGTTGACCAATCCTTTATAGACGAATTTCAATAACGAACGAATGTATAGAATCCCAGTGCTGTAGAGCAGGGGGCCTATTCATGCCATTGTCGGTACACTCGCTACGATAATGCCTACGTTACGTTTCGACGGAGGTTTTTTCATTAAATTCATTTAAGTAGGGTTCGACCGTATTGGGCGGTCATGTTCGCAACCAATGTACGCGTGGAATTAAAATGAAAGGGATTAATTTAATCAGACGACAATAAAAATGTTGACGAACGCTTCAAATTAAATTTCAATTTAAAATTTTGTACTGTATTTCTTTATCGATAGCAAGTCAGAGATTTTGAAAGATATAAGATAGTAGACGATATGCTGGATTTATTTAAAAGAATATGTGACACCACCAACATATATATATATATATATATATATGTTGTATGATAGATAGATATAAAAAGCAGTTAAGGTAATTCTTAGCTTTTGTAGTGTTGTTAGCTTCACTGAAAAAAAGACGTAAAGACTGGGAAAGTATTTTTGCTAGGCTACAAGGATATTCGTCAAAACTTTATCATGTTACTAAATACAAGTAAATAAACATTATAGTTAAGTACAGTATTTAAATATCTTTTGATCAAGATATTGCTTAAAAATAATAAATATTAACTAAAAAAAACATGCTCTCGTCGCGCTTATTATATATTAATTAGAAACAAGATGGCATTGTATATATCGGCGTGACCATCTTATAAAAATATCCCATTATTTAAATTAATTAAATAACTCTTGTAAGCACGTTCTTACAATCAATTGATTAATTAAAACTTCATTTATTGTAATTTTTAAATTAATTTACAAATGATTATTAAATTCAAACACTTTATTGTAAGTCTCATGAGGGTATAAATGAGAATGTTCAGGCGGCGCAGCGGCTGTCGCGACAACGACCGCCGGAGTGTTCAGAGCTCTTCAAAGAGGCAAAGACTTCTAAGAAACATAAGGATATTCATCAAAGGCTGCGTTTGGCTGCAATCCTAAAAATGACGTTCGTGGTGCTACCACCACTGACGTGTGTTTTTACCCGAAATATACAATCTTAAAATAAATGTTGATGATCATAGTAATAAAGTTGGTCAGAATTAAGTTATGAATTATATCTTGCCATTAGTCTTTGATAACTATGCAAATTTTCCGTTTAATCTGACGAATGGAAGTAGGAACGTGTGAAAACCAAGCTGACAAGAGTCCGTTACATACATATAGCTAATAAAAGCGTGTAAAATGGATATAGCTTTTCTGTATGCCTAAAATATCATAGATTTGACGAAAATATCAAAGACGTTAGGTAACAGTCAGATGGTTTCGAACTACGATGACGTCGGTCACCTCTCGATGCCTCAAGCCAGGTTTTCCAAGCCCAGGGCGGTGTACTGGTGGTCGGGAGACATCGCACGATTACGTAAGGAATGTTTGCCGACCCAACGTCAGTACACCAGGGCCCGAAGAAGACGGCAAGCTACCGCTGAGGAGACGGCGAGAGCATATGAGGCATATAGAGGAGCCACAAAAGCACTCCACCGCGCTGTTAACAGTGCTAAGTCTCGGTCTTGGAACGAACTCCTAGAGGGATTAAACAGAGACCCATGGGGACGACCGTACAAGGCTGTACTGGGGAAACTGGGACCATGGGTGCCTCCCTTGACAGAGACCCTAGAACCCAACTTTGTGAGCGGGGTAATTGAGACACTCTTCCCCCGGTTCCAGGCGAGTCTTCCACCGTCTCAAGTGTTACCAAATTCATCTCAATGGTGTGACGAGTTGGTGGTGACTGAGGTGGAAATGAACCAAGCCATAAAGCGTCTTAGGAGCCGTAACACTGAACCAGGACCCGACGGAATATCTGGTCGGGTATGGGTGTTGGCACTCGCCGCCAGCCTTGGGGAGAGACTAAGACAACTGTTCAACAGCTGTCTTGAACGCGGTGTCTTTCCCTCAGGTTGGAAAGAAGCAAGGGTGGTGTGTTCTTGTTAAAATAGATGGCAGAATCGAGAATTCTCCCTCATCATTTCGACCCATTTGCTTACTAGATGAGGTGGGTAAGTTATTCGAAAGAATAATTGCAGACCGTATCCACCAGCACCTTGGTCAAGCAGGCCCCAACCTGTCCAACGGCCAGTTTGGTTTCCGGCAGAGACGATCGACTGTGGACGCAATCCTTCGCGTCCGAGAGCAGTCACTGCGGGCAGTAACCCGGGGTGGTGTGGCACTGGCTGATAGCATTGACACAGTCAACCGCCGCGTGCCGCCCTACCTGCAGCACATCGTCAGGGCGTACCTGTATAATAGGTGCATCCAGTATCTGGGCCGAAGTGCAGTAAATAATCAGAGGGAGGTAAACTGTGGGGTTCCGCAAAGCTCTGTCTTGGGCCCTCTTCTATGAAATCTCGCATACGACGCAGTTTTGCGGGTTAATCTTCCCGTTGGTGTGAGTGTCGTCTGCGACGCAGATAACACCCTAGTATTGGCCGACGGGTGTAGCTTTGAGAGCAGTATCCAGCTCGCCGAGCTTGGGGTGGCATGCGTCGTTGATAAAATTCACGAGCTGGGTCTGCGGATAGCGCCTCATAAGACCGAGGGGCTATGGTCCCACAAGCCGCGCAGACGAAGGGAACCACTCAGTACAACGGTTCGCGTAGGTGACGCGCAAGTTCGGGTGGGATCGACGATGAATTACCTGGGTCTCACCCTGGACAGTCGCTGGGGCTTCGAAGAGCACTTTGGACGCTTAGTCCCCCGGATCGAGAAGGTAGTGGGTGCTATGCACAGACTATTGCCTAATCTCGGGGGCCCCAGGGAAGGAGTTCGCCGCCTCTATTCGGCAGTTGTGCCATCTACGGTGCGCCTGTATGGTCACACTGGCTTACGGGCGCTAGGCGCTGCAGAAAACTAAATAGCCTGCAGCGTAAGATGGTCATCAGTGAAGAAGACGCCAGCGCGTCATCGCCAATAATAGGGCTTCCATCGTCTCTTCTGGTTGCAGTAGCAACAGAAGGGACCCTCAGGGTCGTGGGTGGTTAGGGTGGGGGCCCTGATCGCCCTGCAAGGCGATCTCTGGAAGACGGCAACACGGCGTGGCCCTGTGTTGCCGTTGCACTGCTAAGTGCAAGTGGAGCGCCTGCTCCCCAGGGTCACGCGCAAGCTCAGTGCAAGGGGCACCGGTGCGTTCCACCGGAGACCGGGATCTCGGGAGCTCCCATTTATCGCACTCGAGGATTGCCACCGGGGGGTTTTTAGTGAGTAAAAACCTCACATAACCCTGTCTTTCCCCCAGAAGCAGGGTATCTTGGTTAAGATTTCCCCCTCGAAAACAAAAAAAAAGGTAACAGACGTCCAAGGTAGATTACCCACTCATAAGGACGGCCACTAAAAAATCGGTCCCTTGGCACCTATATCTTCCACACCGAAACTTTCATTATATCGTCAGTCAATGTTATGGTAAGTCTACCAACACTGCATCAAACTGTCCGTGACTGTAATTCTGAAAACATTTTATAGTTAGAAAAAAGCGACCAGTGACTTATATACCGGACTAGCATCCCGCCCTGGCTACGCTCGTATAGACATATAAAAAATATGTCTAGCCTTGGTTATTCGGTGATGTACAAAATCACTTTTTATTGGTGTTTTTTTTTAATTCGGTTGAATAGTTTTTAAATTTATTCAGAGCAAATAAACAATCAGATCTTTGTTTTTTATAATAGTAGAGGTAGTAGTAAAGATAGCATATGGTTTACATGCCACATGAGAGTACTTAAGGAATTATGTCCAAGGACCATGACTTTGCAACGTTCCATTACCACTACTTTGAAGATTGGCGTCGAGTTTACTGCCTTTGTTTCGTAAAAACAAAAATAAAATACAGAGCTACATCTCTAATCAAGCAAAGAGCAACATGATCCCTATCTCTTCATGCATAGATCACTGCTCTTCAAAAGATTTCGTAACACGTTTAAAATTACCAAAGGTATATTGATTTCCGTCTCCCCTTGCAGTTCAGTTAGTTACGTGAGGGAACGCTCGGGGAGATGTCAATATGCTTCCCTAATAAGGGCGAGGTCTTTTGTTTGTATACTATCTACCAGCAATGCAGCACTGATCATCGCTTTTATCTAATGAAGTCTTTGAAGTGTACAAATTTATATTTCGCTTCGTGGAGGAAGGAACTGTTTGATTTTGATAATGGGTGCATCCGTCTAACTGACTAGTGCCGATGTTCGTGTGTATATTTTTCTGAGTAATAATTGTGTAGTGATATTGTAATAATTTGCTTTTTTTATACTACTAGGTGTCAAACGAGCAAGCGGTTCATCCGATGTCAAGTGATCGCTACCCATAGACATCTGTAACTAACTAATGAGTGAGAGTAGATGCGTTGCCCACCTTTAATAGACAGAGAAGGGGACAATCAAAAAAATGGTTATTTCCAATTCCTATACATGCCCTCCACTGTCAAGTTTTCTTCCCCTTTCCACCCTTTTCTTATAAGAATAACGAGAATTAGGCCTCCGGCACCTCACTCATGTGACAAAACGCAGAATACTCTACTTCACGCCTGTCTTCTGTGAGGTAGTGAGATGTTGTTCAAATTTGTTTTTCATAGGAACAAAACTCGACATATTATAATTGGTGCATAATTTATTACCGTGAAATAACTTATTGTTATAACTTTTGTAAGTGTTTTTATAAAAAGACCTACGTACTAAAGTAATTCTCACATTTCCAAGGCTGAATGACAAGTATATCAGAAAACAAACAAGGAAGGTTCAACATACAAGTAACAACCAGCGTTCCCGTGGTCGTTAGCAAAAACGCTTTATATAGATTCGAGTTCGATTCTTGACACGAGATCCTAAACGCTCCGGGCGTAACACAGTTACGTCTATTCTATTTGGAGGGATATTTTTGAATCAATTTCTCGGGCGACTTGGCGTGTTTGGTTCATGGAGTTTGCACTCGTGCGTGTGGCATCGCGCCGCCGCAACATCTACCTTTTTGTAGCGGAAACAATTGATTTTATTAATTTGTTACTAGCAACCCCACAGGGATAGCTTCGTATAAAGATACGTAAAGACGTACATATAAGTAATTTTATTGTTAAGTATAGATCGATGAATAAATACTTATTGTGTAATACGTTTCAATCAACATGTTGTTACCCTATGAATCCATAAAGAAAGAAAATGACTGATATCCCATTTATCAATACTATTAATTGTAAAATCGAGTGATTATTTTAGTGTCAAATTCCTTAAGCGAAAACTTACTGTAACAACTACCCCAGATTGGAAGATAATATTTCGTTTTTAGTGGTAAAACTATGTATAGTTTGGGGATAACTATCAGGATATTTAGATTCAAAATCGAACCACTCGGCTGCCGTACTTTTCCATGCCATACTTTAACTAAGTTTAAAACTATTTTCCCTTGCTACTGTTATATATATTTAACAAAACCAGAGGAAAAATGCACACGGTAAAACAAAAACCCTAATACAGAAGTCTAGAATACGACTGATGTATCTCGTCATAGATGCTTAAAATGAGGCAAATTTATTTAAATTCTAAGATATTACATAGATACGACTAATTCTAACTAGTTTATTTCTATGTAATAAGATCGTTAAAATGAAGCATTGAAGCGGTGAAATTAATACAATGACAATAGCAACACCTTTATAATAAAATAAAATCAATATGCGCTTACGCCCGTTGCCCAACGGTAGGGATGGCCAAAGATTACGGATTTTCTTTTGGGGTGAGCCTGGAGAGGTATACCTCTCTTATTTCTTCTACCTCCATATATCAAACCATACGGGCACATTTTTAATTAAATATTACAAAAGGTATTTCTCAGCATCATAAATGACTGCTCACTTCTTAACCCAGAGCGGTAGGCAGGCAAGGCAGTCCCTTATTCGTATCGGGGGGAAATTTCTGAAGATATCTCGTCCTCCGGCTGAAAGACAGGCCGATATGTGATTTTACTCACTAAATCCCCTCGGTGACCCTACCTCCGTGTTGAAGAGGAAGGGCTCCTGGATCTCTTTCGGTACATCTTTTTCTCTTCTTGAGAAAAAAATATTATCTTTTCAACTATCCCAAGCAACCGAAACACACGCTTTTCGATTACAATTCTATTTCTTATCCTATTACTTAATCACACTTAGCATACTGTTCAAGGACATTTTTACCACCATGGCTGTTATGTTCTGTCTGCCATATCTTAATATGACCATTAATATGTAAATAGACATTGTTTATTGTCATCCCGCCATGCATATATTCTTCTGCTTCTCTCTACTATTTTATAATCACTTTAATAACATTCCGTTCGTCTACAACTCGATTCTACTATTCGACTAGTATCGAAAGCTCACCCTAGTAAATATTTTTTCCTCAGCTGGTAGCAAGTAATTTTTTGAATATCGTATTAAAATGAAAATGGAAATATTAAGTACCGCCGCGGTCACCCCAACGGCCTGTCAAAGTGACAACTCATATGATTGATTACGTTTTTGTCTTCAATCTTCTTTCTATTGAAATTGATGGCTTGTTTGGAGGGAGGGCGCATTGTTATTGAATAACGAACATTTTTAATCATTGAGGAAATCATCTGAGCCCACGATTGATTCCTAAATTTAAAGGTATTATTTATTTATTTGGTAATAGTAAAATAGTAAAAAACACAGCAGATAGCAGCAGCATGAATGAGACTGCTTGCCTTGAGGAGGCATTTACAGCTACACCGGGCTCGAGGTGGCCTCTTTAAGAGTAACTTAGCTCTAAGGCTCCCTCCGTAGAGGGAACCTCGGCTCAGGCCAGTTTATTTTAACTTTAACTATTATTATTAATTTAAACCTTATTATTATTACTGGATTGGGAGGCCGCCGAGCTCTTAGGTCGCGTCGGCGGACGGTCCATGGAGTGACTGGACTCAAGGGCCCCCGAGAGGGAATCTCGGCTTCGTCTGCCACTTATAACGCGTTTAGCATTCCGATTCAAGTAGCCACATTTAGCTACAACACGTGGAATACTGGTGTAAGTTAGATATATTTTTATTGCTGCGTTTCGTTTGGGCAAAAGGGGAGAGTCGATAAGGAATCTACTCTCCCCTCTTTGCTCTTTTAGGAAAAGGTTGTCAGGGCATCCTTTATCTAATAGACGAAAAGTGGTAAGTGTACTGATTGTTAGATACTGATTAACTGTGGTCACATAAGATCAGGTGAGCTTTTTTTATTGTTGTCTCTCAAACCTCACTTAGAAAGCCTATCTGATGTAATTATTAAAAATTGGCGCGGTCTTTCAAATGTATAGAACTACAATTGACTATAATGATACACAACCAAATAATAAATAATTAATTAATTGCGAAATATTCTGTAATTTGCTCTGTGTAGACTTAATAAGATTAAACCAATTAAGGTTCGTGCCCTTAAGAAATTCGTACTTCCACGAATAATTTAAACTCGTTTTCCTGGATCAGAATTACACGTGCCCGATTTCAAACAAGTATTACCTTTTAATTAAAGGTAAGTTTATTTTAATTGTTTCAAGTTCAATGTATAAATATACACACACAAATACACATATTTATGTATAAATACAGAATATCTGATCGTAACGCATTTTACATTTGATATCTGCCTTTTTGATTACTTGATGGCATTCTAATACTGATATAACGTGTTAAAGTTATGTTATGCTAAATTACATATAACCACCAATCACACAACTAACAAAATAAAAACATTTTGCTCTGAAGTAATGTCGGAAGATCAATGGAGGGTTTAAGGGAGTTTGGGTGATTTTTTTACATGGTCCTTCAAGCCGGATTAGAACTAGCAACCTATAGATACATACATATATACACGTATAATGTGTAATCTTTCGGTGTCTGGTCTGAGCTTCTACTTTTTTATAGCACAAGGGGCAAACTAGCAGCAGTCGCCGATCATAAGTGATCACCGGCGCCCATGAACATCCACACTACCAGAGAAAATGCAGATGCGTTGCCGGTCTTTAAGGACGTACCTCGTCCTTAAAGACCGGCAACGCATCTGCATTTTCGTACGTTCACTTCTTGAAGGACCCTAAGTTAAATTTCAGTACATACGCCGCGAATACTGAAACTGTGAATATTAAAAGGTAATTTAGATAGGATTGTAAGGGGTAAGTTTCAAGATTCCGAAAAGAAAACATATTATCAACTTAAAATCATATAAATACAAACAAAAATGCAACTTAATCAGATATTATATGAATAAAAACATATACTTCTCCTAATCATTATTGTCCTAAGGAAAGGTTTTAAAAACTTAGTATTTTAGTCCGGATTGATACTCAACTTTGGTGTTAACAATTTGCCATTTGAAATTAAGACTATTCTCGCCATTCATGTGTCAATTTTCATGAAAAAATCAAAGTATTTATTACGTTTTGTTTGTTTGAGAAGCAATTTAATTGACCCACGAATAGTGAAAAAGCGTATAACGAGCTGTATTTCAAGATATGTTTACTTTTGTAATACCAAGTTATCTCTGTGCGCTTGTCTCATTGCATTGCATCCATAATAATAAAAATAATTGCCATGTCTAATTTTGAAATAGAATTGAGGAACAAGCTTCTTGGACAAAATCAGAAGAATATATAATGTACCTAAACCCTTTTTGAAGCAGGGAATACAAATCGACCTACAAACTTCTTATCCTGAAAGGCCAACTTATATTATGAAACATTACAAGGGACGGCTTAATTGACATTGCCCTGAATTCGGCAGTAATTGAGTTATACAGACGAAACCACTTCCTGAGATTAAACTTAGGATAATGTTGGGCACAAAATTTTGTTTTGCGTAATCTAAAACTTTGTTAAATGTATAAAGCTTAAATTTGTTAATATTCCCCAAATTATTAAATTTTATTTCTATTTATTATAACCTACAAAAACACGTAAAAAATAAACTCGTCGAGAAAATTGAAGGAAATCTTAAAAAATACGTTTAGAGGCGTTGACATATCGAGTGACGTTCAGTTTCGCGGTCACTTGGAAGACAAGGCCAAGTTGGCCTCTAAAAAGCTGGGTGTACGCTTCAGCTATACAAGGCGCAAGTTCGGCCCCACATGGAATACTACTCTCATCTCTGGGCGGAGCACCCAATACCAGCTTTTTCCATTTGACCGCATACAACGAATATTTACACGAATCGTCTACGACCGAGCTCTTACCGATCGACTTGATACTCTGGCCTTGCGGAGGGACGTCAGCTCCCTCTGCATTTTTTACCGTATATACCACGGGGAGTGTTCCGAAAAACTGTTTGGAACGATTCCTGCCGCCGTGTTTTGTCATCGGACGACACGACAGACCGCCAGGTACCATCCACATCATCTGGATGGCTGGCATTCCTCAACAGTGCGGTTCTCTCGAAATTTCACCCTGCCACGCATAGCCGCGTTGTGGAATGGTCTGTCCTCGGCGCTATTTCCAAACCAGTACGACTTACGGTCCTTCGAGAAGCGAGCATATCTTTTTCTTAAAGGCCGGCAACGCATCTGCAGTTCCTTTGGTGTTGCGGGTGTCCATGGGCGTCCTTGATCACCTTGATGTTCCCGCAGCGCCTTTCTCTTAAAAAAAATCAGACTACAAAAAGAAACTTCTGCCGGTTCTAAAATTTCGGCATTATTCTGGACTAAGTGGAAATTTTGGCCCGATTTTAGATCTTTATGAGTTCCAAAATATGGTAAAAATTTTATGTCCTTGGGACAAAGCTCCGCTTTGTGAGATTGCTTGTCAGCTCAATACTTAAACAAATACTTGGTTTGGGTTACTGTATAATCGAGTCATTTAGAAAACCAACATGCATAGTTTTCCAAGCCGATATTTTCTTAGAGACGTGTTAATTTTATGGTAATAACTAGCTACTAGATTGACTATACACCTATTATGATTCTCAATTAATCTAGGAGTTACTACACATAAATCTCATGATCTATGAAATCTTGATGAGCATTATGTTAACAATTAAGGCCGGCGGGTCGGTATCCAGAGTGCGCGATTGCTATAGCAACACACTTGTACGTGCTCACCGAACCCGACGCCGCGACTGTGCTACGGCTTCCCCGAGCCAATACTAATGAATCTGCGATCCCCTGGCGTGCGTCTGGAGCAAATTACTTACTTGTTAAACTATTATGTGGTTAATGTTTGTGATGGATACAAAAATGATACGTGTTCATTCCTCAACGCTAACTTAATCACAATTCTAAAACAAGCAGATTAATGAACGTTGTGTGATGACTCAACAGTGGTAGAGCCCGCAACAACATCTGTTGCGCGAATGGGCCGGCTCAACTGGTGAGAAATACCACGACCTAACAGAAAACAGGCGTGAAGTACTTTGCGTTTCGTCCGATGAGTGAGTTGTCAGAGGATTAATTTGTCCTCTTCCCCTTCTTACCCTTTCCTCATAAGGGTAAGATGGGAACGGAGAGAGGATTGGATGGAGAGGTATTTGACGGAGAAAAAGAATTATCATTTTTCGTGTCTATGCACTCATCTATCCATTAAAGGTAGGCAACGAATCTGCGACATATTTGCTTGTTGTGGATGTCTGGGTAGCGTTCACACTTAATATCAGGTGATCCGCTTGCTCGTTTGCCACTTTCTTCTATAAAAAAAACTACATCCGAAACTATGAAGAGTTACATATGTGTATCTGCTCTTTTTAGGGGGGGGGGCAGTAAATAAACCAAGTGGGGAATTACATAGAAAGGGACCAGATGAAACGCAGAAGTACCTCTTCATGCCTGTTTTCTCTTAGATCTTGCTACTTCCCATCTCGAGTCGGCTATTTCGTGTGACAGCGGCTACTCTTATTGACTTTAAGTTAGACTCTGTAAGACTTGAAACTGATTACACCAATAATCGTAATAAATCGTTATCAATAAACTTTTTATCGTAAATCGTTATCGTAAGAAATATGTTGTCAGCGCCATCTTACAAAATAATAAGCGACCCTAACAAAGGAAAGATCAAAGAAAGCTCAGCAGGTGAAATGAAAACCAAATTACATTCAACTCTCTGCGACAGTTTCTTCAAAATGCCCTGAGGGCTGCAATAAAATTGCAGCTTGCACTTGCACTCTCCCGAGGTTGGCAGTAATAATCAATCCCTGCTGGGACGTAATTTACTTTCCCCGCCTAGTAAATAACGACCAAACATGGAGGCCCGAGCGTCGCAGCCCGCGGGGACCGCGCAAAATGAACAACCCAACAGTCAACGCTAGCAAAGTCCCCGACGCTTGCGTTTTAAAGAACTGCATAAGTTCCATCGTATAACTTAATCGATTACTTTTTAAACTAGATTTAAAATATTCTTGGTGTACTTTGGTACTCCGCTGTATACTTTATGCTTCCTAATTTTTTTTTAATTATTATATAATATAATTTTTAACTATCTAAGATAAAGACACCTGTGCATTGATCAGGCTTAATTTATGGTAAAATTGTTAAACTCCGATTGTTTCTTCTAACCTCTGTGTCAGTTACTCATAAGGGATTCCAAGTATATTATATATACTACTTACGTAATACGGTTTTTTAGCAAGACTTTACTTTTTCAATCTGTGAACCTTTATTTTCTGTTCACTAAGGATTGTACTGAAAGTAACTAATTAGTCGTTTAAAAAAACTTGTGGACAATCATTGTCGTCACCCTACACTTTTTCCATGATATGTGGTTCGGTGTAACATGTTTTCGACTTTTTGTTCATCTTCTACTTAGTTGATCTGTCGTCCATCATGTCAGTTGTCACTCCCTTCCATCAGTCATACTTATGTATATGGTGTTACAAATAAATGTACACAAATACGAACATCGAAGTCACCTTGAAATCTTGAGGCATTTAGTGTTTTCAACCAGCAGAGATGTAACTTTAAAGGCTTCGCTGCGTGGTAAAAAGGTTTTGTAGAAATTTCTCCCCAAGGGGCGAAACTAAAGTTGGAAGCTATTTCTCCGAGAGAGAGAACCGTGACAGTGTCTGTAATGACGCCTCTGTTATCCAAAGGGAAGTTAAGGATTAATTCGTCTTCAATAATCATTTTGATTTACGACATATTTTTATTGACACAAAATTAACAGAAATAAATAAGTAAAAATTATTTTAGTAAGGCTTTCTTTAGTTGAGACAACAAGACAAAATTAACGGACTCATTTATATTTAATGATCGGAGAATCAATAACCATGCAGAGTTGATGAAACTGTCTGAAAATTGGGGAAAGGGGAAAATAATGCCTGGCAGATACTAGATTTTAACAGATACAGATACTATTAGATTTTGTTACAAACGAAGTGTTTTTGCAATTTCTAAAACGAAGAATCAACTTTGGTTTCAAGATTCCTTTTGATGAATGGTGTAAAACTGACATTGCTACATAATTACGAGATTTATATGTTTGGCGGATGTACAACGAGTACATTAAAAATGTGATAACTTTTACATTGTAATTCCTAATCAATGAATGATTAAGGAAAAATTCTGTTCCCCAAAATTGTTCCGCAGAACGCCCGAAAACTTCATAAAAATATCGAAACTTATGACCGCTTTTGCGCGGCGCGTAAGTGAAAAGTTACCGGTAAAATTGCGTTCCCGTCAAATATACATGGATATTTCGCCTATCGCCGTGTTAAGAATAAAAGAGGCTTAAAATAACGAGATCAGATTTTCGGCAAATTCGTCGAGAGTTTTCACGACCTCACTCTCTCAACTTTTTTTCATTCGCGCCGATATGGAAAAAATTGGCAGGAACCTTTTTGATACCGCTTTCGCTCGCGTTCGTAACACAAAACGCAGCTGTTCTCAAGTTTTTAAAGCTTCATTTAAATACACCTAGTATTTGCAAGTTTCAGGCTTTTTTTAATATAAAATGTGGTTTTATTAGGAAAAGACTATACACGCAACAACAAGAAATTCGAACGAAGCAAATAGCCACCAAGCAGGCTAGTTCACTTTACAACCATGATTTCAATGTTTAGGTATTGGTAAAATGAATTAATTATAGTTATTTAATTTATTTAGTTCTAACGACTCACCCAGACATCGTACGTAGGGTTTGTTCATATAAACTTTAATTTGACTTCTTTTTTAAGCTAGCCTATGTAATAAACGAGATCTCTGTGAAAAATGTCAAGCTGACGAGGCCCAGTAGATTGACACATATGTATATTTATGATGTCCACTGTTACATTCAGATAATAGTAACAATATCTGAAATTCATCCGGGTTAAACCATGATGGTTTGAACAAAGCTTAATCATGTAAATACATTAGGTAAAACTATCTAGCGAATGACGAGCCCTTACTTCGAAACTTAATTTGAAATTTAACTTAATATATCTTAGATTTATTACTTTACAGCCGATTGTATATCTTCATTGTACCAGATGTTTACGCGTAGTTATGCCTACGGTTTAGTTAAGTTACATAATATTAATATTTATGGGAAAATGATTATCCACGAAGATTTTAACGTAAAATTATACATCTTAGAATATACTATGGTGGTTAGATTACCTTATTAACTTAAGTTTGGATTTATTTTCAGGTTAATCGAAGAATTTGTATATTGTGTTTCACAATTTTTTTTTAATAAATGGTTCTATTTAAACACGGTCATTTATACGGTTTGTACAATGAGGCCGACAGCTCCCCTGATCTACGCCTTATTATCTTTTCGGAACGAATCGGAAACTTGACATTAACGGAGGGGCGTCAATGTCAAGCTTCCGATTCAGTTCTCTCAATCTATTTTAAGATTAAAAAACTAGATCTTGTCTTAAACATAACACAACAAAAAAAAAAACGAAACGCCAGCCAGGTGTCCCCGTACATCCTAACATCTTATGATTTTGTCCCCCCTGAAACTGCCGCCTTAGTGATCTGCCCCCCCCCCCACCATCTAGATCTGGGCCTAGAAGTGTATAACTTTTACGATGTCTAGCAGCCTGGGTTAAGACGCATTCACTGGTACATACATACAAGGGAGCTGACTACATTCTATTGAATGGGTTCGAGTGAGTATGTCCTGCGACTCAAGAAATAAGATAAGGTCGCACTTGGTTATTACTTACCTTGCATCATTGGAATACAAGAGAGGAATAACTTTGCACAAAACTTACACGAAGAATTTTCATGGAGAATTTAACAATCTCAAATGTAAGCTTCTCGAGTAACTTCATGGAAGCAGACGAGTCTGCTCTATGTCGTATTGCAAATTTATATAAATGAACCTTTCATCTATAACAAATTATAGCGTGCTTCAAACAACAACACTTGGACTCGCTTTAAAGTGCTGTGGCCATGCTAAAAAAAATCTAAGACAAAAATCTATTAAATACAGCTTAATGAAAATAAATTATTGCAACTTATATAGTATATTAATATATAATACTCATATAATATATTGATCCAATGTATATTGACCTCAAATCTATGTATGATCAATCATATTAAATAAGGTTCAGCTTAGGCTGGGCTGGGCTGGGCTGGTCAGTTAAATTAAATTGCACGGCGGGTAAAACGGCTGGGCTCAGCTTGTAAGTTATAAAGGTTAATATCGTTTCACGTTACAAAATGTGTGAAATCCTTAAATAGTTTAATGAAAATAGTATTAACATTTGTACAATTTGATTACCAAGCAGCGAATGCAGCTCAAATGAAGTCAGTTTCAGTTCAATTATGTATCCTTAAACACGGACTTCACCCATCATAACATAACTCGCGACGCGATGAAATAGTAAGCGAGTATGGATGTTGATTTCTGGTGCCCCTTAGACCAACATCCGACTGGTCTGCTCTTATTTTGGGTGAATGGTAATAGATTAAATTTGATACTTGTCTCTTATAAACTGTTCCATATGGTAACCCGATGCTACAGGGAGTTTAGTGTTCAATATTTAGAGGCGAAACTTTGGGCCGGAAATCAACAAAGTTCCATCTCGTCCGCTAGGCGCGGCAGTCACAATGAGAGAATATTGCTGGGAGCGGATAAGCAACTTGTTTATGTGATGGCCTTTTTAAAAAAAATGTATGAAAACAATTTGCGTGTTCGCTTTGTGAAAATTTTTATTTTACTAAAACTTAAAAAAGGGCGACACAAGCCGAGCATGCATGCCTAGACATCTACCTACCATCTACCATACATATGGTTGTAGAAGAAGCAAGAAAGGTGTACCGGGATCGCGCCAAATGGAAATCCATGATCTCTGCCTTTGGTTACAGGAGTGAGTGCATATTTTTTAATTTTTAATAGTTGGCAATTAGTTGAATATATTTGCATTACATTTGCCTTCTATTGACAAAAATACGTTCAGGGAAACTTCTATTTCTAAGAAAACTAGTAATTTTAAAATATATTTTATCAAAAGCATGGAACATGTGCTCAAATGGTAATTGACGAAGAACTTTACCCCAAAAATGAAACTTTGAGTAATTAAAGAAGATATATCAATAACCCTTAATAACCTAGATTTTCAATTTTGATAGCAATCTTTTAAGCCTTTTAGGTTGGCTGCACGTATTTTACTGTTGTATAATATTCTTTCCAACGCAATTAAACAAAAATCAAATGCCATTATTGTTTTATTTTATCTATATGACATATTACTTGCGCGGCAAAGTGAACAAGTAAACACATTTTACTAAAAGCTTTATTCAATACAAATTTGATATATTTTCTTTTTCTGAAGACTATAAATATACCTGTTTTTTTTTCTAAATAAGTATGTAAAATAAATATTGTGATTTTTTAGCTATTTTTCCCTTCATCTAGACCCTCAAGCAGAGTAATATTAAAAAAAATAACTTTTATAAATCAGGCTCCTGAGGGATAAAATATAATTCTATAAAATATCATCTAATTATACTAAAGGATCTTCGGTAAGTTTATATTTGTTGTATCTACAACAATAATTTAGCCAGCGAACGTCTCACTGGTCGAAAATGCCTTCACTCTTAGAGAATAATTCAGCAACAAAAATGGTGCGAGTGCTATGAGCGCGGCATGTTTAATGAAAACATTTTCTTTAGCAAGTAAAAGCACTACTTTGAACCGTATGATACAAACATGAGCTGGATTAGAATTCAGACAGTCTATACCTACATTCGTGTGGTCAGACATTACATTTTATTCAGCTATTTAGATTTAGCTAAGTGTTTGACTTGTGATTAGTCGTGACGATAGATTTTAAATAAAGTAAGAACCAAGCCTTCGGTAGTCCTCAGGCCCACTCGATGAGAGGGGCAAGGCATCTTCAATGATGCTCTAGATCGTCATTTTCACCAGATAATGATATAACAATAAACTCACAACCTGTCATATTTGAGTCCTAATAAACAGCACAGCGATTTCATTCTCTATACAGAAGAATAGCCGGTACATACTGGCTGTAGATTAAATAAACGAAACTTTGTTATGTGCACACTGTACAAACACACCGTTATCATCGAACTTAGAGAATTGTGTTGTACTTTTTATTTTGTATTTACAAAACAATAAAATATTTTTAACTTACTTATGTGCGCCAGCTTGCCGGTTGATGAAGAACCTGGAATTATAAATGATATTGTTCAGTAATTCGTTTATAAAGATAAGATTTATAAATATGAGAAAACAAATATATGCATATGTAAATCACTCATATTGTTTATAAGCTACGAAAGCGTCTTACAAAGTAATAAACCATAATAATAATAATATCTGGGGCATTATTTACCCACGGACATTTGATCCCAAACTAAGCAGAGCTTGTAGTATGAAAACCAGATACACTACATATTATATACTTTTTTATTTCGTAAATACATACTTTAATAGATAATTACATCCACTCACTCAAGACAAACAAACATGTTCATTCACATAAATGTTGGTTTTGGGTGAGAATCGAACGGCGTTAAAATCAGTATCTTACTATCCACGCCAACCAGCCCGCCTTATAAGAACTAATTTCCAATCAATTTATCGTAGAGATCTCATAATACTTAGTTTCTTTGTAAGATTTAACGGTATCAGTTTTTAAAAGTAAAAGAGCAACCGAAAGCTTGCAACCTATACACAAGTGGAAATAACAGAACACAAACGTGCACAAAGACAAAACCAAATTGCGGTAAATCAATGAAGAGCCAGGTATGATGATTCCGTTCATTTTCATTCTCGAGCGACAAGGTTTGATAACATTAATAAACCACCTTGGCGCAATATCTCGCAATTATCGCGCGTTGAAGGCGAGATATTGATGACAGACGCTCGCCGAAATGACAAGACGAGGGCCCTTTTGCTCCGACTGACGACAAAAGTTGAATCGTGCTGATACGTTGGTGAGAGAACTTTTCGCGCTTCTTTAGACAGTGGCTTTAAGCACGCGGAGCGGATGAATGAATTTACGTACAATTTTAATACATTGATGAGACAAAGAGTCAAGTCGCAGATTTTTTTCTCTCGGACGGAATGATTCGTGTATTGAGCGTTTAGTAGTGCAGAGAAAAAAGTAGAAGGCATCAAGGAATGAGGAACACTCATGAGGTGGCGCAATCAGATCAGACGCAATCAGGCTGTGGACGTCCCTCTGCACGAATGTCTAAAAAACGGAACCGTTAAGTGAATCCGCTTAGTGAATCTTGTCAACTTAATTAGTGATGACCAAGGCCAGTGTGTCAAGACTGTAGCTACAGATAAGAAGAATGATATCAGTATTATTTAGTACCATATGTTTAGATTTTGATATAGACAGAGTCTGGAAACTACTCGCTGTTCTATGTTTATATCAAATAAATGATAATAAGGATGTTACCTTGATTACTTTATTACCAGATTGGAATAGTGATAAGGAAGTCTCGCTCTAATTACATACATACATAGAATACTAACTGTAAAAGTCATTACTATGTAATCCATTTATACAATGAAGAAACTGACTGACTGATTTGCACAGTAATTTCTGTTATAGCGTAGGCCAAGCACTAAGAAATGATCTTTTTATAGTATAAGTTTGTATAGAGAAATGTTATACCTCAAATATATATGATCAGTTATATTAAATAGCAAAATATCCACACTTGTCCCTTTGGTCTAAATAACTGAATGAATTTTGACATTACTTTTTGATATCGACCTTAATTTTGAGACCAAAAACTTTTTTCATGGCGTCCGATGGACTGCCGTATTCGTATAGAACATACGTCCCAACGGGGGCGGTATAGCCCCCTAGTGGGCGCTGAAGCTTTTTGTGGGGCGGAAAGTGGTCCAAAGGCAAATGGGGGCGCTATGATAATCAAGTAAGGTATAAGTACGGTAGGCAAAAAAAATTAATAATCACGATCACGAGGAGAACGATTCGAGAGAAAGAGACAGGGAGAATTAATTTTTAATTTATGATTATACTAGATAGATAACAAACAGACCTATAAAATTTGTGTAATTCACTATAATGTAAAAGGGGGCCGTTGGAATTTTTTTCTTTTGGGTTGTAGTCCGCAAAAGATGGTTTCGAACATACCTACATATTTTGAATATACATATATATTATATATTATCAATATAAAGTATATATAAGTATCTACGGCATAATCATGAATATATTATAATAGAAACCATTTCAAAGACTCCATTCCACGGTTTCAGTCGATAAAGTATCGAGGCTGGCTGGCGGCAAGCCAAACTTGTGGTCTGAATTTGTGCGAAAGTCCATATACTTATTAGAAATTCTTTTGTAACATTCTAATGTAGGAAAACTTCATGCATGTTACAAAGTCTTAATTTTTCTTATAAAAGTAAAAAAAAAAACATGTAATAAATTCTTAATTCCGTTCGACTTAATTCTGACAACGATAGCAAAATATTAGATTAGTTTTAAATTAAAAAACGACTTAGATTAAACTTTTCATTATAACTTTACGCTCACGCAAGAGGTTAATTACTATATACTATGTATATAATAACATAATAATGAATTTATAAAGGTTAATTGCCTTGGAATAAAACTAATTTTACGGATTTTATCGCGTTTATTTTACGTTTTTTATTCCCGACGTTTAGTACTTTACAGTGCTCATGGTCACGGGAGGACTGAGGTGTCAGAAGTCCCAATGTCAAGTGTTGCTGGCGAGGTACACATATATTTTCTAATAATTAATCATGATCTATGCAGAATGAACTTACTGTACATTCATAAAACATATAATACATAAAATAAACGCGACAAAATACGTAAAATTTGTTATATTCCAAAGTTCTTAATACATTGGCTGCGTGTACGACAACATCACTACTGGCAAATATTTAAATTAATTCTTGCTTTTAAATTAATTTTATTATTGAACTAATATGTATGATATGGCTTTGAGAGTTTTTGTAAGCGTTTTTTTGAAATCAATAAATAATTATTGACAGCTTAAATCGCTCCGCTCGACACCCAGTCCTTGCTACAATATCATGGCATGAACGCCGACTGCTAGTGTCATCATTTCTGTTTCATCTCTCGTTAGAACACAATTGTGAACGTGAAATTAAAACCGTCACTTTATCCCGATCGAACGCTTTAAAACGGAATATAATTTCGCTGTGCGAATTCGGTGGGATTTCGTGCCAGTGGAATATTTGACGCGCGCATCGAAATTATACGCGCATTGGGAATTGACGAGCTGAAATTACAGATTTGTAATATCAACCCTTATTTTCATCTCTGCGACTATACCGTTGAAAACCAATATTTGCATTCAAATTTCAAATTCTCGGTAAAGTGCACGAGTTAAACTAAGAGTTGAAATATATTTTCATAACGTAAAATTCGATTATATATTCTTCTTCTATACTTTTTAAAATGATTACAAGAATAAAATGTTTTAATACCTATAGTATATCTGTCTTTCTCTTCAAAGTGCGAAATTCGAAGCAGCGGCTTGCGGTGAATGAAGATTGTATGAAATTAGGCAATATTATTGTTCTTTTACTTTTAAGGAATATGTTTAGATACGTAGTAAAAGCATGGATACGAATTACGCGCTCACTTACATCAGTATTTTTAAAAATGTAGTGTTTGTGTAGTATAAATCTAAATTAAGGCGCAATAGCCTCATGGTTGAGGGGACAGTCTACCGTTCATGGGGTCGTGGGTTCGATTCCACCATTCGACTATTTTCTTTAACTATTACAACAGCCTTTTTAAGCTTTGTTGGAATCGTTAATAGAAATATTAATAAATTATTTCATTAATCTATCAATATTTAATTAAATAAAAAATACAATTAGTGCATACATAATTATTTTGAAAATATTCGGTCCCCAAAATTGTCTAACATTATATAAAAATAATCATTGGTACGGTTTTCCTTATATTTTTTTCCCCTTAACATAATACTGCCTAATTACATTTATGTCTAACAATATTACCCTAATAATCATATATTTTTTGTTTGGTTCGGATGTTTTTTACGGTAGAAGGTGGCAAACGAGCAAGCGGTTCATAGACAACAAGAAAATGAGCCGCAGATGTGTTAACTAACTGACAGAGGAGAGGGTAGACGGAAATACACGAGTTCCCTACACCTGCCCACCCCATTCAATCCTCTTCATAGGAGAAGACCCCTGTCTTTTGACTATTCGGTTGTTCAACGGCTGAAAAAGCTCACTATTTTTGACCAGGGTTTTTATCGTAAATTTAACAGCGATTAGTCCTTAACTCTTATCTCACACATTGTCCCTTAGTCTACCTTGATTACTGTAGCAGCAAGATGAGGCTATCAAAAGACGCAAGTTACTACGGCAATAAAGATTCTTAACTTCCTACCGGAACGCCGTGATTAGAAAACATAAACCAAACAACAGCTGATTGCGGGGCCTTAATCTTTAATCGTTGCTCGGCCTACGCTCGTAACTAAAGTCACAAAACAGCTACGCAGTAACAAAAACGTAATACGTGCCTAATATATACAAAACGGACAGAGTCACTCACGGCGAGTAATTACAACGATTGTTCTAATTCTGAGAGACGATCTGTCAAAGCGTGATAATGTTTTAAGAGTTATGTTAGCAAAGAATCCAAGACGTAGCTTGCTACAATCCTTATGCTACGCGTGGAAAATAACTCGTGATTTGCTACGAACGGCCCCTCCCCCGCCACTTACGTATCCTCTTCCCGCTCACGCTAATGTTGCGACGAACCACGGCGAGGCTGTACCACGTTTATTTCTCTTGTTAAATTCTAATCTTGGAGACAATGTTTTTTTCAAGAGTACCATAAACTATAGGTTGGTGATAAACTCATAGGTACGTTCAATTTTTAGGTCACATCGCTATTTATCATCAGTGCTAGCTTGTTCTATAAAAAAAAACTCTTGCTAATGGGAATTAAATATGAATGAATATTCGAGTGGGGTTAAAGCTAGTAACTATACCTAAGCGAAAGCGTTTTCAAGCGTATGCTATGCGCTGAACGTTAAGCGGATTAAAACCCCAATGAAAGTAACTTACAAAATGCAAGAACATATAAACGCTATAGGTATACACGGGGGGACATCGGGCTTATGTCGAAAATTCTCGATAGTAAGAGGATTAAAATTGAAAATAGATGTGCAAATTTTCATTGGTCGTATTTTAGGTAAATAAATTGTGGACTCGCTCGGGATCGGACGCCTTTTGTAGCACACTCGTTAATACCGTACTGTGCCGCGCTTGTAATAAATATTATATCAGTATTATTGTTTATTATCAGGCTGAACAATGTGGAGCTAT
This sequence comes from Papilio elwesi, assembly GCA_029849275.1. Taxonomy (NCBI): domain Eukaryota; kingdom Metazoa; phylum Arthropoda; class Insecta; order Lepidoptera; family Papilionidae; genus Papilio; species Papilio elwesi. The sequence continues at coordinate 10,647,619 of CM056693.1, read as the reverse complement.
TGGATTTAATTGGCAGACGACCCATCGAACCGACTTTCACCAAGAGTGAGTTATTACGATGTACTATATGGATAATGAGTCAGTTCTTTTACAATTAAAATATACCTGGGATATGAAGCGCCTAGAAAACAATCATTAAGAATACTCAAGCTATGAAAGGAATGGGTGACGGTGTTGCTTGAATGGGTCGGCTGGACGAGAAACTGCCAAAATATTATAGACGCTACTGGGAGTTGCTCTCGTTAAAATCTTAATGGTTAATTTTAATATGAATGATTAAGTCCTCATTTTCTTTCGCAAGCATTATATAAATAGTTTAACATAAACTTACCTTTTAAAACTGAATATAATTTATGAAATGGTAATATAAACTATCAAAATCACGGTCACAGCAACGGTGTCGCAGACAATATTTTCTAACACAGAAATTTCGGTCAATTAAAAAAAAGTCAAAAGAAAACTACATAAAGGTATAAAAACACACAACACAAAAATATAACTAAAATTTTAGTCACATCGCTCGTACAATTTTCTTACAACTAAAAGTCAGAGCTTCACATTATGTCAAGTTTGTATTTTCGTTTTATTTTTTATGAAGATTTTATGGCCTGGTGTTAAGCTTGTATTATTTCAAAAGATATTTTTTTAAAGGAGGTTTTAAATAATAAATAACAAAATACGCATTCACGTCCATAGATGTTGCTAATGATTACGGATTTCCATGTGTCGCGATAACGGCACAACTCTTTCGCTTCTTTTGCATTAATACATCTAAGCATACATGTTTTTGCAGGTTATGGGTACCATCAATACCGCTTTTTTTATTATGCCACGAATCTAGTATGTATCTGGCTCATTTTCGCAACAAAATTTCTTGTCAATTTTTTTTCATTCATGATATCAACATGGCCGAACTACCGACGCATTCCTTTTTCAATTTTAGTCAAAATTTCCTCATTCAAGCCACACTTTTTTCTTGAAATGCTTTTTCTAATGCTGTCATTCAGAGTCAGTTCATGCTCTCCATAAACTAAAATTGGCTCTAATATGCAATTGGGTATTGCCAAGCATGCCTTTATATATATATATATATATATATATATATATACATATATATATATCGGCGTGACCATCTGATAAAAGTATCCCATTATTGAAATCAATTAAATAAATCTTGTAAATACGTTTTTAAAATCGATTAATTTACAAATGATTACTAAATTCAAACACTTTATTGTAGGTCTCATGAGGGTATAAATAAGAATGTTCGGGCGCCGCAGCGACACCCAATCCGGTAATAATATTAAAGTAACGGCCCGAGCCGAGGTTCCCTCTACGGAGGGAGCCCTCGAGCTAAGTTACTCTTAAAGAGGCTTAGGCTAGGCGCCCTCTGCGCCCTGCCGCCTCGAGCCCGGTGTAGCTGTAAATGCCTCCTCAAGGCAAACAGTGACCCATCAGTCAAAAAAAAAAGCCGCAGCGACAGTCTCAGTACGACCGCCGGAGTGTTCAGAGCTCTTCAAAGAGGCAAAGACTCTGCTAAGAAATATAAGAATATTCATCAAAGGCTGCGTTTCATTTAAGTATGAGCAATGCTAAAAATGACGTTAGTGGTGCTACCACCACTGACGTTGTGTGTCTTCGGGCCGCTCTTGTGGAACATCGGATACGATTGGGTCCTACGCGGTGCCAATCTCCGGGGCGTAGGCGTGCTTTGCTATGCCGACGACACCCTAGTCACGTTCCGAGACGCGGGCGTGCTCGCAACTGCGGGCATGGCCCACGTGGTGCGCCGCATCAGGGCCCTGGGCCTAAATGTGGCCCTCGAGAAGTCTGAGGCCATGTTCTTCCATAGGCCTCGGACTAAGCTCCCCGCGGTTATTCCATCGCGGTGAGCGGCAACTCCATTGCAGTTTTCGGAACCATGAGATATCTCGGTTTCGTCCTCGACAGCTGATGGGGGTTCGGTGAGCATTTTCGGATACTGGCACAGTAGGTGAATGCGGGAATGATCACCAGGCTGCTCCCCAACTGCGGGGGGGCAAGCGGTGCGTGCCGCCGCCTGTACGACGGTGTGGTGCGCTCTAAGGCGTTCTACGGAGCGCCCATATGGACGACGAGGCCCCTGAGCAGGGAGAACATGATGCGCAGCGGACCATGACTCAGAGGGCCTCCAGGGCATACCGCACCGTGTCGTACGAGGCGACATGCCTTATCTCCGGAAGCCTCTCCTGGGACCTCGAAGCCGGGGTTCTAGCGAAGGTTTACCGGAGAAGAGCCCTGATGCGGCAGAGAGGCGAAGAACCCCTCCCGGAAGAGATCGTACGCTGGAGGAGAGAAGGTCGCGACGATCTCTTCCGGTGATGGGAGGAGAGATTGGCGGACGCCTCGGTAAGCAAACGGCTTGTCGAGGCCGTCCGCCCCATCCTGCGCCAGTGGGTGGAGGCAAGGCACCGGGAGCCGTCTTACTTCCTGACGCACTTTCTCACAGTGCACGGCTGTTTCGGCCGTTACCTGTGCGCGGTTGTGGGAATTGAGTCGCAACCCGGATGCCACCATTGTGCGACCGGCGACATGGACACGGCCGAGCACACGCTCGCCGTGTTAACGGGCTGGGACGCCCAACGTGCCACGCTCACTGGCGCAATTGGGCGATTTATCGCTGCCGGCCGTCATACGATCGATGGTCGGCAGCGAACGAAGCTGGGCCGCCGTCGCCTCGTTTACACACGAGGTGATGGCGGCCCTGCGGGAACGCGAACGCGCCAGCGAAACTTTGCCTTCCCCCAACGAGGGGCCGCTGGTGTGTAAGATACGCCGCGGCCCTACAGCCAGTGTGGGACTCGCTGGCCACAGAAGGTGACCGGAATACCCACTAAAACCTGACTGCCCTCGGACGCATTACGGCGGGGCCACGGGGACGCGTGAGCTTGCTACCGTGACCCCGCCTGCGTTTCGCCTTTAAGCGCCCCTCTTTCAGGGTTGGCCTGGGTCGGAGAGGGCGGCAAGATATTGCCGCGCTCTCCTTCCCAGCCTTCGTCTTCGAAACGGGGGCGCTTGGGGGTCTCCCTCGCACTCCCGCTCCATCGCCTCCTTCTGCGAGATAACGGCTTCGCAGAAGGAGGCTACGCCATCCCATGACCTCTCGCTTCCCAACATGGCGTGTATTACGCCGGGAAGCGAGAGGTCCCCGCCGATTGCCGCCACCAAGGTGCGGCGCTCGTCAGACCAGGCACAACACACCTCGTGTGTGTGTTTCTTTTCTCGCGAGCCGGCCGGTTAAGGCAAGCCCTCCGCTCTAGTGCCTCAACATACTCCATAACGCCGATTCGATGGAGATCGTTGAAGAGAACACTAGGCTACGGGCTGCTAGAGGGGTCGGCGTACCATCCCTCGTTTTGGACGGATGTTCCCAACGGCGGTGCGCTAGTCGCCCTACCCCGGCTACAAGCCGGAGCGTTCCCCTATCCACCACCCGGGGACGCCGGGCCGTGAATAAACTTACGTAGATGCCACGGCCCGGTCGGGCGAAGGAGAACACCGCGGGCCTTAGTGGGTAGTGCGGCCCTGCCGCGAGTCCCACGCGAAGTCGTCCATGCTGCCCCCGTAGCACGGACGGCGAACTGCATTCAAATGCATTCCCCGCGTAAAAAAAAAAGAAGTTGTGTGTTTCAAAAACTTCGGGCGACGCTCACCCGACATATACATTCTGGATCCTTATCACAAAAAAACGTGTAAGCGCACTACTCAACAAATTATTAATTTTAAGTTTAAAATATAATTAAATCCCTACTAATATTATAAATGCGAATGTAAGTTAGTTTGTTACGCTTTCACGCGAAAACTATTCAACAGATCATTATGAAACTTTGTACACATATTCTTGGAGGTATTAGAAGTAACATAGGATACTTTTATGAAAAAAAAATACTATATAAGAAGCGAAGTATGTATGATCCCTGTAGACCTATAGACTGCGAAACGGCTGGACCGATTTCGATGAAATTTACAGGGATTGTCCAGATGGGCACATTCCTTGGTTTGGTAGCGATCGGATCAACATAATTAGTGGTAGACGATTAAAATCTATACAGATAATTAAAATTGAAATATCAGCATGTAATATCAATATAAATTTCACATATTCAATACACATGATGTATTGATGTTCACATAACAAATAAAATTATCTGTCTGTCTGTTCGGTTATTGCGGGTAATCTTTGAAACAACTAAACCGATTTTGATAGAACTATTACTGGAAGATAAGTATTGTTGGGAATAACGTTGGTTTATTTAATTTTAAGCAATCAAGGTTCGGCGCGAAAAATTTGAAGAAGTCCGGAAAGTAGGAAAAAATCATGCGACGCCGCAACGAAAGCGCCGCTCACTACCTGCATAGTCACGAGGGTTGCCTTAAGCAATGTAATAATAAAAGCTTTTGGCTTCCGTAGTTTTTTTACTTTTCTATTGTTCAGCATATCCGTTATTTTGAATGTTCAAATAGTTTCTCACAATTTAAGTAATAATTACAAAGCAATGTTTTGTCACCTTTTTTACCCATCGAGGGAGGAGGGGGCTAAAATTCCAAGTGGGTCACGTAGCAACATTACGTTCTATAATAAGAATATGATACTCATATTTTTTCGAGCGCATGTTAATAAATATTGTGAATTTGGTTGTTTTCTTTTTTCACTCATTGCAACAAAAACCTTCCATAAGGATAAAAAGAAGACCGTCATTCTTAAGCCATACACATGTAATGTATACCAAAATACATTTTTATCAATTCCCTCGCGGACAAAGTCGCGGAATCAGCTAGTTATTTCATATATTGTTTCACAGCGCAATATGGTAGAACTGCGTTATTGTTTTTGAATATTGGAAACGAAATTACATATAAATATTATATCTTAATTCTTAACCTTGTACTTTTAGCTTACCCTAAAACATAACACATTTTACTTATTTTTTAACATAAACATTTAACAGTGATTAAGCTTGTGGCAACTTCATTTGTTGCACAAATGGTCCTGTGAAATACCACGACTTCACAGAAGACGTAAAGTCGAAGTATTCTCCGTTTAGTTTTACGAATGACGCACCGAAGTCTAAAAAACAGTCCTCTTACCATTCCCACCTTTTTCTAATGAGGAAAGGAAGGGAAAGGGGAAGAGAAATTGACTGGGGATGGAATGGACAGGATTTTTTCCCGTTTATACCTTCTTCTGTACATTAAAGGTAGGTAACATCTGCAACTCAGGATGTTGCAGATACCTACAGGCGTTTAACGTTTCACGTGAAAGGCTTACTGGCTTGCCACATTTTGCTGTAACTTTTTTTAACATTGCTTGGTACATCAGGTTGAAGTATAATTAACTGTGTGTTGCTTAATTCCTGGCCATGTTCTCCGTTTTTCTTTTCGTTTAGATAAATAACATTATGGCTGAAAGCTTGCTACATTAGCGGAAACGTAAAAAAAAAGTGATATTTGCTTCGTCAGATAATATTCATGGTTGCAACTGCGTTAATATTACAATGTACGATTACATACTATTTTGTGATCTGAGTGAGCTATCTGCACAAAAATCATCCATCCATTAACAAGAGTGACAAACGGTTGCTTGGATCGTCGCCAGATCGGATGCTGTGCTGTCGCAAATAATTCCACGATTATTATAATTGCACACATGATAAGAATTTGCAAACAAGAAATTTGTAGCGACGAGTGAAGTTAGTATTTTTTTATGGCTAAGAATTTGATACATTAGAGAATACCAAAATTGTCGCAGACGATTTATAACTACAATTAGTTTAATGATTAAGAGTAAGGTCAGATAAATATTAGTGTCCAGATAAAAGTTTAATCATTAAAACAAATAAATAGATGTTGGTGACAGACGTTCGTCAATAACCTTGATGATAACAAAATGTAGAATCCGAGTAGAATAGAAAATATTACTATTTTAACAGTGTTAGAGCCCGCAACAACAATATCAGTTGCAGAAGTAGTGTTCTGCGTTTCGTCTGACGAATGGGTTGCCGGAGGCCTAATCTCAGTCCTTTTCCATTTCAGGATAGGATGGGAAAGGGAAGAGAATCGGACGGGGATGGGGTTGGTGGGGAAAAGGAAATATCCTTTTTCCTGTCTATGCCTTCCTCTGTCCATTAAGGTAGGACACGCATCTGTAGCACATTTGCTTGTTGCAGATGTCTATGGGCAGCGGTCACTTATCAGGTGATTCGCGTGCTCGTTGGCCACCTTATTCCATAATATATATTCGACATTTTTGGAAGCCTAGCCTAGAAGACCACCGTCCAAGCATCTATCGTGACTTATATAAGATTAAGTAATAATTCATGCAGATGCGTTAAAAATTCAAATACGAGCAAGATGTTATTAATGGTATTTTATCAAAGTCAAACGCGATTCGACGCCGTGAGAGCGTAGTATATCTGACCTGATTGCATCGCAAATTGTTCATGAATAAATAATATTGCGAAAGAGCACTTAAGGGGCAGATTATGGTTATATTGTAATCTACAAAGCATAATAAATAGATGCATTTATTATTAATTACGATATAAATAAGTGAATTTAAGCCGAGGATAATTTAATTGTGGGACGTAAGAAATAAAAGTGAAACAATTATTAAGTGATTGATCACCGCCGACTTTGAACATATATGTATTACGCCATAGAAAAATGTAACTCGCGGGAAAATAAGAAAGAAATAAAATCAACAAATTAAAAAAAATGTCTCTTGATTTTCGAATTATTGTACATCAATTGACACTTGGCCTTAATTTGAAACTCATTTAAGTCAGTTCATGATTTTTAATACGCTTTCGAAAGAAATTGATACGAAAAAATATTAGCTCAGGTACGGCGGAGACAGGGAGACGTGAGCGAACTGCCAAGAGATCGTCTCAAAGGCAAGAAGTCGTTGCCACGTAGCGACGTTTTAAATTCGAAACAATACCCCTAATGCTATCAATCTAAAACAATCTCTGTATAATCTGGAGCCTTTCCAATTTGCTTTGCAAATAAAACTGCTAACTGACTACAGATGCTTATATATATTTTATAAATAACCAAAATGTAAATATCCAGAACTTAGGTTCCGTCTTCTGAGTAATTCGTTGCTACGCCGTTAGTTTGGCTTACGAATTTGCTGGTGTAAGGATAAAGGATACAGAAAATATAAGATACATAAGATAGCATTTAAAGTGGTATTTAAATAATAAGTTCTATTGTCATGTTGCAGCATTGCGCTGCGATTTAACGCAGAGAATATCCTTTGCACAGTAAAGAAGCGAAATGTTCTGGACAGTTTGCAATCCCTGGATGAGGAAGCGAATGTACCGATTTCTGTTGTGATCATTGGGTGATATCCTTGGTCCGCCGTCTATCCTTTGGCTGGCGATAAAGAAAACGAAGATTTTTAGCAAATGCTAATTAATCTTTAGTTGCAGATGCACTTTGATTACGAGTACGAATGCTTAAGTGTACGGACGGTCACGAATTCGTGGGTGCTAATCCGTCATTACACTAAAACCGTGAACAATATCCTAGCACTGCAAGCTCTTATCTCCTAGAATGGTTAAAAGATGTATTAGTGCTTACGACCATAGACAAATTGACATTGAGGATAACGATCGCTTGAAACATTACGATGTAATCACAAGGTGGTTGTATAGGTTGACTTTAGGTATAACAATAAATTACAGAAAGATCTGTGAGAACTTACAACAACAGCGCCATGTTTGGATTTATTTACTATATAGTAATACTAACTAATTTGAAAATATTTATAATAAGGGAAATACAAAGTATGCTTATATAATTACAAACACATAAATAAATAGAGTAAGGTGACATGTATGTATGTCAATTATTATCATTATTAACAAAGGATAGCTTACACTTTCTATTTGATGAAATTGTTTCTATATTTTTTACAGAATAGTTTTAATTGTAAACCGAAACTGTTTTCGTGGTGCCGTTTATTTCGGAAACATATAGTAAACATACAAAATATTTCATTTCGCTTTTATTTTATCACAAACTTTTCTATGAAAACCTACTACTCCACTGCGATGTTAAAGCGGATTATCTTACTGATTTCTTTTTAATTTAAATTATTTTTTTGTTTCTTATTGCTGTAGAATGAACTAAGTACTCACAAATAAATTAAAAAAATATTTCTTTCGCATAGAATTATGTAATATAGATTTTACGGAGAGAAAATTTAAATAAATGAAATTGGTTCGAGTAAATTTAACAAGAATTTGGTTTACACAGCTAAATATAATTTTATGTTTATTACCATTTGAAAATCGATTCAAAAAAATATTTTCAAAAAAGCCTAATCCTTGTTTTCAGATTGGTCCCATTTATCATATTTATTTAATAATTATATCATGGTCATATTTATTTTATCCAGATCTGATAATTGGTTCCAGAGCTTTTCAGAATTTACTGGGCATTAAAGTCGAATTCTTGTTTGTACATACAAATTTAAACAAAAATTGTCAACAACTCCGCGCGTGTAAATGCAGCTCTATTTCACCCTAGCATCAATCGGTCAACGAAGGTTTTGTGTTTACGCCGTAACCAAGTTACTGGTCGTGACCGCATCAACAATACATTTGGTATCGATCACCGACTAGAATTTAAAGCCGATTTATAGGACAGAAAACGACGACGACGTTAGTAGACGTAATGCTTATAACTAAAAAATAAATTTTACGACCACATAATACTAAGGGAGCGATCGGAAATATATGTAAGGAACATCTGCTCGTTTGTCGTGTTGTCGCTTTCATTTCCGGTTTGCCGGAAATGCATGAGTACGGTATTGAAACGTTGCGTAGCTGACTTTAGATAGCAAGAGTCTTTATAAGCACTTGTCAAAGGAAGGAGACTCAGTTTTTACTCCTGTCAACGGTCGTAACAATACCTCTTGAGGCCCGAGCCTTGACCGATGTTGTAAGTGGTCGTATATAGTGTGTACAGTATTGTGTAGTGAGAATATTAGGCTAAAACATGTGCGAGATATAAGCCCTTTGTCATTTTCACACATTGATTTAAACAACGTTTTGAGCGTGTATATCTTGCATACTACATAGTTAATAAATTGAAAATACAGATTATAATTATAAAATAATTAATAGTATTTCTCCTAATTTTAAATGCACTGGCGGCGAGTATAGTTTGAGGGGGAGAAAACATTCTTTTCATTTCACAGTTGTGACGCTCTTCTCATGATACCCTCATTTAAAGTAGTAAATAGCGCTTTTAGACGATTATAGCGTGAGTTTTAATTTGAAGGAATGGTAACAATTTTTATAATTGCGGCAACTTTTAAGTGCTAACTTGAATTCACCGCCGTTAACTACTGCGGAACAGTTAGCGAAATAATGATGTTCTGGTGGTTTTCAATTATCTCTTTTTTTTGGAGTAGTAGAGAAGATTCCATTTTGCGAGAACTCTCGCCTTTTATTATTCATGCCCTTCAATATAAAATGCATTAATATTTCGAATCAATGATACTACTACTCCTACTGATTAATACTAGTAAAGAAAAAAAAGAATTAAATCTTTATAATCCTCTATAGGATGGCGAACTTTAAGGTTGATAGACAGTTACAAGTTAGTAAAAATGACATCGTAATATTCCGTTATATACTCGTATATACAGATGAAGCTAATAAAATCGCGTTTTAAAGTGATAATAGCAAAGTTTCTGCCGATGTTAAGACTCATCTGTTTTTTTTCATCACACCAATATATGATGTCAAATCAAGATAATGAAGTCACAAAGGTTCCTTGCCGCCCTCATACCGATGGACGCCTTCCATCTTAACGGGATCTTCTATCTTTGTTATCTTATTACTTAGCTATTTATATTTCATGTTCGTATCTAACCGTCAAATAGTGACCTTTAGTAGTTTACATGTGGTAGAGCCCACAACAACAACATCTGTTTCACGAATGGGCGAGCTCAACTGGTGAAATACCACTACCTCACAGAAAACAGGCGTTAAGTAAGAGTAGTCTGTTTTTCGTCTGATGAGTGAGGTTCCAGAAGCCTAATTTTAGTCCACTTCCCCATCCCGACCTTTCCTCGTAAGGATAGGACGGAAACGGTAAAAGAATTGGACGGGGAGGGGATTAATGGAGAAGAGGAAAAATCCTTTATCCTGTCTATGCTCTCCTCTGTCGCAAATAAAGGTAGGCAACGCATCTGCAACAAATTTGATTGTTACGGATATGTAGGGGTAGCGCTCATTTAACATCAGGTGATCCGCTCGCTAGTTTGCCACCTTCTTCGATAAAAAAATTCACTAACACTGACAATGACAATCTGATGACGTATCCTTTCTCGATACCTTATAAACTGTTAAGTCAAAACGTCAAATTGTGAACTGATATTATGTTTCCGTTATTACGGTTACGTTTCAGTTTAATGGAAGATAAGAAATAGATAGTCCTATATTACAAGCAATATTTTGAGAAGATGCTTAATATAGAAAAAGTAGGTTTGTTACATTCCATATAATTTGACACAAATTGTCAATGTTTCTTTCAGTTTGCAATTTTTCTGATAGTTTTTAATATACCCGGTCCGATTATAAACTGGCTAATTTCACAACCGATCGGTGACATAACCATTTACAATTTGATGTTTAAAATAAAAGTAATAATAAATCAGCCTTTTTAGTACGTTTGGCCACTGCAGGCGACACACGCCTCCTCTCCTAGAGATGGAAGGGGCCGGGCTATTTCATATCATATTTTTTGGTCAGTCGGTTGATAGCATGACTAGTGATATTATAAACTAACTATATTTACGATCTGTCGGTGGCATATATAACATTAAAAATTCAGTTCATAGCGCGCTACGTACCACACGGCCACACGGGTATTGAGAATCGAAGTAATAATATTCCAATATTCATAAGTCCGTGGAGAAATATTTCTGTCCGAATTGTTTTCCGCATGGCTCGCATCTAATGTAGTAACAAATTGTTGTACTAAACCAGACAGAATTAATTGCATTTAGAATGTTACTCTCAATTCTCAGGCCGGGGTACACCGCTCTCACTGCACTAATTGTTTTGGATTCGATCCAAAATAAATACTTAACCGAATTTCACGGGTAACGCGAGGCATGCAAAATTGTTATGTACGTGAGAAATTAGTTCACGCTTTAAGGAAAGTCTTGGACATGTTAACGAAAACTACTATCTTCAAATACGACTTCAGTTTAATACCAGGGGATGATAAAAAAATAATTATAAGAACGGAGAGAGAAAAATAAATTGGATATTTATTTTCGTTTTTGGATTTTTTGCCTTTCAATGACGATTTGTTTTATAAGTTCCCCATATCTTCATGTGCTGTCTACGCAAATGTAATTTTTTAACGTTTAAGAAGAATTTGGGAGGAAGTTTACATCGAATTCTCAGGGTTTAAAAGATAAATGTACCTAGTTTATTTTGTATCTTTGACAACCCTACACGAAGATTAGCGGTTGTCATTATTGGAGATGTGTCTAAAAATAATCAAATTGGAGTGCCTTTAATAACATAAAGAAAAACATGTGGAAATCAAACCAGTGAAACTGTGGTAAATGGAAATAAGCATATTCGTCGAAATTTACCAAACAAAACATTGTCGTTACGCTTTAAATGTAAATGTCTGTTGCATAATTATTATGTGTATCGTTTTAACGTGTGGGTTCATTAAACGTCATGCCTGGTAGTCAATAAAAGTCCTTTGACGCATAACCCTTGCCCGTTTTAACTTTCGATCAAATTGAATGTTGCAGTCGAGTGTATAATTACGCGGCGAGCTTTCGAGTTTGTTGACGTATAACTCATTTAATTGGTCAATAGATACGTTGTTCCGTTTTGTGTTGTCGGATAAATACTCTCTCTCCCTCTATCTCTTATGTTGTTCCTGCCTCATTTCTGAAGGTCGGAACCTATCTTAAAAACCTTCACCTCTTATAGTTTTTTTTTCATCCTCAAGACTTAGCAGAAGCCTCCGTACATGCTGTATACACCAAATCACCACCACGCTCGAAACCGTAATCCACAATGCCACACATGTCGCAGAGGATTGAACATTATGGAGCCCTGGGTTGCCTATTTTCAGTCATGAAACCCCGTCAATCGATAACTGTTATCAGTTGTCTTCACAGTTATAATATGTAATTGAGATCACTTCAAAAACTCTCACTCTCAAACTCAGGTTCATACGATATTCATAAAATAAGCTCGAAAGGATATATTTGAATCTGACATGCTATTGGACTAGCCAACGATAGGTACTAATATATTTTCAAGATTTATAGACACTAAATGTATAATCTCCTTCCATTCATCAAAACTCATTTGGGCCAATGTTGTCGTTGACCCGCGGTACGGTACGCACTCTTAATTTAAGCCTGCCGTTGCCTGCATCATAACTGAAAATACTTCAAATATGTTCATAAATCTTTTGGATATTTATGGAAATAAAATCATCACTGTCGCCAGGCCGATATTTATTTCTTATTAAATACAATGAAATATTTTCTTTTTTTTTGCACTTAGCGCGTCTCCGCGATATTCATTGTTCGACGTACTTGCAACGCAGCGGGCGAACGTTTCGCATTGCAAGACCAAAATAATTACAATCTCGAGGCCACACCTACGTCGTGCCCGCATTTTATTTTCTCCTGTGCAATCGACGCCCAGTTTATTTCGGCAATATTTTCTTCAATAAAACGACTTTGTTTTTCGTATGTTGACAATAAAAGTCTGCGTCGCGATAGGTATTGTCACTCGACTATTGCACTGCGGTTCTATTAATTTATATGTAATGGCTCTCTGTAAAACCAAGCGGTATTTCGCGTCAACGGTTGACATGAGCAATATGTTACGAAATGCCGAAAAATAACTGAAAGTTTTTCTTTCAACATACAAATTTCAGGTCATTATTTTCTTCTTACCAACCACTTACAATGTAGTAGTTGTTACCACAATGGTAAGTTGCTTTGCGAGTGCTTTTTGTTGTAACCAACTGTGGCTATAAGATCATCTGGATCTTTTATGTATATATTAATATAATCCATTCTTATATCATAAAGAGCAAATATTTGTTTGTAATGGGTAAACTCGGAGGTAATTGATATGATATTAATATTTCACGTACTAGAAGCTACACAATCTGCAAGTAAAACACTATTTTTATTATCATCGGGCAATAAATAAATCCGGGTGATATCGGGTACAAGCAGCTGGTTTTCTTATAAATAAAAATTGAATTCTGAATGTTCACGCATAACTTCAGACCTGTTGAACCTATTATTTTTCGTTGTGTTTATAAATGAAACGAGGTTTGCATGACAACAGAAGACAGCAGGATTATGATAGTAATGTTATATTAACGCAATAGGGTTAGATATATAATCCTTTGACATATTTTACATATTCTAAGATATATGTAAAAGTATGCGCGGAATCGAATTGTAAAAATGTTAGCGTAAAATAAGAAAGAATGCGAAGTCGCAAGCAACAAATATCCGTTTATAATTTTAAAAGCAGTTGACAGACATCATTCGAAATTCGATTCGGGGCTTATACATTAATGAGCAGGCCTTCAACCACTCTTCTTGCACATAAGACATAATTTTCTCTTTGATCGTCACGAATGATAATTCTGAGACAATTATTTTCCTCGCGACAAGTGCTCTCCGAACATACTTAAAAATGATTGACGAATACCTTCGTTAAGTGCTTGTGATTTGTGGAGCTTTTACTTTCTTGTATATATCTTTCTATTTACTAAGAACCCAAGTATCACTAGGTCTATTGGCAATATAATTAGTTTCGTTGACTTAAATTTATTATGAAATTAGGAACATGAATTTTATATATTATAACTTTCTTGCAAGGCATACATAAATAAATAAATATCCGCTCACGCCCGTAACCCAGAGGGGTAGGCAGAGATCATGGATTTCCATTTGGCGCGATCCTGGCACACCTCTCTCGCTTCTTCCACATTCATACATCTACGCATGCATGCTCGTCGGTTATGGGTGCTCCTTATATCGCCCTTTTTTAGTAAGTCATTAATCTGATCGATATAAGTTCTCCTAGGGCGTCCCCTACCAACACTGCCACTCACTTTTGCAACATAAATCTGTTTCGTTATTCTCTCTTCATTCATCCTTTCAACATGCCCGAACCACCGAAGCATACCTTTCTCAATTCTAGTCACAACATACACTTTTCCCTTATAACGCTATTTTTAACCCTATCATTCAAAGTCACGCCTAACATACTTCTTAAGGATCGCATCTCAACGGCATTAACTCTACTAGCATGCTTTTCCTGCCAAACCCAGCTCTCACTTCCATACATTAAAGTGGGGACTAGTACAGCATTGTGTATTGCCAGACGAGCCTTCATAGACACATTCTGACTCCTCACTACTGTACCTATAGCCCCATTCATTTTATTTCCCGCACTCACTCGTCGTTCAAAATCTTTAACATGCCTACCATCTCTACTAAACATCCACCCCAAATACACGAACTCTTCCACCTGTTCCACTACATTTCCGTTAACCTTTATTTCAATTACTGTCTTACTTTGTTCTCTTTCAAACACCATTACTTTCGTCTTATCCACATTTATCTTCATACCTTTACCATCTAGTGAATGATTCACTACATTCAGCATAAGTTGTAAGTCCTCCGCTGATGACGCAAACACAACCTGGTCATCAGCGTACAAGAGACATTTTACAACTAACTCACCCATTCTTAATCCACAATCTTCGTCTTTCAAAGATTTCAAACAATCATCCATAAAGAGATTAAACAGCCACGGGGATGCTACACAGCCCTGTCTTACACCTTTACTGATGCTAAACCAGTCTGAGTAGGCCCCGTTTATCCTAACGCAAGCAGTAGAATCTTTATAAAGAGACTTTATCGCTTGTATTAGATCACTGTTCAATCCAAACTCAACCAAGGTTGACCACAGATCATCTCTTTTAACTTTATCATAGGCCTTTTCTAGATCTACGAAGGCGCAGAAAACTTTTTGGTTTAGAGCCAAAAACTTTTCTATGATCATACGTAAAGAAAAGATCTGATCCATGCAACCCATTCCTTTCCTAAAACCAGCTTGCACATCCCACATTCTTTCTTCTGTTTCTTTCATGACTCTTTCAATCAGTAGTTTAGCATACAGTTTTCCCACAATGCTGAGAAGGCTGATTCCTCGGTAATTCTTACAGTCATGCTGTGAACCTTTCCCTTTATACAAAGGGACGATAACGGCTTTACACCAATCTTCCGGTACTAGGCCATGTCTCCAACATATATTGAAAAAGAACCACAGCAGGCTTGCAACTAAACCTTCACCAGCTCTCAGCATTTCGAGAGAAATCCTGTCATACCCGGGTGCTTTATCCAATTTCATTCTTTTCATCGCAATCACAATCTCATTCAAACTTATCTCACTTTCCAACTCCTTTTCTTCATGAGTATATGCCGAGTTTGATGCTGATGCCTCCTCACATTCAAACAAACTTTCAAAATATCCCTTCCATCTCTTCAGAATTGCTACTTCATCATTCAGAAGGTCCCCATTCGCATCACGAACAACATTCATTCTCGATTGTACTGACCTGCCTCTGGCATTTTCGACGAATTTCCAAAACATTTTCACGTTTGCGTGAAAATCGTCAGACAATCTTTTTTCATCCCTCTCCTTCCTTTCTTGCTTTTTTCTATTTACTATCTCTTTCACTCTCTTCCTCAAACAACGGAATCGTGACTCAATCCTTTCGATATCCTCATTCGTACAGTCTGATTGCCTGGCTTTAGCTGCCAGTTAATCGAGCCATGCTTTCTTCTTCGCATTCACTTCTATTCGAACTTCATTATCCCACCACACTGTGTTGGCTTTCCTTGCTTCCTTCCTCTTGCTTATTCCACATACTTCGGTGGCAGCTTCCACTATTCCATTCTTTATCCTTCCCCAAACATTCTCAACGTTCATTTCTTTCAAATTCCTTTCATTCAACTCACTAAATTTTTCTTCCAAGCACCGTAAATATTTCTTTTTCACACAATCATCTTGCAACAGTTCTACTTTAATACGTTCTACCGGGGTAGTAAATGCAGGTGTTCGGTGACCCCAACGCTTGAACAAACCCTTTACCCGGCATATCACCAGATAATGGTCAGTCCCAACGTTGGAACCCCGATAAGCCCTCGTATTTACTACCGCCCTATTCAGTCTTTCATCCACAATTACAAAATCAATTATGCTTCTGTCTTGCCCTCTTTCCCATGTATACATATGAATCTTCTTGTGGCAAAACAAGGTATTTGCCACAACAAGATTCTTTTCCAGACACACTGCGAGAAGACTTTCGCCATTCTCATTGACACATTCATCACCATACGCTCCCAGTGTACTTTTCTATCCTGCCCTTTTTACACCAACCCTTCCATTAAAATCTCCTAAAATAATTATCCTTTCATTTGTCCTACTATTCTCTAACGTTTCTCTTACATTCTCCCAAAACTCCTCTCGGATATTAGTGGGGTTTGACATGTCTGGGGCATAAACTCCCACAACAAACAGTCTATGTAACCCCACTTTTAGCCGGAGCCAGAGGAGTCGTGGATTTACGCACTCGAAATCTTTCACACATCTACTCATCCTTTCAGAAAGAATAATCCCTACACCTTGACAAGCTCTCTCGCACTCGTCAACACCTGACCAGTACGAGGTAAGCGTGCCATGTGTGGTAATACCCCTTCCCTTTCTCTTCGTCTCACTTACACACAACACGTCTACACCCCTGGCATTCACTAACTCACAAACTTCTAATCAATTTTGACACTCAATCCTCCACAAACATTCAGGGTGGCCAAACGGGCCTCCGCAATCTACATATCACCTCTCCGGGAGACGGAGCGTGACGGGTAGCGAGGCGCGTCGCCGACTTGTCTCCCGGAGTCCATATAATCTTATAAATAACTTAAATAATTCTATACATTAATATAAAACTATCTACAACTATAAAATTTCAAAAACACGTGCACTTTATTAAAGTTCTTTTTCCGACTCTCCGTTACTCGCGCTAGTATGTATCACTGACCGGCATTCATTTCTTCTGCGTTCGTTTTTCGCCTCCATGCAATTTCGCCAGATTTTCTCCCATGTCTTGTTGCTTTTCCAGTTTATTCCTGTCGTTTTGGATCGATCAAATTCCGAATGATAACTCCACATGTGGTAGATAGTCACCACATAATAAATTTATATCACCTTGTGAGCTATTTACATGATTTGTAGTAACATCCTGTCGTTGTCAATAAATGAGCAATTTGAAAATGTGTCAATAATCCATATCGCACAGCGTCTTTAGGAGCCTCCTGGTCGCAGGGACTGATTAAATTTTTTTAAAAGATATTTGGTATAATATTAACAAACTAACATTAATAAATATTAGAAATTCATTTTACGAAATAAATTAATTCAGAAAATTTTTAAGACCAAGGCATAATAAAGATTAATTGTACTATATTTTAAGCCCATGGCAGTAGATAAATATTTTTTATACACAACTGACAAAAACCAGTTACCAGTACCAGTTTTATATTGATATCGCACACTGGTTGTAGCTCAATATTTCCATTACACAATATACTATGCACACTCTATACGACTACTTATAACAATGGATCATGGCTCGGGCCTCAAGAGGTGTTGTCACGACCGTTGACAGGAGTACAAATCTGAGTCTCCTTCCTTTGACAAGTGCTTATAAAGACTTGCTGTCTAAAGTCAGCTACGCAACCGCTTTTCACTACCGTACTCATACATTTCTGGCAAGCCGGAAATGTGGGCGACAACATCATATATTATGTTTTTACAATTAAACAAAGTTCTAATACAAGTCAGTAACAAACATAATGTTAACAAAAATGTTTTAATATAAAATAAGGTCAAATAGAAAAAAAATGCAATTAGTATATTTAAAATCAGATATGTTTGTCTATTTATAATTTTAATATGTGTATGTTATAAGGAAATTGCAAAAATAAAGGATTCACGAAAGTTCGAGAGTCGTATTGTGTGGTCGAGGAGTTATTCTGGCGTTCCGTTCTATTATTATACCCTTGACAAAATAAGTGCTGCTAAATCTATCTCTATGAGAGTACTCGCTAACGTAACCACTTGAATGAAATTTGTGCGAGATATGTGGGACGGTATATACTTGCTAATATTATAGAACAATGAAATTTATATTATAATGTACTAAAAATCGTGGAGAATTCAATGAATACTTGGAATTACATGGATTTTTTCCTTATTTTTTTTCTACACTTGGTCAATGTCTAGTGTACACCAATACCTGGTGTATGACATGTACTGATTGTAACATATGTGACCTAATAAGACCTAATAAGTTAAAATAGGTTAGAGATTACTATCTCTGTTTCCTACAATAGCATTAAAAAGATGTGCGCGTCATTTAGCAATAATATTCTAGCTGCAATTAATTTGTTAGAATAATTTTAACCGATGGGTAATAGATGGCGCTGCTTATTTATTTAGCTCGCGGTGTAGATATGTTATTATCATAACACAACTAGTTTTAAGAGTTTAAATAGGGTAGAATCCGTTGAACCATATTGTTCGATGGAGCGTTTATTTAAGCATGCATTCATTATAAAAATTTATTTATTTGTTAGTTGTCATTTACTTTTTAGGTCAGTCGTAAAGTTAATTCGGACAGAACAAAAATAGTAGACAAGCTTTGATATGGAACAAGTCGTAAGACGTAAAGTTTTGCATGAGGAACGCAGAAAACTAAATTCTCTATCGTTTCACCAATTTACATTTTTTATTAAATAAATCCTAACATAGAAAACAATAAAACTACGTTAAAAATAGGGGACGAAAAGCTTTTAAATAAAAGTAGCTAAATATAAGAATATAACGGCGGTTCCAAAATATATGTGGATAATATGGGTAATTTTTGCGTACAGGGTTTTAAGCATCCATGAAATATGACAACAACTTATATATTCATTTTCTGATTATAATAAACACGATAATGCTTAATTATTTATTTACTATTTATTTACTTGGGTTTGTTGCCATGATATCTGCGTTTATAAAAGTTGTTTTTTACTAATGAATCATTCAATATGATGGGTACGTTTTCCAGCATTCGCATGGTAACGAGTTGTCGCATAAAGTTAACACGGTAAAACCTGTCTAGGTTGAACTCTGTAGGAAATTTTATTTATTATGGGAGAACAATCGAATATGTTAAGCCAAAGATCATGAAGCAAATTCATCAAGTTGGTAACGCCTTGCTTGTAGAACCAAAATATCATAATTTTTAAGTACTTTATTTGAGATTTTGATCTTCCTTTATACACGGCATTTTTGAACACGCTATATATGTCAGAGATCAAATACTGACGACCTTTTAATTATGATTACGGTCGTAGTCATAAAGCTCTTCAGACTCCAAAGAGTAAATATGTGAGGATTTAATAACGTAGCTATATAAATAGCATTACAAATAAACATTGATAGAAATATTATATTAGTGTCATCCGACAAGAAAACAATTAAAAATAGTAACTAAGTAATATTCATAGACGGACTGGCAGTAGATACAGACTTCCAGATATTTGGATTACTTTAATAATCAACGGTTCTTATTCGTTGTTCTCTCATCAGTTTGTTTCAGATAGATTACATAGCTTTCATCCAATTTTTTTTTATGTGAGAAGATGGCAAACGAGCAAGCGGATCACCTGATGTCAAGTGAGCGCCGCCCATGAACATCCGCAACAGACAAATGCGTCGCCTACCTTTAAAGGACAAAGGAGGGTCCTATCCTTATGAGGAAAGGGTGGGAAGGGGAAGAGGACTAAAATTAGGCCTCCGGCACCTCACTCATCAGACGAAACGCAGAGTACTTCTACTTCACGCCTGTTTTCTGTGAGGTCGTGGTATTTCACCGGTCGAGCCGGCCAATTCGTGCAATAGATGTTGTTGTTGCGGGCTCTACCACTGTAATATGTCATGTATCTGAAAGAAAGAATCTCTTAGTGTATGAAAATCAGTAAGCAGCTGATCACCTGCGACTTTAAACATACGTTTGTACGTATAATGAACGTGATGTACGTTTGTATGTGTTAGCTTTAAATGTCTTATCAAACATTAAGAAACGTATAACATTATATAATGTATATGTATAAATGTAAAACAATAGATAATGATTTCTAGAAATAGATTGACAGTGCTCCCTTGATGGATATTAATGACATCTATTGTACATATCTTGACCTCCTCATTAAATTAATCGAAAATTAATAAAATATAAAAATAATGTTCCTTTTTAAATATTAGTGCGCCATTAAACCAAAAACACCATTTCCATTGACAAACCATCCTTTAGCTTCGCAATTTCAGAAGCTAAAAAAGTCTTTGTATTTTTTCTACATCATCTACAAAGACGGATCCCAGCAAAGAGGTACTACCACCACTCACCTGAACGTTATATGCAAGCATCGTGCAAGCTCAAATATTGTACAGTACTCTCTGCCTACCCCAGTTGTCGATTAGATTGATTCTGTTTATAATTCATCAAAATATTACATCACGGCGCACATGGCCCCTACACGATCAAGGAAAAGAGATAAAGTTAGCTCTGAGATGCGTTGACCTGTATGCTAGTTTGTGATAACCACGGGTCATTTGGTTAGACACTGTAAAGGAATGTACACACTACATATCTCTATCTATATCAGTCTATACATTTCTGAGAGAAAGTATCAGAAATGTACACATTTTTTTTATATGCAACGTGGAACTTGTGCCATTTGGTCATTTCAATTGTATGCATCACAAAACACAGCCACAAATTTTAATTGATTATCACTAGTGTATACAATACTTAACAAAACGCTATAAAAAGCAAAAAAAGATCGAGTCGGCATTGTGAATAACGCTACATTTTTTATATGTAATTATGTTTTAGTAAGTTATTGTAAGGAAACGAATGGATGAAGCTAGCTACCAGCTAGCGGCCCGCGCCGGCTTCGCACGGGTGGTTCCTCGATTCAAACGTTCATCCTCCTACTTAAGGTAATCGCGCCAACTGTCAAACGACTGACAGTTATGAAAAAACGCACTAAGGCTATCTATAGTAAAAAAAAGGTAATATGGTCGTTATGTCTTATTAAATTTTCAAATTTTATTTGCATCCGGCGGCATCGTCATGGGACCCTGCATACCATGGTTAAACAAAACATAAGTACATAATATTTCTACATTTAATAAGCGAATTTACTATAGAATAAAGCTTAATATTATTCTTACAACAATTTTAAAGAACAAACAAGCGATTATTGCAAATTAAATAGAAATTAAAATACCTTCAAGTTTAAAACTGTAATTGCTTCAGATGACATTTTTATCTCGGCTATCTCCGGGCACAGTACTTTATAAACTCTTCAAGAAAAGCCGATGCCATTAAGATATGATGGTTATATTTAAAACGAAATAATTATCCGTCGCCTTTTCACGAGCTCTTCTTATCTATTGAGGTATCTTTTCACTCCAAGCTGTCTCATGAAAAGAAAACGTTTCACGGTTTCCTTGTTCATTTTTGGGTTAAATATAACTATCTCTATTGCTTAATAAATTTAACTAGCAGCTGATATTTCGTTTCTAGGTAAAATTGAAAAAAATTAAAATGTTAATAGTAAGGTACTCTGCTTGGTCAACCAGTAGATTAGTCACGGTACCCTACATCGAGGCCATATGTAGTGAAGTGAGTGAGTTTTTTTAATTATAAAAAAGGTTTGTTATTTTTCAGTCAATGATTACTTATTGGTATATGGCAAGGATCACGCATGCACGTTAGACCTTTCACTATTTCATCATCAGTGTACAACAATTCACTGTTAAACGTAGGCCACTTAAGATCCACATCAATCTCACGCCGTACTCATCCAGGGGGATATCGCAAACTGTGGAAGGTCTACTTGTGATGTGTCGTCATATTCCATGCGAGAATTCATCATTTTCTTTTTAAGTTATAAATTATAACTTATATTAAATAAGTGGATGCTTAAACGCCATTGAGGGTTTGTGAACCGTTAGGAATCCGTAGAGGCGCTGCGACAACTCTTCCTAGCATTGCTGTTCAGTTTTTCTACGGTATTACTTTCAGGAAATTTCAACTAAGAAAAAAGTGTGTTCATTTCGTAACTAAAAAGGCATGTTGAAAAATAAAAAAAACATTACAAAAGGAATATAATATTTTGCGTTGCAGCAAATTAGTAAATAGTAAATTATCAAAATAATTAATAATAGACGAAATAGTAGTTGTAAACGTCTACTCATAGGGACTAGTTATGAAAGTTTTTTTTAGAAATAAGTGAAGTAGGAATCATAATCCATTGGAGGAAGCTACCGCCTATCGCCCAGTTTCGTCTACCCCAAACCTGTTAGTCCCCCTAGTTAGTTCTCCTAGTCACCTTTTATGGTGCGAGATCACAATTATGGAACAACATGGAGCCTAATGGATATAAAATTTTACATATGTGGGGTGAACTTAACATCAAAGGCAATACACCGAAAACAGAAGAATGAAACTCATTGATCTACGCAGTACGCAGGCAGGGTTCAATTCCCCGAAACTCTCAAATCTTTAGTCAAATTAGTGTACCATCACAGTTTATTAAACATCATATTATTATACGTAAGCGATGTTAGTTAACTAACTTCATTCTTAATAACTTTTTACAATCTTATTATTATTCCAAAGACATATAGATATTTGGGTGAAAGATTCGTTCTAAAAAATATTTGTTTCGATTTTATTTGTTAAATTTTAAAATTACTTATATTTGTACATGTTTGCGTACATGACGTTAATTAAAATAACCATTATCTTTAGTAACTATATAATTTTCTAACAAAAGTATTTAACATTATCGCTTAGCAAAGAATGCACCACACTAATTAAATTAAGCACGCAGACACACTCTTACCTATTTGAAACTTGTTTGTACAAAACACAACACATAGATGCACTCAAAACACAGAACAAATCACGTAAACACAAACACAATGGCTCATAATCATCGGATCAACTTTGCGGATACACCGAAAAACTGTTCACAAAACTTTTGACGCGCGACCACGTGTTGCTCGAATAAAATGAAAAGCGTCGGGATGAGAAAATATAATTTTATAAAGTCCAGTGTACGCGAGCCACGCGCCACTCTTTCCCACAAGTAACTGAGAACTGGCCGGTCGTTAGATATACATTGCCGTGCACGTATACAATTTATTTTCATATAACGTAGACGCATTAAAGCAACGTACAAATCGATATAGTGTGAACTATTAAAAACAGTAACATCCTTATTGGTTTTTTTAATTATTCAATGACTCAAGCTTTTGATATTCGGCCAATGATATATCAAACGACGACTCGATATGAAGCACGATTGTTTATTCGATAGCGTACAATCAAGCACACAAACCTGAGCATCCAATAACTTCAAAAGCTTTATACAATATAATTATTAATTAAATGGGATGAGGTATGTTCACAGATATAGAATTATATTCTAAATGAATATACAACAAACCAACGGATACTTGAATAAATATTTCTAAAACGGATTTATTTATATTAGCGATTACCGGTATTGGAACCGACAGTTTCGGACCTGTCGGAAGTCCTACTCTGAAGTAGGACCTCCGACGAATGTTGCCGTGTTTAGAAATAACATATAGCCTATGTCACCCGGGGATAGTGTAGCTTCCTAATAGTGAAAGAATTTTTCAAATCGGTTCAGTAGTTTCGGAGCATATTCAATGCAAACAAACAAACATACAAATCTTTCCTCTTTGTAATATTAATATAGATAAACCTCTTTCATTATTATAAAATAATACGGTACATCGAATTGGGCACAGATGTCATTGCAAGTTATCGGAAATTTAGTATTCCGTACAACTATTTACATAATTAATTTAAGAGGAGTAATTGTTCGGTGGCTAAATGTTCCACTTACAACGTTGAGAATGGAATTTGATTCTCAGCGAGCTTGTGCCAATTGTTTTAAAACTTCCTCCAGTCGCATAACGACCAAGTGATAGAAATTTATAAATAGCTGTTTCAGATCGTGCAGTCGTTTTATTACGGAAGTTGTAAATGTCAACAAATTTAAATATAAAGTGCGGCAATAAAAGATGGACCTAGTTTCTTCTATAATTACTACTTTGTTTTTCCTAAACATTCGTAAAAGTATGATGAATTAAATAAGTGACGGCGAACAGGAAAATATTCTTAAATATTGGGAGTATTGTTTTCCATAGATAAAAGCTCTACCATACCTACCTTTTGGTAATGTATAATACAAAAGATTTAACCCTTAATGACTTTGATATTCACTATAAGACTATCTAGATATAATCGATAAACGAACGCCTAATCTGAATTCTCGCCCTGTTTTGAATCTATTATAATATTTACAAAGCTATGATTTTTTCTTCTTATTCTCTGAAATTACGAAAACAAACTGCACTCACATCCGTAACCCAAAAGGATAAGTGCTTGCTAAGATGCTTCTGTCTGCTAGTAGTCTAAAATATTAGTACTAACAATATATTTTCAATTTAGTCACGTGATTGCGAACTGAAAGAGGAACTGCTGCTATTATTTATTCTAATTTAATAATAAAAACAAATATGCGCTCATGCCCGTAACCCAAAGGGGTAGGCAGTGATTATGGATTTCCATTTCGCATTTTCCGATTTTGGCACACCTCTCTCGCTTCTTCTACATCCATATATCTACGCATACATGCACATCGGTTACCAATATTCTTTATATCGCCCTTCTTAAGTATGTCACTAATCTGATCGATATAAGTTCACCTTGGACGTCCCCTACTATTCACATCTGCAGCATAAATTTCTTTCGTTACTCACTCTTCATTCACCCTTTCAACATGTCTGAACTACCGAAGGATATTGTCATTTCTCGCTTCATTATAACGCTATAATGCTCTCGCTTATAGCGCTATTTTTAATACTATTATTCATCGTCACGACTAAAATACTTCTTAAGGATCGCATCTCAACGGCATTAGCTCACTTCCATACATTAAAGCGGGGACTAGTATAGCTTTGTGTATTACCCGACAAAACTTTATAGACACTTGCTGACTCCTTACTACTGTACCTATAGCCACATTCGTTCTATGTCCCGCATTTACTCGTCATTCAACATCTTTAACATGTCCTACCTCTACTCTACTAAAACACCTCTTCTACCTATTCCGCTTTTTTGCCGTTAAGATTAATTTAAGTCACTTTCTTACTTTGTTCTTTTTTAAACACCATTACTTTGGTTTTGTATTCATTCATCCTTATATGTCTACTTTCCCATGAATCATTCATTACATTCGGCATAAATTATAAGTGCTCCACCTAGCTTACCCATCTTTAATCTACAATCTACGTCTTTCAAAGCTTTTAAACAATCATCCTTAAATAAATTGAACAGCCATTGGTATGCTATGCAGCCCTGCCACACCTTTACTAATGCTAAACCAGTCTTAAGAGGCACTGTTAATTTATAAATACAAATATTTAAACACAAGCAGTAGAATCTTTAAAAAGAGATCTAATACAAACGTTAAACCCTTGTATTTGTTCACTGCATTATTATCGAAAAAAAAAATATTGCAATAGTGAGTGGCAGTGTTTGTAGTGGACGCCCTAGGAGAACTTACACCGATCAAATTATTTGCTTATAAAAAAGGGCAATATAAGGACCACCCATAACCGACGAGCATCTATGAATGTAAAAGTAGCGAGAGAGGTGTGCCAAGATCGCGCTAAATGGAAATCTATAATCTCTGCCTACCCCTCTGGGCTACGGGCGTAAGCGCATATTTTTTTTATTAGATTACTGCTCAATCCAAACGCCGCCATAGATCATCTCAACTTTAATTTAATTTATCAAAAAACGCTAATGATAAATATTTATATTTTTATTCCTTAACATAAAAAACAAATGAACCGCATCGTCGCGTCTCAAGTCTAACCAATAGTAGGGGACTACTGAAAGCAAGTTACTAAAATCGATACAAAGGTTTTAAATAATTGATTCGACCAGCCGATGTCCGTCGACTCGAATCCGTGGCAAACGTTTGTTCTAGTTACAAATGCAATCGATCTGTTTCGTATTCTTGAACTGGTTTCGACGACGTCAAAGTATTGATTTTAATGTCTTTAGTGTAATTATAAGCCATACGTGGAAGTAGTTTAATCGACAAGAGTACATGCATTGCTAGTATTTATGTACGTACTAGTTTTTTTTCCCGCAGTTTCGTTCGTTATCTTCTTCGCCTTTGTAACTTTCTTCACGTATAATAACTTAGAATTATATGTCAACGTTGAAAAGTCAACCAATAATGGTTGCCTTAGTTAATTTATGCCATAAAAATAAAAAATGACAAGATGTTATTCTCATCTTTCTGATTCTCATATGGCGTTGCCATGGCAACCTATATGGGGTCTTATTTTCCAATCCCTAAAGAAGTTTTTTTATAAGAGATGCACCATGTTATTTTCTGTACCTTTGACAAGGTTGTGTGCAAAATTTGATGATGGGTTGATTCGTTAAAGAGTTAAAGCGTAACAAACAACATACATATTTACAGAATACTCAACATCAAGATCCCGTAAAATAAACTAAACGGACTTTCACGAACGATTCTCATCAGTTCGACATCGTTCGTTCTCAATCCTCATTGCAGCGAATGATCCGTATTGAACTGAATTTACTTTATTCTAAATGTTAGCGCTATTCATAGACGCGATTGCAGTCTATAGGTTTCACACATACACCTCATCTGTATCAAAGTTGATATAGTTCAATAATCGATGCTTAATCTGCTTATATAAATGAATTGATGACAATACTATAGTCACCGTGGTCTGGGATCACTCATCATCGTCATCTCCCGGCCCTTTCCTGCTTTTGCTGGGGTCGGTGTAACACGTTTTTAACTTCCATGACGATCTACCATCCGTCATTTCAGTCGTCATTTCAATAACACTTATCGTATGAAATTTAAAAGTACGTTTAGTTTTAGACAATGCTGGAACAAAATAAATCGCTGCCATCTGCCCTTCGAATCGCCATAAATCGGTCCATTATCGCCCTCACACAGTGGCCAGACCAGTAACCTTGTAATCCAAAAATTGTAGGACCATCTTATGAAGGCTCTTCTAAGCTGTTTCCTATTTTACGTAGCAAGTACCATTATTGTTTGTGATAGTACTTATTACTTCTACGTATTTTGTATAAAACTATAACTATGATTTATTTGTTTTAAGTAGATACAATATAAATTTCAAGTGTCTTAATTTTCCATAGTATTGTATTTCACCTTCTTGTTTTTCCTCTGTTAGATGTAAGTAAGACCTCTGTAATTCACTACCTTGTTGCAGATGCCTATGGGTAGCGGTAACTTAATATCCGATAAACCACCTTATACAATAAAAAATTTTTCTTCTTTAATATAAATGTAAGTTAATTAACTAAGTTAACGACAAAATGAATCCAATATCAATATATACCGATAGAACAGAGCATCAGTTGAGTGCGAAGACGCCCGACTGTCCAAACATTACGAACGGAATTTAGACCGGAACCGACGCAGACAGCCTCACGGGTTGTTGGGCCGGACTGCTACGTACATAAATTGTGTTTGGTAAATCAAGTAATTCTCTATCATCAACTGGCAATACTAAACATGTCTCGCAAACTATTTACCCGACGGCTCTGGCTCGGTGCCAGATCGTCTCGATACGGTCACTTTATTGCAGGCATCTATCTCTTGTCGACTGTCGGGAACGATCATTGTGCTGTTATGGAATACGAGCTGGATATAAAAGAAATATCCTGTTAACACCTATACGTGAATGGTGGTAACGTATTGGGGGTTGAAAGTGCCAATAAATATCTTGCAAGGTGTAACATTCCAGATATTTTTAAGCTTCGTGTCGACTTTTGATATTAATATTTTATCGGAATAAAACTAATCTTTCGGATTTTATCGCGTTATCCCGACGTTTGGAGTACTTTACAGCACTCATGGTCATGGGGCTGAGGTTTTTGACGTCATCTTCTTTCAATAAAAAAATAAATTAATGCGATGTGCTTGTATATTCGCATAAATATAAGAAATCATTAATAATATTTTTTTAGACTTTACATTTCTGCGTTTTTAATATATTGATCTATAAAATGTATGAACTGTACTTGACCTACCCTTTACGTTGTCGGCAAATCTTTGACACAAGTCGGCTTGAATACAATCCGGATTGTGTTAGCTCATTCACCTTCTACAGGCATCTACTGATTGAATTCTCGTGCACTACCAGCAACAAAACCTTTTTAAGATATTTCAAATTATTTTCTGCTAAACAGAAAAACCATTAAGCTCAAAAGAAAGAAAAATTATGCCAAAATGAATTTACCTGCGATTATCAAATCGTTTAAAACCTTAATTACAGCGTTTATAGAATTGTTGCCATTCCAACAAACAATTATACCCTTGAGGACTACAAAATAGCCGAGAACCCACTTTTCTCGCCGCTGAGTTGGTATTTAAAGTAATTAACAAAGTTACTTAAAACGAAAAAATAGAATAAAACAAGGCAGAGAAATTGAAGTTTTATATTTATGGTGACTGCAACTAGTATTTATTAATATTCTAATTTTAAAGTACGAATATACTTGTATCGTTGGTAACATTACGACCAGATAAGTGCTACGAGCTTACCCGATAACCGCGTGACATAAGGAGGCTATACTGCGGTGTGTTTCGTCTATTAATGCACACCACTTCCTTTTTGTAATCAGCCATTACTGACTTTTTGGGGTTCCGAGACATACTCTCTTGGCGTTACGGTGCTCGCCCATCCTCTATGGGTGGGCTAAAGTGTCTAGAATTTGGCGTCCTACAAGATTTTAGAGAAATGCAGAAGTAAATAGCTTTATTTCACACCAATCTTCTGAGTGGTCGTTGTTCTTTCCCCCTGCTGCTGCTTGCTCTGTCACTATTAAAATCTTGAACATTCTGGATGATTTCTCCTAATCATATAGAGTTTTTAAAACTGTCTGCAATTTAGTAGCGAACGTTATAAAATTAAATTAAATTTACGATCTATCGATTATTTTCAGTGCGTATCCGTTATTATTTTCACTACCAAAAAGAAAATACAAACGCCTTTGAGCTCGGCTCTCTTACATGAAATGGGACGAAATCATAAACACCCAACATCCTCTTGGCGATACGCCAGGATTTTCTGGTTCGCATATATCGTACACCTGAAATCGTAATGGAGGACATTTTTGTAATAAACATTAAGAGGCTAAGAGCACACCACACAATACGGGCTTCATTATTCTTTGCCAATAAACAAAAGAAAAAGTGGTATACCACTTGACACTTTTTTTAAAGGACTTTTATTTAATGTCCAATTGCACCAAATTAGGTTTTTGTGGGTACAGTCCATAGGTCGAATCCCAGGTAGTACTGTTAATAATGCAAGTATTTTTAGTACTATTATAATACGAAGTTTCTTGGACTGAATAATTTTTCAAATTAAGTCTGGTGTATCCATTAATATATGAACCAATCTTCATGGAAAAAACTTTTATTTACTTCTTTTAATGGAAGTGTGTAGCCATGTCGAAAATCTTATGAAATATTGGATACCGGTTATTAATTTCAAGAAGAAGTGAAGTGAGGCAGGCAGTTGTTTGCCGGCTGCCGGCTGGCGGTGCAGGCTCCATCTTTATAGTCCATCTGAAACATAAATTCATTGTAAGGTAGATCGTACGCCGCCCGCCGTCTTTCGGAAATGGTCTTTAACGTCGACCGAGCTTTGCGTAAATAATGTTCCTAAAATTTATCGTCGTAATAAATGTAAGGTCCACTCTTTCTATGAAAATTTACCGATGCAAGGGTTTAAATTTCCATATTTGCTTTTATGAGGAAAACTTACACATATTTTTGTTGCAGTTCTTTATAAATTAATAAATGCTTACGCCCGTAACTCAGAGGTGTAGGCAAAGATCATGGATCTCCATTTGACGTAAACCTGGCACACCTCTCTCGCTTCCTTAACATCATACATATACGCATGCATGCTCGTCGGTTATGGGTGCTCCTTATATCGCCCATTTTTAGTAAACCACTAATCTGATCGATATAAGTTCTCCTCAGGCGTCCCCTACCAACACTGTCACTCACTTTTGCAACATTTTGTTTCTTTATCCTCTCTCCATTCATCCTTTCAACATGTCCGAACCACCGAAGCATACCATTCTCAATTCTAGTCACAACGTCCACTTTTAAGCCACACTTTTTCCCTATAACACTATTTTTTACCCTATCACTCAAAGGCACGCCAACATACTTCTTAAGGATCGTTAAAGATTTTGAACGTCGAGTGAATGCGGGAAATAAAATGAATGGGGCTATAGATACAGTAGTGAGGAGTCAGAATGTGTCTATGAAGGCTCGTCTGGCAATACACAATGCTGTACTAGTCCCCACTTTAATGTATGGAAGTGAGAGCCGGGCTTGGCAGGAAAATCATGTTAGTAGAGTTAATACCGTTGAGATGCGATCCATAAGAAGTATGTAAGGCGTGCCTTTGAATGATAGGGTAAAAAATAGTGCTATAAGGGAAAAGTGTGGCTTGAAAGTGGACGTTGTGACTCGAATTGAGAAAGGTATGTTTCGGTGGTTCGGGCATGTTGAAAGGATGAATGAAGAGAGAATAACAAAACAAATTTATGTTGCAAATTTGAGTGGCAGTGTTGGTAGGGGACGCCCTAGGAAAACTTATATCGATCAGATTAGTGACTTACTAAAAAAGGGCGATATAAGGATCACCCATAACCGACAAGCATGCATGCGTAGGTGTATGAATGATGAAGAAGCGAGAGAGGTGTGCTAGGATCGTGCCAAATGGAAATCCATGATCTCTGCCTACCCCTCTGGGTTCAGGCGTGAGCGCATATTTATTTTTATATTTTTACATAAAATTACATTGCAGTCATACAATCAGTATCGCTAAACCTTGGTACGCCTTTACATTATTTTTAGCAATAAATTGACTGCAGTTTTTCATTGCTGCGATTTGAAACAATATACATACAAAAGGATACATCTTTTAATAACTCTCGTTGTCGAAACCTCTGATAACCCTTAGAGTTGCGTCGATTAAAATCTCACAGGATATTGCTTCCTAACGGCAATACTTAAAGTATTAACACAAACATCAAAATTACAAAACTTGATAATAACTAAAATATGTTTCATAAAATCCATTTGTTTCATTAAATTCTTCCTTTTGTGAATTTGGATGGCAGAACATGCTCGATGTTGTGAATTTTTTTTGGGGACTATCTCTTGACGGGAGTAGATAATTCAGTCGATGTACGTGCAACAATAATAGACACTGGCATCCAATTTGCAGCATTTTTAATCAGGTCTGCTACCGTAAACAAAACAATTTATAATAATGATGCTAATGATACTTAAAAGTTATAAAAGCTCGAATGTTTCACGTCCGCCCTTGATACAACGACCCTTAGGTTTCTCTTTAACGTTCACATCAAAACTGTAAGCGGGAGGGTCTTTAAAGATAAGGAGATAACATCCTAAATAACGAAGGCGAACCCCTAGTTTGCTATCTATGCATAATAAACGCACCTGCTCTTAAAGAAGGGTAGCAGTTTTACATCCACCCCTAATAAAGTTTGCTTTACAGAATTTTAAATGGTTAATGATTTGTGAAAACCATGAAATTTGTTCTACTGGTAAATTGTTTGATATTCGTTTTAGTTCAAGTGGAATAGAAGCACATCACTTTGACTATCTTAAATTTTAATCACCATGGTCATGTGACACAGGTTTCACATTTTGACGATCAGAAATACATATTTATTGGTAATTAAATAATTACAAGTCACGGTTACAAGGATATTACAAATTTAATAAGTTCACAAAATGTACTTTAGGTACAAGCAATAAATAACGTAAATAAAAAATACCTTTAAATATTTAACAAAAAATTAAAAATCAATTTAAAAATTCCTCTACGCTATAAAAAGCCTTTTGACTAAGCCACTTTAATTTAGTTTTAAAGGACGCAAGGCTGGTAACCTCCGTGACGTGGTCCGGCAGGTGGTCGTAGAACGCGGGCTCCATGACGTGCGTCGTCTTGTCGGTCCTCGCCAATCTGTGCGCCGCCAGATCCAGCTTGTTCGCGCCGTTATTCACCATCCTGCCAGTTTTTTTGCGCGTCTTAAAAGCAGGAAGCGTTTGCAGCGCCCGCAAATGTCCAGCCCATTACCACTTGAGATTACTAATTCTGTGTAAAATCCTTCTGTGAACGGTACACATGAGTAGAATCTAAATAACTCTTAGTTTTAAGACTTCAATTACTAAGATCTTAATAAAGATATTTGCTTTACAAGAGCGCTGCAATAATCAAGAGGTTTGAATTCCTAGCAGGTAGTATCGTATGCCACTATACTCAGGTAAATAAGTTTGCCACTAAGTGAACCCACACAATAGTACCCAACTAATTTATTAGACAACGCTTAAAGTTAGTTTGGCCATGAAACAAGATGTAATATTTACTTTAAATATTACGAATAAAAAGGTAAGTTCTCACAATAGAACACGTAGCGCTAAATAATTAGATCGAATGGTAGCCTCTAGTAAAATTTTGACAAATTTGAAATATGTTGGGCCGAAAATGCATTCAGATTTATCAAACGGCGTAACAGCCACTTCTAAATAATTCTACACGTAACAATGTATTAAATATGTTAAAAGTGTCATCAATTTTGTTTTCTGTTGTAACAAAATTTTTATTATTAACAAATAACATTTAGAGAAAATTAAATTATTACCAATATATGTCTGTATGTCTGACCGCATTACATTCGTTATTTTTTTGTACAAAATTATGGTTTCACATTACATTTCTAATGATGGTAAGTGGAGCAAGGTGACGTGAATCTGCGAAAAGTGTCAGGTGTTTCAACTGAAGCGGATCGGTTAAGTGAGAAACCGGAAATCAATACAGCGACGCGAGGACAATCGGCTTTATTGCTTCGCTTGTCAAACGATAGAATTCACGTGAAGTTTATGTTGATTGCACGATCAACAAACACAATAGTTTCTCCATAGTCTCTCAATGGTTTTATAATTGTTGATTTCACATTTTTTTGGTCATAATGTCATAATGATTATTCAGTGCTGTTATATTATGGATTGAGCTTTGATCAATTAAAATAATGTTCCTTAAAACTCGTTTTCTGTCACTGTTCTATAGTTAAAATTTGTTTATTCGTTTCGTTTTCGATTTTCCTGGCCCAACCTTTGGGAGGCACTTGGCGAAATTTACACCGCCAGTCGGTCCCTTTCTCTCTTAACAAGCTTTCTAACAAACACTAAGGAGAAATTATAGGATTTCGTGAACCCTAGTTATTAAAGCTGTAAGCCCTGCTTGCGAAGTTCAGTGTTTTTATTGACTTTGGAAAAACTTTGAGAAAATTAAAATGCATAAATCTTTTAACTACGTTATCAAAAATAGGCCTTACGTCTACGTTAATATCATACTTCATGCATAATGTTTCTATTGTTGTGAGTGGAAATAATATCTAGGTGGGTAATAGCAAGGTACCTATTCCGATCGCCTAAATAATACATAACTTTTGCCATTTTCTGGGTTCGATAATATTTTGTTGGTAAATTTAGTAGGGTTCTGGTCTTCATAAAAGGGGTCTAATTAAGTCAGATAGTCTAACTAAGGGTCTAACTAAAGTAGATAAAAAAGAAAAACACAAATTATAAAAACAAAAAAATATTTTCTCTTTGCAATAAGTAATAGATTTGTTAATTTATTGTATGCAAATTAAAGTCGATTTCATCTGTATGTCATCTGTCAATAATGTAAGTTATGTTATCTGTGGTCAATAAACTTCACCCCTCTTGCCCTTGCGCTCTCTGAACTGAAGATCAATATACTTCTTATATTTAACGAAAGTCAAATAAAAAAATATGTATTGCACTAATTTAAATATGATATAGGGTTTTTACATCAAATTCAGACTTTTATAAATCAATTTCGGCATTTTGAAAATGAAATTAAGACTATTGCATATCTTTTGAGAATCAAATTCGGACGATCAGCTATTAATTTGACATAGAAAAGTCTAAATTTGAAATTAAAAACCTGTAAATAACCTGTAATTAAATCGTAAGATAAAATAATAAATAACTGTACGGAAAACGTACCAAGCGAGGTACAACATTGATTCCCCTTCCGTCTACCAATTAGCAGGTCTCCCCAGAATATATCCCCTTTATTGCGAGATCGAAAATCAATAAATAAGTTGCCTACTGTAGCATACACAATAAATAAAGCAATACGCGGATCTGTGGTGACAACGTTGACTGCCAGTCCCTGTCCTAGGCACCGTCGCGTACGGACCTGCCACGGTGCTAACATTAAACCACTTTTTTATATTAGAAGGTGGCAAACGAGTAAGCGGTTCACCCGATATCCAGTGATCGCTTACCAATAGGCATCTGCAACAAGCTAATGAGTTGCAGATGCGTTGCCTACCTTTAATGAACAGAAGAGGAGATAAACAGAAAATGGTTATTTCCCTTTCCTATTCATCCCCTCCTCCATCAAGTCCTCTACCCCCTCCCATTCATTCCTTACTAGCAAAGGATTGGAAGAGGAAGGACTAGAATGAGGCCTCCCGCACCTCATTCGCCAGACGAAACGCAGAATACTCTACTTCACGCCGGTCTTCTGAGAGGTCGTGGTATTTCACCGGTCGATCCGGCCCGTTCGTGCAACAGATGTTGTTGCGGGCTCTACCACTGTTACTCACGTTGTTTTTTTGTTTCGCTATCAATGATATGAGCCTATAAAAGAACTAAATTTTAATATAAAACGTGAGTGGGATAAAATTATCCCGTCTGAGTATCCGAGAATAACACAACCCTCATCCTATTACCGAAAACAGTCGCAAGGGAAGGCACAGAAAAAAATCATAAGGCCTGAAACTGTCTACCGAATTATACATTCAAGGGTGAAGGGCGAATGTTCTCGTGAGATAAGCCCCTTCTCACACGACTGCTTTTTGTCACATAATGCGCGCATCTTAACGTGAGACCTCTGCATTAAATTGTCAGCTTATGTGTACGGCTTAACAGACTGGGGACTGAATTAAGTCATAATTTAGTGAGGAGTTTTGTTGAGGACCGATAACAGGAGTTGGAAGTTAATTTATAGTTTCAAAGTTGGTTAATTTTGTTACTAGCAATAAATATGAAGGAGTTTTCCAGTACTATTATTTCCTGTAAGAACTTTTCATAGCGCATTCGTTAGAGTATTTAGGTCCAGCATGGGCCCTAGCTTTTAACCAAAGTAGAGCGTTCATTGTCTTTCGGTCTTCCTACGTGGCGTTCGTTTGCCGCGCGGCGAAAAAACACACGTCGCCTGGCCTTGTGACTCTTCTTCGCTCCTTTCTTTCCTTTTACCATAAAAAGTTTCACAGTTCTCAAAGTATGGTTCTAAAGTAACACAGGCCACATAATTATATGATTCTTAATTATTGTGCCGTGTGGACTGTTAACGTAAATTTAAAAAATGCATAGGTGTATCTAAATTTTACATCAACAGCAAAATTTGTAATGCTTTTTTATTATGAGTAGAGTAAAAATAAAGAAAACTTCTTATATATTTCAAAATATAAAAAAAACGAAAGTTACATATGTTGTACATACAGATCATAATCTTTTAGTACAAACTACAAACATACATATTTAATGTAGTTCTTAAACACTTTCAATCCTTCTACTAACATAGATTTACAAGCGATCTTTACCATATAATTATTTTTTTACAGTGGTAGAGCCCGCAACAACATCTGTTGCACGAATTGGCCGGCACGACCGGACCAATACCACGACCTCACAGACAACAGGCGTGAAGTCGAAGTACTCTGCGTTTCGTCTAATGAGTGAGGTGCCGGAGGTATAATTACAGTCCTCTTCTTCTTCCCACCCTATCCTCATAAGGATAGGATGTGAAAAGGAAGAGGATTGGACGGGGAGGGGGATAAGGGGGAAAAGGAAATACCCTTTTTCGTGTCTATCCTCCGTCTATTAAAGGAAGGCGCATCGCGCCGCATCTGCAACACATTTGCCTGTTGCGGATGTCGGGCAGCGTTCACTTGACATTATCCGCTAGCTCGTTTGCCACCTTATGACATAAAAAAATATGTAACATAATATGGCAAAGCTTATTTATTTGAATACAATAACCAATGAGCTAATAACAAAAGTTACCTTTTGATTAATTCCTATTGAAGTAAATCTATGTCGATTTCACGCATCAAATATCTAAAATGAACGTCACATAATAGTTCCGCCTAATAATCTACGATACAATACGCATTGTTTGCAATATGAATACGGTTTCACTTATATAGAGCTGGCTTTAATGTACTCAATACCTAATAACAGTGCGTTGTGTACAACGGGCCTAATTAACACACATCTGACCACAACTATGCAGCCAATGCTTCACATAATATAGTTGTCGTATTAGTTAATGAATTTACTATATGCACAATCTAAACTTATGCACAGACAAATATACATTACTTCATAGCATTGTGGCATCTGAAATTATAGTTAAGTACTAAATAAATATAAATAAATGAATTAAATATTAATTAAAAACTTCTAAACTCACGTTTTCGTAGTCCAATGTAGGTACCGACTACGTTCGGACCTGTTGGAGGTCCTCCATCAGGGTGTGTGATTAGCTCGCGGTCGCGTCCCACCTCGCATTTATATAATTCGTGCGTTTAGTAGTTTTTAATTATTAATCAAAGATTTAATCGTTTCAAAATAATTGTTCTACACTATAATAAATGAGAAAGATAATAAGACAACAGTGGTAGAGTCCGCAGCAACAACATCCGTTGCACGAATTGGCTGGCTCGGCCGGTGAAATACCACGACCTCACAGAAAACAGGCGTGAAGTAGAAGTACTCTGCGTTTCGTCTGAAGAGTGAGGTGCCGGACGCCTAATTTCAGTCCTCTTCCCCTTCCCACCCATTCCTCATAAGGGGGATAGGATGGGAAGGGGAAGAGGATTGGACAGGGAGGGGGTTCCTCCTCTGTCCATTAAAGGAAGGCAACGCATCTGCAACACATTTGCTTGTTGCTGATGTCTATGGGTAGCGCTCACTTTACATCAGGTGAGCCGCTTGCTCGTTTGCCACCATATCGCATAAAAAAAAAAGACAAGAAGAAAAAAACGTAATTTACCTTCTGGTTAAGTTTTTTTAGATAAGGGCATCGAAAAACGTATAAAGAAATAAAGTCCAGTATGAATAACGTATTCACATTTTCAGATAACGTGTAAGTGTGCGTCTCTTAAAATTCTTTCTTTCAAAATAAACATGGTCATAAATAACACTTCAATGTCGATTACAAAAGATAACACATTTCAATACATTAACAATCATACCATACTCGCAGGTCTCCTGCTAGAACACAATATTAACCTATTTTTTCACAACCTCCTCTAGTATTTTTCTTGTGATATATCTTAATTGATATATTTCCGACATCACAAATGTATTTATTACATTCCCATCGACACTACGAACCAATCAATACGAACAAAGTTCGAGACCATTACGAGGGTTAATGCGAGTGGAAGAATACTAGGCTGGCCGCTGTCTCTGTTTGATAGAGGTTCACCCGCTTTTAGTTGATTGGGACTGCTATCCATCAATCTACTGAGACTTGACCACGTCTCTGTGATTCATTGATTGATGGTGCTATTAATGTACAGTTTCGTAATATTAACTATTATAACATTTCAAGATCATCTATGACTTTTCTTATAAATTCGTGCTATGTTCAAATTCTACGATCTCAAATTTTTACTTTACTACAAATTGTATTGTTTTATGTAGTTTTTAGATACAAACGACCAAGCGGCTCTTCTAGGGATAAGTGACACACAGACGGATAACCGTCATCCGAATCCATCCCTCTTAAAAGTTAAAGGACACGAATAAAAAAGACGACAATGGAGTAAGGGAAGAAGCAAAAGATACGGAGTTGGGATGGTGGGCCTACGACACAGATCAGACAAAACTCAGAAGTGTCAATCAAATAACTTTACTTCACACGTGAGTTCTGTGAGATCCTGGTACTTGCCAGCTCTAGCCAGCCAACCAAAGCTCGAATTTCAGTTAAAGGAAATAATCCACAAGATAATATAATGATACGCGGCCAT
The DNA here is from genome assembly GCA_029849275.1 of Papilio elwesi. Lineage (NCBI taxonomy): Eukaryota > Metazoa > Arthropoda > Insecta > Lepidoptera > Papilionidae > Papilio > Papilio elwesi. The sequence continues at coordinate 10,609,105 of CM056693.1, read as the reverse complement.
GACGCGTTGGTTGGTTCTAATCTCTCAAAACAAAACCTATTGTCTATACGCACATAAGACCTGTAATACAATTCTTACATTTGATATGATAATAAAATACACAGGCTATTAATCTTTAGGTACTGCTTGTCTACGGAGATCTTCACCAGACTTCCGACCGCAGTACCTTTACAATAACAAAACAATAGTTTATTGTAAGCTTTATAGGGCAATAGCTTATACTAACGTCCTTTCCAGATTTTCTATAAATGATATAATAAGATTAATAATGAAATAACTTTGTAATTAAAATTCGACTGTGATTCATCAAAGTTAATTATTTTTCTTATAAAAGAATTCAAACAACATAATTGTGTGATTGACTTGACTTACATAGCTAAATATCATTGTCGTCGTAAAAGACGAATTAAGTTTAGCTTACAGCATTTCTCGTCCATATGTTTATTTTATCTATGCCCTAATCAAAAGCCTGCGCAAAATTTTCTTGAAAACAAATCTCTCGTCACGTATGAGATTTGTAAATTAACTTTAACTAAAAGTCAAAAACGGTGAAGGAAAACATCGTGAGGAAACCGGCATGTTCTTAGAACCACCAAATTCGAAGGCATGTGACATCTGCCAACCCGCGCTGTGCCAGCGTGGTGGATTACGACTCATTCCCTTTTTCGGAGAGGAGGCCTGTGTCCCTGCAGTGGGAAACATTCTAGAAAAAGGCTGATTTATTATTATTATCTGTAATCAGTAAAGGCTTACAGATAGTACTTTATAATTTAATACACGTTAAACTTACGTGCCCTCTTCACACTAAAATAAGCAAACTCAAATAAATATTAACATCCATAATTATATTTAAAGCTCTAACTCGTAAGCCTTAAGGTTTATTTTTCATATAAGCTATATTCTCGGCCCTCCTTTGTGTGGTCTCTGAATTAGCTAAAAGCGTATCACCACCTATACTTACTGAAGTATGAACGACCTACGCGAGACATTCTAAGCATATGATCCGGAAAAATTTACGCCCTGCAAAATTACGTAATTACACGTTACGTAAATTATATATTTGCTATAAAACGTAAAATTATAGCATTTATTTCCAAACGCTCTAAGTGTATAGATTTATAATATATGTTTTGTTATTTTAGAAACAGTAAAAAGGTTTAATCGATTTTTGATTTTCATTTTCCTAGTTTCCCAAACATACTTACATCTAAGCATTGTACATCGTTTTGTCATTCACATAAGTAGTAGCAATTGAAGTCACTGTCAACATTTATCTGTAACATGAACAAAGAGACGCACGTCAACGCACATGTAGGCCTTAGGGTGACTAAGGAAATTAATGATATACATGATCATATCTGAATTTGATATCCAGTAAATGCTTAAATTGGAAATAACCATCAACCCAAATCGGCTGTACCACGTGAACTAATCCCAACTTTACGCGGGAGTCGCTTGAAGAACACACACCGAGGCAATTTCGATTTGATTTACCGTTGTTCTTAACCGATAAATCAGACCACAATAGGGCTCCCGGGCGCCAGCGTTGTGCGGAACTTCTATTAATTCTCCTTAGAACAATTCCGAAGTTGCCTCACAATGGGATTATAGACAATACGTCTGAAACGTGAGATGCTATCGCACCATGCGATCCGTACTAACGCAAATCAATAATGGGTCCCATGTAAACCAAATTGTAATCATACTCAGAATCCAATTATGTCTGGGGACCATGCCGTGTAGAGCTTGCATCATCGCTAAGAAATTTTAAAATATAACCCTGGTTATTTTCTTTAATAATTCAGCTTCCTGAACCAATGCTTCACCAGAACTTAATAGAGTCAGTGTCGATTGCGCGTGGTAGTTAATGGACCAAACAGTGCTAACGTGATACTATAAGACATATCACTAATGCGTGATAAAAAGTCAATAGGTCTGTTCATGCATAGATGCATTTCTATAGCTCCTTGAGAATTGAAAAAGGCTGTGTTGCGTGCGTCAATATTTTTTCTTGGTATATTTTACTGGTGTGCCAGGATATTTTACTGGTGTGGCACACATAATCTCAGGCTTTGAGCTACGGGCGTGATCGTATATTTATTTATTCAATACGTTTTGATTCAGAATTCGAATCAATAAAAATATAAATAAAATAAAAATGTAATAGTATGTTGAACGAAGCGACACGAAGGACGTTTTAAATCTTCAATTATTGAGTGTACAGCAAAGGGCAAGTTGTAAGCATGACAGTTTCGGTCTGATTACGTGGGTATCAAGAATTTTTTTGACTAATGCTTACTACATTTCTACCACATCGCCATTTAACATCGGATGAGAATGTGGTCAAGTATTATTTTATTCATTCAAAAAATGTAATGTCCAAAATGGCTCCAAACCCACAGTGCCACTATATCCCCACTTGCGCATCATTGATTCTGTATACTGAACACGTCGCATAGTTCTTTCTGTGCGGGATTGCTACCAATAATCTCATAAACCAATAGAATTTAAAACTTCCACTGTTGGAGACATGTTTGATTTTCGAACAGCGCACAAAGCAACAGTGATTCCGGTGGAAAAACTGAAAATATTTCTGAGGTTGTGAACTTTGTATGGGCCACGGACAGCGTACGCGAAGCGGGTACGCTACCGATCGGCTTTTTACATCAATTTTCGTATTACCGATGGATTAAATCCGGGGTTTGGCCCCGCAGGAAACTTTCCGATTGGATTGGGAGCCCGCTAGCGGTTGTCGTGAATCAATGTTGTAAAATTTGTAGTCAGGTGGCACCGCTACTTTACTTTCTCCGTGGACAACGAACGCTCCCCCTATCGATTTAAAAAGAATATTCGGCGTGTTTTGTTTCAGCATTTCATGATCCAATTTACACTTAGATTACAGGTGAGATTGAATTAATTTTGTGTCGTGATACAGACGTGTCTTTGATCTCGCATACTCCATTCTTTTGTGTTTATATAAAAGCTATTTAATTGAAATGTATTCAAGAATATTCCAATCTCGGTTTTTTATTACATTGAGTTCCCATTGTACATCTTTAGTTATAAATAATAGGGTACGATAAACGTTCGAGTAGGGCTTACAAGTTATCTAGTTATGTATGCGTCATAATAATTCACGGTCAAGTTTGACATCGTACTACTCTTCAAGACCACGTATATGTAAGCTGACTGAATATGTTGACACAGGTGATTAACGCTGGGGGACGGTGACGTCACTTGTTTAAATCTGAGTTTAAATACATTCAATGATTAAAATACTATTTATACGGTTAGGTTAAAAGAGTGATATAAAATTATTTAAATAAGATAGAATAGTTTCAAATTATGCACTTAAGTTCCATCTTATGTGTGAAAAGATTTGTACTTTACTCATTTACAGTTTTATATGTTATGTGCAAATGTTAAGGTAAAACCAGTCTATTCCATTGGATTGTTAGACAAATAAACACTGCTGCAGGGCCAGTAGTATCTTTATCATAAAGTTTTTATGATACAACTTTCATTATGACCAATAATTAGTCAAGATTCATTTGATAAATTACTGAAATTACTAAGCGTGTTATGATAATGATAAACAATAACATCTCGACGCTATCTCATGCATGAGTGAAAAATGAAATCATTTCGTCGTCATGACATTATGTTAAAGATGTGAGACAGCGTTTAAATATTTTACTACAAGCAACGATAATGGGCCAGTGAATTTATTTACCATATGTCTATTTAGAAATTGATAGACGATTACAATAGGTGTACGTTTAGTCACTGTCCTCTAGAATTGTCTGGTAGAAATTGCCTCGCACGCCGCGCTGTGGAATGATCTGTCGCCAGCGGTATATCCAAACCAGGCTTAGGGTCCTTCAAGAAGCGGGATCACTTAGCTTTATGCAATTCGTTGCTCGAGTGCCTCCTTCTCCTATAAAAAGTGTAAAGTGAATGAAGAGATCTTTACCAGCTTGACCAGAAAACGCTGATGTGGCAATCACCTCTCTAAGGTTTCAATAAGTTCTGATACAATTAATTTCAGAAGTTTCTTTGTCCTTTATTTTGATAGTTGTATAGCTCTGAATCTGCGTCAGTCTTTGCATGAATGGGTCAACTCAACAAGTACGATATTTCGTGATATTTCACAACCTCACCGACTTCTGGCTCGAAGTAAAGGTATGCTTCTGCGCTTCTTCCGATGAGCGAGTTGCTGAAGACCTTAGGTATACTACTGTTCCAAATGTTTATTCTACAAAAGACATTGCAAAACAAAGTTACGTTGTTTAGATTACATTTTACTAAGACATTTGACACATTGTTTGCCTCATGCAGAGTCAATTGCAGATTTCTTGCAAACATTGTATTATGTTGGCCATAACTAACTCAACGCTGCTGGTTCCACTGAAAATGAAGACGACTCCGATAAGCTTAATGATGCTTACAATTTGAATAAAAAGGCGGCCGGGGACGTTGGCGCTCGCCAATGAATATTCTCTTTTTTAAATTCAATGGCTTTTAACTCATTGTATTCATGTAAATAGAAGCAAGCTATTACAGATAATATTACTTAATTGAGGGTAATTTAAACCAAATAACCCCGTTGTTACGTGTCCGCTTTCCGACTAATTTGCTTCTAAATTATCGATCGATATTAAAGAGTATATAAGGATAACTTACTGTTTGGCGTGATCAGTGTCATGGGTTTATGTTTGTCATGGCAATGTAGGCAAACAAACGCACGCTATTAACATATTATTAACCCGCTCCACTCATATTATCATTCTACTTACTCTTATATCTTACATACACACAATTAACATCGTAAATCAAATGTGACACTAGCTCGAGTAGAACAAGGAAGGGTAGTGCCTATAGGAGTGAACGAGTGGATGGGAGATTGGTCATTAGAAGATCGCACAAATTAGATAAAATGAAGAGGCAAAAATTATTCTGCTCGATGTTCTAGATTGTGGTGCTTTGGTTTGCTACCCAGGTCGCAACAACATCTCCAATTGACAGCTGTTTTTTCTGCATACCTCTTTTATTTTTTAAATTTGAATTATAAAATTAAATCGATAGACACAATTTCTTTATAAGTTCTGATGTAGACAGTTATTGCGCTTTGACAACAATGCTGCAACTTTTTAATTAATCAATGTATCCCAGTGTGTGTAGTGCTTTTATGATGTCTTTGTCAAGCACTTAGGTACTATGCTGCATATCTCTCTCTAGATTTGGAAGCGGACTACTGTCAGTTATTCGTCTGATTTCGTGTTTGTTATGTTTTACTAATTACCCTTATTGTATTCATAACTATAAGATTTCTTACAAATAAAAAAAGTACAACGCACCAAGGTCTACGACCTTCTTCTTTGTATCAATTGACCTTAATGCTAAATCATTGTCAAACTGGTTACTTTGAATTGGACTGTTTTTTTTAAGGAATCGTAGCAAAAATTTACGTGAATATTACCATTTAATATTTCAACAATTTTTTTTACCACAATTACATATTTTAATTGAAATTTGATTAACTATTATAGAAGTATATTTAATCGATGTATTCTCTGATCATTGAAGGGATCAAGGTTCCAGTTCCTAGTAATTGATAAAAGTTTTGTTCATCGACCACAAACATCTGGTACTGGACACCTGCTTCCTCATTAATGGCCATAGAGATCTTGGTGTTTTGCCAACCTCATCCAGTTAATTCTGTAAACCCTTACCTGATCTTCGGTTCATGTTTTGCAATTAATATTTTCGAAACAACAAAAAAACTTCGAAGTTACCGGTAAATATAAGATATAAAGGGATTTTCTTATAACTTAACACAACGATACATCGTGACGGTCAGTGGACACGACGATGGTAATTATCCCCTGTTTTTATATTTATTCGCCGTCGGTCATTTCCATAAGCAAGCACTATCGTACGCGGCGTACCGTGGCTTGTGCCTATCAAAGAGATGTTCGCTTGTCGATAAGTTTTTCCACATTAAATATATTTTTCTCATATTTGATCTTATTTTCGTACTGAATATTTTGATGACGCTTCCATGTTTCAGAATGAAACATTTATCTTAATTTAAGAAATATGTACTTATTTTGAATTAAATCAAATTTAAACTAGGTTTCCAGAATCTTACACTATTTTCCTAATTAGTAGTAAGATATAAATTTATTCAGTGTTTGATCAGTAACCCTTTACCATTTAGTATAATTCAAAATGGTTTGTTAAATCTCGGTTCTACATGAAATGGGAAGTTAGGTTAAATCTTAAAATAAAATATAATCGAAATAGAAATTAGTTTGGTCAACAGTCCTGTGACAAAAGAAACAATTGGCCAAAATATCTAATATCTAAATATGTGTACATATCGACAAAACAATCGCCCAACACTCGTTACTGTGCGCACCTTCCGCGTCGTCAGTACAACGTGAAGAGCGCATGCGCGCGACCGTCCTCAGTTTATTAACGGATTCGCGATAATTCGAAAAATTGAGTTTATATGGCAGTGGTGACACGACGGAGTGGTGTAAGCCCATTCGCGAGAGAAGAGAGCGGTGCCTCGAGGCCTCTCCGAAATGACTGGGTAATACCGTTTGTATTTCTCGGCATTATATATTTTACATTGACCTTGTTCAAAGCTACGAGCATTATACCATTGAGACTAAGTACTGTGCCATCTTTATGCGCCATAATTGTTTATCTATATTGGTTCGTTTCAGTGCTGTGCAAGTAACGTGTTAATTCAAGGTTAAGTGGAGTCGTTAATTTGGAAAGTGTTTTAATTCGTTCGGTTAATGTATTTTCGTACGCAGTCTCATTTTTTTAATGGAACTAAACCTTAAATCCACTCGACCTACTAATTAGTATTCGTGTAAACGAATGCTATTATCACCTGAAATGTATATTTATTTATTCACTTTCTACATACGTATTTTTAAGACAACAAGATCAATGTTTCATCTCACATATTAAAATCTACCAATAAACGATTAAAGAATGAACGATGTTTGAGGAAAAACAAATGGCCGACAAAATTACAAAATAATATATAATTACCTAAATGAATAAAAATGTTAGCTGTTAGTCAATATATAGCGATCACCAGATAGAGGCAGTTTTAATTGCTTAATCTAATCTTTCTAGAATGACCCATTCGTAGGCAAGGGTAGTTTATGTACAACTCGCAACTCGATATGATTCCGCGCAAGCTACCTAAGAGCTCAACGGCCTCCCAATTCTGAAACAACCAAAAAGTAACGGCCCGAGCCGATGGCTTAGGTTTAGATTTTTTTTTAGATTAGGCTAAGCGCCCTTACTGCTCTGCCGCCTCAAGCCTGGTGAATCTGTTGAAGCCTCTTCCAGGCTCACAGTGACTAGTCAGTCACAAAAAAGGGACCTGATTGAAGGTTTACATAAAGAGATTTCCAGATTTCCACTATCTTCCTCGTGTACCTAACCTAATTTAACCTACCATTCAGATTATCTGAATGAAAATTATTCATGAAATTTACCACGGCTTTTTACACTTTCGATGAGAATATTAATAGTTGAAATTATTTAATAAATAATAAATAAATAACCTTTTTATTGCCATCAAAAAGTACAGAATTATGTAACACAGCTATACATGTGATATTTGAATTTAGAATTGTAAATATTGTTTGTAAAATTTAGTTTGACAGCATACGAAATAGAAAAAATATTTTTGGAACCTTCTGGTAGTGGTGCACCTATTTATGAGAATACGAAACTAAAACACAGTATAAATATGGTCTGATCTGCGCAGAATCAACATTGAATTCGTCACCTCGGGATAGCATTAACATTACTGACGCGTGACTATGATATATAACACCACTGGATAAAAACACACGTATGTGTACGTAAGAAATTATACTTCTTCAGAGTAACAAAACATAAAGAACTAAATAAAAAGCCTTTTTCAGTAGGTACTCCTTATGTGCAAGACATTAAATGAAGTTGACAAGGGTTTGATTAAATATTTCGGAATTATGTATGGGTAAATGTCAAAAAGTTATTGGTAGCCATGGAAACGTCAAAATTAATTTTTCCCAAACGTGCCGAAAAAGTATTTACTCCAAAAATCGTTGTTCAATTTCTTAATTTTTACACGACACGTAAAAAAAAGAATAACTCATCGCAAATACTCTTCAATATTGAATAAGGAAAAATTTCTGTGGATTTTTAAACTACCATATTGATATACGGTGACTTCGTGATTTATATAATTTACGAGCAATTTGTGGCCAGATTTAATCATGACTATGGGGCGAGGGACTTCATAATAGATTTCAAGGCCTGTTTTATTAAATAGCCCTACAACTAATGAATTAATAAGTTAACACACAAATCACTATCATGATGATAAAGATTAAAAAATAAAGTACACCTTAGTCAATTTCAGTTAGACATGTTTTATTCTGTAAAGTAGTGGGATTGACATTAAAAATAATTTAAAATGCTTTATCGAATTCGTCTCATGTTGCATTCTTCAGAGATTATTTAATTAGTCTGGATGTAATGGACTGAATGAATAGGCAACTAATATAAGTATAATAATCCCCCCACACCACTCCTCGGAATGTTGTAGCATATTTAGAAGCATAAATTTATCAAGCTTGATAAGAAAATAATGCTTATTACCATAGCTATGTCTACTTCAATAAAACAGAGACAAAGAAGCAACGGAAAGGCAGAGAGAGAGAGAGAGAGTGAGGAGGATAAATAAATGAGATCGTAATGGAACAAAATTTTAAAATTTGACATATTGGCAACATTTTCTCAGATATTTGTTCCATCAGTAAGCCTTTAAATATCACTAAATTGACTGTATAATGTAAAGTAGCACCGTTTGAAACTCATGCACTTAATGCCGGAACAGAAATGAAAAGTAAGTTATGGATTGATTAAGAGTGAAATGACAGGCACGCGATGGTCGCGTCGTCGACGTCCGCGCTCGATTGATGATCTATTAGCGATAAAAATAACATTAAGCTGATGTGAAAATAACTACAGTTAACTCCCCTTCCTTATAGTTTACTATGTAGTTAAATAGCAATATACCTTTGATTACAATAGACGTAGAATGAGCTGTCTTAATGTCTTTCTGTTCATCATGCACATGCGTGAGGAATGTACATTTATAATTATCCATTACAACTTAATACTTACTTGTACTAAATTTCAGTAAATGTCAAAATTTTAAGCGCTAAGAGTCTATTGGCTTAGGGTACCGACAGCGAAACAAAGTGGCAGATTCGAATCCTAATATAATTAAATTAATTACACAATTTGATTATAGTTCATTTTCAAAAGACTTATTTTGGTTTTTTGCCTATCTATTTCTATTGTAACCAGCTGGCACATTGCTGGGCTTGGATTATATATTCTATGTAATATTTCAAAAATCGACAATTATCTATGACCGAAAGGTTAATGGTATACCTATACGATATTCTTTGACGTATTCCTAAAAATTACTTCCCATGCCTAGACAGGAACGTTGACAAGGACTGTGGCTTAAAATTATTAAATTTATTAAAAAAAAGTTTGTTGACTGTGGCTTAATTTAGAATACTCTTGAGTCATACCTCGGGTAGTTCCTATCGATGTGTCTACATCTATCAAAATAACAACGTCAAATTGTTTAGCTTAAATATTAGGTAAGACTCAGCACACAATCAAAAAAATGTATTTGCTTAAATTGCTAATACAGGTTTCACTGGTGGAACATTAGTAGATATTTATTGGGGTCATGATCTCTCTGTATGTATGTCATTTAATGCCAATTATACGTAATTGACGCGTGTTGAAAGGTTGTTTGTAAGTACGGAGCAGTAATATCGGATGGACTAAGCGTTTGTTCGTGTCTTTTTTATTCCACTACCGGCGATAATTCGCGATTGTACGGATTCTTTTTACTACTGTCAGTCAGTGTGTATAGAAATTATTATTAGATTACTTAAACTTTCTCTGTCGTCAAAGTAATCGTAGTGAATTATGTTTGCTACATTTATTTATTATTTGTATGTGCACCGAAAGGTGAGTACGGTATAGCATCATGATATTATTATATTATTCTGCTTTTAAATGTATTGCATATTTTATTAATACAGTAGACTCGATTATCCGGTCTACCAACTACCAAATTATAATTATCAAATATTCCAACCCAAACTACAGTAAATATTTTAATTTATAAATAAAGTGTTGCAAATAATTGGTAAGAATAATCGTGGAAAAATTGTTCCTGTACACATTCGGTGTATTCAGATTTCTGACTTTTGGAGTTTCTATATAGGGGAAGCGGAAAATGCCAAAAAATGTATTTAGAATGTATTACAAATAAACTTAATTCAATAAAATAAAAACAGCAATTGATAATAACAAAAGAGTATATCTTTAAGAAAAGAAATCGACTTAACGAATCATCGAACATTGAGCGATCACCAGTACATGCTAGACACCTGAATATTAGCTGAGGTTCCTACACACGATTGTTCAAGCAAAGTCTGTCACAAGGAAATGAATGTTTAGATATAAATATTTACTATTAAATTGATGTTTGCTGCAACAGCGTAATAGTTGGGAAACAACACTGAGAATGACAGTGAATCTTACTCAAATGTAAATATAATGTACATTCAACTTATGCCATTATATATTAGTCATTTATTTGACGTAACTAAGTAAAGCAGACCAACCCGTGATGCGTATTAAAAAATCAATAACTTAATTTCTTTTTTCTGATTTTTGCTATGATTATAATTAAAATTTTCCCATGCGATCAAATATTGTCAAACATTTCATACCAGTTTTAACTGAAGCTAGGTAACGCATACCACGAATTATTTAAACTTTCAATACTGCAATAAGTATTTTTTTCTTGTGTTCGGTCCTAGCTAAGACTAGTTCTGTTTGTGAAAATCGTACCAGTACATACGTTGGCATCAATGTTTGAGTGTTCATTTGCAATATTAATTGTTTTTATAACAGTAATAATGAAGATTTAATAATTCTAGCCGCAGCTGACGCACAAACTGTTTCTAAACAGACTCGTTGTGATCACCCGATAGCTAAACAGTACTTTAATTCTTCATTCAATACCCGTATAAGTTTACAAAACACCTAGCATCGACGCGACATCATTTCAACAATATATTGGCGATATTCCAATAGACAATCAGATTTAAATATACATACATATAGTGCAATAGTCAGTTAGTCACATCGTTTTATAATTGCCGCAGAATTTATGGATTTAACCATTGGTAGACACTATAAAAAACCACTAATCAATAAGAAACGAAAATTCAAGTCCTAGTTCTAAGGGCGCCATAGATAATTACATTATTAGGGCAACAAGACGTACTATTATACTATTTCTTAAAATGATTAACGTATTTTTTAAACTTACTACGAGCTAATTTATTAGCTCTTGACCACACGTTTTTATCATTTGCGCCTTACTACATTAACTTCTTAACTATGACCTTAAGAAATTGAAGAAGTGTTTTAAACTACATGTTTTCTTTGACTTTAAGGAGTGTGCAGTGTACATGTAACTTTAATAAGGATTCAACTCTTCACTTAAAATTATTTGAACTCTTGTAGACTTTGTGACAATTTTTTCACATAATGAGCCAGTTCGCCTGGGAAAGTAACAATGCGTTGGAGTATTGGTTACGCATTTGCAACGTGAATTGCCAGTATTTGGCAACATATCTCTAACATTCGTTGCCTGTCTTTGGCAAAGCACCTGTAACATTCGTTGTCAGTCTTAAGCAAATCATTTGTAATGCTTTTGACTGTGCAGATGTTGAGGTTGCTTCTTTCCCTGCTTTAACTGTATAAAATAAAAAAATAAAAAATATTTACGTCAAATATGAAACATAAATAACAATTCGTTTTACCCATTTCAATCCACATTGTTCAGTTATAATCAGTGCCCGCTAGACTGGCTTATTATTATCGTCCTCTACAAAGTCATGCTAATATCCACATTTGTAAAGTGATTTGCTTCTTAACGTTGTCTTTGTCTTTTAAATGTCCGTGCGAATAACTACGCTTGTTACAATAGACTAAATTTATAGCAACATAATTTTAAGTATTATTACTAAAAGATACTAACATTCCCAGGTCTGAAAGGATAATGCTACTATCTTGTTTGCTTCAATCTTTTTTAAAACCTTTGTCTTACTTTAATTGTGGTTCATGTTTATTTGTTAGTGAAACTTTCTACCATCGGTCTGAATAAGTTTTCTTGAGAAATAATTTTAGATGAATTAATCTCATCCGATAAGTCACAAGCTCTGCCTAATTCGTAACAGTGTCAGGTTTATATCCTACAGCTGTACCCATCCGCTTCTTCTCCATTCCATTTCTCTCTGTTACTTCATTCATAGAGAACAACAGGGGTAGAGTCCGCAACAACAACATCTGTTGCACGAATGGGCCGAAATACTACGACCTTACAGAAGACAGGCGTGAAGTAAAGTATTCTGCGTTTAGTTTAGTAGTTTAGTTTAGGCCTAAATCTAGTTTTCTACCCTTTTCTTGTAAGGAAGGGATGGGAAGGGGAAGAGAACTTGACGGTGGAGGGGATCTATAGGAATTGTAAATAACCATTTTCTGTTTGTCCCCTCCTCTGTCCATTAAAGGTGGGCAACGCCTCTGCAACTCATTAGTTAGTTGCGGATGTTTATGGGTAGCGATCACTTGACAACGGTTGAACCGCTTGCTCGTTTGCCACCTTCTCACATAAAAAAAGAGAAGCTTCATTCCTTCTCAAACACTGGCAACGTATCTAAAATTCTTATATTTGTGTTGATTTTAGGTAGCAATCAATTAACATTGTGTGTTTTGGTTTTTACTCTTAGTTAAGCGGCTAAGAAACTTTTGCAAGAGTACGATCGACGAAGTAGAAAGATTAAATCGTTAAATGTAAATTTATTACAATGTTTTCTTTTCCAGACAGTCCGACGGGCGTATGACGCGATCAAGACACAAGTATGCACGGTCGCGATATCGCTGACGTTGTTCAACTTGGTGCGGCTCCCGAGGGAGGCGTTCAAATACGGCGACCTACAGTTCCTGATCGTTTATACGTTCTGGCTTATAACGTTAGGCCTGCCGATAACCATGTTGCAGCTGACGATGGGACAACTCAGTCAACAGGATCCTGTTGGTGTATGGAGAGCTGTTCCTATTCTAAGAGGTTTGATTTTCTTTTATTATTGTATCAGATGACAGCAAACGCATGTTAGGGACGTATGAGTACCCTCATGTATGAGCCATGACAACCAACAACTAAAGATTGCTAACTATTGCTTGGCAGCAATCTAAAAAGATACCGTGTAATAACATTTTAAAGCAAGTAATTTCGTGTATGTTCAAAAAAAGTTATGATAGCAGTTAATTCCTTAATTTTACCGTTCGTTACAATTTTTTGTCAGCAAAAGAAACAGCGTTATGTGTTATGTATGGTACGGCATAGCAACTCAAGCGGCTAGTACGTAGGTACGGAAATGTATTATCTTTATTTATCTTTCAGAAAATTGTCAGACGTATATCAATCTTATGTAGTCTATTTCGAACAGATTTTTTATGATTACATTATCGATACATTTTCTAAATTTATAAAATATTTAGCAGTGGTACTTTAAAACTGCCAGTTGTAGTAATCCAGTAACCACTCATTGAACTCATCGTCTTCTAATTGAAATGACTCAGACGAGAAAGAAAAGAGAAATGATGTGATTTTATTTCATTTTATAAGCGTAGATAAGCATCAATATTTTTGTTTGTAGTAATAAGCGTTGAGACTAGGAAATCAACCCGATGTTAAATGATTCTAATTCCTGATACCTTTTTTTTCTGTTTCCCATTCTTTTAAATAATTGTTCAATACAATCGTATTATCATCATGGCATTTTTTCCATCCATCCACTAGGCATTTTTTTTTCTTCTAATATTTTAACGAAGTTATAATGACATCTTATTGGGGCATCACTGACATGTCAGTGATGATAGTAGATGATTAGTAGAATTCCAAATCAGAAATTGCGAAGTTTCAGTTTGTCTTATTTGGTAATAAAACTAGTAATCGTTTTGGTGGTACGTTATGTTAGGTTACCTACCACTAATAAAAAACGAGGCATTGTTGATTATGTGTACATAACGATGTGTGGACATCGTTTCAAGTATGATCAATCGAATTACGAGAATAGAGAATTAGTTGCTATACTAAAACAGAAACCATTAATTTACCATTATACATTGGTATCTAATAGAATCGCAGTCTTAATAATTTAAGTCCAACTACAAATCCGGGTTGATTTTTTGCGATACTTGAAACAATTCATAATTAAAATTCGCTTATTACATAGCAGAGTCTGTTGTATTTTTTTCCTTTTAATTAACAAGTTTGTTCAACTTTAAGACGTAATTAGTACAAGAAACTTTTATAATTTTAAATCAGAATAACAAGAGAAACAAAATATGAAATAAATATGTACACCAACCCTAGGGAACGAAATAATATTGACACTCATCGTCGAAATGACTTATTCCTCTCGTTACTCAATAAAGTACGAGAGTTGGAGACAGAGAGAGTGACAGAATGAGATAGAGAAATAAACTTATTATGAAGTAGTCAACATTAAAATGTAGCTCCCATTAAATATTTACAGATATTCCTGTTCTTAAGAAGTTAGATGAGCCTCTTATTAGTTAATCGGCTACAGCGAATTTATAAATGCTTACCCACTTCTTTTGTCTGCTGTACCCTGTAAATAAGTATCTAGCATAACTTAAAATATTTACAGGTATCGGACATCTCAAGATACTGACGTCATACTTGTGCTGTGTGTACGGGATGATTTATACAGCTCTTGCTTTGGCCTATTTAATCTGGATTGCGAAGGGTTCGATCCCATTAAAGGATTGTATCAAGCTTCACATCACACCGGTGAGCGCAGTTCTATTTATTAATGAACACTACATATAAAAGACTTTATAGGTAGGAGTAGGAACCTAAGGTGGCCTGCCACAACCTTGACCATTCTTATTTATTTCATTGTCGGTCTTTCTTAAGTGTCGATCGACTTATGGTTAACTTACGGTTAACACACTTTACACACACGAGACACAACACAACATAGTCGTGGTTTTGAATCGGCCATTTGAATATTGTTGTAGATAAAAGAAATATTAGTAAATGATTCCTATGATGTACTAATATTTCATATACATGCCCGAGGAGGGTTGGCATTAGGCAGGTGGCCGGCCGTAAAAAACTATAGCTTAAACTTATTACAGTGTATGGACTGCCGTACTATGCCGACCTCATATAAAAAGTGCGAAATGGGGAGGGGGATGATGATCGGTCATGAAGGATATATAGGCTTACCTGTGCTACAGCGACTTGACCGTGGCTGCCATCCCAACCCATTGGCACTAAATTTCTTAAGTTAAATAATTTTAATAATTCTAAAAAAAACATAAATATATTCTTAAATAACAGTATTGTAGTAAAATCTTAAATACAACATTGACATTGACTGAGGACGACAATAAAAATTCATCCGAAAAAATTTGGCTAAAATAAAATATAAAATAAAATAATTATTTTGAAAAAAAAAATGTAATCATATTAGCAGACCCAGCAAACTTTGTCTTTAGGTTTGGCTGCTCGAATTCTTAAAAATATTTCCTGGATCCCGATGGCAGCGCTACCTATTGGCGCTAATTGTGAATTTAAACCATCTCGAGGCCCACGCAACACACACACACACAATTTACATTAAGTCGTTACGCTTAGAAAAAGTACGGAATAAAAAACTTGTTTTTGTTTTTATATTAAGTATTTTATAATTTATGGTTTTGTTTTACAGTATGGCTATGAAAACAAAATGAATGCATCGGAATGTTTCAAGTGAGTAAAATCAATTTAAATAATCACAGTTCAGCCTTTAAATTAGTTAAATTTATAGATCCATTTTGATTCTTTGAAATATCTTATTTGTCCATTGATAGTAGTTATTATAACACAATATATACATTGCATAGATTATTATGTATCAAAAGAGAACTGATGTCATCTTTAAACTGTTTCAACCCAGTCCCAATATATTCTAAAAATAGTAGAGGATATGTCCGATTTGTCAATTAAGGCCATTTCCATGCAGACGCAGGTCAAACCGGCGTGTGATATATTTGCATTGTTCTCTCAGATACCTTAGGCATTATCTTCAAAGATCATCTTTGTAATGGTTTTAAAATATTATGTATTAATAGTATTATATACATTTGTTACTACTACTAACTAGCTGTGCCCCGTGGTTTCTCCCGCCGTGCAATTTAGTTTAAACGGAATCGTCTTACGAATTTATGATAATCCCTTTGTCAAAAAAAATTGCAGGAAAATACACATGGAAATTTCTAAAATATTTCTGTGTGCTGGGACACAAGTGAAACGTGAAAAGCAAAATTGTCCTTTTCTGTGTTACGTGTTATTGTGTTTCAGTTCCACGTATTTTTAAACTTTTGATATCTTCTAAACTATTGGTCAGAATGACATAATTCAAAGGTTATAATCTGCATTAAATTCTCTTGATTATTAACACATTTAAATGGATAAGGATTCATACCGAACACGAATAATAGCATAGTAAGCGGCGAATGCGTTTTAAATAATGTTTCTTAAGAAAAAAATGGTCATTGTGACGTAACCATAGAAGATATATAGATGTCATTACGGACTTTTATTTAGCATATATAAAAAGCTACAATTATTTCATACATAATTTTGATGTATAACAAGTATATATTATAGTATTAGTTACGTTTAGCTTACGTAAGCCAAGAAAGCAAGACTGTCCCAATTTTAACCGACTTGGTACGCATTATTAATAATAACTCAAAAACGACTCGTCAGTTTTTGATAAAAAAATGTGAGCACACGACAAGCACTATCTGTCGAATAAAAAAATCATCAAAATCGGTAAATCAGGAGCGGAGCTACGAATTAACAACCATTAAAAAAAACTCCCTCCACGCGGCCGTAACGCGTTTTCGTGACTGAAAAAAAATCACAATTCTGTGATTTTTTTCTAATAATTAAATTGATATTTATCCAAAAAACGCTCGACCTGTTAAACGCGTAAAGGTAATACGTTTGTTAGGTTTTCTTATATATCTAATATTTTGCGCAGCTATTATTACTTTTATTTCTTTAATAAGAACCTTCTCCAGACAATACTAAACACGAAAAAAAAAGAATTGGTGAAATTGGTCCAGCTATTCACGCGTGATGCCGTAGCCAAGAGAAATATGGATTCATTTATAGATAATTAAATGAAGCCTGAAAGAATGAAGAATGAAAAAGACAAAGAGGACGTCAAATAAAGAGATGGGAAGATGACCTACCGAAGGGATGGAGAGGATTAGCTCGCGACAGGGAAGTGTGGAAGGAATTAGGGGAGGCCTATGTCAAAGGACAACCTGACAACTGGATGCTGAGAAATAAATGTTGTATATAGCATTAATTTATATTGTTATATTACTAATGTATTAACTTAAGTTGAAATGTATAATAGTCAGCGAATAAAGGCTTTATCTATCTATCTATCTATCTAAATGAAGCCCTTATAATTGTCAAAGGTCAAACATTCAATCTATCTCTATACCAAAATTCATCAAAATTTGATCTGCGATTCAGACATAAAAGAAATCAGAACGCACAGAAACATTTGTAATATTAGTAGGGATAATCGAGTTTCTCTATAGAAAGGCCAAGTAACTTACATAATATATTCAGGGTACCTTTGTTATCAATGTATAAACTATGTTTTATTTATACCATTCATGTTGTGTTTAATTATTTCAACAATTTCAGTTCAACATTTTTGGCGCCATTTACTGAACACCCGCAGTATCTCGGAGTAATGGCTATTTTAATATTCGTTTTATGGTTCTTTGTGCCCATTATGTAAGTATTAATTGGCGTGTACTTTGTCACTATGAAATTATTGATGCCAATTATATTTTGGTTAATTGTCATATCAACACAGCGTTGTCTTTTCTTCCTCATACGTACTTATATATAGGATGATATTTTCCAATCCCGGAGGAAAATTACTCTATTAATAATAGTAATAGCCAATTTCACTCAAAGAAAATATTCCTTTATTTTTAAAAATAAGCTAAACTGTTACACATATTTTCTTGCCAGACCTGAGAATCGCACTGGATAAAATCGGATAACAGAACACCCTGTACATTTATTGCATCAATGGATAGGGTCACACAAGGATCACATCTCTTAACAAACATAGTTAATTAAATGAAAGGGCAACATGCCTGAGAAATCAAATCAAAAGTTATTTGAATTGAAACAACAAAAACGAGTCAACTAAGTTTCTCGGAAGGGCCATTTCGGTAGATACTGCAATTTATTATTTTAAGGAATTCATTCCGAGTAACATTTAATACCGAGTAACAGTGGACTCTCGAAATTGTATTGGGAACATCAGTTGTTTGAGAATGTTGTTTTATGTTGCAGGTTGTACAGGCTACGAAAATCATTAACAATATCATTTCTTACTATAAGTCCAATGATATTGATAATTGCTATAGCGCTGGCTTCATTTCTGTCGGACAATGCGAGCTTATATTCGATGCTGGAATATTGCGAGAATTGGACGACTATGTCTGAGCCTTACATTTGGCACAGTGCGTTGGTACAAGCCTTGCTGTCGACGCAAATCGTTAGCGGATATCTGATAAGTGCAGGCGGGACGGTGTACTCGTTTTCTGACGTACGATGGTAAGTTTGGTACTTTATTATCGTTATATTTCGTTATTTTTGTGTTACCCTATTGGCTCATCTCGTGGGGGCTTAAAAACGACACTTATCAATGCGACAACACCAAGACTCTGTCGACGGTTAGTTCTCCGAATCACATTGAAGTGAAGCTAGTAAACATTGTGATCACATGTTTTTCGTTATGTTTTAGCATCCGTATTTATGGCGACATGCCATGGGAATAGATATCTGTTAGAAATATGATTCTGTCTACCCTTTATATACGATAGAAATTAGTGTACTTTATTATATACTGCTCCTAGGTTACTGTTGTACAAAACACTACGTCTTTTTGTGTGGTCTAAAGAAGTTGACAAGTTCGTCATGTTATTTGCATTCCGTGTCTACACAATACGTATATTTTTTAGTTACAATTGAGTGGCTGAGTGAGTCAAATAATATGTAGGGGTGTGGATTACGCTATAAGGGCTGCTATAAAGGCCTAATTTTAGGCCAATTCTTCTTCCCATCCTTTCCTAGTAATAATAGA
The DNA here is from genome assembly GCA_029849275.1 of Papilio elwesi. Lineage (NCBI taxonomy): Eukaryota > Metazoa > Arthropoda > Insecta > Lepidoptera > Papilionidae > Papilio > Papilio elwesi. Next base: position 10,589,714 of record CM056693.1, on the reverse strand, counting down.
ATGGGAAGGTGAAGAGGATTGGATGGTGTCGGAATAGATGGGGAAAATGAAATATCTCTTTTTCCCATCTATGCCTTCGTCTGTCCCTTAAAGGTTGGTAACGCTTTTGCGACTCATTTGCGTGTTGCGGATGACTATGGGTAGCGGTATCTTAATGTCAGATGATCCGCTTGCTCGTTTTCCACCTCGTTCCATAAAAAAGGAATACTTTGTATGTGTGTTCATTTTATTAGATAACTCTTCGTACTTAACGCAAGCGCAAGTGTTATAAGTGTCGACGTATGGTATGTTTCAATTTAAAATTTATGTAAGCTAATAATTACAGTTATAATTGACCATTATGTGACAAACTACCTTTAGCATTATACTGTGCCTATACTTCAAAGATTAATTTAATTTGAAGTACATTTTTATCGCATTTATTTTCCATTACAGGGCGTCAACATATGTAGTAATCGCTAATACACTGTCGGGGTGGTTGTGGGTACTGTTTTGGCAGTTTATCAGCGGTAGCAGTAAAAAGGATATGGGGATCGTAACAATACTTGTGCTAATCTATCAGTCGTCGGTTTCGGAGAGGAGGGCTAAGGAATGGCCCATCCTAGCGTTCGCTCTAGTACTATTGTCCGGCGTAATCAGTGTGGTAAGTTAAATGTGTTTAATTATTTTTTTATAATTAAAGTGCAACCCTTTATTATCCGCGTTAAACGATGTTTGGTAGAGGAAAGTATTTTAGGTTCGCATTAACTACATGCAACATGCGTCAGTAACACGCGTCAGCAACATTATTATTTGAATTTAAAACAGTTTTGAAGAACTATTTTCATTTATTTTTCATGTACTCTCTTTTTATTTATGTTGATTATTTATTTATTTTTTGAACTATTGTCGCGCCTTCCCACCTGTTTTGATTTTTCACTTCAGTTGGCAGTCTTTTTTATTATCCTGTATTTTTATAACAATATTGGTAGAGAGTGCCTGTGAACGTATATTGATCAGATTCGTGGCATACCAAAGAAAGGCTCTATTATGAGTACCCGTAACCGACGAATGAAATATGCATGCTTAGATGTATGGATTTAAAAAATCTGGAAGGGTGTAACAGAATTTCGATGAATTTCAATCCGTAATCTCTGCGGGCGGACGGACAAACAGACGTCTTTTTTATAAACTTCTTACTATGTCTCTTTTTACGTACCATGGCCATAAGGTAAATCACGTAGTTCGTTCGACCTGACAAAGCAACTACGTGGATATTGATAAAGTCTGAGAATTCAAAAATATGTGAAACTGAACTTCGTAATAGTCACGTTAACGACATCGCGCGATTTAAAATTTCAACACATCGAACAAAAAACAGTTTCATCGGACGCTCGCTGGACCGTAGCATTGAGTATTTTTAAACAATTATATAAGTTAAAAATACTCCCACAGTTTATATAAAGGTTTTAATAAGCCAGTCCACTTAATCCGAAGAATCAATTATTATTTTTTGCACAGGAGTATGCAGGCCCAAGTATATTGTACTATTCGTACACCATAACATGAGTCTTGAGTCCACGGTTACGTTCTTATACATTGTTCGAAAAATGTACTCATAAAATGTATGTAATTTAGTCATAAAAATGCACAAGGATATTCCGAAAGACTGCTAGAATACTTTTTTTTTAAAAGCAATTTGCAAACATGTAAGCGGTTCTCTCGATGTTAAGTGACCGCTACCCATAGGCATCCGCAAAAAAGCAAATGATTTCCAGATGTTATTGGCCGGAAAAGGGGACAGCAAAAAGGATATTTCCTTCTTCTATCTAACCCCCCTCCCGTCCAATCCTCTTCCCCATCCCATCGTATCCTTTGTAGGGATCCTTTGTGGGGAGGGGAAGAAAGACTGACACCGGACCTCCGGCAGCTTACTTATCAGACAAAAACGTGGAATTTTCCCCTCAATTGTTTTTCAGCTGACACTTCTGTTCCCCGTTTACGACAAACTTCATCGCCTGACGGGCGAGCAATGGCGGCTCTACGCTTCAGCATCATCAGCTGTTGGTACAGCGCTCACGGTCGCGGTGCTGGCCAGTGGACTGAACATTGTATCACTGTTAGACGAGATGGTGGTACCAGTATTAGCCGTGTTCACGGCCGCAATTGAAGTGGTCGGATTCGTTTATTTATACGGTGAGATGATATGACATTTTATAATAACTATTACCAGTTCATTTGCAAAAGAAATTATATTATATCTCATTAGTTCGGGAACGAACAATGTCTGTATGTATTAATAATTTAGTTAACATAGTTCGGGATATGACAATGGTACAACAAAGTGTATTTTAGAAAGTTCAGTTTTGTTCCTTATTAAATTTTGTAGTTAATTTTTACATCAAGAAAAAACTTAAAACGCCTGCATAAAAGTTTATAGCAAATCTGTAAATTTAAAATCATAGAATTATTTCTTACAGGAAATACTCTATATCACTATTCCTGTACATAACATTACTCATTGTATGTTTTCTCTCTTTTATAGCTTGTATTTTGTCTAACTTTTAGGCTGGTTCTACCTCACCATTGACGTGCAGTTTGTCACCGGGACAAGATTATCGAGTTACTGGATAATCGTCTGGTGGCTGACGCCGTTCATCCTACTGGGTGTTACTGGCTGGTGGCTGCGAGCGTCGCTGCGCTCGACCTGGGCCCACGGCCCCGCTCTCTGGCCTTTAGTCGGAATATTAATTTTAATGATCGTCGTTATAGTGATATTTGCTGGCGTAGCTGTTGCAAAAGAGGAACAATTCAATTTCATTTCGGTAAGACAGGTTTTTTATTAAGTGCGGTGGTTCGCCGTAGTTATGTGTTTATTATTGCCCATAAATACCAAGCAACCATTCTAAACCGACACACAAACAGAAAACTATATCATCAGGCAATTTTTTTTGCAGAATAATATATATTGTCTTATTGCGCTTCGTATGCATGCATAAATATTATTGAAATATAAGATCCCAATTCAGAGTAATAGGCAGGTATTTGCTAATGAATTGAGAAAAATAAATTGGCACGTGCCGCCTCAGATTTAAGTTACCTAAGATTTAAAATTAAGACCGGGAATCGGAAATATTTTGTATTAACACCTTAAAAGTTGTTTTTCTATTATCCAGAAAGTAGCATCGGCGTTCAGGCCTTCACGCCTATGGGGACCAGAGGAGCCGATGGCCCGATATCTATGGATGTCCCAACGATACTCAAGCGAACATAGCACCGACGTTGAAACTAGCTCCGATCGCAACAATTATTCACATTTGAAAAGTAACAAAAGCAAAACGTACCAACAGAATTGGCTTACGTCCGAACTGTACCAAAGATCACCCGAATTTACAACCAAAAACGTTAAATTGGACAAAAAAGAGATAGGACCTATATATAAGATTCACGATGTGCATAGACTTAAGGACAGCGAGAGAGAAAGGTTAGAAAAGTTTCGATCGCCTAATGTTTGTATTGCTAGAGATCAAATCGGTGGACAAAGCAAATGCACGTGCAACAGACATTTCACGTTGAACGTGCCCGATCTAAGGAACAGTGAAGTGTCGACTAGTCTATAAGAATGTATAAAAACACGTACAACGAAAGTTTCGTCTAGTCGACTTATTTATTAACATTATTTAAAAAGGATAAATATCAGAGAATATGCTTACGTAAAGTACACGTAAGAGATTCATCGATCGATTATCTCAAAAAAGAAAGAGGAGACAAAGAAACTATAGTCTACATAATATGAATTGGACGTGTTTAAAGTGTGGGTAGGATAGTGGATAGGAGCTGCACTGGAAGATATGCAACGGAACTTTATATGTTGACTTGTGTCGATCGCTAACTGTCAACATCTCCAAAATATTGCACAAAAGCGTAATGAATGTATATAAAACAATAGAAAACACGTTAGAAAATATTCAGAACAGAAAAGAAAAGCGAGGACATAAACTTTTAATGTTTGTTATTCTGTTGTTTTAATTCAAAGTAATCAATATTCCCTAACATTTTATTTGCCTTTATAGTATTAAGACGAGGATATTCAATAAAAAGATTCCTGAAAATTATGGTACTAGATAGCAAACGAGCAAGCGGTTCACCTCAAGTGATCGCTACCCATAGACATCTGCAACTAACTAATGAGTTGCAGATGCGTTGCCCAACTTTAATGGACAGAGGAACAAACAGAAAACGATTATTTCCAATTCCTATATATCCCCTCCACCGTCAAGTTTTCTTCCCCTTCCCGTCCTTTCCTTATTAGAAAAGGGTAGGAAGGGGGAGAGAACTAGAAAAGGCCTCCGGCACCTCACTCATCAGACCAAAACGCAGAATACTCTACTTCACGCCTGTCTTCTGTGAGGTCATGGTATTTCACCGGTCCCGCTGGCCCATTCTTGCAACAGATGTTGTTGTTGCGGGCTCTACCACTGTTAAAAAAAATAAAAGATATATCTGGTTTGTAAGATAATAATAATAATACGAAGCTTATTAACTTCCAAAATGTACATTTAAGTGTTATCTTCTCCTCTCTCCTCTCTTCCCATTTCATTATTATATGGGGTCGTCACAGTGCGACCGTAGTCTATAGTAATACCATACTGTAATAGGCCTATAGTTTTTTTAAGACAGGCCGCTAACCTGACGCCAATCTTCCCCTCGATTTGAAATATTAGTACATTATGGAAATAATTTACTAATATCTCTTTTAACCATTCCCAAGTTTAAGCTTCGTTGGAAATGGTTGACGACAATTGTCAGATAGCAGATTCGAACCCACGAGCATGTTGTGCATGTTTCGCTGTCCGTACCCATAAGCATTAAGCTATTCGCGCTTCAATTGTATTACTGTAAACTGTACTAACAGTAAGCTGTAACTGTAAGCTTACATATTTTTCTTATCTTAGAATAAAAGTAAACTAAAATGTATGGCATTTAATTAAAACATTTATATTATTTTTGGGTTAATAACAACATAAATAAGTGTTCAAAGTTCAGTGCTCCGTCCAGCTTTCATACTATTCAATTATTTATTAAAAAGTAATAACTACTGTTCGACAGTGCGTGCGGTTTCATTAAACGTGAATAAAATTTCACGGTGCATTAAATCGTTCCAAATCATGGTACACTCGAGCTTGTGTTTTACTCGCTAAAGGTTATTATGTACGATTAATCATTCAAGTAATGTTGATGCCTACTATTGTGCCTTTGAAATACAATCCAACAATATTTAAAATAATATTTACGACTCTCAAAGCTTTTTTATATCAAGAAAGGTGAGTTGTGCACATTAATATGACTAACTAACCGTCCTAACCGTGAGTTCACACTGCCAAATACATTCACATAAAACATGTTGTCATCTCAGTTTATTTCAGAATGATAAATTTCGGCAGTGCAAACTTAAAGGCAGAGATATTAAGACGGATAGAGTGCTGAACACAGACTATACATTTTTTTAAAATTCTTATTTTCAATTTCGGTACTAATTTCTATGAGCACTCAAGATGGCGCAACTATATTATTAAAAATAGGCTGACTGGTTAACATTTCGATGATTTAGTTTACTTACTTCTAATTCTCTCTCTCTCTTCCAACTCCTTTTTATTATGTTATTATGAGTAGTTTATTTGAATGTAAATTAAGTGAAAGTATTAACGGTAACTGAACATTAACGTAAATCTTACAATAGAATGCACAAGAGTGAATTGTACCAAAAAAAATGAAAAATTATCAAAGTTGTAACATAAATCAAAGTACAGAGAGAGATACGCGTGCGGGTTGCCATATTGTGAATCTCAGAATGTGTAACGGACTTTTTTAGAATTATACTTAGGTATCTACTTTGCGCAGAAAGCAACAAACAATAGTATACTTAGTGGACAATTTTTGTCTTAATTTAAAGAAATGAAATTGCAGATATATGTCTAAAGATATTATCATAGATTACTCATTTTATATTGCAGATATATCTTTGGACACAGTTAAGTCCTAAAATTTAATTAAATAATATAATTTAATCCATTATTAGATTAGGGTACTAAAAACTTTTCTCCGGTGGTAAGTACTTCCCGTAAAGTACAGTCGAGAAGCAGAATGTAAATATCACCGCGTTGGCAGCTTAAAAGAAGACAATAGGCCAGTTTAAATGAGTAGGTATTTTCAAATAGACTTCGTTACGTAGAAAAATAAGAACTCGACTTGCTAACTAAATTCACAAGATGACGAGTACCTTACGCTTTACATGCGTCCCAGATTTGCGTCTTTGGTTTTTTGGTTTTGGTTGGTCTAAGGGTAAACGAGAAACTAAAGCGCGCAAACTATCGCTAAGAATACGTCGCCTTACTTAGTGATCACCTCCGCCCATAAACATCGATATCAGATGAAGTGCAGATTGGTTCTCTACTATATGTAAACAACAACATAGTCTACAGTAATATATATATATATATATATATATATATATATATATATATATATATATATATATATATATATATATATATATATATATATATATATATAACTGAATAAGTGATCGCTTAATTCTTTTTATTTTGCCAAGTTACGTAAACTTGATAGCAAAAGAAGTTGAATCGATTACAAAAAACAAACTCCTCAGGAGCCAGATGAGTAATAGCGCAAGTTTGAACATAAATCTTAGAGAAGTATAAAAAAGTGTCGGAATGAAGAGATCGCTTTATTCGATAGAGGCATACGCGTCGCGTGTACAATCGTCGAGACAATTTATTACCATTACTAATACTTAATACTAGAGTAAGCCAAAAAAGAACAAGGTATTCTCTTTGTATGATAAATAGGAGCACTTCTTTTCAAACCCTACTTTAAAAGAGTTGTAATCACTCAATTGTCTATCTGGTGTAAAAGGCACTGATATAATACTTTACAAAGTACTTGTGATTTTTTTAATGTATCGATGCGTTTAAATGTATAATTAGGAGATATTTATAGACATAATATCCTTTAACTTCAGGGTCGACAAGCATGTTATTCCAAAACTACTGCCCTTATTATTAACCCGTTATTTAAAAAAACTTGGTAAACATACCAAAATTTTTTAAATAGCATAAGGGGGGAAACGAGCAGCGGGTTGCTATATAAGTGATTACCGACGCCCATTACCACCGGTAACACCAGACAAGCTACAGATGCCTTGCCGGCCTTTAAGGAACGAATACGCTCTCTTCTTGAAGGACCCAACACCGTATTGGCTTGGAAATACCGCTGGCTACAGATCATTCCACAAGGGTGCTGTGGAAAACAGGAAATTACGCGAAAACCTCACGGTAGTGGAACGCCAAACATCAAAATGTCAACATTTTGATGTTTGGCGTTGTATGGTAGTAGGTTCAAGTAGGTTTTTGTTACGTAAAGTAAAATGTACATTATTCGAAGTAACTTGAAACGTAAACTTTAACATTATTTATATTTTTAACGCTAAAAATGAAATAAAAGCAAGTTATGATGAAATAAATGTCGCACTTTGCGGTACACGCCGGTTGGTTTTATGAGTAAGAAAAGCAAAGAAAAACTCTTCGTTGCCAGACTTAATAACGGTACGCTGCAGGTAAAATGTAATAACCGGTGTATAAGAAAATCTTAAGAGGGGAGAGGCAGAGAGTCGTGAGTTACGGCCTCATTTGTCGTTGTCATGTGACCTAACCTATCTTATTGCACCGCCGGCCGGGAGCTTGCCTCGATAATGTCCCCGACACACACGTAAACCGGATATTCTAACAGTAAATCTAATAACTACCACTGAAAGATTAATTAGATTTTTTTTATGAATGTGACAAACGGGGAAACCGGCACATATGATGTTAACTTACGACATCCTTTAAAAAAAGACTAATTTTCACGTAAACTGGATATCTCGAAAGGCTAAAATCCTACAGGCTCTGAGACAGCACCAATGTTCCTGGACCATTTATTTAGTAACAAGAGATCCCAGGACGTTGGTGCTACTGAAGTTATGTCATAGCCGTTTTACCGGGTATTGCAATGAATAATTCGAACAAAGTTTCACAGGCCAACTTGATACGAATGGGCGGTTGAAACCAGACTAAGTGTGGTACAATATGCGACTTTATATTAATTTGGTATTACGCTTTTACGTTATTACAAATGAAATTATTGAACATTTCGTGAGTCATTTTTATAGAGGTTCTGAAATATACACAATAATGTTTTTATAATGAATGCGGCTAATGAATATAATATAATAGTGTAGACCGCAGAATAGCAGAAATCTCTGTATGTCTCTAGGCCCAGTTAATTTAGCCTTGTTTCTTTATTATATAGATGGAAAATTCTGTAAATATTTTATATACCGCCATATCTTGTGTCTTGCACCACGAGATAAATTTGCAGCATTTTACGGGATTGCTGTAATCCGAGCTATTCGGTTATTCGTGTGCACACATTCGTGGTTCGTTAACTTTATTTCACGACTGTATAGTACTTAGGCCGTAATTTGACTACGAAAAAACATAGTTCATAGGTAAATAAGTTCACAAAGACAACAAGAATAATAATAATGTTTAGTATATATATGTAGATATAGATACATATATACACATATATACCACACAAGCTTACTTAGAAGGTAGCTCGGTACCTGCGAGTTTACGCCGTATCTGTTGGTACGTTGCCGATTTGGTGGTAAGCGCAGTCAAATCAAAAAGTGATATGTCGAAGCTAGAATCTAGCAAATATAAATAATAAAAAATCTTAATTGTGCTTAAATTGGTATGAAGGTGTATAGAGAGCCCGCAATAAAACTTTTTAATTGACAACAAGAAATCTGCCAACGTCTTCGTAGCCGAGGACCTAGTTTGTCAACTTTTAATAGACTTGGAAAATAAAAACTAAATGTTTTAATAGACTATTGCAAAAAATTAAAGACAACATTCATTTCTATTAAGTATTTTACAAGAATCATTATAAATGTGAACTTTACGCGTTATAACTTTTCAAAATAAATTTTCAAATGTTTTTTTTTAAAATTGCGATTTTATTACTTATTCATTCATTCAGGTGTCGTCGCACAATACGCTAAAGCTCCAAATTTCATCCACACCACTTTGATGGTTTGTTTGCCATTACCACAGGGTTTTCGCGTAACTTACTTGCCTCGTTAGTTTTCCCATAAAAAAAATACTTTCGCATAATAATTCTTTGAATTGTATTCGTCGCATTAAATGCGATCTAGGAATCTTTACTACGATGTGAGCAACCCGCACAAGTCAAGCATGGTGACTATCGAACTACACTCCACTTTCTCGAGCGATCCTCGATTATGTCTAATAACTATGTATTTATAAAAGGTATTTTGTAGATGAATGATAATCAAGCTATAGCTCATAGCCTGTGAATATATAGTTCACTAATATACAACTTTTAATTGAAATAATAAAATTGCACTCACCGTGTGAAAAGTGTTTCGCATATTGGAAGGTGTAGAGTTTGGAATCTATTGTTGTAGGAGCAAAGTGCTGGGCTTGTACGAATTGCTTGAAACGCCGTATAAAGTGCGCATAGTTAAGGATTCCTTTTGAAAGTTTCCTTCCGATTTTGACGTGAACGTTTGTGAACAGATTTAAAAACACGAGGCATTGTTTTTTTCTCTTTTTTAATAAAAAAAGTTGTAGCGTCAAATGTATTAGCTACACATTTTCGCTATTGAATGTCCCCAGGACATTCCGGTACGGCGTATTTTTATCCTCGCACTATAAACCGCAAAAATAAACGGCCTGTAACACCAAAACACTATTAAAGTTTTGCGATACATTACTCTGTGATGTGTGAAATATTTTCATGCGTCCATGAAATATGATTTAGTTATGTGCCATTTATCAAAGGTAACTGTCACACACAACCCACTCCACGAAACGGCGTACTGAGTTACAAATTTCGTTTATTCGACGCGGAAAATAATAGCGACCATTGTTCAAATTGTCAACGCCATATTAAATACCTTAGAAATAAATACAATTGTCGTAACAGAAGCGCCAATAGACTATTGGTTGAGGGTACAGACCGCGAAACATGCACGACATGGTCGTGGGTTCGTATTCGCCATTCGACTATTGTTGTGAATTATTTCCAACCAAGTATGAGTTTGGTTGGGAATTATTAAAATAAGTATTAGTAAATTATTTTGACAATCTACTTATATTTTGATACATGACCGAGGAGGGTTGGCTTCAGGCAGGCTGGCGGGCCTTAAGAAAAACTATAGCCAAAACCGCCTATTACAGTATTTTTTTTCACATTGAAACATTTCAAAATAAACCATTTACCATTTAAATAAACTATGTAAAATGATACTGGATAGTAGGGAAGTATAAAAATGACATGAGCTAGCTTCATCCCTTTTGTTTGCCTTATATAATCCCCACTTATTTCCAACACAACCTTATTAAATCGTAATTCATGATTTACCGCCTATTACCATAAAAATGGTGTTGTTATTTATGGCATATAAAACTCTAATCATGATGTATTTATAATTTATGTACTAGTATATGGTGAATAATTTAAAATGTTGAGCACATCTACTTGGACCAAATGAAAACCACGGTACGCCGGAAATCAGGAATTTCAACATCATATCCGCTGTACACCGGCGACTTCCGGCGACGCGAGCCTCTCACTTCCGCCGTCAGCTCGTAATGGAATCTCTAGCTTAGTGGAAACGTATGGTATATTTACTTATAGATTCTGTACGATATTTTTTTTCAGTTCTCCGCTGGACTTGGCGCGACGAACGTCAGTGAATACTTTATATCTACTTTTAATAACATTATTTTATTCAAGACTGCTTTCTAAGCAGCCCGGGGAGTGCTATATGATCTAACCTAATAGTGGTAGAGTCCGCATCTAGCTTTTGCTGGAGCACGAATGGCCCGCTCGCCCGGTGAAATACCACAACCACACGAAAGACAGGCGTGAAGTGGAAGCAATTCCGTGTTTCGTCTTATAAGTGTGTGTGCCGGAGGCCAACCCCCCCCCCCCTTAACAGCATGGAAGTGGGATCTAAACACAAACTACCCTAGGGGGGTACCGATACCACAGGTATTGGAGAATCCCCCTCCACGCGTTTACGCCTGAACTCCCGCTTGGAGTCTGGGCGTGGGCGTGCGGGCTGCCCCGCGTATTCTGGGAGGGGGGGTACCATCCCACTCGGTGCTGGAGCTCGGGGTAAACGCAGGCAGCACCTCGCGGCATCCCCTACCATGTTCGCCGTGGACTTCTGTAACATCAGGGGACTCCACTCTAACTTGGAGGCCGTCCACTTCCACCTACGGGCGGCTAAGCCGGCCCTGCTTTTCCTCACTGAGACGCAGATATCCTCCCCGGCAGACACATCGTATCTATCCTGCCCGGGTTACAAATTGGAGCATTTCTTTTTGCCCCGGGCCGGGGTGTGCGTGTACGTCAGAGAGGATGTCTGCTCTCGTCGCCTCAGCCTTCTTGTAGGTAGGGACCTATCTACTTTGTGGCTGCGCGTAGATAGCGAAGACCATCCGCGAGTCTACGCGTACCTCTAAAGGTCCCATAGCGGTAATGCCGAAATAGACCGACTCATGGAGCAAGTCCAAACGGCTACAGATTCCGTTCTGGAACAGATTACATCCGCCGAGATCGTGGTACTTGGCGATTTCAACGCCCACCACGCCGATTGGCTTGGCTCATGTACCACCGATCACGCGGGGAGATCTGTCCATGACTTTGCCTTGTCCTATGATCTGACACAGCTGGTTACATCGCCCACGCGAATTCCAGATGTGGAAGATCATACACCTTCCCTGTTTGACCTTCTGCTCACCTCACATCCGGACAGCTACTTGGTTTCCGTCGACGCCCCCCTGGGCTCGTCGGACCACAGCTTGATCCGGACAAAAGTGCGTATCTCGCGTCGCCCACGGTTCAAACCGAATGGCCACCGCCGAGTGTGGCACTACAGGTCGGCAGACTGGGATGAGATGCGGTCCTTTTTTGCATCCTACCCATGGGAGCAAGTTTGCTTCAAGCTGGACGATCCCGATGCCGTTGCCGATTCTATCGCCGATGTGGTGATTCAGGGGATGGAACTATTTATTCCATCCTCTGTCGTGCCCATCGGAGGCAGTTCTCGGCCCTGGTTTGGTCAATCCTGCAACAGTCGTACGTCAGTACGGCTTCCGTCAGCGTCGCTCAGCTCAAGGTGACCTTCTTGCGTACCTCACGCATCGATGGTCGGTGGCAATCGAGGGCAAGGGGGAAGCCCTGGCGGTTAGTTTGGACGTGGCCAAGGCCTTTGATCGGGTGTGGTACAAAGCACTTCTTTCGAAGTTGCCTTCCTACGGGCTGCCCGAGAAACTATGCGCCTGGATTTCCAGCTTTTTGGAGGGTCGGAGCATCAAGGTCGTTGTCGACGGTGCATGCTCTGACCCGAAACCAATTAATGCTGGTGTCCCACAGGGCTGTGTACTGTCGCCCACCCTGTTTCTTCTGCATATCAATGACATGCTGCAAATTAGCAACATCCATTGTTATGCAGATGATAGCACGTGTGATGCACTGTACACGGCCCGCGCTAACGTTTCTCGGGATACTGCCGCTGAGAACCGGACCAAACTTGTGTCTGAAATGGAGATCCTTTTAGGTGAAGTCTCGGATTGGGGTCGACAAAATCTTGTTGATTTCAATCCCAAAAAGACACAAGTCTGCGCCATTACCGCTAAAAAAAACCGTTTGGCGCGAATGTATGTTTTGAGGGCACTCCTCTGGTTGCCACAGCCAGCATCGGTATTCTCGGCGTTGACATATCGAGTGACGTTCAGTTTCGTGCTCACTTGGAAGACAAGGCCAAATTGGCCTCTAAAAAGCTGGGTGTACTCAGTAGAGCGAAGCAGTATTTCCAGCCGGGCCACCGCCTTCAGCTATACAAGGCGCAAGTTCGGCCCCACATGGAATACTGCTCGCATCACTGGGCGGGAGCACCCCAATACCAGCTTCTTCCATTTGACCGCATACAACGGAGAGCGTTACCATGCTTAACATACAGCTGCCAAAAATGGGCACTAACAGACCAGTTACAAAATAAATTAATAGTTTGTCAAAATAGAATGGAGCGAAGCGTAGTTGGAGTAAGAAGAAGAGACAGAATAAAGAAAACATAAAGAATAAAACTAAATTCAAAGACGCTTGTAAAACTGCTAGAACATTAAAGTGGCGATGGACAGGACACATGCTGAGAGAGAGAAAGGAAAAATGGACAAAAATGATCACAGAATGGTATCCAAGAGAGAGCAATAGAAGCAGGGGTAGACAATTTAAACGATGGGAGGACGATTTTGAAAAAAAGTGGCGAGTCCAGAATGGACCCGCATCGCAAGAGACAGAAATGAGTGGAAATATTTAGAGGAGGCCTTTGTCGAAAGACAAGCTGTTTCGCAAGGGCAATTTTCGATGCCGCTTGCCGATGATGGAGACTTATAGTTAATGATTCAGTAACAGTGTATTTTTTTTAAAAAAAATTGTATTTATTCTAATCTAGAAATATTAAAAAAATGTGAAATTGTTATTTAACTTCTTTTAGGATTAGAATGGAAATGTACATTTAAATTAGTAACTCAAACTGAAAACAGCAATAAAGGCTTATTTTATTTATTTTATTTTTAACGGAGAGCGACTCGAATCGTCAACGACCGAGCTCTTACCGATCGGCTTGAAACTCTGGCCTTGCGGAGGGACGTCAGCTCCCTCTGCATTTTTTACCGTACATACCACGGGGAGTGTTCCGAAGAACTGTTTGGAACGATTCCTGCCGCCGAGTTTCGTCATCGTACGACACGACAGACCGCCAGGTACCATCCACACCATCTGGATGGCTGGCATTCCTCAACAGTGCGGTTCTCTGGACATTTCCTGCCACGCACAGCCGCGTTGTGGAATGGTCTGTCCTAGGCGGTATTTCCATACCAGTACGACTTGGGGTCCTTCAAGAAGCGAGCCTTTCTTTTTCTACAAGGCCGGCAACGCATCTGCAGTTCCTCTGGTGTTGCAGGCGTCCATGGGCATCGTTGATCACCTGGGTGTTCCCGCCGCTCGTTTGCCCTTCTCTTATAAAAAAAAACCTTTTGACTTAAGCCGCCTAATTTACAATTATTATTGATTAACCTTAAAAATAATTTAATTAGACATTCGCCGTCTTGAAAATTTCTCAGAGACCAATAATTAGGTATAAATTACACATAACATAATCGAATGAAAAAAAATTAGAGCAAATATAATGATTTTCATCAGTATCTTAGTAACTGTTTAAAATTCAGCTACCGAATGTAATAGGTATTAATATGTTGGCCACTATGAGTCTTATGTATCTTAACATCTGTTTAGTTCGATCTGAGTCTTGTCAATGTCTTATCATACTAATAAAAAAATGTGTAAAACGATTAAAAAAAATCGTTCATTGGAAGTAATTTATCGAATTACGAAGTCCAATAACTTTTTAGTCTTAATTCGACTTCGACTGGTACAAATTGTGTTAACGCCGTGAGATCGCAAGACTGATCCAGATTTCATTTAGATAATTGAATGAGGATCTATTCTCTCAGAGAAAAGGTTCGACGGCAGCTACGCAGTTGGGGCTATTAAGTTAAAATTGGTTTCTTGGATCAAATTTTAATAATTTGCGGTAGAGAGATACGAATGAATTTACGGCGAGTGGTCGCCTTGATTGTATTGTCTGAGTACTGAGGAATCGGAATTGTTTTAGTACTTGAAATTAACTACTACGTACATCATCTAATACATTTAAGCAAGCAATTCTTGTTCCAAAACATTGATTGATTTGTCTCCAAAGATTTCATGAAATTTTGTATTCAAGGATTCGTCGTTTTATCCGTGTTTTCACGAAATAAAATAATAAAACGGTTATATACGGTATTGTATTATATTATCCGAATAATAAATATCTATTCACACGGTAATATAAAAAATTAAACCGAGCGAAGCTGGGTCCACACAGCTAGTGACAATAAAACAAGTTTTGACGAAACAAAATAATTGGCGCCACAAGTGTTTTAAAAAGTATTATTTACTATTTTATTATTAACTTAATCCTCCTGATTAAAGGATTTGTAATGATAAAATTGATAATTTTTCACTCTAATTTGATGCACGGCAAAACACTAGATTAATCGTAGCTTAGGCTCTAGATAGATTGAAGCTTGATACGATTGGCAATGGTCCAAATAATATTGCCAGTATGCCACACATTGTGGACAGACAAATTGGGCACATATCGCTTCCGTACACGAATAAAATCAAGGAAATAAAACAAAATACTTTTAGTGAATAAGGCGTCTATTAAAATCATCTCAACGAATACTAATTCATGGTAATCGCTTTTAAACCGAGGTCTAGTGGCCACACAATACGCAACGTTTTAAATTTTGTTACCGAAGTCAGTGCCGAGACAATACAATTTATTTCCGACGTCTGTCTTCGTATCTAGTGTTAATAAATGTGATATTCTAGGCTAAAATCCTTCATACTTTAAACTTATACATACTTACCCAAATACATTTAATCAGGAACAGAGAAGTTAATGATTCAGTGTTCGCTCGTTAATTCTCCAAACGCAGTTTTCAAAGCCACACATATCGAAAGCGATAGTCAGCATTGCTTGATCCCTCCCGTGAAGGTGTGATTAATTCCGCACGCTTACCTGATCGGGTCCGACAGTTAACCCCCGTTACGCATTTGCTAACAAGAAGACCCTTTTTTCAGGCGCTCATATAGATAAATCCAGGCGCGTGATTAATAGCATTTTTGTGTGCTCGTTACGCTAATAAAATAAATTATATTATTTAACCAATATTCTTGTTTATGTGCATACAAGTTTACGTTTACGTTTTATTTGGAAATTGAAACAAAGTTATTAATAATACATTGTACAAAATGAAACATTTAGAAGTAAAATTAGAAATACATTTAGTAGTGGTAGAGTGTTAAACGAATGGGCCGGCTTGATCTGAGCAATACGTCGTGGTATTGCTCCGGTCTCACAGAAGACAGACATGGAGTAAAAGTTACGTGTTATGAGTGAGGTGGCTAGGCTTGCTCGTTTGCCACTTTCTTCTCTATAAAAATCCAATTTCTTGTAAAGCATGATTACAAAAAAAATGTCTTCCTTCAAAAATTTTTTGCATACGTTTTAATTAAGTTGCTTGTTGAAGTCCAAAATTGTAATAAAAAATGTTAAAAGGTCTGTTTTTTTGACAAATAAGCCATGAAAGATGCTGATAGTGGTAGCTGGTATAGTAAATTTAGAAGGACACATACAACAAAGTTTGAAGCTTGAATTCGAAAGCGCTGGAGGCGTTAGGCTTGGTAAACGATGGCCGAATACCGCAGTTCCACGTGACTACGCGGCGGTTCATTTAACCTGATTAGTTCTAGGCTTATGGCATTAGTCTTATTTCATATCACATTCTAGGCACAACATTTTTGTCAAAAGAGATTTCGTTAGACGTATGAATTTATTAAATAAAATTATTTATTTCATATTTTCATTGTTAGAAAGGTAATACCTTACCGTGGTTAATTTTGGGAAATAATTATGAATCTGCGACTGCCATCAGCCGCGTCGCCAAGCTGAGCAGTTTGTTCCGCATTGTTCTCAGCAGTTCGGATCTAATTAACTGGCAGTCAATAGCAGGACGCCTTCAGACGTGGCCCAGCCGAGCGCAGGCAATTACTCGCCAATTAATTTTGCAATAAACAAGCGAGCAGGCTATGGGTATCGTGGTTAGTGATAGACGTATGTAGGACGGACCGCTTGTTGTGTAAGCTGCTTGTTTGTACATCTGTATATTTTACTTTTCCATTTAGTACGTACTTTAATCTATTTTATCAATAAAGATACGGATAACTTAGTTTTCAACGTTGACCGGACTTATTTTGATATGTAGGTAATATTTTTACTTTTTAACATTTTCTAAGGGTTAAATATATGATTGTAAGAGCTTAATTAACAATTGAAATTCGTGATGAATCAATGCCACATCCAAGTAAGCACTGTGTACCCTTGACTATTAAGCTCGGCACAGAACATCATTGATTAATTTTCTGATACCTCTCCCATTTGGTATCCCAGTTTTAATATATTCAATTCTCATACACCCAGCCTCCTCCCAGGGAATCAGGGTAATTTGCAAATGTACAGCTTTAAAAATATAATCTTGATGAAAATCAGATTTGAACGATTGAGCTTAGTTAATTTATGACCTCAAGGCTTCTTTTATGGAAACTAATTTTACCTTTTATTCAAATCGAAATACAATATGAATCTAAGTGAAGAAAGTTGAAACTATAAATGCGATTCCGAAGCTCGCCACCTCAACTGAAAGAAACGAGTAGAAAGGGGCATACATTTTTTATAAGTTCCCACTGCGCACTTAAGAGATTGTATACAGCAAAGTGAAGTGCCAAAAGCTTAACACCAAAGTTTTAAGTGTACTGAGAAATGCATACTTACATATACTGTTTGTGACTTATAAGGAATTTCAAGAAAGCGAACTTAACTCACTATGAGGGTGCTTTTGAAATTAAAGAACTTGTGATTATGCAATATGGTTTTCACAGAATATTTCACAGTTCACGTAGCTTTATCTACTCAGTCTTCTAGTATTCCTTTTTGTTGGTGTAGGCATCGCATCCAAGCAAAGCGATTTGAATCTTAGTTTATTGTGTGTATAGCAAAGGACGGAAACAATTTGCCGGCGTCGTCATTTTTAATGTGCAAAAGAATTTACTTACATCCAAAAAGAATAATATATTTTATTTGTTGAATATCTAATTACCAATGAAATTTTTCCCTAATGGATTATGAAACTACCTTTAAAGTCTTTGTTCTTTGATTCGAAGATAGCTACGATGGTCATTATTTCGTCTATAACTATGTTAACTTAATTATAGAGTTATAACTCTGTATGTGTCTTTTGTAGATAAAGTAAATACGACACGAAAACGGTCGACCTTTTCTTTTCTAAGAGAATTTAAATTTATTTATTTTCTGCAAAAAAGAAACAAAAGTCTTGACTCGTCCCGGGTAATCGACATTTGACAAGGGTAACCCGTCACCTGGGTTACATTAAAATCTCTTACAGTCAGTAGCATTTTGATATATTGTATTTTTAAGCAAAGGGTCAGCAAAAAAGAAAAAATATTTTTCGCAAAGTATAATTTCCTATAAGCACAATATGTTTCCATAAAACAGCATTTTACCAATAACAATGGCTGCCCTTGCGGAGATGCCCAAAGAGATGGCAATCGCCGCGATATGATTACTGCAAAAATATAGTCAAACATGAGTTTTCTGGACTTACCAGAGGCACGTGAAACTGTAAGCATGTAGAAAAATGACCACCTCTTTTGCCACGAAGAGGTAAACGTAGTTAAAACTCTTTGTTACGTCTGATAGTTGAATTTCAGCAGATTTCACACCTTTTCACTTCTCTTTTCTTCTTATGTGCCGTGCCGTTTCTCTTCTTTGTCCTACACAAAGGCAGACAATGCTCCTGAACTGTTTCATTTGAAATTAACGGTAACTGAACGTGAAAACCCGCCGAGAGAAAAGTGTGCTGTTCAAAATATGCTCCGTGAAATGTATTGCGTTAGTATATCATTTACACGCCTATAGCGCATCAAATGTTTAGGAAAATTACCCATACCCGATGCCTTACTCATTTTCCAGTCCAGTAGAACCTGATGGAATAGGCGCAGTAGTGAAATTGTTTTTCGTAATTTTTTATAGTAGAATGTACGTACATACATTTATTTAAGATGCAGTAGCAATTATTTCTTATTAATTGTGGTAGGTACATCCGTAATACGTACATAAATTAGGACTAAAAATAATTATAATAAGGTTTTCAAAACATACATGGTAAAGTAAAGATTGTTCAATCACGTTGAGCATTCTTTACACTTACTTTTACTTACTTTATTTTGTATATTGTATGAATACAACATAATTCATACTGAAAAAGTAAATCAATTTGTAATAACTATTTCATGTGTATATTCAGCATTTTTTGCAGCAAACATTAAGCTGGCCGCACTACCCCTGCCGTAATACAGTTCTTTACTCATACGGAGGGTAGCTGAACAGACAGTGCTGTTGCAAATAATTAGCTTAAAGTTTAATTTTATATAAGGTATTATTTTGGTTCCGTATTATTTACACCTGGATGTATTATGTGAAGTATGAATCTGTAATACAGGCTTAGTTTCTTCACAGACAAATAAATAATAAAAGAGCCAGCTTCACGCATGTATTGGCTCCTTTTACGTAAATTACAACTTATAGCCGGGATATGAAGACAGATTTGTATAGTCGTGGCAATAGTTTGAAAATAAATAAATAATCAACAAAAAACCTTGTAATAAGTTAATCGTGTTGTTGACGCATATTGAGGAGATTGTGACCGCGGACCAATAAGATTTTCCGATATGAAATACCGTCACTAACTAACAAATGATAACTAAAGAAGTTTCCACTAACATCCCAAGATACCAAGCCTTTAAAAAGTACGTTACACAATATTTAAAACTATATAAAAGATATGAACAAAAAGATAAAAACGGGCTTAAGAGTAAATCTGTTAAAATATGCGCTCCTCATAATAAATTAGGTTTCACAAGAAAACCGTTTTAATGGAGCACGTAAATAGAACAAAAACTAAAGCTTTGCCCTGTAAATGTAATTAATAAATGAAACGGCAAACTCTTTGTGCACGAAGAGAACATTTTATTAAGTTAAGGTTGGGTAATAAAGTAAAAACGACAGTATATACACAGAGAGAATGACGTTCTCAACGTAGCCACGGGGTATGGAAATGCTCAAAATTACAATGTTTACCATTAAAAAGGCCGTTAGTTTATTGCGGTAAAGGGTGATATCATCATTGGTTATAAAGCTAAGTAGACAGTAAGTTAGATTTTTAACATGCTTTTATTTGCTTGGTATTTATATATGCTTATACCATTATTTAAGCCATTTTTGAACGTGATTTTAACCCCCTTTAAAATGCCGGATTCATTCGAAACGCTGCACATTTATCAATGACCGATGACAATGCTATAATTAAAATACTTTGTTTCCGTTTGTTCCTTACCATACCAGGATATTCTGGATTTGGGATTTATTTTAAGATTGAGAAATATGCCATCTAGGTACAAATTTGAATAGCATTAGAGACTTTATGTAATGATACTCAGCGTGTTTTTTACTTTCTAAAACTATTGATTGAAATGTGGGACGAAGGGCAATGAGTTGACGATTTGACTTAGATCCACAACAGTCGTGTTATTCCAACGTCAATTACTTCTTTCGTCAGACATCTGTTCAGTTAAATGAATATTGCTTTGAAGTTTAAAATTATTACAATCACCACATCTTGTTGAAAGTTGAAAAATTCTATTTAGCGTCGCTTCGAATCGATACTTACTAAATAATATTACATAAATTGTTTCTCAATTGAAAGATAGTAAATAATGCAAGATGAAACTTTTCCAATCCCCATATTGACCGACCAACGCTTCCAGCACTTAGTGAATTGCTTATACACATATTGATTTACATCGAGGATAAAGGATTACTGTTACCATTTGATACGGATTTGTTCAGTTAAAAGTAAATTTACACTTCTGCTGTGTATTTTTAAATAATTGATTTTTTGTAATTTACTTTTACTAAGTAAGTGGCGGTACCTTTTTCTATGGACGAAGGTGGCAAACGAGCTAATGGTTTACCTCATGTTATATGACCAGTACCCATTAGACATCTGCAACAAGCAAAAGAGTTGCAGATGTGTTGCCTACTTTTAAATGACAGTGGAAGGGGAAAAACGATATTTCCTTCTCCTATTCATCCCCTCTCCTGTCTAACCGTCGTCCCCTTCCCATTCTACATTTTGTACGAAACGATAGGAAGGGGAAGAGAATTGACATTGGGCCTCCAGCAACTTACTCGTCGGAAGAAAGAAGTAGAAAATACTCCTACTTCACTCGTGTCTTCTGTGAGGTCGTCGTATTTCGCCGGTCGTGCAACAGTTATTGTTGCGCTCTACCATTGTTAAACTCTACTATTACATTGATTAATATAGGACGGAAAGTGATGCCTGTCTGGTAAGGAATCCTTCCCAAAATATTGCGTTACAATAGTCAAAATACGATATTTATAGGACAATTCATACACATAATTCAACAGTAGTTCCTCACAATAACAATATCAATATATTTGCATATTTTTAATTAAAAAAAATGTGCACTCACGCGCGTATGTGTAACACTTTGGCGCGATCCTGGCTCTCGCTCCTTCGACAGCTATTTTATCAAAAGTCACTAATGTGATCGATATACCGCCTGGGACGGATTCAACACTGCCACTCACTTTTGTAACATTTGTCTTGTCACTATCGATTCAATCATCCTTTCTACACGTCCATTTCTTTTTAATAATAATATATATTATATCCCTGAGTCCAATTATAGTATTGTATCCGACACACAGGCACTTTTCGAGTCTGAACAAGCTACTTGTATTAGGGAAACTGCAAACAAGTACTCTTCAAACTCTTATACTGGTGTGATGGATGGTAAGAACACTTACTACGTTGCTCTGACCTAAGAAAGTTAAAGATTCCCTTGGACAGAAAAAACAAACACAAATATATAAAAAGAGACCCTTCTGACTCGTTTTTTTTTGCAGAGGGTGATAACTATCTTAAAAAATGATTCGACATTAAAATATTTTTTCAATTTATTTGCTACTTACTTAAAATTTTGTAAGTTGCTAATATTTCTTCAATTCCTATTACGTATTGAACTATAAAACTTATAAAAATGGAATAAATTAATATAATATCTATGTGTCACCGAGCGATTGTGACATTTGTCAGTTTTTAATCATAAACTGTCTGAAAATTGTGAACTGAATAAATCAATGACAATTGGGCTTATCACATCAAATACAACAACCCCATTTTTATTGTTAAACATCTTTATAAATATTTTTTAAAATAACTCCATATACAATGAGCGAATTCTGTATAGATCGGAGTAGAAGTAATTAATTGAAAATAAGTGGGTACTTCCCCAGCAAATTTTGGTATAGGGACGTCTGACATCTCAGTCACCCCCGTGACCGTGACCGCTGTCAAGTATTTGAAACGTCGGGACTTAAAAAAACGTAAAATAAACGCGATAAAATCCATAAAGTTAGTTTTATTCCAATAACTGTCAAACCTAATGAACTAAACCTATAATGAACGTGACGCAAGCAAAATAACAGTTCTGTTCAGTTAGCTGTCCGGAAATGACGTCTAATTATGAATAATTCGATAGTTCTGAATGACTGACGAAGTCCTCAATCGTCGGTGACATATTATGGTCGGTTACGAATACCCTTAAAATCGCCTTTCCTTAGTAAGTCAGCTGTCTAGTGAATACAACTTCAACTAGGAATTCCCCTACCGTTATCATTTTTTTAATTAAATTCTTTATAATGATTTTACTTAGTGGCTGGTGGTTCTTTCATTACACCTTTGTAGTGAAATATAACGGTCGGTGGAGAAGTTACATCGGAGTCTACGAAGAGCACATCTGCACACTAAAACTATAATGAAGACTAAAGTTAAACCGCTTTAGACAGCCTGTGGAACAATAGAGCCTCCGGTATATCAAGTAAGTTGGATACTTAGTGCAACTGACTGAGTCCTCAGTATTAGAACTTACATAGTGGACTTATATAATACAAATATCGAGGTCTTGTGAATAGTATCCTAGTATTTTTAATTAATAAATGCATATATATAAGACATAAGACTTATGCCCTTGACCCAGAGGTACATGTAGAGACTTTTCGGATTTATTTACGGATTTTCATTTGATTCAGTCCACACCTTTCTCGCTTCATTAGTATGTGACTAATCTGGTAACCAACCAAGATCACCTATGACGATCCCTACCCACAGTGGCATTCACTTTCGCAATATAAATTTCTACTGTCATCAACTCATCATGTCATCTCATTATTCATTATCTTAACATGCCTGAACCAAATAATTTGAAATCAAAACCTCCTCGTTTAAGCATAATACATAGATATATGTGCCAAAATCTTTAAAAAAAAGCAAATGTATATATTTACTAGCTCCGACAGAGAAAACAAAGAATGAAACTGTTTAGAGGCTCTATTTTCATTCTTAGATACACCGTTAATTAAAAAACCTGTATTTGGTTTACAGATTAAATGAAAATAAAACTAAAACACAAGGACTTATAATCGAAAATTATATTTTGGTAAATAAATTTAAAAAGAAATGATTGCCAATTCCAATAACATATATTTCAATGTAACAATATTGATATTTTAAAAGCTAAGGACCATTATTGCTTTTCTTATACTAAAATATACAACATAAATATTTATTAGCCCGCCCGTGCTAAGTATTCATGGCTCAATTAAAATCCGTTTTACATTAGGCGACAGATGGCGTCTTATTTAAAGTTAACCAATAACGTAACTTAATTAAGGCTGCAAATAAGTTAGGACTATCGTCTACATCGGCTTATTAAATGTTATTCATAGAAGGTGTCACAGATAACATTATTATGACATAGTTAAATTAACAACAGTTACAGTCAGTGTTCTTGTGCTTTTAATATCCTAAGCAATACGTATTTTCTTATATAACATTTTTTTAAATTTAAATTCAATTAAATGGCCTTTATTCTTAAGCAGACTTATGCATCGAAATTTATATAACCACGTATTTACTCGAATATACATATTGGTCACAGCTACGTCTAATGTACAGGTGTCTAAATCTGAGGTGACCCTCGTCAAAAGTCCTGTAACCTTTTCTATAATTTTGTTCCTTTGTGGTCATTCGGTATTACAACATTTAAATGAAATTCGTTACGAATACTTTAAAGATTATATAATCAGCGTAAAAATAAAACTATATACCATGTATAGTGAATAAATAAACATGCTGCTGACGCGCATAATCCACAGGGGCAGGCAGAGATTAGGGATTTCCATTTGGCACGATCCTAGGAAACCTCTCTCGGTTCTTTACATTGCTTAATCTACGTATGCATGCATACTCCTTACATAGCCCTTCCTTAGTATGTCACTAATCTGAACAATGTATTATGTAAGTTCTTCGTGAACATCACTTGTCAACGTTGCCACTCACTTTATTATTTTTAGGTTACTATAATCAGAAAAAACATTTGTTATTTGCACATATAGAAGACAGAGTCGCCTAGTATTGGTTGGCATGTCCGAATGTACCGCGCAGTTCATGACAGTAACTTTCGAGACGCAATAGCAGAATACTGCTATCTTTGCTGCGACGGATAGTGGAGGCATAACATTTGTTATCATACTTTGTTAAAGCATCGCTCTCGCAATTGAGGATCGCCATCTTGACTGGACTGTCTCGGCTTGGACCGATCAGACTGACTAAGTCAAGTAAAAGCTGGAAACGGCATCCAGTATGTCGTTAGGATTGACTTTTACATACAATACCGCCACCGTCAGCCATAGCTATTAAAACACGTTGATGCCAGTCGAATAACTGAATTGCCTTGCCTTAATTATTTTATATTTTAAAGTACTGCTGATGATGATTTTTTCTTAATCAACTGCGTAGCTGTACTGGCTATCACTATATAATATATCATTTACAGCCGTTCGTTGGATTAATAGGCCACCAGAACTGAAAGGAAAACGACCTCTCAGAATAACGGCATGGAGATACCTACCTACCGCTCACTCATATCTTATACTCTAAAAAGATATGTTAAGTAGATGATTCTAAAAAGTATTATTTTATACAGCCAAGTCAATGAACAAACATAGTTTTAATTTTGTACAAATTTATTGCAATAATTTTTACAAACAATACATCTCTAAACATACCTTGTTTTATAGCAAGATGGAAGTTTTGCAAATAGAGGTTTTCAAAACGTTAAAATTAGTAAAATCCAAAATATTTTCGAAAAACATGTTTTCTCACATTAGCCATTCAATTTCTCCTCATCTTATCATTATTATCCTTATAAATTACAATATTTCCGATGAAAGATAAAAAACTGAAATGGCTGCAATGTATGGTAAATTACGTTTGTTATTTTCCAAAATAAATTTAAATTCTACCTTGCTGTGAAACAAGGTATATTAATAAGTAGAAGTATTCATTTACGAGCTGCTCGAAAACTATCAATTAAACATGAACGTCGGTTAGACAAGAAACTCAGAGATCATGTTACAGTGGCCGCACTATCCACGCCGGATATACAATGAATAATTAGCTGAAAGTTCCGTGGCTCGGATTTACTCCAATTCATTTTTTGATAATTCCACTGACTTGTTGCAGAAAAAAATGTCAGAAAACAATAGCAACTCTTTGTTGTCAACTCTCGGATATCTCTGCAAAAAAACTTCCTTCGTGGTATCAATACTACTAGAATAAATCTACTAATAAATTAATAAATGGTATACCATACTTCTAAAAGGAAACATATTCCATTGCTTACTTACTGCTTACTATAGAATAGAGATATTAAATCAACTCTTCAATACAATTTGAGTACTCGGTGTAGCCAAATTCGTAATTAATTCTGAATTAGCAAACTTGCTTATACAGGTGGCGGAACTCATGGGAGTTGTCAAGTGCTATTCATTATTTTACTATCAGTTCTGAAATACGCTTGTTATCTATGAAACTATTAACTTTTCGACTGAGTGTGGGCGCTCAGTGAAACTATTCAAAACTTACTCTTTGCTATAAATTGATATTGTTAGGCAAATGTTTCATAAATTAATTAGTGTATGCGCCGGTACATAGCTATATCATTGTTATCGTTCGCAAAGTATCCGGATTTCAAGAAAAAAATATTATATGTAAAGTTATGTTGATAATACATGTAGCATATAATATATCTGGTATACAAATCCGATCACGACTACTAAAATACCCGGACATTTCAGCTTTCATTATAGATTTAATGAATGTAACGTATTCCTCGTTTTTTCTTCAGTTTAAATGTAATAAAAAAAATGTTATTTTCAGTACCAGTGTGGATATATATATACAAATCTTTAGTTTGAAAAGAAAGAATCTAGAATTCAAAATTTAGGGACATCCTATTCAATAGACCTGTGATTGTGGTTACTACCAAGGGTTTATTATCTGTTCCTGTAAATTTACATACAAAATATATTATCTTTATCAATCGATAAAGGTTTTATCAGTCAAGAAGACTTAGGGTTCCTGGCGTAAACTTATAGCTCAGTCAAATATTTAAATATTCCTATGCCCTTGTTCGTACCAAGTTCATGCTCTTGTAATACCTTATAATAACCACTACGTCTAAAATAAAGTCCCATCGAACGAGATAAAGTAAAGTAGTACTTTTACTAAACAAGTTTTCAAATTGGCTTTCTCTAATAGGATTCATTGATAAAAAATGTATAATTAGTTGCAAAGACACGAATGCCTTATTTATCGATATTTAGAAAGAGAATGGGAAAACAAAGATTACAGTAATATTAACAATGTTGTACTGAACACTGCTTCTAAAAAAGCTTATATGATGTTATCGTGTATTACTGATATCATTTTCAATTGATATCACCCACAGTTATTATTTAGTTCGGAGTGAAGTGACTGTCGTGAACTCTGTTTTTATAAAAAAAATAAAAAATGTCATCTCCCTTGTATGAAGTGGAGTATGCCAAAACTGGAAAGTCGGAATGTAGAATTTGTAAACAAAAAATTGATAAAGGATTAGTGCGCCTTGCAGTTATCTTACAATCTGCATTTTGTGATAAGAAGCAATCGCATTGGCACCATGAGGAATGTTTTTTCAAGAAAATATTTCTTCGCAACATTACTGAAATAGGCAAGTTTAATTTACTATTACACAAAGATCAAGAGAGAATAAAAACAACGATTCAGAATATACCTCCTGCAGCGTTGCCTCCTTCTGACGGAAATAAAGTTTCTAAGAGAAGTTTGGATTCGAGCAACACTGATATGCTGTCAACATTTTCAATAGAATATGCAAAAAGTAGTAATGCAACATGTAGGTACTGTGATATTAAAATTATTAAAAATGAAATTAGAATCTCTAAATCTAAATACGACCCCAGATATGGAGATTGCCTTATGTGGTACCACGTGGAGTGTTTTATTGATAAAAGGGAAGACCTCATGTTTTTCGCTAGAGGAGAAGACATACCAGGTTTTGAAAATCTTAGAACAGAAGATCAAACGATAATTATCCAGAAAATTAAAAATATCGATAAAGATTCCATAGTAAAGAAATTAAAAGAATGTTCAAACAATGAAGATGATGCCGAGAATAATACAGAATTACAAAATAAAATGTCAGTACAGAGTAAATTATTTGATGCTTACAGAAACGATTTAAACGAATTAACGAAAAATGATATTTACGTACTATTAAAAGAAAATAATCAAGACTTACCTTCAAGTCAGGAAGAATGCATAGATCGTTTAGCTGATTGCATGGCCTTTGGCGTTCCAAAAAAGTGTCCTGAGTGCAAAAAAGGCCAAGTAATACTCGACAACTTTTATTATAGATGCACTGGTGATGTTAGTGCTTGGACGCAATGCTATTATACTACAAAAGAACCAGAAAAGGAAAATTTTAAAATTCCCGAGTCGTTAAAAAATCACAAAATGTTTAAAAATTTTAAAGGTGATATTACCCAACGTCTCTTTTGGAGCATGCCATTTGCAAAGACTAACGCTAATGACACATTAGACTCTACAACTCATCAGACAGAAAAACCTTATCCATTAAAGAATCTTCAGTTTTTTTTGTATGGGAAACTTACAACTCCCAAAGAAGATCTCAAGCTTCGTATTTTGAAATTAGGAGGGCTTGTAGTTAGCAAGCTGACAGATACAACTGCTGCTGTAGTTACTACAAAAGATGAATTAAACAAAAAATCTGCTATGATGCAAACAATTCAAAATAAAGATATAGAAGTAATAGAAGAACCTTATTTTGATTTAATTAATGTCGAAAATGGAACCGTTGTAGATTCACTAAGACTAATTAAGGAGAACAATATAGCTCCTTGGGGTACCGATATGTTGAAAAGAATACCTCAAAATGTCTTGGAGGGAAAAAATGTACCTAAATCAGGAAATATGTATCAAAGTTCCTCAAAGTCCAATGATGCGAAATCAGTAATTAAAGATGGCCATCCAATCGACATTGAATCAGGTCTTCAAAAAATTGCTCATGTTTATAAGGATAGTCTCAAGTCTTATTCAGAAGTTTTGAGTAACGTCAACGTAGACGACAATAAAAATTCATATTATAAGCTACAATTGTTAGAAGCAGATGACAAAGAGAAATATTGGGTGTACCGTTCTTGGGGAAGAATAGGCACATCTATAGGTGATTTTCAATGTGATCCCTTTACATCACTGGCCGCGGCTAAAGACCATTTCATAAAAATTTATTATGAAAAAACAGGTGATAACTGGATTTCAGAAGAATCCACTAAAAAGCCCAGAGCTTACGTTCCTGTAGAAATAAATTACAGCGATATTAAACAATCGACTATTCAATTAGACTCTGATTCGAGTTTGCCAAAATCAGTTCAATTGTTAATTATGAAAATATTTGACACCGAGATCATGAATAAAACTCTTCTAGAATTTAAGCTCGACCTGGAAAAAATGCCTCTTGGAAAATTATCCAAAGATCAGATCCAATTGGGATATACTGTGCTATCAGATTTGCTTCAAGAGTTTGATAATAATCTTGTTGATGGAAAAAAGATTAAAGAAGCTTCTAACAGATTTTATACTTTAATTCCTCATAGCTTTGGAACTGATTGTATTAAACTTTTAGATTCGCCAGATTATATCAAGCAAAAAATTGAATTATTAGATAGTCTGCTTGATATCGAAATTGCGTATAAATTATTGCAGTCACCTTCCGATGGCTCTCTCAGTCCAATAGAATCTCATTATCTTAAATTGAAGGCTGACATAAGACCACTAGATAAAACGACTCCTGACTTTGAACTTGTTTCCACTTACATAAAGAATACACATGCTCCAACGCACTTAAATTATAATCTGGAAATCGAAGAACTTTTTAAAGTGATACGCGACGGTGAGGACGGCCGATATGAAAACTTTAAGCAATTAAAAAATAAACGCCTTCTGTGGCATGGATCGAGAATAACGAATCTAGCAGGAATACTTTCCCAGGGCCTGCGTATAGCGCCACCTGAAGCACCTGTGACGGGGTACATGTTTGGTAAAGGTATATATTTCGCAGACATGTCCTCAAAATCTGCTAACTATTGTTTCGCAAACAAATCCAATACTACAGGATGTGTTCTATTGTGCGAAGTAGCTCTAGGTGAAATGAAGAAATGCTACGCAGCCCAGAACATTAAAAAACTTGCCGACGGCACACATTCAGTGTGGGGTGTTGGTCGAATGCAACCAGATCCAGTACAAAACAGGGTGTTAGATGACGGTGTTATAGTACCCCTCGGTACGCATGTCACAACACAAGTTCGCAGTTCCCTGCTTTACAATGAATTTATTGTTTACGATGCAGCACAAGTAAACGTGAAATACTTGGTACAGCTAAAATTTCACTTCAAATAAACGTTTGTTGTTTTTCTTTCATAAACCGATAAAAAAAATAAGATTACTTTGATTATATTATGAGTATAAATAAAATTATTTCTGACCGCACAACCTGTTTCTTTTTTATCTTGACATTGATCTCGAAATTTAAAGTAAAATAAATCAGTCATACTATAATATATACTAACCTAACCTAACCAATGTTTTAAATGTTAAGAAGAGTTTATTTGTTTGTAATGCTTTCACTTGTAAACTACTCAACCGATCATCATGAAATTTTGTACACATATTTTCAAGAGTAAAGTCGCCATCTTGAAAAACGCCTTTTTGAATAGTTATAAAAACCAAATATTTTTTTCGTGGAATATCTTAACCGTGGTCGTCGTCGTTTCAGCCGATATTAGTCCACTGCTGGACGTAGGCCTCCCCCATTGATGGCCACAAAGATCGATCCTCTGCCATCCTCTTCCATTGTATGGAATATCTTAATAGTTCTTGGAAATAAGATAAAAATCTGGTAATTAATCAAAGTTGGTGAGCATGAAACCTTCTATAAATTTTATATAGAATTTACTCTTATGAAATAATTAGTTGCCGAGTTCTAGTGCAATAAAAGTTGTCGTCTTATAATGAAAATCCCCGATGAGTGGATGAATCAATACGCTACTCTGGCATGCAAACAAAAAAGTACAATCGAAGAATATTATCATGGATACGGTAACAATAACATGTAGGAGGGTTTGTTACAATAAAAATATTTTAACGAATTATAGGACAAATACATAGAAGTTCATTTACCCAAAATAACTATCATTTTCGCGATTTGAGTCTGTTACAAATCAGGATCGCATTACAATGAAATCATTTCGTCCTAGCAACTGTTCCGTCATCGATCATCAAATATATTTAGTCTAGTTAAGTGTCTAGTTTTATTATAGCAATAAATTTGTATCGACCTCAAGGACCAACCAGTAGGTGACGTCATTGTCACACGTATCTGATTATTATTCCTTATCGAATACTTAGAATTGTCTATACTGTAGCGACACAAACGGTGTTATCGATTGTACGTATCCATATTATTGTACTAAATGCAATTGTAGTTGACTAAAGAAAGTTTTAACATTCTCCACTTCATTTGATTTATATGTAATTAATAAATAACAGTAAATAGTGAAAGTGCCAAAATGTCAAATTTACCCTACAAAGTGGAATATGCAAGAACAGGAAATGCCAAGTGTAAAGTGTGTAAAGAAAAAATTGGTAAAGGATTGTTGCGGTTCGGAATAACTTTGCAGTCTAAATTTTTTGATGGCGACCAAACACATTGGCTTCACGAGGAGTGCTTCTTCAACAAAGTAACACCAAAGAGCATTTTTGAAATTGATAAGTTTATCGTACTCCAATACGAAGATATAAAACGATTGAACACAAAAATAAAATGTGTATTAGCTTCAGTACTGAATAATCAAGAAATCAAACTTCCCATGGATACAAAGACGAATGATTCATTTACCATTGAATATTCCAAATCCAATAGTGCTACGTGTCGTCACTGTGATACAAAAATTGTTAAAGATGAAATAAGAATGTCTAAATCACATTTTGATCCAAGATTTGGGGACAGTCTTCAGTGGTTTCACGTTAATTGTTTTATTGTAAATGCAAAACATATTTTGTTTTTAAACAATATTGAACAAATACCTGGATTTTCAATGATCAACGAAAATGACAGGATAAAAATAAAAACTGAGATTAAGTCTTTGACAAACTCCCCTAATCCATGCACACACATTGACGATTCCGATGAATATATCAAAATAATTGAAGGAGAATCAAGATTATTTGATCATTACCGAAAGGCCCTAAGTGTTTTAAATAACAGAGAGCTTAAAATACTGCTCGATGAAAACCTTTTAACAATTCCAAAAAATCGGGACGAATGTTTAGATATACTCTCTGATTGCATGACTTGTGGTGTTCCCAAACCTTGTCCTGAATGCAAACAAGGACAAATCGTGCTAGATACTTTCTATTACAAGTGCATTGGTGATACAAGTGCTTGGTCACAGTGCACTTACAAAACTGAATTACCTCAAAAAACAGTATTAAAGATACCATGTGCTTTGAAAAATTTTCCGGTTTTTCAGGACTACCATAATACATTTTTACAACGTCATTTTTATAAAATAACTACAAAGACTCTTGAATGTACGACGTCAGATAGATTCCCAGGTAAAAATTGTTATCCTTTGAAGAATATCCAATTTTGTTTATATGGTAAGTTAACGGTATCAGAAGCGGAGTTAAAACAACGAATTATCAAGTTAGGCGGTGTTGTGGTAAATAAGATCACTAAATCTACAGCTGCTATTATAACTAATACAGAAGAACTAGCACGTAAATCGTACGAGATGCAAGAAGCTGCCCGTGAAGGCATCGAAGTAATAGAGATATCTTATTTTGATTTCATTGATGTTGAAAATGGATGTGTGACGGATTCTCTGCAGCTAATTATAGATAAAAATATTGCGAATTGGGGATCTAATCCATTTCAGCGAATTGCAATGGATTCAATGAAAATATCACAGTTAAAAATTAAATTGGGTATGGTCGTGGACCCCGATTCAGGCTTAGAAAATATTGCACATGTTTATAAAGAACTAAACGACTATTACTCTATTGTTTTGAGTAAAACAAATGTGGATGATAATAAAAATTCTTTTTATAAGCTTCAACTGTTAGAAGCTGACAGTAAAGAAACATATTGGGTATTTCGATCTTGGGGAAGAACGGGAACATCAATAGGAGGCAAGAAACTTGAACATTTTACATATGTCTACGATGCCATAAACCACTTCAAAACAATTTACATGAAAAAAACGAAATATCGAGACATTTCAGGACATCATTTTATTAAAATACCAAGAGCCTATGTGCCTGTCGATATTAATTACGACGATGTTCGAATATCAAAGATAAATATTGAAAGTGATTGCAATCTACCAATATCTGTACAGCAGATGATCGTAAAGATATTTGATAAGGAAATAATACAAAAATGTCTTTTGCAATATGAACTTGATATCGAAAAAATGCCTCTCGGAAAAATCTCTAAAGAACAAATCAAATTCGGATATGACGTACTATCGAGTCTTTTCGAAGACTTTGATAAAGGAGTAATTACTGCGGACAAAATCAAAGATTCATCCAATAAACTATACACAATAATACCTCATAATTTTGGACTGAAAAACCCTCCATTACTAGATAATGTAGGAATTATAAAAAAGAAATTAGAAATGTTGGAAAGTCTACTAGAGATTGAAATTATTTATGAGTTATTAAAGGTAGCCTCTGACGATATTGTAAGTCCCATTGAATCACTATACCTTACACTTAATGCTGTTATAACACCACTAGACAAGACATCGTTGGATTATAATCTTGTAATGAAATATCTAAAGAATACTCAGTATTTGGCTAACTATAATTATACTATTGAGATTGATGAGCTTTTTAAAGTTTCACGCGTTGGAGAAGAAGATCGATATAACAAATTCAAGCAACTCCATAACAAACGCTTACTTTGGCATGGATCTAGAACCACTAACGTTGCCGGGATTTTATCACAAGGGCTTCGTATAGCACCTCCAGAGGCACCTGCAACAGGCTACATGTTTGGAAAAGGTATTTATTTTGCAGATATGATTTCTAAATCTGCTAATTATTGTTTTGTGAACAAAAATCATCCTATTGGTTTTGCACTTTTGTGTGAAGTAGCACTTGGCGACTCGGTAAAATGCTACAATGCTAATAATATAACGCTGACTGATAACACGCACTCCGTATGGGGTGTTGGTCGAATCCAACCGAACCCAAAAGAAGACATTTTATTAGAAAATGGTGTACTAGTACCAATAGGAAAACCAGTAAATACGGAAGTACAGAGTACCTTCTTTTATAACGAATTCGTTGTTTACGACGTGGCTCAAGTTAACATTAAATATCTAGTACAGCTAAAATTTAACTTTAATTAAAATTATTTTTCTTGAACTACAAATTATGATATTAAAACTAAAAGTTTCTGTAACCAAGGTTTTGGGTAGATAGTTTTAAAACAATTCCAATATTCTAACGAAGTTTTCTAAATACCCTGTACGTACACGTATAGCTTAAAAAGGTAAAACAAAAACAAAGTTCTACCTTCAAATTATTATTTTATTACCTTTTTAGTTTTTGTTTCTTTTTTCTATATACATTTAGTAATAATGAATTTATTAACTGAATAAAATAGTATGTTTGCCAAACATGGTGTGGCATCTTATCAAGACATAATGCGACAAAGAATTGCTTCACTGATGCGCCGGGAGACAGTCCTAACAGCATGATACGCGTAATAGCAAAGAAATTGGAGTCTCCTGTCTATTGAGATATTAGATTATTAGATATACAAAGGGCTTGGGTAATGTTGCCATAAATATTTATTTATTATCCCCTTGTTATTCTGGTGCTTTCATATATCATTTTTTTAAAATAAATTATGTCTTAGTATATAGTTTTTATTATTTTATTTGGATAGAATTTAATTAAATTATAATTAATGCGTTAACACTATTTGATTTGAAAGGTGCCAATGATTTTTTAAATGTAATGGAATTTATCGTAGACATAACTAATATATTTTTGATTTGTTTTTCTAATTTGCTTATCGATTTTATCATAATTGAATTGTAGCTTTTGTAATTTAATCTGAAATAACTGATTTATTATATTAACTAATTCATTTGTTATCAACAATAAATAATTGCGGCAAGAAAAAGATTTTTTTATTAACTGACATTATTTTCTTAAAGATGTAAATATTCAAAAATATTGATGACATTTAAGATTTAGTAGTATATTTAACAGTGGTAGAGCCCGCAACAACAACATCTGTTGCACGAATGGGCCAGCTCGACCAGTGAAATACCAAGACAACGTAGGCAACGCTTCTGCAACACATTTGCTTGTTGCGAATGTCTATGGGTAGCGCTCACTTAACATCCACTTGCTCGCTTGCCACTTTCTTACATTAAAAAAATAGTATATATTGAACTCTCTCTCTCTCGATCTCGCTTGCCAAACAAAACACGCAATATGAGACACCTTCACTTTGACATACATACATCCTATGGAGGTATGTCTAAAGAGGATTAGATTAATAAAATACTGCTGTCGCTGTGTAATAACTATCAAAACACGAAAATATTAAATTGATACAGCTAATTCAATCTCACCAGCGTTTAGGAGTTTTTGTTTATAAAACTTTATTCAGAAAATATGTTACAAGATAATTTATAATTCGAGCTAACGAAAGCAAATACTTGTGAATATGCACACGCATTTCACGGCGATTTCTTCTTATGGACATAACTGATAAAAATGGGGCGTAGACCGTTAATCTGATAAATATATTTTGTGATAATATGGTATCTGCTCGGAGTATCTATGTCTTATGTTATTTTAAAATAAATTGGCGATAACTTATTTGAAATTTCTTGGATTTAACGTATGTTATTTGAAAATATATTCAAAAAAGAAACTTAACCTCTTAAAATCAAGTGAAATGCAATTCTGGTGAAAGAACATCTCAATTTTTGAATTAGAATACTTAATTCAAAACATTACGAATTTATAGAATAGTATTGCATTGCATAGTTATACACCCAGTGCATAAATACTCAGTGCAATACATTATACATGAAATTCTAATCGTTTTATTTAAAATCCGAATATAAGTTTGTTTGTTTATACATATACTTTAAACTCTCATGGTTTTTACTAATATACAGTTTGTACGATGTGTTTGTAGCCCATTTCGAGATCCCAATATTTCGGCATAGTTGCATGCACTATGGTCACGGGCTGACTAAAAAGGCAAATCGTGATTAGAATCCCCTCTCTCACAAACCTTATGTTTGTTTGTTTGTCACGTCGCTTATCATTGCAAATCAAGTTAAAAGTGATTCCAGCGAGGAAAATAAGAAACGAACGCGTCCAAGGCCGCAAGCAACTGCTAGTAGTTTTATTAACTTAAATTAATCGAATGTCTTATAGAGGCTTAGACATATAGAAGACTTTATTAATAATAAAAGTAGCGCACTCCAGGAGTCATAAACGAGGATCTTATCAGTAGCACTTGTACTGACTGAATTCTTATAACTAGTATTAATTTATATTATCCTCTATTAATTACTCATATATTCTCGATATTTTCTAGCAGTTATCCTCACACATAGCAACTTCACAATATATTAAAAAGTAACTGTAACGTATTTCTTTAACTTTCTCGGATGGTTTATGGATAGGACGACTACCGACCTTTCCCTGGCTTCGGCGACCTAATCGACCCTTAATATTCCTCGTCTTAGGACAGTCAAACGAGTAAGTTGCTGAGCTGATGTTAAAGTGATCTCCGCGACCCAGAGACCAGACCAGACCAGAGATAACAACAGTAGACAAATATAAAGTAAGCAAGGGACGGGAGATGACGGCGAAACACAAAACTATAGTTACGCCTATATAGATGGTTATAACACGAGTAGTTGATAAATAATTTCATAAAAAAATGATGTAGTAATTTCCTCGGAGCTTTTTTTAAATAAAATAAATTCACGTCGAATACAAAGCCCAGTCCGTCAAAACATATCCGTATCACAAGAACGCAGGCACCGTTCGGTGTTTAAAAATATTTTTTCCGTCCATTTCAATTTCAGTGGTGGCTGAATAAAAAGAACAATCTGCAAATTTAATCAAAACAACAATAGGGATTGCCCGAGCACAATTCCTGGCGGGTGTACTTATTCTTGCCTTCAATTGTGCCTCTAGCATCTTTTTCTGTGATATAAAATCAAATTGATCTTTTGGTTTAAGATCGCGTTAATAGATTTAAATCGACAGTTGAAAAATACAACAAGCAACTGTAACGATCCTTTTACTTATTTATATTACGTTAAGTTTTAATTAATTACATATACTAGGTATATATTGTATTTGTGAACTGAGTAGCACTAATTATGTTGATCCGATCGCTGCCAAACTTCACAGGATCTCCCGCTAAACCAATCTTAACAATTCCATAAAATTTCATCGAAATCGTTCCAGTCGTTTCGAAGTCCTTGGTGAACATACATACACATTGCCTATTATATAAAAAAATAATATAAATAATTAGCTGTGCCCGCGACTTCTTTCACGTGGAAGAGTGACTTCGGGCAGCATTTATAATATTTTAGGCTTATTATTACAAATAAAATTCATACAACATTAAAATACCCCCGGCGCAGCAGCGCACCGGCGCAGCGTTCATTGTGTACGGCGCGGCGCTTGGCAAGTTTCTTACTACGTTCACTTCAGTTTTAGCACATTTCGTATTGACTCCGTATATGTCTCTTGTGTATGAAATACTTTTTCTTTTCATACTAATTAAGGGTAACAATTTTACAAACTTTAAATGCCCTTTTTATATCTAATCAAAAGCCTTAAAATAAGTTTCAAGCTTTTTCCTAGCTTCAAACTTCTATAAAAACTTTCATCTCTTATTTCAACCGCTTAAAACCCTTTTTCGCCTTAAAATGTATGTCCAATCCTTAGGTTCTAAGCCATCTCTGTACCAAATTTCATTTAAATCGGTTTAGTAGTTTAGGCGTGAAAGCGTAAGAGACAGAGTTACTTTCGCATTTATAATATTATTAAGGATATAAGATAAGATAGTGATCAGATAGATAATCCCATTGGTCGTAATGGTAAGACAGGGAAATGTAAATATCATACATTTCGCTGCAAAAGAAGGTAAGTTGCTATGGTTAGCGAATTCGTTAAAGACTACACATATTACAAACGGCCGATGGAAGTTGAATTGTGGCTAGTACTATACAAAAAGGATTTTAACAATAAAAGTCTATGGTCGAATTTCACTAGAAGTTATCGTAACTAAAAGTGCAGTAAGTTTGTCTGAAAATCTTGTTTCGATCCAAGCCGTTGTAACTATCATTATTAAATCATTAAAAGATGACATTTAATAATATAAAAATATGCTAATAATAGTTATATGCATAACATATTAGAATATCAGTACAAAATATTGATATTTAAATTAAAATATAAAGTTACATTATTTGGTCTAATGAAGATATAAATCGTGATTAAAGGTACTTAAAGACCTATAAAACACTTATAAGTAATATAAATACATATTAATATTGATATGGAGTCAATACATTAAGGAAAATAGGGGCATAAGAGTTATGTGTGTTCTCGTATTGATTTTTCGTGAAAATCATACAAAGTCTAAAGAGTGAGTTCGTGCATTGATTTTTTTTATTGAATTTAAATCCAAAAATAGGGTAATAGGTATTGTATACACTTATAATGAACGTTTATAATAAAATACTTTAAAAATACGAAAGTGAAAAATCCTACGCGAACGGACATCAAAATTGCCTGTACGTAGATACACACCCATGACCTTACATATATGAGTAATGCGGCCGGCGTGAAGCGTTGGACGTCGAACTATTGAAATAATTTATTTATTTTGATGGTAGATATATTTGAGGGGAAATATATAAAATGAATAATGCCGATTACTATGTGGTGGTTGTTTTGGAATACGGATCGTATACAAGCGGTATACAGGGTCCAATTTCCGTAAAATGTTGCGTTGTGAAAATTATGCTGGAAATCGCATAGACATGTTCTCACGATGAATAAATGTACCTATACCGGCTAGGTTGTAGTTGGTGAGTTATTCACTAATTATGCTTTTGTTTGGGAAGAGTGTGTTTTTGCACTTCGGTGTATTAAACGTGCTCAGAACCACGTCTTAGAGCTTCGGCTTTTTGATAATGGGTACTTGGCGTCTTAGAGGCTTGCTTCTATGATACGTCGAGTTTATATGATTTGCCAACTAACTTTTGTACCGAAATTGATTCTGTTTATACGGATGAAAATAGAGGTAGCGGATACTTGTTGCCTAAGCTTGATTTCTTGTTGGTTCTCAAGCATGTCTCGCAAGCGCGATTATACATGCTCGCTACAATAACATTACACGGGTGTTTATTGTGTTCATAATGCGTCATTGATGGTTGCGGGGTGTTGATTGCAAATTTCTGCTCTGAAGCGGCTACGCCTAGAGTATTATCTCTATCGCCTGTCGTGGAGTGTGTAGAGTTGCAATTCGACATTACTGCACCTGATATGCTGCTTATGTTTGGTCTTTGGTACATCTTTTGATGGATCATTGATGGGATCAACGAGTCTTCCTGTGACGGGTATATAAGTGGTTCGTGGCTAATATGCTCATTTGTATTATTCGGATAGATTGAGGATAAGATATTGTCGTTTGCTATGGTATTCTGTATTGTAGTATGACGCTTGTCTTAATTAGATTTGCTCAAGTCGGGTCCCTCTATACGGGATTGCAGACTGTTTGCCCTCCATGATTTACAAATCAATTAAGTGGCCTGTAAAATACCCATGTTTATAAACGAAGGCAAATTATTGGTGGGTGACGCAAATTTGATCGAGACTCACATTATGCGAAAAGTTGGTGTATAACACAATTATATGATGTTCGAGAATTATACTAAAAGTTATTAATGTGGCCGAAACTGCCCTGGCATTAGTTGGTGAGGCCTGTGCATTTGTCTCTTGCGAAGATGGTAGCTGGAGGGAGCTATGCTCTCAAGGCTCGCGCTGACACCGCACAACGAGGGAATTAGCCATCCCCTGAGGCGAGTTTTATACTCCTAATGCGCTCCGTAGGTCGATACCTATGCTGACAATGTCTTGGTGGCGACGCCTTATTATACACTTGACGGTGTTACGCATTGATATGCGAGAAACGACTGAATGGTGTTTATTCACCAATAATGAGCTAAAAACTCTCTTACTGGTTTACCAGTATTTTTCTGCGATATACGGTGGCCGATCTGTTGTCCCTTGTTCGGGGGGAGTGCAACCGGTGGACGGCACTCACCGTACACAGCGGGGATTTCCGCTGGAGCTGTATACGTGTGTAAAGCATGTAAACCCTTTACAAGTTAAAATTTTAATGAAATATTTTGGAAATTGCAATTGATCGATAAATTTAAAATATTATTTTGGCAAATTTTATATAGAGTTTAAGGACTCTAATAATAAGCATCCTACGGCTTCAATAAGCTTGGCGAATCTTTCTTCCTCTATAATTCCTAGAAGAATTAGTTATTACAACTCACAAAGTAGAACAAAGTTCTACAACTAGACGATTGCTTATAAATATATCATTGGCCTAATATAATATAAAAGAGACGATCTTGGTGGTGTTTCGACTTGGAGACATTTTATGTTTCCGTGTCGATTTCATTAATATACTCCTAATAATCCCTAGAGGAAAAAAGGATGGTTACACCGTCAAGGTTTCATTGTGAGTTATTCTAACGCCTTGTCAGTCAGTTCATTACATGTTCTATGGCAGAAAAGGATCGATGAAAAATTTAACTAACTTAATTTCACAACGCTGTCTACTAACAAGGTACAGAGAGGGTAATCAAATTCCAATTTAACGCGCTGTGTCCTGTCTGACACGCTCCTGTTTTTTCCTTTTTCGTCGTCTAGCTTTGAGAATACTAAATGCATTCACCTGGGTGCGGGGTACCAAATAAAACGATAATTAATTTGCTTGAATACCAATAATCATAAGATAGATTCAAGAAATACACTAGTCATCTATAAAAGAAAAATCTTGAAGTTATTAAGGATCTGAATCTATCCCTAACGATAGTTGACATCAGTGACATAGTAGGTGTACAGTCGTACATACTTTGTCAAATATATTCCATACGATGTCTCTGGTTTTGACTCCTGATTACCGGATGCCAAATTTAATAGAAAAAAACGCTAACTGCAGTATTTGTTGATCTCTAAGCAGATAAGATAAATAAGAACACGAGAAGTATAAAGAGCATTCTTTGCTAATAAATAACAACGGGAATCAAATTAGCTTGACTTCGCAAAAAAATTGGACAGATTTTAATTTGGCTATAAGTTTCGTACGATTTCGATGTTGTAAGCTTGTTTTTAATCATTAACAACAAATAGTCAATTCGAAATGTCGCGTAACGGTCCAGCGCTCGGGCAACCGTCAGCGTCCCTGAAGTGTTGCGCTCGTCGCTTGCGGCATACTTTCCTCATCTGAAACTGATCGACTATAAAAGACACCTGAAGTTCTCCAAGCAGCACAGAACAACAGCAAACAAAATGAAGTGCGTTGTAGCCATCGGGCTCCTTTGCCTTGTGGCAGTGTGCGCCAGGGAACTTGGCGAGGAGGAGAAGGACCTCGTGGCGGCAGCCAGCGGCAAGGCGAGCCACCATGAGGAGGGTGGCGGCCACGAGCATCACGCTCATCATCACCATGACCACGGAGGCAAGGGCCATAAGGGGCACAAGGGACATCACCATCATCACAAGGGTGAACATGGAGACCATGGCAAGCACCACCACGAAGGACATCACCATGAACATGGCGGTGGCCACAAGAAGCACTGGGATGAACACGATCATCACGGCCACCATCATGAGCACGGCCACCACCACAAAGGAGGTAAACACGGTCATCACAAGCATCACGATAAGGGAGAGAAAACCGACGGCTACCACAAGAAGTATCACAAGGATCACTTCCACAAGGACCATCACTTCTACGATGACCATCATAATGAAGGCAAGCACCACAAGCACGGACATCATCACGGACACCATGAGCATCACGGAGGAGACCACAAGAAAGGTGGACACCACGAAAAGGGTCATCATGAGCATCATCATGGCAAGCACGGCCATCATGACAAGCATCATTACGACGAGGATCACCACGGGCACAAGGGCCACCACGGTCATGAGGAACATCATCATCACCATCATGACCATGGCAAGAAGGGCGGCCACCATGACCACAAAGACTGGGGCTTCCATCACGGGAAGCACTGATATATGCCAATATACTCTGTGATAGTTTATTGAATATTTTAGATAAAGCGCGCAATTCCTATGTTTCTCTCTATGTTTAAGTATCTGTCTTTACAATCTTTTATAAAACATTTTATTCTCTCTTTTGTACATTTCACGGTCGCATTCGTGGTGACCTTCATTTAGTCTATTGACCGGTCTGTTGACATCGAATTGTAGGTAATACGCTGCTTCCATTTACAATTGTTGATTTTTTACGGGTTTTGTTATGTTTTTCTTTATATTAATTTATAAGGACGTTTAATAAAATATTAGTAAAAAAACTTTAGTTTATAATTGCCAAAAAAATCAAAATACCTTATTTTATAAGAATAAATCATGAATTACTCCAAAAACCGGTGAGGTGATCAAAATTTATTTTCTCAGAAGAAAAACTAATATAGAAGTAAGTAGTAGTAGTAAAAGAATCTTAATGTCTTTAAAACGATGAGCCAATTGAGAAAAGCATCGAAGTTTTCATCTCAATCAAATAAATATCTTCTTAACACAAGATCCCAGCAATTAGATTATTCTATAACGTAAACTAGAAAACACTACTCAAAATGCCAAAAAGCCGATAAAAAAATGTTAGTTCCCAAACATTTAAGATCACTAAAAAATGTATATCAACAACTGACATGTCATCCATATGTCACGTTTTATTTAATATGAAAGAAAAAAAATAGCTTTATTAATAAATTATAGCAAATTTACGACATTTATGTACCCAGTATACTTTGCAGATTGGCTCGCCAACGCCACCCTAAATGTCACCCTCATGGTAAATTAACTCTAAGCGCCTAATTTGCGACTCTTTTAGATCCTTTGATAAATAGCCAATCCCACAAACCCTTGTACACTTTTTACTCGTTTTATAATTACATTTTTACGAAAATAAATCATCAGCTATAAGCCTAGTATACTTGCCCAAATATGTGAAAATTGTTACATGATGTTGCCCAACTGCATTAAAGTAATTAATCGTAAAAAATTAAATGAATTAAAAACACAAATTTTAAAAAAAATAATAAAATCTTAAAAAAACATCATCAACTCCAGTCGAGAAATTATATTTATATTTTTTTATTCAAAAGGGGACTCCGCCATATCATACAGCTTTGATAACACAAGTATTATCGATATTAACGACATTGTTCTGTCCGTTTATTTACGCTTTACGATAACAGACATACAGAATGTAAATACAGAAAATAAAAAATTATAATAATATCCTGGGATTATTCACACGTGGCCATCTGATCCGAAACTAACCAGAGCTTGTAACAGACATGTTCATGCACACAAATGTCTGTCCTGGGTGGGAATCGAACCCACGACCTACGGCGTGAAAAGCACTTGCTTTTAAGTATTTTAATAACCACGCCAACCGGCCCATAAAATAAAATAGCAATAACATCAATTGAAGCTCATAAGCTTTTAACCCAGGAAGATGACAAGCTCTTCTTATCATCTCGTAATCTTGGTCTTTTTTTTTTCTTAGTCGCTGATCCGAATTAGCCAAAATATATGCTTCCTGTTGAAACTCGCGACCGCATACTTGGATAAATTATATCTTTTTAAATACGATTTAAGGACACAGCAGCCTGGCTTCCTAATAGTGGCATTAATATATATATATACATTGAACAATCGTGTTTATATCCTATGTCAGTACTTCTACAACAAACTTATAACTCCACAGCGTTTATAATACAGCTGACTATTCTTAGAAAATTGGTTAAACTCAATAAAATTCCCCTAGGATCTGAAGTCAATAGAGGAAGATGCAAAAACTACACTAAAGAGTACGTCGGAGACTACGAAATGTGCATACAGTTTTATAACTAAACCAATTTGTATTCGGAATCCCTAAGCTATGGAACCGAGACCCGTACCAAGTATCTCCAACGATACACGTTGATCTATTAATGACGACAAATTCGATACTTTTTTGACATCGAACTTATTTCGGGACGTAAAGTAATAATCACAAGTAATCGAGATTTAAGTGGTATTGGTAGGAATACATATTATCAAATTATAATAGTTTAAAGAAATTGGGACTGAGTTCGAATAAACTGCCAACAGCCATTTGCAGCTAGTAACGTAAATAATGTAACGTTTAAATACAACCAAAAATAATATGTTATTGAGAAAATGCCAATAAGAAAATTTTAATATTCTTATAGGTCCAATACGACGACCGCAACAGAACAAACAGTGCAAGGGTCGTTCGAACTAATACTAGCGGAGTAGAAACACCAATACGAACAAATATCAGGGAACTAGTTAACGATAGTGCTGTTCCGGTCAGTTACCTTTATCGCTTCCGCAGAGCCTCGCACGCGCCTAATGTTTATTAGCACTGAAACAATTTTACACAAGCTAGGGTACATTAGTATAGTATGTTTGGATATTTAATTCTAATAGTTATAAATTATTTTCTAATTTTTTAATAAAGGGAATATTCAAGAGTCCAGATGAGAAAGTTTCAATCCCTCTCCCGCTCTCAACGCTTCTCTTACAATCTTATTTCTTTTACTTAGTAAA
Organism: Papilio elwesi; assembly: GCA_029849275.1. NCBI lineage: Eukaryota > Metazoa > Arthropoda > Insecta > Lepidoptera > Papilionidae > Papilio > Papilio elwesi. Next base: position 10,545,366 of record CM056693.1, on the reverse strand, counting down.
AGCTTGCTTTTACCCGCGGTTTTTGGAGATTATTACAGTCAAAACAACTGATGCTATACTCAATTATATATTGAACTGACCGCCGATATTTTCTTCTTGTAACGGTAGATGGCGTTAAATGTCATTCGAATGAAACGCCATATGGTGTGTAACGTGTAATTAATTTTATAAATTCCTTTTATAATTTAACCAACTTCATTAATTTTAAAAAACTTTCTTGATTGCTTAGTCTGTGCATTCTTGAACCGTTTTAGTCTGTGCGCCGAATGTCACTCTCGCGCGGGAGAACTAAGCGCTCGGCACGAAGTTAGACGATTTTCCAAGAATAGTTGTTGATTCATGTTATTTGTTATTTAACGCTGGCTAAGTAAGAAAATTCTCGGTTTGTGGCACTGATAGAAGTATTTTTAAATAAGATTACATATGTATGTTTGGGTAAAGAGAAGAATTCTAGCAATGGTTCATTAACTGCAAGTTTTATTCTGGACGAAGTTATCTTCAAGGGTGTCTAAACTGCCCTTTACCACTTGGAAGAAGGGTGTTTCACCAGAGATATTAGATAACATATCAGAAATACTGCAAACGAAACAAATATAAAGTGACGGTGGACACGAATTTTGAACAAACCCGCAACTGCAGCATAACGCTAGACCGGCGACGCGAAACAAAAGAAAGCAGGTACGGACCCATGAACACTATAACTTTTTGTTCATATATTTTTTTTAAATATTTTATTTGCCAGCAAGTAATTAAATACCATTTTTTATTGTATCTAGTTTGCGTTATCTCGTATCGTATCGTAACCTAACCGCATAAAATAACGTGAGAGGTGTTGAATTTTAATTAAATTGCCCAAGCTCTTCGTCGGACGACCATAGATTTTTTTGTCCTTCAGGAACAATATTTGTCTTGTGTCCTTACTATATTCTCGAAAACGTGTGTACAACATTACATAATGTAGGTATGTAAATACGATTTTACGCGTAATAAACAAGCAAACTAACATCACATTCGCACTTATAATATTATTGTACTAGTAAAGATAGTTGTGGTCACTGAAAGACGTTATTGATTATTTTTCTTTTTTCCTAAAATGTCTACAGCTTTAATTTGTGATGAAAACACATTCCTTTCACTTACTTATTATATACATAAAGTATACTACCAACGAAATGAAAATCATGAGCGATAAATCAAACGTAATTTCGCTTTGACAAATGAGTGAGACGCGAGAGTCGAGATCAAATGACAAGGCGGATAGATATTAAAATGACGTTCAAATGAAGCAAAGTAAGTGTCCTCGTCAAACGGATGTGCCCCGCGAGCACTCGGCGCTACTACGTGAGCGTTCCTCAACGAATCAGACCTCGGATTAGATTTGGTGCAATTTAAAAACTCACAACTTTTAATGTTTATCGAAATTTGATGTATCTTAGTTTCAAAGTCTCCGAATTGCGGGAAACTTGGAACGGAAATTGCGGAACAAATTACACCGAAGCAGTATAGTAAAAACCTTTTTAAAAATATTTAGATTTCCTTAAATAATGATATTATAATATAGAAAGCAGTATAAAATATCATTGACAAAACATTCAAGGCTGTTCACCAAATCAACTTATTCAAATGAGATTTAATTTTTTAACCCCAAAAATTAAAATTTGCGCTCTATATATGAGCAGGTTATTAAATGATGAATATGCGTACATGCCCGCATCCCAAAGGGGTAGGCAGACGTTATGGATTGAAATTTGGTGCGATCCTGGCGCACCTCTCTCGCTTCTTCTACAACATCTACGCATACATGTCGGTTACGGGTACTCCTTATACGGGCCCTTCTTTATAATATAAAATTAAACGTATATTTTGTTTAAATACCCGCTTGCTTTCGAAACTTAGACCCAGCCAACATCTTTAAAACACTTCTAACCCTTGAGTTGAGTGCGTTGCCAGAGACTCCTTCTTTCTTCACGTGGCTTAAATTACGCCGTTAAGTTTATGAGCGACTATGTAGTAATTTTCATACTTCACAATGTGAGTTCACGTTCAAATTTCATGCGAATGAAATACCTACGTAATACAACATATATAAGAAAACCTTACAAATATAAATTGTTGTTTATTTGAAATTTGTAGGCTTCGGAATCGGCTCTGCAATTCGATTATTGTAACCTATTCATATAATATATGTCATATCTATTACTTTATCACACATACTATATTCATTAGTAAATGGTTCAACTTACGAGAGAATGAATAGGCTGTTACTAAACTAGTGTGTGTCATCTTTCGACCCCATTACCAATTAACATCAAATGGGATCGTGGTCAAACTAATTTATTCAACATAAAATAAAAATAAAACATTATTCTTGTTTCAAGTTTATTTGGAGTGATGAGAATTAATATGAGTAGATTACTTACACAATATAGCGACTGCTAAGACTCACCACAACATAAGGTGGGATTGTAAACAAGTAGAATTCTTAACAATACATAAAAAAGAATATGACCCATCCCTATGTATTCAATATTTAATCTACTAGTTGCACACAACAGATTGTTTACTTTTAAATTAAACTTTCTATGTATAATCTTTCGCCAAATGGCTCGCGGATAACTTGAGTAACAAACTTAGATGGCGCTACGTCCGCCAAGATTTATGAGTCCGCCAGACACTTTAGTAGGGAAGCCGAGTGGGATAATGTTTTATGCACATGAGACTGCCTCTCCCTGATACATAAGCGCTTTGTTTTCATGCGATAAAATGAAAATTACTACATGTAGAACATATTTTAATAAAACTATCACAACCACAAGCTACGGATATTGCAGCGAACGATCGTATATGTCGTATTGTACTATTGTCCGGGTACAAGCTCAGTTGGAACCGTTCAAAAAGGTAAATTAAAAAATATAAACAAATCAAAAAGTTTGTCGAAACTGTTCCAAATTTGAAAAAATTGTCTCTAGCGCATGTTGTGCACGCGTACGCTTAGCGCGACTAAAGAAGTTTTCACTTCAATAAAATAGAAGAATGTTAGTCGCGGGTGTCTAAAAATTTAGGCAGTTGTTATTGATATTGTTAGCATTTGTATATTAAACATAAACCAACTAGCAATCTGTTTGATTTCAAGCTGTCTGATTCAGCTTAATGGACATAGGACTTTGTATGCAGTGACAATAGTAAATACAAAAGAGTAAATACTTTCAGCACATCGTGTTGGTAAAGAATTGTGCACAATAGGATCACGCTGATTGTAGTATGTGGCACACATTGTGTATCGCGGGCGATCCATCGGTTATTGCTGGCGTCACGTACCGATGCGATCGAACAATGACAATGGTATTTTTTTGTTTTTGTTTTCACGCTATGTTTCTGCTCTTCACACGATTATTTTTTGTCTGCAAACGAAACCCGATAAGTATCTAATAATTAAAAAAAACCTATATGGGTGGTAATAGTTAATTAAAACCATTTTAAGTTATATGTAAAACTATTTTTCGTCAGGCCTTATTTGAATCAAAGGCAAAGATTCCGCCTTTTTTTTCCAAAGACAATGATTTTTTTTTAAAAAAAACAGATGTTTCGTGTTGAATGTTAGTTATTTATTTTAATATCCATTTAAGGATTATTAGAAGTAATATCTCATAAGCAGGTACGGCTAAAATTATGTCTATTTGTCCGTATTGAAAATATAGTAGAGTCTTTTACATTTTTGTTCATCACATAAATTGTAAACGGGTAAGTTAAAACTGCTTATAACTAGTACATCGCCGATTTGATAGAAACATAAATACATGCGAATAGACTCTACACTCATAAGGCTTCACAAATGTAAGACGGAGGAAGATTCTATCACTTTATGTCTGAAAAGAATGTGTACCACCATTCAATATAGGACCCACAAGATAAAGTCATCAAACTCTTTCTCTTTGTCATTTAATCAAAAAGTAACATGTCTACTTCATATTCTTTAATAAATTGTACAAATAAATGAATAAACGAAGTGAAAAAACTTTGCTACAAATGTGTGGTATAAGTGATAAGAGGCAGAGTTTGTGTCAAATATACATATTTAAATGTGTATTTATGTAACACTATTAAAATATATAAAATTGAAATTCCGAAAATATTATAATTCGCTACTCGTACGTGTTTTAGTACTTTCCGTTCCAAATCGTCATGCCATGTTAGAGACGGTTATTAATCAAAGTTTGCTCTCTTAAGAGGACTCAGAGTTTCAAGTTTTTTTTTATCTATATTATAATTTCGATACGTTATGTCACCATTGAGAGTTTTCTGTTTACAGATGGAAAAAAAATCATTCGCCAATTTGAACTTAATTTCTTATACAAGCCGACTATTTCATACATAAGGGACTTCACCTTTTGACTTGTACTAAATCCAAGCCCACCTCTCGAGTAGCAGGCCGCTCGTAAAACGATGTCGATCATAAAAATATTTGATTAGGCGCGTCTCCGCTCCACACCGCGCCACTTCGCCGTCTTGAAACTTTTATTAGGCGCACGCGTCGGTGTGAATAATTCACTGTAATGAAAGCATAATTTTCGAAGAGTAACAGTCGAGAGACAGGACATATTTTTATGACGCCAAATTCTCACTAGCTTCGTTATTGGAATCGGTATTTATCACCTCGAATAAAACTTCAATTCCACTTCCCCATCTCATCCCTTTCTCTTCACCCTATCTGTGCCTCTAGCTCTATGTAGCTGGCAACGCATGTTCAGCTCATCTGACTGCAGATCTCGTCACGAGTTTTTTTTAATTTTTTTATTGCACCCGGTGGCAAAATAAGTACTTTTGCCACCGGGTTCTATTTTAAACTAGCGACCCGCTCCGGCTATGCTAATTGTTTATGGAAAAACACTCTTGACGTGTGATGACAGCTTACGTTGCAAAAGGTTTTTAATTGTTGTCAACATACTAACTTCCATCTGTTAGAAACTTGTAAGTCTAATAGTTATTATTTAATTTGCAATAATAAAGATTTTGACGAAAACAATCCTATCTTTCAAGTTCATAACATGATCGGTTTAGTAGTTTCGGAGTTTATCCCGGATAAATATAATAATGTATTAAAAAATATAGTAATTTCTACTTAAGTAAGTAAACAAAATATTGTAAATTAATACAATTATACATACAATTACTCTTAATATAGGAACACCTGCAGCACTAAACAATCCACTGGAGTTGAGACCGTTATAGAGATAAAAAGAAGCTTGGCTTTTACTAGAACATTTTGGTTAAATAATATCACCAAATCTCTGACCGATGCAAAAGTAGTGTGTGGTGTCGACATGAAATATGTTCTCTATTTGTTATCTACGGACATTTTCGACGGGTGAAATATCTCAGGAAATTCCGGATGCTTTATTCGCGGAAAAAATATCTCTCTTACTGTTTATCAGAACCGTCATCAGTTCTAAATAAGAATAAGACCGTTAAAAATATTATTATCTTTACAAATGGTACCATTCCAGGTTCTTCCATTTGACATACAATGGAGAGCGATTCAAATCGGTTCTGATAAGCTCGATTACGATTACTGGTGATGTAAGAAGGCAAAGCGTTTGGAGATCCAACCGTCTGTACCAGGCTTTTAGGCTGAGTTTCACTGCTGCTCACTACGACAGAGCACCAAATTAACAAACAGTAGAAGTGATACCAATTAAAAATATATATTATGTGTCAGTGTCGCCCAGTTTCTGAAAGGTTTGTCAAAATTTTATTCGATTAACTTTTCATTTAATTTCCTGCATCTGAAATGACGTTTGTTCAGACTTTAAACTTCTACGTAGCTAATTTTTCCGTTTATCGGTCTTTCATAAGTCGAGCAAAAGGTTTATAACTAATCTAATTTAATAGTTGAGAATAATTTTAACCGGTTCTACGTTATAAAAAATAGCGACAACATTGTCCATTTTGATATTCGTGTTTCTCACCCTCCTATAATTGGTCCCTCGTTCCCTTTTGAGTTTCGAGATAGCGACACAGAATAGGGGACCGGATAAACAAATTACGGCGGGGCCATACTCGGTGTGACTCTGAGTTTCGTCTGAGACTAATATCTATCGACTATGGATACCTCAGAAAATATTTTCCGCTTAGAAGCCCTCTGATGTTCACCAGCCGTTGCTGTCATACGTACTTTTAACCCCTGCTTTGTGTTTCCCCTATATTTTTTTGGATCCATCCCTGGTTTTATATCTATTTTTTTGATTAAAAAATTAGTTCAACAAAAAGTATCGTTCAACATTTTTTTAATTCACTAATAAAATCATGATCATGTTAAATATTTATTTTATCTTGCAACATTATTAAATTTTAATAAAAATCAATAAATACTCTGTATAAGATAGAATCTAAAGCAATGCTGAAAATGCTATAGTTGTATCGTACTCCCATCCCATTGGTGTATAAGCAGAAAATAAGAATATATAAGGGGCATAAGAAGCAGAGCCGTCCTTCTCTATATGTAAAACCTGATGCGTACACCAAATAACTTTACTAAAGCACAGGTTCGAATGCGATATTTCGGATGCTTGTTACTCCTTCACACTCAAACGGTTTAACGGATCTGGATGAATTTCGCAAAGAGATAGATTATAGCCAGAAATAGACAACTTTTTATCCCGGAAAAATTTCTTCAGATACAGCAGTCTTTCCTTTGTTTTTGTTATTTCCAGAACACCTGCGTTACGCAAATGATGGTCTCAATTACAATCAATTTTTTTTCTAGCTGTACACCAACTTTAAAACTGTACAGTAAAAAATATCAAAATGTAAGATTTAAGAAGGTACGTACTCATGTTTTTACTGACACCTGTTGAAAATGATTATTGGTTGTCTTACTTTCTTCATTTCTTATGGCGAAAATTATTTGCAAGTATAAAAAACTTTTCGTTTTTAATAGGTTATATCGTAATTAAAGAACATAAACTGAAATTGAAACTCAATCAGCCTAGCAATAAAGCTTATATTAGTTTTGCGAAGCGAAAACAAATTTTAAATAAATTCCACGCGGATGAAGTCGCGAGAACAGCCATTACATATATCGTAGGCTATCAGGACACGAAAAAAAAGTTGTTAATTTGATTGATTATTTTTTAATTAAATTAATAAAGCTGTTTCAATCAATGATTAGGCGTAAGCTCTGCGATCGGATAGTCTCAGATTTAAATTGTAGTATGACTTATTTTATGCATAATTAATTTTATTTATTTATTTATATTTAATTTTATCTATTTATTAGCGGTAACAAACGCACAGACAAACAGACAAAAATTGTAATAATCATTGTTTTGGGTTTTATTGCGTATTTAAAGACCCCCAATGATAGTTTTTCTCAAATATCTTCCATGTACAGACAGCGATCAGTTACATGTTATTATACGTACTGATATTTAATTTTATTTATTTATAATTACTTTTATTTCCATTTTTCGCAATCATTTTTATTGTTCTTGTAGTTTTGAATCATCTTTTTTAAACTCATGCTGTATATACTGATTCTTTATCTTGACTCAGGTATATTTTTATTCTGAGAAGTGCCGATCGGGTATTATACCTTTATTGATAATGATAATTCTAAAGATAAATGCAACTGCGCCCTATCACGTGATAAGCTTGTTTCCTTTAGTGACCGATAATACTATCACTGTTGTCTTTAATAATTTCTACAAATGAAATTAAAAATAACTAAAAGCCTGTTATTGTTTCAATCGATAAAGATATGAGTTTTTATGTCAACTTTTCACATGACAATCGATGTGCAAAACTTGGATACGTACCGACACAAATACATTGACTGCGGGAAGTTTACGAATCGCTAGCCCTTGAAAACTGTCGTAGACATAAACAGCGACGATTCCAGTTATCCACTTTTTTCTCTTCGTCCCTTAAACTTTCTATACAAGTTTCTATGGAATATGGAATATAATATTATAAAACAATGAAATACGGCACATCGCATCACATTTAAATCAATTTTGCATCCAAGTCTAGCATTCATCAAATTAACAAACCATTTATAACGAAATCGCTATGTACTATGACTTTTAAACAAATGTATTACTTTCAATTTCTATGTTTTTTTATAGTAGAGGGTGGCAAAGGCTCAAGCGGTTTACCTGATGTTAAGTGACCGCTTCCCATAGGACAGAGGATGGGCAAGAGAAAAACAGGATATTTCGTTTTTCTACCCGAGCCTACCCTTTCCAAAGCGAACTAGGGGTTCACCCGATATCAAGTGACATTCCCATAGACATCTACAACAAGCTAATGAGTTGCAGATGCGTTGCCTACCTTTAATGGACAGAGGAGGAGATAAACAGAAAATAGTTTTTCCCTCCTATTCATCCTCTCTACCATCAGGTCCTCTTTCCTTTCCCATCCTTTCCTCATTAGCAAAATATGGAAAAGGGAAAGGGCCTAGAATTAGGCACCGGCATCTCTCTCATCAGACGAAACGCAAAGTACTCTACTTCACGCCTGTCTTCTGGAAGGTCGTGGTATTTCACTCTTCTTCCTTCCGTACATTTCTTTCATTTCCTCCTTTTATAAGCACTATTTCTGTCAAGTCAATCGGATATGTCCCGCTTCAAAGATTCAGTAGACAATAAATACTGATAAAATGATAAGCGATCGAAAATTAAATAGATTTATTTTAAAAATACAAATTTAAATGAAGCCTCATTAATGTATCAATTTCAATTGAGCAATCTTTATTCTATAAATAGTTCAAAATGCATACAAAATTACTTAGAATAACAAAAGATGGTATTAAGTTTAATATTTATGTGTGAGCCATAACCCTCTATACTTTAGTCTTATAGTATATGATTTTTTAAAAATAGTACCTCAATATTATAAAAGGAATAAAAAACAATGTGCTTTATAACTTAATCGGTTATACTCTCAATTCTTTTATTTTATTTCTACATTTTCTCAAATATTTTACTCCAGAATTTTTTGTGATTATTTATTTTTGTGAAAATGTGTTGGTGGAACATTCAGGTGCCTCGAGTTTATATATTTTTTTATGTTCCCATTTAATGTAATTGTGTATGCAGCTTAAAAAAATTGTCTTTACTTTTACCTTCTAACTAATAATACGTATTGTACTTCCTTTCTTACCCACAAACTATGATTTTTGACTGCCGGCTTCCTCTACTTCAAGTACTTCCACAAATCATAATCGACTACAGACGTCAGTGCATTGAATTAGTTATATACTTTAATAAATTGCACATGTTTAATAGAATGGAGTAATACATAATTTAAACAATACGCGTTAAAGCTCCAATGGAGTGAACGCGAGCCAAAGATCTTCTTTGATAACTTTCATGAAGTTATGATCTATGAAGGACAGCTGTGGTGGCGTTCTCTTCGTTGTCTCAATTTTATATTTCTTGAGAACAGCTGTAGTTACTTTTCTCATAATCTTCATGGCTAATTGTTCACCTGCAAAAGAAGAAAACGATTTGATAAACAACTGCGTTATTGTAACTTGATAACTTACAACAATAAGTTATAAACAAAATAGTTACCCGCCCGGCTACGGCCGGGTACCGCTAATTATGTTGGTCCGATTGCTACCAAACATAGGAATGTCCCAATCTGGACAATCCCTGTAAATTTCATCGACATCGGTCCAGCCGTTTCGGAATCTATAGGGAACATACATACTTCGCTTTTTATATGCTATTTTTTTCATAAAAAGTATCCTACGTTACTTCTAGTACCTCCATGAATATGTGTACAAAGTTTCATGATGATCGGTTGAGTAGTTTTCGCGTGAAAGCGTAACAAACAAACTTACATTTACATTTATATTATTACTAGGGATCAATTATTCAATTGACTACGGCATCTGTGACCAGATCATCGGTTAATTTTATTGGAGACCTGCCAACTTTGCATCTACCTGTACGTGGCCATCGTTTCAGCCCTTCCTTTCAGCCTCATTGGCTGTCCATTCTGCAACAAGATCACAGTCCATTTGATGATGACGGAAGGGCTCCGATCTTTGTGTCGATCAACGGTGGAAGCCTATGTCCAGCAGTAGAGTACTATTGGCAGAAGCTATATAGAGATAACGGTAGCAATTTAAAATGTTTAACAAATAAAGAATTGTAGATGAGTATCAGAGTATGTTGGGCCTTAGGGTAAGGTGGGACTGTGTAACATAAAATTGTGGGTTCGAATCCACTATCCGACTACTCTTGTGAACCATCCCCTAGCATAAGTAAATGCTTAGTTAAGTTGTTCAATATATTATTATTAGGTTATTTATACAATTTACTAATGTTTGAAATAAATATTATAGGTATAATATTATAGGTATTATAATAAGTATAATTAACGCCAAGTGCTAGTACAATACTTTAATAACATTCATCACAGGTCAATCAATGTGAACGTACAACATTAGTTGTACGTTCACATGTTGATGAACTGTGTTCACTATTTCCACTTGGACGGTGTTAAAACTGACACACTGCTAGTGGCATTTTTGTTTACTGTTCTATTGACACAATATATTTGAACAATTGCTTACGGTAAACGAAAAAATAACGGACGCACGGATTCCGATGGGCGAGAAGTTTGTTTCATAAATTAATATTGGTATCAAAATGAAAGCCGCTTAATTGTTAAAAATGCTTAATCAATAATACAAAATGTATAATAAATAATTTCTGAAGTTCCATAGCTAATCCTAAAATACAATCATCAAATGATAGATATTTATATAATGAACCGAGATACCTTGATATTTTGAGTTGGCACCACTCTTAGGTGCTTTGCACACGACGTTTTTATGCGAGCAAATTTAGCGCGTTTTTGAAGCGCGTCAACGCGGTAACTGCGCGTTAGTAGTTTGCGCGACGCAAAGCCACAACGCGTCGATGGCATCTTAACAGTTTTTAAAAAACGTCGGGTGCAACGACCCTTAATTAGTCTTAATGATCCAATCTGTAAGCTGACTTGAGCTTTTTATATTTCTATACTAATACGATAGAGAAAATCTTTGTTTGTAGTGGTGAAATTTTAAAGCTACAGAATTCTTAACACGGCTACATTACGCTGAAGAATACTGGACCCACCCCGAGCGACCCCGGTATAAATAAAATATAAAAGCCAGTTTATATTATAATGCAACTTACCAATACATTTCCGAGGTCCAGCACCAAAAGCTAAGTATGCGAATGTATGCCTCGATTCATTTTCACTTTCCAAGAACCGATCCGGGTTAAAAGCACAAGGGTTCTTATAGTGCTTCGAGTCATTATGGATTGCTTCTACGGGTACCGTTACAGTGATTTTCTTATCCAAGATCATTTTATTGTCCGGAATTTCGTATGCTTTGACACACTTTCTAGTGATAACTGAATATGGACTGTACAAACGTAAAGCTTCTTTAATACACGCATCTAAATAAACATCATCAACTAAATTTTGTATTCTCAATTTTTCTTGTATCTCCGAATTCTTGGCTAATTCAAACAACAAGGATGTGATCACATTTAGACACGGTATATATCCTTCAGTTATGAAAAGACTGATCATTGAATATGCCAACTCTAACTCAGTTACCTTTCTTGATTCACTAACCTTTCCTCTTTTTCCATTTATTTGTTCTATGAAACCTATTTTTCTAATCTGCGTCAGCAATTTTGATTCTTTCAAGACTTCATTGGCTTTCATTGTTTGCAACGCTGAAACAGTGGTTAATCCCAACAGAGTATACACGGAAGGAAATATTTCTTTCAAAAAACTCTTGAATTTCTCCAAATAAGTACGACACTGTATCGAGTGTCTCAAGTCAGTTATTAGAAGTCTGTCGTCCTTTCCCTCAAAGAGACAATCCTTAAACACGGCGTCCAATATTTCCGACAACAGCTCTTGAACATTGACAACTTCATTGGTTCCTGACAAACAGACGTGTAAGCTGACGTCAGGTTCACGATGCATGCCACTCAACAAAGACTCTAATCCCTCACGAAGTAGGGTCCACTTTTCACCTTCTGCGTAAAATAGATTGTTTCTTAAGCAAACATCCCGAGATTTGTCGAGACCGATGCCTCTGCAATGGAAATTCGCGAAATCCGTCGACAAGATTCTCTTGATGACATCCGGGTCTTTCACAATCAACTCAGGTATTCGACTCTTGATGACGCCTACGAAATTCGCCTCCGGATACTTCGAGTAAAGGTTCTTTACTTCCTCGGAAGTCGATCTAAGATTTAATACTCGGTGATAATCACTTCCGAACAAAGGAATCGGTATTTTGTAAGGTACATGGCGGATGTACCAGTAGCTAAAGAATTTGGTAACATAGTCGAATATTAAGGCGACTATCAGAGCGGCCAAAATAGTCAAGTTCAAGAGAAAGCTTTCGAAGAACATGGTCGCGTTCGAACTGCACGATAATGTGTCAGACACTGAGAGGTGATTCGATCTTACCTCAGCACTGGGTCAAAGTAACGGTTGAAAATTGTACGCAGATCGGAGACGCTTTTGTACAAACGCGGGAACTATGCCTGTGAATGTTGGCTACCAGAACTTGCAACTTTAAGTTTTATGTGTATGCAATATTGCATAAAGTTACGTGCATAAAATTTTTAACGGTGTATTGATGTATTTATTGTACGTACAGTGACATTTATTTTTATTGTTACTAAGCCGAAACGATTGAAGTGATTTCAAATCTAGAAGTGCCGTTATGTTAGATCTTTGAAAATTGTCATCGCTGTCTGTACATGGAAGATATGTGAGAAAAACTATTAATGGGGGCCTCTTCATAAGCGCACTAAATCCCAAAACAATGGTTATTAGAATTTATGTCTGTTCGTGCTCGCTAATCTGAGAAACGGCTTGACCGATTTGGGTTTTCACTAATGTTATGTGGTAAGCTTCACTTAACAATTAGGGTGTTATCTCAATCGGTTTATAAATTCAAAAGTTATATTGATTTGAAGCACCATGTCAAACATTTGTTCGATAAAAATGCTATACAATAAAGTATATTAAGTAGGTAATATAATTTCCTTTAAGTAAAATTGCAAGGCGGGTGAAACCGCAGGGCACAGCTAGTTTAAAATATTATTCAAATATTAAATTTAATTACTTAAACGTGTGGTGAGATGAATTAATGTTGACATTGAAAATCATGACACGTTACATAAAAAATTACATATTTACATATTTTTTAAACATTAATTGAAATTTGAGTTACACGACATCTCTTAGTGCCTATATAAACCTTATGGTAATTTTTCATGATGCGTAACCACCTAATAGTCTATTACGTTCACAGGTTACAAGAGTATCTTGATAGATGGCGTTGAGGATTAGAATTAACTAAAAGTTGTATTGTTTCTTCCTCTTTCACATGTAAATAAAGTTGTAATGCTCAAGTTAATTATAGCTTTTTATGCTGGTACAAGTTAACTTATTTAAACATTTTTAATTATTTAATACCTAAAAAAATAATGCCATAGCATGCTTACTATAGTACCAAAGTTATCCCATAGATGGCGAATTTTCACAACTATGGAAACCACCGCCATGTCGGTATTTTGGGAGGGTTTTAGCGAGCTAGGTTTCGCTAGCTCAAAGAAAAATTCCTTACTCACTAAATGTGAAATGAAAAACCTGCGAAGAAATCCATAAAGGAAAATTGTATTTGTATTATACAGTCGTCGATGAATCTCAGCTATAAGTTATCACAATTTCATATTTGTTTAACGGTGAACTTATTTATTAAATTATAAGCGAATTAAACTACGTATCAGATTACATGTTCTTACATCAAAAGCTAAATTCCAAGCTGCGAGATATCAGAGCGCGTAAGTGGTGTTTACGCGCGTCGAAGTGGTCATTTGGCATCGATCAAGCCCGATGTCCTGTGTGCCACACTAGATGTTTATCGGACGCATTATAATGTCGCACAACCGGTGGTTACTCGCGGGACTCGGGGTTGCTGGGACATATTAATCTGACTGCAGCTCAGCGTCGCTCTTCGATTCTCTTGCAACACGGTACACGAAGAAATGGATTCTCTGCTTCTCTTTTTTTGTTTATAACATGTCACTTATTGTCTTGAAGATGTTACTACAGCTAAAACGGTCTTGGCGCCTAGCCTAAATAGGCTTGAACAGATACTTGTTTTAGTAACCATATTGACAGACGACCACGCTCTTAGGCATGTTACCTGGCCCCAGACCTCCGCTTGGCTTGCTTCTCATTATTGATCTTTTACCATTTGGATTCAAGACTGCTCGAAAACGTCAAATAACGGCTTGATGGTTAGTTCGGGGATTCCGTCACCTGTTGGCTAAGGGATGTGTAGAGGGCGCGCTTGGTGCTGGAGAGCGCCATTCTGAATGAGACGTGGCATATCCTCCATAGAGATGATGCTGCCTCAGCACCTGGCGTAGACATGGGTGCGAGAGCGTTCCCGTTGCCCCGCCGTTATGCGCGGGAGGAACATCGTGAGATTTCAGTTGGTGGGAGTTTGACATATAATGCGCTTTTTCCCCCGCAAGAGTGAATATGCGTAGACATTTCCTCACATAAAGAAATGGTAACACAGAAAGCTTAATGTGTAATCAAAGCTTGATATTTTTTCTAAACGTGTGCGTTGAGATGAAAATAAGTAAATGCAAATCGTATTTTTAAGAAATAATAGAATTTCGTATTATCATTTGGCTTAACGAAATTAGTACCTAATCAAATTTTCACTGAGACTACACCAAAGTCCTCAATTAGTGTACCTTGTTGTACCTCCTTGTATATTAATCTGTAAGAAATGCAAGCCTCGCAGGCGTAGGCCGATCTGTAATCACACCGGCGCAGTAGCACGCACTGCAATGCGGCTGCCGTCCGTCCCCTTGAGCTTGTAGTGATATACACAACGTAATTGTTTCTCACTCATGCTATATACAATGACCGTAAGCCGGCATTGGTTCATTGATTCAGCTATACTGGGTCGATCACGATTACAAAAAAATATTACCCTGACAAGGGATTTTTTGTGAATACAAAAAGAATAAAAGTGTCAATATGCTGCTATTTTATCAAAGGTATGATCATGGTATCTCTGAATCTACGCAATATCAAAAGGCAGTAGGACTTTTAAAAAAGAATGATTTAAAATATATTTTAAACATGGATTATTCACATTATCATCTTTATTTTGTGTACGATACATTTATAGCGCACTACGTAAAGACGTAAAGATAAAGAACAAACATAAAGATGTTGTTCCGCAATTGTTTCATAATATTTATGTGTGAAGTAAGTTTTGAAATGTTAAATAAATGGATAAGCATGTTCGGGAGCGAAACGAGGACCCGAGATACGAACGAATATGTCCGTAGTTAACGCTGGCATACGATACCAAATCGATGGCTGCACCGTACGTGACTTCGTAACCACAGATCTCGAGATCCAGATAAAATGGAAGGTTGGTCATTATTCATTCCTTTACGCATCCACAGATATGGCTTGTGACATCGTTAATTATTGTCCAATATTAATTGAGCCGCGTTATCTATTATTTTACTTGGCCAGTTTAATATTTTAGTAAAATATTTAAAAAAAAAATAATTAGCCTATGTTTGTTTTGCCAACTTAGAGTTTTATCTGGAGAAAACAGTTATTATTAAAAATGTTACGTCCTTCAGTTACTTATAATTTTCATATCTCGTTTGTGAATGTGGGTCCTATCTGGAATAGACTTATTAATGTACGCACATTTTATAGTCACAAATATTAAAAAGGTATGTTGTTAGTTAAAGTAAAAAAATTTATTTTTATTTCGACTAAAATGTATTTCGGGATATTACCGCAAGGTAAGATAAGTAAAGTAAGGTAAGTAAGAGTCAATTATTAACAGCAGTTCTGCCAGCTCTATGAGACTTAAATGGTTCCTAAAATTATGTGGGTAACAAATCTTCTCATACCAATTGCTAATTGCTCTTCACGCGGAGCTAATTCTTACGAAAGCTATTAATAGTGGTCGAGCCCACAATAACATTTACTGCAGGCTCGAATGGTCAAATAGCACAACCTAACAGAACACAGGCGAATAATTCTCTGTTTCGTCCAAAGGGTGAGGCTCCGTGAGTTTAATTCTAGTCCTTTTCCCCTTCCTATCCCTTTCTAATAAAGAAATGATGAGGGGGAGAGGATTTGATGACATAGGGGATGGATAGGAAAAGGAAGGTCCTTTTTTCCGCTTATCCCCTTCCTCTGCCCATTTAAAGGAAAGTAACTCATTTACTTGTTGCGGATGCCTATGGGCAGCTTTCAATTAAATATCAGCTCAAGCGGTTGCTCGTTTTCCACGGTCTTCTATTAAAAAACCTTATAAACTATTATTATATTATCAAATGATAATCTAATTATTACTTCACTTTACAAATATTTTATAATGTAAAATCGATATTCCCATGTATTCGATTGAATGATTTCGATGTTTTGTTCTCGAAAATCACGACATGAGTACCTATTGACCTTTTTAAAAAAAATGAAGCGCATTCGTTACTATGATGGTCCATTATCGATGAGTCTAATCGATATCAAGATCGATTCCATTCAACAAAAGATCGACATCGATGTCTAACTGTGATCGGGAAAGTGGCCTTTTCTGTTGCATTATTAATTTTAAATAAGCCGTGGAGTTTTGATCACAAAGGGTGATCGTTGCACAGCACGTGGCTGTATAAAAAAGTTGATTGCAGATTTTTTTAAATATGACATCTCTATTTGATGTTGCCGACAGATTGTGAACATCGATTGTTACTTTTGTATATAGAAGAATTCACAAAGGTATGTTAGTGATTTGGAATATTTTGAAATTTCACTAAAGGTTTTAATTTTTTTTCCTACTATCTAATAATCTTTCAGGCTCTAAAGGCTCGATACAACATTTAGTTTTGATTGATCTTTAGACTTTTCTCTATTAAGAATTGATAAAAAACCTTGAATTTTCCAGAGTACTGTCTTGAAATTGACATTTTACTACCTCAATTATTCGCAGGTTTTGATGCCCTTAGTGAAATCTAACTTTTTTCCAACTTCATAAATGTATCAAGAAATCTGCAATTATTTACCATATGGGAAGTACATTTTTTTTAATAGTAGAAGGTGGCAAACGAGCACGCGGTTCACCTGGTATCAAGTGATCGTTACCCATAGACATCTGCAACAAGAGTTGCAGATACGTTGCCTACCTTTAATGGACAGAGGAAGGGATGAACAGAAAATAGTTCTATCTCTTTCCTATTCACCCCCTCCACCGTCAAGTCCTCTTCCCCTTCCCATCCTTTCCTTGTTATCAAAGGGTGGGAAGGGGAAGAGGACCAGACTTAGGCCTCCGGCACCTCACTCATCAGACGAAACGCAGAATAATCTACTTCACGCCTGTCTTCTGTGAGGTCGTGGTATTTCACCGGTAGAGCCCATTCGTGCAACAGGTGTTGTTGTTTTTACTTTTCCTGTTTACTTCCTAGTCTGACTTTAATAGTATTCGTAACGCGAGTTTCCGTTTTAACTGTACAAATAACTGTAACTGTATAATGTCCATTAAAACATTGGTTGATAATAGAGGAACAGGAGTCAGTTGTTCCTTAAATTGGATTTTTTTGTGCACAATTTCCTTCTTCGTTTTCATTGAGTTACTGTTTCTAAAAGCATCATGCATGAATAATTCTTTGATTGATTGCAGTAAAAAGACAAATCTAACTACGACGCACTTTTATTGCCTTATTGAACTCATCTAATTACCAACAATAAAAATATGTAAATATAGTACAAGGAACGCACCCTGGCGACACAGAGACGCATCACCCGAGGCGATCCTCGAGCATTACGCTAATGACCATGCCATTACGGTCTCTGGCCATATACTCTCGTTTATTAGGGATAATAACGCTAACGAGTTTTTTACTCATCGACATTGGTGCTTTTGGGACCGAAAAACTGCGATCATTACCGTCAGTGATGTCAAATTATACGATACGTCTAGGAGTTGGTCGTTTTTTGTTGTCCCTATCGACTCCATCGTTGATCCTAATTTTTATAGGATCAAATTAAAGCAATTCAGAGATAATGTCCTTTTGAAATTCGATATTTTTACAAAAAGTTAAACAAAATAGGGTTATATTTGTAACAGACGTATAGTTATGCAAAAGAGCACTTAGAAATTCTGCTTTCTCCAGCAACAGATTCTCGTCTATCGGTCATATGCACCGCTGCACCGATTATGAAATCACAAGTTACGTCAATCAACCACTATCGACCGGGACATATCTTACCGACGTCACATTCGGTCGTCTTATGTTAATTTAGCTTTACATTATAGACTGGTTTTTGACATTTGTTTCGAATTGAAGGGTTATCGATTTAATTAGTTCACAGTAATACAGCCTACCAATCAATAAATATTCACTAATATTTTTCTTCAGTCCTAAAAAAATGGTATTATACTAACTAAAATAAATATAGGAACTACTAAGAATAAGAACTACTTAAATTCTATGGCACATACAAAATCATACATTTTTGTTGTTGTCCTATTAAAAAAAGTGGATGTTGTGACTAGAATTGAGAAAGGTATGCTTCGGTGGTTCGGGCATGTTGAAAGGATGAATGAAGAGAGAGTTGCGAAACAAATTTATGCTGCACTGATTGGTAGTGTTGGTAGGGGACGTCCTAGAAAAACTTATATCTATCAAATTAGTGGCTTATTAAAAAAAGGCGATATAAGGAGCACTCATAACCGACGTGCATACATGCGTCGCTGTATGAATGTAGAAGAAGCGAGAGAGATGTGCCAGGATCCTACCAAATGGAAATCCATGATCTCTGCCTACCCTATTTTATTCCTCTTAAAAAAGGAAATTAAGACCTGTATTACCTCTCATCAAACTAACCTAAGGTAAAGAATAATTTATAGTGCCACTTGTCGAATTGACTACTGTCGACTGAGAAAGACGACTCGCTTGTATAATTATGAACAAAAACGTTTTGGTTTTAGGATATAACAGTTTTTGCAACGTCGTCACACACAGCCATGGAAGATTTTGATAAAATATAATATGATTCCCAGTTTATTCTATGGTGGTAGACTCCTGTAAAGAATCGGTATGTAGTTGGACTATGGAAGATAAAGGGAATAAATTGTTTTACTTTGTCATTAGCGTCATGTTCCATAGAATAAATGGGTTGCCCCTAACCTACCTTACCTACGGATAGATTTTTTAAAGCGGTCTAAGAAATCGATTAATAAGACAAGTGAAATTTTAATTAGACCTTGTAAGGAATTGAATTTTATTTGTTGCTGCTCTTTGAAATCAAAAGTAACCAGCCCGACTCTAACCTACCGCGGTCTGAATAGAAATTAATTGAAAGTTGAACGGGAACAAAATAAAAACGAATCGTCAGCCAACTGACCTTGCGGACCGGAGCACCGTTATACCGAGTCCTTTTTCACTTTTTAAAAATCTTAGGGCGCTGCTATGCTTCTGATCTTGTGAACCGCAAAAGGAGTTGACTTTAACTATAAAGGAACCTTTACATAAGCTTATAGCACATTATTTCAAATTATAAAAAAGGTTGATAATGTGAAACACTACTCGGTAAATTTGTATTCGAAATACAACTCGTGATCACTGTTAACTATTGACATCCGCAACAATTTAAAGAGACACAGTCGCGTTGACGTGTCTTTGTGTTTGAAGAGGCATGGCTCGCCGGTGAAGTCTTTTAATAAGCACTTGTTTAAGATGAAATGCAGAGCGTGTACGGAGAAGGTAGAAACGGGATATCTCGTCATGCTGCTCTGCCCCGAAGTCCACCGTCACGCCCAAGTATCTCGAACAAACGGGATCGCCTTCGAAATCGCCAGCAACATTAAAAAGTTGCTGGGTGTCTTCGGGAACTGGGTTGGCTGGAGTGATCGACGTCCCGCCTATATGCAAAAAACTCGCGGGGTTGCGGCAATAGACTGCGACTGCTATTACCTAATAGGTATAAGGTAGAGGATCGGAAACACAGACTTAGGAATACTTTCTCGATAGAGTTGGCTCTATCTGTCTGGTATTGCTAAATCTGCCTTTCTTTCAGCCGTAATTATTGGACGAAACCAATTTCGTTCAATTATTACGGCTGAATACTCCGGGTATTAGGGCCCAAAAAATGGGGAACAAGAAATAAGTCTCTTGAGGTACTTATTGTATGTCTTTGGTGCAACTTACAAATCACATCTACGAGTGTTATACCAGTGTAAATTCTCCTTAAGGAAGCCGGGCGGGACGCTATGGCGACGACAGTTTTGACTATAAATAAGTGTTGTATTGTATTCAATGTGTGCCGCTACTGTTCGCCTCGGCGGCGAAACACAAAAGAATTTGGAATCCTTATTCTATGGCTTTCAATTGCTTTGTGGGTTTGCTTGGCCATTTATATTTTTTTATCTTCATTTGTAATAATCACATAGGGTATAATATGAATTATACTCTAATGATTATATCTTCACAGCTACGTGTACTAAATACAGAAATCCTAATATTTTTTATTAGACATATAAGCTAAATGCCTCTCTAAGTTATGGGCAAATTTGTGCAAATGTTCCTTCTATCCAGTAAAGGATCAATCTCTATGACATTTTTGAAAAAACTCTGCTAGATATGTTTTATATATGCATTTCATTGATAGGGTTTCTATATTGAAGTTCAGTCGATTCACTGTTCTTTGCTAGTCAGTGTTTACATACGAGATCACTCTGCGAGCATTTTTATGTTTAGCTAAAGTACTATTTTAAGTATTAATTAATTTCACTTTAACAAACAGACAGATGTACCATAACAGAATAATATTGGAATCAAAACGGTCTTACAACTTTTTCTGGCGATGTTTTTTGTCGACTTAGATGCCGCTACAGTTAGCGTCCGTTTGGACTTTGTTACTTTTAGTTTATTTATGTCTATACGTATTAATAAAGTATTCATTGCTACGTACATATCTTAAAGGGTTCTTCGATTCGTCATCCATTAGATACGAATGTTTGCCTTAGAGCCGGTGAATAATTACAAAGTTTGGATGTGCGTGTCTTAATTTGGTACAGCGCAGTTCTGCGATTTTAATAGCCATGCCAATAACTTTTTATTCTTCATTGTTTATACTTTTAACGAAGGTATTTAGGTATTTTCATATTTCTAAAACAAAAATTTCATATTTCTCATTCAAAAAGCGCCAATAGCCTAATGGTTAAGAGTACAGACTGTCAATCGTAAGGTCGTCGGTTCGACTGAAACTGAAAGTTTAGAAATTTGTTTATATTAAATTCACTTCTTTAAACTTAAATTAACATTAACTTCTTTATCAGAAGATGAGAGTTACGGGGAAACAAAATCTATTTCTTCCCAAGAATTTGAAACTTGTAACTGGAGATTGTATGGATGCGGGATTTAGAAGTTAGAGTTGAATAACAAACTTATAAGTAATGAATAGTATAAATAAAAAAAATACAAATGATATATGCAACTATAAGAATTAAGTAATTAATTGTTTTGAAAATCATTGAGCATTGCTTTAAATTTTATTTTAAAAGACGTACTATTCTGTAAGTTTATTACAGTGCATTGAATCGTTTGCTAATCTTGTTAGAATCACGATGCTGTCTGGTGGTCCCACATGGACGTATGAATGGAGTCCACGGAGTTAATAAATTTAATCGATCGTGAGTCGATTATTATTGTAATGGGGGGCTCCCGGGTTAACTTGCGACTCGGTGCGTGTATCGTAATTAAATCTAGGATTTAGTTGCTGTAGTTAGGAAGCGAATACTTACTTGCGTGCTACTTACTTATCTCTATATTTCTAATTTCTTCCCAATTGGTGTCCAATACAGAAGCAGCTTTTGTATGTATTCTAATTGAATATATTTCTTAGTGTAAATATTATCTAATTGATCCTTTGCATAGATAAGATGTGTCCTTTTATGGTATTGAATCTAACCTATTTAAACTAACCTAAATTTAATGTATGTATTTCTTTAAATGTAAAATTTTGTCGCTTTGTCTAGTTGTCGATTTCACGGTGTCTGAAAGAAAACAAAACAAGAAGACATAAAATGATACGCACCTTTAAAAATGTAATGCGTATTAACTTTAAAATGAGAATATTTTCTAAGAGAATAGTTTCATTGCAAGATATGATTGTTGTAAACAAACAAATGTCATTTACCAAACATGGCGGCCATTAAAGTTTTTATACTTTCCTCAGAAATTTTGTAGTTTTGTGTAAATAGTGAGATAAAGTGAAGTGAAATTGTGTAATATGGATAGCTAATGTTATAAGGTAATGTGAGAAAAAAGTAGTTTTTGGAAAATAATTTGGCGCTTACAACCTTACCTTACTGTGAAACAACGAATGTGGTATTAGTAATTAGTTATTATAAATATAAATCTATTGAATCGATATTACATCAAATTTGTAAATGTTAAAAACGAAAATCAATGTTTTAATGTAAAAAAATTAATCCGATTAATACATCAAATAAAAACGATTTAATTAAAAATAAAATTGAGTAATCAACCGTTGGAGTAATTAATGCTATTTTTATATCCTATCACTATCAATATTGTACGCATCAACCTGCACGCCGGCTATCACATCGTCGCCGGCTCGTTTTACGACTTTTTGATTCAAATCTAAAATTGCCACTTATTTTTCAATATTACTCGCTTGAGGTGGATTGTATAAATTTATATGATTAATGACAGTAAATTCTGCTTCTTCATAAATGTGCATTTATATCAATTGTATATTAAATTTATACTTTAAATAAATACCGTGTCTTGAAAAAAATATTGTGATATATTAATAGCTATATCAACTAAATGGTGTCATTAATCAATAAGAAATTTAATTTACATGACAAATTCTCATGACCCTGTAACCCTAATGGCGTAGTCAGATTTAAGAATATTTTCATTATTTTAAGGCAGTTTTAGCCTCAATTTAATTCAATTACTAACTTACTAAATTACCTACGTAATAAGTTGTCCGAAGTTCGATATAGATTCCATAGATAAACAGATTCTTAACTATACTTAAAATTAACCAAGAGTATGTGTTCAGCACAAGTTAACTTTGTCGGCTGGCAAGAATGTGAAAAACTTTTTGTCTATGACAACTTAATAATAATAATATAGCCTTTTATTCTCAAATTTGTTTTGATACTAATATTGAAATTTATATGATGTTCCTAATTTCAGTGTGCTGTTTGGCATAGGACTCCTATAAACTTATCCACTGTTTTCTGTCGTGGGCAATCCTCCAACAAGCGGAGAAGAATCGCCCTATGACATCTTAGTTTCCAGTTAAGACAATAACATAAAAAGAGACCTAATTTGAAATAATTTTCAGCTCCTTCGGCTACTACTAACAAAAACGGTAAGTGGTCGATTCTGAAGTAATTTGTATATATGACTATTCCTAGCTCATTACGGATATCGCGATCGGCGCAATAAAATATTAATTACCGTGTATATGGCGACACTTCCCTTCGTAATTAAAAAACCAACGCCGCAGTGGAGCCTTCATTCCACTTAGGCAAGGCATCAATGACCACTGACATCAATTAAATGCTCAATCAATCAATCGACCGCGGAGCTTATTACAGTGGAGTAAGCTTTTTATATAGAATCTCTCCATTCCAAGCCACCTACACTATACGGCGTCAACATAGTGTAATCTCTAAAAAATATACTGATATAAACTGTATTATTAACAGGTTAAAGTTCTTTATTGTTAAAATCGTTCTTACTCTAGAAACGTACATTGTAATTACATTTCTAGACGGTAAACACAATAAAAATAAAGGCTTACACATAACAAAACGCCATCCGGTTATTTTCATTCTCGAATCGATTTTCAAAACTGAGTTAATCTAATGAAATCGATACTAGTGAGTATATACGAAGAGGGGAGCGATAGTTACTATCGCACGGAGTAACGTAAAATTACTATAATCTGGTCACACTCGCCTTAGCTACCGTCTTAATAAAGAAACTAATTTTTGTACTGCTGTTTTTTCTTTAAGATATGGCTTATGGTCACCGGTCACCTAAAAACATTGTGTATTATATTATAATTCATGGTATTTCTAGGTCAGGTTGTTCAGAGACTACAATAGAATTAAGTATTTTGGAACTTTGCCATAATGCTACATTTTCACCATAACACGACTATTTGCAGAAGTTATCTTTAGACACATACGAACATATGGTATGTTGAGTAATGCCACCTGAATCTTACAAGCTGGAGGGCTGTAACATTGCTCTATTTGTAGGCACAAGACAAAGACAGATATTTTCTTTCCACTGACAATCGAACTCTAGATCCGCTACATCATAAGTTTTTTTTTCTAATCGCTAGTACAACGTGTATAATCCTTACACTTACTTTGCACACTTAGTACCTACTGAAATACTATATTAGTATAATTACAATTTCGTCATACCAGTCTATCGGTATTAAAAAAGAAAACGTGTTCTACCATTCAACCGACTTATTGCAGTCTCAAAGTGAGCTGTAAATTAGACAGTAACACAGGAAATGGCTTCTTAGGCCGTCAGTAGGACGCGTGATTAGCTATAGATGATCACCGACCGGCTATCATCCGTGATAGGTGATTGGTGATTCACTGACGTCCGACTGCCGGTGTTGGGTAAAAAACTTCTGTCATAGATTATGTTAGCAAGTCTTTACACAATGTAATATTGTCTGGCTATAAGCTATTGTAGAGTGTAATGACTTGTGGGTTTTTGTCAATTTGAGTTGAACTAATTACACGGAGTTTGTTGGGTTTAATCTTAACATCTTAATCATTTTAAATTGTAATATTTGTACTATCAAGTTTTTTCCGATACTTTATATCGGCATTTTCACTATGATGCAAAAATCCTATGTAATCATTCATTTAATTATATTCTTTGTATTTATTTTAAAATGTGTGTAGACGTATGAACATACAATAAGCTAGAGAATCGTGAATCGTAATTATTAAAATTATTAAATTTATTGTAACTATTCAAACTAATCTTAAAGGCCTGTGGCAGGATATGGTTCACAACAATGATGGATTCGAACCCACGACTTCACGATCGGCAGTCTACGGCCACACCCATTAGGCGGTTGAATAATTAAAAATATAATAAATTACTTTTTATGTATGAAAAATGTCTTAATCTATGACAGAGCAGTCGCGTAGATACCGTGTGTTTAAGTAAGGCACGATAATTGAAGATATGCCGGTATCATACATACCAGTCCACTTGCGGCCAGTGAGTGACGTGTGATTACTTTGTGCTTAACCAGATCCGAGATTAGGAGCGATCGCTTCGGAGAGCGTTCAGAAGTAATACGGAAGCGAAGTGAATTATTCGTTTACATATTTCTTTCTTTAGTTAGCATGCGTTGTATTTGTAGGTAATCTAACTCACTCCAAGACTTGATCACTATGCCTGGTATGAAGGTCAAAAGATTGGTCTCACTCGGCAAATATTATTTCATTCATTCATTTTTTTCAGAGAGATAACAATATTTTTTATCTGAATGTTTTCGGCAATGTGAACACAATGTTACAAAAGCATGTATAGTGTTGCGCTTCACTCTACGTTGTCTCTTGAATGTAAGATTGTGTTTGGTCGGAATATATATTCAATATTCGAATAATGTCATAATAAGGCGCTTCCTAACATAATTTATGACATATCAGTAAGTTATCATCCAAGACAACTCTCCAACAATAGACAATGCAAATATCGGTAGCCTTTTAAGTATATCTCGGGAGTTGGTAGGGGCTTGGAGCTTGGATATGGTATTACCGCTTCCTCTTAACACCATTTCCATTAAAAGAAAGTTCCTGTCCCTGCTTTTGGCTTTAACGTGTGGTATATATTCAACTATTGTCTTGGTCTTGTACCGTACCTTAATATGATTCTCATTCAAAGTTTTAGAGCTGTCTCTGAGATTGAGGCGTATATATAATACAAGAATTTTATAATAATATACTTCAATTAAATAAACAGAATTAAAATTGTTAAAATTATTAACATATGTTAGTAGATATATATCTTTATCAATTTTATTCGATTCAAAATTTAATCCCCATTACATAGATAGCACATAGTATGGATTTATTACTTCTTAAACGATACAAAAGTATAGTAATCGATAAGAATATTGATAATAAATGCAGTAAGCATGTAGTAAAATATATAGAAACCGCCCGGTCGCTGTGACAGATTCAGATTTTTTCTGACAGTGGGTTTACAATGCCGAAAAACATTATACAAAACATATTGTCATCTCAGTTTTTTCAGACAGGAAGATAGAGAGATACCTTGTATTGCGATAAGTTTACATTGGTATAATAGTTACAAACTAACAATATTAAAAATACATCCTACGACATAATAAAATTAAAAAAAGAATTGAGACATCTGTTCTTTTCCGATTCAATATAAATAATTTACAAAAATATTTTTGTAATATATTTATAAATGAGATAAAATATCCCGACACCTTAAAGCAGCGGTATCGCTGTGATTTAAGCCGACAATTATCATTGCAAGAAAGCAAGGTGGCTCCGCAAACACAAATCATTAACAAGTCGAGTGAAATTAACAGTATCGTCTTCTTCATGAGTTGTGGGGTAATCAAGGAACAACAGGCGTTTTTTGCTCTCAGATGAACATAAGGTACGCGTCTGTAGGGAGACCATGACATATACCATCAAATCCTCTTCCACTTTTGATACTTTGCTTAATATAAAAGGGTAGTTAGGGGACAGGAGTAGGATTCGGTCTCCGGCAGCTCACTCATAAAACGAAACGCAGAAATACTTCTACTTCATACCTGTACTCTGGGGGGTTGTGGTATTTCACTGTTTAAGCCAGATCAGCGCCTGAGCCATTCATGCAACAGATGTACTTGTTGTGGGATCTATTTGTCAGCTTTGCGTTATTTTGTTTATTATTATGTGAGACATACAGACTAATTCTTTTATTTTTGTTTTTTTTATAGACTGATAAAATATATGAGTATGATTTGTTTGTGGTCACCCTAGTAAGTAATCACCAGGAGCCGATATCGAATCTGCGTTAATGATGCTCCGGGCCCTGCGCCGAGCTCGTATCGCGGCCCCATCGGCGCTGCGTACAGAGTACTCTGCATACGGTACCTATAACTTATTCATCTTCCTATTTACGGCCCGAACAGATTACGTTATTGTCTATCAATGCATGAATACTAATACTTAATTGCGCTAACTGTATGAAACTCGAATATAAAAATAACAGAAAATCTCAGAAAGCTACATAAATGGTAACAATTTAAGAATTGCTTACCATAAGTGGGAGGTTAATGGGGGGGGGGGGGTATATTAAATTTTAAGTACCTATGAATAGATATTAAAATTTCTTTTTAAATTTGATAATGTGTGTAGAATTTATTTAATTCTGCCGTTATAAGATGTCAGAAGGGAATTTTGGGCACTGCCTTTCTTAGCTTTCGATTGATTGAATATTTGTTTTGGTTTCAAGGAAATAATATTAGTAAAATTATAATGGATGCAACATTTTAAGTATTAATGTTTTATTTACAACAATAGTAATCCTAATGCAGAGCAGCAATTGACTTCGGCATGTCAGTATCGGAGAATGATGTACGGAATGTCAATGATTTACGTAAGTTACAGTTACGTATGGGAGTCCAGTACAATTAATGCCATAAAAATGCTGTTATAATTAATCATACTGACAGTTTGGTGAACAGTAAATATTGGCCTTGATCTCTTTCTTTCCTACTTTTTACTTTCTTATTATACATTTACAGATATTAGTAAAAACTGTTTTTTGATATGCAAAGAAATTCTTACTTAAATGTTAAATTAAGATTTAATTCAACTCGCCATACTTATTACGATATCTTACAATGGAATCAATATTATGTGTTTTCGAATGCCAATTTATAAATTTAAATGAACAAAAACCACATTTTAAGTCTTTGTAAATTATGGCTTATTTTACGGAATTGTAAAGGATCTTTGAGGTCGGAGGAAGGAGTAACAATATATGACAGTCGATTTGTAGCCGATGTTGGTCGAACAAAAAAGCTGTTATTTCATACGGTAGCCCTCGCGGCCCGATGGTACGACTTCGTAAGACTACTGCGTAAGTACAGTCGCTTGCAAAATACATAATTATTTTAAATACTTATAATTATTTAAACCAATAGATAGTTTGTGGATAATGTGCAATGGTAAGAGAAATTGGATACAGTAATGACCCAGACGTAGTTGTTTTAGGAGAGAGACCAGGAGAGCAAAATCAACAAATAGGAAAGGCTTGTTGAGAAGATTGGGTATTTAAATGCTTAAAACGTATTAAATAAACTCTGTGCGTGCTTAAAAAAAGCAACGATAAGAAGCAAGAATTGATTGAGATATTTGTTTTGTTGGTTTGACATAATAGGATGAATAATGCAAATCCAGACTCCATACAATAAATACTTGTAAAAACAACTTCAATTTAAATAAATTGGATTAAACGTATTAGTTAGATATCAAAGTACTGGGATGTTTCTTCCATAAACGATAAATTAGGTTGTTCAAAGGTATTTAGCTCGTCAAATCAAACAAAGGGCATAAAATGTCTTCACTTCACGTCTGTCTTCTTTGAGGTCGTGGTACAATCCAGGCCGAGCCCTGTCCATTTATGGTTGGCATCGCTGTAAGGCACTGCCACTATTAAAGTAAATAAAATATTGGAATTATTTACGTATTTAAATAGAAACAAATATTTATATTTGTCAATGTATGTAAATTAATGTTAAAACATTTGTGTAAGCAAGTGTACCTCAGTGTACTGTGATTATTACCACTTTTTGTCCAGAGTCCTCGGACACGTGGAGCGATGAAATTATGGTAATCACGTTCGGTTTCATTGCAGCCCCAGCGCTTAGGGTTCCGGTTGTGTGGGGACTAGTTTTCAATTAATCTTAAATACACTCCTTGCCAACATATTGGTGGAATAATTATACAGATATCAACAATAATTGCGTGTATTCGACTCGAAATTGAACCTAACGATGACCATATGATATTAGTACATTTTTCCGGAACAAATTGGATGTTAAACTAAGGAAAAGAAATTTAATTGTTGAGATTCAGAAGCTAAGAATTTTAAGTACTGTTCAGACTTCTCAGATTTGAATAAACAAATGTTTATTGCAACTAGCGTTGTAGACTAATAGAGAGTAGGGGAGGATAAGTGTAAGGAATTCTGGATTCACTCGAGCGCGTCAGATTAAGTAAGATAGGGGGTAGGGGTTGTTTACATGAAATGTGTGCATTTCAATAATGTGACTTAATAGTCAACGCAAAGGAGTGGAGGGATCACAAAAGTGTCACACAAGACCGTTACCTTGACATCCTCGAGCGCGGTCTATTTTTATTTTATTGTTCAAGGATAACGTGATAAGATAATCTGACGATTTCAACTAGCGGGTGTAATAAAAATCTTGAATTAAGACAGGACATCCTTTACATATTGCTACAAGTAAAATTTTCATAAAACTTTATTTTACCATTTGATTTTTAAAATCCCCTAAAATAGATCCCCGTCATGCTGAAGCATGTACAAGTTTTGACATCATCATCTCCCCAATATAGACTTTAAATTCACTATCATAACTTAAGTTAGTTAAGATTACTTATAGTTGATATCGTTGGTTTCACTAAGATATAGGCAAAGTATACAAAATAATCATAATTGTAGTAATAGACTGACATCGAAACTTTTTCCATTCTATGACAATAGTAATTCGATATTTCAGTATCCGATCTCATTTTTTTATGAGCTCAAGTTCCGGCCAGATTTCGTACAAGTACGTAAAGTCGTATTCGCTCACTAGTAGATACGTGTTATTGTATTAAAAATACCGTTTACAAAAGTATCACAAGTTCGTGTACCTTTTACACTTTAATATAGCCAGTAGCCAATGATATTTTACATTATAGATATACGCATACAAAATCACCAGTCCAAAGTGTTCCAAAGACAGTGATGGCAACATTTACACATGTCGAAGTTTAAAAAGGATACCGAAATTAAAATAATAAGAAAAATGTATAGTTTATGTTTGTCTCTTACGCTTAAATGTAAACACGTGAACTAAAGAACAAACAGCCCAATTGGGACGTTTTCGAGTCTCAGATCTGCTACAATATTGTATTATATAACTATTAATTTAGCCAACAAATGTGTCCGAACGTCTCTCATGTCACGTAACGTAATAATGAGCCCCTTGGTATAATTACAGGCAGGTAATACACCAAACCTGTTTCCCAACGTCGATTCTATCCGTCTTGATCGAATGGCCTGAGATTAAACAGATGCTATCGAGGTGGACGCATAGTTGCTTATATGACCTGCACCGGCGCTTGCGAAGATGGCAATTTATATCGAAGGGACTTTGATTACTATCGTTCGAATAAAAACATACAATTCTTGATTTTTATGGTTTGATGGTTGGCAGGGGAGTGATGATTGTAGACTAACTACGTTTCTTGTTGAAAATCGATAATATTTAGACTTTTTTGATAATTGGCCTTCATCCACGAGACTGCCTAACTCAGCATCTATCGAGTTTTTAATTGTCTTTATTTAATATATAAAAATATTTTTATACAGAAGCGAAACATTATTATTATCACCGAATAAAACAAATTAGCATTGATATCGAAACAACAAATTCGTTACAATTATATCGCCCTGGTTCCCACCAAGGTGTACCATTGAACTACCACCGAAAAAAGACCTCCCACTGACTTCAATATACTGTTCATATACTAAGAAATAAATATCTATATACAAAAAAGTAACAGGTCACCTAACCCACTTCATGTAATCGCCGTTTAAATTAATAATGATTGAGACAAAAAAGATTTCCAAGGAATTACATTTGTGACTCCAATTAGATCATAAACGGCCTTATCATGAAGCCATTAACCGACAAGGTACAAGAAGGGAGGTTTATGAGTTTTACTACACAAAATCGTAGCCGGCCATTTTGAACAATCTACCTTCGATTTACAACCAATTAACTCAATAAACACAGGGTCCCGACTGTACTATAAGTACATTGAATTATGGCCATGAATCTTGTATGCCTACTTTAAGCAATATATAAATATACATCATGGAAATATTTAAAACACATTTAAATATTCACGAATTTACTAATAATATAATTCACACATATATCCTGGAAACTATATATATGTAATTCGATGGCAGCTATTGTTTTAATAGTGTGCTATACAATACGCATGCAGATTTATATACACGAGTCCGATGAAGTCATAGCTGTGTACTTATACGTATACGTTCTGATCTGTTGAGTAGTTTACATGTTAAAGCATAACAAACAAACTCGCATTCGTATATACAATATTATTTAGAATTAGAATTACTAACTTAAAACAAAATTAGTAAAAATAATATGGTCACCCTAACAAGTCACTTTTGGGACTCTTGTTTATGAAATGGCGCAGTAAAACTAATCAAAATCGAGCCGAATTGACGAATATACCTCGTTGATGGGAAATTTGAGTCACAACAACGGTGTCTAATTGATCATAAAATATAATTATTGTCGAACGACGAACGGTAGCCGATGGCTATGAGTGTAGTCGTAAAAACTACCTAAAAGCTTTTTTAGTGTCACAAGCTTTTAATGTTTTCTAGCTATAAAGCTTAAATAGCTAATTGAAATTGTGAGAACATTTTCGTATGGTTCAAACAGGAATAGTTCTTTCAGCACGCCCTAGCTTCTCCCGTGTAGATTTTTAAAATATTACCTATGTTAATTTCTAAAAGAGCTTTTTAACAGTAAAAGGATTTTAAGAATAGGTTCAGTAGTTTTATTGTTAAGTCGGTACAAAGATACCAAAATACATCTTTCCTCTTTATATTA
Organism: Papilio elwesi; assembly: GCA_029849275.1. NCBI lineage: Eukaryota > Metazoa > Arthropoda > Insecta > Lepidoptera > Papilionidae > Papilio > Papilio elwesi. The sequence goes on along the minus strand of CM056693.1, from coordinate 10,513,287 downwards.
TTAGTGTGGATAAAATAGCTATACTGTACAAATACTATATCTAATGATTCACAAACTATCTCCGTACGCTTGTCATGTACATTGGGAAAAAATTATTAAAATAAGCACAAGTCTAACAAAATGGAAAGTGAAAAGAAAAAAGTAATTAGACAAATTAGAATAACATTAAATCAGTAGAAAAATAACATAATTTTCCTGCATGTATAAGTAAATTAACTTTTGTGAAATCTTTGCAGCCTCGTATCGTTTGACATGTCATAAGTCTGACATCATATGTCCTATTATAAAATTGGAAACTTTTTTGATACATTAAGGGAAGCGTTTAATAGTTACTCCGACAACTTATTGCCTCGGGAAAAATGTTGGTGCTATTAAAGTAATCGGAAACTACCTTAGTTTTGGTTAATGAAATTCGTGAATGCAAAGTACCGATACTTCTTGAAGTATTTTCAACTTTAACACGTTAGAATAGAATTGAATATTTACTGTGATAGTTAATCGAATGTACGATATCCGGTCGCTTTGTAGCTGGGGGCGGTAATTTATTAATGTACCTTTAGCCACGTTTTGATAGATCAAGTTAGACAAAAGCCGAGCGAGATTTCTCCGAAGCATGAGGTCTTCATCTTGATTTTAAAGTTACGGTACAATTGAGCTGTGTTCAATGACTGGGAGTTGTAATCCATCAAACTTTAAAGCTGTTAATCATACGTATAAAATGTCTTTACTTGCTTTGGTTTCGTAAATGGTATACCTCCGGCGATGATGTACGAGAAAGAATATGTAAAACGTTTCCATTAGTAGAAATCCTAGCTACTATTATAAAATGTGAACGTGAGTTTGTCTGTTACGCCTTTACGTGTAAACTACTCTGCCTATCATCATGAAATTTTGAATACATATTTTCAAAGGTATATTAGGTACGTAAGGTACCTTTTATCTCGAAAAAAAACCTTAAGAAAAATCGTATTGTAGGTTTCCAAAGAAAGTTAGTACGAAATGACAACAACTTTTTGACGTATTTGGACAAAACATATAATAATAATGTACAACAACCGAATGAATAATAAATAATATGGTAAGCGGTATTGCTATTAGAAAAGTCAAAAATGTATGGAGCTGACGTAACCTTTCGAAATGTCACGTGGTCTATGATTAGTGAAACGAAAAAAGCCAGACAATTTATAACTCCTCTATTCCATCGACAATTTTGCGAACGTCAACATACAAGTTCTTTGACAGGTGGTACATTTTGACAAGCATTATCGCTAACTAGCGATTATATAGCGATAGCGAAGTTCGTTATGGAATCCCTTCTGAGCGAAAGAATTTTTTCTTGGGCATCTGGGATCTTCAATCCTTGCTACATGAATGTATAATATAATATCATTTTGAGTTTTTGTATTGGTAGATCAATTTGCAGAAACTCGTGGCAAGTACGAATTGATTAACGGGCATTATCACTGGACCACTTGGTAATGTCTTAAGCGAAAAAAAATATATTGAACAATAGCTCAATCAAGTTAATAGAAGAAAAGACAGAGTAAAACGTAATGTTTATCTTCGTCATAACTGTAAGTTAAATAAAGTACGTACGTAAAGTAAGCCGAGATACTAATATATTGTTAGTGAGGAATAATTCGAGTTTCTAGAATTAGGCGTGTTCTTGTTAAACCCAGCGGTGGTCAGTATTGATCATTATTTCATTCACGAATTGTACGGTGCCGTTTAACATTCCAAAATAATTCGTAGGTTGGCGGTAGAGCGCGTGCTATCGGCTTTCATCTATTTGTAATACCTATTCATTGTGAATAATAAAAAAAAAATCGTCTCTCCATATTGCCGGGTTACCGTAATAGCTCGGAGCTTATTTCGGCAACTATTTTATTACCATTTTTATTTCATAAATAACCTAGGGGCCAGGCAACGCAATGTGAAAGCAACTAAACAAATGTTACTAACATATTTATACAAGTCGCAGCTATGTATTAAAATGATTTAAATAGAACTGTTTTGTTATTGTTTGTGTTGACCCCTGTTATCTTGATTGCATAATTAAAAAGGAATTTTACTTATCTGCTTAGCTTTACTTTAAAAAAATAGCAAGTTGTTGAGGGTTGTCCACAAAAGAGAAAACTTAAAACTATAAAGTAAAAGTTGTTTTTTAGAATTTTGGATGAATTAAAATATCAAAATAGCGTCATATGTATTTAGGCGTAAATATAACCAAAGAACTTATGCTAAAATATGTTTAAATGTTACTAACTGTGCTCCGTTTCTTCAACCAATGCACCATAGCATAAAGGTTATAGCGGCATGTTATATAGCTATAGCCTTCCATAATAATTGGGCTGTTCAATCCAAACATATTTTTTAAATCAAATTAGTTAGTAAATCAGATTAGTATGTCTTGAGATTAGTGTGGTTAAACAAACAAACTCTTTAGCTATACATAGAAGACCCCTAGCGGCATCTCATGAAAATGTTATATTCTTAATATTAACATGTTCTAGACGCGTATTCATACGGTTTCATACAGGATAGCTTAACGTGCCAATAAAAGTTTTACCCAAATGACAAGTGTATTATAAATACTTTCTGTTTCATCCTGAAGTCAGTGAGGCTTTTATTATAATTATCTTATTAAAATATTTTTGATTAGACAGCTTTCGGTAAGTTTTCCTAGATTTTTGTATATTATATATGAACTAATTATTTAGAACGTAAAAACATAAGCTATTAGATATCCAAATTAGTCGCGTAACGTCTTAAAATTACACACTACGTTACATACATAAGGTATTTTAAAGTAAAACTTTGATGCAAGTAACAATTTGGCCCGCAGTACCGTTGCCGCAATACATCAGCTCAGGTGCTGTCTGCCTGCGGGCTAGTCGTGTGGTCCAAACCACAAGCAGTTGTCGTCTGATGCATTAATTACACTACAAGATGACGCAATTTATGACATATCGTAAATGGGTCACCTTGCATTTAATTTCTACATGTATATCTACACTTCTTCATCTCCAAACCAGGGTCAGCATCGTGGTGACCAAAGCCAATAACTTCTTTTATTCAAACGTGGTAGCAAATTATGGCAGACCTACAAATACCATAAATAGGTCACCTCTATATAATTTCTACATTACGTCACTTGATATTTTGAATATCGTAGATGCTTTTTATTAGATATCTGAACTGTATCGTATTGTTTTGATTCATATATATTTTAATATGTATGCTGTTGAAATGCTAATTAATAAATTTACATAATTAAATAATCGATCGAATCCCTTCCCTGAAATAATTAGTTGAAACTAACAAGTACAAAATCCAAGAGGCACTACGACTACTTGCAGTCGAGGAAGTGTTGTGTTGAGAGAAAAATTAATGTATGTAGTGGTTTGGGAAGCTGACAGGTGATGTCTCCAAATGCACAAGGACCTAGTTATTGGACAATGTTGTAAGTGCTACTCAGCGTGAAATACTATTGTAGATATATAGATATTATTGACAATTAATTCAACCACTAGTTACCGCTGATTTAGTAAAAAAAAAACAAAATTTTTCTTTTTTAAGGATTCGGCCAGTTAGAAGATAAAAGGTAACGGCCGGGAAGGTCAGTTTATTTTTTTAAGTATGTAATTCTTCCTACAATATTAATTTTATTTCTTTAAGTTGGAAAATTTATTTAAAACACGTATTAAACGTAATACGGTCGTTAAGTTATGTAACTCGTACTTTTGTGTTTCGTCGGATGTGTGAGTTGAGTTTTTATTCATCTGACTGATCTGAGAAAGACTGACATCTGTAACGTGACGTTGAGAAGAAGCGATTAGGTCGAGAAACTTCATGTTAACCATTTAAAAACAACTTGAAACATCACTTAATTTTTTTTTAAATACTACATTCGCTCAAAAGAGTTATGCAACAAATTTATTACTATCATCAATTTAAGTCTAATTTTATTTCCGTTAATCTCTTTTCAATTAAACCGGAGGATTATCGAGCAGCAGGTGAGGTTCTACGTTATTGTGACCACCACTCCCATCCATATGGAGGAATAAGTTTGAAGCTGTTAGTAAAATATTCACGTCAGTTGTTCACGACGGTGTACTGTCAACGGTAGACGACATAGCTTATTATGATGTTATGAAATCATTCAATACTTTTACAGAAAATGTGTTAATTCGCAGAATACTGGTTGGAACTAGTATTGTTATTGTATTTTGTGTAAATCGTTGAAAAATAAATGTACTATTAACAAATACGTTTTAAAGTAAACATTTAAGGTCAGCCGGTCATTTTTTGAATTCCGCCGCGTATAACATACATGTAAGCCCTATCAAAATGTAGGAAGGCAGTTGAAAAATTGGCTTTAAGGAAGATATATCGAAGTCATACAATATACAACGTATAATTAGAGCTAACTTACAGCGGTAGAGTACGGAACAACAAAATCTGTTAAATGGGCTGACTCGTTCGGTAAAATACCACGACCTCACAGAAGACAGACGTGAAGTAGAAAATTCCCCGATTAGTCTAAAGGAAAAGAATTTTTTCTTTTTTCTGTTTATAATATGTCTATTACGCAACGCATCTGTAACTCATTATCTTATTGCAGATCCATAGGCGTAGAGACAGAGGTCACTTATTATCAAGTGATCCGCATTCTCGTTTGCCACGTTCTTCTACTAAAAAAAGTGAGTGGTAATACGATCAAAGATACTAATTAATATTCTGCTTTGAGAATAGAGAAATGTAAACAAGAACACAGGGAGTCATAAAGACTGACAGAAGGGCAAACTCAAAACAGGCGCGACAACAATTAAATAAATAATCAACAAATATAAACCCTTGTACCTTAAAAATAAAATTCAATACTGAATACAAAAAAGTGCGTCGGAACTAGTCCAAATTCAAATACGCATATTGCTGCCGCGTGTCGGTGACGTATGTTGCGTTGCTAACGCGATTCTACAAACATTTCCAGTACCAAAAATCGTCTAACGCGGCTAAAAATGTTTTCAATACAGCACAGTACTTTTGAAGTCTCATCGTAGAATAATTTTGTTTGCTTTACAACACTCCGCTCAATTCGGTTTCAATTAAATGTCTATTCGATTTGAATTTTTATGAACATTGATAGAAAATATTAGAGTATTTTATTACTGCGCACACATACTACCGGCGTTGCCTTTGATATACTTTGATTAATCATAAACTAGATTTCACGCATTAATTTCTTTTAATGAAACCAGATTGATCGTTCCTTTCAATTAGCCATTTTGACGATCGTTCGAGAGGCAAATATAATGGTTCACGATGAATATAGCTTCGCTGTTAATTGTTTTATATGATTTATGAAATATAAAAAAATAAACTGCTCATCTTTTAAGTCTATAAAGCTCCGAATTCAGCCACGGGATCTAAACGTTATAAGCACTGTACAAAACGCCTTATCTTATGCAAAGCTTAAAAATAAGTATTTAGCATAACGAGTCTTCAAAACTTCTAATAAATGTTTATTGGTATTCTGAATTATGTATGTTTCTTAAATTTTAACTGAAAGCTGTAAAACAACATTAAGTAACGATCGGCACCCAACGTCCGCAATAATCTTAAGAGTTACTGCTCGGGTACAGCTAAGAAGCAGTGGAGGAACTTCAGCAACGGTTCTTTCATTAATTGAGGAGAAAACCCTGCCAGCTATGTGGCCATATCCGACAGTTGCGAATAGGTTACCAGCCTTTTTGTAGCAGAAGGCAAGGGGGATAGATAATGAAAAGTGAAGTGGGGATGAGAAGATGGATTTAATGTTGACGGCTCTCCAAATTTCAGACGAAATGCAAAAGCGGAAACTTGACTTTTCATATTAAGTAGTCGTATATCCTTAGTCGATGTAGCCTTTTGTGCAGAAGCCTGCACCGTTGAAAGGAATAAAGGAAAGGAAATTAGATCTATTCCCATATTGTATAATTATGTCTTATTAATTAACAATGTAAAAAAGTAAAATTAACTAAAGAGAAACATTAATCTATGGTTAATTCATAAGTGTCACCTCAACCGAAAGTAATTCGAAATCATCTGATTAAGTTTTTAAACGTCAAAATAGTTATGCCCAATAATCTCAGACGTCGGCGTGGCGCTGCGTCTATAATTTTCTTTATTCGAAGCCAAGATACATAGAGCGAGCCGATAAATCATTATATATGGCCACCGCTTTGATAACCAGAGCGGCTTATAGATCCGGTCGGGCCCGCGTAGGCGCAGAGCTTCCATAATTAAACTTAGCGTTACCAGATATCGATCACCGTAATGACGTTAACTTTGGCTCTCGTGTTTGACGTAGTTTCAATTTAATTTTAACGCCCACTGATCCGAACGTGAAAGGCGATTGGAAATTAATTTCTGACGCTTACCGGTCCACTTAGTAGATGTTGAAAACTTTACTTACGGACAAGTGAAAACATAAGCAAAAAAACCTCGCCTTTTTGGATCGCAGTAAGTCCTTAATATAGTGGTAATAGCACTTGATGGATAAAGAGACCAAAACAAACGGGGGAAATACAACGAGGCCACAGAATACCGTCGTCAAGTATTTATATTCATGATTTTTGTCTGATAAGGTAAGGCAGGCCTCTTCTTCCATTCACTTCTCCAGACCTTCTTTACCTTATTCCCTCCTATTACATAATAGCTGGCAACTTTTGTGTAACTCTGCTATCGTTGTAAATATCATTAGGTAGGGCTGCTCACGTCGGAAAGGAATGTAACATATCACATATCAATACATATAGTAGATGCAATTTCATTACATAGGGGAAATACGATACGATATAACGATACTAGTATAAAATATAAAGAAGAAGAGGGGATGAGAATAGACAGTTCTTTCACACTTGTTTTGGTAGGTAACAAAAGAAGTCATGAAATTATTAGTGATTAGATTAGTGGCAGTAGGAGCTGACATCTTTATAGAACCTTTATATGGAAAAACTAATACGTTCATTACTGATATTACCAAACCCCCCCCCCCCCCCCTCCTTCCCTAATTTGTTTTAAGCAGCCGGTGATCGTGTACAAGTGAGAAGGCGCAATGATATTTACTATATAAAACTTTAGTGGAAAGGAAATCTTTAAAATTATGTTGACATTCGATGCAAGTTATTCTATTCTCAAAAGGAAACATGGAGACGAGTAAAATAATAAATTGTTTTTAAATTTGGCACTACCGTATTTATCAATTATTATTTCATGTGTCATCAACAGAGACGTTTGGTTCCCTCGTAGATATAAAGTGTAAAAAGTTGGATAACATTCAATTGCTCGGACATGGCGACTTCTTATACCATGAACGTGGAAAGTTAGAGACGATTAACAGTAGAGAACAATTTACTGTATGATTATTAATAAAAGCACTAAATCAACGAAGTTGTTCTGGCGAAAAGGTGTTGCATATTAATAAAATAATTATTGTCTACTGATTGCCTGAGCTATATCATTCGACAGGCGTGGCCGGTTCACACGAGCTCATGATTTACGGCAAGGAGAACAACCTTCTTCTGGGCGCTGACTGCTTTAGTATAACGATAAACTATTAACGCAGCATTCATTGCTCTGTGGTACAGAAGAATTATTTTATTTCTCGATACTAAGCCAGACATGATTTGTTAACGACACTTGTTAACGAAATTAGGTAAGCTATTATGGTGAAATGGATTGCGTTGGTAGCAGACAGAAGTAAAAGATTTTAGTTTTTTATTATTTGCCAAAGAGAAATAATTTCCTGTACAGTTAAGAAACAAGTAAGGTGTTCATCGTATCATATTGATCACGCATTGGTCGCACTTTTTCACGCTTTTCCCTAATTTTCTTTTCTCGAAAGTTCTATGTCATCTTTCAATCTTAACGATAATATAATATATTGAAGAGGTTAGCCAATTTCTTGTATATTTTAATTAGTATCTACAAAATCAACCCTTTGTCTGTCCACAATACTAAATACACCATTCCACTAAAAACTCTAATCCATCTTCCTCAATCCACATTGTCTCAAATTGACGACAGTCGGCTACTATTCTGGCTACGACACATGAAAGGGTGGGCTAAAAAAACCGACAAAAGGTGTTATAGGTAAAAATTACCTGATTGTTATGAATATGTATGTACGTATCATTATGGTCGGAACATGTGCGCGACACATGGCCAATGGAGCATAAGGGCCCTATTGATATGTTCAATGTTATTTTTATTTCAATGACTTAAATCGTAGGATACTTCGTAATATTTTTTATTGGCTCTATTTATTATTTCACCGTCGTCGTGTACTATACAATTTTATTTTTTCTTTAAATACATCGTAATAATAAATTAATTTGTATGTATATAATTTGATTGTTCCATAAATTATGTTCTCACCTCTACGAAATAAAATATAATACAAAAAAGTGCTCACGCCCGCAACCCAGCAATTATGCATTTTCATTTGGCGCGACCCTGGCACACCAACTCTCGCTTCTTCTACATCCATACATCCATGCATACATGCTCGTCGGTTACGGGTACTCCTTATACTATAGCCCTTCTCTCATATGAAATAATTATTTAAATTAGTAATTTTTTAAAGAATGCCTTATTAAGTTTATAGGAACTCCGAGTTGCCAATAATTATCTACTTTTTTATATTATTTTTATCATACTCGTGACTTCATCTGCAACAATCAATTACTTAATTTATTTGTTAATTTATCTTTAGCAGCAAGTCTTGTTTCATACCATTCTGGATAATGTTTAAAAGTTGAATGTCATTATTATTTATTGTATAAAAAAGTTTTTATTGTCTATTACACTTTTGATTTTCCACATAACATTACTTCACATTTTCAGCCCCAAGAATGGAATTTCAAAAATCAATTTACACGTTCTGCGGTCCAGTAGTTTTCAGCTGTTGGTTCACAGATCAGAAAGTCAAGTTCCTCCCTTACATTTATAGCCAACTATATTAAGTTACATACATATATTGTCAATAAGAAATAGATTCTGGGCGTAAAAAACATTTAATAAAGTAATAAATAGATATATTTTATTACAATTCACATGAGCATCCCGCTTACGTAGAAGCAGCTGCAGGTCAGAGCCAGCAGGTGACAGTTTTATGACATCATACACGTTGCCAACAAAAAAGCCTCTAACATCTTTTGCCACGCGCGGAGGCGCTTGATTTAATTTGAAATTAACCCTATATTAGTGTATCGCATGTATAAATGAATAAAATTTAAATATCTTTTATTAGATTAACATCAACACGTGCAGATTTACTCAAATATGTGCATATGATCTGAAGGCAAATAGAACAAAGGATTTATGCCTCTAGTGTTTCACTTTTGGACTAAGGTCTATTCGACGAAGATTTAGTCGATAGGTATCGGACTTACAGAGGTAATAGTGCGTTGTGGTCCGTAGTACACAAATTTGGGGAAGTATGCTGCTGTACATCGCTTAGAAATACAAGGAATCGCATTTTCAACGACGACACGTCCCGTCCATACAGATCAGTAAGATATGCAGCTCTTAGGCTAACATCGTGTGATCTCCTGCTTGCTGTATGTATGTACCTTATATCCTTGAAGTATGCGAGTGAAGGTATTCTAAAAAATGGTGAAGTTATTAATCACTACTCACGATCTTTCAACGTGCCTTATTCTATTTCCAATCTTTGACGCGCTGAACTACAATTTTTTAATGTCTTTCAGATCTCGGACATTCACAACGAAACTCTTTACTTTAAACGAAACTAATTTATAGTTATTTCGATTAGCTTCAGTCCATTGCGGATTGAATTAGCGATACGTCATTGACGGGTGAGTAATAGCGGCAATGGATTGGAGTTTATAGATTTTTGTACTGTTAGTAGGTTATATAATCGTGTCCAACGAAGCATGCGCGCACCCCGATCGTCACGGTGTCGCGTGGTCTGATTCGCCGCGGTCCATCGCACCTTGCTCTAATTTTGTATTAACAAAAAGGTGATGCCTCCGAAGGGTCCAGTTAGGTATTGACGTTTTTATTTTCATAGCTATATGCAGGCAGCTGTTGTTTACTGGTTAACTAGTAGAGTTTTTTTACATAGATATTTTAACTCGTAAATAAAATAATATAAATGACACTCGAAGCCTAACAGCGTGAAGGTTTTAAATACGAATTAATACGTAATTAAATACGATGTACACTTTCAATCCATTAAATGCCCCGCGGTCCTAAACCCGCCACGCCGATTACTCTGCAAATTTTCATCCCCTATTTAAGGGAATGCCTTAAGGTATTCAATTCAGAAAAGTCCTTTTTTAGTGCTCGTCTAAGTAATAACAGAAATCTCTGTGCAGAATTGTAAGTCCTAAGATCCATTAGTTGGGTCTGTGCTTTGAAATATGAGTCAGTTTCTTATTATTTATTTCAAACTTATTTTGTATAGATAACACTTTAAAAATGCAAAACTTAATATAAATTGTCAATGATAACCGCCGGTTATTAAAGTTTTCTTAAAAGTTTAAAAATATTTGGATGATCACCAGTCTAGGTGATCTAAGTTAGCTCTGAAGAAAAGCTCGCAAATTAATATTTTATTAAAGTCTACTCAGTGTATGAAATATCAACCCTTACAACTACTTCTAATTCTATTCAGGTTATACAGAGTATTCTAATAATTATCAAGGAATATGTGATAGTTTAAATTTTACAAAAGTAAGTTTGTTGACTTATGCACTGCTTTGTTAACAACAAACTAATGGTATTACTCCATCTTTTATTAAAGACTATCAATAATAAAATAAATCACGCAAACAATGATACGGAATCCAATATTAATTTATCTAGTGAACGGTGACGAACAGGAATTTTGAGGTGCTAGCACGAGCGGTGTAATTGCCACAGTGTAAAAAAGCTTTGACTCGTGTTCCAACTACCAATGGCGTTTGGTCACAGTTCGGTGGAACTTTTGTTGGGATCATCGCTCACTTTCGTACACTGTCCTCCGAAGACACTGTACGATCATACCGATCATGTCTGTTTCATATTGATGACTGTCATACTTCAACAATATGCTTTTACGGCTTGCCTCTTGGTATCAAGAATCGCCAGTAATATTTACGTACCCATTTCTTTTTACTTCTTTTAAGAGAAATATTGTCAGTTATAGAAAAGTAAATCGATGTTCAATGTTACCAGCTGTTGAAATTATATTTATACAGGTACTTTATTCAGATTTCTAGTTTTAGATTACGAGAAAATCGCTTTCAAAATACATTTTAATAACTGTTTTAAAAGATAACCTTAGAAGAAGTGTATACTTATTGAGTATAGCCTTGTATATAGTCTATATTTTATTTCACAGCAAGATTTCCACAAGATTACATTTCCGATGAATGTATGGTACGTTTGCTTGTTTACATCAATCATATCTTGCAATGAAAAAAGGTATATGTTCTGTGGCCCTAATTAATGCCCTTTCTTTTATCTGCTCCTTCGTTTCTGATGATAGCTTATGCTTATGCGACAAATTACAACCATCTAGATTTCACGGCAAAATATGCAAGATGTAACAACTAATTTTTATGTAATCGTCGGTACAATTTTTACAATTTTTCTAATATGTAGTGAATGAAAAATGTCCAGACGAGAATAAATCGCCCAATAACTAATACTATGAATATAAATGTCTGTTTGTTTGATACATTTTAAAGCCTTATAGATCCAACCGATTGTTACGAATTTTCGCATGCATTGTCTTTAGATCTGAAAAGGACGTACCGTTTCTCTCGACTTGTCGTGGCGGTGGAGTTACTAAGCCCGTGGGTTTGTCTCCAGTGGTGAACCAAAAGGAACCCAGGGCCTGCCCCTGGTGTAGAGTGGCCAGAGGTAGCCGCTAGAGAACTCATTTGAGTATACCTTTGAAGCGAGCAAATCATGACTGACATGACTACTCTATTTCTGACCTGATCTTCCATCCACCTCCATGATATATCACTTTTTTTTATTCAACCTATTATTCCAAGCTTACGACACAAACGTTTTTGCGCCATTAGATCTAACGGTATTAATTGGTCTGACATTTCGAAGAACAAAGCCGTGTGTTCTTTGATGTTTCACCTGCTGGGGACCATAGTCGAGGCATTTCTCGTGCCTGCGACCCTCATGTGGTGTAATGATAATGTTTTATACGATATAGAATCGTAGTCTATTAAAAACAACGTACAGCTGTTGCGGTATTAAAAACGGCCGTTGAATAAATCCTTGAAGTTAGAGGCACTTTCTAGTGGTCTTTGCACCACCTGTATTTTTTATATACCCATATTTTTATTATAGAGCAACATAGTAGCTAAGACACCAAGGTGGAATGTAACCAATACAAATAAACTGTCATTCAAGTGGGTCACCTGATATTAAGTAACCGCTACCCATAGATACCCAACAACAACAACAGGCAACTAGCAAATCAGTCTCAGATGCGTTGCCTACCTTTAAAGGAAAGAAAAAACAAAGGAGGGTTAGACCTTTCCTATGGCTTCCTTTTTCTATCTATCCTCTCCCAGTCCAGTCCTTTTCCCTCCCCATCCTACCCTTATTAGGAAAAGATGGGAAAGGGAAGAGGAAACGCAGAAATTATTTCGACTTCACGCCTCTTCTGGTCGTGGAATTTCACCGGTCGAGCCATCGCATCCGTGCAACAGATGTTGTTGTTGCGGGCTCTGCCACTGTTAAAATACATTATAATGTTTCTTAGACAAAAATTATAAAAATCAATTAGAATTTATATATTAAGTGTCTTTTTATCTCCAAACATCAATGAGCCTGACGTTTAGTTTTATTTATTCAATTTATCAGCATCAAATATATCGATTCAGATGCTTCAATTAGGCATCACGCAACACGAAAAACATCTGTTAGGAAACTACGATACGTAATGGCATAGTATAACTAAACGTGCCAGAATCTACATTACCATGCTATTACCATAACCATAAAATGGCGATTTAATTCTATGTTCTTGCGTCCAGTTTGATGTCGACAACAAATTACAGACGCGTCACTCTTCGCAATAATGTTGGAGATGAAGTGGAAAATTTTGAATCACGTATATAAATGTTACTAATAAATACTTTAATATTTTTCCCAAAATTAATTTTCTTCCGCTAAGATAGGTATATAGAGTTAATTTAAATGTCATATTTCAACAGTCTAATGTTTTTTATTGATTTTAATGCATGTAACATTTTAATCAATTTGCAATTTTAAAATTATGGCACTACTTAATAACATTTGTTTTCCTTTATTGGCAATTGTCATCATATCGTTGAATACTAAATAAAAATACTTTAGGATGAAATTGCGTTCAACGTTTGAAAGATACATGTGTACAGTTAAATACTAGGCAGTACTACATACGATACAGTCCGAAATATCATTCATTCAGGTTACGTCCTGATCGTGATTTCACTTAGTAATACTTCTAAAATATAAATTAATTTAATTAAAAAGTGATTTGCAATTTAAAAACTTTTTTCGCTTGCATATTTTAATGATATAAACATTAAACGCCGCAGTTAACGAAAATGGCTAATTAATAAGGATAAATTACTTTATTCTTATTTAAAAGGTGTTAATTTTTTTATTAACATACTTCTATATAGTTGTTTATTGATTTTTTCAAGAAATAAATTTATAATTATTAATTAAATGCATGGAAAACCTGACTGATGATTAGTGTAAGGCGAATTGAAGTTTGGAATACGATATTCGACAAAATAAAAAATTTAAGCGTATTTGCCTAATTTTTAACCCACCAAAAATATAACCAAACTGCTGGGTCTAGAGACTTACAATTATGCACAGATACTTCTGTTCTTACATAAGGAAGCACTAATAAAGGATTTATCAAAATTCATTCCCTAAATTTAAATCCAATATAAATTAACGTCAGATCTAGGGGTTTATGTTCAATAATATTAAATAGGGTTCAGTTTAGGCTGGACAATAGTAATAAGTATAAAACTATAAGATTGAAGAAGACACTTGTCGAGTCTACGCGTATGGTTACTCTAAGCCCGCACCGAAATCCAACGTCTAAATAATTTTTCTAAGACATTAACAACTGCTCCACATTCGTGTTGAGCGAACAAAAAAAGCTAAGGCGTGCAGTAAAGTAGATAAAACAACAGCAGCCGTCAAATTTCCTCTCGACATTAATCACACTGGTGCGCAGTAAGCTGTTCATATGACCACTAACTCCGTGTAGACTTAGACTGTGTTCTTAAATCCGATGTAACTTAAATTCCAAACTTACAGCCTGATGATTGGGCATTTGATCTAAGCTATCTAAATCTAGATACCTTATATCAAATGGGTCTCGTATTTCTTTAAATTTATCGACCTTAGTGTTTCACATAACGTCAATGCGTTACGTATCACACTGTTTTTAATAAGTATTGATAAGTAAAAAGGATAACAGAAGTGCAGACGACAGTTTGTTTAAAAATAAACTAACCAAGAAAAATTAGACTAATCACCCTAGAAGGGTTGGTAATGCGTCTACAACTCATCTGGTGGTTCGATGTGTAAAGGTAGATTTTCACTTCGTTTTTCCAGGTGAGCGACAAACGTGGCAGAGCATCGGTCCCAGAATATATCAAGTAGCCGTTGTATGCATTTGTCGGCTACGTTATCGTCGTATCCAGTCGCGCGTTAACTAGTCGCATCATAGTCGCATTGTATCGCATAACATCGCGTCGTGTACCCTCGCTAATCTATTACAACGGGTTAACGATTGCGTTTGCCTTCCTCTACTATAAAAAAATGCTGTGTGATCTTATTATTGTCCGTAATATTAGTGAATTTATTAAGAGATTCCTTGCTTTAAGTGTAAAATTACAAAAATGTCTATTATCCTCGCCAAGACAGTGAAGTATAAATCACATTTGATAGACAATCACGGTTGGGGTTTTTTCCGGTAGAACGACTACAAACAGATGCTGACGCCTGCGGTTCTGCCAATATCCAATGTTATTCATTATATTAGATGATGTAAACGCGTGAACACGATGGTTTAGATCGTTGTTTGATTTGTCCGAATGTTGTCAGTGGCATGGTCACACTGTTCGCATGCTTGCGCGGTCGCGCACTTTCTACTGGTAACGGTCGACGCGTGCGGCGCGCACCTGTCTCTCGACCTTAGCGCTGTGTGGTTAGCACACTCCACTCCTATCGCTTCATTATGTTCTACAAACTAATAGGGCTTGATTTTTTCTTTCTTTTAATAAATTTATCGATTATCAATCGAATAGCTCGAATTCGTTTATCGACGAATAATAACGCTTGAATTTATAACACACATTCCTAAGTCCAGTAGTTTCCGTTGCAAGTTGACAGGCCAGTCAGGTTTTTCTTTATAAAATTAATTTTAATTTCTACGTTCTACGGTCAGTCTCAACGTTGCCCTGTATCCACCTGTACCTACCAGCATGGAGCAAAGTTCCATCTTGGGTAGTAGAGCACGAGACATCCGGGTAGAATTGGTTGTCCGAGTAGCGGTTCTATTTGTCATGCGAATTGTCTATTAACGAAATTAGAGTAGTTCGAATATTCTAAGTGTAGTTTAGAGAATCCTAAATTGACAAAATCGTAGGCATAGATGTAAACGAAATAAATGAAAGGAGAGAGCATGAAGTTAGTTTTCCAATTCTATCATGACATGGGTTAAGCTGGTGCTGCTTACGCTGGTGCTCAACTAGTGGCTATAATATTTTAAATCGCATAGCCACATAATTTAACAATTATTAAAATAACAATTTTAAGCATCTCGTTAAAATTTATGTGAAAATATGTTGCCCATTTCTTTGAATAGACAATTCAGCGCAGGTGTACCGGGTGGTAGGTGGACAGGAGAGAATTTATAGGTATGCTGATGATATAAATTCTATCAGAATGGGCAAGCAAATAGATCGTAATCAATATTTCAAGGCATGCTCATTACTTTCGTTAAGTACGAAAATAATGACCTATATCTGCGTCAGCTGTAAAGATGCTGATAGTGTGGGTGATATTCAATAAAGAAAATATGCACTCACTCCCGTAACGCACAGGGGTAGGCATAGATGATGGACATGCATTTTGCACGATCCTGGTACACTTTTCTTCGACGATTAAGATTCATCGATTACGATAATAGACAAGTAACTTAGTTTTATGTACTTTTATATTGCTTAAGAGTTAAGATATTATACGTATGGAAAGTATACTAGATTCATAGTTTTAACGGTAAAGTGAAATAACTTTATTAAAATTAATTATTATTATACTATATACTTTTATATAGATTACATTATATTTTAAATTGTGATCACATCATTTTAGATGATGATACTTTAAAATCAGCAGTAGTTCCTCCATTGTTCAGGCATGCGAGCTTATATGTCACCTTCTACGGTCAAGTGTGTAGACGGAATAACGCTGTATCCATCAAACGCTTGGTGATGCAAAGAAAAGTAGAAGGCGCCAGGGCACGAGGAAGATCACCTATGACGTGGACCGACCAGGCAGAGAGGTAGCAGACGTCTTCCTGCACCAATATGAAAAAGGCAGCAGTCAGGGAGGGGTGGAGCACTGCAACTAATTAATGAACACGACCAGTCTGTAAAAACTGTGACGGTGGAGAAGAAGACTTTAATATGGTTTAGAAACCACTTAATTATTTTCCACATTTCATATACAAATCTTTTTAAATGACAATAATAATAACTGTGCTATCATAGAAATCACAGTATTTGAAAAAAGTTACAATCGCACTTTATCCAAGGGTTAATTTATTTTTCTCGTGGTTTTTTGATTCCTCATTGATTTAATCATACGTTACGTCATACCAACGGGTCCCGAATTAACGGTCGACGGGGCTGGCTCGTACGGGACGCGCTGGGCGAGGGGATGCCGACAACAGGTGAATACGCACCTGCCCCAACGGTCCTCGCTTCCTTTATGCGTTTGACATTACGATGCCACGATTAGACTTGCCGGCCGTTTCTAAGTGCTTCTTGTTATACGTGCGTTGGAATGTGTATGTGTGGGTGTGGGTGTGGAAGATTTGAATGTAACTTTTGCATGTGTTTCTGATCGCATTCAAGTGGTTTTCTTTATTCATGATCTACTTTCATTCTAATACGGTAAGTAGTGTTAGATCTGAAGTTCATTTTAGCTACATTAGAATTATCATCTATTCGATAATAATTCCAATTCATATAGCAGTGACACTTTTTTTTACAGCTTCAAAGCCTGGTACAAATGTAGGGCATCTTCCTTGTCAGTCTAGCTCCGGACCATAACGGTCACTGTTTCTGTCGATAATTTACAGTAAATTCTTCATTCCGTCACGGATACAACGAGACTCATTTTATATCTTATAGAAACAAACACCATCCTCGTCGATTTGAAACTATAAAATTCGGAAATATAATAAATATAATATTTTGTTGTTATTGTACATCATCAACTTTATCTCTGGTCTGGTGATAAGTGCTAGCTTTACAGAACCTGTCTGTGTCGACGACTGATCACGCCATCTTGAGGAATTATAAATAACTCCAAGCTGTACGATTGAATAGCAACCGCCAACTATGAAAACAAATATCATACAAAATCATCGGCACTAAAACAAATAAAATTTGAACGTGAGCTCACTGCATCTGCTCTATAATGTAATTAAATATAAGTGATAAGTCGAAATGAACCTTAGAGTAATAAAAATAAAGATACATTTATCGTACAGGTGAAATTGTATTAGATTGCAGTAAAATTGCTCGACCGCCACGTGCCTTATTTAGACTAGTTCAAAGTGCTTTGCTGGTATTTATTAGGGCCGCACATATTCTATGATAATATTAAATAGTACATTAAATTTTACTAATAGCAATCACGCGACTGGGTGCAATTACAAAAAGAGTATTTTGTAATTATACTACATATAACTAAGAGAATAAGGCTACTTACTGCATGCTCCGGGGTTCATTCATGGTGATGTTTGCATAAGCGTTGTTTAAAATGCAGCTTTCAATATAAAAGTTGTTTTTTTCTATTGGGTACTTAATTTTTTCGTATTGGTAAGATAACTGTATGTTTTGATAATCATAATAGGAATCAGAAACAAATTCTATTAACTTTAGTATGTATGTAGTATGAACATTTGTTAAAATGCACGTCACTACATGTATGGCTTCTTTAAAAATAAAGAGATTTTTAATTTTCATGTATGACGGAAGTTTACTTTTGACAACCCTATTTCAAAATCAGCACAAACGTACGAGAAGCCGTGCGGTGATAGCCAATCATGGTGTTTTTTGCACAAGCGTAGTGTAAAATTACACCTCACTGTGTTTGTCTGTGGTTTCAATGAACCAGATAGAAGTGATTACATTGCGTATCGAACATTTTGATCGGAAACAAATATTGACTTGAGGTTTACTTTTTATTTTTCACGTCGACTCTGTATTGTATGCGTGTATTAAATATGCTTTGTTCTTTGCAAAGACTTGGTTTGGAAATTAATTCCAAATTTATGTTTAAATATATGTAAGTTATTTTCAAATATGTTGGCTTACACGAATTCTGTAAATTAATATATTAGTAGATTCTATAATTTTGAAATTCTGCAACATTACCTATTTAGTTTTCATAAAAACAATTAGGAGACCTCAACAAACATAATACTTATTTTCTACATCAATTGTGTATTCATTTGCATTTCGTAGAAACTATACAATAACATGGACTGTTGCCGTTTTAAATAAACTCGGAAACACTGCACACATTATCGACAAAAACGTTAGAAAAGAACTGTCTCGATTAGTAGCCCCTCGGTCTTTAGTCCATATAACAACTCACACAATTACACAGTCGCCTACCCGTCCCGAAGCTGAGAATCGGGGACCATAAACACGGATTGCACCTTCACCGGAGTTATGCACGCGAAGCACGCCATCCTCGCGTATTATACTCAAACGATAAATTAACTCTTCGCACCCCGATAGAGCTTTGTGCAAATCGAACATCGATGATTTATGAACAATTATCGATTAATTCAAGCAGCGATCGTAAGTTTAATCGATATTATTAAGGAGCCGAGTTGAACGCGAGATCCGACAGAATCTAAATCACAACTATCGGCTGGCGTGCTTGTTAATTAACACTTGATTTTTATATTATACAATCGCTAGAATATTGTCATTCTTGTCTAGAAGTCCGTTTTTCTCAACCTTAAAACCAACCATCACTAATCGTCGTTATTTTCCCAGTTATAATTTTTCTAAATAATGAAACACATGTGAAGCCGACACAGTAGGAAATATAAATAAAATTATACCGATATAAATATTATTTTAGAATAATTATGAAACAGCCACAGGTTTAGCTTCTATCCCATCTACGATAACAGACAACGACATTTTAAAATACATAGAAACATCAGTGATACAACGACAACTTGCATACTAAATAATTGTACTCGAGTGCAATTAACTTTGGCTTTCATTGCCCGCAGACGTCACTTTCTAAGCGCTGGATCTATTTAAATATCGAACCCGATATCCTCGTTTAGATGATCCACTATTGAGGCTATTTTAATAGCCGACAGGGCAACGAGCTGTATGAGCGATTGTGTCGGCGCGCGGACGTGCGACCGATATGTTTTTGTCTATAAAATGGGAGCACTACTCATCAGATAGCGTTACAAAAAGCCGATGACGGAGCCTCCACAAAGGCGCCACCGTCCTGCCTCGATTACGCCCTATGACAAAGCATTTTGTTCCGAACAACACTCCATATTGATCCAAAAAACTCCTCTATTTTGTTTGGCCTTTATTACATTTTTTTACTTCGGCGATAGGTACGGAAGATGACCAGAATGCTGGGACGTGCACACTGAATCATGATTTATGCGCAGAGGCTCAAGTTTATCTGGGGGACGCAGTAGTTGGTACATTAGCTCCTGTGGCGCGATCTATGGCATTGTGCGCCCGCGCCGATCTAAATTGTTGGTTTAATCGAGCTTTTTGTAATCGCAGTTTGAATTGTGAATGCAATACTTTTCTGATTGTCTGATAAGTGCAAAAAATACAACGGGGAATGTCGAAAGAGTCCGACACATCGGCGATGCTTTATAAATTGCATTGTTTCATAAACATGCGCTTGCTTATTATTTCAATAGGAGCTTGTTTATAGCTTCGTACTTGAGTCCATTATTTCGACTGACGATACTTTCTTATAATTTTCATTATGATTAGTTTCATATTATTTTCTACTTAGAGAACCTTTCTTAGAAGTTGAATTGAAGTTTGAATACGTACGTCAAGCGGATGTTGTTGAAATTATGCCAATTAGGGATAACTGTGAACTGATCTGAGTGTAATTATTATTTGACACGTGTTCATGAAATATCATTTTAAAGACGATTAGCTTAGAACATATTTTTCGATACGTAAAATACTAATAAATATTCTCCTAATGAAGAATGCTTTAGTTGTAAAGCCACTATATATAACAATTTACTACATAAAATGACACATCGAACTGGATCAATGAACTTCTTCATTATAAAGTGAATTGACATTAGAACATGGCGTTATTTATAAGAAAGCAATTTTAACTGCAGAGGTTTCTATTCAGCTCTAAAATCAAGCAAGCGGTTTATTTTAAAAACAAAACTAACCCAAAAGGTGTATATCCGTTGTTAGCAAAATGAAAGAAGAGACGGGGAGGAAAATCAATTTATTATAACATACTTAGACAACTGCGTCTTACTATCGGTCGGACACTATGTCTTTATTTATAAATAATAATAATAAATCAGCCTTTTTCTAGAATGTTTCCCACTGCAGGGACACAGGCCTCCTCTCCGAGAGAGGGGATGAGCCGTAATCCACCACGCTGGCCCAGTGCGGGTTGGTGGATGTCAAATGTCTTCGAATTTGGTGGTTCTAAGAACATGCCGGTTTCCTTGCGATGTTTTCCTTAACCGTTTTTGGAGCAGTGGTGATGAAATAAATTACACAAAGTAAAGCGTCTGCCTGGGTTCGAACCCACAACCTACAGTACTTAAGTCGTGGTCTAAGCCGCTGAGCCACCACTGCTCCTATTGTCTTTATTTTAATGCTTAAAATGTAAGGAAACGAAACTGAAGAATTATATTATAGTGCCTAGTGCTTCAGTTCAGAGCTAATAACTCAATTAAACATTTTGATGAATTGAATGAGTAAGGAGTAAGTAAGTACTTTAGTTAAGCGTTGTGGTGGTCCAAATAAGACCACCCATGGAAATAATAATAAGCGCAAGGAAAGGGATAATTAATGTATTGACAAGGCTTATGTAACTGACAAATCCAAGCGTATTTTATTCGTCTCATTAAAAAAAATCTAATAGTATCTTTGTCCAACAATGAAAATCCACTTTGGTGATGTCGAAGGTATTCACGAGCGACAGTAATCACAGTAGGTTCAGATAGCATAAATGCTTTTCGTGCGCGTATAAATCCTTGAAGGTCTTACGTATTAAAACTTCAACAACAACAACTCCTTGTCTTCGTGTTTCATCTTCTTTTCGTATGCGACCACATCAAAACTTTACTGTCCCGTCCTCCGAGAATCCCGGTTTTTCGACTTGCACACACTTAATTTCAGTTAAATTTTTTGCTCGTAATTTTCCTCATTAGAGATGCTTCAGTTCGAATAAAAACTAATTTTACGGATATTATCGTATTTATTTCAGGTTTTTTGATTACCGACCTTTCGAGTACTTTACAGCGCTTGGGTTTTGCGGTTGTATGCCTTTAAAGAACTATTTGTAAGAACTGTGATAGCCAAACGAATCTCTTTCTGTCTACAAAACTCAGGTACATTTAGTATGTAATTTTAGTCTCATGTTTTTTAGGAGAAGGTTGCAAATGAGCCTCGGTTCACCCGTGTCCGCTATCCATAGGTCTCTGCAAGAATCTAAGGAGTTCCAGATGCGATGCCTAGCTTTAATGGACAGAGGAGGGGATAACAGACAAAACGACGTTTTCTTATCCTATTTGTTCCCTTTCCCGTGAAATCCTATTCCCCTATTTATTAGAAATAGATATGATAAATGGTAAAAAAGAATCTATCGAATAGTACTTAACATCTTGTATACAAGCATTGATAACAACTAGCTGCAGTGCATTAATCATCGTTAAAATATCGGTAATTATATTTTAACTTGGGTAATTTATAGACGTACAGACACAAGTGAAAGTAAAGGTAATCTCCAACGAACATTGTTCTTTGGTATTCTATTAATACGTGAATACAATAAAGCAGTTATTTATACAAAAGTATAAGGTAATTTATATCAATTAACTATTTAATTAAGCTATAGTAATTAAGCAGAATATGAGTTAAAGTTACCGTGACCTTAAGTAACGTAGAATAAAATGTTACAGAACGAGCAAGTCTGATTTCCTAAGGAACATTTTGAATACCTTCTTAAGTTACTCCTCCTGCCCCATGTAAAAGACTTCAACGCTCATAAGTAAGCTTAACTTAACGCCGTCACAGTTTTAAAACTAGAATATACCGTACAGACACTGTATATGACACGGTGACTAACTTTAGTGACCTGCCCTTACCTTTCCGTTTTTTTCAACGTGTCAGTTTTACCTGCTTGCCATGCAATTTAATTCAACCGACTAATGTCCAGCTTACGCTGAACCCCATTTAGTATGATTGATAATATAGATTGGAGGTTAACTTACATTGGATTTACATTATTTTTTCATACACACTTTCCCATACCTTACTTTGGATCTTAAGGGGATGAATTTAGAAAAACCTTTTCTAAATACTGCCCTGCACAATAATAGAAATCTCTGTAAAATTTCAAGTCTCTAGGTCCAATATTTTATTAGGTTGTGCATCGATATATGTATATCAGTTTGTCTGTCAGTTTTTTCTTATATATACGTGTTTCCTCAAAATGAATCATTGTCCACAATTTCAATATAAATACTTGCTGTATTAGCCATGAACAAATCGACGGATCAAGGACACGGGGTAATGCGACCATAAGTCAGAAGCGGGGCCGCTCTAACGCATTAATAACCCTCTAGTGCCCTTCCGTTGGTTCCTGCGCAAATAAAATGTTAGTGCAGCATTTATCGTCCGCTGGCAGCGTGTCCCGTCCCACAGCACCCCGCTTGTACCACGGCAGCGACAATTAAGACTTAATACCGCCAACTGAAGTTGTTTTATGCAAATCAGTACGAGGCTCGCGTGTTGGGACGCCTACTCGGTATTTGAACGGAGCTTCTATATTTAAAATGCTCTCTATAAATATTCCGACTGTTAAATTGTGAATGGGCTGTCAGTGTGCCTGATTAATTTGCGACTGAAAAGTTGGCATGAATTTGTTTTTAGAAATACTTTATTGAAATGGAATTGTTTTTTGTTTCAAGAAAACATTGGTTATATGTTGGGAAACAATTGTTAATTCCACAATCATGAATACTGCACTATAGTTATCTTTTATACCATAACTTAAATATAATCATGCCAACTAGTTACCACTCATACACACGCGAAAAAGAGTGCGTTTTGAGTGTGATAATATAATTCTCAAACACAAGCCAGACTGACATGACACTGTTTGCCTGAAGGAGGCATCTACAGCTAGAGCAAACTTGAGACGTCAGAGCGCTAAAGACGCCTAGTCTCAACCTGTTTAAGAGTGACTAAGTTCGAAGAATCGCGCGGGAGCCTCGCCTCGTTACTTTATTATATTTACCGGATCGGGAAGCCGCTAAACTCTTAGGTCATTTCGGTGGACGTGGAGTGACCGTGGAGTTAGTGTCAAGGGCCTCCGAGGCACACGCAATGTATCAGGAGGACCTTGCCCCCGCCATTTCATAGCGTGTATCTCACTCGCTTTTATACAATACCTCAATTTCAGACTAGTACTTCGTATGATGCCTGCGCCGGTTCATTCGTGCCAAATCAACATACATTGTAGATTTCATTAGAATACATAGTTTTTTATGAAATAGAAAATTTGGATTACCTCTGAAGCGGCTGTACAAAGGTGTTTGTTATCATATTTTGTTTTAAGCGATAGAGGATCTGTTCTGTGACCCCACGAAATATTGGCGTAAAGTGTACCTCCACTTTTTATGTGCTTCTGTGTTTTATTTGTTGAGTGAAGTATTCTAATAAATAAAATCACCTTTATTTCCACTTCTTCCATCCCTTTCTCCCTTCCTATTCTCTATTTACAACCCGTAAAGACGATACAAATAGGACAAGGGTCCTATATACAGACTGATGGTTGCGTATGTCTCTGACAATCTCTCTACACACACTTAACATCACGTTAACCTCTTACTCGCTTACCTACTTTTTCTATTGAATGACAGACGTAAATCGCGCTGTAACTTTTTTGTCTAACTTATCCAGAAGGTATATAATGGTTTTTTGAAGGCGTATATGTTTCCTTGTGACGTTACTTGGTCACTAGATTCGTATATTTCCGCAGAGCGTTAGAGTGCATAATAGAGTTAGTAGACACCTCATCAACATCGTACAGCCAGTACGGTATTTTTTTATTTAACTATACCACATATACCATATACGTGTTGTTATTGTGGATGTTAAATACAGCCTTATTAAGAGAGTCACTTTGAAGAGACCAGTGTCCCGCAGACAGACTTCTTAGACTGTTTGAACAAATAAAACAATTGTTATAAATGATAATTAATATATTTAATTAACTTATAGTTAAAGAAGTATAAATAGTTTTATAAGTTAATAATTCGTATATAACATTAATTTGGACGGAACCCATCACAATATACGTACGTAATGTAAGCATATTACAATAACATCGTTTTCACATAATTACTATGTGGTGCTGAAAAATAAAAGTAAAATATGTACACGACATTAAATTAAGGCGGGTGATATAGTCTCTAGGTTATTATGTACTAATATATACATACATATGATTTTAAATTACTTTCCGATAAAGGAAACAATTGAAGAACATTTCCCGGAAAAAGTTAGGAAATATTTACGTATACATATTTCCCTACCACACCTAAAAAGACAAATTAATTTTAATAGTACTACAATCCACCGCATGGTTACATAACTCATCTGATAATTAAATATATGTTAAAACGTATTACTTTCCCAATAAAGCAATTGTATTTGAAAATATTACACTGGCATGTGGCAACTACCCTCAAGTGGCCCTCCAATAATTGTAATAAGAAAAAACCTTATACGTAATTTTCAACATCTATCTATTGGTCTATCTGTCTATCCACTTGCAGGTTATTAAGTCTTAGACATTATAAGGATGACAATGCCCAGTGTAATTAAATTATACAGGTTGAGATGCAATTTTCTAATGAAAAAAAATAATTACTCAATGATACAAGCTGGCTAAAGCTCTCTTGACCGCAAAATACAAAAAAACTATACCTACGTGTATATAAAAGCTTCACTGTAGCTAATATTGTATCTTCTCAACTATTTACCGTGTAGTAAAACACTCCAGTCTAATTTTAAATATTATTATATATTATTGACGTCAGTACAATATATTATTGTTAATTATATATCTATAAAAATAATTTAACACTTAAATCTACCTAATATCTAATATCACACTTTCATTTATAATTTTAACAAGATGTTACTATCATTTTTTTTGATTGTATCGTAAAATTTTAGTAGCACACGTAAATGTATGTATAATCTTATATATTTTTCACATAATCGTAAAGTAAATAAGAGCTTGATTGGTAAAATACTGGTGTTCGTCTTATATACAATACGGAACAATATTTTTCACCGAATGGAGGCTTGAGTAGGATATTCAGGTAGCATCTCTAGCACTGTTCCTTTGGTGTTTCGCTGCAACAAAATGTAGTAATTACAAAACAATTATAAATATGTTGGTGGTGGTGGTTGGTGGCTCAGGAGCAGTGGTGGCTCAGCGGTTTAGGCACCGACTTACGTACTGTAGGTTGTGGGTTCGAACCCAGGCAAGCGCTTTACGTTGTGTAATTTATTTCATCACCACTGCTCCAAAAACGATGAAGGAAAACATCGTGAGAAAACCGGCATGTTCTTAGAACCACCAAATTCGAAGACATGTGACGTTCACCAACCCGCACTGGGCCAGCGTCGTGGATTACGGCTCATTCCCTCTCTCGGAGAGGAGCCCTTCTCCCTGCAGTGGGAACATTCTAAAAAAGTTGTTATTATTATAAAAAGGATGAACACCGGTATATCCTTGTGTTAGGGCTCGATATATTGATTAATTTATTGCAATATTAATGTACATTCTTTATATTGAGCACGATGCCACCTGACGATAAGTGGAGATTTGGGCGAAAGATGGTATGCACTAGTTTACAGTCTATTCATTCTTCCCTCGAAGGTACCGATAATATGTTGCGACTGACGCTAGAAACTTGTTCCAATTGAGTACTTTAAGTATATGGTTTGGGTAAAAAAAACATCAAATTCTGAGACTAACTGATGGAGGATTCTAACTGCCGCGCGTATGTTTTGTTAAGGACGTTATGTAAAAGATCATTATAGGTTTTATTTCTCTTCACAAGTACTTATTGTTTGATATTAACACGTTATGTAGTCCATTGTAATATGATTCTTACCAGTATGTAAAAACAGGTGATTTTTAAGATTGGTATGCTTGGAAAATCCTCTAGAGCAGATGTGGCATTTGTAGGGCCAGGAACCACTGTGCACGTACATGTGAGACTTCAGGTCTCCGGGAGTCGGGAACGACTTGGAGCAGAGACTGCATTTGTGCGGTTTTTCCTGTTGATAAAATATTGATTCAGTCAAAAAGTCTAATTAATATTTTGCAACATGTTATATGTTTTTATAAACTATCTAATATTAGTAATAAATAAAGAGAATGGATTCGTAAAATAAACTTACTAACTAACAATACAACAAAAATAATAACAAAGCTATTGAACATTCCGTTGTAAAGGTTGTTAATAAAGCAGTCCGTAATCTTGCACAAAGATAATGATCACAAATAAAACAGAAGAAAACAAAATCAATGTTGGAAGACAATAAAACGCCTAATAATCATCAACATATCGAATATAATCAAAGTCATGACATTGCACATCATGCGTAGAGCGTGCAAATGAATTTATAATGCGGGTGCCGAGCCTCGACCAAACCAGTTGCGGCGAGTCCAGAAGTTCTACTGACTGTCCGATTAAAGTGGACTCTCGGATATGATGCAGCATTTTTAACTTTATTGCTTCAGAATAATTGAAATTTTCACCCATTCTCATGCTATTGGAGTTTACTAGCAGATTCAAATAAAAGTGATAAAGTCAAATTTAACTTTAAAACTATGTGCATCATATTAAGTAGTTTAACCTTTAAGTAAACTATAGAAAACGATGTACATTAAAAACTTTAAAATGAAGTTTTAGATGCAGTAATTGGACAAAAGAAATATTCCCTCAAAACTCATACATACATAATAACAATGATTTGAAAGCGTTATAGTTATAACTGTACTGAGTTAAAAAATGAAACCACAATGGTGGTAATAACAAAATGAAAAAGGAATGAAGTAGACAATAGCGCCTTAGATTAGAGAGCATTAAAAGCAAATGTTTCTCCCAATTTTGACGGTATTTAAGTGGAACTGGCGAGCATCTGCGGTAGTGGTTATAACGGCCATTAGGCGACATTACGTGTGGCCACAAATTACAAGTGTCCCAGTAAGTATACAGTAAATGACAAACATATCTCGTTATGTATAAACTGTATCTAAATTTAAGGAAGCACGCATAACAAAGAATTTTGGAACCATTTAAAGTCGTGAAGAGTCGTGCTTACAAATTAATAAGATTTACAAAACATCTTATACGATTTCGACTGCGATTTTTTTACTTCAATCTGTAAAATCACTTATCAACTTTAATATTTTAACAGTTATCTTGCTAATTTTTCTGTTGATCAGTCTTTCAGAAATGATACGTTGGTGTACGTTTACTCATAGCGTATAGTGATGTTTCAATGTCAAAATGTGCGATAATTAAGCCCGAAGTTAGATTGTTCCCAATTATATAGACCACTTTTGAACTTTCAATATTAATATCGGACTTTGAAATAGAATTATAATAACCGGGTACCCTCCCTCCTCTTAATACCAGTGTACGATAATTAGACAATATTACAGCATTTAAAAAACTGTTACTTATTGCCATTATTACTAAGACAAAATGTATTTGATTTTAATACCTGTTATTATATCGTTTTTTTGTTAATAGATCTTAAAATAAAGTGCTATAATTTTTTAACACGCTCGTTATTCGTTGGTTAAGAAAATCTTTATTATAAATTAAGTTGAGTATTTAACTATAAAAAAAACATTTAAAAATAAAATAGACTTTCTTCATTATTAATTTGAGGTAGCGGATTTATTAAATAACTCCGGTGTCATATAAATATGGGTCTGAGTTTTAACAGTTACTTAATTTCCTCTTAATCTCCGAATGTTAATCAAGTTATATCCAATAATCCAATTTCGTTGGCTAGGATAGATCCTCCCATTTAATTTTCGCTAGCCCGCCCACAATCCACACGCATCAAAAAAGCTATAATTACTACAACCGAGTCAATTTAAAAAGTGCCCCCGAAACATATTCAAGCGCGTTAGCATAAGCCATATTTTATACGGACGGGTTGCCAATTCCCCGGTGGCTTAATCAAGGTGCCCCAAAAAAACGACTCCCGACATTATTTCGACCTTTCTCGCTACCGAATATTGCAATATATAAATCAATAAACAAAGAACCATTAGTTGTCTGACAATTTCCGTTGGATAAATCACGGCTCGGGCAAAAACCTGGGCAGCCATTTTATGCGTACTCGGATAATGAAGGAACCTTGTCTTATGTATCACGATTAAACCATACGATACGATATTGAAACCATAAGGCTATTAAAGATATTATAGTTTTTTTTATTCAATCAATTTTTTTAATGAACTTACAGATTTATGACTTAGAAATGTCATGTAAGTAAGTAACTAACCAGCATTAAGTCGCTATGTTAAGTTTGAACAACAACATAGGTTAGTGAATTAACTGAGGTACCAAGATGACAATAATTAATTAAGATGGCGATAAATACAAAACCAAAAAACGATTTTGAATTTCTAAATTTAGTAATAGATAAAAGAGATATTTACTTAAAGCGTCTGAGAGAGAGAGAATACCTATCTTATCTCTCTCTCATGTAACGATGTGTGTCTAAACATTACGTAATTCTTGAAATTACACACTCGATTCTTGTCTAATTATTGAATGTTCATCAAAGAGGTATTACTTCAAAAGAACATTGATCAATTTTTAAATAATTCTGTCTTCCAAATAACACTGGTTATTTTCTCTGACACATTTTTATCGATTCGGACTATTTCTAGCCGAGTTATCAATTAAAACAACTTAAATAAAAATCGATTCGTATAAAATCCACTCTCGATAGCTAAATCGTTCGTTCGATCACCGATCCGTTCTGGGTTCGTATCTCGACGGTACAGTGACGTATGAGCAACTGATATGCCGCGCCGGCTTATGGAAATCGAATGCAAATGCGAAGCCCGGCGCTTAATTTAACTAAAATAAATTGATACGACGCCGACTCGCGTGCGGGGCTATTAGGTTACGGTATTGCTCGTTAGGGTTTTTGCCCGAACAAAATGCGACCCGTACCTGTATGCATAAAACATTTTCGACTTTGACTTTAGGATAAAGTCGAAATCATATTACTTTTATGCAGGGGATTTTTGTATCGTATTAGGATATTTTGTATGGGATATTGTATAAGATGGTAATCTTACATGTAGTAAGCAGTTGCTATCCGATATTCATTAGGTTTTTCTTAATTAAAAGCCTGGCATCACTATTTAGTATTAGGATAAACCGCGTTGTTTATACGTTGATAGCTTTAACGCATATCTTACCGTAATCGGTAAAGGTGTCGTGGGGTTACAATTTTTTTTCTAGAAATCCTTGAATACGTCTACGTAATCAAATCATTATTGAATCCTCTATAAACATTCTAATCGCCTTTCAACCTTTACGGACTAATTAATAACCGTGGCCCAATTAACTCGATCCCTGACTAATCAATATCGTGGTGTCGGTTGACTCTAAAACGAGACAGGGCCCACATTAATTGGTCCCTCGTATATCTCAAGATAGCGAGTTATGATTGGCCCGTACCAATGGATCGCGGCCATTTTATTGGTATATAATAAAAATAAGACGATCCTTGTTGATGGATGACTTTGGAAAATATTTGCACACTGCAATATAATGACTTTGACAGAGACGCATAAGATTGTTATTCAGCAAACCATTTTTTTTGATCCCGAATAAGCACTAAAACTGCCATTAGTGTAGTCAGCTCTTAGAGGCATTCTTGTATGTTGACTTAATAGTAACCGCATTGGGGTAATACTTGTCACTTGGTGTTACGGATCGCCGTAAATTGTTGTGTTGATAAAGTATTTTCCGTTTTATAATATCATTTATTTAATTATGATCGAGAAGTGATCATATGTGATAATTAAACAAGTAAAATATTTGAAATACATTCATAGAATTGGCTAGTTATCGACTGTAGATAATGATATGATCCCGAATCATAGGCTAACAAGTGTGAACTCACCTCAGCCAATTGGTTATTTCATTAAGTCAACTCCGTGGAATAATTTAATCAGTACGGACGGCAGCAAAAGAACGATAATGCATGATTGATAGTGTTATGTGTTGCGATGCAATCGGCCTGACTGCGTCGGGTTCAAGTGTGTATGCGTTTTATAAGTGACTTTTTATTCCTCACCAACTTTGTTTATTACAATAAGTTAAAGAGTTGGCGGTGATTATCCAAATTATACATCAATTCTGTAATTTTATTAACTTGTGAAATCATTTATTATTGTTTAAACAAAGTAATAAATTCAAGTTAGCAATTCTATACGGTTAGTATATATTTTTTAACCGCTTGGAATCAGTTAAAGCTTGTGGTCTAAGATGAATCACTAAGTTAAACAATTAGTCAATCGTCTTTAAAGACAGCATGATCTACCAATTTCATATTCTATGACGTATTCCATTCTTAAACTCAATGTTTCACCACAGAAAATATAACAGAAAAATTGATACAACTTAAAATATCAATCAATAACTATACCATAAGATTACAAAATCGTACAGGGGAATTTTAAAGTTGACAGCTTAAGCGCTTTATAGAGGAGATTGGAAAGGGCTAATCTTATAAATATGATTCAAACCGATTTAGCGCCTATGATTAGATGAGTAAGACTTAAATTTGAATGTAACTTAAATTTAGTTGATACGTTACGAGTCATGGAACTTGGCCGAAAGGCCAGTACTAAGTACATGTCTCTACAACATATTTTAATATTCATTTCAACGTGCCGCCGCCAAAAGATAATGTCACGAGTGTCGTGTACTACTATGATTGAAGTATTGGCTTTATTTAATCGAAGACATCTCTATTAAGGGCGACAACGTTATACTTCTCACCATCAGACACCAAGGAATAATTGCTGGGTTTCTTTTCTAGATATGGTCTCTTAAAATCGATATTTGTCCAATGGTCAATGTCTTTTATAACTCTTTTTTAATATCATCAACTAGCAAATCATTTAAATAATCATCGAAATATTTCTATTTTTAAGAAAAACATACTAAGATGTTCAGTTTTATCTCCTTCGACATTACATCTTCGACCATAACAGTCACTCTTCGATTCTTCGCCAAATAATATGTGTTGACCAAAGAGCATATGATGTACAAATTCTTGCATACATTGTAATGTAAACATAAAATGTGACCATAATACAGCATTATTGAATCTGCAATTACGAATAAGTTCCGCAAACTAGCCGTCGCTATTGACATCTGCATTTTTTTATGAATGGCGAACGTTCCCGCCGACACTGCGCTCAAATGAAGCGGAAAATAGTATTTATCTGCACGCGTCGCGTAGCAATAAAAACAGATCCAACTAGGGTGACCATTCTGAATTCAAAATAGGGATCACAAGGTTATTGTATTTATGAAATATTACTGAACTGAGGAGGTAAGAAGCATCATTTAGAATTTTGGAGATTATATAAAATATAACATATTTTTATAGTTAGATTCGATTGGGGAATTAATTTAATATCTAAATAACACTGGGCATGGGCAACAAAAAATTGATAATTGATTTTCTTACGTAGTAACTGTACAGTAAACCCATATCGTCCATTATCAATGCGCGAACACATGAGCACTCTTGATAAATGTAAACTAAGAGAGTCAAAGTCAAAATCGAGTGTCGGTTTTTTTTATAATACTAGGTGGCATACGACCCTTTGTCAAATGATCACTACCCCTAGACATCTGCAACTAACTAATGAGTTGCGTTGCTCACCTTTAATGGACAGAGGAGGGGACAAACAGAAAATGGTTATTTCCAATTCCTATACATCCCCTCCACCGCCAAGTTGTCTTCCCCTTTCAATCCTTTCCTTATAAGGGAAGGGGGAGAGAACTAGAATTAGACCTCCGGTGCGTAAGTACATTGGTAGCAATTTAGTAGTTACTAAACACTGCCGTATTTGAGAATGTAATAAATGGAAAATAATAACTCACTCTCTCCATCTATGTATTGTTATTCAAAAAAATTGACTTGGATAAAATATCAATACACATATTAGTATTTATGTTTTCCAAATAATAATCTGGTCACCGTAGCCTCGACGAAATGACACGGCACACGCTCGGCGTGGCTGATTAAAATGAATTATCATTGTTGGCGATATTGGTCATTATTTGTAAATCAACTGTATTGTTGGGCTCATTGCGTAGAGGTGCCACCGGCACGCGATCCTTGATGACTCTTTGATGTGGAGTCAACAATTAAAAAAAAATATTATAACAATGGTGCTCTTTTATGTCCATCCGGTATTAGATATATTATAAGACACGAAGTATTACCGGATAATATTATATTTTATATTGAAATTCAATTAATTGAAATAAAACACTGGCCCGTGATTATAAAGTGTAAGCAGAGACTACAGATTTACATTCCATTCCTACATCTACGCATACGTACTGTTCGGTGAGGACTGTAATTTTTCTAAATGAATTTTCTTTGACATGCTTTGCTCCATATTTTTTTTCATTGCTCCTAACAACATGTGTGAACCATAGGTTAGGTGTAAACTAGGTATTGGTATTTATTTTAATTTACTTTGTATTTGCAACAAATGTTTGAAATTACTATTAATAATGTTCGTCTGTTTATAATAATATCTATAAGAATTGATAACAATTAGACTTTAAAATAAATACCTTTTATAATTAGGATTATTAAATGTTTTAAATTACCAATTTGGGGGAAATAAAAAGAGGTCTTATTTCGTTTACAACCTTTCTCGTCCGTGCATTGAAACAATAAAACGTCGGCTATGGCTTCATTAAGAACTAAAATTTTAATGTTTCTTGTTTCTTGTAGTCATAAACTGATTAGGCATGAAACATGAGATAAGTAAACGACACCACTACCTCAACTGGTTAGGGGTTTTAACCTTTTAGTTCAGATCATCAAAATATGAAAATTTAATTTTAACATATCAAAAATATCTTAAATTTATGCTTTAGTTATTTTAAAAATAAAATAACAAAAAACCAATGCCCATCGATGGCAGATAGATAATACATATAAAATTGTGTTCCATCTTCAGCTTACATATCAGGCTGGGAAACAACAAGCTCAAAGAAAAATATGAAAAGTAACTACTACTAGCGGCTTAATTTGCCGCACCGTTTATTTAAATTGAAATCATATTACATATTTTTAGGAAATCCCAGCATAAAATGAAATAGCATCTAGCAATGATAGAGGCCCCAACTATAGTGGAATAAATGGGCCGGCTCGACCGGTGAAATATCACGAACTTACAGAAAGCACGCAATATTAGAAGTATTTCTGCTTTCCGTCTGATGCACTTATCAGTTGTAGTGTTGTAGTGAGTTGTAGGCCCAATATCGGTCCTCTTCCTTTTCTCATTATTTTCTAACAAGGATAAGATAGGAGGGGGAAAGAGGATTAGACGGGGAGGTGATGAATGGAGCAAAATTCCCTTTTCCCTACCTACCTTTTTCTCTACCCCCTCCTCTGTCCATTAAAGGTAGGCAACGCAACTGCCACTCATTTTAATTATTAACCAATCTTATAATAACGACATATTAAATGACTCAATCTATACAAAAAGTTCTTTGATTCGCCGCTCATGAGCAAACAAGTCCAATTGCGTCAAATAATCGTTAATACTGGAACCGATGATTGATAAAATATTCAATAGAAAAGGTATACAGCGGTCAATCAAAGTACAAACTACGTCGTATAATACGGTCGTAACAAACTAGAAGCAACGTGTAATCGTGGCTAAAGTACGTGCCGTCGAAAGTATATTGGATCAATAAACGCGTTGATTAACTTCCTGTGTGTTAAAGCCCTACTTGATTTTGTCGTTTAATTTCTTCAAATAATTATTTATGGCTTACTTTTATATGTTACGGTGAATGGCCAATATCCGTTATTACGTATTTTTTAAGACTAACAGTTAAGTACAGACCAGCCGATGTAAGTGGATAAATATTATTTTATATCATTAAATAAATTAATGCATTATGCATATCATAGTAGTATTGATAGAAATACAAATCAATTTTAATAGTGGTAAAGCTTGTTTAATTTAATTATGAGAAATCGGTTGTAAATCAGACGCCACGCGACTTAGCTACGATTTACGATACTGTCGTACGATGTTACTGTAGTATCATTGGCATCTGCCTTTTCGTACTAATCGGGGTTGGCACAGTATGACCATAGTCCATACTGTATAGTTTTAAGGTAAAGTTTTTACGGTCGGCCGCCTGCCTGTCAATGTATTCCCATAAAGTAAAATTGGCTCATATACTTTTTAGAAAATCTACGTTTTCAATTTAATTGTGGTTTTGGTTTCTTAGTTATGTTGATTTTGAACAGAATTATCATAAGTGATCAAATACGCGTTCGACTCAGAAAAAAATGACGAAATTAATTTGCTCATTTGTCTTTATTTATATAGGTATATAAAGAGACCGTCAAGAAGTTAATTGTCTTGAATTTAAAATGTTAGCGAAATGTGGTCAATATCATTTTGATTGTTCGCACTTCCAAAAATTTGCTCTCACAAAAAACGCAAATTACCGAAATGTAATTAACAGATTTTTTTACGTGTACGATTTTTAAAACCTTTTATAAGAGCAGGTGCGACAGACAGACAGAGCGCACCGGCCTTTTAATGAGATTGTAAAAACAATATGGCGCCGGCTGTAAAATTTATTTTTGAAGATTATATCCTTCATACAATACTTGGTTACACAAATGTATCCACATAAACTTTCTTTTTAATTATTATATTTGTTAATATTATTAATAAAATAATATTTATTACTTTTATCAATAAATAATAATTGCAGTTACGTATCCATTATATAAAACTTGAAATGTTTATTGTATTTTATAAACGCGATACTAAAGATAGTGCTTACTGAACATTACTTAAATTCGTTAAAGCCTTTCTATTAACAAATACACACTCATCTGAAATCATAATTTCAATTAATCTACAATCTAACGTTTCTAAATAAATTGATTGATTCCGTGTGAAGGTTATGTTAACACTTTGTTGTGTTCAGTTCATTTGTTACCAAATCTTAAATTCAAAATGTTCGTCGTCTGACGCGTACGATCAGTGCACTCGTCAGACCATATTCAGGTGTCATTGTAGTGTAGACTATAGACGCAAATCCGCTCAAGACCGCTTGATTCCTTGTTATCCACTCTCTGAACACGCTCTGGTCTATAGGAAAGCGCAGAGCGGATTCAGTATTTATAAATGTCCCGGCAACTTAAGAACTCATACGAAAGAAATAAAATAAGAAACTGACTTATATATCACCGCACAGCCCAAGCTACTTAAAGCCCAGAAACTTGAAATGTTGTAACAGTGATTTCTGTTCATCTAGATTTACGTAGCAAGCACAAAGAAAGGGTTTTTAATAAATCATCGGCTAACTACTCTAAAGTAGGGAACGAAAGTTTGCACTAAGAAATAATAGTAAACAAATGTAAGTTGTACTTCGAATAAATATGATAAATCTTATTAAATAAGGTTCAGGCTGGTGCTGTCAAGCGAGAGATGTGTGACGGGATTGATCTGATGATCTCTCTCTGCCTCTCTGCCTACCCCTTTGAGTTACGGGCGTTAGCGCATATTTATTTATTCTTAGGCTGGATAAATTTCGGTTCAGTAAATAAATTTCAGCAGCTTTAATACCGCGGGCCTCAGCTAGTCTAATAAATAAAATGAACGCGTGTATTATTCGTATTTTAGGTGCCGGATCGTTCATTCGATTCTGATGAAACTTTTCTCATGCACTGTACTATGTCAATGTTATCAGGTTACCATTTCGACCAATATTAATGTTATTTATAAGATAGATTTCATCATTGTATCAATTTTATGGTAAACACTGACTTTGGAATTATATACATATATGTATAGCACTTCGATACGATTTTGTGGCTTTTTAGTTTTTTATGGTAGATTCCAGTAAACCGTATTCGAAGGAAGTTCAGAGATCTGTGTTCAAGAATGTTAAACTTAAATGCAGATAAGTTTTTGTGTATTTATATAACTTTTTAAATATACATCAAAGTATTTCTAAACTTGCACCAAACACAAAGGTTTTGCATAGTCGCCAATTGTTCGGACAAAACGTTTGAGGCGATCTAGTGACGGACGCACGCTGACGGGAACAAATAACGAAGCTTTAACAAGGGCAGAGTGTCGAGCGGTATGCAAATCGTGTCCATACGATACTGGAGCTTTTGGATAAGTGCAAGGAAACTTCCAAACCTGTCAGGTGTCACGTTACGACAACATGTTGGAAATTCCAATTTCATCATGTAAACTTATTAGAACAGAGATTGCAGGGATTCCACCTGTCATCGGGCTTATTAGATCACAATTTTGGATAGAGTTTACAAATAGACATCAGCACAAACGAAATGGATTGAAATGAAGAGCAGATTTGTTTAAGATCGCACAAGTTTCGTCCTAGTCGAAAGTGAATAAAATCACATAAAACTTGTGATACGATAGTTTGGCTAATCGCTAGAATATAAATAGCATTAATATCAATTTAATATCTTAAATAACAATGCCAAAAAGTATAAGGAATATAGAAATTAATATATAATGACATAGCTTGAAAATTGTGTTCATAATAACCTTACGAATTGACCGCAGTTTACAGTGTTCCAATTTAAATTTGACGCGAATAATATATTACTTCCGTAACTGTCTTAAATCGCAAAATAATAGTAAATAGGACATGGTTTTTGCACTTTTGTTTACGATAATAAGTTCCTATTATTCTCAGGTCATTCAGAAGAAGCTATTGTGAATCATTCTTGTCTACCGGGCCATTGTGGAAGATGCTTTAGTACTGAGTACTGCATGGCCTAAGCTGTACAGACCAATTTAATTCATTTCTTTGACATCTGGAATGTTGAATATAATGAATAGGAGGGATAGAGTCTTACTTTTGTTACGACGGCCGAATACGGTAGTCGTCTTTAAAATCAATAAGTAGGTATATAATATTATAGCAGCCAAGGTGCACATAACATATAATATAGTTGACGAGCCGGTTGGCTTGGTTTGTAAGATACTTGCTTTTCACGTCGCACGTCGTGGGTTCGATCCCCACCCAGGACAGATATTTGTGTACACGAACATGTCTGTTTGTCCTGAGTCTGGGTGTAATTATCTATTTAAGTGTGTATTTACAAAAGAAAAGTAGTATATGTAGTATATCAGTTACCTAGTTGGCCGTGTGTGAATATGTCCTAGGATATTATTATTATGTGGTGGAAGTTTTGTCTCCGTCTGGTTGAATATATATATATATAATACAATAAAATATGTTTTTAATGGAAGAGGGTGGCAAACGAGCTAACGGATCACTTGATGTTAAGTGACCGCTACCCATGTACATTCGAAACAAGTACATGAGTTGCAGATGTGCTGCCTACCTTCAATGGACAGAAGAGAAGATGACAGGAAAATAAATATTTCTTGCTTCCCATCCCTTATCCCGTCCAATTCTCTTCCCTTTCCCATCCTATCCTTTGTAAGACACGATGGGAAGGGTAAGAGGACTGACACCGGCCCTCCGGCACTTCACTCTTCAGACGAAAAGCAGAAGTTTAAAATACTCACTACTTCACGCCTGTCTTCTGTGAGGTCATGCTATTTCACCGGTAGAGCCGGCCTAGTCGTGCAACAGATGTTGTTGCGAGCTCTAACACTAAAGTTACTTTTAAGAATTGAAGTTCTTTGACAAATAAGAACTATAAAATCATAAGTCCTGCTTATTCAGTATAATAACAAAAATAATAAAATAAAATATTTTATTGACGTCATCTTACAACAAAACTATAGACATATTCTCTGACACGACATAACCAGTAGTAGCTCAAAAGAATCGTAGGTACGAAACCGAAAAACGTTGAAGTAAACTTCCGAAATTGTCGGATTCCCACGAAGGAGCAAGGAAGCGTGTCGCGAGACGATACTGAAGACGTCGCGCCCAGCGGAGCGTGGCTTCACACGCCCGTGTGTGAACTCAGGCTAAAGATGACCGCGGTATTCGATGCTCTACCGTTTTTTACCACACGATCATATGAATTTATATTTGTATTTAAGTTAGATATTCACTACAGAAATATATTTCTTATCAATTAAAAATGTTGAAGTCCGTTTTTGTATTGTACATATTAATTTAATAATGTAATTTAAAATTAAAACTGCAGAAACTGTTTAAACTAACATTTTATTATTAACAATTTGCAGATGTTTCGAAAACATCATGTATTCGACTACATATTTCTACTTACTTACCTTCGAGGTAAGTTTACAACTTGATGATATTGAGTAGATATCTTAGGACGCTCGTAGAATAAGTCCTTAACACTACAGCTTTTTGATCAAGAACAAAAAAGCTGAGCTATCAGATTTCCAAGACAAATCAGGTAAATTAGTCTAAAAGAACTTTTCTAAATCGGTAATTATTTCATTTAGGTCGCATTGGTCGTCTCGCATCGATGCGTCACAGTCCACTCCCTTCAGTTCCCACGACGACCTGACCCGGTAAATTATTGGCCCTTACACTCCGCTTTAGACAACTACCTGTGACCGCAGGTGCTCCTTAAGAAATAAGGGCTGACAGGACTCTGGTAATATGCTAATTTATATTGACAATTTTCGAACCTGTTGGATTATAAGACCAATTGTTTTTAAATGTTATTTAGATAAATGTTATTTAAATAAAATATTTATTTGTTGTAAAATCGCCATTACTTATCCAATTTATACGTATATGCAATGCATACATCGTAATGGATTAAAAGAAAAGGGTTTGCTGATTTCTTAATATAAAGTGTCGTAAAAAATATACAGATATATGAAAAAACAAAAATGATGATTTTTGTTTTGACAGCCCTGTGTGCACTGACCGTGCCCTGTTGTGTGATTTTCTTAAGTCGCGGACACATGAGGTCATAGTTAAGTAAGTAAAAACTTAAAGGGGCGTTATGGGAACTGAGCACAGTAACATCACAGTATAATGTTCATAAAGCTTTACCGACCTGTAATGTAACGCTTCAGAATATATTAACGTCGCTTATTTTGATCTCGATTAAACTGCAGGGTTCGACTATTTTATTCTGAGGAAATATCACAGCCTTTTGTCTATTAATTTTTAAATAGTTAGAAATATAAATTTAATAAGTTTATTCGTCAACTTTAGTTTCTTACAACTAAGTAACTGTAATAATATAAATAAATGAACTTACCGGTTTCACATAGATCGCTAGAAGTGGAATGGTGAGGCATTTGAAAAAGATTATATTAACCAGTTAATAAATACAGGCCGAATTATAATTTTGATTAACTATGTAAATTGTTGTAGTCCTATGTAAAAATGTCTAAATAAATACATATATCAGTGCTATGTACTTACATATTTAAAAAGACTAAGAAGTCAATAATATATGCATTTTAGCTAACCCAACCTGGGTTAGCTAAAATGTTTATAATGATTTGTAATTATTGCAAAAGGTGCGGGCAAAAACACTCTTACAGGGTTGGAACGGTGCAAAATGATGTTTTGTCACGGAACAATCTGCGCGAGTAATTAAATGATATACACGTAAATAAAAAAATGTAATTATGAACAACTTCGCAGTATCATAATGTGATGCAAAAGGATACGCTATAAGGCAGCATGTGAATTATCATTAGAAAAAAACTGTAATGGCACCATCTATTGTCTTATCAAGGATAACCCGTTTTTATTTAGTTACGCAAACCGATTGTGTTCATGAATATAGTTTCCGCGATTGAGAAAAATTCACAACCTGAATATGAGTTACTGACAATATTTATTTTATGCAAATACGTCTCATATTAGTTCTAACTTATAAGCCGGAGTACTTTCGTATCGTATAGTGCTGTCGAAAAAGGTGTAACACCAATATAAATTAGTAGGTACTCCTAAATGGCAGAAACAACAACTTTGATTGTCTGCTTAACCACATGTACGAAAATCCTTCACACCTGATCTCAACAAAATATTATTTACTTATAAGACTATATTTTTACGTAACACATGAGATGTGATAAAAAATAAGATCTGTATAATACATACATATCTATACACAATTACAAATAGAAATCAATGTTTGAATGTACATATATATATATATATATATATATATATATATATATATATATATATATTCGTTTGTCATCTATGCATCCCTAAACCATTGATAAATTTTTGATGTAACTTTGGTAGAGTGTTCTGAGGACGCTCGCAAAAGTTTGTGAGCCAAAACCTTGTAAATAATAAAAAAACTCGATTTTAATAAAAAAAATTGCACAATGCTTTTAACTTATTTGAAGATACGTCAATAATCCTACTAATATTATAAATGCGAAAGTTTGTAAGTATGGATTTCACGCAACGGCTGAACGGATCTGAATGAAAATTGGCACAGAAATAGAGCCTGGAATAGCATGCAAGCTACTTCTTATCCCGGAAAAATGTATGGTTTTTAATTATTTCTTGTTTTTTGTGTACGTATACATTCCGAAACGGTGATACAGGTAGTGATCTATCCGGGCGAAGCCGGGCAGATCACTAGTCTTGACATATTTTTAAAGACGTCAATAAAATAAAACTAGCTAAGTGGATGAAATGGTATTAAATTGTTGTTAATGTTACTTCTTGCGCAATTGAACTGTGATATTGTTTTGATATATTTTCAGAAATTTATTTTATAAACAAAATATGCAACTAAGCACCAATGTATCATCGGTACATCGGGATATATGTCAATGTAATTAGCGATAGAAAAGTAAAGACTCGAAAGCGTCCTAATTAGGACACTATTTCTATAGCTTACATCATGTCTTTACATTTACACTGTTACAAAGACAAGCTGTCATCTTCTTTCTTAAACTAATTAGGCTATCCTTTTTAGACCATTTGACGTGTGTGAATGTTGCTGTCACTGGTGTCACTGTCTTCAGAACACTTTTGATATTTGATTTGTTGGAGTATAATATAATCTATTGTGTAAAATATCATGCCAACGTTACTTTACGTGATATTATAACGCAAGCTGAGTGCAACTTGTTCAAAGAAAAACAATAATTAAATAAAGCCCTTTATATATCTTAATTGTTCGTAATTAAACGTTTCATAAGTCTTGTTATATAATTAATATTTCCTTAATAAAATAATGAAAAATAATTATTTATGAATACATTATCACTACTTTGTAAGGAAATAAGCGAGTCAAAGGTTTACAAATTGCTACGAAGTCCACATAACCAAACCGTAGTTCCCACGAACACGCTTCGAGAAGTCCGACTTTTTTCATCGGTGCATTTATATACTTGAAGACACTTCGGAAAATAAATCATTGAAGTTTTTGCGTAACCAATTGTTATTAAATCAATATAAAAATTTAAAAAGGTAAAAATATCGTATAACCTTTTTTTTCTTCTTATCATCTAATCTTAAATGTTCAACACGCTTGAGCGGTAAAGGCACATGTTCAGCATCGCTTCCCCTGCTAGTGTTATCAATTAGATTGACACACAACCCCTTTTAAAAGTAGCTAGATGTAAGTACCTTTATGTGTGTCATCCGATGGTAGTACAGGTTCGAGCTGGCGGTGAACCTCTTGCCGCAGTGTTGGCACTGATGCGGCTTCTCTCCTGAATGTATCCGCCTGTGCGTGTTCAGGCTGCTCGATGTACTGAAGCCCTTATTGCAGACCATGCACACGTGAGGCTTTTCACCTAAAACAAATTATATAAATCATATGATGCTCACTACCAGTCATCGTTTTCCTAAAAATGAAACGTTGTCTTTATAAACAAAGAGTTAACTAAACTTTTCTTTTCTTTCTTTCTTTATTAAATCAAGTAATATCGGTCTGAAACGCCAAAAGTTTATTTTAATCATAATAATAATAATAAAACCGATTCTTCTGCATTAACATGTCAATTATGTATTGATGATTATGAAGGCAGCATTAATTTGTGTCAGCCGGAAACGATGAAGTTTTTGGACCCTGTGGTAAAACGATGTAAAGCCAGTGAGTCATTTTATAAGTCCCTACTAATAATATAAATGTGAATGTAAGTTTGTTTGTTACGCTTTCACGCGAAAACTACTCAACCGATCATCGTGAAACTTTGTACACATTCTTGGAGGTATTAGAAGTAACAAAGGATACTTTTTATGAAAAAAAAAATAGTATATAAAAAGTATGTATGTTTCCTATAGACCTATAGACTCCGAAACGGCTGGACCGATTTCGATGAAATTTACAGGGATTGTCCAGATTGGCACATTCCTGTGTTTGGTAGCGATCGGATCAACATAATTAGTGGTACCCGGGCGAAGCCGGGGCGAGTTACTAGTATAATATAAATCTACATACCTGTATGAGTACGCATATGCCTCTTCAATAGAGATGGTCTATCGAAAGCTTTCCCACACACTTCGCACGGTAGCAGAGCTCTTTCCGATTTTGCTGGCCTCCTTT
Source organism: Papilio elwesi (assembly GCA_029849275.1). Classification (NCBI taxonomy): domain Eukaryota; kingdom Metazoa; phylum Arthropoda; class Insecta; order Lepidoptera; family Papilionidae; genus Papilio; species Papilio elwesi. Next base: position 10,469,908 of record CM056693.1, on the reverse strand, counting down.
GTATTTTAGGCGTCATGTCTAGTAGCTCACTGGACGATCCAGCTGAAGAGGACGTTAAAGAATCTCCGGATACCGACTTATGTTCATCTTCAGCTCCGGATGGCGGTGATATTGGTAGAAGTACACGCGATAGAAGTGAGGTGGACAGGTCTAAAGGAGAATCTGTGAAAGAATGATTTCTTGAAATGTAGTCACATACTTTAGCTTTCATTTAACACTCAAACGTGATGTGATAGTTCATCGATGCCTTCAATCATGGATATTGAAAATTTGGGAATGATATAGTTAATTCTAAATGTTGCATGTGCTAATGACCATATGAACCTAATAAAACACGAATTGGTTCGAAGGTTAACACAATTGTACATTATTTTGATAATATCTATTTTAATTTTAAATCAAGGATGGCACATGGAGTCCATAAAATCGATTCAGTTTCAAGATTTAGAAGCACAGCCACCAATCGGATTCCAGACATTTTACACCCCATAATGGAATCACTTTATATTCTAAATAAGGTTTTTTCGACCAAACGTAAATAGATCAATAAATCATTCGTTTGAATCAATAAATTAAGATGAAACTCTTATCATTAAAAACTTGCCACAATCAAAGTAAAGCATAATTAAGGTATAATTGAAACCGTAACGTAACATCGTTATTGTTGAAGTGTAGGCAATCTATATTTATGGCGCATCATATTCTGGAACCAGTCTCAATAATATATTTAAATATTGTAGATCATAAAATGTCTATTATTTTTATGGCTAATAGCCACCGTATTATTTGGAGACGCGGTACAGTTTAAATAGCAAGATGGCAGATAAATTTGTGCTTTTCGACTAAACCTTTCGGTAGTAACTTCTCAAGGTCTTCTGTCGTCATTAGTGGGTGCCTCGCGTTATATCGCATTATTTACCTTTCATCCCGAATATAAAACTGTTACCGAAGTACATAAAACATTTACAATATCGGCTTGCATGGTAATGTTGCATGTTTTAACAATAGCAAATTTTTGATACAGGTTACGTTTGCCTTGAAGTTATTGTACGCGGAATCATTTTACAAAAAATTCTAGGTTGTACAATGAATAACGAATGCGGGATCAGCCGCGGCGGTAGTTTATAATAAATATTACTGTTTAAACTGAGATCAATATCACTCAAAATCTGAAGAATAAATGAAATTTTTTCTAAGGAGAATCCTGTGAAATAATGTCGATGAACATAGTATGTCATTTTCATTTTCCTTATAATCGACCAGTTGCATTCTTATATGTTTATATATTTAGTTAAAGATCTGATAGATATGTTCCACGATTGGTCTGTAAAGATCTGAATATGGAACGAAGCGTAAAAGTGATGGTATCTCCAACGAGCCGACAGTCGATTCACTTCTACTTGCTTTGATAACAAATTTTATCGTTTTGTTAGGTTATTTAAAGCTTGCAAGTTAATTCGTACGTTTTATTTTTAATCATTTCTCTTTTGGTAGTTTTAATAGATTTGTATCTATTAATTATAGTTTTGAAGTGAAAACTTCTTTGGCCGCGTTAGATAGTAATGTTACGGGAAAACCTTATAAGTTCGCTTGAAGAACACTTTTGTTTGACTTTGAAACAGTTTTGATGATCGTTTGTCGTACATTTTTTTTGGATTCAATTTTATTATTGAGGTACAAGGAGTTTTTATTTTAGTTGATTTATTTATTTTTGAGCTATTGTCCTTCTTCCCATCTGTTTACTCGTACTTTTCACTTCAGTGGTAGTCCTTATGAGACAGACAGACTGCCCGTGCTTATTATAATTTTATTTATTTTTATATTTGCAGTTACTTCACTACTTTAAATATAGCTTTATGTTCTATTAATCTTATGACAAAATAAAGATTGGTTTATAACAACTCGTTAAAGAGGAAGGTACATTAGGGCTTAAATTACTGTGTGATTTTTTGAAGCGAATTGTTCATAGATTTTCTTAGTTATTCTGCTATTTGTAACAAATCCAAAATATATTTACTTTTCTTGAGTTATAAATGGTGTAACTATTACGTTACACGTTTTATTTATACATATAAAAGGTGACATATACATATATGTCTGTATGCTCCTTATAGACTCCGAATCCACTAAACCGATAACGATGGCATTTACCGGAATGGTTCCGATTAGCCTAGCGCGTGATTCTGTGATGTTTGGTAGCGATCGGATCAACATAATTAGTGCTAGCCGGGCGAAGCCGGAGCGGTATACCAGGATAAAATACATATAGATATAGATGACGTAAATGAGGTTTGAGAGAATTATTATAAATGAAACTCCGAAATATCTACTCACTGCCGTATTTTTTATGGGAGTAGATGACTTTGTCTTATATTGTATTTATAAAACTTAGTTTACTTAACTTTAAGCAATGATAGTAAACAAAGACAATACTATATAACTTAAGTCCAATACGTTAGTTAATGAAGTCGAACAATATAAGAGATATGTGTATATAGGTACGGAGGGTTTCCGTCGACAGCTGCATTCGAATCGATATGGTCTCTGATCGGATCTGCCTTTGCGTTGGCAAACGGTGCCGCTGCGTTATCTTGCCGCGCGTATAACTGCCGAGTTAAGGCGTGTTTATAATAATTCAAAGTTATAGACTAAGTGAACTAATAATGTAATTATTTGTGTCCATTTGTGGCCACGCCGTGACTTTCTTTAAATAATTTTACATTCAAATTATTGAAATATAATTAGGTTACGTAGGTTCAAAATCAATCGCTGAAGTCTTTTTAAGACTCAATATCAATTTTGGGGATTTTTATATTGATATTAAAATATGATAGCATGGATAGAAGAGAAATCGTGCATCACGCATTTTTTAAAAATGTTAATGTAAGTTGTAATAGTTTTATAAACAAAAAAATAACCTAGTACCTTAAAAATAACGAAATGCTTAATTAGACAAAAAAATCTTATCGTTTATTTCGTTTTCGTTGCAGACAACTTAATTTCTTCATAGCATACATCGACACCAGAGACAAATGACATTCGCGTAGATTATTTATTCCAAAACGCTACCGCATCAGAGGATGTCAACGTTTAAAAATTGTTTTCCATTAAATTGATAACAGGTTATAAATAACATAGCGACAACGCGTTTTGCCGCACGTCGTCCGCTACCTTAGCGCGATAAAAAGCAATCACAAAACGCGCGACTACCGAAACGAGACGCCAGCGGAAGGCGGAATGTACTTTGATGTGGCCGCTTACAACACTAGTGTCCACAGTAGAAGTGTACTAAGTAGAACCACTTTATATCAAACACGGGATGCTGGATAAATTAACACATACACTGTAACTGATCTTACTAAACGTCGCATTAAGCAGAACATTTATTAAATGAATATACTTGTTTTTGAATTTATGTAATCCCAAATTATATTTAACAAAGACTAAAAGTTTAGTTACATATTATAACATTTTTAGGCAATTACTTTTTTTGGTAATACTTATCATTCCTATCAGTGTACCCGAATTGAGACATTGTCCGTCTTCCAGGGCAAGTTCTACACCCAATAAATTGGTAAAATAATTCATCCGGTGCATTTACGTAAGTGAAATCTTATATACTAATATAAAATCCTCATAAACTACTGAGAATGTGCAGGGTCCATACAAACCTCATCTAGGTTTATGGGCCCAAAGAGGAAAATTTTTGTATCTGTTTTGTTAATATAAAATAAATAAATAAAAAAAATAATGAAGGCATTGAAAGGAAATTATTAAGTTTAATTCTGCGATCAAAAATAAAATTAGCAGAACCAAATTCATTTTAAAAACGAATCGCACCAGTGACATGAATAGTGTTATAACTGAATTAATAAATAAACTACTCAAAGCAAGATCGAAGATATTTTGAGTGTGTTTTCATCACATAAATAAAATGTTTTTTTAGCACTACTTGTTACACCATTAAAGGAGTATAAAAACGATGACACGGGTGTATCATATTTGGGATACATAGTTAATCTTAATAAGTTAGACAGGGACGCAAGATGTCAAAATTTATATCATATACAATTCGATTTAATATCAATACGAACTAAAATAACGTGAGCTGGTTGTACACTTATTAGTAAAATTTAAACAGCGATGCGGCTAACGAGGCTTTGTCGTCTATCGCGCACCGCGATCAAATGTCGCCGGCCGTCTCGTAAAACACGAATTCAATCTTTATATATTCCATTCGCTTGTCCTATCAGCGTGCGAAAATATTCACAGATAATAAATTTGCTCCTTTCTATTTGCCGCTCGGATGAAACCGCTTGAAATCAAAATCGTTACAAATGTATAATTAAGTATTTTATTTATGTGTTTTCACCTTATGTGCTAACGTAAGACTCGTGTTAATTTATTAGATAGGTTATAAAATTTCAGAACGGAACAAACGATGACTTTTTCTACTCCTACATTCTTAACATAAATATTTTATTAAAAAATTAACTGGACCGGCAAATTTCGTTCTGCCTATATTTAATAGATGGCTATTTTGGCGATAACTGCTTACACATAAAAGATGGATATATGCTGTCTCGGGCTTTTTCATAGGACTATTTAATTTAAACATTTCGATCACACATTATATATATACGTGTAACTCTACCGCTTTTTGCTGCTCACACCGGAATAGCTCGCTTATGGCGGAATTTTTTCCTCCTTACTTGAACACTTATGGTTATATTTTGAACGATTCACACAATATCTTTATAAATGATAACCTATATGTTATTCTGATGTATAAGCTATATTACTGTAAAATTTCATTACAATCCATTCAGTAGTTTTTGCGTGAAAGACTAACAAACATCCATACATCCATACTTACAAACTTTACAACTTGACAAATAATTTTCCATAGAAAAGTTTGTGTATCCAAGTATGCACAATGCTGTAATATAAATATGAATTCATCTCATTTAATCGTCTCAAACATGTCGAGAAAACAAACTATAAATCTACTTTCACCAAAGCATCAACACAAATACATTTGCGTACGCGCTACCCGCTACAGACAAAACGTTCAAACAGTCATTACGTCCATTTTATAAAGATTGTATGAGGCATAATAAATACCTCAACACGTATCGCGTGTAGATTATTTTGATTACATATTCAGACTGTATTAGTGGAAGGTATTTATTTTGTAATTTTACACTGTGAAAGGGGGATGCCAATTGGCTCGAGACGTCTACATACTGTATTATTATTCTTAGTTATACACACAACGCGGACAGTCGCCTGATCGTATAAGACACGGCTAACGATGTTTCCTTTAAGGAATTATAACTAATAGTGTATATAGCTCTAGTAATGTTTTCAGCGGCTGTCAAACTACTTCTTTTGTTTGCTATTCTGTGAGGTCATACTTCGCTAGTCGAGTTGTTATCAACATTATCATCCTGCCCCTTTCCCAAGCTATTTGGGGTCGGCATAGTATGACCGTAACCGTTTTGGCTAAACTTTTATACGGCAGGCTGCATAGCTGACAACCGTCCTCAGGTATAAAGTATACCATTGTCCAAAACAAAAAATAAAGTTGTTCATCTTATTTAAGTTTATTAAAATATCGGTACCAAATTGTAAACTTCGAAAGTTTATAATCTCACGAGGCATATTATAAATTGTCAGCAAATTGTAAACTGCGAATTCACAATTTGACATTATTTAATACACATTATATAATAATTAGCATAAGCTTAATACAAGTAAGATTTTGCTCACCTTCCAAAATAGAGTCCATTGTCTGTCTGTACAAGTTGTTTCTCATCCTGACGAAGAATAACTCCTCCGGTCGTTCCGGTAAATAATAAACTATGAGTTCCGTATGCGCTGATATAGGCTTTACCGCTTCATACACCGGCTCCCCTTTTACTTTAGTGCAGACTAAATTAACCTGGAACAAGAGATAAAATTATCTACTTTAGGGAAAAAACAATGTTTGTTGCTTTAGATGCTGTAGTTCCCACTATCATCTATCAACGAACTTCATGATAAATATATCCTACATCCTAACTATTTTTTTATGTGAGAAGGTGGCAAACGAGCAAGCGGATCACCCGATTTTAAGTGAACGCTGCCCATAGACATCCACAACAAGCAAATGTGTTGCAGATGCGTTGCCTACCTTTAATGGACGGAGGAGGGCATAGACAGGAATAAGGATCTTTCCTTATCCTCGTTTACCCCCTCCCCGTCCAAACCTCTTCCCTTTCTCATCCTATCCTTATGAGAAAAGGATGGGAAGGGGAAGAGGACTGAAATTAGGCCTCCGGCACCTCATTTATCAGATGAAACGCAGATTACTTCTACTTCACGCCTGCTTTCTGTGAGGCCAGCTCATTCATGCAACAGATGTTGTAGTTGCGGGCTCTACCACTCTATAAATATTATAAGTGTGAATGTGAGTTTGTTTGTTTGTTACGCTTAAGGATTGAAATGATCGTCATTATATATTGCACACACATTGTCAGGGACAGAATATGATATGGGGTACTTAGCTTTTATTGTGAAAAATGAAACGGATACAACATAAAACCTTTATTAACAACATCGGTTTGCCATGTTAAAGTTTCATGTCTCGACAGTAGACTTTTCATAAAGGGATAGGATGGGAAAGGATTGGACGGGGAGGGGATTAACGGGGAAAAGGAAATATCCTTTTCCTGTCTAGGCCCTCCTCTATCCATGAAAGGTAGGCAACATATCTGCAACACATTTGCTTGTTGCAGATGTCTATGGGTAGCGCTCACCTTACATCAGGTGATCCGCTTGCTCGTTTGCCACCTTGTCACATAAAAAAAAATGTTACTCCTAATTCGAAGCGGAACGCAGAAAATAAGAAACAAGTGTAGGCAACAGCTAGTTACCTATACCATACATACCATAAGGTAGTTTCAGATTTTAATTATTGATATCACAAAAGGATTAAAAAAAATGTTTTATTCGTTAACACACGGTTTACAATTTTATATAGTATTGTGTTATACATTTACTCACTTGTGGTCCATAATTCTCCGATGCGCGCAGGAATCTGACCCAGTTACAATGCCTCACCTGCACCCCACCTGAAGTGCACACTTCGTCGAAAAGACCAAATCGATGACGGATCTGCAACAAAAAAAAATGAAGATAAGTTTTAACTTATAAACTCAACATTAATTGTAAATACTTATGAAAACTAAACACAGTCCATAGTTAAAAAACAAAGAGAATTCAACATTGATAGAGCACGTAACGAAATCTGTTGCGCGAATGGACCGGCTTGATCGGAGAAATACCAAGACCTCACAGAAAGCACGAATGTATGATGTAATGAATATTCAGCGCTTATTCTGATGAGTGAGATGCCGAAGACCTAATTTATACTCCTCTTCCTCTTCTTATCCATAAAAGAAGGAAATGATGGGAAGGGAAGGGAAAGGAGGAGATAACTAGAAAAAGGAAATATCATTGTTTTCTGTTTGTTTCCCTCCTCTAATAATTAAAGGTGAACGCATCTGCAACTCATTATCTTGTTGCAAATGCCTATGGGCCGTCAATTACTATCAGGTACGGCTTATATGGCTTGCTCGTTTGCCAACTATTTCTATTAAAAATCGTGAATGCTCAGGGACATTTTCGAACCTTATTTTCACGTTTGCAAGTGAATCAATTTGTTAAGTCCCTTATTTATAGACATAGACTAAAGGTTAAAGAATAATTTTAATACCAACATCATTTACAATGAACTTAATTTAGTTCCTAATATAATAATTTACATATGTTGATAATATTTATATTATCTAGTAAAGCTTGTGTATATTCCCGCATTTAAGTGTACCCAATCATAATAAAATAACAATTAAACAAATCGACTTCCTCAATATAACATTAGCAATAGTAAATAAGACTATGCTTTTAACCTCAAAATGCTTTCGCGTATTATTTGCATCCATAAACATTTAATTTCCAAGTCCCTTATCTTAATTCATAGAGATATCCTCTTAAATGATTCCTTCGTATAAAAGCGCCGCAGGTGGAAAGTTACGAGAATGTATCTGTAATCTCATAATCAATAAGTGTTTCATTTAATATCATCTCGAATTATAGGCGTAAGAGTCTTGAGTGCAATACGCTTAAATGCGTACTGATAAGACATATAAATTGTCGGCATTTTTCTCATAGCTGTTCTCATAGATTGTAAAGGTTGTCGCAGATGCGCCAGAACATGTATTTTACTTACTAGATCTCACAATGAATCTATTGCGTAGGCACAACTAACTGATGCCTACTTCTCTTACAACAGTAATCCACACTTTTCTCTCAAAAGACAAAAAATAGATTTTCGAAATTCCACATTTGGTAACTAAAATTCAAAATAGATTAACTAACAGCCGAAAATACTTACTTATATTCGGCTTTTAGTAAATCTATGCTGATTTTTTATTAATAGATATATAATACATACGGGTCCCTCTATTTTATATGTAGATTAATTAATTAGTTCACATAGGACTTAATCGCTGAATAATAACATTTATTAATTTTGATTACACTTTATATATATATATATATATATATATATATATACTACACCAATGTAACTATTGAATTCTTAGTCTACGAATACATAATCTATGACAAGTCATCTTTTAAATTGCCGATGCGTACCCAATACGCAACGACGTGAAAATTACGACAAACAACGCGAGCGAATTGAATGTGCGGCTCGCCGCGTGGTACCTGAGCAATTAGCCGGTGAGATACAGACCCGGGCGAAGCCGGGTCGAATCTTTATTAGCTACCTGATCTTTAATTGTACCTTTACCTTACTTTCGAGATATCTTCGAGCGCACGTGGTAATTAAAATGAATTCCATAACGATTTTAAAGTCTATAAATTAAATTTATACCTTTCACTTGTTTTTAACCGCATAAAAAATCACAATATTTTTTCCAATGGGGATCTGAGTTATAACAGTAATGTTTTTTTTTATATAGCGTTATACTTCTACTATCAGAAATAAACGAAAGTAGTTCGATATAACACTTAATCCCATGAGATTATTTTATTAATTCTAAATCCAAGCAAGAACCGGAGTTGACCGAACCTTTCATGTTATTTTATAAAATAAAAATATTCGTAGATTATGGAAAAAAATACTAACATTTCATTTTGTTGCTTGTGCTTGGTAACAGGGCTCACGGCGAGTCGAATTTCAGATTCGAACCCACGACCCCTTGTTTCACAGATCGTAACCCTTTAACATTAGGCTATTGGACAAATGTCACCGTTAAATAAAATAATAAACTACAATTTTACATCATATTTGTGTGTGAATTGTGCAAAGTGTATTTCACTTTTTAGTCAAACTATGTTCTTTGATAGAGCGATTGTAATTGTGTGTGGTTGTATCAACATCCCCATGAGTCACTATGGTGTTGCATGTGGACGGATGGTTGCAGAGGTGTAAAAGATACGGGGGTACAAAATGTTTATTTTACGAAAAACCAAGCGATAATTTCATGATATTTCGTGGAATCGTAATATTATATATAATACCTTAAATGTATAGGTAAAAAATGGCATAATTATATTACTTTGCAAACTAATTTAGCAATTATCATAAATCTTGATAAATAGAAAGATACGAAGCGAAGTAATATTTTTTTTCCGGCTCGAATTAGACGAAGTAATTAAGTTTAATCTAATTAATATAGCTGTTAAGATCTCTGCCAGTCGATAAAGTTTCAATTGGACACTCATTTGATATAACCATCACGGTTTATAGCTTTTAAATATGTTCATATATAATAAATATGTTAATTCATCATATTATATGCTTACTTTAAATCGCATTTTGCATGTTAAGCGATAGCAATATATCAATCATATTTCACTATTTAAATTTGTTTTTAATCCATCCGTTAGCTTTTAAAAATTCATTGTTGGAGGTAAGGTGAATTGGTTAGATATTAGCAGACTAATCGTAGAAGCTGAAATAGAACCAATAAATTTCCATAGACCACTAGAGTTTTAAAAATTGATTTAAATTGTTATTCCTAGAACTAACAAATAGCACAAGAAAATTTGAAAGTTATGACCATTCAAATATCTATTTATCATGGTTAAGCGCTTCGTGTAAAAAAAAAGTTAAACTGCGTTTAGCAATGATAAATAAGTGTAACCAAATACGCACAACAAAAATATTCGAAAGAGCCAACTTAAAATTCCATCCGTGCCTCCCAAAATGAGCGAACGATCCGAATTTATTACGAGGGCCCGCAATCGATTCTGTATCGATTTTTAATCAATCTCCTAAATGGTCTCTATCAAATTTAATTGACGTCAGTCGTGAGAGCCCTAAAAAGCCTGCACGTATTGACCGACGCGATCAAAAACAATTATTGAGACATAAGCAAAGGGTACCACACTAAATTTTCTTATTTTTTTAGTTTTAATGAACTGCAGTGACAGACTAATAGCTCGTCTTTTGACTCACGATGTTACAGTTAGAAGTTTGAATCTTAAGTGACTTGTAACTAAGCTTCTGTTCTTAGTATCCATGGAATGCATGGAAAATTACTTAATTTAAGGCACAACGTATGACTACTGGGGTCTAATTAAGTAATTTACAAATTTGACAGGTTTATTTTCTAATGTCCTACACCACGCACAAATATCACCTAATAGCCCAAAACGCAAGAATTTTATTTAGAATGCAGCGGTCGGCACGTATAAGCAGCTTACAAATCCGAAGGCCCCAAGTAGGATTTAATTTGTTTTTAACCATTTCAATATGTACTGTAAATTTATACTTCACGTGTACTGTACGCGTCGATCGTAGATGTGGAACGGATTTTGATACCGTTTAAACCAATAGACAGAGTGATTCATAAAAGCGTTAGTGTATCTAACAGCGGTAGAGTCCGCTACAACATCTATTACATGAATGGGTCCGCGTACCTGCGCTTTGTCAGATGAGTGAGGTGCTGAAGGCCTAATTTTGGTCGTCATACCCTTCCTAGTCTTTCCTTGTTAGAAAAGGACTGGAAGGGAAGACAACCAAATTTGACGGGAGAGGGGATAGACAGGAAAAGAAAAAATACTTTTTTTCTATTTATCTCTTTCTCTGCCCATTAAAGGTAACTTATCTGCCACTCATTAATATTTGTGCATATCTATAATATTTATTTATTTATATATGTATATATATATATATATATATATGTGTGTGTGTATATGTATGTATATATATATATATATATATATATATATATATATATGTATATTTAATTACGGGCGAGGCCCTAACTGAAAAACAGCGCTTCTTCTGAAGCAATAGGCTGAGTTAGGGACCTATTCGTCGCCGCTATATTCTCAAAATATATTGGTTTTTCTTTTATTTTCTGTTAGCTCATATATTATTATTACCTTACTGTTGATAAGACTTGTGTAGTGGAGTGTAGTGGCAACAATAAACTATTTTCTTTCTTTCTTTCATTAGCTTGTTGCAGTAACTTGGGGTGGCGGTCTTTTAATATCAGCCTGCTAAATAGGTTTTATCATACTGATTCGCAGTTCGACATTTATTTAGTATATTTGTTCTGTTACAAGCATAAAGCAGGGGAAAAGTCGCTCTAGTCTTTCCAAATATTGTAATATGTAACTAAATCTATATAAAAAAAACCAAGTATGTTTATTTTAGTCTTCTTGCATAATACAGTAACGAGTAGGTACATAGCTCGGCAATTTGGCTGTTACGTCGACCGAAAGTATTTGGGATTATTAATGGAAAAATTATGAAAATGGCGGACGTAGCAGACGGCATCCACATGCGAGAGTAATACATTAATTTCATGATCGCGTTTTTAAACAGAAGCCAAAATTGACGTCCGCGCCCCGGGCCTGCATTACTGACGTCTCCGTATGCACTGCAAGTTAAATATAGAACCTGCGTGTTTCCATTGTTCGTAATAAGTCGACAAAGCACAAAGGAAATAATATGGAAGTGGAATTTAAATATCATCATTCCGTAACCGAATTTGAATAATTTGAGTACATGTTACATTTTAGTTAAAATACTTCTACCTTTGCAAATAAGAAATACAGGTAAATAAAACTACAAAGAAACCAAAACTACGGAAGTTTTATGGTCTGATGAATTTTACTTTGCATGATGAGTTTGATCTCTGAGTTTTCGGAAAACTACCAGCTTATCCAAGAATTGGCACGAACGTACTACCTCAGATAGATACACGCATCTAAATAATATCGTTGCTTAAATATAGAGCAGTGGTGGCTCAGCGGTTCAGACCCCGACTTATGTACTGTAGGTCGCAGGTTCAAGCCCAGGCAGGCGCTTTACTTTGTGTAATTTATTTCATCACCACTGCTCAAAACGGTGAAGGAAAACATCGTGTGGAAACCGGTGTGCTAGGAACCACCAAATTTGAAGACATGTGATATCCACCATCCCGCACTGGGCCAGCGTGGTGTATTACGGCTCATTCCCTCTCTCGCAGAGGAGGCCTGTGTCCCTGCAGCGGGAAACATTCTAGAAAAGGCTGATTTATTATTATAAATATATTGTAAAGGTGCCTAAAAGTGTCAATACTGCTGTCACTCGTATGATCTTCTATTCTGCTATTTATAAACCTCTTCTAATTACCCAGTAGAAAATAAAAAAGGTGCTTATGTATAGAAATGAACAATATATAAAATTCAACATAAAGACCATAGCAATTATGCTGTAGTCCTAATAACATTCGACGAACGTGTACAATGGAAACGCGCAGTCAAGGCATCAGCGCGGCGGCCCCCCGAGGCGATCATTTGCCGCACTTCCACCAAATTGCGCGGCCGCGTTCGTGCGCGCGTGCTATTACACGCACAGAAAGTCGACTATCAATGAAACGGCTCGTTAGACCGCTGCCCACTTATTATTGTTTAGATAGCCAAACGAGTGTTAGCCGAAAAAAATTAACCTCGCCAGATGCTTGGAACGCGGTTTACATTTAATTTATTTCTTGAAAAAAATTAAGTCGTCTTTACACTTTTATATCTGCAGAGCTTCTACCTATTCCGGAACCTGATGATTTGATAGTTTTTAAGATACTATGCAAGTTCATATACATTACTGGCATTTTATTAGTTACAGAACGGTCAAGTTTTCACCAACGTAACTTTAGAGACGGGATAAAATGAAAAAAGAAGGATAATTGTGACAATTATATATTTAAAAGAACAGACATCTCGTACCGTGATAAAACACTCTGTTACCAATACAGCACGTGCCCCGAGACAAGTGTCCGGAGAGGTTTCTAAAACTACACGAAGTCGTGAAGGCCGCGGGTAAACAGTAATAACATCGCATTACCGCAACCGGACACTCAGTACGTATATGGAGGTTGGCGCATAGTACAATAAGGAGCGGTTTTTAAAATAAAGCGAGCTCTACCAATTCTTATTAGATATTAAATAAGAAATTATATTTTTTAAATATTACATAAGCAGTGTATCCAATGGGTACTTCGGAATTTATCTAGACTATTTGGTAAAAATAACACTTTTACTTGATGTTTTTATTTAAATTTTCGAATATAAGATATCGCTTAGATTGGAAATCTTACTACAATCCCTGTTGAAGAATCTTTAGGAAGAAGGCCTGTTTACCAAGCAGAGAGAATATGCTCGTATGGTAATTTTTGGGTTTTTTTCCTTCCAGTCCGTTTCAAATTAAATTTTTTATCCACTCTCCTCTTTTCTATGCACTTAGTTGCTTATGAGTCTTATGCTTGTAGAAACCTTAGTTTTAAAAATCTTACTACTGCTAATCAAGTGCGCTACTTGTTCATCGCTGTCACACTTGAGAGGCTGTACATAAAAAAAAGTAATTAATATAATAAACCGACATTCAATAGATACCTCAGCTACCCCAGGCCAGTTTATGTTACCGCCTACTGTTGTACTTTAATACTAAGATGTATGCTTTAATAACAAACCAATTAGTCCTTTAGGTATGTTGCCCAATATCCGAAGCTCTACACATAAGTTACTAAGTAAGTTATTAAGTAGCTTCTAGTTTGGACCACACATGACTGCAGGGCGATCGCTTGTAGCTTGAATCGCACATGACTGCAGGGCGAGCGCTTGTAGCTTGGCCTACACATGACTGCAGGGCGACCGCTTGTAGCTTGGACCGCACATGACTGCAGGGCGACCGCTGTAGTTCCAAACGGTACAGTCATGATTCAAATTGCATCTCATTTTGCGCTCTACCCAACAGTTGCAACGATCTTGTACCGATTGACAGGTAGTGCATTGTATTTGGAGGAAAATTATACCATGGAAGTATATTTAAGTGCCAAATTAGCTTTAGGTATACAAGTTCCTCCTAGTCTTTATATCAAGTTGCTCTTAAATGTATTGAAAACTTTTGAATGTTAACATTAATATAGATACGTAGCTATAGAGAAAGTAGTTGTCATTGAAATATTCTTAAATACTTTTTTGGAAATCTTGTAATAATTTGGAAAACATTAAGAAAACCATCAAATTAACTTTAAATAGTCTAATTATAACAGTTTTTATCGTAACATTGCATTGTTTCTAATTGGAATAGATAAATAAAATTGTGCAACGAAGCGTTAATAACATGGCACTTCACTAAACGTTTGATTAATTGAATTACGCCTCGTGACAGACTAATCTTTTGTTATTGTTGTAAATTGGTGTTTAACCGGCGATTGCGTGCGATACCGACCATAACGCTTCACGCTCCGGTATACCACGTGCCCTAGGGTGGTTGCCAGACCGTGGTGACTACACCTGGTCTTAAAATCACTTCTTAATGACTTTATTTTAAAAAAAAAATACTCTAAACTTGATATAATATTCATAAATTAAAGCCCGAATACTAAAATATTTGTCAACTTTTATTCGACTAACACTACTGTTAAGTTCCCCGCATAGTTTAATTAACATCATTTTCTAAAATAAAAAGTTGATGATCATACTCCTAGCAACTCAGAACATCGGACATTTGACAGCTAGCTAGCAAATGTTTCCGTTGATCGGCCTTTCAGAAACCGACAGTTATAGACGTTGTTGCATAGTATATCTCACCTGCATGGTTCATAAAAGATTAAGGTATTGAAGTAGAAAATGTATTTTAGTAACTTGAGCAGCTCTCATAAAAATCTAAAAGAATAATATTACATTATTGCTAGAGCGATGTATCTGGATTCCCCTTGAATACTAAATGATAGATTTTGTAAGGAGTTCATGAGAAAATCGCGTGGTATAATCAATCGCTGTGACACTCCACTAGCCAAATGGTTATATTAGTAATCAGGTGTATAACCACCTGTGTTATTATAAGGGAACGATATTTCACGGTCCGGTATACCACGTGTCTTACGGGGCTGGGGTGGGCAGTAGACCGAGCGTTCGGTCACACCTCGTAATGATATATGTAAGAATTTTATTGTTTTTTTCTACTTGTTTACAATATGCTCAATTCATGTAAGAGTTCCTTATGTTAACCGGTTAATAACCTGTCATATCTTCACAACTTTTAGTTGCGGTGACCAGTTGACCAGAACTTTGTTTGAAGTTTATTTCAAAAATGACAAATTTGCAGTTAGATCCTGTGGTCATATTTATAGGGCACATATTTGAGAGTTAATAAGGTATTTTAATTGTAGATATCGATCGTTATATCAACAATTATCAGTGGCAGAGTTAACAAGACCTGACATTTTTAATATTCGAAACTCTTATTTTTTTTGTAGAAGAAGGTGGCAAGCAAGTAAGCGGTTCAGACATATTAAGAGACAGCTACCCACGCGCATCTGCCACAAGCAAATGAGTTTCAGATGCGTAGCCTACTTTTAATGGACAGAAGAGGGAAGAAACAAAAAAGTCTCCAATCCTCTTCACTTTCCCGCTACCCTTATGAGGAAAGGGTGGGAAGGGGAAGAGGACTGAAATTAGGCCTCCAGCACCTCACTCATCAGACGAAACGCAGAGTACTTCTACTTGACGCATGTTTTCTGTGAGGTCGTGGCATTTCACCGGTCAAGCCAGCCCATTCGTGCAACTGATGTACCACTCTAACAAGTTTTTCTAGTATTGACAGGTTGTGAGAGATAGTTAAGGACCAGATATTCACGTAGGTAGCAATTCTGCTCACAACAACAAAGTGTGACTAACTAATCTATACAAATCTTTGTGCAGCCCTCAAAAGCTTCTAGAGCGTTAAATTGGATTACACATTGTTTGTCACCGTACTACGGAACCGCCGTTGGGCGACACTAAACGTGATGTTTTCGTTACTTTTCTTCACTCAATTCATTCTGTTTTTAGGCTGTTCATAGAAATTTTGTTTAATGTGAAAAATTGAAAATAAAATAAACATCTTCATTTTAACCGAATTAAAAAAGTTTTTAAAGTGTAGTGTTGTATCTGTTTTAGGGTAAAAGGTAATTATTGTAGGTATTACTGGGCTAATGAACACTTAAATAATACATACAAAGTAATACATTGTTATAAAGCTTAGCAAGAAATTGTGTCGGGCGGCTTGTGTTAAATTACCCCATTAAAGCTTATAGCCACAATATCTTTTATTAAAATATTTCTAACGAATTTCTTTTGTTGAAATAAGTGGACGAAACCAAATACATTAAATGATCTGCACATCATTAACATGCCCCTTAAAGTGTACAACGAATACCGAATCGACACCTTATACAGCGACAACTGCATTTATAAGACGAAGTTTACCAAAAGATTGTTATAAAAACGGGAGCAGGGCATCTGATGATACTGTGAACAGAATCCCGCTTCGCACAATCAACCCGTCACAATTTTAATCAACGGCCTCGACGAATTCTATCGCCTTTTTATGTTTTCGGATTCCTCTGCGACGTAATAATTACGTTAAATAACAGGGCGGGCAGGGTACCATCGAAATCGAACGCGAACTTTATGCTTGCCTTAATAATTATTTACTAGATGTGTCATAATAGTATAAGTAGGGATCATAGGGAATCATTAGAGAACATTCTAAAAAAGCCCGAATTATATTTATTATAAGTACAGATACACAGAATAGGTAGCTGAGTAGTTGTATATATATATGTATATACATATAAATTCATCGGCTTCATAGGTCTTGCATTACATTGCAGTATATGATTTCGTTATGATTATTAAAATAAAAAGTATATACAAGTATAAATATTACATTTGGGGTGCACACACAGTGGCAAGTAGGCAAGTATAAGATATGCCATAACATATTATACAAATAACTGAAATAGGTATTGGTTAGTGTATGGCGTTACCCCCAACCTCCTGTTACATAAAGCGTCTAAAATATACGTCGAAAACACGAACTGCAAGTTGATTGTTATTTCTGACTTCTTCGTTAATATTACGCAATGCATAACAATTATATTATACTAGCTTATGTATGAGAAAATGCGTATACTGATGAACACAACAAGCGTTCAACACGACACGACACGACAAGCGTTCAAATTGAAACACAAATAACAACAAAAATGTAACAGTGCCGGTAACATTTTCAACACGACAGAGTAATGCTCCTATACAGTTCGCGATGTCTCGTGCCGACGCGCTCGTGATTATTTCGTAATTGGTGGGCAGGTCGGTGTCTCGGTAGCGAACGAATACGATTTATAACTTGCCCTTCTTTTTCACTGATCTTTAATTTCTTTTTAAGAACCAATGTTAAGCACGCGAGGGAGTTACTTGATGTTAATTTGTCGAAGCGACCACAAACAAGAGCAAAATAAAGGATAGAAAATAGGAAATTTACGTAGTACGTAAATTACCTTTAGTTGAACGTTGTCTAATTACACCGTTTTCATTATATTAAGGTCGCAACTCGCCCAGTATCGGTCGGGTATAAAGATATACAAATTAAATACATAGCGTGGGTTATTAGATAAAAGAAAAAGTTATATTTTGTACGAAAACTTTTGTATGTAGTATTTTGAAGTAATTATTGAGTCAATCCGGAACAATCTTTTTTTTTCTCTTTATAATATCATATCAGTTTAAAATAAATATGAAATATTTGTAATAAATAATAATAAAGCAATTTATTGGTAAATGTTTTCTAAGAGCCAATTTTAAATTTTTAAACTTCCACAGATGCGTCTACCGCCTCTGGCTACGCGATCGATAATTCTTGCGGTTCTTTTAAATCAACTTTCAAATAATAGGTGCTGCTATAGATTTTTTAAAAGTTATTACCGATAAATGACAAGATAAAATGCAAAATGCTAATTGCACGTAAAATACTGCGAAATACCCGAACGATAAAATATTGAATGGCGATAGTTTATAAATGTACAGACGTACAGCTAATCATAAATATTTATATTGGCTCGAGCTAACGATTGTGAATTGATTCACATCTGAATGTTACAAAAATAGACTTGAACTCGATTACCTTAGTTTTATTATATTTATAACGTTGACCTACGTTTTATATACAATCATATTTTTTGTTGCTGAACACGTGTTTGAAGTTCTAAATTTATTTATATAATAATTAACGCTCATTCAAATACACATAGTTACTATCGCTTGAAAACAAATATTGAAATAAGCAATAAAAAATAGAGTCGTAGATGAAGGTGTCTCATATCATGCCAGGATCGCGCCGTATGGAAATCCATGATCTCTGTCTTCCCCTCTGGGCTACAGGCATGAAAGCATAGTTATTTTTATTTATTAATAAGTTACAAATTCTATGATTATTCTAGTCTAAAACACTGCAGAACTTATTTCCCCTAAAACATATTGGTCTCACCCAACAACTAAATTTTAGTAAATATCCTCGCACGACACACGATGTCGAACAAGTCGATAAAATCTGAAGTATATTATTCCGCACTATCATGTTCGGATTGTGGCGCAGGTAAAAACGATATCTTTATAACATCAACTTACTATCTTAACACTTTTTATAATTTATTTGCTTTGCGATTGCATAAGGTTAAATAATATCACAAATTATTCACACGTTAAAAAAATATAAGTATTTTTGGATCTTATTGTTTACATAATATCGATTTAAAGCAAATAAAATAATGACCTAATTAACTTTTTTATAAAATAACACTATATGCTTAAAAGATAAGCTAACCATCAATATAATATTTAAGGATGCAATGAAATTTAAGAGCCCTATGACACGGTAAGGCGTTAAGCTGCTAAATTGAATTGTACGGCCGGTTTCTGAAAGGCTGATCATATGAAAAATTAACTAGCTAGCTTTCCAATGTCTTATTATTTGTATATTGTGACTTGCGTCGCTGGAAGTATGATCGTTATTTTTTTTTCATTTCTTTGAGAAGCTAAAATCGATTTGGCATGACATTAAACTTGACATGAGTGTTAGTAGAATATTTTTTAAGAATCATATGGGGCCAAACGAGCTGCGGGTCACCTATTATAAAAGTTATCACCGACGTTCATGAACATCCGCAACACCAGAGGCACTGTAGACGCGTTGCCGGCCTTTAGGGAAAGAGCACGCTCGCTTTTTGAAGGACCCTACGTCGTATTGGTAAAAAAACATGACAAAATTTTCCGAAACCGGACGTTAAAGTAGAAATTAAGTTTTAACCAATATAATTTAGTCTCTCAATATATTTCTTAGATATGGCTTACACTTTTAGTAGAAAAAAAACCGATAATGTTATCTCAGTATAAACCAATGCACACACATCCAGAACGCTTTTTCAAACAAAGAAATTAATAAAAGAATATAATCGAAATGGATGGTAGCATAGATAAAAGCATAACGAGAGAGGTCTTAGGAATTCAATTAAGAATTTTATTGCACGCCGAGTAAATACAAAAACATGTTCCCATCTCGTTGCGACACCAAATAAAAACTATTAATTTATCCGCTGCGTCTGATCAATTATGCGCGGGCGACACGGGCGTATTACTTGCTTTTATATTCATTACTGGTTTAAAACTAGAGCTGTTATCCGAAACGGTACGGAGAAATTAGTAGATCGTAAACATATTTGTATTACCGTTAACTGAGGGCATATGATCGCCTGTCATGTTCCGGTACAAGTACATAGATGTAATATCAGATATGGCGTAACACTTGATATATTAATAAGCTATTTTACAAGCCAAGCAATGGTATTCCTTCTCCCTCTCCCTTTCTTTCTCATACACTTTGTTTTTAATCTGTGTACCCGACTGATATATATATATATATATATATATATATAAAAAGATAAGATCCGCGTTTCAAAAGGTTTCAGCTTGAAACAATAACACTGTTCCTGCTTCCTGTGACGTGCAAGATCAATTAATGAATTGTACTGATCCAAAAGATGAGATTTAGATAGCGTACTAACTCGATTCGATCGATTTGTGTGACTTGAAGAGAATGGTTCGATCGTAAAATCTTTAGAGCCTCATGTTAATTATAATGTTCGCATTATTGTCGAATGAACACAGACTGATCAGTTTCAATTTATTTCAGTCCGTAATTAAGACGGTACACACAGATAATGTATCGCTTAGGGTACGCACCAGTTGCCTATGGTTAGCCGAGCGTCTACCTTTGATAAATGAGTATTGCTTAGTACAGAATCGAATTAGCATTCCGGATTGTACCGTTAGCTGATACAGATTCTTTGTCGGACGTATTAATAAGCAAATCTACGAAACTCGTCTGTACTTACATCATTTACCTTGAGGCATGACGGCGTCTCAGATTTAAATCTAACGATGCCATCTGCTCGTAAAGAGGTATAGATTGTCCTACTTAAATCATTTCTAATACACGACGTTTGTTTCTTAGCAATGCTATATTCTATAGGATTTTTTTAAACAATTTACTCTACATAAATTGGAACTCTTATCGCCGAGAAAATAAGAAATGCTTAATTTGTAATAAAAAATGAAATTATTACATTAAATATAATACATTGATAATATCCTTTCTGCTGAGAAAATGCTTGGTCCAATCTTTCATACTCGAGAGTTTATAATTGTATAACGTATAGGCGCCACTGTCGCTTAAATGTGACTGTTAATTCTGAATAAAATAAAGCTATAAAGAGTTTATAGTTATCTGTATAGCTTTCTAATAGCATTTTATTATAATAAGACAAAATAATTGTTTATACTTTTAACTCTGGATAAAGAAGGCTGGATTAGCGGCCTGCGACCAACTTTAAATCAATCGGTTGAGGCTTAGATTCCCGGATAGACATTTGGGACTGGTACCAGGACTATAACTATTCCGTCATATAATAAATCGGCATTTTTTAAAGAATGTTTCCCATTGCAGAGGGAATTTACAGATAATTATGTATTAACAAAATGACCTAATAAGATAAGATTCTTTGGTGAAACTAAGAAAATTGCTAAGCTTCTACATCTAGTTAATAATAATTCAATTGATATTAGTAAGGTGTTCGGAATAAGAAACAGTAAAATAAAAACGTTACAACGATTTATAAAAGAAAGGTCCAGATAAAATAATTGTTTATGAAATAACAATTTACAAACAGTATCCAGATAAAACAAACAGGTTGACCAGAATGAAGCCATAAATTGTCGGGAGCGGCGCTTTTAGTCTCAGATCTAACAAATTAACAGGTGATTAAGCTACCGATTTAGGTTAGAAATGCTCTTGAAACATTAATGGGAATCAACAAATAATATTGATAGGGGAATTACAGTCGCCGACAGAAGTGGTACTGTCTTGAACATTTGACTTTAAATACCTTATAGTTATTGCTTGAAAAAATATTAAATCATGCAAATAGATGCAGAACTTAGATACATATATTGTACATATGCTTCTATTTTAAATCATATTAAGTTCGTGCCTGTTGACATATCAAAACAATAGTTCTGATAAATGCAAATATTTTTCAATCATTTATCAAACAATCGAACTGTTAAACATCAAATGTAATAAACATAAAACAGAAATAATTTTGCTCTTGAGTGTACATCATAAATCTGAATGCGTGTACACATACCAACAGTCGTATCTGAGTAAAAGATTACAATGTCAAGTAGCAGACAATAAGGCTTTACGTAATATTCAACAAAGCTTTGACATCTATCAACTTCAGGGTAGGTAGAATTATAAAAAAACTTACTGATACGTAAATGTATGGATGTAGAAGAAGCAAGAGAGGTGTGCCAGGATCGCGACAAATGGAAATCCATGATCTCTGCCTACCCCTCTGGGTTACGGGCATGAACGTATATTTATTTTATACGTAAATGAACATTAAACGGACCTAATTCAGATATCATAATTAAAACATGAATGCAAACAACTGCACGTGCATTAACGGTCTTTAAGAAAGGAATACCTTCTTGAGAGACCTTAAGTCGGCTTGAAAATATCCCTAGCATATATATAGACACAGCCAGTGTCGGCAGTAAGGAGGTGCAAGAATTTGTGCACAAGCTGAATGCTTATCATCAAGAAAAGCTTGCTTGTTGTGCCGCCCTAATTCCATCTATGTAAGCTTTCCGATGCCCACTATCGAACATTAACCCTATTGAACTTTGATTTAGCGAAATATAACCAACCACCCCTGACTGCCTTGAGGATTTTTATTAGCCTTATTTTTAAAGACAAAATGAAATGCGGTCTAAAAATTTGCCCTGGAATATATGTTGGCTAATCAAACAAAATATTATAGTCAAACTTTTAAGTAGAGAGTGTTGTATATAATTTAACATAGCAATAGCCTTCTAAGAAACCGCTCTGAAGAAAAAAATTACACCTTGATAAATGAGTCGATAAAAACAAATATTCTGGTAATTTTTATCAATCATTCACATTTTATAAGATCGTTAAACTTCTATCACAGGAAGCGAAACTTCGTATACTCAAAGCCACAAAGGTTGCGAAACGAGATCGTAATAAATTTATCAACACGTGAGAAACTTCAGAATGAAATCGGCGAATTTTAAAGCAAGCCTGAACTTAGGAATAGTTTATTGAACTCGAATTGTATTTTGGAGTGTAATTTCATCTCTATTATATGACTTTTCCAAGCACTTTTTTCCGTCAATTGCTTAGGGGGTCGTGCGAGAAATCACAACTGTTTATAAAATATTTATTTGCACTAATAATAAGACAGTGACAGTGGTAGCCCGCAACAACATCTGTCGCACGAATTGACCGGCTCGAAATATCTAACCTAATTGGTCGCATAGCACACAAGGGCGCCTAACGTACCTGCCTACCATTCTAAGTTATAGGTGTAGTAGTAGCTTTAGTATAGTTTATTATTTTAAAAAAGTAAAAATATTTCATTGCAAACTAGAGTAAGAAAATAACTAAAGTATTGGAAACACCAGTGACCCAAAAAGTGGACATTTGCCTTAAATACGGTACAAAAACAAAGGAATAAGTTTATATATAACATCAATAGAACGTCGAGCAATGAAACTATACCAATAAAATATTTATTAAACGCAGTAACTTAAATTGGCGTCCGTTCGTGACACGCTTGCCCGTAAATATTGACGCGGTAATCGAATATTGAACGCGCAAGGGCGACTGCTGGTAAATCACGAAGGATTTAAGAACACTATGCGTACACAAAGCAGAAACAATAAGTAAATTTATAAACATTCACCATTATTATATGACATATAAAGCGCTAGTACCGTTCCGTTTTACTTTAAGTAAACCCTAACATTTAGAACATGTTTATTGCATGAAAATATCAAACCGAATATTAAATATAGTTCTGTAATTTTCTTTACATACGTCCCCATTTGGCCGTTAAATTACATTTTTTCTCTTTCTTTCGTTGCTAACATGCTACTCATTTTAGTTTTTTTTATCTTAATTATAGTTTCAATAAATATCAATGTTGCATAAAGCTTAAGTATGTTAGATGTTTCTTAAAATGCGACAACTCTGTGTACAGTTACCTTCCTCTTTCGGCAACTTTACGACATTATAGGCTTCCGTTCCTCGTCACATTTAAAACATGTAACATTAGTTCCAGTAACTATTTGATTAATCAGCCAATTATCGTAATTTTAAGTAATAACAGAACAATCAGGTTTCAAAGGATGCCGACCAATTTCGTGTTTCCTATTGATTTTTTCACATTTAATGTAGCCGTCGTAAATTCTGTTAAAATAGAAATTTGAAAGCATTGCCTTACTTCTATCGCTCTTATAGACGTGAAAAGGAATTTAAGTAATTAACTTGTCACGAGAAGTAATTGTAATTAATTTCAGGTATAGTCTAAAAGCCCAGTTAGACGTAGTTTAATACTGGCTCATTACTTTTCTCAACAACTTTTATGACATGTGGTATTACCCTCTTCGTTTTAACTTAGTATAAAATCTATTCGACATCTTGATCAGATTCCTCGAGACTATAATTTTATTTATTGTAAATAAAAAATGTAGTTACACGTAGGTACCAATCCAATTCATTAATTTGCTGCTCTTTTAGTCCACGAAAATTCCTTTCGTGAGATTCGATTGACAGGACTTTTTACTTATAAGCCCTCTTTTGTTATCGCCATTTAAAGATAAAAATTTATATAAAACTTTAAAAACAAATTTGGCACAAAGACATTTGTGAAATTTTCTCAAAAACAAAAAAAAAACATAAATAAACAGCCAATTTAAAACTGTCGTATTGAGAGAACCAGTGTTCACATGTTGGTTACCTACTCCTTTTATAGTATTTTATGCCGAAAGACTTATTTCTTTGCGTTCGTTGCTCGTGGGAGCAATATCGCTTCCTTTAGAAGCGGTACACTCGAACAGAAGGATTCATATTTATTCATAAACTCTGGATAACTTGCAAATGGGCACGGGAACCAGTCCTACAGGATCTGGTTTATGATGGAACAAGGCTGAGAGAACAAAGTGTAAAGTGGCGGGCAGTTAAACTAAAACGTCGGCGTAATAAGCTGCATAATAAGAGTATAGTTGCCGCTATCAATTCGTTATAAATGTTTAAGTAAATAGAATCATTATTTGCTCCTTTTGATTTTTTCATTATAGTACAAGCAACAAGAAGTAAAGATAATCTAAGGGTGCGTCCAGATCTGACGAAGGCGCCGCTTGCGAGCCGCCAGGCCTAGATGCACCCTTATGATTAACCTAATCAATTACGATACAATCCAGAACAGTTATCCCACCTAACAATCCCACCGTGTTAAGTGGCGTTGTTATCAAAGTATGGTACGCACTAGTTTAGCTAATCAAGTTAGCTAGTCAAGAATTGTTTGAATGCGTGGCTACAAAGATCCCTTCTAACAGTAAACAATATAAAATTGTGATTAGAAGTAATAGGAACTTATTATTCATTCAACAGTACTTATATAAGCCTCGTAATGACAATATGTTGGCTACCAGTGTCTGGTCCATCAATATTGAATGTCGACTAGTGCGGTGAAATATGAGTGACTGCCTGCGGTTGTTCGCGAACATGAGAAGGTTACTGGATTGCGGGTACGGATGAGCACAACTTTAGATTCAAGGTTAACTTATTTCGCAAACAGAAACAAAGAAAATATGTTTATAAATTAACTTCATAACTACACTTACTTCGATTCATGTTACAGCAATTTTAATACAAACTAAATAAAACAAAGGAAGACATTTAAAGAAGTCAACACAAAATAACGTAAAATTTAAGGCAATCTTGCCTTTCTACGCATCTTTTGGCGTATTTACATGTTTTGCTAGATCATAATGCAGACGCCGCCTTATTCGTCCCTCGTGGCAGCATTAATAATTATTTCGTCAAGGTGCATAACTGGCTTAAAACCAGAAGGCGTATGCTAATGAAATTGTCATCTTCACAAGAGGAAGCCACGTCCGGTCGTAAAGTCGCGCTGCATTCGGATCTGTGGAGTCACACGCCAGGCGACAATTTCCGCTTCTATTTCCGTCCGAATTGGCGGCTTGTATTAAAAATATTACCAACATAAAATTCCCTTATCTCTATAAAAGTAACCGATAATGGCATATAGTATATTAATGAGAGTAGGTGACATTTGATTCATTAGACTAAGCTACTACTAAAATTGTTTCACGAATTATTTTACTTCTTTTTTCGGTCATTCATTAGTCAAATTCATCATAAAACCATACATACCTACCTGAATTTCCAAGAAGCATTAGTCAAAATACTAGTGGACTATGGACAGCAGTGTCGTTCTGTAGCTACATATATGTATTAAGTCGCATTTTACAAAATATAATTTTAAGAATTATATTACACTTCCCCTCTCAAATCAGTTGAAATAGATAAATGTCTACCACGCTGATCAAAATATGATATAGATTGTTTATATAGCAAATTATTTATGTACTCAATAATAAATCATTCAGATGTCTGAATGCAGCTAAAGAAACGAATTCATCATTTAAGTTTGGGAGAATATAATATATAGCATTCTTCAAATTTTAGTAGCCTTGAAAGATTGAATAAGTTTAAATACTTAATCGTGCTTCAATAGTATTCAGTCCAGTATAGATGTAGGCACGACCAAAGCTATTATTACAATAATTTAAATCGATTCGTTGATGGTTTTACTTGGTGATTATTATTCATCAGAACAACATAATAAAAGACCAATCGGAATCGAATGAAACTACGAAACGTAGTATTTGTTAAGTCATTGTAAAATATATTTATGCGTATGGCTTTTACCATATTTTTTATAAAAACATACAGAGGAATGTAAACCTTGCAATGTTAAATTAAAGTCTAATATTGTCAAAACCTTCGATTTGGCTTCCAGCGATCTAAAGGTCTTAATTTACGACACAATAATGTTCGGCGTTAGAAGAGTCATTTAATTATAGATGTGATTAAGAAAAATCTCACATTTGTCAACTTATAATGAGTTTGTATTTCCGATTTGGAATTGCTACTTTGGTTGTTTGGTTAATTCATAAAAGTAAAAGTATTTATTTAGATTCCGAAGTATTAAATCAGTTTTTAGTATTAATGTAACTGCAACCATTTACCTTATGGCATTTAAGCTTAGGTTACGTTAGTTTGCACAAGCATGTGAAGATAAATGAAGAAAAAGTTACATAGACAATTTTCGCTAAAGTTCGGCTAAGCGATTTAAACGCTTGGCGGTCCCATCACAGAGCTGCTGTGCCCGAGGAAGCTCAGAAGCTTAACTAAGAGATAAGCTAAGCTCAGGAGCTTAGACAATCTGAAATATTTAGGCTAATAATTCACTGCTCTACTCACTAGCCCTACCAGCTCGGTGTAATTCGAATCAGTGGCTAATCACTCACAGAAAAGCGTATTAAATACACATATTAGGCACTAGGCCATTGTTTTAGGTGTAGAAATTTTATCCTGAGAATGTAATAAAATTATTAAAAACTTTTTATGAAACGGCTTTACTCACGTTCGCGTTTTTCTCGGTGTTTTGTACCGACAAGTTTCGGACCTGTCGGAGGTCCTTCTTCAGGGTGAGCGGTATTAAGAATGTAATTCCAATATTTTATCTTATAAATTAAATCCAATATTTTATTTTAAAAATTAAATCCAACATTTTATCTTAATAAAAAACTGACTGAAACAAAAAAATAATATGAAGTAAAAAGTGCTTAAATTAACTCATAATTGTATCTTGAACCATTTCATTCTTGATTGCATATTCTTTAATAATGTCTGCGGCAACCTTATTTTTTAACTTATAAATTCTTGTTTCTTTTCCCCGCACACCGAAAGTATGAGAATTTAAATTTTATTCTCGCCTATCAAATAAGTCATTACAATCTAAGTGCGCCTCAAAAACTTGACTGGCGATCGAGAGAAGTAACTTTGATTAATACAAGTTAACGTACGCAGCCCCGCTTGGTGGCTAATGCATTTGACCTCACAGCCACGGGTGTTAGCGCTTGAACTATGCTCTTAATATTCAAACACAAATCACCACGCAAACGTTTCCCATTACCCCATCGAGCGGCAGTCACGACAAATCGTATTAACATTAAAAACAATCCATTAAACTCACTCGTAAGTTTCTCGAATGATCGTTAACCATTGCTGGATTTGTAAGCGGTGATCTTTTTCGATATAGCCGTTGCGCGGCGTTGATTACGAATTTATTGCTACCACGATTTATATTATCCGTACCATTGTAGAGGAATACGTGTGATGTATAGACGCACGTCAACCATCAAATCGTTGTAACTATAAACACTCTTTTCATAATTAGCGCAAGTTGTTTGAATAAATTTGCGTCAATTTTCAATAGCACGGACATAAATCTAATTATCATTATTTTTGTGTACAACACGTCTTTAGGTGCATAACATATTTTATAAGTCGAAAGATAATACATCAAGTTATAATGAAAGTACGGAGTGATCGGCTTGTTTACGCGATTCGGTTTTTATGACCTGTTCATAGACTTATTTAAATTAATGTAGCCGAGACGTAATATATTAAGAAATGCTTACATTGGCATGCTTTCTATTAGGCTTTAAGATTTATTAAGCACGTGTTTATAAAAAGATTATTTCTATTCGTAGGAGCATTTGGTCCACGTTTATCCTATTACTTCTGAACCTCGACTCAAAAGTTGTCTAATTAAAAAAGTTCACATACACACAAAGAAAAGCCAGTAACAGCAGTATATCAAAATTAACGTATTAATGAATTATTAAAAAGAAAAGTAGCTAATGAATTGGCGGTGTTCTCACACTCAATTCTTTCATTCCATATATCTCTAAAACCAGATTTAGTGTCATCATTGGACCGAGCGGATGTCCTGCCTATACGTTGGATATTAGCATAATTGACTATTTACTGTTCCTATACTTTTAGTTTTTTTCTGCTTATATCATCATGTTTTAAAGGAACGTGAATATGGGTTCCGAAAGTAATATAGATTACGACTAAAGGTGGATGTGAGAACGCCATGCTATTTTAATTATCACATAATAACATTTAACAGTGATAGAGCCCGCAACAACAATATCTGTTGCACGAATTGGCCGGCTCGACCGGTGAAATACCACGACCGTAGAAAACAGGCGTGAAGTAGAAGTACTCTACGTTTCGTCCGATGAGAGAGGTGCCGCAGGCCTAATTTCAATCCTCTTCCCCTTCCCACCCTTTCTAGATAGGATGGGAACTGGAATAGAATTGGGTTGGCCGGGAAAAGTAAATATCCTTTTTCCTGTGTATTCCTCTGTTCATAAAAGGTGGGCAACGCATCTGCAACACGTTTGCCTGTTGCGGATGTCTATGGGTAGCGCTCACTTAACATCAGATGATCCGCATGCTCGTTTGCCACGTTCTTCCATAAAAAAAAATAATCCAAGCTAAAGCAATTTTCGCAAACAACGAATATTATGACCGGTTTTTTATTGACTATAACGTTAATAACGTACCCTCTGGAACCGTTTTTTAACAACGGCTACAATCATCCATTCAAAAAGGTAACTTTTCAAATTTGCACCGCATAATGCCTCTTTCATGCTGTTAACGCACAACCGCTAACGATGCGTTGGACTGTGTATTTCCGGACTTTTTTGGCAATTTTTTGTGACTTACTTTAAAATAACAGTAGGGATCAATAAATTATAATAGGAAGTTTTGTTGTAACTCCATGGAAGCTTGGATGATTGAGAGGAGTCTTACAGTATAATCCCGTATTACATAATCTACTTACTGGGAAGCAGAAAAAAATCGAAGACTTACTCCAAATATCTCAAGTCGCGTAAATAATTAAACGATTGTTGTAAATCTTCTGCTTCTACAATATATAATTTTATAATATACTAGCTTGCCTCGCAGTTTCACACGGCCTCGGTTTACATCGCTTGTGTGTTCATACATTCATCACGCTTAGCATTATTTATCTTTCTGTCAAGAGTGTGAACTGTCAAATGCAAAAAGGATTTCGAATCGGATTGGTAAACAAACAACTTCTTCAGCTTTATTATATTATATGCATAAAAATATAACACTAAGAACACAGTCTATAGCACTTAAGGGTAATATACCTTTCTAACAGTTAAACAATTTTCAAAATCGGATCAGTGGTACCCGAGATTACCCTGAACATCCAAACTTACTGACCTACTTATATTATCTATACTGATAAATAAAATTGAAGTGTCTGTATGTAATATCAAAATAACATTTCCATACTCTATACACATGATGTTTATACGGTATTTATAACGAATATACAATTTTTAAAATTTTTGTCTGTCTGTTTATTCCGGGTAATCTCCGAAACCACTGAACCGATTTGGATAGGACTTTTACTGGAAGATAGTTAATGTTGTCGAGGTTCAAATAGGCTAATTTAATCTGAGCAAAATATTCAGGGTTCCGCGCAAAAAGTGAAAACCCCTCGAAATTGTTTTCTCGAATTTATTTCCACGCGGACGAAGTCGCAGAAAAAAGCTAGTTATAGAAAAAAAAACTTTATCCAAATCATCTAATTTACATTTATCTCCATCATTAAATACTGCAGTTACTATCGTTGTTACACTTACATTTCTAAATAATCTTCAGTAACACTAAACAGTAAGCTCGACATAAATAAATAACACTTTCAAGCAAACAACAGCAAATTGGTTTTCAACAAATCATTATATTTTATTGAGGTGGCTGTAACGATAACGTTGGGACCATAACTCTACGGAACCCTAACTAACTGGCCGGACTACTGAACCCTGCAGCTGTCGGATAGATCTGTGTTTGGTGCTAATATATAATCGAGGATATTGAATTGGCGTTACGCTTGAAATGATCAACTGAAGCATGATAACTATTGCACTTATTATTGCAGAAATTTATCGGAAATAAGTCGTATTTTTATAGAGATGGTGGCTAATGAGCAAGGAGTTAACCTCCTAGGACTCAGACAGCAGACACTCATAGGTGTCCATGACAACCTAAAGAGTTTCAAATGCGTTGCCTACCTTTATTGGACATAGTACTATAACCCTCACACAAAAAAGGATATTTCTCTTTTCCTATTCATCCCCTCCCCGTCGAATACTCTTCCCATTACCGTTATTTCCTTATTAGTAAAAGATAATGGGATGGGATTAAGACTAGAATGAGGCGTCCGGCACACATCGCACGAAACGCATAAGCATAATTCTACTTCACGTCAGTCTTCTGTGAGGTCATAGGACGAGCCGGCCAACTCATGCAACAGATGTTGTTGTTCCAGACTCTACCACTGTTAGAATGTATGTCACCAATAAAAATTTGAAGATTATACTTCACAAACATGTATTGCAGGTCATAACACGAAGTATGTCTTCTGCTGGTATGCCACAAGGTTTGGCTACCGCAAGAACTCCGATCGCTCCCTTGGCCATACCCAATGGACTCTAGCGACCTTTACCAGACCAGGCTCCATCTCACTGGAGAAGCAAAACTAGGATCATGTATTTTTCCTAACTGATATTTTGTTGCCATCATAATTACAATATTAAATTTCTAACAAAAATCAACTTAACAAAAATGGATACTGCTAGTTATGCTTCTATGGGCTTCATACGTACATTATTATACGGGAAAATTATAAATTTCTATGCTCTTAATCAACTAATAAAGTTCTAATTTCGTATAGGCTTTATAATAATTTATGAACAAGTCAATCTGAATTTATAACGCCAGAACAAAACAAGCGCACTCCGCCGCGGCAATAAATAAGTCATAATGAAACTGTGTAAAACGCTCGCAGCGCCAACAGCGCCGCGGTTACCCAATTTACAAGTAACGAGGCGCGAGGCTTCCTATGTTTATTGAATCCAGTCTCACTAAGAAATTAATGTTCAAGTGGATATTAGTTCATCATATAAACATATGTCAAGTTCGTATATTAATGAGAAATAAATATAAAATATATTCAGCTATGCATAATTAATTATACGTAAGACTTAAGTGTGGAAATGAATCGGCTGACATATCCAATTGAATAAGACGTTTAGTACACCTTATCACAGCCATAACACAGCGTTGAAAACTATAATGAGGACATCATTTTAATCAAAAGATCGCAACATTACAGGTATGTCGTAATACTCTTTTAATTTCACTGAATACCGTGTCTACCAACACGCTAGATGTTTGGATATTACTGTTTCCATACAAGTAATATTAAAGTGGCCACATGACCATATGGTCATGACTTCCTTAAATAGTAATAATATGTAACGATATTTCAAAATATTACTGACAATACTTGCGTATTGCATGTTTTTCTAAAACTAGTCCTATGGGAAGATTCGAGTCGAATAAATTATGTTTTCTTAATCACACATATAATTCTGGCCTTTGCAAAACAAACGACATTTCTGGTAATAATATAATACAATTTAATGAAGACATCTCAGAGATAAAATGCAAATCGGTCGGATTATAATGCATAAAAAAGATTATTTTATTAATTAGACGCCGAAAAATTCTCAGCAGCGTTATATT
The DNA here is from genome assembly GCA_029849275.1 of Papilio elwesi. Taxonomy (NCBI): domain Eukaryota; kingdom Metazoa; phylum Arthropoda; class Insecta; order Lepidoptera; family Papilionidae; genus Papilio; species Papilio elwesi. The sequence continues at coordinate 10,437,366 of CM056693.1, read as the reverse complement.
ATGCTCTTCTTGGTTGTAGCGTCTCGTTTAATTGCCTGTTTTTGTGAGTTTACGAACAATAGGTGATTATATTCCTTTATAGAAAGTTAGTGGCACTGCGGGGTGGTCATTGTATCTGAACGATGTAACCAACCGTAGACTATCGATGAATTGTGTCCATTATCGAAATATCAATTAAACATCGATTCAAGCAACTAACAAGGGACCATCTGTTTTCAATCAATTAAATTCCTATGAATAAACGTCGATAGAACCTCTCGAAACCGACTGTTCGTTTTATTTCCGTATGACGCACAATCTGTAATTGGAGTGTGTTTCGATATTTTTTAGTGACATTAAAGCGGCTAGCTTGTAAATGTACTTTTAACAGCATATTTATAAACGAAAGCATTAATTTATTACTCTACAGCCGGAGCCTCAAACATTCTTCTGCCTCTTGCTAATCTAAATATTTGTAAAAAAAACAAAGAAACAGAAATGCAGTAAGAAAAAGAATGTGCAGCTTGTACAATGTGTGTAATGCAACTACAGTGTACTGTTGTAGTACAACGTGTGTACAATTATAATTACTTTACTAGGAAAACTTCTGAGCGGGTAACAGTAATACAGTACAAATACATTACACAGTAATTCGTAGTGTAAGGGTATTTTCGTACTGAGTAGACTCGACCAACTCATTGAAAGCGCTTCACTTGAATAAATAAGATAAAATATCGGTTCATAAACATAAAATGGAAATACGGTGTCTACAACCAGAGGCAGTCGCTCTAGGACATTGCAATTGAAAACCCGGATAAATAGTAATAACATGAAGCGAGAAAAACATTCTGTTTGTTCTTAAATAATAAAAATATTTAGATTAAATAAAAAATATACATTGATGAAATACGTATATAAAATAAATATCCTTTTCGATATCCCTACTAATATTATAAATGTGAATGTAAGCTTGTTTGTTACGCTTTCACGCGAAAACTACTCAGCCGATCATCGTGAAGCTTTGTACACATATTCTTGGAGGTATTAGAAGTAACATAGGATACTTTTTATGAAAAAAATAGTATATAAAAAGCGAAGTATGTATGTATGTTCCCTATAGACCTATAGACTCCGAAATGGCTGGACCGATTTCGATGAAATTTACAGCGATTGTCAAGATTGGCACATTCCTGTGTTTGGTAGCGATCGGTTCAATATAATTAGTGGTACCCGGGCGAAGCCGGAGCGGGTCACTAGTAATAAATAAATATTCGGGTTAGTTTTTTCATTTATCAAATTATGATGAAATTTCATTTAAATATGTTTGATAAACTATAATTAATAATATTAATACGAAACGCAAACGTAAATAGTATGTACATATATGTTGATATTATGATACAGACATTGACTTACACTTATTAATAATATTATCCGTGTAATGCGTAAATAGAATCTCCATAACTTACCTTCACTCGTAAAACAAATTACACATGAATGCTTAACGCAAGTTGCACCGCTTCTGGCTACTTCTCGCATAACGCTATCCACTCAACCTAATCACATAAATACGCTACAACGTGTGATGGTATTATGCAAATTTTGACTTATTTATCGATAATATCGAATAAAACTTTCAAACCTGAACTGTACAAATAGGATATATGTATGTAGTTATACCAATAATCAACGGCGTGCATTATTTGGAAAATTTGCGCTTAAATGGACGTCTCTAATTGTAGGTACCTAGCGTATTAGGACGTTATTATAAACGGGTTTACGTTCAACGGGAATACGCCGGATAATATTTTCATAAAAAAAAAATTAACTGCTTTTTTTAAGACTTATCTACAATTTTGTATGGCTCTTAATCAACCTTGAACCGTCGTGTAGTAGAGTAGCGACTCCTTGATTATTCAAGAACGAAGTTGTCTACTATCTTAAGCTATTAATAACCTCAAAAACGTTCTATCTATAAATAAATGTACAATATATAAGAACTCTGTGATCTTGAACCTCTGTATGTGAACAAATTGAAAGGGAAAGCGTAAAAAAAGGGTTCATCGAGCATTTAACTTCCGGCAATTCACGAGACAATATGCGTATAAAAACCTCGGTTTCCATACGGCCTGTCGCCGCACAATCGTGGAAAAACTCTGTGACGCAATGGTAAGGTGAAACATGTAATTATCTCATAGCACAGAATGAATGGGCTTTCGCTTTTGTGTACGAACAATGAGCTTAGCTCTCTTCTAACGTGGTAACTTATTTCATTTTTACCTCATATTACTTTTGATAGACAATTAAATGGCAAAACGACCACTCATTATGACCATTTCAAGTCATTTTATTGCTAAGCTAAAACTTTTAAGCCCCTAACCCTTTCTATAATTAATAATCTAATTATTAGCCAATCTACGAGATTAAGACTAGAGAGCAGCACACGTACGCAGCAAGCTACAATGAACTAGTAACAATTAATTTAAATAACATTCATCGCATAATTGTATTATCTAATAACACCTTACTCTTCAATACCTGTCGAGACGTTTAGACGTTATATATTCATGCATGCACCCATTACAAGTAAGCGAATTTTGCCATTCTTTAAAATCCAAAAAAAACTTCCTTACTTTGTTATCATTTTAAGTTAGTTGTAGCATTTGCAGGGGACGTCCAGAGAGAACTTGTATCGATTAGACTACTAAAGAAGGGCGATATACCCGAAGTGCATGTATGCGTAGATGTATAGACGTAGGAGAAACGAGAGAGGTGTACCAGCACCTCTACCTATTTATTTTATCACCACTGCCCCGAAAACTGTGAAGAAAAACATCATGAGAAAACCAGCATGTTCTTAGAACCACCAAATTCGAAGACATGTGACATCCACCAACCCGCACTGGGCCAGCGTGGTGGATTACGGCTCATCCCCTCTCTCGGAGAAGAGGCCTGAGTCCCTGCAGTGGGGAACATTCTAAGAGAAGATATACCTACTTGTTATTTATGTATGCCTATTAAGCATACGTGAGAATAGCGAGCGCAAGTAACCGTCACTAATATAAACATCGTCCGTACGTTACGGCTTCTCATTAGACATTCATATTTATATTATAATTAGAGGTATCCATAAACTACGATCGGTAATTACTGACACACGGCTAATTGATGAATCACGCTTGGCAATAATTTATTTTAACTGTACACTGGATAAAATCGAATGAAAGGTAATATAAACAACTATATAATGTATAAAGTTATGTACACATTAAAAATATAAATGATATTTTTTAAAGCAAATATAATGAAGGGCAAATACGCTTCGTGACAATTCCAACCAATTATCGAATTAACGTCCTGACGTGCACTCTAACGTCATCGTTGCTGCTGATGGTCTGCCGACTGGACTCTTTTCTTCCATGGGAACATATCCAATAAGATAAGCAGGTCGGTGATGAACTTATGTGATTTTGCTCATAAAAATATCAAACGGTTCTGTAAAAGATTTTACTTGTAAAGAATAATCGTCAATTCAACATATCATCTGTTGAGAGATTATCTATAAAAGCGTCAAGCCGGCCGCGGGCGTTCATACGTGACCGATACGAGATCGCGTCGCAAGTGCAGCTTTCGCCGACGATCCGACACTGCGTATGTAATAGCATATCCTCTCGGTATGGACCACTTAGTGATACGCTGGTCTGCTTTAAATACTATACAGGTTTTATTCCAACACAGAAATTATGCCGATATAGTACTTAGTTTATTTGAATAAAATTTAAATACGAAATGGCGATTGCTTAGTGATTGGCCGTCTGGTTTATTTCACGGTCCGATGTTTGGTTTTATTTTTATTAGAAGGTTAGAGTACATTCTATTCCAGCAAACGTGATTCTATTGATTCAATTGATGCTTCATGACGACCGGTATTCATTAAGCAACAATTTATAAACACAACTTTGTATAAAAAGTTCTCCACTTTACAACACTACAAGGAAAAGTAGAGAAATGAGAAGGAAATAAAAAAACTACACTGTATTATGTGAGGTCGCGTTTGAAACGGTTTATGAATTAATAATTGACTAACCTCGCTTACAATAAAATACCCGTCTTTGTATATATCCGAAAGTGTATCGATACAAATATTTTAATTGTCTCACTTCAGTAATTAGAGCGCGAAGTCGGAGCTTACAGTGGAGCGTGTATTTATGAGTTATAAAACCTGAGCAATTCATTAGTGGACCAGTTTTCTTATAATTAAACATTATTACTCGTGAGCGCTAGGATGGGTGTGCAGCAAAGTAACGACAGTCGACGGCTGTTGCGGTCTAAGGGGTACTGTATTACAAGTGAACACAATGTTGCCTTTTATATATAGGAAAATGCTACTTATTTGTTAGTCCAGAAATATTTTAATTATGGGGTTAAATTCCATCACCAATAATTAAACATATCACGAATGGGTTTAATGGTGATTTGATTTAAAAAAATCTATCATTTGGTGTCGTAAAGATTTGATTTTACAAGGTGTGGGTAAAATGTTACGGTTTTAGTTAGAGAAAGAAAAAGATGCCATTTCCAATCCAAAAGATATATTAAGCATTTGCCAACGATTCGACGCTACGAACGGTTGTATCTTAAGGAACTCGCTGAGCATTTGCATTAGACACATAATCCACGAGATTACATATAATAGTAATTGCTGTTCAAAACCAAATCAACTAGAAATTCCGAATTAGGAGCGTGAATGAGTAAAATTACATATAACATCATATCACTTTTTGATCGTCTAATTATGTAAAGGCTACGGTAGCTTCACAGCGAATACAAATTTGTTCTCGTGCATGTATAAGAAAAAGTTTTGACATAAAATGCCAATTAAATATCTCCGCAATAACAATTATCACAGTGGGAGTGGAACCCAACACATGGCCACATTACTATAAACGTGTTAAGAACCACTCTCCCTGTGCGACTAAAATGCAGGACTCACTAATTACTCGTTGGACAGTTATGATAATTAGGTAATACCTGTCAAAGCCAATTTAAACCTTACAACCAAAATAATAAAATTTCAATTAAAACATCAGCCCACATACAAATTGCAAATTGGTTTAAGATATTTAAGGAATTATTTTATATTACTACACTTGCATGAGTGGGATGCAGGATAAGTGGGTCTTCTCAAAGACGTAGGCGTACGACTTTACACAGGTAGTGTTTGTAGTGGGCAACTTTGTGATATAAGTAGCAATTGAAGGAATTTTATATTCGTACTAGGGATCCGCCCCGACTTCACTCGGGTAGTGCTTATTATGTTGATCCGAGCGCTACCCTTCACAGGATCACCCGTTAGATCAGTGCATTTCCTAAAAAATCATTGAAATCTGTCCAGCTGTTTCAGAATCTATAGAGAACTTATAAACATGCATAAATATACACATCGCCTATATATAGACTAAAACAAAAAGTTCGAAGACAAAAGTTCAATGTTGGTGCTTAAAATTGTCTGAAAGAAACCAAGAGTGTATTTTCTCTCCTCTAAGCCTTTAATAAAAATAAGTCGCCTCGAACTTCCTCAAAGGCACTGGTGGATTAAAGACCTTCAACAAAAAAGGCGAGGTTATCAATTCGATTCATTTTTATCGGTGATACCTCATAACATCGACATTTTATGTACCGATTTCAAACATTTTTTTGCAGACGATTTTTCGTTTACAAGTTGGTGCCATTTAAATTTTACCCCAATCCGATAAGTGGAGTTATTCAGGATTTCGCGAATTGCAGTCAGCTTCTTGTAGTTTTACTGGGGTTAAATTATTGTACTTGTGCTTAACGATCATATCTTGATACGAAGTTTTAACTCTTGAGTTTAAACTTTAAACAAAACGCATGGTTAATTGTAAACTGAAATCCGGTCACAAATAAAATGACGACTACCAAAAACTTATTTCTAGTTTAATAAAGATGTTACACATTTAAACAGACAAGAATTGTTTACGCATATGTTTGTAAGAGGGCTTTAATAATAATAATAATATTCGCTCACACCCGTAACTCAGAGGGGTAGGCAGAGATTATGGTTTATTACTTAGTGCCATCCTGGCCCATCTTTTTCGCTTCTTCTACATACACATCTACGCATACATGCTCGTTGCGGTTACGGGTACTCCTTATATGGCCCATTTTAGTAAGCCACTAATCTGATCGATATAAGTTCTCCTCCCCTGCCAACACTGATACTCATTTTTGCAACATAAATTTGTTTCGTTATTCACTCTTCATTCATCTTACATAATCTTAAAATAAAAGCATCGATAGTTCTATAAAAAAACTAAAGAGATGTGCCAGGAATATACAAATGCAAATTCGTTAAGATTGACTGTTTAAAAGCTTGATTATTTAAAAAGGGTTTAAAAAAATTCATCAAAGTACCGAAATGACCACAATTACTTTCATAATGATCCCGCAATTAAGAAAATCATACCTTACTAAGATATGGTTTCCTTAATAACATAAATCAGAATGTTCTATAAAATTATAGAAGCACCGCCACCTTTGTTCTGTTGTTCAATTAAACAAAAACGAAGAAAACGTGCGAATAACGCGACGAGTTTCGCACAGTCGAGCTTAAACATCGTAGAATTAAGAGATTACGATAAAATTAATACATTTGAATACACTATCAAAAACTGGTAACTTCTTGATAAATATAATACTTTAATAAAACTCAAAGTCATTGTAATACACAGACCTAGCCAAAGATAAGTGTTTTTTTTAATAACTGTATAGAATTGCACGTATCATGACCAACCTAAAACACCTAGACTGTGGTTGCCTTCCATTCCAACTGTAACTTAATAACGGAAGCGAAATATTAGTTCACAATTTGACAATTCGACAGTTTAAAAGCTGTTGAAAAAGCCAAATTGTGAATGATTCCTTCCGTTCGCAATTTGCTGGCAGTTTATAATATTCCTAGTCCGATTATAAACGGACTGATACTAACAGAGCCTTATGGCATGTGTGTTACGGCTTTTTTTATTAAAATAACATACTTGAAAGGAATATTGTAGCCACTGTTCTCACTGCTCGAAAAAGGTAGGCTATTAAAAATAAAAAGAATCATAAACGGCCCATTCATGTTGCAATAAAAGAAAAGTTTAATTTGATAACAATGAAACATTTACCAAAATAAGATATAACATTAATACAGTTCACATTCGAACTATTCACCGTCGGACAGTTGGAATCGAAACTCCTGCGAGTTCTGAAAGCGTTCATAGAGACGGCGTAACACTTTTATAAATGGCCCTTGTCAAAATATACCGAACAATTGTAATTAGGTTCTTGTATGGAACAACGCTGTGTTAGTAATGAACGAAGCGGCGCGTGCTTCGAAAGCCACAAAAAGCTACTACCTGGTGTGACGCAAGTCATACACGGAAGCGATATGATTGATTTTGCCTTACAATTGGAGCGCTATTGTTTCTCCGACGCAATAATTATTTAAAAGACTTGTTCACTTGAATTTTATTTACATATAGCTTACTAATTGTTATTACTGCATTTTTTTTTACGTTTTAAATTTCTTAACTATCAATATTGTTTGCGAAAAATCATCTGCGGCTACACAGCGCGTGAGGCGACAAAGTAAAGAAGGCAATCGGAAACCCTCACCCAACCCTATAAATTCAAATCTATATAGTTAAAAGGTGATGTGTGCATTTATGTGCCGTACAGACTCGAAGAAATTTACAGGTAAAGTTTATATCGGCCCACCGGCTGTTTCTGTAATGTTTGGTAGAGCTAGATCCGATTAACAAAATTAAATAACGAAGCGACCCGAGTGAAGCCGGGGCGGCTCATTAGTAATCCATAATTTGAGTTATTCTAAACAATAAATCAATTTAATTTGATTAACGAATAAGTGAAATATTGATATTTTATTTCAATTACATAATTCAGATTTATAAACGCTCTTGCCAACTCTTTTGTCTTGCGGTATATCTCAGTGGCGGGCTCAATGAACGGCTAACGAAGTGAAATTAATTACTAATACAGTATTACTAAAGCAAATATGTCTTTAACACTAAGTATTATGAACTTTTCTAATGGTTTTTTGCAAACAAAATCAGGCAATGTATTAAATATGTCTATGTTGTTTATTGATGTGGGTAACATTGTAACTTTACATCAATTCATCTGTTTGTTTATCTTCTCATTTAAGAAGACGAAAATCATTGATTTATTTATTTATTATAATTATTTAAGATAATTATGATCTCACATTATTTTAAATATGAGAAAGCAATAATAAGTAATAAGCATATTTTTGTTATTGAAATTTTAAATGTATGGTAGCGAATTAAATAAATATATAACTAAATCAATTACATAACGCATATTGCGATGAGCTTTACAGATGTAGCGCTGGTGGTCTATCAATTATAAAATGATTTATATTATTTATTTCTTCATTGGGCACAGCGTGAAAGGCAAGCCCGAATTTGTTTTTGGTAGTGCTATTGGTTGTGTATTATCAGGAGAAGGTTCTGAAAGAAAAAGATAAGAAAGTTGCGCGGAAAATTAGAAAATTTACAATTTATCAATAAATTTGTACATGTAACCTTAGCGCTTATGACATAGGTGTCAATCGTTTGACAATTGGCACGATTGATAGAATACAATAAAAATTATTCATGTACGCGGTAGAAATTAACAACATTGTGTATCATAGAGGTTTTTTTTATTAATTATACCAATTATAATTCAATATTCGTAGTTAATACAACGTCTGTCGGGTCAACTAGTATGTATATACTAGCTATATAGTGAATATGTGTAATATATATAACTTAAGTGAATATTTCCTAACAATTATAATCAGATACTTAGCGAATTGGTTCGATTTACAAGAACGATTGACCAACGGAAGCGTCTTTTTACTGTAGCGCGTTGTACGAATTCCTTTAATTAATACTTCAAATAACATAAGTCAATTATAACCGAGGAGGCGAGGCATTCGCGAGCATCGTGAGCATGTTCGTACTTTTTACACAACACGCCGCACCCGGCGTCGCCCGCCTAAACCTGTTGATTAAAGAGAAAGTTCCACTTCTTACACCTGTGTTATCGTCGATACGATCACTTCCGGTTGACTAACGCCGTAGGTGCTAACTTTAAAAAAAATTAAGCGACGTATAAAATGCCAAAAGTTTTGTAGAACACTTGCACACAAGTTAAGTTTTTTTATTCAAGTTATAGTTAGCCCTTTCAAAAGTCATCATCACTGAAAAACCTTCAAAGGTCAATGACAAAGTACTTTGGCATAAGGGGCACAACACGAAAGGACCTGCAGGTACGTAGATGGCCTGTAAGGTTGGATTACGATAGAAGGTGTGGCTGGTGGTAATTATCGCCCGTGTCCTATTGTAGTATTACATAAATCTGTAAATGGTAGTTAAGTATAAAGTATAATAAAGAAGAAGGCTGAATAGTAAACTAGGTGACTGGAATAGTTCCAAATAAATGGATAAATCCATATGAATCGAGATGGTGGGATTTCAATCAAATTGTCTAGCATAAACCTGGTCACCTGTGACCGCTACCTTTCCCTTTTATATTCATCCTCTCTCCGTGCGATCCTTTCCCTTTTCCCATCCTACCCTTATTAAGAGAAGATGGGAAAGGGAAGTTGACTGAAATTGGGCGTCCGGCACCTTACTAATCAGGCGAAACGCAAAAGCATACTTCTACCTCACGCCTGTTCAATGTGAGGTAGTATTTAACCGGTCGAGTTAACCCACTCGTGAAATGATATTGTTGCGGGCTCTACCACTGTTAAAGTTTAATATAACAAACCTTAGTTAAAAAATATAAGATAATAATTATTTTAAAATCATAATGTGCAAATGTTATTAATTTATTTATATATCTAAAGATAAACTTGATAAGAAACGCTATGCTTCTGTTTATACTGTAAACAATAAACACAAGACCCCCTCTCCCGCAAACTGTTAAAAACTGAATAGGTAATCTTTTGTGAACCACAACGGGGTCCAGTTAGAGCCAATATTCGCTCCCTCACGTATTAAGTCGGTTGGCGACGAGATGAGATGGTTTTTATACTGAGGGTTTTTATGATCGACCGAACAAAAACTGTATCGTAATTTCAACCGCATGATTGTGGTCCCTCCGTGCGCCCGGCTACCGATCTGGTGCAGGAAGCGAAAAGAAAAAAAACTAATCCTTCCAAGTCTTATAACGAAAAGCGGTAGACAGAGACTATGAAATATATCTTGTGGTGCCCGGTGCTTTTCTTAATAAAGTAATGGTAATTTTGTAGCTCTAGTTCAACTGTAGAATTGACAATGGCTATACATTCGCATTCACTGAATCGTACATACGCAAATATACATAAAAAGAGACAGAGAGAAAGAGAGAGAGAGAGAGAGAGAGAGAAAGAAACACATACTTGTTAAGCATATATTTAACAAATATGTAAATACGTTTATATTTGTCAATGGATTACAACCAAAGTTTTCAAAGTGCGCGCTTCTTACAAACGCTACAAAGAGGCGTAACTAAGTTCCTGTAACTTATAAAATGCGTATATAAAAGTGATTATTGAGTGTATTTTGTCAATATACTTTTACATTATTATTCTTGTCACGGTCCTAATTTATTTTTGTCACAAATATTAAGTTTATGACATCGACAAAGGCACATAGTAGACAGAAACATTGAATCACAGTAACAAATCACCGGAGACCGATTGTTAGTCTTCCATTTACTGTCTTCTACCAGTAGTAGGTAACACAAAGGTGCTTTTAATTATACGGTAACCGGAAATTCGTTAAAGGAGAATATTGTATAAATAAATCAATTAATGACTTTCACTCACTATCTTCAATCTAATTTAACATACGATCGATTTCATTATTTCTAGATATATATTTTATTAATACTTTAAGGCCCTATATGAAAGCTCTGTAACTTAGGAACAACTTGTGTCGCTTTAACTTAGTTTTCGTTATCAATTTATTTAATTTACTAACTAAATAATTTGTTGACTTGTATAATGCTGCCTATGTTAACCTAGAAATATTATCAGGTAAAATGGGTAGGCAGGGTTGTCCAACGACACTTAACCTGAACTGATTTACACCTAACTCAGAGTCCCGTCGGACTAGAAGTTTCAACTAGGATTTTAGTTATAATTAATTTAAATGGTTAAAAAAGGGCGAGTTATCAAGGTTACCTGTCATACAAAAAACAAATGTTAATTTTATTTTGAACTAAAGTTGTACCTAAATAATTTAGTAATAAAATTTTAGTGCTTACGAACTTACATTATGTTTAGAGATGCTCATCGGAAATTTATTATCGAATTAAAAAAATAACACATAAAATCTGATATCTTCCAAATAAAAGCGGCAAAAACGGACATTACAAATAACATGATAATATATTAAAATGAAGTTACCAGTTCAAAATATAATATTAATTAACTAACAGCTATTTTCATTCAAAAGATGATACTTTACAACTATATTGTAATTTACGAGGAATCAAAATGAACGCGAAATACGTTAAATACCTAATAAATTATTAGATTGAATTCAAGATGTTTTGAGATTGACCTTGTTGACATTATTAACAACCAATAAACATCTTGTGATAATTAAGATTTATTGTGTTGCATATTAAAAGCCTATGAATGTCGTCTTTAACATTAATGAGTAGACATACATGTCAGGAGATGTGCCTATCTCCTTATCTACGAATTAATTATCTATACATACAATGTTTTGTTTGTTATACGCAATAACTTGGAAAGGGGATAATCGGTGGAAATATTGTGTGATTAATCTAATCTTGCTTACAATTTAAAATTCCTTAGATCGAATTCGACTGTAAATTGTTGTTTTTTTTAAATAATAATATTTTAGATATAAACACAAAATAATACACATGAATTATTTTAAATATCATATATAAATTCATTTTATTTACACATTATTTTATTTAATGGTCATAAAACGATCAAACTAATTGCACCATTTCTATTCAAACAAAATATTATTTAAAAATTATATAAAGCGAAAGATGTAGTGGTAATTCTTAATATTATTAAAATGAAATGATTAATATTTGCATTACAAATTAGGATTGAAATTTATGAGCAAAATAAGTAAAATTTGATTGACCCAATATAATACCTGCCATCATTTATAAGTTTTGTTTTAGTATCACCAGTAGCAGCATCTGTATACCTATTTTAATAGATAGATCTCTATCTTATCAAAGAAGCTGGCTTTACATAAAAAGTCAAATATTTTTTGAAGGAAAATTTTGTCAATCATCCCTGGTACCTTTTACAAATTTTTACAGGTTAAATTACTTACATCATGATCCGGCACATAGGAGTAGACATGTAGCTTGTCGATCCTTATAGTACCCTGAAATGGGTACAGCAGAGACCCTCGCTGTAGCTCAGTCGATGTCCAAACGCTGACAGATGCCTCCCTGCCTCTAGCACCCCCCGGCCTCAGAGCTAGGCTCAACTCTTGCGGTATCAGAACTAGAGTCTCCATTATCACTGGCACATAACGTTCTTACTCGGCGAATAATTTACAATATAATCCAAATTATAAAAATAAAACTAAACCAAGTCCTACTCGCATTTAATTATTAATCCTTGGATAATCTCCCAGAGTCTTCCATCACTGTTAATGACGATAAATAAAATAAAAATCGTCCCGTCTGTACGATTATCAGTCGCCAACGAAATATCGAGTCCGTGTGATCGATCATTCGATGAAATGTTCGATGGATTTAAATCAAAATTAGTATACGTTCTAGTTGAGCCGTTTAGGGGAAATGTTCACTAGTTTCGCGATTTAGATCACTCGATTTCCGATATCCGTTGCCAATATTTTCGTATGAGTTCATTCAACCCGTACGGTAGTGTTCGTCCAGGCACTTGGGGGAGTACGTCACCGCGCGAAGGATGCGCGCGCGCTCTTCTCTGAACGTGCACTGAAGGAAGCGCTAACATTGACCTTAGCCACGGCCGTGATCGCGTTTACAGTTCATTTTTTGTTCGATAAAAAGGAGAGGAGTAAGCCCTACAACCTGTTTGATTCACTGCTACAATGAATAAGCGACTTTTTGCTTATGTGATAAGAGTCATTTGGCTTGCAGATGTAAGTTTGTAAGGTGCAGAGTAAGGTGCTCCCCTCCAAAGGCGGCACCTGCATTCGCGCGCCGCCCGTCAGATCGCCGCGGAGGCTCGCGAGGTGCGCTCGCGCACCTGATTTACATCTTTTATGCTACCTGCCAGCTTTTTTATCGTGCTTTCCTAACATCTGCTTCGTCATAGAAGCTTTTAAAGTCGATCCCTTTAATGATATGCAATTTAATACGGTGATTAGGTAATCTGGATTAAAAATATGTTTTTTGAATTATTTTAGACAAGCTTATTAAAACACAATATTCTTATAAAGTTTTAATTGGTGTTTCGTGAAAAAAAATATATCTAATAATGTTGTTTTTGCTACTTGGTGTTTTTTATTATTAACAAAATTTTAATCTTATTTCATTATAATTAACTGGTAAAATCTTTTTTAATTAACTTTAGTACGTTCTTTAATAGGATTTGGAGCGTAATTTTGCGTAGGCAACGTAAATTGGAAATAAAATTTATACTCATCTTTATTATTAATAATAATAATAATAATTGAGACCTTATTGCAAACTGTGGTGTCCATTTTTTAAAAACCAATGTTCTCAAAGATTATCTTTTTTTAAAAAATAAATGAAAAGAAAACAAAAACAAAACAAAATGAAAACAAATGCATCACTCATTACTACGCCATTCCATAAAAAATGGATTAAACAATGAAAACATACACTTACTTAGTGAATCTAATTTAAAACGAAAGGAATTTCTTATTCCTTTTGAACAACTTATTTGGTATGAATAGTAGTAACCCTAATTATGGTAAACTACATCGCAATACTATCTCAAATTTTAACCAATCAATTAATTTTAAGGGTGTAATTGATTTGGTTAATTATTTTTTAATTTAGATGCGAATAAATCTATTAACATATATGTTAAATGCTTTATAGGTAGGTAATTGAAATGTATATTAGAATTAAGAATATGTCCGAGATTGCGTCTTGCATTCCGTTGGGCCTAGATACGTGTGAAAAACGAAGTCTCAGAGAAATATAGACTCGGTTTCGAACCTGTACCGTTAATTCCCAATTTTATGTGTTTATTTTTTTAATGAATTCGTACAATTAAAATATTCCTTATCATATCTGCAGAGCATTTAATTCTGATCACATCTAAATTGAAATCAATGAGCGAAATCAGTTACATTCATTTGATCTTAACGAAACACAGTCGTCAAGGCACGTTGCAACTCGAATTTATTATTGTTATATAGAAATTTAGATTCTATTCTTAGTGTGGTAGGAGTCATTATCAAGTTGTTGCTTTAACGTATATATGATACATTAAATGTCGATGACCCACACACACCTGCCGCCAACCACAAACCCACGGGGTACGTGTCGATGGTCGAGCACGTATGGCCCACGGTATCGCAATGCCCAAGTATATTAACAAAGAGTAATATGAAATGCATATAGAATAGAAAGCTTCATATATCAGATGATCCTGGGTTCGAATCTCATAGCTAATCACTAACATTTCGTATCAATACAAAGTACTATTCATCTAAAGTCTCTATGATTTAATATGTACATTGTTCCGCTGAGAGATGTCACTTGTTTTTACTAAGTAGCTTTTATTGAGGTACACTATTTAGTTAACACCAATTTTTTATAATAGTACAAAGCAGTAGAAGCTATAGTACGAATGGGCCGGCTCGACCGCACAGAAGACAGGCGTAAAGTAGAAGTATTTTATGTTTCCGCGTTTTGTGTGATGAGGAAGACGCTGGAGATCCAATTCCAATATTCATCCCTTTCCTGTCTATCTCCTTTATTCAACAATAAAGGTAGGCAGTACCGCAACCCAAAGACATCAGCAACAAGCAAATGAGTTGCACATGCGTTATCTGCAATTAATTTGCATGTTGCTGATGGTTTGCGGTAGCGCTTAACATCAGGCGAATCGCTTTCTCGTTTGCCAAATTCTTCCCTACAAAAATCCGTGTAAAAGCTTGAAGTCCTACAGAAGGTTGATACACGTCATACCACATATCCCATCTCGTGATTTTATTACGTAAATTTAAATAATAGCCAAGCTTTAATTTTATTACCTCATTATACTATTTCTAGGCTAGACACGACTATCACTTTCATTCAATGTGTCTGATTATATAATTACGTTCGCGTTTTTTCGGTATTTTGCACCGACAAGTTTCGGGTCTGTTGGAGGGGTCCTTCTTCAGGGTGAGTGGGATTAATTCGCGGTCGCGACCCACCTCGCACTGCGCGCCTGTGCTCGTAACGCACGACTTGACGGGGCGGGGTGCGCCAGCGATGACGACGAGCTCAACACTGATTATCTATGGTATTGTTCGTAATACACGGGGCACAAAATGTGCTGACTATGTCGACCACGTTATCCTCGGCATTGTGGAGCTTTGTGATGGAAAACATCGACAATGTCAAGGAGGAGATCGCGGCCGCCACATTGCAGGTGAAATAGGCGCACATGTGTAATAGTGTTTATTGCTTAAGCTTACTCAAGTTAACTTCAATGCTTATGAATACATCCATCATCAGACCTTAAATAGGACTCCCATTAGTAGACTATGCTCAACTCAACCTTGAAAAGTGCATCACAAACGCAAAAAAATTAAAGTAGTAATAACTCGACGATTTCTTATAATTAGTTTAAAAAGACCCGTCTTTTGGGAAATTTTAGATGGAGATCTATCGCTATATGAAAGTTGCAAGCGAGCAAGCGGTTCGTGTAATGTTAAACGATAACCGCTACTTCTAGGAAAATATTTATTTACATGAAGCGCGATTAGTAACTTATAGACGTATTACCAGACTGGAAACAATTGGAAGGATGTTACACCTAAATCGAAATTCAACCAGTAATCCTATGAAGTTGTGACAGCCGATACTTTACTATAAGAGTGGTACTTAAAGACCACATAAAGTTAGGGTAATAATATAATATAATAATAAATCGGCCTTTTCTAGAATGTTTCCCACTGCAGGGACACAGGCCTCCTCTCCGAGAGAGGGAATGAGCCGTAATCCACCACGCTGGCCCAGTGCGGGTTGTTGGATGTCACATGTCTTCGAATTTGATGGTTATAAGAACATGCCGGTTTCCTCACGATGTTTTCCTTCACCGTTTTTGGAGCAGTGGTGATGAAATAAATTTACACAAAGTAAAGCGCCTGCCTGGGTTCTAACCCGCGACCTACAGTACGTAAGTCGGGGTCTAAACCGCTGAGCCACCACTGCTCCAAAGTTAGAGTATTTCGTTTAATATATTGCGAATATTCTTAAAGTATCGGACGTACGGAATAAGATAAGGTCCAGGTGTCACAAGTTCTTTTAATAGGACAAACAACACTTACTGGGTTAGGAGCAATCTCAGCAAGGCTGAGAGTCTTTTGTGCTACTATGACGAGTACTTAAGTAAATTTTAGCTCTCTTAGTCAGTAAGTTGAAACTTAGTCCAGATGGGTTGAGTAAATCGGTCGGTGTTAATATCTGCTGGTCAGGAGTTCGAATCTAAACGGTGAGGGTTCATATATTCCCATATATGCGACACAAATAATATGTTAATTAACAATTAGATACGATTGATATTTCTCTCTAACTCACATTTTTTTCTTATAATTTTCTTTGAGAAACTATAATAACTGATTTAGTTTATGAAATTGACTATACTCGCTCAGTAACATGAACGAGGGTCTAACGTTTTGGCGTTTAGATAACGCAAAAGTTAACGTTTCCATTCGCTAGAGAATGTCTACAGCGGCGACATTCTAACCGCCGGCCGGGTTAAGGCGGTAAGTATATCGATGTCAGACAGTTTTATAATCTCGTTTGTTCCGTAAAAAATCGCGACATAAATCACGTGTCGGAACATCTCGAGCTTTCGGGGGCGTGGCGGCGGCGCGGGGCGGAGTCGCTATAGCGCCGCCCCTGCGCCTGCGCATCGTGATATACCGGCACTTCTATTGTTTGCGTTGAAATTTTAATGCCATTGGTCCGTCGCTTCTCGTGTATTGTTGCCTTAATGAGGCATACCAGATTTGGTATGGTTCGGTTTTGGATTTGTAACCTACTTGGACGTTTTTTTAAAGAAATAGGTTTGGTTTTACAAAAATCAAATAAAATATGGTTCTCAACAATACTACATATCTCACTTTATCTACGTTATCTAATTACAAATTATTCAAACTACATAACACACTAATTGTGTATATTAAATTAAATTCTAACTATTTTTAGGAAAAAAAATACAAGATCACAACGTCCCTCTTAAACATTTCGATCCATTTACAACTTCAATAATCCAAATGTTATTAACCATTTTGCCAACGTTGGTGACAATATCTAACAAATGTACCTGTCTATAGTCTTGTAAACTGTAATATCTGCCCACTCCCGATTAAGCTTAGATATCTATATATTCATTGTACCCCTGGCTTCACAGCAAGATGGTATTCTTGTGAAAATTTTTACGTGAAAAATTCCAAAATGTTTTCGAAAAACAATTTTTTCTCGTATTACCTTTTGCTATTACCATTTACTATCCATGCACACATTTTCACTTCACTTTATCTCAACATTTCAATTAACTTACAACATTTCCGATGAAAGTACAAAAAATGTAATGGCCGCCATGTATGGTGAATGACGTCTGTTTACAACAATCAATCTTGCTATGAAACATGGTATATGTATCTCACTTCCATGTTGTACTCGGTGAGTAATGAGTAATGAATGATTAGAAGCTAAAAAAATATATAAATCAGAAATATTGGAACACATCAGCCCATTTCTCAAGTTCATTTGAAATGTACCCACCCTAAGTCGACTGCAGGTACGCTGCTCATATCATCGAACAATACTGATGTGTTGTACCAAACGTCCTGTCACGGCACAAATTGACTGGAACTCTTATAATAATTAAGCCGTACGCGACGCGGGTTCGAATCCGATTAAATGAGCGATTAACGTCCGTCACGTGGAGGATCACAACGCAGCGAAGTCAGCCCTTGTGGCACGGACCAGTAATACACCGAATATTGATAAAGGTTTTACAGATATGTGATGATGTCATTGCAGTTACCTGTATCTTACTGCTACGCTATGATAATTTGACCCGAGTACCACTGAATACGACCACGAGTGAGTCGAATCGAACGGAGAATACCGGCGCGAGGAAAAATATTTTATGCGTCTACTTTCCTCAATCATTTCATACCAGATGATCGCACAATTAACCCCAAGGGGTACAAATACCAAAAAATACATAGGGTAGGATACACAAGGTAGCTACATTTTCTTATTCCCTGTGCATATTTCGGTAGCTAATGGGGTGGTTAAGTATGGGACCTCATTTATTTATGGTCTAAGATACAGTTACAGATAAGTTATTTGATCAGGACCGAGATTATGTTATAGTGTGTAAATGGATAAATCACAAATGGGTTGCTTAGCTAAATTGGACCCTTGCATAACTCGCCGTTACAATTCTAAGTTTAAGTGGACGAAAAATCGAGCTTCAGTATAAAATTCCTTACGTCGACATAAACTGGAACCCTACATATAATCTCACATATAATTTAAATCTAATCAAAATAAATTTCTTACGGCGTATCTTAGACTATTATGAAAAGATATAATTAACCAAGCATTACGTACAAAATAACGTAATCAGGACGACTTATTATTTTGGTTTACTTGGAAGAAACTAAGCCAGACTTGGCAGACAACTTAAGCAAACCTTTAAGTATTCTGTGGGGCCCTGCAACATCCACATTCGATATTTTTATACAACAAATGTCGTTGTTGACCCACTTTTAGATGGCCCTTAGCGGCCTTAGTACGCTTATATAGTTTTCATTTCTAACTCAACACTAAAACGAAAATGCTTTGCAAAGACCGCTATACCAATAAACATATGCACGGACTAGAAGGGCAGAATCCTTGCCATACATTTTGCAAGAAACAGGGGGAAGTAGGTAAGTACAGGAAAATGAGGAGGGTAGACGAGGGAGCGGATATATGGATGGAAGATAGAAGTAAACTTCTCCTTTACGCAAATTTTGTGTAAGGGTGCGTCCACATCTGGCGACTAAGCCGTTCTTGCGCCGCCCGCGCGCTGTACGCGAGCAAGCTATGCGCCGTGCGTGACCGGCGCAAGAGTGGCGCGTGGTCGATCATTTACTTTCCCCCGCCCGCGCCACGCGCTTGCACTTGAAAAGCTTTGTATGAGTTGCGCTAAAAAGGTGCACTAAACAATTTCAGCAACTGCGAGAGTTTGATTTCGCCAGATCTGGATGCACCTTAAAGTTTAGGCGCAGTCATACGATTTAGACGGTTCTAAATAAACGTAAATAATACGTCAATTCAATACGATAGTTTGACAGTTATACTGCTGTGTGAGTTTCACTTAAAGCTTATTATAAAATTAGCTGTACCCGCGACTTCGTCCGCGTTGAATTTCATAATTATTGTTTTTCAAATCGCAGAATCAATATAAAAAAATGTTTTGATTTATTTGTACACATGGTCATACCAAAATAAATGTCATTTATTTTATTTGCGAGTCGAATTTTTGTTTTTTTTAATAACGGAGTTTCGTGGGTTTAATTAATTCGTATATCACAACGCGTTTCGTCGTTATAGAGAGTTCATAAAAACCAAACACAACCAATAACTACTATTAGTAAGACGACAAAACAATGTGGTAAAAAAAGTTTAAGAATTTTATTACGTAAAAAATACTCAAAAAAATTAAAATATATATTAGAGATCGTAATCTACTCGAGTTTACGATACATGTAGTACAAATAAAATAAAAAACCTGCATAAAAATCCGTATAAAACCGATGCCGACATCAAAATCGGATTGGCCCTAATCTGCGCCATAAGCCAGGACATGACATAACTCCGACAAGCCGAGCTTAAGTCATTTTTTTCTGATGTATCCACGAGGATAGATTTACATTTTATGACGTATTCATTGGGCCGGCGACGTGCGGTTTGTTTTACTTGGGCAATATTACTCGTGTTTTTTTTATTTCATTAAAATATCGATAACCGGTCAATTGAAAACAAATTGTAAGGAGATCGAATTATAGTGGATGTGGGTTTTTATACGAGGTTGATGAGGAGAAAGGCTGCTACTCATTTGCTTGTTGCGGATGCCTATACGAAGCGGTTACTTAGCATCACGAAATCCTCTTGCTTGTTTCCTCCGTGTCACCTTCTTCCATAAACAGATGGTAACCAAACACAAATATTTTGGTGATTCAACATCCAAGGGGTAAAATGTATTAATACTGCTTTATAGAAAGTCAAAACCGTTGTTATTTCTTGAGAAGTGGATGAAGTCGCAGACAACTACTTATCTATAAAGAATTGTATTCAGTCGTGAGCTCCTGCGATTACGCGGCGTTTCGCGTGCGTCCCCGGCTCCCATTTAATTCGGCCATTCCTTCCGGGCCCGCGGCGTCTATGAGCTGCACGGGCGCATTCCTTCACGCTATACTCGTTTTAAATCGACACTAAGCAGTATTTTAGATTGAATGGACTGAAAGTCGCTTGTACGGTGTGTTTATTATCTGATTCAGTTCCGTAACGATATTTATTCATTACAGCAATGTTCAATTATTTTATGCAAAAAATAACGTAAATATTTTTTCTAAAAACTCACTTAAAGATAAGATTTGGATGCACTGCCTGTACAAATTAACTTAATAATCCATGCAGAGTTCAATAATCTTAATTGATGACTGTATGTTTTTGAATTAAAAAACAAGCTTAAGATTTCTAAGGGTAGATGGTGTTTGAAGGTCTAGAGTCTAGATAGTTCATTAGGCTATTATTTAATTTGTCTCCATTGTAAAATTATAAGTACGTTACATATTACACACATTTACTGAGAACAATTAAATAAGTAAAGTAAGCTCACAATTATTTCAACCATTTTGATGTCAATCACTGTTTGCTATTTCATTGAACTTTTTACGTACCAGTAATGATTAATTAGTTTAGGCGATCAAAGTCATTTTATAGTACACTATTGTGATTGTGAAGTCTAAAGGGTTGTGGATTTTAATTGCTTAAAAACTAAAGCAGACAAGATAAGAAAATAAAAAGTAATTACAACCCGTACACGATCACCGGCGGTCGGAGGCCTTTTAATGAATTTATAATTTGCACCGTCCGAGAACAATTAGAGTGCTCCCATATCGCCTCGGGAGCGAATTTTAAATGTTAAATCGGCCGTCTTTTACGGGAACAACCCACTGGTTTTTGTTGGTAGGTTTTTTAAATAACTAAAACAAAAAAATAACGCAATTTATCTTCGACGTGCTTTGAAACGATATAGGACATTACTATGTCAATGAATGTTGGTCTAATGTCGTCCACATTGTATAAGCATTTTATCCATGTTACTGTCATGGAACATCGTAAGTTGATCACTCGAATAACGAAGGATAGGTTTAACAGTGGTAGAGCCCGAAACAACAACATCTGTTGCACGACTTGGCCAGCTCGACCGGTGAAATATCACGACCTCACAGAAAAGAAGCGTGAAGTAGATGTGCTTTGCGTTACGCCTGATGAGTGAGGGGCCGGAGGCCTAATTTCAGTCCTCTTCCCCTTCCCATCCTTTCCTCATAAGGATAGGATGTGAAAAGGAAGGGGATTGGACGGGGAGTGGTTAACGAGGAAAAGGAAATATCCTTTTTCTTGTCTATGTCCTCCTTTGTCTATTAGTAGGTAAATCATCTGCAGCACATTTATTTGTTGCGAATGTCTATGGGCAGCGTTCACTTAACATCAGGTGATCCGCTTGCTCGTTTGCCATCTTCTCACATAAAAAACAGAGTTTAGTATAAATTGTATAAATAAATAACCTACGTTATTGTAAGCTTTTGATCACTATCAAGGTTATAAAACCCGAGAACCTACTGCTTCAGTTGTAATCACATCAGAATTTTCATCTATGGGTATTATCAATATTTTAACTTGTATCTTTGGCTAAGTAATTTAATTTACTTTACTTACTTTGACTCAAAACACTTGTGTGCAAAACACACACCAGTAAATTAACCTTATACTTATGAGATAAGGCGAGATTTCCATAAACTTTCACCAATATTACTCTATCTTCGCTTTTGTTTTCAATGATCTACGACAGTTTTAGTGCTGGCCACTTAACAACTGGTGCATAACCAGCCAGTTGATTATTTACTCCTTTTAAAAAATACCTTCATTTGTAATGTAATAATTACTGACTGTTGGTACTTTCCCACAAAACAGTATCTAATCATAAGGTAAGTCGAAACAATTATTTAAACCATACTGTACACCTCCCGGGGGCGAGTCGTTAGCTGAGAGGAAAAAACTAATGATAATATTCAACCTTCATTCACAGTAAATTATAAACTGAAAACTTATTACTGTACAAGATCTAGTACAGTCATTTTGCAAAAGATTAATATATTAACATTAACGATATCAACACAATCCCAATAGCGTGAGTCGAACAATACGACGAAACGCAGAGTACTTCTACTTCACGCCTGTTTTTTGTGAGGTCGTGGTATTTCACCGGTCGAGCCGGCCCATTCGTGCAATGTATGTTGTTGCGGACTCTACCACTGTTATTGTTATTCACATGAGGCGACTGTTAAGCGACTTTAAACGATTACACTCCTCGCACGAGCCCGCGCGTCCGTACCGTGGAGAGGTTCTAATCTACCCACTTGTGCGAGGAGAAAAAATAATAATTCAGTTTACCTACTTGTAATTACGTTAACTGTATACCTTATAAAAATATGTATGGCAACTGTACCAAACTATTTGTATTAACTGAGAGCCATATATAGTTGTAACGTCTTTTTTCTCAAATTCAGAGATTTATTCATGTTTTTCGCCTTTCAGAGCCGAGCACATAGTAAATCAGGTATGTGTTTTTATTGTATTTCATGGTTCGAGTAAGCGGATGACCTGATATCATCATACCACCGCTACATGCCAACATACTCAATAAACATAGGAATTAGAGATGCGATTGCAGCTTTTGGATTGGATAGGAAGGTAGACTAGATTATGATTTGTTTGCGAGAAGGACAGGGGGAGGGGATCGGTTTTAGTTGAGAAAACCGGTACTGATATATTTTAATTGATGTGCAATAGTCGGAATTCAATACAACTAAAACATTAAGACGTGATCAAATTCTAACTTTGTATAATTCTTTCGTATTGGGCAAGAGAAAAAAATTAAGAATTTAAATGAGCGTGCATTTAGTTGAACACCAAAACAGTGGGATAGGTCTTTCGCGTGATGGCACGATGCGAAAACTTTTTTTGTTCGGCAAAGAGCGATTTGAAAAGTATCGCCTAGGGTAACAGAGAATGGCAACCGGCGTTTAGCAACACTGAGATGACTACTGTTCGGTGAAATATTCTAAATGCACTAGGGTTGCACTTTAATGCCCAAACAGAAAATGAAAATCCATACACATTGTAGAGATTATTCGAGATATATATGTAGAAAAAAATGTGACACGACCACTTAGACATCTGCTGAACTTTAAGAACTGTTTAAGACAATTCGCAATTCATTATCTTCGTCTAACTCGAACTGTTTTGTAGTAGTGGTACTAAAAATAAGAACATCAAGTTCAAAACGAAACTAAGTTAGACATAGTGACCAAATTTCATAATATCGGCTTAGTAGGTTCGGAGTTTATCCCGGACAAACATCGTGACACGAGATATTTTATTTGAGATAGTCTATATATGTAGATAGCACTCAGGTATAATATACCTTTTAATAAAGAATTCATCAATACATCCAGAGATTATCTCCCCCCCCCCACCTAAAACCTCACAAACTCACAAACTTTACCCAGTTATAATATTAGTATAGATAATAACATGAGTCCATTGTTATTATCTATAAATTTGTTGTATTTTATATATAAATTTATTTTTAATGCGAAACCAAAACAGTGCATTCGGGTGTGTAGATGAAATAACCACAAATCTAATACAAAAATATCAGATATTTGAAGAAAAGTTCAAGACGCGCATCCCTGACAAACATGATTTGAAACCAAATCAAGAAATTTCGTATGCAAAGATTTTAAGCGTTTCGAGTGTTGAATTAGGTTTCTCAAATTGGTGGCCGAAAACGTTCGTACAAGAACCCTGTCTGCTGCTCTGTAATTGCTTGATGATTTTATGATAGCGTTTAATCTAATCAAACGGAGAAATAAAGCAATAAAACCTTTCGAACTAGTCGTTCGTTATCGTTGTCGATTCGGATCAAGATTATTCAATGATATTTGAAATGTCAAAATTAAAACTTAAAATTAAATGTTTAAATAGAAAATGTACTGTAACTACAATAATATTTTTTTCTCATTTCTATTGTCTATTGTCAGTGGCATTTTAATGTTTTTAATATTTGAAAAGCGCGGTAATTGCTGAAGCGGCACTTTTGTCCATTGACACACTTTTCTATCAAAATGAACAAATCAACTTTCAACACAATTTTTATCATTGTGCAGTTAATAAAAATATGCAATATTTTTCGCCGTAAAAAATGTGAGCTTATAAAGACTAAGTATAAAGCGCGCAATTACCAACATTGACATGTCACAATAGAATGCCTATGAAAGCAGATACTTATTCAGTAGACCTTTTTATCTTTACGTTGTTTGTAATAGCGATATTCTTTAGTAATTTTCTTCCCCGGTACCTAGTGCTAATTGCGTACAGAATGAATTTATTAAGGCTTGCCATTCATTGGACGTTTTTTGTGTTAATACTTTAATAGTATTTAAACAAAATGCAAGTTTCATCCTACTCATGATAGAAGCGTTGCTGCAGTTTCTTCCGCCACTTCTTCTCCCAGCGCTAACGCTTTCCGAAGTGGTAGTAATGTTAGTTGCAATAATACTTGTAATCAGATAATGGCTACCGATCAAGCCCAGGCTCGGCCCTCTCGGGCACCCTCGAATCGGAATGCTAAACGCGTAATGAGTGACAGCCCAAGCCGAGGTCCCACCTCGGGGGCCCTTGAGCCGAGTCACTCCATGGAGCGTCCACCGAAGCGACCTAAGAGCTCGGCGGCCTCCCAATCCGTTAATAATATTAAAGTAACGGCCCGAGCCGAGGTTCCCTCTACGGAGGGAGCCCTCGAGCTTAGTTACTCTTAAAGAGGCTTAGGCTAGGCGGGTGGGTTCTGCGCCCTGCCGCCTCGTGCCCGGTGAAGCTGTAAATGCCTCCTCAAGGCAAACAGTGACCTTTTAGTCACAAAAAAAGAAAAAAACTAGTTTCATGTTTACATTATAATTACTATAATTATTTTGTGGATTCGATAGATCAACATATTTTTTATCATGCCCATTAGATTCTTTTTAGATAAAGGATTTTTCAAGTGAAAACTTCTTTAGCCGAGGTAGACGATATTTAATAGGGGAGAATCTCATAGGTTCGCCTGAACAACATGCGACACGTCAGTAACATGCTTATTTGACTTTGGAACGGTTTCGACGAATTTTATTGGTAAGATATCAGATATTATTTTTGTTGTTTATTTATTTATTTCTGAACTATTGTCGCGCCTTCCCACCTGCTTTGAGTTTTCACTTCTGTCGCCAGTGCTTATGACTACTTGTATTTTTTTTGTTGATTTGATTAATGTATTTGCAAAACAATATCGATTAAAAGTTTAATAGAAAAATTAAAAGGTAACGTACAGTGTATGGATAGCTTTATTATATGAGCTCGGTCGCCACAACAGTTCTCGAAGATAAGGCGGACATCAGCAAAGAGATCCGCTCGCGATATCCCCGGACTAACAATTAACAATGAGACATTATACTCGCCGGTAATGCCGCCGATAATTACCCAAGAGTTCGCCGATTTGCTACCACAGCTTAAATTATAGCATCTTGCAGATTCACGTGTTTTAATCGACTATGCATTGATGTTTTGTAAGATCGCGGCGCACTCTTTACTTCCAAATTAGTCGACTTAACAATTATTCTCCAGAGAGAACATAAAAACAATTGGGACATCCTTCCAAAGACGTGACTTTGTTTTCTTTTAAAGTATGTTGTTCAATGTAAAGTTTTTAGTTGAACTATATTGTAATTTAAATGGTAAAAGATTATGTGTACCTTAGAAAGGCCATGCACCTTGGCCGGGGTAATTTCAACAGAGATCAACAGACGCATTCGACTAGGTTGGGCAGCAGGGAATTCGGCACCATCGTCACCTCGCAAATACCCCAACGCCAAAAGACTAAGCAGGAAGAAGTGGCAATGAGCCGGTAACATCGTCAAGGAAGCGACGTCAGATTGGGGAGCAAAATGGTGGAATGGAGGCCGCGGATGTTGGAATGAATACTTATCTATCTAAACAACCTTCCCCCATCTTAATCTGACGCGCTCAAGTTTGTACAATGAACGATTTTTTTACAATTCGAATGATGCGTTGCGGTGGGATGCGATGCGGTTCGGTTCTGTTTGGTTTGGTTCGGTTCAATTCAGTTTAGTTTAGTTTACCATAATTATAATAAAATATTATTAAATTTAATTTTATTTGCTTTAATTTGTCAGTTAATTTATCAATTTTGAAATTCACGTTTTATGTAAAATAAAGGTAGACAACAAACATACAACTCCATCCGATCCACGATGAATGTTGACAGCTTGTTTGTTTCCTTCAGTTTTCACTTCAGGGGGGAAGATGATCTTTAATGAGAACAAAGGGTTCTAGCTTCAAAGCGTCATAATGAGTGCGCTCACTCGTCCTCTGATTCAGCTCCGAAATATATTCTTTGCTCCATCAGCTCCGAAATTTTGGAGATGTTGTCTAATTCGCTCATACTCAGGTGGTTGGCAGAATTCTTTAGGTAGTCCCGCATGGGTAAGGAAGTTAGCGGTCGTTGGATTAGAAATTTCCGGGAGTGCTGGCATCAAATCGTCTGGGTGAAATTGTGGTGGAGCTAAAAGTTTTGAAGATGGCATCTTATCCTTATACACCACATTAGCTCCTAATAAAATTGAAGACCCAGCAGTCGTTGTAAATTAAAAGTTATCAATTTGCCACTTTTCTAGCTTTGTATATCAGACAGGGTCTGACCCTTACGGGTGTACGCCCACGCCAGATCTACTGTATAATTTTTTTTATCTAAGTTATTTTAAGAATTTTATCAATTTGACAATCATTATCTTGAAAACTTGACTTGACATTTTGACATTGACAATTGCTTAATACCTAACAGGGCTACCAGCTAAGTGTTTTTTCCCCTAAATTTGAGGGGTAAACCAATGGGATGGCATTTTTGGTTTGGGGGCTTTTTAGGGATTTTCAAATTTTTGGTATGATGTTATTTCATGATACAAAAATTAAGGAATAAAATATAGAGTCTGAAGTAACGCTATTCAGTCAATCATATTTATTTGTTGTTATATAGTTTTTTAAAAATAACTTATTAGAATGACAGCTTTCAAACTGGCTTGTATGGACGTGACTAGACTTTACTGATGAATCGGTTGCCTGCATATGCTTTTTGGAAACTATATTAATATTGGTAAAAAAAATTGATTGACTAGTTAACAGCTTTTTTTATAAGACTTACGTAATTTCAGACGCAAACAATTCATTTCGAAATTTGGAAAAAAAATTTGGTCCTATTTATAATACTTTTTGGGGGTTGGTTTTAGTGGTTTTTTACTCGAGCTTTAGTGGCAAATATTTTCGAGAGTTGGTAACACTGGTACATATGCCTAATAAAATGTAAATCTATAGTACAATTCAAATCATACTTTTTATCGAAACTATGTCAAACAAGTTTAATAAAACACTACTACTCCGGTAAGTTCTTTATTTAAACCTCAACCTGTCAATTAAAAACATAAATAAATCATTTTACGATTGTGCCAGATTGTCCTAATAATGCTTAAAATCTTTTATGTTAAAAAAATACTTTTTGTAATATAAAGTTCAGTCTTAACAACAAAATGGCTTAATATAATTTTAAAATAATTAGCACCTAATAAATATAATTTTATTTAACTTTTCAGGTTATATAAGACTATGTTGTGAACAATTATAAAGATAAATTATAAAGTGGATATGATAACAATTGTGGTTGAGAAAGAAAAGTATATTATGCTGTTTATAAGGTAAAATTAAAATGTATGTAATTTACGTATGATGCTCTGAATGTAGCCAATCCCTTGTTATCTGAATGCTATATACAATCATGTTAAGTCTACAAGTATGTATCAGTAAACCACAATGTGTAAAAGGTTAGAACAATCTTGAAAAACATGTGTTTGGTTGGGCACCACATTGTAAATGGTGATTGGTCTCATATATTAAACTTATTTGATGTTTAAAACTATTTTAAATAGTCAAGATTTCTATATTATTTAATATAATTAACTTAATGTTTCCTTTGCTCCAGTACTATTCTTTTTACTTCCTACGAATAATTTAGGTGGTTAAATTATAATATCATTTAAAATTCCATCTAGCCGCTAAAACTCTACTTCTGGACTATCTTTTCAATCAGAGGAACTTAAACTAGTCCTACCCACTGATGAATACCTGTTGTGCGTCTTTGTAACTTGTGTTGGTATTTGCAAGTAAATTGGAAACTTTGCTTCACTTAATTGATACTGAAAACCAATTTGTTATCTGCTTTTTCACATTGGACTGATGGCAATGGAATATCCACAAATTATTATTCATTTAATTGCTTTCTTATTTGTGTCTACAAATGCACAATTTAAAATGGTTGAGAGAATAAGTACATTTGATTTAAATTTATATGAGAAAGTTTTGGATCCACAATTATGTCGGAAGCAAATAAAGTTTATGGCAGCAAATAGCTCTGTTCTGCTAGCACAATGTGAGTTTTCCCTCATAAGAATCTTTTACATCACTTAGCTTGCAGTTTCATTACATGTATAGTAGATTCAAATAGTACAATTTGTTCATTCATTCAATGTTTTATGATAATATATCCTCATGATGTATTTGTATTATGTAATGTTAATGTTATTTTGTATGTGTTATATAACACAATGCATATGTAATGCACAATGTATGTGTTATATGCATTAAAAAAACACTGCTCAAAAGTGAATGTAAATGCATAACATAGACTTAAGAAAAAAATGTGTTGTTGTTTTTAAGTATTCGTTGTTAAACTGCAATGAATATACCCATTTTTATATTTTATCATTGGTTGTAGTTCTAAAAGAAATTAAACTTGTTGTTATCTATTATTTTGTTTAGTTTGAAAATCATTGATGAAAATAAATGATCTGTCCATATCTATAGGCATATCTTATGTTTTATATTTTTGTTTGTATCTAGGACATTATCTAGTCATAGTATTGTTTTGGACCAAGAGCCACAGCAAAAAAATATCTGAGTGAGACTTCTATAGTTCCATGTTCCATTGAGGGGAGAGGGCTGTCCAGCTTTTTTCACATTTTATTGATAGTTATATATAGATATATATATATATATATATATATATATATATATATATATTATTTATTTATTTATTTGACAGCACCGTGCCTTTCTTTAACAATATATTGAACTATTTTTACATAAATTTGGATGGTATGGTTTTAG
Organism: Papilio elwesi; assembly: GCA_029849275.1. Lineage (NCBI taxonomy): Eukaryota > Metazoa > Arthropoda > Insecta > Lepidoptera > Papilionidae > Papilio > Papilio elwesi. The sequence continues at coordinate 10,407,510 of CM056693.1, read as the reverse complement.
GTGTTCACTGTTTCTTTTGTGCGGAAGGCCTTATACATATTATATGTAAATATGTATAAAGCCATCCAAAATTAATTTCATTACCAACATAATGATAATGTATATCAGATGTCTGTTCTTAACTTTGCGTGACTGAATGCAGTGTGTGCACAAAACTACTATAACCAATGGGCAGAAAATCAGCTATAGTAAATTCCGAGCACTTTTTTTTGCCCTGGCTCTATTTTTCTGCTTCTTCTTTTTCTTCTAATCTAAAATACTTGTCTCTGTTTTGCAATTTCAAAACCTCTATAAAAGCTGTTGAAGGACACATGTACTGTTATTTTTTTATATACAAAGAAGAGACTACATTCTATGTATTTTATATTTTCAGTTTTGGATGCAGGCTTAAGACTACCCAGAGGATTTTTAGATGGCAACTCAGACGACCGTGGGAACTACTATGAATGTTTGGCAATCAATGCACCTTTTGGAGATTCACACATTGCTGGAAAGTATTGTATAGTACAGGTGCCCTTAAGTCAGGACCTAACCCTGCCTGGCTTCTCAGGGAAATCTGATGCACTAAATGTCAATTCATTAAAGCTAGGACCAGCTGCCCAACTTGTTCTGGAAAAATATTATACAGGTGTCAAGGGATACCGTGCACTATCTGGCACACATTTAGAAGACAGGTAATTTAATAATTAATAATGTTATTATTAATTAATAATATTCTAACCAATGGACAGATGATCAAGTTGCGGGAGTCTACTGAATCAAAGGGGAGGCTTAAAAATGCAAATTTAATATTTTCTATTCTATCTATTAAAGTTTGATTAAGGTGGATGGAAATAAAGCTTAGGTTTATTTGGTGTTGTGTTACATTGTGTTCCCTGAACAGAGTTATATAGTGTTGGGATTGATTTTGTATGTATGAACCTACTTAATAGAATTTCATACTAAAATAAGTGTAGTACTTGTTTACCTCTACTTTAAATCTTATCCTTTTTTTTCTAATTATATACACAACAGTAGTATTTAACAGTGGCAGAGCCTGCAACAACATCTGGTGCACAAATACCAGCTTGACTGGTGAAATACTTTATGTCCCAGAAGGTGTGAACTAGTTATAGTAATGAGTGTTACTTTTCTGTCGACTTTGTAGTGCGCCGTTTTAATCTCGTAATGTCGAGTTCTTAACAGTAATTATCAGCCATATTCCTTGTAGTTCATCCAGTGAGGTTTGGCACGGAATATTTTTATAACAATTATTTCTTAATTCAGTAATATTGCTTGCAGAGCTGCACAAGTCTCTGGTACTTTGTTTAAATTCGCTGTATGCATTCCTCGGCCCTGTACAACAGAGTTAGCTTTGACTACATTACTATTTAACCTCTCCACTATTGGGTTTGAGTATCAGGAACAGTTTTGTCGTCTTCCCAATGACAAGCCATGGGTATCGGCAGATTATGCAGCAGTGTGAGTATTTCTTTATACTTTGGAAGCTACATATATGTTCCTCTGTTGGAAATTTACCTTTTCACGAGTGATCTGACCTGACAGATATAACCTGTCAAATGGTTTCATTTCCCATGAGCTGATAAACCATATGCTGTAGAAGGGTTAATTTTGAATTAAATAGATTATTGGATGGTCATCATTGCCCATTAGACACCAAATTTTATTTTATATTTTATTTAGCAAAGTAAATAATACTAACTTTCATTTCAGAATAATTTTCTCTACAATTGGTCTTCTAACACTAGTGAGCAGTGCATATGAACTGACGCATATATTCGTGTTAAAAAAAGGTGTGTTAGTCATGTATGACCTATTTTGTTCCTTTTTTATTACATATAGGTACTAATTTCAAGTTGCAACTATACATTTCTATATTAATTTCTCCAGATCCGAGATGTGCCAACGTATATTACCGTTCGTTTTCTATATACAACAACACATGTTGTTTACTCAGTTACTCTCAAGACCCTCATTCTCTGAAGTGCCTCGATGGAATCAGAACTATAGCCACCGTATGGATCGTCATCGGCCACGCATTCTCTTCAATGTCCGGAATACTAAATCCTTTTAAAGCTTGGGAGGTAGGTGTAATTATTTACTATTTCAACTAAATAATAATAGAAAATTCATAATTGTTATGAATTTTCTATTAGTCATCACATTGACACATATGATATCATACCAACAATACTTTTCATCATATCGAAATATTTACTCCTTGGAAATTAAATCTAGCATTTAAATGTTATTTATCATACTTCCTGAACAATTGTGGATTCAGGTATTGGGGGCCTAAGACGCCTAAACCCCTCCCCTCCCTCAGTCATCAAAATTCCTGTATGGCAATTTTGAAAGTAAACTTTATGACTTATAATTATTTGATTTAAATTATTAATTATTAACCAAGATTACACTTCCTTATTATGAGTTAAACTGCTGTGTGCTTTTTATTAGTTTTTCGGTAATAGATCTACTCTAGGCGTCATAAGCCCCCTTAAAACATAATCCTGGATCCGCCACTGTTCCTGAATTAAATATTTGTGTTAAAATGTTTACTGTCTTCCTCACAGTGGATGATATCATCAGATGGATTATGGGTTTCATCAGCCCCTATCACTGTGGACACATTCATTGCAATGACAGGCATGCTTTTAGTTTTCACAACTGCTAAGAAAATGGATGATGGTTAGTTAGCTTTTGTTACTTGCTCTAATATTTTTTTAAATCAATACTGTATCATATTTCAAACATCTGTCTTATATTGCTTTGAGCATTATGCTATCTCGCCATGAATTATATTTATATTAAAATCTCATTTTAGTCTATTTTCAGGAGCACTGCTTCGTAATCTGCATATATTCTACTTGAACCGACTCCTCCGTATGTTTCCATTGCTGGCTACGGCAGTGTTATTCGACGCGTCTGTATTCCATAGAGTGGCTGACGGGCCGTATTGGATGGCGGTTGCAACTAACGCACAGAAATGCAGGGACTTCTGGTGGGCCACCTTGTTACATTTGCAAAACTATCTCAACCCGAAAGACATGGTAACTATACTTTTTGAATAGTCCTTTGAATTATAATTGCATAGTCTTTTATTGTTAAACATTTATATAATTAAAACTTTATCTTACTTGGTACGCATGCATTACTTTCAAGTTGCATTACTTGTGATTATTGGTTTGTTTAATCTAGCTATTTACATTACAATATACGGAATATGTAGGGCATTGGAATAATTGAACCCAGTTTATTCCACATCAAGATGGAATTTTTGTAAACTAAGGTTACACCTTACTTTTTATATTAATATTCGCGAATTTCAAAATATTTTCAAAAGAAAAAACTTTCCCTTACATTACCTGTCCATAGTTTTCAACTTTGCTTCACATTATCTCAAGATTTCTATAAAATTACAATATTTTCAATGAAAGTATAAAAAGTGTGATGACCGCCATGTACCTATATGACATTTGTTTACAAAATTTCTAATTTCAAAATAAGCTATATTGTCTTCATCTTGACTTTCTTCAATAATCTGTGAATTATTTACCTATATCTAAACAAAAGGTATGTTGGTATCTTTAAATTATATTTCGGCGTATTTCAGTGTGTACCGCACTCTTGGTACGTCGCGGTAGACATTCAGCTGCACATGTTGTCGCCTCTCGTGTTATTCTGGCTGCTGAGGGGCAGACGGCAGACAGCGTGGTCGGTGCTATTCGTCACTTTGTCGCTTGCGATGATTGTATCCGCCACATACAACGCTTTCACGGATCTACCAGCACATACGATTTCACCTGCGTATGTATCTATCTAATCTATCAGTTACCAGCGACTTAGGATTCATAACACTCTCGATTATTTCAGATTCTAAGGGTTGAATATATAATAATACTTTTTTCATAATTATGTAACACGTTTAAGTGAACTTTTATTTATTTGTCACTTGAAGTTTTGTATTCTTAATATTGTTTATACCTTAAAATTCAACGTATGAATCCTTTCTTACTTTGCCGCATTATTACAGCCGAAATGATCGAATTATGGAATATATGACGAAGTATTACTTCCATATAATGTCTCGAATCACTCCATTCCTAGTTGGCATGATGTTTGGCTACGTCCTACATCTTTGGCGGGGAAAGAAACTTTTGATCAATGCAGTGAGTAACTTTATTAAAAGATTTAAAATATTGTATTCTAAATCGTTGAAAGATAAATTGACGTCGTTCCAGAAACAACCCTCTCTAAAATTATTAATAAACTTTATGAAACGGCTTTACTCACGTTCGCTTTTCTTTGTCGTTTCCTTCTTCAGGGTGAGTGGTATTAATTCGCGGTCGCGGCCCGCCTCGCACTGCGCGCCTGTGCTCGTAACGCGCGACTTGACGGGGTGGGGGGGGGCGCGGGGGGCGCCAGCGATGACGACGAGCTCGACACTGATGGGTTATTGGATGTGATATTGTTCGGGGCAAAAAATGCACTAACAATGTCGACCACGTAATCTTCGGCATTGTCGCTGTACCCTCACTAGTAGATTTTCCGACTCTAATTTTTGTAAATCACTTTCGTGATAACATTGACAAAAGTTGCAAATAGTAAGGATATATCCTTACCGTACCAATGTAGACTAGAATAATAAGTTGTCTAAACAAGAATAAATCTTATTCTTAAGCCAGCGGTTAAAGTATCTAGTTGTTATATCTATTGGTCCTGGATTAGTTTCCTATCAAAATTCAAATTTGTATGAAGTTTATTACATATATTATTTGCGTCTGTTTAGCTTCGAGACTAGACAAGTACTAACTTGATTCACTCCCTGCCACAAGTGAGATATAAGCTCGTTGAAAAACGGAAAGTCCTCGCTATATTCGCACCCTGCGCGGCTTTTAAACGCATCATTATCGGCAAAACAACAGCGAAACGTAACCTCAAATCTCTCCACAAAGTGACTGTTATTCTAGAAGAGCCGTCGACGTGTGAGTTTAATTCTAGTATCTATTCTAGTGTATTTTTTACAGAGTACAGTAATAACTCTATGGGCGACATCATTCGGCATCATATCAGGAACGTTGTACATGCTGTACCGCGTGAAGCAGCTGGATTGGAACTATAGGGCTGTGGACGCGGCGCTCAATACGCTAATGCGACCTCTGTGGGCCACTGCTGTCGGCTGGATGGTCCTAGCGTGCGCACATGGATATGGAGGTAAGGACCTCTCGACGTGTTTTGTGTGTGCGACACGCGTTGTTCCTCTGCGCGTTTGTGGCGATACAAGGTCACAATGTATCAACGGTCTTGCGTTCGCTAGGCGTCCTAATCGCATTCGCACGCATAATTTTTTTTATAAGTCTTGTTTAGTGAATATCAACTTTAATTACGGATTTTAAAATATAATAAAGCCGTTGTGGAAGTCGATGTCAAACTACTTTCGTGGATGTCATTTGCTGATGGCGACCATTATCAAAATCAATATTTTTAATCAGCTATATAGGTATTAAACGTTTCGTTACACGTGTGCATTACGTATGCAAAGAGATGAACAAGGAGTTCACAATACTCTATAATTTGCACTGACTTTATTTTTGTCACATGTTACACAAGTATAAATGATTTATTTCTTACATATCTCATATGCTTGTCTCCAGGTCCTATCAATTGGTTTTTATCCCTACCCATGTGGCAGCTGCCCGGTAGACTCACATACGGCATGTATTTATTTCATTATCCCATAATAGTTGTCGTCAACGGCACCATGCTGGGACCTCAACTATTTTCTGTTGCCAATGTTGTGAGTAATCATTTTATTAATTTAGACTATTTTATATTTTATTACAAAAAAACACCACCTGTTATTTAATGTATTTATCAACATTTAAAATAGTAATGAATAATCGGGCTAAAATAGAAATGCAGTAGTATTAAATACTTCTACTTCACGCCTGTCATCTGTGACGTTGTAGCATTTCACCGGAGACGGCTCATTCGTGTAACAGATGTTGCGGGCTCTACCACTGTTGAATTTTGTTGAAAATTCAACACCAAAGTGGCATTTAAAGTCATTATAAAACCCACATATAAGAAGTAAAATGTCAATAATCATGGGGGTGTTTTGGTATTTTATCTTTGTCATCGGTCTGTGGAATACTGCATTAATATGTTTTCGCTTGTCACAACTTAAGTGCAACAATATTTCCGTCATACAATGTGTGTGCCCGTGTAATTGATTAGGACACATATTGGCTGATGGATAAAGGGATAATCAGTTATTTTTCTCTTTATCAGCCGTATTTCTTTTGGTTTTAGATGTACCAGTCCGTGTCATATTTGATGCTGTCTTTTATAATGTCCTTAATCCTTACGGTGTTAATAGAAGCACCGCTTACGATTCTTTTTAAAAGTCTACTAGAAAAAGGTAAGTTGTTTCTTTTGCAATAAAGTTTTAAACACTTAATTTTAAGTGCGAAGAATCTTGTAATATTTTAAGTAAGATGTATGTATATATTTTTGTGATATATAACATTTTTATATGCATTTCAGGTCTTTCTAAATCTAACAAAACGAAGAAGCTTGATGAATTGGAGGCCTTTGAAATAGAAACCAGAAAGGAACTCGATTAGTGTTGTTTACATTATCTTACATACAAAGCAATGTTTGTAACTTAGAACAAACAAAGCGACTGGATATGAACTTAACCTTATAATTAGGTTTTTGATAGATTTATTTTTATACGTATTTTTTGATATTTTTATATAACTTATTGTAGGATTCTCAACTAAATATATTTTTAGTTTTGTTGAGAATTCGTGAAGTATGTGTTATTTAATATTTTTGATACTACTTATATTTACTAGTTTTTGATAATTATATATTTTTTTGAATGATTTTTCCTTGTATATGTTTTTGTCCTATTTAATACGTCGTATACAAATGACTCGTAAAAACCAAAGTAGTCACTTATCTTTTGACTTTAAAAAAAACCCGCGCAAACATAAATCACCATAATTGCAAGAGCTAAACATAAAACTCCATTTACAATTTAAAAGGGATAATAATGGTGAGTGGTGGAATTTAAATTTCAGTCAAATTTCATTTTTTTGGTAACTTATATTGTGAAAACGTAAATTGTGGTAACTGTACGTTATTAGTGTTCTTGTGAGAGTGAATTTTCAAAAATTTTGTTACATAATTGATAAATTAATAACTGACTTGGTCAAGGTCGTTGAAATTAAAGGGGATTTTGCACTATTTTGAATAGTTCCTGCAACTTTTTATGTAACATGCTGCAATGAATAGGTCTTTAGTGCTAAAATGTGCCAAAATTTAGGTCTCCAAGGGTAATTTGAATGCATTAGCAGTCGAACAGTGAAGACTAGAAAGCGTCCTATTTAGGACGCTTTTTCTTTAATAAGCTTTAAGCTTAATAAGTGACAAACAATAGCTGTAATTTTTTTCTTGTTTTAATTACGCTAGCCTTTTTACAGTATTTGACAGAAGACAATATTGTGTGAATGCTGCTGTCGCTGTCGATTTTTTGTGACTGAAAGTCACTGTTTGCCTTGAGGAGGCATTTACAGCTACACCGGGCACGAGGCGGCAGGGCGCAGAGGGCGCCTAGCCTAAGCCTCTTTATGAGTAACTAAGCTCGAGGGCTCCCCCGGGGGAGCCTCGGCTCGGGCCGTTACTTTATTATTATTACCGGATTGGAACGCCGTCGGCGCACGCTCCATGGAGTGACTTGGCTCAAGGGCCCCCGAGAGGACCTCGGCTTGGGCTGTCACTCATTACGCGTTTAGCATTCTGATTCGAGGGTGCCCGAGAGGGCCGAGCCTCGGCTCGATCGGTAGCTATTATCAGATTACAAGCCCCACCGTCCAAACCCGTAGTTTATATATACCGGTACAACGGTATACTAGAATAATCGGGCAGTCTCCAGAACGCGCGCGAGAATGCTTGCCGGGTGCTGTCGCTCACTCTCATGTCACGCGTATTTCCCTCGCGCTCGCACCGTTGAGTAGCGGTTCTAGAAACGCCGCACGCATTTCAGCATCGTGAAGAGCTTTCGAGAACCCTCGCGCGACACCGCTGCGTTGCTTTTGTAATAATATACAGCGGCAGAATTCTGACTAATAATTTTAAGAGTTTTTCGGGGGGCTTATCTTAAAAGTATCATGTATTTATAGACCAATAAATTTAGAAGAAGCAAGAGGATAATGAGATGTGCCAGGACCGTGCCCGATGAATATCTTTTCCTATCTCTCTATTTATTTATTGTTTATCTGTGATGTTATTCAAGACTTATTGTTTTTAATGTCTGATAGACATTTGTCAATCGGATATTGACTTTTATATCGGTTTATGTATTTTATTTATTTAACGAAGTAACTTAAGCCTGAATCTTAATCTATGAAGTATTGTCGGTGCAATGTATATATATTGTCTTGGAACACGAAATTACAAATATGTTTGAGAACTATCCATGTTCTATGCTAACTTTGCAAATTAGAATTTTTCATTAAGCCCAAAGAGAATGAAATCACTGTTTTTAAGGTGAGATACTAAAGCGAAAAGAATATGCCTTTGTTCTTTCCTTGCTTATTTGATTCTCTCACTTTGTTCCTTCCACCGTGACCTGGCAGCTTGACCGAAGAGAGGTGTCATTCGATTCGTATTCTTTCCAGAAATGTCATACGGTTTTATGTATTTTATACATATACATTAATTCTTGCTTAAGGTATGTTCATAGATGACATCAATCATTTAGCATTAAGTGATCATCTTACTATTAATCTCCGAATCAAGTATAAGGTCTAAGTATAACAAAGCCAATAATTTTCGATATTTGACCCAAAAGATGTGTGTTGATTTGGATTATCCAGATTTTTTACGCATACAAATATAGTGTAAATATACCCCTAAAGAGGTTATAAGGAGGCAATTAAAGTTTACGACAGGTTATATGGTCTGTTATAAAGAGAAAGAGATGGATACTAACTTCCTGCTTATTGTATTGTGTAAACTATGTTGAAACTATATCTCTCAAAATGGTGCATATATTTTTATTTAAGTGTCTGGTTTCTTATCTGCACGAATGCGTGGCTTATAAATGATGAAGATTCATCAAATTCATTATATGATCTAAATCTATATCAGAAAGTCTTGGATCCGGAATTGTGTAAGAGGCAAATAAGATTTATGGCTTTAAATAATACTCACCTTTTAGCAAAATGTAAGTAACCGTTTTTTAAGATTTTTTTATACTTAGAAGTGGAAAATAGACTTGAAGAAATGTATCTTTGATATTAAGTTTATGATGAAAACAATACGAAGGTAATGGCATGATCGTGGTTGCATGACTTGTCAGATCTAAATTGATTGTAAAAATCTCCAATCTCATATTTAGTTTAGTGAACTCTGAGTGATTAGCTTGATTCAATATGACTTGTTATTTTGTAACAGCTTAGGCCCCCAATGTAGGATTGAGAGACTTGTATTGAATATCTTACAAATATTTAGTGGTACCAGTATCACATAACTAATTTATATTGAAGTAATTGGTGCAAGTTCAAGTTGAATAGTATGCCTTGTTTTATAGCAAGATATTATTTTTGTAAACCAACAAACGTCATTACACATTACCCATATAACTAATGTTATATAGGTAAGGTGTATTGATAAAGGTAATGGCTTCTTTAATACAGGTAAGCCTAGTAAAGGAGCCTACGTCATATTGAACCAGCTGTGTGGAAAGTGTAGAATAAAGATTTACTTATTTAAAAGAAATGTTAGAAAAAAGTTTAACTGAAAAGCCGTTGCTTACAAAAATACCATTTTGCTGCGAAACAAGGTATTGTCAATAACGTTCGTTATTTTTTGTGCTATCTATGAATATAAGTGTATGTATTTTTTCAGTTTTGGATGCGGGGTTCAGAATACCAAGAGGATTATTTGATAATAATTCAATTGACTTTGGCAATTATTACCAATGTTTGGAAATCGATTCACCTTTCGAACAATCGAGAATCGCGGGAAAGTATTGCGTAGTACAGATACCTTCAATACAAAATGTTATTATACCTGGATACTCTGGAACGAATGGCTCGTTTGAAACTGATTTAATAAAATTTGGACAATTCGGACAGAGGCTGTTAGATAAATATTATTCGATAGTAAAAGGTTATCAAGAAGTGTTTGGAACAGTAACAAGCTTTCAGAATAATATGTAATTATTATTATTGGATTGTATTTAAACTTGAATACTCACAAGCTAGCTGGTTCTCTAACTACAAATAAGCAACGCCATCTATGATCAAAGTCATCATACCTTGTTTGACTGTCTGAAGGCGATTAGGTCAAAAACTAACGAACTAATGTTCACACGGCTTACCAATATATGTAAATGTGTAGTTATAAACTAATTTGGGTTTTGTGCAAATTGACTTAAAACATTTAGCTGAAGAAAACCTATTAGGCTGGTATAATATTTAAAAAAAAATTGGTGTATATACAACCTATGCAAAGTCGTGGAGGGTACTTGACCGCTTTTCGAAGACAAGTTTATTTATTTAGCATTGTAAAAAAATCTACATAACACATGTAAGGCTTAGGAAAATTGGGAGACTTAAATCTCTCACCAAATTAAGAATTAATCTATATCAATTATTACTCTAATTCGACTTTTTAGCAATCAATCCTAGATACGTGGTGTTTAACAACGGTAATAAAGTCTTCTGAAGAACAAATTAAATAACGGTGAAAGCGTGATAGTCATTAACAAAACGAAAAAGGTGGCATATAGATGTCTATGACGCGTGTTTTCAGAAACAGTCCTATATGCGGCACGGTGTTAAAAGTGGGGCTATGTGTTCCACGGGCCTGTACCACAGACGATGCAATTACTGCCTTATTGTTCAATATGAGTGCTATTGGACTCGAGTATGGAGAGGAATATTGTCGTCTCCCTCATGATAAGCCGTGGGTTACAGCTGATTCTGTTGCAGTGTTAGTATTTTGAAATCAGTATTTTCCTACGAGACTATTATATATTCTAAGAGTGGGAACAAGATACTGGCTTAAGTCTTTCCTGGCCAATTATGATCGTTCAATATTCTTTTATTCTTTAACCCCTTCTCTGTCTATTAAAGGTAGGCGACGAATCTGCAACTCATAAGCTTTTTGCAGATGCCTATGGTTAGCGATGAATTAATATCGGCTGAACCGCTATCTCTTTTAGACCTTCTGCTTTATAGCAGCTCGTAGCACCTCTTTTTTTATAAAAGAGAGAGCTTATAAGACTTAATATCACAAATCTGTGTAAATTTAAGCAGTTAAATATAATACAAATCTAAGGCCAATTACTAGTATGCATAGAAGGTAAATTAATGTCCTACAAATTTCGTGCCGTCTCTGCCAGTTTTTTTTTTATTATTAGGCTAACGACATGTTGAGTTAAAAACATTTTATTCTAATATATTTTCATCTTACAGTTTAATTTTCTCCAGCATTGGAATCCTAACAGCACTAAGCACATTGTACGAATTAACGCACATATTAATTTTTAATCGAAGTAAGTACGCGTAATATTTTATGATGTATTTTAGTAAGTGTATTTTTCTTAATTAGTGTGACTTAACTGTAAATAAATTAAATTAATCAACAAATATATTTTATAATTTAAGAACCAGCTGATGCTAATCTCTACTTCAGAGCGTTCTCTGTGTATAACAACACGGGAAGCGTGGTCCACTTTCCTCAAAGGGATAGCAATATAAAATGCCTCGAAGGTATCAAAAGTCTCTCCATGCTGTGGATCATATTTGGACATTCTTACTCTTCGGTATCGTTTCTTCTAAATCCCACATATTATCTTGTCGTGAGTATATGTATTTTATAATGTATTTTTAAGGGTTAGAAGCCAGTATCTTTTGTGTCCTGTAGTCATTGTTTCACTATATATGTGTATACTCTTATTGAAAATATATAACGTTCAGAGGTGTACTTTCTACTTCTGAAAATTATTTTGTTGTATGACTGATCGCTCCTAAACCAGCGGTGTAGGCAGAGATTCCGGATTTCCATTTGTCCCGCTCCTGGCACACCTCTCTCGTTTATTCTACATTCACACATCTACGCAAACATGCTCGTTGATTGCGGGCACTTTTAATACCGCCTTTCTGTAGTGTGCTACTAATCTGATCGGTATAAGTACGCCGACCCCGGCCTACACAGCCACTCACTTTCGCAACAATATACCCGAACCACCGAAGCATACCTTTCTGGTATAACAAAATCGTTTTATCATCTTTTCTCTCTCTTTAAAAAATTACTCACAAAGATGTATGTAACAATAATGCCACTAAGGATAAGTTCATGACCAACTAGTAGATCGAATCTTATGTTTTGATATATATATTTTGGATATTTACGAAACAGAGATGAGGTCACTAGCATTGGTAAAATATATTGTACTTGTGACCCGCCCCGGCTTCGCCCAGGTATCCCTAATTATGTTGATCCGATCGCTACCAAACACACGAATGTACCAATCTGGAAAAACCCTGTAAATTTAATCGAAATCGGTCTATAGGTCTATAGGAAACACACATACTTCGCTTTTTATATACTTTTTTTCATAAAGAGTATCCTATGTTACTTCTAATGCCCCCAAGAATATGTGTACAAAGTTTCATGATGATCGGTTGAGTAGTTTTCGCGTGAAAGCGTAACAAATAAACTTACATTTATTATATTAGTAGGGATTGCACTTGAATTTCATTACCATTTTGTTAACTTATTTTCTGTCGGGCTCGTTCGGCTTATATCAGTATGGATGCTTACAGTGGCTAATATCAGCGGACTCTTCGTTGGTGACATCGGTACCGATGGCCCCTGATACGTTCTTTATGCTGGGCGGCCTCCTATTGGTATATAATAGCGCTAGTAAAATGGATGGTTGTAAGTGTCTCGTGCTTTAAATAATTATGAAAAAATTTATGATAGAAGGTGGTAAACGAACAAGCGAGTCACCTGATGTTACGTGACCGCTTCCAATAGGCATTTGCCTACCCTATTAAGCCATATTTCTTATTATAGTCCATTAGGACAGACGAGGGGATGAACGGGAAAAAGGATGTATCCCCTGCGTCTCCAACTCTTTCACATCCTGTACTTATAAGGAAAAGATGGGAAAGGGAAGAGGACTGAAATTGGGACTCCGGCATCTCACTCTTTAAACACTACGCTTACGCCTCAGTTCTGTGAGATGGTGGTATTTCACCGTCCAACCGCACAATTTGTTGCGGGCAAAATATTTATCACCTCTCCAAACGGCAGCTTTCGATTTGATTTGTTAACATTATATTTTTTATCTTAATCTTATATATCTTATCTTTCGCTTGCGCATGAAAACAAAGGCTTATAAATTTTGGATCCTGATTCGAAAACCCTTTATCAACAAATGTATTGTGTATCTTCATTTGAAATAAATTTAAACGATTGCTTGACTTTATCAATATTTATACTTTATTATATAATACTTTATTTGTTAAATACCACAAATGATCATTATTCAGCTTTTTTCGGATTAGATTGTCAGTAAATTCTATGTAATTTAAGATCCAAGACAGAGAAATGTGAAAGCTCTGATTGTTCGAAGATTGAGAGGTTGGCCGGTTTTATTATGACTTGCTATTACTAAATCTCTCGGTGGTTTTTTGCTACTCAATATTGTCAAGCCAATTCCGTGTATACATAAATACATTTAATGTCAAATTTTCAGTGACACTGATCAGGAATTTACATCTGTTCTACATAAATAGACTGTTGCGTATGTTCCCATTGCTAGCCACGTTAATTCTACTCGACGCGTCAGTACTACATAAACTTGTAGACGGTCCACTATATGATTCAGCGGTGACAGCCGTCAATGCACAGAGATGCAGGACCTACTGGTGGTCAACTCTAATCCATTTGCAAAATTACATCAATCCTAAAGAAATGGTAAGCGATCACTGTTGACAGGAAATAAATTGAGTAAAGTCTAAACGTGCAAAGTTATTAGAATATTAATAAATAAATCACTAATGTGAGAGGGAGGTGAGGAATGGAATAGACATGTAATAATAGTAGGATAGGTAGTGTAATGACAAGCTTGCGACACCTCATTCATTTGGCGAAACGAGCTAAGGGCTAAGCCATTTCCCCAAAACATCAGAGTGCTTCCATGTGCTGCTTCATTCTGCATCTGTTATTGTTTACATTGTAGTTACAGGACATACGTGCTTGGACTCGGGTATCTCCTTAACATAATACACGATCATCTTGGCACAATTTAGTTTTATCTTAAAAACGCTAAATAGTTTTGTACAATCACTTTTTCAGTGCGTGCCACACTCCTGGTACATTGCAATCGACATTCAGCTGCACTTTCTATCGCCTATCGTCTTATACTGGGTGCTGAGTGGTAGCCGACAGAAGGCATGGTTGGCCCTAATGGTAGCATTTGCTATTGCAATGGCGGTCTCCGCGTGCTATAATTTCATTATGCAGTTGCCCGCTCACACAATTATATCAACGTTTGTATTTTATATCTTTTTATTTTCAAGCTTATATTTAACTAACGACTCGACCCGGTTACGCTCGGGTCGATAGATAAATAGAAAAAAATAATTAAATAACGTGGCTTTTTATTGGTAAAAGAAATTTCTAAATCGGTTCAGTAGATCCAGAGATCGACTCCTACAAACTTGTGAGTTTTATAACATTAGTACAGATTTAGCTCCACGAGTTAGACACAGAGAGAGAATGTAGACTTATTTTTAAAAAGTTGAGTTACCTGTCAAATCCTTAAAGATTTAACACATCTTTATTTTGCAATTATCTATAGCATATAAATTGATAATTTGACGCCATATTTCTTAGTATAGCATGCTTGCTTTTCAATTTTTATTTTACTATATACTCAAATTCTCTCCGATTAATAACTGAAAAAAATATTTTAATAGATGCAAATAGCATGTTTTCTGGCACTGAGGTTGACACTGATAATCTCACGAATATATTAATTATTATAAGGCATTATAGAACGTGAATTATCACGAACGTGAATATCATGTGGTTAACAGTGGCTACAATAAGGTTATAATAATTTATTACCTTATTTTAGTTACTGTTAACCACATAGAAAAATCTTGAATACTTTTTTTTTATCTATTGCAGACGCAATAACGAATTGTGGGATTATTACACGAAGTACTATTTCCATATAATCCCCCGAACCACTTCCTTTCTCGTTGGGATGGTGGTTGGCTATATGTTGCACCTGTGGCGTGGTAAAAAAGTTCTAATTTCTACAGTGAGTAAACGATATTTTATAGCATAATGCTATTAGTAGTAATAAGCTTTTCATTCTCATAATAACTAAAATACAGAACAAATAAATAAATACATGTTAATATTTTTCATGAAACCCTATCTCTTATTGTCTACATTCTTCCTGTACATCCAAATTTTGTACTCAAACGCAGTGGCAAACACTTAACTTCTGGTCACCTATGTACACCTTTTTTCTTTAACTAGCGTGGTTTATTTTTATATAGAAGAAGGTGGTAAACAAGCAAGCGGTTCATATAATATAAAGTGACCGCTACACATAAGCATCTGCAACAAGCATTAGCTTTTGTTGCATATGCCTACCTTTAATGGATAGAAGAAGGGATAAATAGAATAAAATATATTTCCAATCCCATTTTCCTTATCCATCCTTTTCTTATTAGAAAAGGGGCTTTTCTAATAGGTAGAAGAGGACCAAGACCAGACGAAACGCAGAAATACTTGTACTTCATTCCTGTCTTCTGTGAGGTCGTAGTATTTCACAGGTCAAGTTATTTCACCATTTGTGAAACAGATGTTGTGGGCTCTACCAGTGTTAAAATGCATAAGTATTTCTTCGTTTCTTATTAGTTTCATCATCATGATCGCTTTGTATCAGACCACTGCTGGACTGGCAGTAATAGGCCTTTCCCAATGCCCCATCTACCAAATGCGTCCCGCCGCTTCACGCATCCATCCTCTGTTTTACGAGATCTTTGGTCTAACTGGAAGGATGCCCTATACTTCTGTACCTTAATTTGTGATATTTCTTTAATAGACGACAGTACTAACACTATGGGCTATATGTTTCGGCATACTATCGGGAACGTTGTACGTACTGTACCGTGTAAAGCAAACTGACTGGGACAACGTGGTCGTGGACTCGGCGATTAACACTCTTATGCGGCCGTTGTGGTCCGCTGCTGTTGGCTGGATTGTCCTAGCGTGCGCCCATGGATACGGTGGTACCATCATTGATTATATTACATCACAGACTGTGGTCTAAGACTTAGACTCTAAGCTCTGGACTTGAATCTAGTTTACTTGTCGCAGATAAATTAAGTCATGTCGTGAAATAATACATAAATAAATTTAAAATAAGCAGTATTAGAAGACTGTCCACAGAAGTAAAATGTAAACTATGAGACAGAGGGACAGACAGAGACAACAGTTCCTCACACCCAAAATTGTATAATTGAAATTAAAATGATTTTTTTTGAAAAAAGTTTTTTCGAATTAATACTACACAACTAATGTCCATATCGCAATGTCGTTCTGTTTTTTTCGTTCGTTAATTTACTGTTAAGAAATTTTCCAAATGTGCGTCTTAACTTTGCATGACAAAGTCTTTATTATTCTGAAACAGGTCCTATCGATTGGTTCTTGTCTCTACCCGTGTGGCAGCTACCCGGTCGACTGTCCTACGGGTTTTACTTATTCCATTACCCTGTAATATTTGTTGCCAATGACGTCTTTCTGTCACCGCAATATTTTACGTTTGAAAGAATTGTAAGTATAAGTATTCTTAGCTTCTTAATTTGATGATCTGTTGTCTATGACTCGATCAGCCTATTTAGACAGCAGAATGCAAACAATACAGTTTCTACGAATTAAAATAGACCAGAAAAACTTGCAAAATACCAGAAGTAAGGATCGAATTCGTCGATATGCACACCCTGAGCGATGGTGAAGAGTTGATGCAACGCCCGTGTGGCACCACTCTTACCTTAGATGCTATGTCAATGTGAAAAAGAGGGAGTAGATGGGCGGGCGTGACCGGTGAAATACCGCGACCTCACACGTCTGATGAGTGAGGTGTCGGAAGTTTTGAGCATTGAAGAACATTTGGCGGACGAGAGGATAACGTAAACGGAAATATTCCTTTTTCTGTTTATCTGCAATACATTACTTTGTTGAGGATGGCCATATGTAGCAGTCCCTTAATATGAGGCAAACCGCTTGCTCGTTTGCCACTTTCTTTTTGGTTACTTCCGACGCGATGCTTCGTCGTCAAACAAGCTTTGATGAACATCTTTAACGTTTTGTTTCAGTTATTCAAGTGTATTGCGTTTATTATACTGACTTTTATATTATCCTTTGTCTTTACTATACTTATCGACGTACCGTTTACGATTATTTTCAAGAAAAAATTAGACAAAGGTGAGATATTACTTTTTACATATCAATTAAATTATAGTCTTTGTTACTCTGTGTTTTTTGTGAGTGGAAGTTTTGTTAAACTTGATATTCGTCCGTTAGTCTGTCGTGTGTATGTAAATTTACATCTTATTTCAGGTCTTAGAAGACAAAGGAAAAAACTCTTAGAAGAATTAGAACTTTTGAAACACACAGAATAGAAAGAGAAATAAATTTTCTCTAGCACCATGTAGAGGAATAACTTGGCTAACTTTTGTCATATCCACACGTTAGTTACGTCGTATATATTTGTGGGAACGAAACACATATATAGGTTTATCAGTATAATTTCCAGTTATAAAAATATATGTAAATATACGTTCTTTACGATCTATTGATTTCTATTATTTTGAACTGTAATAACGTCACACAACGTAAATAATTTTGCTTGAACAAAAAGAATAATGTATGACGAGGTGATTCTGCAGTTTGTGACAGGCGTTGCTGAAGTTTCTTCCACCATTTTTCGTAGTGCTAACGCTTTACGAAATGGTGGTTATAATAGCTGTAATGTATACAGATAAATAAAATTGAAGTATCTGTATGTAATGTCAAAATAAAATTTCCATACTCAATGGTATATATACGATATATACTGTCTGTCCGGGTATTCCGGGTAATCTCCGAAACGACTGAACTGCTTTGGATGGGACTTTTACTGGAAGATAGGCAATGTAAGGATTCAAAAGGGTAATTAAGTTGAAACAAAATTAGGGTTCCTTGCAAAAAAATATAAACTGTGTCGAAAGCGTCGCCCGCTACCTGCAAGTCACAAAGTTGCCTTAGGCAGTAAATTATTTTAAACATTTTGCTTCCATACTTTATTGAAGTGTAAAGTACTTTAACCGCGTTAGACGATATTTGGTAGGGTTGGTGGCGGGGGTGGCGGTGGTGGGAGTGGTGATGTGGTGATATGTGGTGGTGTTGGTGGGGGGACGGCGATGGTGTTGGTAGTGGTGGTGGTAATATGTTGTGGAGGTAGCGTTGGTGGTGACATTGGTGTCGGTAGTAGCATTGGTGGTGACGGTGGTACCATTGGTGATGATGTGATTGTGGTGGTCGAGGTGGTGATGGTGGCGGTCTCGAAATCGGTTTCAGTGTCCTTGTTCTTGATTAAAAATATGCAAGTTATTTTATAATTATAAATGTGAATGTAAGTTTGTTTATTACATATGCCTTTTATTGCCATTTAACCTTCATTTGAGGTACTAGAAGTAACATAGCATACTTTTTATGAAAAAAAATATTATGTAAAAAGCGAAGTATGTGTGTTCCCTGTAGACCAATAGATCCGACGTTCTGGGCGCTCTCCACACAGAATGCTAAGCGGGTACCAAGTAACAGTCGAAGGTTGGGCCTTAAGCATAGTTACTTCATGGTGGGTCAGGCCGAGCGATGTAAGAGTTCGTTAGCCTCGTAATCCGATAATACTAATAAAGTAACAGCCTGAGTTGAAGTTCTCGAGGGAGTCCACAATTTGTTACTATTAAATAGGCTAAGCGCCCTCTGTATCTGCCACCTCCAGCCCGGCTATGGTACTACTGCTACCGTGAAACTTACCTCTGTGATAAGAATATTTACTGTTAAATATTATGAAGATACGAGGACGATATAAGATACGTGAAATATGTATTTTGAAATATTTATGCAATTTTAACACCGTAGAGTAACTGTATGTTTTTAATTTAAGGGTTTTTTTTCTAATCGACTTAATATCCACGCATTCGTAATTGTTCACGTAGAATTTATTTATGGATTCTTAAAGAGAATAAGTTTGATAATAAATATTAAAAGTTATATCAATTGATACACGTTTTAAGGAGCTATATCTACAAGTTTAGTTGTTTTAATATTAAAACACAAAAGTTTTACAATGTTATTTTACGATTCCGTTTGATAGCAAACTTTTATAAGATAAATGGAACCATCGAATATTGTTAGTCATAAAATAATTAAACTCATTCTACAGATTGCGTTGTTTTTATCAAAATTGATTATAAGGAGCATCAAGGTCGCCCAAAGAACAATGAAATCTCTTTCTCTACGTGTTTAGATTCATAGAAAAGGCCGATGTTTCTGTCCGCTTCCACTTCCCACGCTCTCCAAATAAGCATAGGATGGGAAGGGTAACAGGATACGGGGAGGGGATAATCTGTCTATCTCCCCCCATATCATTAAAGGTGGGCATCGCATTTGCTTGATGCAGATGCCTATGGGTAGCGATCACTTAATATCAAGTGAACTGCTTGCTCGTTTGCCACCATAAAAACCTAGAGGGGTAAGCAGATATCACGGATTTCCATTCGACGCAATCCTGGCACACCTCTCAAAGAAAATGAATAAATAATACAATTATATAATAATTAATTTTATAATATTTGGTTTAATCTTCCAATCTTTTAAAATACAGATTAAGTAAGCATATTTCTTGAGTAAAATTCATTTTGAATGCACTGATCGGTTGAAAGGCAGTCACCCAATCCTATTGTACGAATAATTGAAAAATAAAGTAGGAGCTTATATAGGATTTAGATTTTATTATCTTGGACTTAAATCTTTAAGCGCGATGAAGAAAAAAGCTATCCGTTTAGCTTTTGTTGTTTATTTACTCTATCTATAAATCAATATTGTTAAAATAATAACCTAAGTACGCACGATAGACTAATAATGTCTTATTTTATTTTTATTTATTTAGTTACTAGGAGCTACCCAATACCAGCTCAGCTCACTTTCATTTGACCGTATACAACGAAGAGCGATTCGAATGGTCAACGACGGAGCTCTTACTGCTAGGCTTGACCATCCAGACGTCGCATCTCTTTGCATTTTTACCGTATGTACTATGGGAAGAGTTTGAAAGAATGATTTAGAATAATTCCTGCCGCTGAGTTTTGGCATCGACCAACGCGACAGAGCTCCAACTACCATCCTTACCATCTTGTGACATCATGGTTGGCGTTCCGTGACGTGCGGTTTATGCGTAATTTCCTACTTCGCACAGCCGCGTTGTGGAATGATCTGCCGCCAGCGGTATTTACAAAACAATATGACTTAGGGTTCTTTAAGAAACGAGGGTACATCTTCGTTAAAGGCTGGCAACCCATCTGCAGTTCCTCTGTTTACGCGACCCGCTGCTCGTTTGCCCTCTTATTGCATATTTTTCAAAAACTCGTTTTACGATTATTTGATGTAGTTTAAATGTCACTTTTGTCTTTAATACCAGGCCATTAATATCGAAAATTAGGCCTCGGGATAGCTTCGATGTCCAAACATTTATTACTTTAAGATCCAGTTTTACGAGCCGTCAAAGACGGTATAAATCTTTATGCTTTTAATTGCCAGGAACTTTTGTAAGTCTTGAAACCATTTTGTGAATTTTAATACTATATTATACGTACATTATACATACTCTCGTAATATTTCACTTTCTCTTCACGACTTAAGACGGTATTGTTATGATGTCAGTTCAAAGATAATATAATACTAAGGTCATTTTGTTACTGTCGAGCCTTGAAGCAAGTTGGTTGTCTGGACTGACTGAGTTTTGTAAATTATTAATTTTTTTATATGAAATTGAATAGCACCCTATAATTAAACAAAAATCATTTAGCTAAAATTGAAATGGCCCTCATATTTTAAGGATTATTATCGAGGTAAAACTTCACGCGGCTCACTGCGCGATGACGGACAGTTTCGGAGCGCAACGTTGATTCCAGGCCATAGCTCTTATATCACAGTAAAGTTATGCCCTGATCGACTTTATGCAGAGAAATCCGACTCGGATTACCAACCTGACAAAGACCGATCTGGGAATAATAATGTTGATAGTCTGGATGGCCGATAAAGTGTAGATTGATTAATATGCCACTGTATTGATTGTGGTATAGCTTGTTCCACATCAAAAAGGATTTTTTGTAGACATAATTCCAAAATACTTTCGAAAAACAATTGTCTCACGTTATGTTATAATAGCTATCAATATTATATAATCCTACTTCACTTTGTCTCATGATTTATCCAAAATTACTACATTATTATTATTATTTATTAATTAATGACGATAGTATAAAACGTGTAATGGCCGCCTTGTATGGTAAGTGACGTTTGTTCGTTTACAAACATTCTAATCAAGAATGTGGAACAAGCTATACATTTCCTTTTCATGGATAAAGACGACGAAAGTCATGGACGGAGTTAGTCACGACCCTCAAACATGAGGAATACGACTTAATGGGGAATTATGGTATTTAAATTAAATGAGATTCAAACACCAGAATTTCATAGCCGCCGTTCGTTGTGGTTCAATTTCAGATAAACACGGGATGTTGGTTTAAGTAAAGTCAATTTATAACTTTATTTCTTCATTCGTCCTTAGGCTATACAACCATTATTCTATATATCCGGTTATTAATATCTAATCTAATACCTATTTATATAACTTCGATAAATGCTAAAATGCGTATTTTGTTACGTCATATTCGTTGTTATCTGATTGCGAAAAGTGGTTTCTTACATAATTTGTTACTGTAGCCAAACATTATCGACAAGCTATTAATAATTTCTTATCTAATAGGTTGGGGAAACTTAATACATTTTAATTTAATTACAGTATATTCCCATTTTGCTCGGCGACTTCTTACTATGTTGATGATCGCGCTGTAGAAATTTTTGGAGTTCTGAGCAAAAAACCCGAAAACTAGTTTTAGCGGCCCTCCTCTGGCATCTGCGACAAGCGACTGAGGATCCATTCCCTCCTCCGTCAAACAATAATCGTTGTGTAACGACTAAAATTATTAAAAACTGTTAGCCATTGTTCACGCAAAAACTAATTAAATAAAACGGCTTGACCTCCGACAGGCCCGCAACTTGTCGGTACCAACACCGATGTACTCGAAAATGAGTTTTATTTAATTAATTATTTAGTCTATACGACTATAACAAATCTAAGATTATTTTCTTATGATTATTTCTTACATCGATCTCTTATCTTTAACGTAATTAAAAATTCACAATCAGAATTTCGTTCAAGCCTTTAGCGATCCATTTATTATTTTCTCCAATATATATATAGTAGTCGGCTAGATCGGCTTCGCCCGGTTAGCCGTTTCGGAATCTACAAGTAAAATCGCCTCAAATATACGTAGACTAATTAAATGCGTTGAATGAATACATACACAAAATTTATGAAATAAATGAATAAATGCATACACAAAAGTTCATTCACGTTGATTCAGCAGTTTAGTAGAATAGATTGCAGCGCCATCTGCTGGGTTTATTTGTGAATCTAAACCATCCTCGAATCCACTTGAAACATACACATAAATTCATTCAAGTCCACTGTCACACACGTACAGAACAATTATATATATTAAGATAATTTAAGTCACTAGAAACACAACCCAGCTTCACTCAAGTAGTTAAATAGACAGATAGAATATATCCCTGGTGATTAATAGAACATCTTTCTATTAGTAATCTTTTTTTTAAATCGATTCAAAAAAATTTAAGAGTTTTTTTTGGAACAACGTATCAAATATTTTACTTTATTTTTGGTGACAATTGATATCTATTTTAATATAAATGCATGCGACGTCGGGCAAGTACGTTCCCAACAACCAGAAAATGTAAAACGATACTGTATTTAGTGTTCCTCAATTTGCGTATACAATAAATATTCACTTTAAAGCAACCAGAGCAGGATATACGGAACCGCTTGAAAATGTGTAATATGCAATCAATTTCAATCAAATCCCCAATTAAATTCTTAATAGATAAGATTACCTAAAATATTTTAATTTCTTAATTATTACGACACGTCTACAATCTTGTTTGCTTCCGAAGATGTGACACTTCCTTTTAGCTATTTATAAAAAAATAAATAATAATGAATCTATGTGCTGTAATACAATTATTCTTAGTCTTTGTCCAAGTCCAGGGATATCTTCACTTAGATTGGGAGGTGCCCAATCAAGCGCTCAATCAAAGTCTGTATGAAGATGTGTTAGATTCGGAAGAATGTCGGAAACAAATTAGCATATTGAGAAATAACACAATTCTTCTAAGTTTATGTGAGTTACTTTATATAAGCCTTTTTTCTTTTGCGTTACTTAAATTAATCTGAAATAAGAGTCCTATTTTTTGCACGTGTCAATCCTGTGTTTTTTATTTTATTTTAAATCTTCGTTTAAATTCTAATGTTATAAATGCAAATTGATGCAATACAATCCTTTTAGTCTAAGACAAGGCATAGTAAATTTATACCTTCATCTGTTATTAGTTTAGAAACTGGAATATGAACGATAATATCTACATTGATAAATACCAACCTAAATCTATAAAGAAATAATTTTTGACTTATTGGGAATGGCTTATTTCAGTTCTGGACGCCGGTATAAGGGTACCGAGAGGCTTGCTGGCTGGCAATACAGTAGATTTAGGTAATTTCCACCAATGTTTGGAAATCAATGCAACGGTTCACGATACTGAAATAGAAGGAAAGTACTGTATGATCAGGGTTCCGTTTAATCAAGAATTACAACGTCAACCAATTTTTTCTTCGCAACGGTCAATTTTCGATTCGATTTCTTTACCTCTAGACGAAGATACAATCACTAAGATAAAAGATTACAAATTAAAAAGAGCGGGATTAAAGGCTCTTTTTGGTGCAGACCTAGATGACATCAGGTAACTAAACCTTACATAACGTTTTATACACTTGGGTTTAAAGATCTTTATTTCTCATAAGAAACATAATTTCACTTATAATGAGAATTAGAGCAAAACAATATGGCGCTGCGGGCACATACGTGATACTTTATTAAAGAAAAACACACATTAAACACATAAGTCAAAACGCAAGAACAATCTAAGGAGTCAGAAATGATAATAAATAGATTATGATAGTTCGGCAATAATATGTAGCTTGAGTTTATTTTTAAATATATTAAGACTTCACAATCCTTTATTTCGTTTGGCAATTGGTTAAACAAATTGACACCTTCAAATAAAATAGTTTTGTTACCGCAATTAGTTCGTGGTACTACTGACTTTAGTTTGTATCTATTTCTTAAATTATGTGGGTTAGTTTTTTTTTCAAGTTTTATGTTGGATTTAATTTTGTTGCAAGCTATACTTTTTATTAGAACGCAAATTTTGTATTCAAATATTTGACTGAGGTTAAACAATTTTGTTTTTGTATAAAGTTGTTTAGTTGGAGTTCGATAGTCATAGTGATACAATGCCTTTATGATTTTATTTTGTGTCCTTTGTAACGGCAGTAAGTTAGATGATGCTGCTGATCCCCAGATTTCTATTGCGTACTCCATATGAGATTTCACTAGAGAATTGTATATAAGTCGCTTAACTTTTTTGGGAATACAGTGTGCTGCTTTGTAAAGTACTCCTAGGACTGCCTTAACTTCAACCTAACCGATTCTATGTGAGGTTTCCATGTGAGTTTGTCGTCAATTACTAACCCTAAATACTTTTCTTCATATGATCTTTGAATCACGTCGTTATTTATTTTAAGGGGGGAAATCTGGTATTGTTTTATTTTTTGCAGCTAATATTATGAAAGACTTTTTTTATATTTATGGTTAACAAGTTATTTAAGAACCATTCATTAAGCCTTTCTAAATCGGCTTGGGCATCAATTACTAGACTGTCAACAGAATTACCGAAGTAAAATAGGCATATATCATCCGCATATAGCGTGAGATGCCCCGTGAGACCTATTGTATTAATATTGTTTACATAAATTAAAAACATCAATGGGCCCAATATGGATCCTTGTGGAATTCCAAAATATTTAATTCTTTAATGGAGCTTATATAATTACCAATTTTTACAACCTGACGCCTATTCTGTAAATAACTTGTTAAAATTTTTAAGGCTGTTCCTGCAATACCGAGATTTTTTAATTTGAATAGCAGCTTTTGGTGGCTAACAGTGTCGAATGCTTTTTGTAAATCTATAAATACCCCCAATACATAGTGCTTTTTATCAATATGCACTTTAATTTTGGTAATGAGATCAACTGCTGCTGTAATTGTACTGGATTCTGAACGAAACACTTAAACATTATATACGTCTTTCCAACGTACCACGCGATAGGCGTGTCTAGTTCTGTAAATTAGAAGCATGTCTGTACTTCCTTGATATATCGAAGATAGCGTGTGATAGAAACCTCCTCAGCAACATGATCAATAGCAACTTAGTAGTGTCCAACTACCCGCTAAACCTCTGAAGAGGCCTATGTCCTTCAAAGTAATAATATACTGTAGGATACTGATTTCATGGTCGCAACAAGCACTTCATTTGCAAATACTTTCTCAGCTTTTCTGTAGGTTCGTATCTGAATTTTGAGATTTGTAAGCGAACCTCGACGATTTTAAAATGTGTAATAATACTTATAAAAATTCACTTTAGTAAAATTATTTACGTTTGCTAAAAGTGTTTTTACTTGAATATTTACTTCGTTTACGTCATGAGAATGTGAAAGTTTTCTTTGGAATGTGGTAAACAATACAACATTAATCATTGTTGACAATAAAATACTATAGCAGTAACACTGAATAAGTAAAAGTAACTTTGCTATAACCCCTCGTGTAGGCGTTTGATTGTATTTAAATGGAATGTACAGCAGGTTAATTGATTGAACAATAGTAGTTAAGAACTGCCTAGTGGTTGTACCGAAACGGTCAGCTTAGTATTATGATCTGGAAAATTACGTTAGAAAAAAATATAGAAACATTGCTTTGAAATTTGTATGTAACGAAATATAATCTTACCATAGAACGTCTAGGAGCAGTGGTGGCTCAGCGGTTTAGGCCCCCGACTTACGTAATGTAGGTTGCGGGTTCGGACCCAGGCAGGCGGTTTACTTTGTGTAATTTATTTCTAAGCTGCTCCAAAAACGGCGAAGGAAAACATCGTGAAGAAACCGGCTTGTTCTTAGAACCACCAAATTCGAAGACATGTGACTTTCACCAACCCGCACTGGGCCAGCGTGGTGGATTACGGCTCATCCCCTCTCGGAGAGGAGGGTGTCCCTGCAGTGGGAAATATTCTAGAAAAGGCTGATTTATTATTAATATTTATTATAAAACGTCTTATACGGCATGTCGTTAATCATTTATAAACTAAATTTAAAGTATGTATTTTAAAATCTTTTTTCCAGATCCGGACCTGGCAATACTCTTGAGTTTTCAGTGCTTCGGTTAGCTCTGTGTATTCCAAAACCTTGTACAACCGAAGAAGCTATATCTGGGCTTTTATTTAACGTTAGTACCGTAGGTTTTCAATACGAGGATGATTTCTGTCGATTGCCTGATGACAAGCCGTGGGTCCCTGCGGATTTCACGGCTTTGTAAGTAAAAAAGTTCATCTTTCCTGTATACTAATTTATTTTGAAATATTTTTAACTAATGTATGCGTTTTTTCTGACCCGGCTGGCCAATTTGTACAACAAATGTTATCGTTGGGGGCTCGACCACTGTTGAAGCGTTGGTCTGGGGTAGACTGGAAAGTAAATATTTGTGATTCTTCCGATATGGTCAAGCAAATATTTAACCTTAGCGCATCAGGGTAAATAATATTGTTTTCATCTCTACATAGTTCATTTCATTTCTTATTATTCTTTCAGGGGAGTATTTTCTTTGCTCGGCCTCCTGAGCTTCCTGAGTACCTACTATGAATTGAACCACATATTTAGTCGAAATAAAGGTATCTCACTTTGAATTATAAGCATGTACTTAATACAATTAGTAAAACTGTAATTAGTCTGAATAACAAGGTCAGAAATAGAAAAGTTTAGTTATAAAATACGAAGTTATATATATATATATATATATATATATATATATATATATATATATATATATATATATATATATATAATTAAATTCATAGATATTAATGTTGCCAAATCGATTAGTAGTAGTATTATAGGAGAACGTGACCGGGCGTCCTTGAGAATGAGAACTTGCGTTTATTCGTCTCTCGGCGGAAAACCAGAAGTTCAAGCCTGTCGTAAGCAAGAGGGGCATCAGAATTGTGCAAAATAGAAGCGCATGCCCATCTTTCACTACTCACTTTTAAATAATGTCCTTTTTTGATTTAAATAATTTCTTACTCTTTGGCCCCTTGGTTGGAATAAAAGTGCGTTTGCGTTTGTGAATTCAGTACTGAATATCGAAACATTTTAATGTATGAGGTGACAAAGAACACTCGTGTTTTTTCTTATTGTATCATATTTATTTTGAAACGTTATATTTTATACGTCGATACCATACGTCGTTTTTTTCATTGTTAACCCTACAAGACCACATACTCTTCATTAAAGTCTATTGAGTATTTTAACAGTTTCATGTATAGTCTTTTTGTCTTACAGATCCAAAATCCATGAATTCCATTTACCGTATGTTCTCCGTGTACAGCAACACCAAGCGTCTTTTGACTTTTACATCTGGACCTGGTGCCTTGGAGTGTCTGGATGGTGTCAGAGCTTTGGCTATGTTATGGGTCCTATTGGGACATAGTTTTTCATCACAACCGTTCACTTATAACTCCATTGAGTCATTCCAGGTAAGGGCGTTTATTGTTTTGGCCAAAGGAACAATTAAACTTTCATATCACTAATAACCTTAAGTTATAACTGTTTTGTTAACTGTATCCTATAATTTAAATTCGTTTACTAATATTGAACAGAATATTCCATAATGAAAATATAGATAAAAGGTACTCTTTTTTCGTGAAAAAGGAGGCAAACGAGCATGTGGCTACTTATTATAAATTTGTTACGCTACCCATGGGCATCTGTAACAAGCCAATGAGTTGCTGTATTGCAGATGCGTTGCCTATCTTTAATGGACAGAAAAGGGGAGAAAAAGTAAAAGGATATTTAAATTATTATCTATGCCTTTTTCCGACAAGTTCTCTCCCCTTGCCATCTTTTTCTTATTAGGAAATTATGGGAGGAGGAAGAGGACTCAAATTAGACCTCTGGAACCTCACTCATGACATGAAACGCTCGCAGCTTGTGGAATTTCACCGGTCCGGTTGTTGTTTGTCTAATTTCAAGAACAGAAAATTGTTCAATTACGGCTTCGTAGGATGTCCTTCCATTTTTATAATATTTGTATGACGTTCTGTACTTCTTATTATTAAAACATTAGTACATAAATATTGAAAATACCTGTATAATTATTCGACTTTTAAATATTTGTGACTTTTGCTGTTATCGCAGTGGGTGGTTTCCTACGAGGGTCTGTGGATAACGGCCGCTCACATCACAGTCGACACCTTCTTCATGCTGAGCGGTTTGCTTGTCGTATACACGACCGCTGGGAAATTATCATCAGGTAACATTAGTAGATTTAGCATGATCTATTAAATGTTATGATTTTTTTAAAATAAAAGTGCAGAAGTCTTCTTCAAATGAACTGCGATACGTTTTCGAGTACACTGTAGGCCAATATTATCTGGTTATTGATATGTACATGTATTATGAAGTATCGTAAACATGTGGGAAGAGTTTTACCCGATACCTATCCATAATATGAGTTTTATATAATGAG
This sequence comes from Papilio elwesi, assembly GCA_029849275.1. Lineage (NCBI taxonomy): Eukaryota > Metazoa > Arthropoda > Insecta > Lepidoptera > Papilionidae > Papilio > Papilio elwesi. The sequence goes on along the minus strand of CM056693.1, from coordinate 10,378,363 downwards.
TTTATATGTAATTTCGTAGAAACTATTTACCTATAAACCCTTTACGTACTACACTTGTTGAAGACTTTTGAGATTACTAACAAATCTTATAATTTTCAGTTGGCTTACTCAAAAATATCCACAACTTCTATTTAAATCGTCTCCTACGCATGTTTCCCATATTGGCTACAACTGCTTTGTTGGAAGCTTCCATCTTCAACCGCATCTCCGATGGTCCGGTCTGGGGCACTATTGTGTCACAAACGCACAGATGCAGAACATTCTGGTGGTCGACTTTGTTGCATCTACAGAATTATCTTAATTCTGAGAATGTTGTGAGTACTTCGTATTTTTTTTTAAATTAACTACATTGGGTCATCATAAGATGCACAAACAGTTCTGAAAAACAACAAACTAGCAAAAAAGCACACCCTGGTCAATATAGAGTAAATAAATGCGCGTAATTTGGGCGCGAGCCCGTAAACCCATAGGGGTAGGCAGAGATTGTGTATTTCTATGTGGCGCACACTTCTCTCGCCTCTTCTACATCCATACATGCTCATCGGTTATGGGTACTCCTCATATCACCTTTCTGTAGTATGTAGTAATCTGATTAATATAAGTCTTCCTTGCCGTACCAACACTGCCACTCATTATTGAAACATAAATTTGTTTCGTTACTCTCTCTTAATTCATCCTTTCAACATGACCAAACCACCAATGCATATCTTTCTCAATTCTAGTCACAAATGAAGTATAATTTCAATAATCACCTATTAAATTTGTCTTTTAGTGTATTGGCGCGACTTGGTACCTCGCGATAGACGTTCAGCTCCATATTCTGTCACCAATTGTGCTGGTGTGGGTGCTGAGCGGCAACAAGAGAGTCGCGTGGTCAGCGCTGGCAGCAGGAGTCGTACTGTCCATCGCCGCTGCAACTGTTTATAACTTTATTAAGGAATTTCCAACTGGAATGATTACTTCTGAGTAAGTAAATAAAAGAATATACTTCAGTTATTTGTTGTATTCAAAACGAAATACAAACTATATACGCTCACCCGTAACCCATATGGGTAGGCAAAGATTATGGATTTTCATTGCCACGATCTTTGCACACTAGTAACTTCTTACACCGTAAAATCTTACTAGAGTTATGATATTATTTCAATTGAATCGTATAGATTTTAAAGATACTACGCCTCATTATTAGTGTTTTTTACGAGAAGATAACCAGTTACCAGTAAGCATGATATTAAGTCACTACCGTTAATCATAGATATCTCCGACAATATGAATTTTAGATCTAGCTTTTCTTTAAGATAGGGGCAGGAAGTAGATTGTAAAAAGGGGAGAAGAAGATGAGGAAGGAATAAGATATCTCAAGTGTAATGCTACCTCTACTTTACGCCGCACACCAATATTATGTGAGGTGCTACGATCACCGATGAGACGGCTCATTTATGACACAGCTAATCTAATAAATCATCGCCATAATGAATTTTCAAACGAAATTTACAATTAGACATAATATTGAAGATATAAAGACAGCTGACATTTAATACATAATGTTTTTGATTATTAGGAGAGGTGATGAAATGATGTACTACATGGTATATTATTACATGAACACGCTGACCAGGGCGCCGCCTTTCCTGGTGGGAATGGTGTGTGGTTACATGCTTCATACTTGCCGTAAGAAACCAGTTCGTATATCCGCGGTAAGTGTAGCAAGGAAGCACTTTAATATTTACAAGTCACGTAAAATTAAATGAAAATATTCAAAATGTCTAAAGTTATAATAAACAGTTTAAGGTAGCTGTTGACGGAACAATGAAAATTCCTAAAAGAATACCAATCTTTTTTCAATCAGTGATATCTCTATTAGATGGTTAGGGCATGAAAAATTTATACTCCCATCTGTTATTTGATCAAGATTAAGATTGGAATCGAACTCGAGTCTATCATTCTGTTGTATCTCAACATAAACTTGACGCCTAGAATCGTGAACGACGACATACGCAAGGGTTCAGCCTAAATTGGTTTTTACGATTTAAGGAGTGTTGGTTAACCGGCGCTGCCGGCAAACCACTTGTTCATTATCAACGTACATATTATCTAACATGTTATCTTTGTCCGAATCTAATAACAGATGAGGGTATAAAATTGTCACGTGACAGCCGGTAAAGACAAGCACATTTTATAGTATAAAATTAATTGTTATCAAAATAAATAATGCAACAAGCTTTTGGTTATCAAAGTATGTAAACTAAACTACATCTTTTGGAAGATGAGATTTTTGCCGCTCGCTGCTAAAACCAATTTAACGCTGCGATACTCGCAAAAAATAGCAAGATGACTTTGGGGTTTTGGCAGAGTCGCATGCGACTTCTATGCTAGTCGTAGTCTGAATACAAAAATAGTTATTTCATAGCATAGAAAAAATATTATAGTTCAAATAGGAATAGAATAAATATAATTCTGCATTCGACTAAATTCGTTTCAGATTTTGAATCTCACCTTGTGGGCGTTATCGTTATCGCTCCTGTTGCTAGTCCTCTACTGCACGCATCCCACAATGCAGCCGGGCTGGGACAACCAGACTGTGGATAGTTTAATCAACTCCTTCATGAGGCCAGCATGGGCTCTAGGTTTAGGATGGGTTATATTTGCATGTGCCCATGGATACGGAGGTGGGTGAAGTTCTAATCTAATATTGCCTCATGTATGTTTTTTTTAAATCTTCAACAAAAGATTGCATTTTTTCTTTAAGCCATCAACGTATCTCGATATCCTACGCTATTTTTGACGTTATGGGCGGCGCAGATAACTTAAAATCAGGCGACGTGCAACACATTTGTTTGTAATAGATTACGGTTAAAATCAAATATTGAAACCTATCAATCTCAAACTCCTAAGCTTATTTGAACAGATAAAACAGTGTTTAGCCACAACACTCTTGGTGACCAATAAACTATATTTTACTTTACCTCAATACATCACATGAAATAACGAGAGAAAGAATCTGCCTTTAAATTAATTTTAATTACAATTCAACAGGTCCCATCAACTGGTTTCTGTCTCTACGTCTGTGGAAGCTGCCAGCTCGTCTGTCTTACGCTATGTACTTACTGCATTACTCTCTGATGGTCATTGTCAACTCTAGTAATACAGCGCCGATTTACTTTACTGTACCTTATATTGTAAGTATCTTGTTCGTATATTAAGAAATAGCTGTGTTCAATAATGTTTACATGAAAAGTAGCAGACTTCTAAATTGGTTTAATTCGTCTTCGATATGGATTTTACCGAATCATATATCACTATAACCATGTATGAGTTTGCTAAAGCAATTTTAATTATTTGTATAATTAAACGTACGATCATTAATTTCGCAATTCAATATGTATGTGTATTGTTCGTAATAAATTATTTACAAAAAGGGCGAAGAGGGCGTATACACAATATGTTAACTCGACTCGAAATTTACAGTTAAAAACCTCAACAACCCTATCTGATTTCATTTAGATGTATATAAAAAGGAATGTATATATTAACAGATGGAGAATATGTAAGTGTATAGTTTAAAATGTGACTGGGTCATGTGAGGTCACCGAGAGTAGATGATAACTCCGTTTTAGGCAGGTCGTATACGTATTTGACACAAATATTCCTAGTTCTGCTCCCAAAATGTAACGGGAAATAATACAATATTTGAATAAAATCAGTGAAATTGTTATCTTAAATTGTTGAATGCATGCATCTTGAATGGTGATTCGATTTAGACGCGACTCCAGATCAAAAGTTATAGAACGCGTTACACCAGAGAAATGAAAGATATAATGCAGAGATAAAGAGTAAAGGTTATTGTTTTTGTGTAACAAAATAATAATAAAACGCTTCTCAAACTTAGAACTAGCATTAGATTGGACAAGTCGTTCATTTTTAACTCTACACAGTTTTCTGCTAAATAGGCATTGATAGCAATCGCCATCCATGCTTGTTGGTCACAAATGTAATAAGGATAAACCTACTGTGATAAATCGGACACCACACTGAAAATCAAACATTTTTACTTTTTAAATAACGCAAAAAGCTTTCCTCGATTCGAAATAGAATACAAGACCCACAGTGTAACAGTTAGGCACTGCACCGCTAGGTTATGGCGTCCTCGTGATATTTTTAAATCTATCAAATGGATATAATTAATGACCTCTCTGAAAAAAAATGCCTTGATACTGTTAATATCCTCTTGTGTATAGTAAATAAATAAATATGCATACCCGCAGAGGGTGTGAGTACATTACACACAGTACACAGTGGTAGGCACATGTTACGAATTTCCATTTGGCATGATCTAAATAACAAAACAAATATATGTGATGCAGGTTTCTCGTTTGGGTAGGTCTAATGTACATTTATACTGGCGTACATTCTCGTCGGTGACGGGTACTTTGTATATCGCCCTTCTTTAGTACGTCACTGATCTGACTGACATAAATTCTTCTGCGGGCGATCCTTACCAACGCTGCGACTATAACTAAATCTTACTCATAATTTAGTAATAAAAAGTAGGTAATAACACTTTTTATTTTTTTAATTTCAGTTATTCCTCTTCTGTGCCTTCTTCGTATTAACGTTCGTCGTGGCCATCGTTGTCACGGTATTAATTGACATGCCGTTTTCTATACTGTTCAGACTTTTACTGGATAAAGGTTAATATAATTGTTATCTAGATATCTCAATTCCACCAAAGGTTACTACTATGTGTATGTACATACTTTCATTTAAGGTTCCACTGACTAACTTGAACGTATATTAGTGACGAAGATTCTGTAATATTGATTTCTATTTTATTCTTATGCTTTTTTTAATCCCATGGCGTAAAGAGAACCAGAAAACATTTCACTAGACCTTAAGTGACCATCTCTACCCATATTTATGCACCCTGCAAAAACTAGCAGAACGGCAGGTCCATTACCTCACTAAATGCAAGTAGAAATAACTTAACTTCAAGTCAGTATTCTGCCACGCCCCTGGACTTTCCTAATCTAGACTGGTATTCATGTAGCAGTTGGACTTTCTAAGTTACAATACCACTATTACATACTATAACAGTTATTTTACTAACGCTATGTTCACACTGCGTTTCGTTATCTCTCTCTGATAAAATTTTAAGTAAATGTTTTCGGCAGTGTGAACTCACTGTTATACTATATGAGACAGTAATTCGTTATTGATTTTTACAGTGAAAACGGCAACGAAATCATTTGATGACAGAGATTTACTTAAAGGCGATAACATGGGACAAAACAATTTGAAACTCAAACAATAACTATGGTGAACAGAAATTTAAGTAAACCTATATAAAGAGTAAAATGACATTACTTGGATTATAGGTCAGAGACAATGATACAGTTACTATCAATCAAGAACAATCAAAGAAACGTGCGTTTTACGAAAAAACGATAGGAAAAGGATTGCAGTAAATATTCCTATTTTTCTGGTGCGAGGATAAAAAAGAAAACTATGTAAAACTTCAACTGGTTTTTTTAGTGGAAAAAGCAAAGTATCAGGCACGCCCTTAATTGTTTTCCATACTTTCATGGTACCAGCTTCCAAATAATTAGAAAAACTGTAAATAATAAAAAACGAAATTGTAAAACAATATATTTTATTACTCTCTCATATTAGAGACGTAAATTTAATAAGAGGCAAAGATATTTGTAAGCGATGAGTTTCGTCAAATATGTTTTTTTTCTTTAGTTATTTATTTTTAATCTGTACATTGTTTTATATTTATGATTTATGTTATGGCACATAGTAATTGTATAGAGGTTGATGTAAATCCATTAGGATTTTTAAAATAATAAAGTATTTTGGCGCTAGATGCGAGCACAGTCGCAAGTAGTCGTCCGATTGGCGCAGTGCGCACTATAAGTTGTTCTTTGATTTCTTTGTCCTTTCGCCGCTATCCCCAATACTATTATTTCAGCACGCCAATTTATATTAGCACTAAGTTTGTCCACGAATCTTAGTATAGTGACCGAGCACAAGATTTCTAGGATAAAAGGCTTGACGTGTACATTTGCTATGAAGTAATCGTATAAGATTCAGTATCTCACGCAGAATCCCTCTTCTGGCTTCCTTAAAAATCTTGGTCACATTTCCTTGCGATTATTAGATATTTATTGACATCCAGGTCAGTTATCTAAACAGTCAGCATTCTTGAACCGAAAGATATGTTTGGTAATCAATTTTTAAATCAAAATGTAAATAAATTTATCTGATTGTATTTATAGATTATTAAATTTTGATTAAATATATAATACGCATTGATAACAAATGATAATATAGTATTTGTTTGTTTATATCTTGAATAGCTCAAAAATATCAAAGCTAAATTTAATCCGTTGTGGTGTCGTCACGTCAAGAAATAAATCCATATGCTATCAGCAGGATGTAAAAAATTGTCTCATGAGATCTAAGGACGAATGCTTTAAGGATAGAAGTTGAAAGATGTTTACTTCTGTGAAAAAATATTTTTATAATGATTTATCTTGTGTGTATTAAATAAAAATATTGTACAAGTCTTCGTTAAAGGCCGGCAACGCCTTAGGCGAACCGATCGTTTGTGCCCCTTAGCCTATAAAAAGTAATCTTTGGTTAAGTACAATACAATACAAACATTGACGCGATATAATTACTACTTTCTTCTTTACTCTACACGCGTCCTTGAGTTTCATATGCAAATTATAAAAACAATGCGATTGAACGTTTATCAACTACGATAAGAACAGATGTTAAATTATTAAATTATTATTTACAATTTATATGATCGAATATAGACTTCCATTCAACATTATTATGATAACCGTCGTCACCAAATCACTATCCAAAAGGCCTTTACTGTCGGATGTAAGCCACTCTCAAGGATCCATGCAAATTTCGGTCATTTGCCACCCTCATCCTCAGGACAAGAAGCAGCATTAAGTTTTCGTTTAGTAAATCTAGGCCGTAATTCTAAGAACTTATTCTCTATGAACAACGTGCCCTACAATCGTCATTTGATCACATCGTGAGTATTAGCTACGTAGATGATATGGAAGAACCATACTGGGAGTCATGCAGCTAATTAAAAACACAGGTTGTTGAACAAACATTTTGAAGTGCAGTAATTTTATAACAGGAAAACACTTTGAAATTTGCGAATTTTCGAAAAAAAAATCGAAGCTTACTGTGAACATGACATGAGTTTCAAACAATGAATACCATTTATACGAGTATGTTATGTTATTCATAGTAAAAAAACAATGGTTGTTAATATCTTGTGTCTATTATATTTAGATTTCAAACTGATATTGGGTGAATGTTACAAAGTTTTCTGTATATTTTAAACTAAGAAAACCCGGATTGCACTGCATTCGTGATCATCACCTTGAGACCCGTCCAGTTATAGGTTGTAACTGAATATAACACCACCAATGAAAAGACGATACTACAATATCGCATCCTCGATTAATTGAAAGATTAACTAAACAATTTGAACCTTTACCCAGTGTTTCTGCTTCAGAAGGATGTTTAAAGCATTTATATTTTAAAAAAACTTTACTTTAAATATTAAACTCGTCAGTCGTTTGCATCGCAGAGCTTCTTCGAGCAGCTTCTGTCACTAATTAGCCTTTCTCTAGACTCCTTAACTGTTTTTAAATTGCTCTTGAGTGAGATTTATTGTGAAATGTTAGATTTTTACATTCCCTTGCAGAACAATAATAAATGGCTCGCAATATTGTTTTGACTAATGTTTTAAAATAAACAAGTCAATGTTTCATAAATTTCCTTTAGTGTGATGTTGTTTTAAATCAAATCTACTTAGGAAGGCGGCAAATAAAACAAAATGATTTTTATGGTCTTACGTTTATTGTGGAATTAAATTATAATATAATGCCTAGTACAAAATCTTAAAACTATTTAAGTTTTGAAAACAATGCAAAATGGGTTTTTCATGCGTTGAAATAACGTTAGGAAACAAATTTTACAAGATTCACTGTTTTGTCATACAACGCATTCTTTAATCTGGATTTTCACAAGATAACGTTTATTCCTTACTATGTGGATTTGGTCATTGTCGTTTCTTGCATTAGTAATCTACAGCATTTATCTTGCTGTACAGATTGATTGGGAAAACCAAACTGTGGACAGTTTAATCAACTATTTCATGAGGCCGGCGTCGGCGCTAGGCTTACGTTGCTATGTTCGCACATGTCCGTATATGGCAGTAATTGAAATTTAAATATTAATTTTCAAAGATTAACATTAAAACACGTTTTATCCGAGCACCAAAACAGAGTAATAAAATTTGATGTAACTACGAAAGCTGTTATGCTTAATATAAAACAAAACACCAGATACGACGATTCCGTTCATAATTTAAACAAGGTTGCCAGCTCCAAATTGTAATATAAGGTAAATAAGATGAGTATAAAAGAAGAAAGAAAAAGAACCAATGAGAAATAGTTGAAAGAAAATAGTACAAGCAGCACTTCAATATTCCTCCAGTTGGCAATTGATTATCGAGGATCATAATAACTTGTTATTCAAACCGACAGACACAGTATTCGAACAGGTTATATCATATAATTGCGGAATAAATTGTCATTGTTCCCTCGAATTTGTCGTCATTATTGTTCAAGAGGTCTTTTGTCTTCCTTAAAACTTTCTTAATGTCCTCCCATTTATAACATTAAGACTCATTTTTAGGAGCGACAAACCCCGTATTATTCGCCTCCCTCTTAAAATATATTATTCAGTGAGTATACCATTTTTTTTAGATAGTTTGGCATAACGCAGTCAAGAAAGATATCGAAAGCACACATCTTACTATTTTTCTGTTAACACACATCGTATTAACAAAGTTCCTTAGTCTTCATATTGCCACCTATCCTTATCAATCTTGAACTTCAAAATTAATCAATCCGTTCGTCTGTCGGACGTCGTGTTTAATTGCCTTGAATTTATGACAGTGACAGCCTGTTAATTAGGATGTCTATCTTAGACATCTGTGACGAGTGTATAACCTCTTACAATTAATTCAGACACTAATGGTGCATATTGCTGAGTATCACGTGTTCATGTCATTAGTAATGCATTCATTTAGTCATTAGTTCACATTAAAAGACATTCGGTCTTCGATGAATTCAAGAAAGACGGCCTATCACGCACCATCTCCTGCCAATTAACTGGTTGCGGCTCGCGTAGATCCTGTTCCATGACGTCATTCCAGCGGTGTATGTAACGACAGGGCGGCCAATTGGGGTTCCGAGATACGCTCTCTTGACATTACGGTCCTCTCCAATTTTCAGCAGGTGGTCCGTCCAACGAAGTCTTTGTTCTTTTGATCCATAATGTTTGAATTAAATTAAAAAAGCGTGAAAAGATGAATGAAGTAAGAGTAGCTCGACAAATTTATGCTGCACAAGCGAATGGCGGTACTGGCTTACATCCTCCACAAACTTATTTCGATCAGAGAGGTGATTTTCTAAAGAAAGGCGATATTGAGACTACACGTTTCGAGCATAGTATGTGTAGATGTTTAGATGTTTAAGAATCGAGGAAAGCAAAGACCGTGCTAAAAGGAAATCCGAAATCTATGGGTTACAGGCAGAGATTCATCCTATAGAACTGGGAGCCTAAATAGATGAATAGGTGGTAGTAAAATATTTAGTCTTCCAGATGTTTTTTCTTTAAGTTAAATTATACACGGAAGCCGATTAATGCATTTTTCTGTGTTTTGGACTTATAGGTTCATTTCGAGTTGGAGCAATGTAAAAAAGTATAAAGGAGTCAGTTTTACAAAGGAGTCAGTAGGTTCAATTCGGGTTGGAGCAATATAAAGAAGAAGCCGTCTAATCATTTGGTGTTTGTACTTATCTCTGTTATAGTATCCTTTTAATTTTCTTATCAATTTACAAAATCAAATTGAAGGAAGAGCGCGGTTGTGCAATTGAATTTCCAATAGGCTTCATTTAATGATCACTACACATGTTCCACTCATCATACGATTGTCAAGTGGTTCGTTACACAATTGAAATATTAATTGGATTTGTGAGTTTTTTTCTACTAAACAAGTAAAAAGTAATAGCTATTCAACTGTCGAAAATACAGAGTAATACGGGTAGCCGTTATATCGTCTGAAGATTGTGAAAAGTGTGTACGGGTGGCTAAATAAGAACTGGATATTTCTTTAAATAATAATAAGCATAAGCTAGTATGTAATATTTTTTAATTACCTATCTATCAATATAGCCACAACGCTTACAATAATTACTCATACTAATTGCTATAACAAGTAATTTTTAATGACAATAAAAATCAGTTCGAAAATATTACACAATCTATCACCAGGGAGATTGATTCTAGGTGCATATGTGACACGGTATTGTCTACGTAAAATTAGGCAATGCGGTTTAAAATGTTTGCAGTTCTTTCATTAGGTTGAAGTTCGGAGCTGCTATGCTGAAGTTTTATGGTTCGAAAGATAAACAAGTGCTCAACTTTGTTTCACGGGTCGTTAGTTGAAATGTCTTTTAAAGTTACGGTTTAAGTTATAAGAGATTCATTATGTTGCGGTATAAATTTTTGTTGTAAAACTATTTATCGGTTTTGTTATGATTTTTTTATTTATTAGTGTGTACACATACCCTGTTGCTTTATAATACTCATAACACTATTTTGTTGTAGACACAAAAATACAGAATAGAAATGCTTAATTGATCGATCGATAAAATTTCCATAAATAAATCTCTCTCCACTACTTCTCCGTCTCTACACAAAACAAAACTCAGAAGTTAAACAAAATATCTTTAGGTAACAGCGATGGTATGAGAAAAGGGAAAAAATTAAATGGGAAAAGTCCCACTTAGCCAATTCTTTAAGCAATAGGTCTCCTTGCATGGTTGTACAATATTTGACTGTAATAGACCTCTATCCCTCAGAATTTTATCGATCGTACATGACTATCGTGGTCAAGACTACCGATGATCTGGTCAAGGTTGCGGGACTCTATTACATTAGGGGTACAGAGGACTGTTATTTGTGACAATAAATTGGGATGGAATACGTCCACCAGCGGGCGACTGCCGGCTGAAAAGAATGTAAGGAAGGTGAGTAATAACAAAGTCTGTGATATGATCTCACGATGTATTAACGCTTTTATTCCTTAACTTGCACACCCGACGAAGACTTCGAAGCTTTGTTTAATACGCGAAATTAGTTTCACTCCCGCTTTTGAATCGCTTCGTCTTTGTTTACCGGCTGATACTCTAAATAGCGAAATGAACAGAAAGTTAAAGATTTCCTTGGAGATCTTATATATCAAGAGGTTTTCGTGCGATACAATAATTTTCATTAAAGCTCCTTCACAAATTTTGTCTGGTATCTAGGGTATATACAACACTACACTACACTGCTTAGCTAATCCCTAGTAAAGGAGTGGGAGACAGATTTTTGATCATACCGTATTTAACTATCTACATACTTGCCTATTCACATATGCACATATTCACATTGTCACGTACTCACATAATCAAATACGCACTTACTCACAAATTCAAGTACTTAGATATCCATTCTCACACTTTGAAGAATTCAGATATCGATATATACTCACATATTCACATACCCACGTATCCATATTCTCACATATCCCCCATCCTCCTCCATACATATGTTGTCACCCGCTCGCACGTTTACATACTCACTTATTTAAATATTAATATATTCACATATTGATATAACCACACAATCACATAACGGTAGGTTAAATACAATTTTAAGTCAGAATCTGTACGTTCACTTACTTATCTCCTACTTTGGTATCTGTTTACGATTGAAAAGTAGATATTTTAACTTCGTTAGTTACTGTTATTCACACAAACACAATCATACACACACACACGCACGCACGCACGTACGAACGCACGTACACACACCCACATGTGGTGCTTTTTTATATTTCATTCTGTGGTAAATGCGGGAATGTTGCATAATGCCTGGCCATTATAAATAATTGCCACGTAAATTGGTGCTTTTAATAAACTTCTTATGAATTCTTATAAATTCCGCGATTTTTTTAACAGCCTTTTTTTTAGAGTGTTCCCCACTGCAGGGACACAGGCCTCCTCTCCGAGAGAGGGAATGGGCCGTCATCCACCGCGGTGGCCCAGTGCGGGTTGGTAGATGTCACATGTCTTCGAATTTGTGGTTCTAAGAACATGCCGGTTTCCTGACGATGTTTTCCTTCACCGTTTTTGGAGCAGTGGTGATGAAATAAATTACACAAAGTAAATCGCCTGCTTGGGCTTGTACTCGCAACCTACAGCACGTAAGTCGAGGCCTAAGCCGCTGAGCCACCACTACTCAAATTATGCTGATTGATAATACTTAAAATAAGTCAATAAATTAATAATTTTATAAATATAATGCGATAAAATTAGTTTTATTCCATAATTGCTAAATTACCTAAAAGTGAAGGCGGAATTTTTCACTTCTTAGACTGGTCTTTCCACGCTGGAATTCTAGATACAAGCGTTTTCACGAGCACCGGACTTCATTATTAAGCAAGACAGCTTCAGTGTTCCAAAAAGTGTTCCTAAAAGCTTTTTTGGAACACTGAAGTCGAATTACTGTAACGAAGTTCACTTACAATTTTATGAACTCTTCTACTTGATATTATCTTTCAAAGCTACTGTTACCCAAACTTCATACTCGGAGATCGTTTTTATCTGTAGGTTAGGGACATATTGTAGTGAAGTGGTAGAGCCTGCATAATCTAACCGACGTATCGATCGACTGGTGAAATACCTCACAGTAGACAGGCGTGTATTACAAGTATTCTGAGTTTCGTCTGATGAATGAGGTGCCCGAGTCCTAGTTCTACGTCTTCCCCTTACCATTGACATTTTATAAGAAAAGAGGAAGAGAATTTGTGCAGAGAAGAATTTGTATTTGTAGATAGGAAAAAGAATAATTTTTTTGCTTGTCCCCTTCTCTGTCCATTAAAGGCAGGCAACGCTTCTGCAACTCATTAGCTTGCTGCAGATGCCTGCGGGTAGCGGTCCCGTGAAGTTAGGTGGAGCGCTTGCTTCCATTATAAAAAAAAAACAGATTTTATAAATGACGATCAGATCGCCTCCGATTTATGGGATAGTTATTAGTTATTACGTATTCTTTATATTCTAAAAGTACATAGAACATTTTGAAATAACTAAAGATCCATTTAGTTACCAAATTTATAAACATAATTTCAGTATTGCAAGAAAAATACATTTTAAAAATTGGTTTTGTCCGTGAAAGTAACCTATTCCGAGGTGAAATGAATTATTGTATTTTTAAAATAAACTTTACCGAATCGTTTCCTTTAGAAATTTCGCTTAGCTTCCAAAGTTATTGCTTACTTCTTTTAGTAAACAGTTCGATTTCTTTTCGATGAACCAGTTTGATTTCATACAATAATTTAAAGATGTCTATTTCATTTACAGTTGCGTAAGTAAAATTATTGAGGTCACGGGACCGATCTTTGTTGCAAATCATATGGTAGGCCTCTAAGTAGTGTACTGCTGTTGGCTCATGTTGACATGGACAAAAGAAATGATTATTTACAGTGAAAACAGCGGTATTGCGAGTCGTCTTGGAACTCCTTAACTGAAAATTGTTAGTTTTTTTTATAGCATAAGGGGGCAAACGAGCAACGGCTCGCCTAAAACTAAGTGATCACCGCTGCCCATGACCATCCGCAACACCAGAGGAACTGCAGATGCGTTGCCGGCCCTTAAGGAAGGAGTATGCTCGCTTCTTGAAGGATCCTAAGTCGTATTGGTTTGTATTCCTTGCTAGCTCTTGCAGCTGTATTTCTCTTTTTTATAAATTTCTGTGATGAGATTATTAAGGCCAGAGATTTTCAGGTAAATTTAACAATGTCGTGAAGTAGATATTTTTATTTCGACTGATGTTAACGTCCCCCAGATCTGATCCTTTTCCTAGAATGTAATTCTTTATTCGTGCTACTTTATCTTCCCCTTTATAAAGTTGTCTCTAGATCTGTGATCACAGGTATTATGTGTGGTAGCGGAGATACACAAATATCTCTAGAAAAGATTAATTAATTTTATACATAAAGTCGCCTTTTAAACGGATTACTCAAAATGTAAGGAATGTATACTTGGAGAGTTTCTATCATTCAGAATCATGTTGAGCTAAAGCATATTTTAACTCGGTATAATATTTTAAAGATACGGTATACAAACTTTGCTTTGAAGCTTGACGACTGCGACCCTTTCAGATGGGATTCATTAGGTATTATTCTTGTTAAAATGTTAACAGGAAGCTATGCGCACAAAGGAGGATAAACAGGTATAAAGCCCCTTCCGGGCGAAATCCGATTATAAGTCACACAAATCGGGTCTTTTGAGATCCACATATTTGTTTTACAGGCTTGCCTTTCAGATTGCAAAGGTTGCATACATAAGTCATCTTTGTAAGAATACAGAAAACATTAATTCAAAGACCGAATGTTGTAGAAAGATAAGTAAGTTCGATTAAAACCGTAAAATAAGCGCCATCTGTCTTTAATGTTATAAGAATCCTTGACTACGTTTCAATCTCTTCGTCTATACCAGCTGTTGCCCGCGGCTCGCACGCATTCGTTTCTTATCTTACTCGCTGAAAGATTTTGTATCTTTATCTCGCGTATAATAATTAGGAATTATATGACTATTAATATATTGGACGAGTAAACTATACTTTACATGCAAGTTCTTTGCAGGTGGTCTCTTCATGGCCAATATCGAACTTTTTGTTCACAAAGTAGCTTAAATTATTATTTAACGAACAATACCCGAAAAGAAAATCGCGTTTCAGTTTTCATAAATGTTTCATGAAGTCCTGTTATTCACAAAGTTTAAACATTAAACGGAGAAAGGCGAAAACCGCTGATACAAACGAGAAAAATGGCAAGAGCAAATTTGGCCAAAACCTTTATTATTAATAACTCCTCTGATTTTATTTAAAACGAAATGGAAGCTTAGGCATTAAAACAAAAAGTTATAATGCTTATAATGTTTGATTAATGGCAGTACCTTCCGCTTAGTATTCGCTTAAAGTGGCGAAGCAGTGAACAATAATATCAAATACAAAATGTAAAAATACTCCAAAGAAACTTTTAACACGCCTACTTTCGAAAATACGACTTAAAATCAAATACAATAACTGAACTCTCCCAGTATTTCTGACAAAAAGCAACATGCTTGGGTTGATCCGGATGAGTCAATTTTGTTACTAGGTAATCAGGTCATTAAGCGCGCTATGCGAACTTAGCTGACCGCAGTTGCAGTGGCGGTGAGCCATGAAGGTTTATAACTGTTGGTATTACCTTGAGCCGTTTCCTACCCTTAGCGATAGAATGGTTGGTGAAGGAGTCTCTTTTTATGTTCACTGCTTAGGGACAAATAGAATACAAGAGTTACCATCGCTTTTCGCGCATTGAAGGCGACTTCAAAGTTGATCTTAAACTTGAAAAAGTTAACGCAGAGAGAGTAGAGTCTTGTGTCGGATCGGTTGCCATTGAGTGACCGGAATTAAAATTAAAAAAAAAATATATGTGGTTGCATGTAGTGTATGTATAAGTAGGTATAAAAAATAAGGATTAAACATCTCAAGAATTCTTATGAGTCATTTCCGTTACAAATATATTTTATGTTTTCACACCTGTGTTCATTCGGGTAGATAAAGTATCTGTCTACTCAATGCGAGACTGATAAATTGATACCAAAACTTATAAAACTAGAATTTTACATTTACTTTAGTTTTCCTTGTTTTGATGAATGTCAAAAGGAACTATAATCGAGTTCATCTAGCCACATTAATCTACTCTTTACTATATGGTCTAAGCTACGAAGAGTAATACAGTAAAATATCCTAAACATATGTACTAAGTCATTTCAAAGTGGTCAACATTTATTGAAATAAATGCAAAGTAATAGTTATCCGGATAGCAGATATTTAAACTTTAATTTGTCCAGGATTAACAAACCACACAGTAACTGAAGACGATGGCGTTTTGCTCGCTACAATTTTTCATATTTAAAGTTAGTTATGAAATTATTTTAGTAAGCAACCCTATACTAATGGATTGGCAATTAAATTGTCTTTATTTTGATATATTTTCGTCTGGCAAGCAACTAATTTTTTTTAATCTTATATAATGACTTCATTTTTATGGAAACTGTGTGAACGTTCACAAAAATACTTAATTTGATATAATATGATTTTCATCCGGTAAGCGTTATCCGCTTGAAGATCGTCCCCTTTCGAATCTCTACCTCCTACTATACAGGTGTTAACTGTGTTAAAAAGTGTGTGTATCAGCTCTGAGGCACGACTAGAGTTTACTCCTTAGGGACGATTAAAATGCATTTAAATAGTTTAGTTGTTTTATATTACTTAAAGCATAAATTACATTTATTTATATTAATAATACAATGAATTCGTAAAAATACATCACAAGCGCTTCCATCCCGCCGTGTAGCACATCGTACTGGAGAATGCGCAAGGTTGCACATGAAATGACTGTAACGTTACAAACGTAACTTTACAAATTTTGTATATAAAATCGGTTCTTAAGGAGTAAACTTCAAAAATTATATATAACCCATGACGATGAATATCCGAATGAAACTTCGTGAGATTGCAAATCATTTGTATATCTTAAAGTAGGCTGATAGAAATTGATTTAGTCCATTGATGACTGATGATTGTGTTGAAATGTATTTAATTTCACTTGGAAGATGGTGACATTATTCGTTTGATATTACATTGTTTCAAGATTAGAAAAAAGATTAATATTGGTTTAGTATAATGTATTGAAATAAGAGAACAATAAAATATTTTCAACAATTGAACAACTTTACACACAGTTCAAATTGGAATGGCATACTTATTTTTTATTTACAAAATTTACATCCACGACTAGTTTGAGCGATAAGTTGCAATTTAAGTACTAAGTTATGACTTATCAGCTTTGAATAAAAAATAAAGATCACCAACTTACCGACCACATGTATTACAGACAAAACGGATCAGGTTATAAGTTATAAACATAAAGTTATAAAAAAAATATGTTTGACGAGAGCGCCTTGATAGCGTAAATATTGTACGAACTAAATCACAACAAAAAAATGCTTATACAATAAACTTTCAAGAAAAATGTGTGTCTTTGGTGAAGTTTGGTATGAATATTTTATTGCGTACATTAACTTGTGACTCTACGTTGAAATTTAGTCTCCCTAGACACACAAGTACAAAGTTTGTCCCTTCGGGTGTCATTTGGATGGGTTTTGAAGCTTTAAATATTATTTGCTAGTATTTTTTGCACATTGGATATGATTTATGAAATCATTTGTTTTGAGAAACGAAACTTGTATAAGTATTTAGTTTCGAAGCCGCGATCTGACTACTACCATGATTTACCTTTTAAATCTATTCATTGACACTATTATCCTAAACAAGAGACAAAGGGAAAAAAATGTCTCGTCTGTAGCCTCCATTATCATCCCACCCAATAGCCATCTACTGCTGGACTGACGGACGGACTGAATGACTTGCCTTCCTCTTGCAGCCAACTCCCGTAACCTTGACCAGATCGTCAGTTCATCTTGTGGGTAGACCTACCTGCTTCGTTCTGTACATTTTTTTTAATAAGGCTTTTGATATTCCTAATAATTTTTCACATTCCTAAGTTAACTTACTAGTATCTTAACTTAAAAATGTAACTTCGACTCTGCGTTTTTCTGTTCTGTTCTCAGGTTTCAAGTCCTGTAACTCAGGTTCCTCATTTGTATTAACATATGAGTATATTATGTATTAATACGTATGCACATGTAGATGATAGTAAAGACGTCATAAATGTTTAAATGAGGGCAAAGATATAATCTAAAAAATAAAAATAATATTTCCACATTCTAATCAAATCGATAATGATTAAACTGGTTGGAAATTGATATGAGGATTATCATAATAAATAATTGATATTTGGACAGTTAAAGTACCTACAAAAATTTAAACACCTGGTCGATACCACCGGATATTAAAATTATCTCATTTTTACCGATAATAAAGGAGGTAATTCGACTAAAACCTTTTTAAAATAAATAAAAAGACGAATATCCATTCATACCAGTTCGATGTCATACCATTTTTAATCTGTTTGTTTTTTGCGCAACTTCAACTCCCTGCTCTGTATTAAAGTTCCTTGGAATCAATCAATACAACACTTTAATTCACTAGAGTTTACCATTTTATTTTTAATTCAAAAGGGTCGCCTATTATAAAAGTGATCACCGACGCCCGTGAACATCCGCAACACCAAAGGCCTTTAAGAAAGAAGTACGCATTTTATTAATTTCTGTTTGCATTATAACCCACATCTATACATTTAGCGCAAATCAGGGTTAAGAAAAGAGCGCATTCTTATTTAAATACCAGCTTCACACTTGGAATTTATTCGCGGTTCTAGACACATAATAAAAAAACACGTTTTAAGATATAAAATAAATATAATTATCAAATTTTAAAACTAAAATTACCATAAGATCATTCCTTTCATTATGTCTTCTCTACTACTACTACTACTCATACAATATACTTTATTTACAATTAATACAAGACATTTTATCGTACATGTTACATACTATTGTAATTGTCTGCTATCATCTGACTGACGTTTTCTCACTTCACATGGGGTTGGCTCAGTACTACCGTAATCCATACTGTATGTAGTTTATGGCTAGTGTTTCTACCTGGGTATCAAGTATGTATCAATACTAGATACTTATTTTCTAATTCTCTTTATGATAATGAATAATTATGACTATATTGTTATTTACTTTTAATTATGACTATATTTATGCCACTGCTGGATTCGTTCCATTTATTATTTAATTATTTTTCTTAAATATTTTATTTAAGTTACAATTTCTTAGCCTGCGTTAGACGATATTTGGCAAGAGAAAGTCTTATAGAATTGCCTGAATACACGTGCTCTTTATACTTTGTTTCATTTATTTTGCTTGTACTCAAAATTTGAAATTTATTGTTGAGATACAAGGATTTATTTTTGAACAATTGCTTCACCTTCCCATCTGTTTTGAGTTTTCACTGCTGTCGGCAGTCCTAATGTGTCGGAATGTGTCGAGTTCAGGCAGACACACGCGGCGAGGCATAATAACACTATATAAAATCTTACTTTTCGTTTGTCAATTTATGATTTCTTGTACAAAATCTGTATTATTAAATCATTATCTTGGAGAAAAGGATTTATCTCCGTCAGGTACAAATGTCGGGTTCGTAGGAGTTGTCTTGACGTCTGGTAATGACGTATTTTCTTTGTTAGAATCTTTGACTACCGTGTTCGGATTTTTAGAGCCTGTAATATAACAATCGCTTAAAATTAATTTTCTCATATTTTTGAAATTTCAATCAATTAAGTATTGTACGTAAACCTGCTAAAATCTCCCGATCGAATCAAAGATCGGAATTCTAAAACCGCACTAAGTAGCAGCTCAAACCGAAGTCCCCTCTCGGAGGTTCTTGGGCCGGGTAACTCCAAGGAGCAAGCTCAAGCCTGATAATTTAAACGAAGTGTCGGCCCAAACAATAGTTCCTGAGGGAGATCTCGAGCATAGTTACTTTCATAAAGTTTAAACAAAGCGTCCTCTGCGATCCGCCACTAGTTCTGAAGCTATATTTTAAAAGCAACCCGACGCATGTGAAAAATTACTGTTTTGATGATGCAATGCTTTTTCTCCCTAACTAACACATTAATAACCTAACCTAACTGAGCATGAGTAATTTAAATGAACAAAACAGTTTGTACGTTATTTGATACTCCAAGTAGTTTTAAATACACAAAACGAATTTTAAAATATCTTTTTCATCAAGTCTAAAGAAAACTCGGTTTGGCGGGTTGTTCGGCAACTATTGTAAAAATTAACTTGGGGATTTTAGCAGGGTTTGCGGAAATAATATTTGCGACCTTGTAACCTAAAATAAAAAGATGCAAGAATATATAAATGTTATATCGAAAGTAATGAAGTAGGTACCTGATGGTAATAAAGTCTTGACGAGGATTGCAAATGGCGCGTCGATGATCACTGTAGCCAGGGAGGCCAATATCAATGTGAGGGTAAAGAATGCAAAAAAGTTGAACATCTGCAAAAATACAAATATAAGTTTTTAAAATGCATATAAAGTTCAGACTTTTAAATATGTTATTCAAACATTTACATAAAAAATTGACATTTGATTTGTGCAAGTTAGATTTTGAATCAAGAATTTCAATTCCTTGTCGGTAATAAGAGTTATTAAAATGTAAAACGTAAGTGGAATGGACTACTTAGATACAAATGTTAGCAATAAAAAGTGAATACTCACCACACTGGAAACTGTGAAGTACGCTGGAGCTAATCTAGAATTATAATATCCTACCATAATTGAAAAGTGTATAAGGTACATGGCGTAAGATAAACGCGCTGGCAGCTTCCATATATATAGTGATAAGAACCAGTTTATTGGACCTGTAATGAAATTTTTAACAGTGGGAGTGTCCGCAACAACAACATCTGTTGCACGAATGGGCCAGCTCGACCGGTGAAATACCACGACGTCACAGAAAACAGGCGTGAAGTAGAAGTACTCTCGGTTTCGTCTGATGATTGAGGTGCCGGAAGCCTAATTTCAGTCCTCTGTCCTTCCCCACCCTTTCCTCAAAAGGATAGGATAGGAACAGGAAGAGGATTGGACAGGGACTGGTGAACGGGGAAAGAGAAATATCCCTTTTCCTGTCTATGCCCTCCTCTGTCCAATAAAGGTAGGCAACGCATCTGCAACATATTTGCTTGTGGCGCATGTCTATGGGTAGCGCTCACTTTACATCAGGTGATCCGCTCCGCTTTACAAGTAGCGACAACTTATCTCTCAGACGCCACTGTACCGTAATCGACTATCGAATAAATAAATATCCGTTTAAAAGTGGTATCTTATTACTACTAAATAGCAAAACGATAAATTATTAATTATAATTTACGTTACCTGCATATCCTTTAACGCAGGCGAAAATGATCCAACCCAAGCCCACTGCCCACAAGGGCCTCACAAAGGAGTTAATGAAACTGTCAGCGGTCTGATTGTCCCAGTCTAACTGCATATTGATGTACAAGATGTACAATATCGCACCGAACATTCCGAGAGATCCTAACCAAAAGATCATTGCGATCACCTGAAAACTTAATTATTTTAGAAACGGAATTGTGATCATTTATGTATAAACATTGACTATGTAGTTAAATAGAACAGAAATACATAAACATACTCTGTGTATATAACCTCGTATAATATTGGAATTAATTCTTGGAGTTTTTTTATCAATTTTCTATTTATATTATTAAAGGTCCTGTTAAGTTAAAAACTTTAACGTAGGCTCAAACCCTTTGACAGCTCACAAAAGAAAGCTCGATGTAGCTATGAGGATGTCCTTGACGGCAATACTCAGATATAGACTCTGCGAGTTCAAAATTATCTAAAGAATTGCAACTTTTCTCTCAGATCGGATAATTCTTAAGAATATTTAGAATGGTGGGCAAGAATGACAAAGCGTAGCTAGTCTTCTTGCAATATTATTGTCTGATGTTCATAGTTGAGGGACTTCATTATGCGCCTGCACACATGCTACTAAGTATTAAACGTATTTTGGGTAATAACGTTTAAATGTTATATATAATATATATTATAAGTACCATTGTCGATGTCAACTTCTTGCCTTTCCATACATGTATGATGTAACCAAAAATCATGCCAACAAAAAAGGGCGGGGCACGTGTCAGTAGATTAACATAGTAGTATATAAAATAATTATCCGAGTCTCCTGGACGGCTGCAACACAATTAATACTAATTTTAAATACATTTTTACTATGCGTTTAAACTACAACTACTAAATACAGATGTTATGTTGCTAGTGAGTTGAAAAATATATCCATTACGTTTTCTTTTATATCCAGAAAGTTTATTTTCTCATTTTAGGATTTTGAAATCATCGGAAACATAATTATTATCGTTTGAGTTATCGAATCACTTGAGGCATTCCTATTGTAATCAAATGAAATACGTCAAGCTAACTATCAAGGCGTCTTATCGATAGACAAGTACTACTTCGTAACTGTTTTTACAGACATTCGATATTTAACTACCTAATTCAAGTAGGACATGAAACGTTCATTTTGATAGTTATCTGTACTAATATTTAAATGGACGGATTTGTTTTTATGTATTGCGTAATTCTTACCCAACACTCTTTGGATAATAAATTGGTTGTTAACAATGCATGGCCTTATAAATAATCATAAATTACTGATCCATTCTTTTCTGTGAGCTCAATGCCAATTGACATTATCCCAATTCTAAGTATCTTCCGGAAAAAACAAAGAAATTTTTACAAAGGCAATGTAAAGAGAAGGTCAATCTACAGCTATTCTTATCTTTTGTTCAAGTGCAATATTGAAATTTACCCAGGAGACACCAAGCTTGAGCTTAATAGAAAACTACGAGACTAACCAGATTTTATTAATTCTTTCATTATTGGAAAGCCAAAATATAACGAATGATACTCTCCTGGATTCAAAACGCATAATTGACAAACTTCTACGTTCGGATATGATGAGTCAACCTCCATCTAGTTCCAATTTAATGGTTAAAAGTGTAGGGAAATAAATAAAAACTTACTTAGGAGAAATTATTCCAGACTGGAACTGGTTGAAGAAAATATAGAGGGTCGCGGCCGTTAGTGAGGCCATCAGACCAGATGTTAACGCCGCCCAGGCGGCTGTCTTCCGTGGGCTCAGGACCCAATACAGAATTATTGGTGACAGAATGTGTAACTGAACGTCGAGAGATAGATACCAAGATACACCAACACACTAAAAGAATAATAAAGAACTTAAAAATAATATTGTTTATTTACATTTGATACTTTGCTGACTTCCTGAGCTGTCTCCACGAAGGCAAAGCGTGTCTTTTTAAATTATTTATTCAAGGTGTCATCATCATCAGTATCCATAAGTCCACTACTATACCTTGGTCTTACCCAATGCCTTTGAAATTATTTGTTACGCTTTCAGCATCATTTCTGATAAAAACTAAAAAATATGATAAAAAATAAACTTTTTATAAAACGGCTTTACTCACGTTCGCGTGTTTCCTTGGTATTTTGTACCGACAAGTTTCGGACCTGTCGACGAATTGACAGCCCTGTCAAGTCGCGCGTTACAAGCACAAGCGCGTAGTGTGAGGTGGTTCGCGACCGCGAATTAATCCCACTCATCCTGAAGAAGGACCTCGGAGGGTCCGAGATTTGTCGGTACAAAATATCGAGGAACAACGCGAACGTGAGTAAAGTCGTTTTATAAAAAGTTTATTAATAATGTCTCCCGATAGTTTTAAAATGATAAAAGTTGATAGGAAACAATACAAATTAAAGATATTGAAATTAATAACTTACGAGATTAATTGGATTTACGAAGTTCTGTATGTGAAGCAGAGCCGACCACCAGTACTGTCTGCATCTAAGTACATTGAACGCCGGCCCCGTCCAGAACGGACCGTCAGACACGTAGTTGAATAGCGATGCTTCGAAAAGTACCATCGCGGCCAATATAGGAAACATACGTAGGATCCTATGTAAATAGAACGTGTGGAGGTTCCGGATGAGCTTTTCTAAAATTAATAAGGAATTAATTTACATAAAGAAACAAGGAAGTCGAGGACATGAGTTTCGGATGTTTTCCCAGCTTAGAGAATATATCCCGTATTAAAATAGGAGACCTTTCTCCTATCCCTTGATAGGAATGACATTTGGTTCTCAATTATCAGTCAAAAATCTGAAGCATAAAATTACTTCAAGCCTGTTTTCTGTAACGTCGTGGTAGTCGAGCCGATACATTCATAAAACGGCTTTCTCATCTGTGGAGCTCTTTTGAACTTGCTTGTCACCCACTTCAAAACTTCGAGGATTAAGGACAATGATAATTTGATAAGACAATAAAGTCAGACAGCAAAGCGAACAAAAAAGTCAAAAATAAACTATACTTTAAAATAAGCTAAAAACACGCTTTAGTGATGAACTGAACAATTGATCAGTAAAAGTATGAACAGTGGATGTGAGGGTTAACTCTGCTGGGTAGGGTAAGGCGCCTTTCTTTGTTCGTTAAGATCACGAGACAATGTATTACACAATCAACGCGTAAAAGTTCGAGAATTTTGTTGATTTTTGACTTAAAACACCAACGCTCCAAGAAGTCTGCAGTTTTTGATCATGTTTTAAGCGCCCCCGCCATTATATAGGATTTGATAAACCACAAGTCCTCGCAACAGAACACCGCTTCATACCCAGGATGATACGCGAGGCTATTGGAATTAAGAACGTAAAATAAACTGTACAAAATCCGTAAAATCAGTTGTATTCCAATGTATAGTATTCGCGTAAATATAACATGATCAAGTTGTTTATTATGCTTTATTTTATTATCACATTATCATTTATTAAAAATCGATGAGAATTTGACCTTTTACGTAAAATTTTGATTATTATAAATCATTTATGTAGATAACATTGATTGTTAGATATATATTTGATTGATCTATTAAAAATATAATAGGAATTTCGGACGTCCTATTATTTCCAACTAGACAGACAGATACAGCCAAGATAAAATGTATACGTACTAACATCCGTCAGTAGTTTTTTAAGACTAATTCAGAGTAACTTTCAGTACTTCACATACTCTGAAGAATATAGCCTTAGATAATATAGCCTATAGAAGATACATCCAGTGAACCTACCCAGTTTGGCTAAATTATTTTGTTTTGTACGAATCTGATTGACGCTATCGATTGACTTATTATATGGTACCTTCCCTTGAGTTGGAATACTAAAGCCATTGAATAACTAGAGTCCAACGTCCAAATCTACCAAGGTAAAAAGCTAAAATACTTTGACCAAATTCGGCAACGCTGACCAATCTCATTAACCGGTGAACCTTTAGACACTTCAAACAAACGCTGACCAGACACTATATAGCTTTATTAGGTTAAATAAATAAATAAAATTATCTGTACCTATCAAATGTAACAAGACTACAATTATATTCATTTCAATGATGACAATAAGTTATTATTCTTGTTGATTATAAATTCCTATAGATAAGTTAGCAAACATAGCATGTTGGTCCCTTTATAGCAATGTATTTTTTACAAAATAGGAAAATATATAACAAATGCCCGTTTGCGTTTGCGCCCGCAAATTGCTAATGCACCTGGCGTCCTTTTTGGTGACGTAATGTCGTGACATTGAACAGTTAACGTTAGCAACGCTAGTTGGCTATTACTTCTATTGTTGTCCTCTCCACCCGTATGTAAAATGTTTATTATTATATTTAATTTTAATTTAATTCCCTACTAAGTTCACACTAAGTACCTAAGTTAAAATACCTAATTCCAGTCCTCTTCCCCCTCCCATCCGTTCCTTATAAGGGGGAAAGGGAAGAGAATTGGACGGGGAGGGTATAAACGGGGAAAAGGAAATATCCTTTTACCTGTCTATGCCCTCCTCTGTCCATTAAAGGTAGGCAACGCATTCAAATCACAAGTAGTGTCAGCCGCCGACTGTAAGCGAGCGTAATACAATTTAAAAATCCAAAAATTTAAAATTTTTAAAAATCCTATTCAAATGTTTCCCTAATTAAACATGCAGTGTTATTTCACGTTTACACTAGGGCTTACAGTGAGCCTGATCACAGTCGGCAGGTGACAGTACATTTGGTGTATTACCAATAAATGTACAGTGCCAGTGTTTGGCTTTATAAAAAGACGTGGGGGAGAGTATGGGATCTGCAACGCTTATCATTCACAAACCGGCTGGCGCCACTACTAGTTCTACCTCTTTTCAGATCATCGTTTAAGGTGGTACAGCTCAAAGATTCAAAGAGCATCCAATAACAAGACTCAAATGTCAAGTTATCAGTATAATGTATTGAATTTCCCTTGTTTTTATATATTTTATTATTAAACACCCATGAACCTTACAATGTATAAGCAGGAATTCTCTTTACTTACGTCCAGTTAGTTTTCCCGCCGCTGAATATACGAGTAATAGGCCGCTTAGTAGAAAGAAAGTGTCGACGGTCATATGACCAGCCGTCAACCAAATCGCGTTTGGTGAAATGGACCACTGGAACAAAAATTAAATTGAATTTTAAATAATTTTTTTTACCGAACCATTGTCCAAGGATTATTAGACGCTTCTATTAATATGCTAATAGCGTCATAGGTCTACTATTAAAATTGTATATATTACAAAATAATATAGTTTGATACTACTAGTGACGTAGGATTAAGCGCGAATCCTGAGATCTTATATTTATCATATAAGAGAAGGGAGCAATTAAACATTAGACCGCTTAAAGATAACTGATCGCGGCGCATGAGCAGAACGCTAGAGGCAGATCATTTCACAAGGCGAGTGGAGCGAAGTGCGAGGGAGGAAGTTAGTGGCACGCGGTAGTGGAATGACAACCATGGTATGGATTAAATTAGGAGCTTTATCGTGTTGTTATCTAGTAAAAGTAATATTAAGAGTTCTTCATTGGATTTAGAAGTGTCTAAATCACTTCTCTACATCTCTGCCTACCCTTCTGGGTTAAGGGCGTAAGTACATTTTATTATTATAATTGAATTGAATGAGCAAAATAATTATTTGCATGTATAAAAATTAATATAAGCGTACTCACCTGAAAAACTTCAAGAGGATTTTCATGTACAGGTATCGAGTAAAAAGTGTGACCTAGAATAACCCATACCATCGCTAAAGATCTTATTCCATCAATGCAATCCAATGAGTTAGGTACTGGCTTGAATGTTATAAGTCGTCGTGTATTCGTATAAACTGAACAACACAAGTATAAGGAATTGACATTTCTTTTATCTGCGAATAATAAAAAAAAGGTTAATCTACCTATAAAACTAAAAAATAGTATTCTAATTTTGATATTATTTATATAAAGTAAATAAATGAAATTCCAAATATGGCACATACGTTAGTTTGTTTTGAGTTTCTTTTAAGTTCAGATACACAATAAGAATATCCTTAATAAGATTTTTTTAATTGAATTAACTAGCGCTTGACTACGATTCAACCTGGTGTTTAGAATTTACTCTACTCTTGAAGGTACCCACGTCACAATTGGACGGGAACAGTGACGCTGTCTACATGTGTCCAATGTGATTTGAATTGTAAATTGATGAATAAATAACTCTTTTGGTTTGAACTTAAACTTACATTTAATAAATGAAGCAAGATAAATGAATAGATGAAATGGTAGACGCGGTTATTTTATGGGATGTCATTTCAGATCAAAATGGCGATTTACCAAAAAAATACTAGGCAAGAGTTACTCGACTTGTTAGATATAAAAAAATAACGCACCTTTTCCATGAAATTTAGAACAATAGACATCGTAGCACGTACTTAGGACCGTCAAAATACCGATAGTTGAAAATATTACTCTGAAATCAAAATAAAAAATCAAGTCTAAAGCACTGTTAGTATTTATCAATATGAAAAAAGCAAAGAATAGATATTAAACAGCCCAACATTTATGGACAACTTAGGGTTAATAATATATAAACAGAAAAGATTTGATTGTTTGTTTGTTCCGGATAAACTAAAAAGCTACTGAATCGATTATAAAATGTTTTTCACTAGTAGAAATATCTTCTAATAGCGAGTAATTTAGGCTATATATTTTTTTTCATTTTCCTATCTCATCTACCCAAGCCAAGCAGGAGCGGATTGCTAGTACTTCATAAAGAGTAAAATAAAAAACTTACACAGCAACGTAATCGACGGGGGCCCACAGCTTATCGTTGGGAAGGCGACAGAAATCTTCCTTGTAATTTACACCGATTTCAGTTATGTTACCCAAAATAGTATTGATAACTTCAGGAGTGGTGCAAGGCGCTGGTATACATATAGCCAGTGTCAATTCAAAAGCAGACAACGGGCTGTCTGGTCCCATTAGGCTAAAAATTTAACAAATCATGTAGTGACAGATTAAACGATATAGATGATTTGCAATTGATAATTACAATGTGGTTGACGGGTTCGAAGATTGAAAGTATTAATACAGGCATATAGAATAGAATGGACCTTGGTATGCGACAACAACAATGGTAGAAGTACCGCAACGGTAGCGCCGTTGCCGTACCTTGGGAAATATCACCTTACAAAAGACAAGGGGAAAGCGAATGACACTGCTTTCTTCGCCTAATTCTTCTCCCTTTCCTTTTCATTATCCAACTCCCTTCTTTGCTCCACATAAATACTGGCAACAAAAATGTGTCCGAAAGATTATTATGTATTTTTATATACAGGGAGTTCCACGGTGATGCTACCCTGAGTGACCTGATTTTTAAATAATCTTTGAATACTGTTTAAATTCTGTTTCAAATAAAAATTAAGTACACTCTTGATCTAAAGTAGTATGTATTTAATGTAGTTCTCCTCCAAGTGGTCAAGTGCCCGTGGGACTCCCTGTATATTAGAATAAAAAATATTTAAATCAAATCTGACTTGTACTTAGTAATATTGTCTATTGTTAAAATTAAAGTGTACCTGTTAATGTCATAATTCGGACTGTATGGTAATTTCAAACTGGAACGTGCTGTTTGAACCTGCGTTTGGTTTACATCTTTCATTATTTGTGTTACTCTTCTAATTGTATCCGAGTCTATGTGATACAGTTCCTTGTAAAAGTTCGCTCCATTATTTTTTTCCAGCGAGGCAATTTCTCCAAGTGATACTTTCAATGAACAATATTTTCCTTGTATGTTCATTTGGTTAACGTTTTCTTTTATATTCAAGCATTGGTAGTAATTTCCCAAATGCATTTGATTCCCCAATAATAAACTTTGAGGTATTCGTATGCCAGCGTCAAGAACTGTGAACGTTAAGATTTAGTTATTTAGTCAATAATTATCTGATTTCTTATATTGACGCGAATACTGCACATTGGAATAAAACTAATTTTACGGATTTTGTCGAGTTTATTTTACGTTTCTTAAGTCCCGACGTTTCGAGTACTTTACAGCGCTCATGGTCACTGAGGTGTCATCCCGACGTCAAAAGTTACTAGAGACGCATCCACTTATTTTAAATTAATTGCAATGGACTCCCGCAACATAACTAGATCGTAGATCCGTCGTTAGTTCAATATTATTTGTTGTCAGTAAAAATAATAAACATTTAATTAATTTATTAAAAAAGTCTTACGAAAGTCTGAATAATTTTAAATATTAAATAGTTTAAAAAACCAAAACGCCGGACTGACTGTACAGATTAAGGATACTGTTAAAAATTACTTCCACTTTATGGATTTTAGTCTGACGACACATGTGCTAAGACACTCTCTCTCTTCAAAATTGGTCAAGCGGTTAAGGCGTAGGTCGTCAAAATGAACACACATACATTTAGGGTCAGTCAGTGGTTCAAAACAAAACTAAAACTTACATCGAGCTTGCAACAGAGTATTGTTGTTGCTTATATATTGTATTTGTAGTTGACAAAGTTCTGGATTTAAAACTTCCTTGTACAGATCTTGATCGAACGGATGATAGTACACATCTTGGTTTAAATGTTTTCTCGATTGAGACACTGCAAACGGTGCACTTGCAATTAATAGAACAAAAAATACTTTTAGGTCCATTTTTTTACTGCAATTGATAATTACAAAA
Source organism: Papilio elwesi (assembly GCA_029849275.1). Taxonomy (NCBI): domain Eukaryota; kingdom Metazoa; phylum Arthropoda; class Insecta; order Lepidoptera; family Papilionidae; genus Papilio; species Papilio elwesi. Next base: position 10,348,496 of record CM056693.1, on the reverse strand, counting down.
ATTGTTATGACTATATAATACTCCAACAACGTTGTTAATTAATACATGATAATACAATACGGCGTGTGAAATAAGCAATTAGATTTTATTGAAGTCAGATTTGTAATCTTATCATTGAGTCAATAATTATAAGTAGATTAATCATACAATTAAATTTTTATTTTCCGTGATTATGATTGTATCCACTACGTTAAGTAAAAGATGTATTTTCTAACTAGATGGAGATGACCTAATACATTTTGTTTTAAGATACTATAGTTGAAGTAATAGAAGAAATATATGTCGGGGAACTAGACGCGACAGGGGTGTCTTGCACCAATAGTCCTTGTTCAAATAGCACCTTCGCTGCATTACATCTTCGTGGGCGTAACGTGGGATACAAGCAACAACGAAACACTTTTAAATCACTATGAAGTTTTATTTTCCCAAGTAATCTGTACAACAAGCCGTAAGACCTCTCTACACAAGCGTTTGAGTAGAGAGGTATCTGCCAACTAACACGCCCAGACTCTGTCAAAGCTAGGCCTTATATCGCTTTCGGTCCGCTGCAACTGAAGTTAGTCGCTCTCCATATTGTTCGTCAAATCGATGTCTCTACTATTCAAAGCCTTTCCACTTCGTACTATTGTCATCTCAGATATATAGCTTAAGATATCCTTTATTCCATTTATAAATTTATTTAAAAGTATTTATTAAGTTTAGTTATTATTTATTATAGCTTGTCTGGAAAGAAAAAATGCTGTACTAGCCCCCTCTTTAATGTATGAAAGTGAAAGCTGGGTTTGGCAGAAAAAGCATGTTAGTACAGTTAATGCCCTTGAGATGCGATCCTTAAGAAGTATTTTAGGCGTTATGTTGAATAAAGCATTATGAGTGAAAGTGAGGTTTAAGTGGATGTTTTTACTAGAATTGAAAAAGGTATGCTTCGGTGGTCCGACATCTTGAAAGGATAAATGAAGAGAAAAAGTAATGTAACAAATTTATGTTATAAAAGTGAGAGGCAGTGTTTGAAGGGGTCGTGCAAGGAGAACTTATATCGATCAGATTAGTTACATACTAAAGAAGGGCGATATAAGGAGCACCTGTAACCGACGAGCATGCATGCGTAAATCTATGGACGGAGAAGAAGCGAGAGAGGTGTGCCGGAATCGCGCCAAATAGAGATCCTACCATTCTGGGTTACGTCTATTTATTTTAAGTTATCTACAATTAAATGTCTATTTCTGGAGAAATAACTGATTTTAATAATCTAACGAGACTATGTATATGTATAGTAAAGCTACGGTGTTCGCTTCCAATATAATGGAGTGCGTGTGAGAGTATATATGCGAGTATCATGTTATTGCGCACGCATTAATGTTAAATATTAGGAATTACTATGACAAAGGTGTTCTCTTTCTATTCTTCTAACATTCGATAAGTCACTATAGTCTCAGATATTTGCGGCAATTCAGTTATAAAGTGTTTCATATAATAGTGTGCTGCCACACACAATACTCAGTGATAATTATGAAGTAATTACTTGCGTCATTTGTGCCTTATTTGGTAAGTGATAAAAAACGATAGCAATTATTTAAATATGTTTGCTAAATTATGTAATTGATTGTGATAGAATTGAATTGAAGATTACACATTACATTAGGCTATTAGCGGATTCGTTATTCGCCATAAAATCTTCGAGAATCCAATGGCAGCGCTACCTACTGGCTCCATTTGTGAATCTGAACTGTTTCGAGATCTACTAAAGACATACGAAATTTCATTTCAATCGGTCCAGTCGTTTCAGAGAAGATCAGTCACATACAAACGCGGAGAAGGTAGTATGCGCTCACTTCAGGAACACAAAGGGGTAAGCAGAAGGTGTGCGAACTTGGCACACCTCTCTCGCTTTTTCTACATCCGTACATCTACGCATACATACTTGTCGTTTACGGATACTCCTTTTATCGCCTTTTTACGAAGCAATAATCTGATCGATATAAGTTCTCGTATGGCGTCCCTTACCAACCCTGCCACTAACTCTTGCAACATTAATTTTTTCGTTATTCCCTCTCCATTCAGCCTTTCAGCATGCCCGAACCACCAAAGCAATAACAAAACAAGAAAAATTAGTATATACGAAACCGTAATTATCGAGAAAACTCAGACATGATAGCGATGAGCTGAAGTACTTTGTACAGCAAATATTTTAAGATAGCTTGAAGATTAGATTGTAATTGTTGTATCGAATGCAAAACTAAAGGCTATAGTGGCAATTATATCTCATTTAGTACAAAGTATCCACTTACTCATACGTTAAGTTTTGATTGACTTGCTACCATAATTTATTGACTATAAAGATAAGTATAATATTAATTTTATTAATTTAATTAATTTTCTTGTAGCGGTGTACAACTTTAGTATACTCATTTAATTAAGATTCCGGCAATACGCTGTCAATGAATTTTCGGTATCTCTCGATATATCAACTGGCATCCTAATTTTTTAACACTTTTCTTCTCGTTTTTTTTTATGGAATTAGGTGGCAAAAGAGCAAGCGGATAACCTGATGTTAAGTGAACGCTACCCATAGACATCGGCAACAAGCAAAGGTATTGGAGATGCGTTGCCTACCTTTAATGGACAGAGGAGGCCATGGGAAGGAAAAAGGATATTTCCTCTTCCCCGTTAACCTCCTCCCCTCTTCCCGCTCCCATCCTACCCTTATAAGGAAAGGGTGGGAAGGGGTGAGTTTGGTAATGAATGAAAACTACGCTGTGAACAATGAAATGTGAGAGATTAAGAAAGTTGTACATTAATTAGAAAACGGAGCAATGATACTAAATATGAAATAAATATATTTTTTTTATAATATTTTAAACTGTTTAAAATTAACGGTTTTCACGTTTTTTGTAATCTAGTCTGTAAATGTTTTGTAAGCAAAAGTGGTTGTTTGTTAACTGAAAGCAATTTGTAGTACAAATAGCGTAATGTCTACAGGTCGCTCTATGGAGGCAGTCTGCGAGGTCGCTGCACAGAAATGGACAAATATTTAACATTTTGTATCCAGGTCTAGTATTTCGTTGAGTTCGTTTTACACTTTAAAATAATAATTTACTTCTTCGGCATCTGTTTGAAGGCTTCTATTAGTTCTGCTTCCAAGGTTATAATGCTTAGTACTTTCAATAAAATACATAACATACAATACAATACATAACATAACAATATAACGGATGAATTGATCATTTGACAGAGAAAAGAAAAATTAAAAAAAAATGAAATATTATTCGTTAAGGTATAGAAAGTTACTTCCATAAACAAAATTAAATAATAGACAATGGAATAGTATTCGAACATACCATAATATTTGTCTACATAAAAATCTGTTTTTTTTTTTCAAAATGTTTTCGTATTATAATATTATTGTTACTTGATTTTATTTCTTCAATCTATTTTTAGTCTACTTCTATAGTGTATAGTCTTTATTACTTAGCTATAAATCTTAAAGCACTAAGTAATTGCATGGCTAAGGAATGCGGCACACGTTTCACGCTGTTGTATTTACGCCAGGCGGTGAATAAGCGAAAACGAGCAGGACCGACTTCCTCAATTGCATTTCAGTTCCCCCTTATACATCCGCGAACATAGTCACTCTCCATTTTCACTGTTACTTACTGTACCCTATTATTATGTCACGTCATAAGATATGGCGACATCTCATAGAATGTCAATGTAGCAGTCATCGTTAGATAATATACAAAGGGATGTCATATGCCAACAATTGATATCGTTCTGAACATTTGTTTTTTTTTTCAGTGGAAGTTGTTAATTTTTATTGTTGATATGTCCATTTAAGTTATACGCGCAGATGTGTTTACTTGCTTATTGCCGAGACACAACAGGGCGGCACTGACCGTTGTAGCTCATCGAGCGGTCGAGTAACGAAAACAATTTTTAATTAGATATAGCGCCATATTTAGCAATGCGCATACACTTCAATAGTACTAGGTGACAAACCAGCAAACGGTTCACCCGAAGTCAAGTGATCGTTACCCATAGACATCCGCAACTGACTAATGAGTTGCAGATGCGTTGCCCACCTTGAATGGACAGAGGAGGGGACAAACAGTAAATGGTTATTTCCAATTCCTATACATCCCCTCCACCGTCAAGTTTTCTTCCCCTTCCTTTTCTTATAAGAAAAGGGTGGGAAGGGGGAGAGAACTAAAATTTAGCCTCCGCCACCTCACTCATCAGACGAAACGCAGAATACTCTACTTCAGGCCTGTCTTCTGTGAGGTCGTGGTATTTCACCGTTCGAGCCGGCCCATTCGTGCAACAGATGTTGTTGCTAGCTCTACCACTGTCAATTTATATAAATTCTCTTATATAAGACAAAAATATAAAGTATATACAATTTTTTATTCAAATAATTAGAGTCGTGTTCGTGTTTGAAGAAAGAAACAAAGATGAGCGTATGATAGACATATATATTTACGAATTGGTTCACTTTATGGGTAAAAGGTAAATCGTAAAAATGATCAGGCTAAAACGACGATTTCCTTTAATGTTTCATATAAATCTAAATTTATGTGAAATAGATGTCAGATGATTCACCAACACTTACCACTTCACATATGACTTTCTATATAAATACATATATAGATAATTTTCAACTTCAATGCACTTTATATCTGATACCATTGCTCTTACTATACCTACGTACTTTTTGTACCGGTCTTATAAATATAAGATTTTCTTAGTTTTTCGTTTCGTAGAACAACGCGAGTTGATTTAACCAGAGGGTAGAGATTTCAGTTTTACACAGATCTAGCACACTTCTCTCGCGTCACACAAATAATACTTCTCAGACACGCTGACGTTATTAGAGATACTAATTGGTTGGTACACCCGCGCGCTGTGCGTGAGCTGTGAAAAACGTTATAAGTAGAATAGATGAATCACAATTCGTCAATAATCAAATAACACAATTATTGAGTCAGATAAGATTAAACACTTCAGAAGAGCTTCACCATGATATTAAAACAGCTTGTTAACAGATCTTGAAGCGGTGAGCGAACATCTTCGCACAAAAATATTATATAATAGTAAGGAATTAAATTAAATCATGTTAAAAGGACCTTTAACCGTATTCTTAGTTATTAAAATAGTAAGTGTGTGTAATGGAATTGCCTCAAATAAATTGAATTATAATGTGTCGAATTACCCGTTCGATAGAAAACTATACGAAGATGTATTGGATCCTGAACTATGCCAAAGACAATTAGGATATTTGATGGAAAATAATACCGCATTAATGTTTCTATGTAAGTAATAAAACAAATATTATATATGTATATGTGTATGTATTGTTGAGAATATCTTAGAGATGCATAAACCTGTGTTTAAAATCAATCTTATATTCGACTATTTGTATATTTTCGTATGACTTAAGAGAAAAAAAACATTATAAATTTAAGTCTGATCATTGTGTTAAAAATATTATTGGCCAGTTACTGTTGTTATTTTTTGTAATTTTATTGTGCATCAAACTCATTGCACTCAAAATACTACTGTGAACTTGCCTGCAAAATGTTCGCGCAGTCTGCACACCGATTACCCTACAGGCTCTTGCACACATTTTGCTTTTGCTGGAACGGGATGAAATAGTTTATGGGATCGATTACGTGATAAAACCATCTTTTCCTTTTATTTTAAAATTCTATTCCAGTCCGCGACGCTAGTGCAAGGCTCCCAAGGGGAATACTGTCGGGAAATTTTGAAGACTTAGGAAATTATCATCAATGCTTGAATATAAAAGAAGACGCAGAAAATATTAATATCCAAGGAAAGTACTGCATGACGAAAATATCGAGTAATAGTTTACAAATGATTAATTTTCTGTGGCCTTCTTTTGGTTTAAATGGTAAAACAATAGATAACGGCATGTCTGACAGGATAAATGAATATGTAAAACTCCAAAGAAGCTTCCGACCAACTTTCGGAATTATTGATCGAAATACAGGGTAAGCTTTAACTGAATTTAATATTGGTACGTGTTGGTATTTATCGATTTATAATCCGACTGACTCAGAAGGAGGGTAAAGTATTTCGTATGTATGTATGTGTGAATGCATGCTTGTAGATACAGTGTCATTTATATCGAGCTATATGTATCAACGCATCGCCCAACTACTGGGTTATTACTAAGGAATTAAATTCACCCCCTTTTGGTATAAACTAGGAGATGAAAGTTTGTATGGAGAAATAATTATAATCGAATGTAAGTTGACCTCAGATTTATATGATCGATAAAATTAAATAAGCCAAATATCAGCATTAACAGATTTACCATATTTATAAAGGTTTCTTGTCAGAATAATTGCATAAAAGTCAAACTACTTAAAAATTAATTGTGAAGTTCGGTATGATCGGGAGATAACATTTTCTATTGACTGTGAATTGACCCTGAAGTTCGCGGCTACATAAACTGGTATCTAATAATAGTGGTTGTGTTGTGTTCAGTATTGTTGCATGTTTTGTTTTTCTCCTTGTTTAAGGGTTGATGTAGATAATCCTGCGCTTATACAGTTAGGACTTGCCATATGTATACCGGCATCTTGTACAACGCGTGAAGCATTATATTCTTTCTACAATTTTACTGAAGCTGGAATTAATGTGAATGAAGTATTTTGTCGTCTTCCGAACGACAAGCCGTGGGTACCAGGGGATTACGTGGCAATGTATTATTTTATATTTTTCCAGATTTCTTTATTAATTAATTTGCAGAATACCAAAATTTAAAACGTAATTTTTTCTCAGAGTGATATTTTCAACGATTGGAGTGCTAGTCATACTCAGCACGATCTACGACGTTTGGTGTACGTTTATTCTCGCAAAAGGTATACTCGTATGTAATCATTACAAAGTTTTAGCATTATTATTTTATCAGTATGCTTCAACAGACCATATAATATTATTTTTATATCTATCTTCTATCTATGTATATAAAACGATGTATGTATGTATGTTCCCTATAGACTCCGAAATGCCTGTACCGATTTCGGTGAAAATTTCAGGAAATCTTCAGGTTGGCAAAACAAGTGATATGCCATGCCGAACTCCGAAGTTTTGGTAGCGATCGGATCAACATAATTAGTGCTACCCGTGTGAACCGCGGTGGATTACTAGTTATTAAATAGTCACCATTTAATTTAGTCTAAAACTTGATGCCTAATTTTCACTGATGATTGTAATTTTAGTATAATACAGTAGTAGATCAGCAAATTAGAATTGGATAAAATTAAGAAAAAATATAAAACTAATCTACCGGTTGTTAACCTCTGTTTATTGAGATTATCGCGTTTGCGTAAAACCAATATTTTCATAGCTATCTTAAGGTTGATGTTCTCCTCATATACACACTTAAAGATGGAGTTAACGATACATACTAGCTGCGTGCCTGGCGTCATCGGCCTGATATAAAATATTGTTCATTAATGATTTAAAAAAAAACGTTGCCTATGATACTTCTGAATGATTTAGATTTGTATAAGAAAGCAGTTTTAGTAAATATGATTATAGAGTCCATCATTGCCAGCAAACAAATGTTATCTTCTGGACGTCCACAGTTGGACACATGCCTCTGGAATGGACGGCGTAGTTGGTAGACATGGTAGGACCGACAACCTGGTCAAGGTTGTGGGAGTGCACTAGATTCGTGCAGCAATTTTTTAATATGTGATTGAATTTCTTTTTCAGATTCTAAAGAAGTAAGCGTCCTTTATAGTTCTTTCTCCGTATATACCAATACGCGACGTCTGCTTACATTTAAATCGGGTCCCGATACGTTACATTGTATTGACGGTATCAGAGCTCTGGCAATGTTCTGGGTTGTCGCTGGCCACACTATCTTGTCTATAGCTAATTGCATAAATCGACTTGACGGTGTTCAAGTACGTATGTAAATATTTTTTTTTTTTATCTAGCTGTTTTCGTCTATGATCCCCTTGTCATTTGGATTTGCGGCACACAATTAACAATTTTGTTGTGAAGGAGAAAGGGAATCTTGTCCCTTAAGATTTCCAGATTTAACAATGAACTAAAAATCATTCTCCAACAGTCAGACGACTTCCCTGCAATATCTACCCGAATAGTATTATACGAAAAAAATATATTTTTCCAATTATGATGTGTAAGAACCAGTTGAAAGCAGTGATTTTTTTGTTCAGCATAAAATGAACAGTGTGAAAAATGTTCACTGCTAAACACGGTAAACGATTTTTTAAATAATGTAGACATAAACGTTTCAATTAAAATGTCAGTCTGACTCTGACATCGACGAATTCACCTAACTCGGTTTATACATAAATGAATCACTATTTTTGTGTCTTTAATATTTTTTTTATTCGTGTACATTTGAAATCGAAATAGAAATGTTTATGTAATGTCTAATATCAGTAGATTAACGAAATAATTCACTAATATTTCTTTTTAAACATTCCCAGCAATGCTTCAACTTGGCTTCACATAAATTGGCGGATTCGATGCCACGAATATGATTGCAGGCCGAACCAAATATCTATACTATTTAATAAAATTATGTAATACACTGTTTTCAACTTAATACTAATGTGTTTAGTACATTACAGTGGGCTCTCTCGAGGAAGTCATTCTGGCTCACTTCTGCACCCATCACTGTCGACACATTTTTCATGTTGAGCGGTCTACTTATCGTCTATACTACTGTGGGAAAACTTAATAACGGTAAGCTAACACATTAAGTACTTATTATATAAGACATTGCCTGTAATTTATGTACAATGTAGCTTTCTAATAATTAAAGATTTTGTTAATCGGTCTGGTAGTTTCAGATTTCCATTACAAATTAAAAAACAATCTCTTTGTAATAGTCTTATGCCAATGTTACTAGATAACTACGTTTAAATAAGATACGCTAAGTTTGAAGACAACATTTTTATATGATTAGAGATTAATTTTATATTCAAATAATTGACGATTCAATAAAACCCACGAGTTCTTTTACTCAATAAATACGTTAGGAAAATTTATCATATATAAGACACTCTTTGGTCAAAAACATATACTTGATAACTCAAGTATTTTTAATATAAATCGGTCTAAAATCGGATATTTAATTACAGTACAATTCATCAAAAACCTGCCTCTTTTCTACCTGAGCCGACTGCTTCGTATGTTTCCAATTCTCGCCGCCATGGTACTGTATAAGGCATCGCTCCACAATCACGTGGCGGATGGCCCTAACTGGAACATGTCTGCCTTGAACATTCTCACATGCAGACAGTACTGGTGGTCCGCCTTATTACATATACAAAATTGGTATAATCCACGAGCTATGGTAAGGACTCATTAACAATCAATCCATTAATCTTTGACTACATGGTTGCATTAACGGTATGGGAAAATACCGCTATCTCATAGTCTCACTGTACGTGAGACGACCGGAGGCCCAATTCATTTCACAAACCCTGGTCTTTTTTTTTCTTCTTCCCTCCATAAATTTAAAATTTTTTAAAATGTTAAACCCCTCCATGCATCCCGCATGTGAAAAATTTTTGAAACTAAAATTCACTTACACGTGCGTCACGTGGTGGACTTATTTTAGATGTCCTGGCTTATCCCTTCTTATGTTGTCATTCAGTAACAATAGTACTCTTCCGAGTTTTTTTTTTGTTTTACATTTGTGACACGTCGTGTTTCTAAGAATGACCTATAAATTTACATATATATAAAATTAAGACCGTATCTAAATATAAATTTTCTTCCATATCGTTAGAGCTGCATAAATAGTCAAAATTTGCAAGAATTGTTCGCTTTATACAATAAGATTTTATATAATTTTTATTCAGAAATAAACTAAATTTCAGTGCCTTGCGGTGTCATGGTATCTATCAGTAGATGTTCAGTTGCACATAATATCACCAATAGTATTATTTTGGGTGCTGGCTGGTAGAAAAGCTTTGGCGTGGGTTGCATTAACTCTTGCATTGTTGACATCGCTGGCTGCTGCGACTGCATATAATTTTGTAAAAAACTTTCGATCGGGTACATTTTCAATTGAGTGAGTATATTTTTTTTGTTATTTTTTCGCGCTTATGTATGCTTATCCGATCCATTGTGATCTTAAACTGGTTGACCGATTTCAGAGTGTGCTTCAATAGATTGGTGTAAGTGTGATAATATGACGACCGTACAAAACCTATAATCATAGTCAGTCGAGTTTTTGGATTTTTTAAGTATTTTTTTTAATGTTTATTAGTTGGTAATTTTTTAATTCGTTTCTCTCTTATTTTTGTTTTTGTTTTCAGCTTAGCAGAAGTTGAAAGATACCAAATCTACTATTACACAAATACTCTAACTCGTGCTTCTCCGTTCTTCGTGGGTATGATTTTTGGTTACATTTTACACTTATGGAAAGGAAAACTATTACGAATCAATAAGGTAGTGTTACACATTAAATTATTTTCGTTCACTACAAAAAAAAAACATGATAAACAAAACTCAGATTTCATGTATTACAGATAATTATTTTAATTATTTGGCTTTGCGCGTTGTCACTTCTTGCGTTCGTGGTTTACTGCGTACGTTTGAACTTGGAACCGGATCGGGACAATCAGTTGGCGGATAACTTCATAAACTCCTTCATGAGACCAGCTTGGGCAATGGGACTTGGATGGGTGATCTTTGCCTGTGTGAAAGGACGTGGAGGTACTTTTAAATATTAAAAAAAAAACAAATTATTTCAATTTCGAAATTCTATTTTGCAAACCCTCGAGGCGATTAAAACAAGTATCCATTCATTAAAACATCTTTACACAGTATTGTATTAATGTTACATTCTGCTTTTCCAGCAGAATTTTAGTTAATTTCACTACTTAAATACGACTCAAATATCTTATGTTCTAAGGTCCAATAAACTGGTTCCTATCCATTGGTATATGGAAGTTGCCGGCACGATTATCTTATGCTATGTACTTGATACATTTCACTGTCATAGTGTCAACGTATTCGGCGTCAAGTATGCAAAATTACTTTTCAGTTTCAAATCTTGTAAGTATCTTGAATTAATTAACTATGTTACTATAATTGAAGTTTATGAATAGATATTCAAGGGAATATCGTGTATTTTTATTTTTTATATTATTTATACATTTTTAACAGCTATTGTGGTAGTCAATATGCTCTAGCTAAGTTAAATGTGTACCGAATGATTCTTCACTTTGTGAGAGACACAATGCTTAAATATCACTTACCAAGGATAATGGATGAACATCTGTCTGACCTGGAAAAGTATGAATAGGCTGGTGTAATGCTACACTAATCCGAATCACCTTTCGGTCATGCCTTTAAATGGGTTTATGGTCAAGCACTGTTTTATTCAATATATCAAAGTTTATATCATGTTACAAATATATTTTATTGTTTATCGTCTAAACATTCATAATGATAACGGTATTTGCAGATTTTTGATATAACAACATTGTTATTCATTACGATGATAATTGCTTTCGCGGCAACCGTAACTATTGATGCGCCCTTCACGACGTTATTTAAACTCTTCCTGTTTAATGGTTTGTACGAAGTTTTCTATCAATATAATCTATACATTTTTTAATTATTTAGCACAGAAATTCACTGACGAATTGCTACTTATTTTTAAGGATATCTCATAACAGTATGATTCATCGCCATGAGCTTTATGCATCACGAGTTAAGTGACACATGAAAAATTTAATACCTTTAAATGAGCAATTTTAAAATTTATCTATGTAGGTGTTATGCCCATAAAAACGTCAAAAAATATTTTTGTAAATAAGTAATGTTTGCCATCTTTTGATAGATATTTGCATTATTTACTGTTCGAGCCTTGTCAAGGGCTAACTTACTAATATCTCATATTTTTGTTAGATGGCCCTATAATAAAAATAAAAACATGATCTCACATATAAAAGACACCAAACTCGGTCCACAGATCATAAAATAATAAAATAGATAACAGCGTTTAAGAAAAGTAAAAATTACCAGAATTTTCTTTTCATAGTTTAAAATGTTTTATGATACGTAGTAAATCATAAGGGCATAGAGACATATAATATATTGCAATAATAAAAGGCTTACCAACTATTTATAAATATAATTATTTGTCATATAACAGTTTATTAAATACATCCTTCTTCATTTTTCAGATAAATTTTCGCCAAAAACACAAAAAGCAAAAGAAATGTCAGACGAGAACAGCAATTATCAGAATGAAGTACCAGACCCGGAAGGCGATGAGATATCAAGGAAAATGTAGCAAAATATAGGGCTCTCTCTCTCTCTAGACTAGACTCGGGTTAATTATAATTTAGATAAATTATTATTATTTACTTTTATTTTGATATAAGCAAAACTTTTAAATTGTATCTTATTTTTGTGGTAATCGGAAAATTCGTAGAATAACAAAGAAACATAGTGATTTAAAAATATTGTAAAAAAATGACAAACGAGTATTATAAAATCTAGAATGCAAGTTATTCAGTAAATCTGTATGCTGTTTGCAGATTTGAAGTGTTAGTGGAGACTGGTGTCTAACCGCGGCGGCGAAGTACTTTCGCAATGATGCAATTAAACTAAGCAAGCACGTTACACTGCGTTCATAACAGCTGCTTCTGCTGGGAAATCTTGGAGAGTTGCCAGAGCTTGCATAGTGTTGTCGATTACTTTGTATTGCTTCTATTAAAACACTTTACATTTTTAATATCATTATGATAAAAGTTGACGATACATTTACATTTTACAACATAAAAGAACAATTAAAAACTTTTGAAGTTTCGTATTTTTATAATTACATATACATTTTTACTCTTTTAGCATATATAGACGATATACATAATTATGCCAGGAAGTCGGTGGATGCGGAAATCCGAGTAGCGCATACTGTGGAAGGCATTGAGGAAGACATATGCCCAGCAGTGGGCTGATGACTGATAGACACAAGCACACTAACAAATAGATTTGTACACACAGAATATGTTTCTGTTGTTAAAGTTGAGCTCAAACTTGAAACGATGATTCATTCATATATTGGTAGAATGTTTTTCTACTGCTTTTCTATTAATTTTATAATTCCATACTTTTATATATTACATAATTATTGAAAATGCTGTGAAGCTACCATTTCAGAAAAAGAACAGTTTACCAGAAAAATCAATTTTGAAAGCTTTACTTAAAACTATAAATATTTAGTTAACTTTTTAGCAAAAAGTTGAGCAGACGACGAAAGTCAATGTAGCTTTTGTAAGAATGAATATTTGAATTCCTTGAAATATTCAAAATGGAAACTTTTCGGTTTTAATGTGGATCAGTTTGATTCTGTTTTTTTTATTTAATTTTTTTATGATCTTATTATATTTAAGACCAGGAAGGGACAGCTGCTATGACAATAAGCTTCAACGTCTATGATACCAAAACGGAGTATACGGGGGATACATACTCGTTATACTTACCCAATAACATACCCGTTTCGGTGACGTTTTGGTAAGTAAGACGTTGAAGCTTATTTCTACAATAGAAATAAATATGCCAACACGTAGAGTACAGAAGACAGGCGTGGAGTAGGAGTATTTTATTTTTCTTCCCCTTCCCTTAATTACCTACAAAGAATAGGATGGGATGGGGAAGAGAATTTTAATGGAGAGAGGATGAATAGGAGAAGGAAATATCCTTCTTCCTGTCTATTCCTTCTCTTTGCATTAAAGGTAAGCAACACATCTGCAACTCATTTTGCTTGTTGCGACTGCCTAGGGTTAACGGTTACTTAACATCAGGTGGACTGCTTGCTCGTTTGCCACCTTCTTCCATAAAAAGGAGAATTAACTTTATTTTTGTGTGTTGGTTATTCTGTTGATAAAAGTTACAATGAGATATATTTGAATAGATAGAAAATTAGGAAAATAGTTCATTTTATATTTTTTTATCATGAGAAATCCATAGACATGGTTAAAAATTTAATAAAAGACAAGAAAATTGCTAGCACCGCATCAAAGGTTCAACATAAAACTCTATCGCAGGATTCTATTTCTTTAAAATTAGCCATTTAGTTTTGTCTAAATGTTACAACACGTAAAAGGGCATTAGAAAAGAGACGTAAATTCAAAACAGAGGTTCAATGCGAGATCTTCAAAGCAAGATTAAACGATACCAAGTGAGTGATGTACAGGACGTTTCAAGAATATGGCCTTCTGATATGGATTGTCTTGTTTGGTAACATCACAACAACAGCATTTATCACAACAAGGACACCTCCAACGTACGTGCAAGAACAAAGATATAATAGGACCTTACAAAATTATTAACTTCAATCTGCTAGATTAATAGTTATTTTACTTTTTTTTGATACTCCGAATCAAATATTAAATTTTGAAATACATATTAGAAGTTACGTTTACTTTTCCTTTTAAATTACTATCTAATAGTAGTTACTATTTGAAGACAAACAAACCCTGACGGAAACAGAATGTTTGCTCTCGAAACATCCTAAAGCAACTAATAAATTCAATTATCATATTCATTTGTTACTAGTATACTTGTTTTCGAGATTGTTTATAGTCGTAAATCTTTCTCTATAGATGACGCATAAATAATACATTTTAGGTCACGCTTTGATTTGATGCCTTGTAGAAAATTTAACTTATTATGTTTCAAACAAACAAGCGCTATGAAAACAAAGAGAACTAATTTATAATTCGCACCAAAAAATGGTAGCACTAATAATAAGATACTGAGAGAACAAGCCGTAGTAGTTCAGTTTACAGAGCAACGTTTGCAACAATGCTACGCTTACGTGATACCTGAAACCGATAACATCATAGCAACGTCTTGTACAATGTAGAAAAAAGTTTCGTATTAAAATAATCTATGGAGACTAATGGACATAGTACAGATTCGTTGATCGCTGTGCAACTTAAGAGCTTAAATGTCTTCCACAAAAAGAATTCACCATAATTCTTCTATTGTGGTTAAACGAAGGGTGATAATCTCTGTTCTCTGATACTTTAATATCTTAATTGCTTCATCTTACTCCAAACAAGGCCCTTACTAGGCCACTTAAATGTTAATGTGTGTGTGATTAGTAAGGGTAAGCAAATCATATAAGTGAACATAAAATAGATATGCTCGTATGTGTGCTGACAATATGAATGTGAATCTATTAGTACTATCGGTAAAACGACTTTATTTATTTATTTTATTTTATTTATTTTATTTTATTTGGAAAACAAACAGTGAAAAATTACGATAAATGAATAATATAAAAAAAATATAACTAACACCATTAACATGTTTTTACATATAGTATTCGATTAAATTAGCCTGTTAGCGTTGGCAAAATCAAAAAGAGAAGAGAAATCAAAGTATTACGGATTCATCCAGCTTCTGATAATTTCGTTCTTGATAGATGTTGGCGAAGAGTAAAAGAGGTCTAAGTCATGAGAGTCAATCAGTCTATTAATTAAGCCTGCACATCTCACAAAGTAAGCGTTCCGTCTATAATTCGTTGAAGAAGAGGGAATATTAATAATATTTAATTTACGAACCGACTTTGTGGGTACCCTTATTTCTATGTTAGATAGAAGTTGCGGAGAGTCTATTACAGATTGAGCTAATTTGGCATATAAAGTTATATCAGCAACTTCACGTCTTAAGTTTAGCGGTAAAAAGTGATATCTTCTGCATCGGGCTTCATAATTGGAATCTTAAGCATTACATTTATATTGTAAGTATAAGACAAAACGTCTTTGAATTGATTCGAGTCTGTTAATGTAGACTTCATACTGTGGGTTCCATATTTGAGAACAGCACTCGAGGTGGCTGCGTACATACGAACAATATAGCATTTTAATAACTTTTATGCTAGTAAACTGAGAACATGAACGCTTTAAAAAACCGACAGCCTTATTGGCCTTACTGACAACGTTATGTGTGTTGTGAATGTGATGTGACAAAATGTGTTTCTCATATGTGAGTTTTTGTCGTGGGTTACACCTAAGTCGCGCACTTCATCCACAGTCAAAATCTTATGACCATTAATAGTATATGTGTAAGAAATATAGTTGAGTTTTCGTTTAAAAGTCATGCTATGACATTTGTCTACATTGAGGTTTAGTTTATTACGAGTACAATATAAGTAAGATCTAGAAAGATCCTCTTGTAATGTATACAATCTTTATGTGTATTAATGCTTTTGAATACTTTCATGTCATCTGCATACAGTAAAAATTTAGAGAATAGGAAACAAGAACTAACGTCATTAATAAAAATATTAAAAAGAAAGGGTCCCAACAATGATCCTTGCGGCACACCAGATGGAATATTAATCCAATCAGATGAACATCCATTCATAACGACTTTTTGAGATCTGTTGTCGATGTACGAGCAAAACCATCTAAAAAGATTGCCATGAATACCGGAGTTGAGTAGTTTTTGCAGCAGGATACAGTGATCTATACGGTCGAAAGCCTTGCTGAGGTCTTACGTTCAGTATTACGAAAACAAGGTGTGTCAAGCGGAGCCTGAAAATTGGAATAGAAATATTTAGAAAAAAGCTCACTAATATCGGTGCTCGAGTCTGTTGAATGACCTTCAAACGTTAAAGTAGATGGAAGAGAATTAGAACCCTTATTATTTGATTTGATAAAAGACCAAAAAAGCTTAGGATTGTTTAAGATATTCTGCTCAGTAGATTTTAGGTAATCTTTATAACAGATAGCTTCGAGTTCCTTCGCTCTTTTACGTAATAATGAGAAAGTACAATAATCACCTTCATTGCCGTATAAATGATATTTTTTTAAATATTTGTACTTTTCCTTCAGAAGCTTTTTTAAGGGACGTGTGTACCATGCGGGAAAGTAATGTGTCGATGTCAATTTATGAGGGATGAAAGTACCTATAAAGTAATGTAAGCGTTCATACAAACGTTCTACTGCCATATCTAAGGGAACATTGTACAGAAGTTCAGTCCAATCTATCTCGCTTAAGTGTGCGTTTATATTAAGATAATCATCTCGATCATAATAGTACTTTAATCTCCGAGTTGATTTACGTATATGTATGTCGTCTGAGCCATAAAGTACACGAAGGGCTCTATGGTGGGCACCCTCAGGTACTAGAGGGTCGTCGCACCCAGAGACAATTAAATTTGTGTTACAGAAAACCCAATCTAATAATCTGTGGTTGACGTTGTAACAGTGATTGAACTGGATGAGGTTTCCGTCTAAGATGGTGTCGAAGAAGTATATTTGAGCATCTCCCTTGATACCCAATGGTTCTGCATCACTGCAATGATCAGGGGGCCATTGAATGTCCTTCATGTTAAAATCACCCATAATAATAAATATATCATTTGGGCAGGAGCTAAAAATTAGTGACAGTTTGACCGTGTTAGACAGACGTGTAGGAATACGTGCTATATAGTTGATTTCATCCTTTTTTATAGGAAGGTGACATAGTTGCCCGACCTTATCGGCAATCTCATAGAGATTTTCATGGGCTTTAATAGGTATACCACGAATCTCAACGTTGTTGGATCTCGCCCATTGATCTCGATCGTTTAGCTCTTTGTAGATCTTGGATACCCCTTCACGGAGTTGGAAAACTTCATTCGAGACTTTTTCTGCTTTAGATAGTCGAGATTCCAGATTTTTTACTGTAGCAGAAAAATCTCCTATCCTTTGATGCGCCATTTCAAGAGAGTCCTTCACTCCGTTGAGGTCATCCCTAATGAGTTTTACGTCTTGCACCAGGGAAGCCAATGGCGTCAGCTGCAACATTATTTTACTAAGCTGCTCCTGCATTTTGTCAAGCTGACTAGGTTTCGGGGAAAACGCGGCTGTAGTCAGCGAAGGCGGGCTAGCTTTACATCTTGGACAACGCCAGGAGTTTTTTCGGTCACCTAGATTGCGGAATCCAGTTTCTGTGACACCCGAACATTGGTAGTAGTACTGGTTCTTGCAGACAGTGCAGGTTGGACCATCTGTATGCTGCATACCACAACTTGCAATTAAACATTGTGCTAAAGTTTTACAGCCACTGGAATATCGAGAGATCGTCAGAAAAAACGCAAACAGGCGTGCGTTCGCTTATAATGCCCTGAGACAACTGAATTAACTTATTGGCAGAATAATACGGATAAACCTTACAAAATTAAGAAAATCGCAAATTTTACGAGTAAGAAAAATGATAAGCAGCCCGCGCGTGCTGAGACTATCAAGTAAAGGGCTGAGAAGGATAAACTCCCATGTGTAATTTCCGTATTTCTAATAAAAATGTTTTCGCGTATTTCTACGTGTACAAATTTTTAAAATACGTGAGAACCTGGAACGTATAAGATAAAGTATTAAATTTGAAAATTAAATTAATAATGAAAGAGATCGCGCTTATTAAATCCAACAAGTTGACACAGATACCAACCACTAACCGTTTATCAAACTAAAGGCAAAGGATTGGAACATTGAAGGATTGCCAGCGTCAGTGTTTCCGTCCAATATTACGTCGGTACCAAGAGAATAGTGAATAGGCTGTTACTAAACTAGTGTGTACCAACCTACTTAACATCAGGAGGGATCGTGGTCAAGCGCTAGTTTATTAAAAAAAGGTCGTCTGTTCCAAATTCAAATAATCATGTTGCTGACGCATGCTAACGCAAATCTATAAGATTTTCCCAAATATATATATAACGCGGCTAAAGAACTACTTACTCACTTCAAAAAAATGCAAATTTTCTTCGTTCCACAACTTAGTTGGTATAAGTCGAGTATATCCTCTAAAATAAAAATAAATAAACAAATAAAAGTAGATAAAATAGAATATCTATTATATGTAACTTTAAAAAAAAAATTGTGGTAACCTCAACTGGCAGTCGGAAGGGATTAGAGTCAACCGCCATCGACTTACCTCAGGTTCGCGGACGATATTGTCCTTTTCGTTGAAACGGCGAAGGGGTTAGAAAAAGTTATAGAAGACTTAAACATAGAAAGCGAAAAAATGGGTCTCAAAATGAAAATAATGACAAATATGATAAACCTGAATGGAAAGCCGCTTCAAAATATAAAAAACTACGTATATTTAGACAAGCAAATATCATTTGATGATACAAATGAAGAACAAGAGGTCGAGTGCCGTATTAACATGAGTTGGAGAAAGTTTTGGTCCTTGAAGGAAATTCTAAATGGGAAATTTTGGAGGGAAAATTTCCCATTTAGAATTTTCTTTCTAAAGAAAACCGTCTCCGTCTGTGTTCTACCTACCCTCACATACGGATGGCAAACGTGGACGTTTAACGCAAAAACAAAACCTAAATTAGTATCATGTCAGATGGCTATGGAAAGGAGCATACTAAAAATAAAAAGGATACAAAAAGTAAAAAGCGAACAGATAAGACGGAAAACGAAAGTCATAGATGCCTTACAATATGCTCTAAAGCAGAAGTGGCGGTGGGCGGGTCATAAAGTAAGATGCACAGACAAAAGATGGACATTAGAGATAACGACATGGAAAGGGCCAATAGGAAAAAGGAGAAGAGGACGACGAAATAAATATGCCAACACGTAGAGTACAGAAGACAGGCGTGGAGTAGGAGTATTTTATTTTTCTTCCCCTTCCCTTAATTACCTACAAAGAATAGGATGGGATGGGGAAGAGAATTTTAATGGAGAGAGGATGAATAGGAGAAGGAAATATCCTTCTTCCTGTCTATTCCTTCTCTTTGCATTAAAGGTAAGCAACACATCTGCAACTCATTTTGCTTGTTGCGACTGCCTAGGGTTAACGGTTACTTAACATCAGGTGGACTGCTTGCTCGTTTGCCACCTTCTTCCATAAAAAGGAGAATTAACTTTATTTTTGTGTGTTGGTTATTCTGTTGATAAAAGTTACAATGAGATATATTTGAATAGATAGAAAATTAGGAAAATAGTTCATTTTATATTTTTTTATCATGAGAAATCCATAGACATGGTTAAAAATTTAATAAAAGACAAGAAAATTGCTAGCACCGCATCAAAGGTTCAACATAAAACTCTATCGCAGGATTCTATTTCTTTAAAATTAGCCATTTAGTTTTGTCTAAATGTTACAACACGTAAAAGGGCATTAGAAAAGAGACGTAAATTCAAAACAGAGGTTCAATGCGAGATCTTCAAAGCAAGATTAAACGATACCAAGTGAGTGATGTACAGGACGTTTCAAGAATATGGCCTTCTGATATGGATTGTCTTGTTTGGTAACATCACAACAACAGCATTTATCACAACAAGGACACCTCCAACGTACGTGCAAGAACAAAGATATAATAGGACCTTACAAAATTATTAACTTCAATCTGCTAGATTAATAGTTATTTTACTTTTTTTTGATACTCCGAATCAAATATTAAATTTTGAAATACATATTAGAAGTTACGTTTACTTTTCCTTTTAAATTACTATCTAATAGTAGTTACTATTTGAAGACAAACAAACCCTGACGGAAACAGAATGTTTGCTCTCGAAACATCCTAAAGCAACTAATAAATTCAATTATCATATTCATTTGTTACTAGTATACTTGTTTTCGAGATTGTTTATAGTCGTAAATCTTTCTCTATAGATGACGCATAAATAATACATTTTAGGTCACGCTTTGATTTGATGCCTTGTAGAAAATTTAACTTATTATGTTTCAAACAAACAAGCGCTATGAAAACAAAGAGAACTAATTTATAATTCGCACCAAAAAATGGTAGCACTAATAATAAGATACTGAGAGAACAAGCCGTAGTAGTTCAGTTTACAGAGCAACGTTTGCAACAATGCTACGCTTACGTGATACCTGAAACCGATAACATCATAGCAACGTCTTGTACAATGTAGAAAAAAGTTTCGTATTAAAATAATCTATGGAGACTAATGGACATAGTACAGATTCGTTGATCGCTGTGCAACTTAAGAGCTTAAATGTCTTCCACAAAAAGAATTCACCATAATTCTTCTATTGTGGTTAAACGAAGGGTGATAATCTCTGTTCTCTGATACTTTAATATCTTAATTGCTTCATCTTACTCCAAACAAGGCCCTTACTAGGCCACTTAAATGTTAATGTGTGTGTGATTAGTAAGGGTAAGCAAATCATATAAGTGAACATAAAATAGATATGCTCGTATGTGTGCTGACAATATGAATGTGAATCTATTAGTACTATCGGTAAAACGACTTTATTTATTTATTTTATTTTATTTATTTTATTTTATTTGGAAAACAAACAGTGAAAAATTACGATAAATGAATAATATAAAAAAAATATAACTAACACCATTAACATGTTTTTACATATAGTATTCGATTAAATTAGCCTGTTAGCGTTGGCAAAATCAAAAAGAGAAGAGAAATCAAAGTATTACGGATTCATCCAGCTTCTGATAATTTCGTTCTTGATAGATGTTGGCGAAGAGTAAAAGAGGTCTAAGTCATGAGAGTCAATCAGTCTATTAATTAAGCCTGCACATCTCACAAAGTAAGCGTTCCGTCTATAATTCGTTGAAGAAGAGGGAATATTAATAATATTTAATTTACGAACCGACTTTGTGGGTACCCTTATTTCTATGTTAGATAGAAGTTGCGGAGAGTCTATTACAGATTGAGCTAATTTGGCATATAAAGTTATATCAGCAACTTCACGTCTTAAGTTTAGCGGTAAAAAGTGATATCTTCTGCATCGGGCTTCATAATTGGAATCTTAAGCATTACATTTATATTGTAAGTATAAGACAAAACGTCTTTGAATTGATTCGAGTCTGTTAATGTAGACTTCATACTGTGGGTTCCATATTTGAGAACAGCACTCGAGGTGGCTGCGTACATACGAACAATATAGCATTTTAATAACTTTTATGCTAGTAAACTGAGAACATGAACGCTTTAAAAAACCGACAGCCTTATTGGCCTTACTGACAACGTTATGTGTGTTGTGAATGTGATGTGACAAAATGTGTTTCTCATATGTGAGTTTTTGTCGTGGGTTACACCTAAGTCGCGCACTTCATCCACAGTCAAAATCTTATGACCATTAATAGTATATGTGTAAGAAATATAGTTGAGTTTTCGTTTAAAAGTCATGCTATGACATTTGTCTACATTGAGGTTTAGTTTATTACGAGTACAATATAAGTAAGATCTAGAAAGATCCTCTTGTAATGTATACAATCTTTATGTGTATTAATGCTTTTGAATACTTTCATGTCATCTGCATACAGTAAAAATTTAGAGAATAGGAAACAAGAACTAACGTCATTAATAAAAATATTAAAAAGAAAGGGTCCCAACAATGATCCTTGCGGCACACCAGATGGAATATTAATCCAATCAGATGAACATCCATTCATAACGACTTTTTGAGATCTGTTGTCGATGTACGAGCAAAACCATCTAAAAAGATTGCCATGAATACCGGAGTTGAGTAGTTTTTGCAGCAGGATACAGTGATCTATACGGTCGAAAGCCTTGCTGAGGTCTTACGTTCAGTATTACGAAAACAAGGTGTGTCAAGCGGAGCCTGAAAATTGGAATAGAAATATTTAGAAAAAAGCTCACTAATATCGGTGCTCGAGTCTGTTGAATGACCTTCAAACGTTAAAGTAGATGGAAGAGAATTAGAACCCTTATTATTTGATTTGATAAAAGACCAAAAAAGCTTAGGATTGTTTAAGATATTCTGCTCAGTAGATTTTAGGTAATCTTTATAACAGATAGCTTCGAGTTCCTTCGCTCTTTTACGTAATAATGAGAAAGTACAATAATCACCTTCATTGCCGTATAAATGATATTTTTTTAAATATTTGTACTTTTCCTTCAGAAGCTTTTTTAAGGGACGTGTGTACCATGCGGGAAAGTAATGTGTCGATGTCAATTTATGAGGGATGAAAGTACCTATAAAGTAATGTAAGCGTTCATACAAACGTTCTACTGCCATATCTAAGGGAACATTGTACAGAAGTTCAGTCCAATCTATCTCGCTTAAGTGTGCGTTTATATTAAGATAATCATCTCGATCATAATAGTACTTTAATCTCCGAGTTGATTTACGTATATGTATGTCGTCTGAGCCATAAAGTACACGAAGGGCTCTATGGTGGGCACCCTCAGGTACTAGAGGGTCGTCGCACCCAGAGACAATTAAATTTGTGTTACAGAAAACCCAATCTAATAATCTGTGGTTGACGTTGTAACAGTGATTGAACTGGATGAGGTTTCCGTCTAAGATGGTGTCGAAGAAGTATATTTGAGCATCTCCCTTGATACCCAATGGTTCTGCATCACTGCAATGATCAGGGGGCCATTGAATGTCCTTCATGTTAAAATCACCCATAATAATAAATATATCATTTGGGCAGGAGCTAAAAATTAGTGACAGTTTGACCGTGTTAGACAGACGTGTAGGAATACGTGCTATATAGTTGATTTCATCCTTTTTTATAGGAAGGTGACATAGTTGCCCGACCTTATCGGCAATCTCATAGAGATTTTCATGGGCTTTAATAGGTATACCACGAATCTCAACGTTGTTGGATCTCGCCCATTGATCTCGATCGTTTAGCTCTTTGTAGATCTTGGATACCCCTTCACGGAGTTGGAAAACTTCATTCGAGACTTTTTCTGCTTTAGATAGTCGAGATTCCAGATTTTTTACTGTAGCAGAAAAATCTCCTATCCTTTGATGCGCCATTTCAAGAGAGTCCTTCACTCCGTTGAGGTCATCCCTAATGAGTTTTACGTCTTGCACCAGGGAAGCCAATGGCGTCAGCTGCAACATTATTTTACTAAGCTGCTCCTGCATTTTGTCAAGCTGACTAGGTTTCGGGGAAAACGCGGCTGTAGTCAGCGAAGGCGGGCTAGCTTTACATCTTGGACAACGCCAGGAGTTTTTTCGGTCACCTAGATTGCGGAATCCAGTTTCTGTGACACCCGAACATTGGTAGTAGTACTGGTTCTTGCAGACAGTGCAGGTTGGACCATCTGTATGCTGCATACCACAACTTGCAATTAAACATTGTGCTAAAGTTTTACAGCCACTGGAATATCGAGAGATCGTCAGAAAAAACGCAAACAGGCGTGCGTTCGCTTATAATGCCCTGAGACAACTGAATTAACTTATTGGCAGAATAATACGGATAAACCTTACAAAATTAAGAAAATCGCAAATTTTACGAGTAAGAAAAATGATAAGCAGCCCGCGCGTGCTGAGACTATCAAGTAAAGGGCTGAGAAGGATAAACTCCCATGTGTAATTTCCGTATTTCTAATAAAAATGTTTTCGCGTATTTCTACGTGTACAAATTTTTAAAATACGTGAGAACCTGCAACGTATAAGATAAAGTATTAAATTTGAAAATTAAATTAATAATGAAAGAGATCGCGCTTATTAAATCCAACAAGTTGACACAGATACCAACCACTAACCGTTTATCAAACTAAAGGCAAAGGATTGGAACATTGAAGGATTGCCAGCGTCAGTGTTTCCGTCCAATATTACGTCGGTACCAAGAGAATAGTGAATAGGCTGTTACTAAACTAGTGTGTACCAACCTACTTAACATCAGGAGGGATCGTGGTCAAGCGCTAGTTTATTAAAAAAAGGTCGTCTGTTCCAAATTCAAATAATCATGTTGCTGACGCATGCTAACGCAAATCTATAAGATTTTCCCAAATATATATATAACGCGGCTAAAGAACTACTTACTCACTTCAAAAAAATGCAAATTTTCTTCGTTCCACAACTTAGTTGGTATAAGTCGAGTATATCCTCTAAAATAAAAATAAATAAACAAATAAAAGTAGATAAAATAGAATATCTATTATATGTAACTTTAAAAAAAAAATTGTGGTAACCTCAACTGGCAGTCGGAAGGGATTAGAGTCAACCGCCATCGACTTACCTCAGGTTCGCGGACGATATTGTCCTTTTCGTTGAAACGGCGAAGGGGTTAGAAAAAGTTATAGAAGACTTAAACATAGAAAGCGAAAAAATGGGTCTCAAAATGAAAATAATGACAAATATGATAAACCTGAATGGAAAGCCGCTTCAAAATATAAAAAACTACGTATATTTAGACAAGCAAATATCATTTGATGATACAAATGAAGAACAAGAGGTCGAGTGCCGTATTAACATGAGTTGGAGAAAGTTTTGGTCCTTGAAGGAAATTCTAAATGGGAAATTTTCCCTCCAAAATTCTTTCTAAAGAAAACCGTCTCCGTCTGTGTTCTACCTACCCTCACATACGGATGGCAAACGTGGACGTTTAACGCAAAAACAAAACCTAAATTAGTATCATGTCAGATGGCTATGGAAAGGAGCATACTAAAAATAAAAAGGATACAAAAAGTAAAAAGCGAACAGATAAGACGGAAAACGAAAGTCATAGATGCCTTACAATATGCTCTAAAGCAGAAGTGGCGGTGGGCGGGTCATAAAGTAAGATGCACAGACAAAAGATGGACATTAGAGATAACGACATGGAAAGGGCCAATAGGAAAAAGGAGAAGAGGACGACGAAATAAATATGCCAACACGTAGAGTACAGAAGACAGGCGTGGAGTAGGAGTATTTTATTTTTCTTCCCCTTCCCTTAATTACCTACAAAGAATAGGATGGGATGGGGAAGAGAATTTTAATGGAGAGAGGATGAATAGGAGAAGGAAATATCCTTCTTCCTGTCTATTCCTTCTCTTTGCATTAAAGGTAAGCAACACATCTGCAACTCATTTTGCTTGTTGCGACTGCCTAGGGTTAACGGTTACTTAACATCAGGTGGACTGCTTGCTCGTTTGCCACCTTCTTCCATAAAAAGGAGAATTAACTTTATTTTTGTGTGTTGGTTATTCTGTTGATAAAAGTTACAATGAGATATATTTGAATAGATAGAAAATTAGGAAAATAGTTCATTTTATATTTTTTTATCATGAGAAATCCATAGACATGGTTAAAAATTTAATAAAAGACAAGAAAATTGCTAGCACCGCATCAAAGGTTCAACATAAAACTCTATCGCAGGATTCTATTTCTTTAAAATTAGCCATTTAGTTTTGTCTAAATGTTACAACACGTAAAAGGGCATTAGAAAAGAGACGTAAATTCAAAACAGAGGTTCAATGCGAGATCTTCAAAGCAAGATTAAACGATACCAAGTGAGTGATGTACAGGACGTTTCAAGAATATGGCCTTCTGATATGGATTGTCTTGTTTGGTAACATCACAACAACAGCATTTATCACAACAAGGACACCTCCAACGTACGTGCAAGAACAAAGATATAATAGGACCTTACAAAATTATTAACTTCAATCTGCTAGATTAATAGTTATTTTACTTTTTTTTGATACTCCGAATCAAATATTAAATTTTGAAATACATATTAGAAGTTACGTTTACTTTTCCTTTTAAATTACTATCTAATAGTAGTTACTATTTGAAGACAAACAAACCCTGACGGAAACAGAATGTTTGCTCTCGAAACATCCTAAAGCAACTAATAAATTCAATTATCATATTCATTTGTTACTAGTATACTTGTTTTCGAGATTGTTTATAGTCGTAAATCTTTCTCTATAGATGACGCATAAATAATACATTTTAGGTCACGCTTTGATTTGATGCCTTGTAGAAAATTTAACTTATTATGTTTCAAACAAACAAGCGCTATGAAAACAAAGAGAACTAATTTATAATTCGCACCAAAAAATGGTAGCACTAATAATAAGATACTGAGAGAACAAGCCGTAGTAGTTCAGTTTACAGAGCAACGTTTGCAACAATGCTACGCTTACGTGATACCTGAAACCGATAACATCATAGCAACGTCTTGTACAATGTAGAAAAAAGTTTCGTATTAAAATAATCTATGGAGACTAATGGACATAGTACAGATTCGTTGATCGCTGTGCAACTTAAGAGCTTAAATGTCTTCCACAAAAAGAATTCACCATAATTCTTCTATTGTGGTTAAACGAAGGGTGATAATCTCTGTTCTCTGATACTTTAATATCTTAATTGCTTCATCTTACTCCAAACAAGGCCCTTACTAGGCCACTTAAATGTTAATGTGTGTGTGATTAGTAAGGGTAAGCAAATCATATAAGTGAACATAAAATAGATATGCTCGTATGTGTGCTGACAATATGAATGTGAATCTATTAGTACTATCGGTAAAACGACTTTATTTATTTATTTTATTTTATTTATTTTATTTTATTTGGAAAACAAACAGTGAAAAATTACGATAAATGAATAATATAAAAAAAATATAACTAACACCATTAACATGTTTTTACATATAGTATTCGATTAAATTAGCCTGTTAGCGTTGGCAAAATCAAAAAGAGAAGAGAAATCAAAGTATTACGGATTCATCCAGCTTCTGATAATTTCGTTCTTGATAGATGTTGGCGAAGAGTAAAAGAGGTCTAAGTCATGAGAGTCAATCAGTCTATTAATTAAGCCTGCACATCTCACAAAGTAAGCGTTCCGTCTATAATTCGTTGAAGAAGAGGGAATATTAATAATATTTAATTTACGAACCGACTTTGTGGGTACCCTTATTTCTATGTTAGATAGAAGTTGCGGAGAGTCTATTACAGATTGAGCTAATTTGGCATATAAAGTTATATCAGCAACTTCACGTCTTAAGTTTAGCGGTAAAAAGTGATATCTTCTGCATCGGGCTTCATAATTGGAATCTTAAGCATTACATTTATATTGTAAGTATAAGACAAAACGTCTTTGAATTGATTCGAGTCTGTTAATGTAGACTTCATACTGTGGGTTCCATATTTGAGAACAGCACTCGAGGTGGCTGCGTACATACGAACAATATAGCATTTTAATAACTTTTATGCTAGTAAACTGAGAACATGAACGCTTTAAAAAACCGACAGCCTTATTGGCCTTACTGACAACGTTATGTGTGTTGTGAATGTGATGTGACAAAATGTGTTTCTCATATGTGAGTTTTTGTCGTGGGTTACACCTAAGTCGCGCACTTCATCCACAGTCAAAATCTTATGACCATTAATAGTATATGTGTAAGAAATATAGTTGAGTTTTCGTTTAAAAGTCATGCTATGACATTTGTCTACATTGAGGTTTAGTTTATTACGAGTACAATATAAGTAAGATCTAGAAAGATCCTCTTGTAATGTATACAATCTTTATGTGTATTAATGCTTTTGAATACTTTCATGTCATCTGCATACAGTAAAAATTTAGAGAATAGGAAACAAGAACTAACGTCATTAATAAAAATATTAAAAAGAAAGGGTCCCAACAATGATCCTTGCGGCACACCAGATGGAATATTAATCCAATCAGATGAACATCCATTCATAACGACTTTTTGAGATCTGTTGTCGATGTACGAGCAAAACCATCTAAAAAGATTGCCATGAATACCGGAGTTGAGTAGTTTTTGCAGCAGGATACAGTGATCTATACGGTCGAAAGCCTTGCTGAGGTCTTACGTTCAGTATTACGAAAACAAGGTGTGTCAAGCGGAGCCTGAAAATTGGAATAGAAATATTTAGAAAAAAGCTCACTAATATCGGTGCTCGAGTCTGTTGAATGACCTTCAAACGTTAAAGTAGATGGAAGAGAATTAGAACCCTTATTATTTGATTTGATAAAAGACCAAAAAAGCTTAGGATTGTTTAAGATATTCTGCTCAGTAGATTTTAGGTAATCTTTATAACAGATAGCTTCGAGTTCCTTCGCTCTTTTACGTAATAATGAGAAAGTACAATAATCACCTTCATTGCCGTATAAATGATATTTTTTTAAATATTTGTACTTTTCCTTCAGAAGCTTTTTTAAGGGACGTGTGTACCATGCGGGAAAGTAATGTGTCGATGTCAATTTATGAGGGATGAAAGTACCTATAAAGTAATGTAAGCGTTCATACAAACGTTCTACTGCCATATCTAAGGGAACATTGTACAGAAGTTCAGTCCAATCTATCTCGCTTAAGTGTGCGTTTATATTAAGATAATCATCTCGATCATAATAGTACTTTAATCTCCGAGTTGATTTACGTATATGTATGTCGTCTGAGCCATAAAGTACACGAAGGGCTCTATGGTGGGCACCCTCAGGTACTAGAGGGTCGTCGCACCCAGAGACAATTAAATTTGTGTTACAGAAAACCCAATCTAATAATCTGTGGTTGACGTTGTAACAGTGATTGAACTGGATGAGGTTTCCGTCTAAGATGGTGTCGAAGAAGTATATTTGAGCATCTCCCTTGATACCCAATGGTTCTGCATCACTGCAATGATCAGGGGGCCATTGAATGTCCTTCATGTTAAAATCACCCATAATAATAAATATATCATTTGGGCAGGAGCTAAAAATTAGTGACAGTTTGACCGTGTTAGACAGACGTGTAGGAATACGTGCTATATAGTTGATTTCATCCTTTTTTATAGGAAGGTGACATAGTTGCCCGACCTTATCGGCAATCTCATAGAGATTTTCATGGGCTTTAATAGGTATACCACGAATCTCAACGTTGTTGGATCTCGCCCATTGATCTCGATCGTTTAGCTCTTTGTAGATCTTGGATACCCCTTCACGGAGTTGGAAAACTTCATTCGAGACTTTTTCTGCTTTAGATAGTCGAGATTCCAGATTTTTTACTGTAGCAGAAAAATCTCCTATCCTTTGATGCGCCATTTCAAGAGAGTCCTTCACTCCGTTGAGGTCATCCCTAATGAGTTTTACGTCTTGCACCAGGGAAGCCAATGGCGTCAGCTGCAACATTATTTTACTAAGCTGCTCCTGCATTTTGTCAAGCTGACTAGGTTTCGGGGAAAACGCGGCTGTAGTCAGCGAAGGCGGGCTAGCTTTACATCTTGGACAACGCCAGGAGTTTTTTCGGTCACCTAGATTGCGGAATCCAGTTTCTGTGACACCCGAACATTGGTAGTAGTACTGGTTCTTGCAGACAGTGCAGGTTGGACCATCTGTATGCTGCATACCACAACTTGCAATTAAACATTGTGCTAAAGTTTTACAGCCACTGGAATATCGAGAGATCGTCAGAAAAAACGCAAACAGGCGTGCGTTCGCTTATAATGCCCTGAGACAACTGAATTAACTTATTGGCAGAATAATACGGATAAACCTTACAAAATTAAGAAAATCGCAAATTTTACGAGTAAGAAAAATGATAAGCAGCCCGCGCGTGCTGAGACTATCAAGTAAAGGGCTGAGAAGGATAAACTCCCATGTGTAATTTCCGTATTTCTAATAAAAATGTTTTCGCGTATTTCTACGTGTACAAATTTTTAAAATACGTGAGAACCTGCAACGTATAAGATAAAGTATTAAATTTGAAAATTAAATTAATAATGAAAGAGATCGCGCTTATTAAATCCAACAAGTTGACACAGATACCAACCACTAACCGTTTATCAAACTAAAGGCAAAGGATTGGAACATTGAAGGATTGCCAGCGTCAGTGTTTCCGTCCAATATTACGTCGGTACCAAGAGAATAGTGAATAGGCTGTTACTAAACTAGTGTGTACCAACCTACTTAACATCAGGAGGGATCGTGGTCAAGCGCTAGTTTATTAAAAAAAGGTCGTCTGTTCCAAATTCAAATAATCATGTTGCTGACGCATGCTAACGCAAATCTATAAGATTTTCCCAAATATATATATAACGCGGCTAAAGAACTACTTACTCACTTCAAAAAAATGCAAATTTTCTTCGTTCCACAACTTAGTTGGTATAAGTCGAGTATATCCTCTAAAATAAAAATAAATAAACAAATAAAAGTAGATAAAATAGAATATCTATTATATGTAACTTTAAAAAAAAAATTGTGGTAACCTCAACTGGCAGTCGGAAGGGATTAGAGTCAACCGCCATCGACTTACCTCAGGTTCGCGGACGATATTGTCCTTTTCGTTGAAACGGCGAAGGGGTTAGAAAAAGTTATAGAAGACTTAAACATAGAAAGCGAAAAAATGGGTCTCAAAATGAAAATAATGACAAATATGATAAACCTGAATGGAAAGCCGCTTCAAAATATAAAAAACTACGTATATTTAGACAAGCAAATATCATTTGATGATACAAATGAAGAACAAGAGGTCGAGTGCCGTATTAACATGAGTTGGAGAAAGTTTTGGTCCTTGAAGGAAATTCTAAATGGGAAATTTTGGAGGGAAAATTTCCCATTTAGAATTTTCTTTCTAAAGAAAACCGTCTCCGTCTGTGTTCTACCTACCCTCACATACGGATGGCAAACGTGGACGTTTAACGCAAAAACAAAACCTAAATTAGTATCATGTCAGATGGCTATGGAAAGGAGCATACTAAAAATAAAAAGGATACAAAAAGTAAAAAGCGAACAGATAAGACGGAAAACGAAAGTCATAGATGCCTTACAATATGCTCTAAAGCAGAAGTGGCGGTGGGCGGGTCATAAAGTAAGATGCACAGACAAAAGATGGACATTAGAGATAACGACATGGAAAGGGCCAATAGGAAAAAGGAGAAGAGGACGTCCGAGAAAAAGGTGGATAGATGATATAAACGCGGTAGCGGGAAGTGATTGGAGAAAGATAGCAACAAACAGAGAGACCTGGAACAAGCTGGAGGAGGCCCTTACCCAAGAAGGGGCTCCGATCAATGATGATTAGAGCATGTAATAGTAATTTAAGATGGAAATAAATGGGCTTATTATTATTATTATATTATATCTACCTTTATCCTATATCTATATTTATTTATATATTTGTCGTTTGAAACATTAAAATTAAAATTATGTTTTATTCATTCCTACTTTATTTTACGAACACATTCTCTTGTTCGACAAACAAAACATTGTAATAGTATAATTTAAGTAAAACTTAGCATGAGAGTTTTCATCGACTTTCAAAGTGGATTTCTTTGGTCGATTGCGCGGCGACACCTGCCCGTTAATTTATCGGTAAAAGTTAGAACTCTGCGGTTTGAAATCGACGTAATCGTCGCCGCTCTGTTTCAATGACTCCGGTCCAAGCTTGTCGTTTTGTCACTGATGGAACTATTCGACAAAGAATGAATGCACCCTTCATGGTAGAATTTATTTCTATTATTTTATACAACAATACAAAAGCTCGAGCTTTTCTTGGGAACTAACTGACCTGGCCAACTTCCATCGTAGAATTAAATTATGTTACCTTATTATTAGCTGTATTAATTACTGGATGCGTTCAGGATAATGAAGTACCTTGAGGTCTGACATTTTTTATAGAGCTGGATGTATTATTATATACTCTTTGTAGTTTCTGTCTGAAATAACAAAGATAAAGTCAAATACCAGGGTTATCTAACTATGACATGTGACAGTTGACATTATTCTATGGAATAACAACGGTCTTTGCAGTGCGTTTAATGGCGGACCGTACATCATTACGCTTACTCTTTCGGCTACTAACGCTAAGATAATATAATACTACCAAATTGAATTTAATACTGAGATTTGACATTCATTATTCAATTAATATAGTTTGAATGGGTCAAATACTCTTACTGTTTTATTCCTTTTTAATACACACAACACATATCTTTCATATATCTCGAAAATATATATTTCAACTTGCAAAATATGTTTTTAAGCAAAATAAGGAAGGTGCCGCAAAATAAGTTCTTTGCCAAATTTCCTTGAGAAGAGGGCCAGTAAGCATTTTATTTAGAGTATATTAGCAATAATATGTAGCATTTATCAATAATATTTATTCCACGAATATAAAATAAATGATAAGCATTTGAAAGTAGTTGATAACAACTACCTAGTACTTTTGTATTATTCACAGATGCAAGGAATGGGTTCGACTTGTAAGAATAGAGGATTTAGCGTGTGTTCCGATCGAGAAGTTTCACGAATTGCATTTAAAAACAATGATTTTAATAAAATCATTGAAATATCAACCGAATCGAATACTCTGAACGTGATCGTGTTTTTAATAGGGTTCAGCTTGGGCTGGACATTTGTTGGTTAAATTAAATTGTGCGGTGGATGAAATCGCGGGGCTCAGCTCGTTACCGTATATATATAAATATACTTTTAATGGAAAATATTTTATTTACTTTTGGCCACATTCTTAAATAACATTAGCAATAATAAATCATACAACATTTAGCTCGAATGTAAGGTTGTTTCAAATATGAAATATAAAATTGTTATAGGAGGCTCGATAGCAACCCCTAGCCTTTTCACTTCACTATTTAGCTCGTTAGCTTAGTAGCATCGTTTTTCCTAGTATGTCAGAAAATACGACGTTAAATATTTGCTTATTGGCTTAGATTTTATGCCAAAGTGACATAAGTATTTGTTCGAAGCCAACCCTCCTATTAACGTAGTTATTACATTCTTTGCTCAAATACCAAAAATGTATAAGATTTTTATTAGTTATACTGCTATTTGGGGTGGAAAAGCTCCAACAGATAAGAATTTAAAAAAAACTCCGGCCTCCAAGAATCTCACTCGTCAGACGCAACGCAGAATACTTCTACTTCACGCGTGCCTTCTATGAGGTAGTGGTATTTCATCGGTCCAACTGTTAAAATGAATACTTATTAAAAATGAAAAAACTTACGTTTATAACCCAAGCTACGTAAATACAT
This sequence comes from Papilio elwesi, assembly GCA_029849275.1. Taxonomy (NCBI): domain Eukaryota; kingdom Metazoa; phylum Arthropoda; class Insecta; order Lepidoptera; family Papilionidae; genus Papilio; species Papilio elwesi. The sequence continues at coordinate 10,314,798 of CM056693.1, read as the reverse complement.
AGAATTCATGCTTTCGTTGTAGGAGCATATTAAACATCTCCCGAAATTCTAGCCTTACCGGATACTCTGTACGCAAAGTTAGGTAACTAATGGACGTTGAGACTTCTCGAACGGCGTACTTTGGTAACTGTAATAGCGTTAGATCCCAGAGTGTCTATTTCTCTGACAATGCTTCTGACAATCAGTTTACATCAAAAGGTATTGTACGATTTTCGGTCGTAATTCGCTACGATATTTGACTTGTATTTAACGTATTTTGTAGAATATAGTGGCTAACGACCAAGTAATACGTGATAATAAGTAACTGCTACCCATAGGCATCTGAAGCTAAAGAGTTGCAGATGCGTTACCGTTATGCGTTAATAGACTAAGGAGGGGGGGACAAATCTATCCCTTCCTCATACATTTGACCTCTTCCCCTTCAAATCTTCTTCTTATTAGAAAGGATCGTTAGGGGAAGAATAATAGAATAAGGTCTCTGACACGTACTCCGAACGAAGTGCAGAACACTTCCAGTTCACTTTTATTTATATATTATAAGTACTATGACAAGTTAATAGAAATAAAATATTTTGTACATTTAATTAACCCCTTCATAACAACATTTTCGCCACGTTCATCGTCGTGTTTTCTCTTATTTTCTTGCCTTATCTAATACATCTAAATGAGAAATTCTGTATATATAGGTATAATTTGAATCTGAAAAAAGATGTAAATAATTAATCTAAAAAGATGGCGCCATCTCATGGTAGGTTTTTGAAATATCTATTATTTAAGCGATAGCAATATATTTAAAAAAATACGAATTTACATATAAAAGACAACGTAGAGCGAAGCTCTCGCATAAATCGTTTAATTAAACCGTAGGTACATCATACGTCTCAAAACAGGTTGTTTCAATTGTGACCTTAAAAATTATATTAGCAGTCACCCAGTCTATTGGAGATAAGGGACAAACGTTTTAGTTAGAAACTACGCCGATGAAAATGAAAGCAAGAAACTTTTTCAAATAAATTATTTAGTTATCTCATTTATAACAAAGGATGAAAATAAATGATTGTCTGCGCGTGCAAAGAATGTAAGAAATTGTTATTGGACGCGTCTTATACTCGCATTGTACTGTTATTATATCGCTCCATTTTATAATATAGCTTACTAAATATTACAAATGTAACTTTAATGTATCATCGTCTGAATTTCTACAATATTGCATGTGTTGTATTTAAATAATTATCTTATCAAGTAATTTTAATGCAACGAACTTATTATTCAACATACTAAAATGTATTTGTAATATTTTTGAATGCTAGTCATGTACAGATAGATTAATTGTAAGATCGGTAGGAGAGCCCACTGCGTTCGGCTTTCCTATGGCAGAACTCTATCAGTTCTTCTTCATTCATACATGTATTTATACTAAATGATTACTTTTAATTACGCTTTTCGTTAGTACAACACATATCGGGTCGATAATAGGCAATGATGAAAGATGAATGAATAATAATTAAAGGTGATTGATAATGTTGGCTTGTAACAATCTAGTCCAGACAAGCATACACTGACCATATTAGTGACATTAAGTTATCAATTGAATCAAAATATCTAAAAAAAACATGTTGATAATTAAAGTTATTGATAGTGAAGATTATAAATATATAAGTTATACGAAAATATATATTTTTTCATAAATATATTATAAATTACGATATTATTAACTCCACCTTTCATTTTCAAATATTATTGCAAACTGATTTAATTTATTGTCAAAGGTAAAACCATATCGTAACTAAGCAGTGCTGTGTTTCTTACTGATAACTTCATTTGAATTTATACTAAATCTCAGGCAATCCGAACAACAACCATAATTAAGTTTATTAATATTTTGCCAATTTTAGCAATCAAGATTTATTGCCTTCGTAGAATTTACAATTAAAATATTTATGAAATACAATAAATAAAGAGTTGAATACAGTGGTGATATAATCACATTTTAAGAAATCTGGGCCTCACTGGGAAACATATATTATTATAATTATTGACTGTCGACCTGCCTCAGGATCGCACGCGTAGTTTCTCCATACCAACTTTCATCCCCTACCTTTAGGGGACGAATTTAGAAAACAATATTTTTAAGTCCTCGCCTACGTAACAACAGAAACCTCTGTCTCTATGCACAATAGTTTGTTCAGTGCATTGATATATCTCAATCAGTTTCTTATTTATAGGTATTTTATGTTGGTCGATAGAATCAAAAGAATTGGGGCCATGACGACGCAGCCTAGATACCGTTCTAGACATGTCTAAAATAGTCAACTATGAGAGGAAAATGAAAAAAGTATGGAAGGAAGGGATAGGAATTTGAAAACAGGCTTTACTTCATTAACTTGTTTAAATTACATCGATCATCAAATAATATAAACAACAATAATAAAAAATAAATCCCAGTAAAATAAGTGTATTTTGAATTAAATACTCTGTACACTGTTCATGAATATAAATTGGACCGAAAAAATAACAAAATCCGGATTTGTTGTTTCCGAATGTTGTTCAACGTGATGTGTAGTTGCTGCACGGAAATCAAAGAGAAGTATTGTTTACACATTCGTGGGCCATTTGGGAAAATGATAAATGTGATAATTATTAGTGAACTAGTTAAAAAAATTGGCAGTCTGAGGAGTTAGAAGTGAAACAACAACGAATTCCAATCCAAAGAAAGTGAACAGATTAAGTTAGCAGATAGTAGGCAAGTAGAATAAAAAATAAATTCTCGACTCGGAATATCAATAAAGTAAAATAATTGTTATTAATTTTAACACTATATTAAAGAAATAAATAAATAACTATGCACTCACGCCCGTCATCTCTCTCTCTCATACTTATCGGTTATAGATACTCGTTGTAGTATACTTTTAAAATGCTAAATCTACAAGAATATATGTAAGCCACAACAAATATACTACAGTTCATAAAGTATAATGTACTGCTTTTAGCGAGCAAAAATCTCTTGATATATGGCGCAGAATTTATGAATGTTAGGTGCATAAATCAAATATCATATCAGAGTAAAGCCCGGTGAACTGCTGAGGTTAATATGAATTTTAATAGAAATCTACCGCAGAATAATTCACAACCGAATAACAGGCGAACAACTGCATAACTTATTTTTATTACATTCGAGCCAACATTATACATGAACAAAAAGTGTATATAAAAATAAGATTGACATAAATTTAATTAAATAAAAAATCATGACATCTCAAATCTTTCTATTGTTTATTAATAAAAATATAAATTTTGTGGACCAATGTCTCTAACGTCTAAACAAATGTGTTGGAATCCAAAGAACCACAGCCTTGGTGGAAAAACTAACAATGTTTTTTTTGTACTTGATAAAATGTTTCAAGCCGTAGGTAAAGGATTGAATTTGGCATTGCAAGATTTACAAACCAACCGATCAACTACTGGGATGTAACTCATCCATGAACTTCTATTATGAACAAAATGCAAAATAAACATTCTTATTTTGCTTGCTGTAGTCGTATTTCAGTTGGTGCCTTAAATTGCGGACACACCACAGCCTAGACCTCAGAAGAAAGAAAACTGTTGAACATTAATCAATACTAAAATGACCTCGATTATCAAAGGACAATGGAGAGGGCGATGCTTGGAGTCGCTCTGCGACATTGTACAAGTATATGATCCGCAGAATCAAAGCAATTGACATTTACCAAAGAATTGCTAATGTTAATGGTAAAGTTAATAAGCTGAACTTATTGCTTGTAGAACAAATGGCTGTTGGGGACAAAAGGTCCTGGAATAGCGGCCAATAAGGTCTGATGATTTGGTCACGGTAGTCCACTGGATCAAAAGGCAGGGGACCGATCTTTGTGGCGATTAATGGGTCTACGTCCAGCAGTGGGCGTCTGTTACGTAAATGACGACTAAGGTGGCAAATAACTATAATAGAATGACTTTTAACAACTGTGTAATGGTTGCAAAATGCCAGTGAAAATTACTAGCAATAAAAAATATCTGCTACAATTTTCTCTTTACGTACGTCTCTACGTACTTTGAGTTTTCATTCTGTTATGAGCTCTGTTTTACATGAGTGTTCATATTTATTGCCTCACCATAAATCCTTCAGCTAAGTTTGCGATATTAATCAAACAGCTTTGCGTTCATCTCAGACGCTGTGGAAAAACTTTGCGACTGAAATGAATAAATTGTAACAGTTCGAAAATCGTTGTACATGGTAACACTAAATGAAAAGTTTCACGACGAATAAATTATAATTCATTTATATAAATTATAAACTTTGCTGTAAACCAAAAAATAAATTAACAACTGAAAATAAATTGAATCAAGTTAGATGAAAATATTTATGGAAAAGGGAAAAGCGAGCGGTAGATGTATACTGCTGCCAACAATTCAGGCGTCATAGGATATACGTATGTACTACCTACTAATATTATAAATGTGAATGTAAGTTTGTTTGTTACGCTCTCACGCGAAAACTACTCAATCGATCATCATGAAACTTTGTACACATATTCTTGGAGGTATTAGAAGTAACAAATGATTATTTTTATGATTTTTTTAGGAAATATAAAAAAAAATGTTTGTTATAAAATCTAAAAATCTAGCTACTTCAACGCCAGTAATGAAGTTCCAACCTTGAGTACTGTAATACCGTTGCACCATCGTCAATATCCAATCCAATTGACTTGACTTTCAGCTGTTTGGATTTTTTTGGGGTTTTTCTATATTTATTGTTATTTTTTCTGTCATTTACAGTATAGTACATATAAGGATAGAAAAAATAACAATAAAAATAAAAACAATATTTTTTTTACAGCTATTTGAATTTTTGAGGTTAGATGCCATAGTATATTAAAGCCGATGTATGTATATTCCCTATAGAACTATAACTATTGTCCAGATTGGCACAGCGGGAGTTCCTGCGTTTGATAGCGATCGGATCAACATAATTAGTGGTACCCGGGCGAAGCCGGGGCGGGTCACTAGTATTATATAAAGTACAAGTATGTACTTATTATTTTATAAAAAAAACTCTTGACAGTTGGTACTAGGGAGCACAGGGTATATACAACTCTTACTCTTTAAGTCTATTCAGGGAAGAGGGATTACAATACTGGGAAAGTGTTTTTTTTAATTATACAAATACGTGAACTGTACAATCTACAATACAGTTTTCTAACATAAGTTAATAAAATAGCTTCTTAAACTTACTACTTGTGAGATTTCGAATGGACTGGTCGGTATAATGATTTTAGTGTATGCACATTTAAAGAAATTTGAAGAACCTGTCAATTTGACTCAGTGATATACATAAACTAGTGATCCGCCCGGCTTCGCCCGGGTAGCCGTTTCGGAATCCGTACGGAACATCGCCTTTTTCATACGTAGATAAAAAAATATCTGGAACTGTACATTTTTCTGGAATATAAAGTAGCCTATATGTTATTCCAGCATGTAATCTACCTCTGTGCCAAATTTCATCCAGATCCGTTCAGCCGCTTTTGCGTAAAAGAATAACAAACATCCATACATCTATGTATCCACACATCCATACTTACAAGCTTTTGCATTTATAATATTAGTAGGATACACATAAATGTATGTAAATAAGATATATCATTCCTTGTACATTTAATCACCATTAAACTTTCTTCATATGGGTCGTTGACTTTGTTTTGTGAGAACATTACATTAAATCTGTATAATGGAGTATGATTTATGGAGCTACCGAAAACGCTGACTAATGTTAGAGCTTCTTAAACAAAGCTGCATGAAATTTATAGTGCCGTGCCTTTCCTCCATGACGGGAGGTGCGGATATAGTTATGTTATAATTCACTTGCCCAAACAATTTTCCTACTCGTTGAATGATGTGAGCATTCGTTTAAAACGACGTCCTAATAGAGGACTATCCGAATTGGGATATATATTCTGGGAATGATTCACGCTTCAATTAGAACCCAACTAATGATTTTTTATCTAACAGTCAAACTAATTTCATTTGAAAGATAGAGTCACTATTAAACAAACCTCTTTGCGTTTTTCTGGGTCTGAATCCCCAGTCACAGGCATTTTACCTTATCCATAACTAATTAGGTGTAATTTAAATGTCTGACTACGACTCCTAGACGTCACCGGCAAATTATATTTTATTTGGAATTCTATTGAAATGCACCTTTAATAGATAAACATTCAATTCCACGGTCAAGCACAATAATCGATTTTTATAATTGACTAAATGTAAGAGATAATAATTTAGTAATTGTTGTTATTATTTATTTTATCTTATTAAATCTTATGTTATTTTTAATTAAATCATTTATTGTGTAGTTTTAACAAATGTTTACTCATCACCAAGTAATTCGCTACCAGTAGGTGAAAAAAAATGAACGAGTATTTCTAAGCATTGTTTTTAAAAAAAAAATAAAGACACGATTTACAAAAAATATTAATTCATGAATTACTAATGCAAGAGCAAGCGCCCAATTTAATTGAGCGGAAAAGTAACAAGCACATTTTTTCTCTTATCATTAATTATGTACTTAAATGAGCTTTTATACCATCTCTTGAGCTTATTTACATCGCTTTATGAATATACGAGTGGGTAACGTAATGATTTTAATGACAACCTTTTGTCGTTCCCTAGGCCTTATACATCATACATTCAAGGAAACACCTTAATGTTTCATATGGATTTTAATGTATATTCTCTGGTCGTCATTTCTTATTTCACCGGCAAGTAGCAGTGTTCAAATATTTGAAGCGTAATTTGGGCTATATTTCTAACTAGTAGTCTATATCCCGCCTAATATTATAAAAGTGAATGTAAGTTTGTTTGTTACGCTTTCACGCGAAAACTACTCAACAAATCATAATGAAACTTTGTACACATATTCTTGTAGGTATTAGAAGTAACATAGGATACTTTATGTGAAAAAAAAATTACGAAAAATAAAAAAAAAGTTCGTAAAAAAATCTAGCTACTTCAATGCCATTTTTTATCCCGGATAAATATACGTTTCCCGTATGATATGTTTTACAACATATATAAAAGGCGATTATGTGCTAGGCCGGGGCGGATCACTAGTATCTATATAAATACAAGGTGATGTATGTATTTATATCCCTATAGACTTGAAAACGGCTCGACTAATTTCGATGAGATTTTCAGAAAATGTTCAGATTTGCCTAACATAATTAGTGCTACACTAGCATGTAATGTTCCTTATAGACTTAGAAGCGGCTAGACCGATTTCGATGCAATTTTCAGGAAACGTTCAGATTGATCTAGCAGATGTTGCTGTGAAGTTTGGTAGCGATCGGAACATCATAATGAGTACCACCTGAGCCTGGGAGTTCATTAGTAATTATTAACAACTAAACAGGCACTCTAGTACCAAAGGGTTTTTATGTGGCACGAACCTGGCACATCTCTCTCGCTGAGTCTTCACCGATCTGTGCCCTATTGTCGGTTACTATACACATACAGTCGTAGGCAAGAGGCTTTATTATATTGTATCATCATGGCACTTATTATGGGGTAAATATTCTGATTTTGTTATTCAGTAAAGTAAAATAAAATTTTAAACAAATAAAATTATGATTTGCGTGAATTTTTATTAAAAAATAAATAGTAAAAAAAATAATGTCTAATAAAAAATTAATAACTGCTTTTGAAGTAATTTAATTTCAGGCGAAGAACGCGAAGTTGTCGCTCTTGCATAAATTACTTTTTCACAAGAAGATATTATTTAATAGAGTAATAAAAATTAATAAATTTCAAAGGTACTAAAAATTACATACGTTGTGTTAGTTGAGTTTAGAAGTTCTTTTATTTGCGAAATTAATAATAGAAAAGCCCGTAACCCAGAGGCGATCATGGATATCTATTTGGCGCTATCCTGGCATACCTGGCTCGCTACTTCTACAACCATATATCTACTCGAACATGTTTTGCACAAAGAATTATTTAAATAAATAAAGTAAGAAATTACGTATAATTACGATGTATAATGCAGTATTCGGTTTCTAAATAATAGATTTAATCGTCAAAAAAATGTTAGTGAGGCGATTAACTCATTGCCATCACTCATTTGACATTTATTAATCTCGTTTTAAATTAATTCCGTTACCGTCTAGCCCAGTTGGGTTAATAGAAGTAAAAAGCATATTTAATTTTTTATCATAATCCACTTATATTTCTATATAAATGGATTGTGAGTAAAAAGTAACAGAAAAAAAGTAAAAAGTACAGAAAAAGGACTTACTAGACTAGGTCGAGCTAAATGTCGAAAATGAAATGGTTATTCGCATCCAATATTTATATTAATTCGTCTATATAATGTTACATGTTCGCATATAATTTTAGTCGGTAATGAAAACACACGAACAGATTTCAGTTTATACACGATTACAAAGTGTACCCTTGTGTCTGAGTTGGAACTTGTAACAATCGTAGATAAACTTATGTCTCAATAAATGGAGTTAACACGAACTTGGAACAATGTGCCGGTTCCTGTTATACAATGTTTATTGATTTGGTGTTACGTTAGTCGGTATTGTGTGGAAATTTAACACAATACGTGTGTTAATAATTTATCACTTGCTCGGAACTTTTGTTGTGTACATTTGTGACGTCATACCATATATGATTTCGATCACGGTTAAATTTCTTGTATCTTTCCGATAACATTATTGTAAAGATACAATACATAAATCGTTAGGTGCTGAGCCTTGGACTTACAAAATGGAAGTTAGGGTTGTAAGAAGTATGGAGTAAGACTTTTTTCAAGAACCTTATCAGATAATTTTTGTACGTAAAATAAAGTGTTGTATATATGCGCCTTATATAATCTACTTATGTTTTATTTATGTATGAGACAATCTATACAATTCGACAATCTAACTACATTGAATACCCAGCACCGGTATATTGTTCTATTATCACGATAACTCCATTTCAGACAAGTTTATCTATGCTCGTTAGAAGTTCTACGCAACAATGCAAAGGCAAGCCTTAATTTGAACTGACTCCAGTGATTGGGATATCATTGTAACGACTTACAACACTCTCACCATTCATGTGGGTTCATTTTGTATGGACGATGTGTTATCCTAATAGTATAAATGCGAATGTAAAATTGTTTGTTTGATCGGCTTTACGACACAACCGATCATTATTTTGCACACACAATGTAATGGTCGTAGAAAAGGATCTAGGACACGTTTATCCCGAATAAAGAAAACTTCTATAGGGTTAGTATCAACCAATACCCTAATATCGGTTGCCATGCTAATATCATACATTAATATTTATTTTCGAAATACTTATCTATAATTTCAAGTTTCTAACGATACGGGGAATCGGGGAATAAAAAAATGTATGCGAAGCCTTGAGCTAATAGTTGTCTAGGTATAATTTTATAGCTCTTATCTTGAAGAATAAGGCGTAAAATACTAATAGATGGATACATACTGTTTGCTTTGAAAAGATGGCCACAGTTCATCGACATAGGACGTAAGATGGCCGGAAAATATAATAAAGTAAATATACAACGTGTTATATATTCTATAACATTAAATTCTATATCACCGTATCATATCTTATTTAAGCAAAACGTTATATAACATATCGTTAAATTTGCCAACATGTCTTTTGATTGTTCGAAATTCATTTAAAAACTTCAAAATTTCCAAAAACTGAAATGTTGCCAGATTTAAAGCCCTTTTCATATTAATGCTTATGAGAATCTCACCCGAAATAGATAGTAATAGGTAGTTTAAAGAACACTTAGAATGTTATGAGGCCTGAGGTGCTTTGTTGCGGTCTTACCGCATAAAGGATTGTTTTTACTAAAGCCTGCTTCACAATAAAGACTGCACTTAAATAAATAAATAAAGGAATATTTCTTATCAATTAACGTAAAATACTGGCATCATCTTAAAGTATGATTTTAATTGTAAAACTATTTGTACTTTTAGAATTTATTATATTATACGATTGTTTTATATAAAAAATGAATCGAGTACTGTCCCTGTGTATATCATTTTGTAATGTTCACTTTTTTCTATTTTTGCCATGTAAAAATAATGCCAGGTAGATAAATATAAATAAAATAGCATGGCCAAGTAAAATATTTATATAAAAATGACGACACTCTAATATATACACAGTAGGTAAAAAATGTCAAGTAGTTGAAGTTGAAGTAAATCTCATTTTTAATACGGAATATATTTTGAAACAATTTAATTTCAAGTTGTAGTAACTGGTGCTTGGGGCATTTGCATAATTACAATGAGTTAACGAAGTCAGCCTTAAACTCGCGGTAAACTGTATGTTAATTCCATTTGGCGTATGCAGTATATGCTGCAAAAGGCTTAACTCAATATTCATAGGGAACAATGCAGAACTGTTAATAGGAGAAACTTTAAATTATTCTTAAAATACGTAACATAGAAGACAATTTATGAAACTTAAATTCCGTGAACTATTACTTAGACATATTATATATTATTTACCTATATATTTATATGAATAAATTTAATTTTATATAGTATAATTTATTGGGTGTGCATATGACTAAACTCGACCGAATCGAGTAGATCGACTGAGGTTTTTTGTGTGTGCTTGGGTGGGACCCGAGATGGTTTAGATACAAAATTGGAACCGATAGGTAGCGCTGCCTTCAGGAGATGTATGAGGGTGCGTAAAACTGAAATATCCGCTAACGCAAAACATTAATGTTCTATAAATCATAGGTTCAGCTAACCGCCATGACCCGTTTGGTAAAAAATTTTCTCGTCGCAGCTGTGAAACTGGGAAATACATTATCGTCTTATTTGCTAGTATTATATGAAAGTTTTGTTGTGAATTTTAGTTCATTTGTTAACTAACAGTTTAACTTCTTAACGACTCAAAGGTTAGTCATGAAATTTTGCACACAATTTCCCATATTCAGAGGTACAAAAAAACCCTTTTTACCGGGCGGGCACCTTATTATTCCAAAAAAACATGACAATAATATGTTTTTAAAATTTACATACTCGTATAATTCAGAGTTATACGTATAACTCTGAATTATACTTGATTCCGTACACGTATACGTATCAAGTTACAAAGATTTCCAGCGAGGAAGATAATAAACGAATGCGATTGAAGCCGCGGGCAACACTTAGTATAACATGATATCATTATTCTTTTAATGCTATGAATACATAAGAGAGCTTAATATTTTTTTTAAATATTTAAGTGCTTAATACGTAATAAACAAGTGGAGAATAGCTATTGAGATGCCCGCAACAAAGTGTTATAATTGCGGTTTAATCGAACTAAGCCCGTGCATATTTGCTCTTCATTATCGCAGCCATTCTAAACGGTGTTACACTGAAAATCCAATGAGATTAATTTGTTATTACGTACCGACATTGATCAAAGCGCCTACTAATAGCCGAACTACCATTATTTCCATTTTCATCAGCTCATGAAACATGATTCCACGAACAAGAACGTAGTTTGAGATTTATATTCTATATATATTTTGTAATAAACGCAAACGAACTTGTGGGTCACCTGAAGTTAAGTGACCTCTACCCACAGGCATCCGCAATAAGCAAATAAGTTACAGATGCGTTGCCTTCCTTTAAATGACAAAAGAGGGGATAGACATGAAAAAGGATATTTAAGTTTCCTATTCATCCTCTCCTCTTCTCCATCCCTTGCTATCCTTATTATTAAAAGAATTGGCTGGCTTGAGCAGGCAAATAACACCCTTCACAGAACGCAGGTGAACCAGAGGTTAAATGTAGTTTTAAGTTTCAGCTGAGGAGATATAGGTTTAACATTTTTCCCATCCTCTCCTATTTTTGTTTTCCTCAACTTACTCAAGCCTACGCAAACTTTGGCGACATTTCCTGACTCAACTCAAATTTCTTATTTAACTACATGTATTTGATTGTGTATCTAAATGAGATATGTGTTTTTTTCACTTGTATGCAAGCCAGTATGTTCAGGTTACGTAATACTTATTATACGAATAAAAACTTACCGATATACACTCGTAAATATTATGTGTTTTTCTTTCAAATCTGTATGAATTTGTAAAGTATACATTTTAATAATATAGTAGAATATTTTTTATAGTATTATAGATTCAAATTTTGGAACGTATTTCGTTAGAATAGTCCTACCATTCTACAGAGATGAAACTGTAAGGTGAAAGTTTTGGTGTGAATAATTCGTTGGATCGAAGTTAACTGAAGTAAATAATTGTCGATCGGTGAATCATATTTAATAGGCACTCCCACTGTCCGTAAGTCAAGTTTACAAATAGGTTGGTTGTTAGGTTGCTGTATAAAATGAAACTTGTCATTTGACATCGTAGGAACATGTTTTTTCGGAAGATATTTAAAATTCGAATAATGTCATTACATAGAATTTTATATTATATGTATATTAGTAAATCGTCCATTAAAAACAATGCAAGTCCGAAAAATTTAATGGTTAACACATACATTTTTGTAATCTTTTTACGGTTGAGTCAATTTGATCCGTTCATATTTTCAGATCCATTTTTCATCTTGAACTTATAGCCGAGTTAAGTTAATAATAATTTTTACACCAACGGTGCTAGAAAACCATTATGGTTTCCTTGCACCATTGTTACGAGATTACAATCTTAACGAACTTCTGCTCGGTTCTAATTTAGTGCAGACACGTAACCAGGGCTTGATTGCAAAACCAATTTGATCCCGGTCAAAATAAAAGATGTAATAAACAAATCAATATAAATAAACCCTCAGTCTCAGTGAATAAATTTGGAGATTGAAAGAAAATATAATTCCCTTTTTTTCAAATTACTATTATAACAAACAATTTATGTTTCCCATATTAATTGAATTATGTTGTGCAAATATTATATAATAACACATATTAATTATCTTTTTTGTAGTAAATAAAAATAAAATGTGCGCTGCCTATACCTCACGCCCGTAACCCTGAGGGATAGGCAGTGATCATGGATTTTCATTTGGCACAATCCTGACACACCTCTCTCGCTTCTTCTACTTCCATACATCTACTCATACGTGCTCGTCGGGTACAGGTACTCCATATATCGCCATTATTTAATATTTGACAAATATAATTGATATAAGTTCTACTTGGACGTTGCCACTCGTTTTTGTAAGATAAATAATTTCTAGTACCTGTACTTAATTCATAACTCTTAAGAGTTATTTGTAGTATACTCAGTGTTTGTTTATATTGAGCCCTTTACTACATTTTTATATTATTAATGGTGCAAGCAATCCCTTAAATTTGTTTTCTAAATTCTTGGAATACGTTATCAGTCACGAATATTTGTCCAAGCTTTTTGATAGACTTCAGGACAAAGTGATGTGATATTTCTTGGTTCATTTTGCAAGTAAACTTTGGACTAAACATAAATCGATACTACATTTACTAAAAATAAATATTGAATTGTTGGAGAATAGACGCCCTTCCGCCGCTGTACACAATAATGACATTTCAAGGCGAAACCGACCTTAGTAACAGGAAAGCATTCATTCACCTGCATTTAACTGGGTAGTTATTATGTTAATTTTATTAAGTTTGAAATTCGCAATGATATGTGGTTATACAATTTATAACACACATTCTTAGTGAGCCCTCTTTTAAATTTAGAAAGGCGCTTCGAAAATAGCAGCCACTAAAATTATATGCAAATTTGAAACGGACTTTATTTCTCTAGAGGTAATTTAATTTCACAACGACACCGAGGAATTTGGCCGAATTAATTTTCGCCAACAGGACGAAGTAAAATCTGCTTTCATGAAATGAATATCATCATGAAGACTCTGTTATTATTAATGATGATAACATTGCACAGAAGTGCGTAATAATTAATTAATTTTGTTACATAATAACAATAAATATAAGCGATTAATTATTATATCGATTGAGTCAATTAACAAGCCTATATACCAAATAACAATACCATGTTTTGTCATAATTCGGTTTACCAATGTTCACTATGGCAAGTCGAAGGCTAATTCAATGTACTACCAGTAAACTTCTTAAAGATGCAATCATTCCGAAAATACCGTAATGAATTTTAGCACACAATTTTTTCTATGTCTATATATATCAGCCTGTTTTAGAATGTTCCCCACTGCAGGTACACAGGACTCCTCTCCGAGAGAGGGAACGATTCATGAAAATGATGGTAAAATTGTGTCATTTTAATTGAATTATTCGGCTCGTTGCTTCAGCCGCATGCTACGATTTACTGTTCAATAAAATCAGTAATTTCGACAGCGTTCTAATTTCATATCTGTTATCGTAGACGCTTAGCATTTGATTTAAGCTTCCGTGGTGGTTCATCATCTACATTTTTCTTTAGTTCGTGTTTGTCACTGAATCCCTGTTAAACCGATTTTGATGTGATGGTATATTTTGTGTGTGTTTTATTGGGTCTCGGCGCATTTTAGATCCACCACTTTTCGGCCGGCTCGACCGGTGAAATAATACGACTTCACAAAAGACCCCTCCGCCGTCAAGTTTTCTTCCCCTTTCCATCCTTTCCTTATAAGAAAAGGGTGGGACGGGAAGAGAACTAGAATAAGCCTCCGGCATCTCAATCATCAGACGAAACGCAGAATATTCTACTTCACGCCTTTCTCCTTGATCCTTGATGGTGCAGGGGATGAATAGGAAAAGAAAAAAAAACCTTAAAACAGGCAAGCTACCGTTAAATGTGTGTGTAAGACATAGTTCGCTAGAAGACTATATTTTGTTTAGATAATATTTCTTACTCGAGCTTTAATGCTGTTATCAATATGACACTTATAATTTATTAAATTGATACAAAACAACACGTAAGCAAAAGGAGCAGGCAGAGATTACAGATTTCCATTTTGCACGATCCTGGCACACCTCTTTCGCTTCTTCTACATCCATACGCATTCATGCTCGTCGGTAACGGGTACTTCTTATATCGCCCTTCTTTAGTATAACACTAATCTGATCGGTATATCTTTCTCCTAGGGTAGCCCCTAACAGCACTCTCTCTTTTGCAACAAAAATGTATCTTTGACGTGAACTTTTTACTCTTCTAGTGGACTGTGAATGCAGCCATACATAAAAATGCGTCATTTACCTCCTTCAATTTGATTAATAAAAATGGTTTAGTCGTTTTTTCACGTATTCGTTTGCTGCGGATATTTCCAAATAGTCAAAATCATTCCCGTTATTTTTTATTCCACAAACGTTATCCAATTTGCAGCACGTGTGGCAAAGTTACGAATATATTGAAAGTAATAATGTTTTTTTCAGCCTTATCACTTTGTACTATAAGACATACTATAATTTGAAGGTCCAAAAGTAATCACAATGTTCTTAGACCTCGGGTGACATGTTTTGGAAAAAGGTTAAGAAAAGGGTAATCAAAAAACTTTAAAAATTAAGGGAGATAATTTAGTTATCCTATCATTGTGAATCTCAAAGTAACGTCAGCAATACTATTTCTAGATTTTGATAAATTTATGGTGTTCATAATGTTGCTATGCATACTAGAGTGGACCTTTTTGAAATTTACGACCTTATTTAACAAGTGTCCGTTATTTATTGGGGTCATGTAAAGGTCAACGACGTAAATTGATAGGTTGTTATGGGAATTTTATAAATGGTCGAAACATAGACAATTTACGATACAAAAGTGAGTGGCAAGGGACGTCCAAAGCGAACGTACTCAAATATTTGCGAGATTACTGTGACAAACTGTGTGATTACTGGCTTGTGTGCGTGGATGTACGGATATGAAAGAAGCAAAAGTAGGTTTTTTATTGCATAACCAGCTATATTAAGTGATCACCAACGCCCATCAGAACCCTGCAACACCAGAAGGGCAGCAAATTGCCGGTATTTAAAGATTCTCGGAATTATATATATTCTCGGAATTATATACATATGTACATATATACTCAAGTGCAGTAAGTGTACGCGCTTTCATTTTGTCGATTGATGTTTTGTTTTGATGTACTGCTTTACATAAAATAATGTAAATTACAAAGTGATAAATGGCAATTATATAAGAACATGCGAGTTAAAGTCACAGTAAGTTCTCTACCAGCTGTCCTCAGTGACAGCGAGAGTTTGTTGTGGTAGGTGTATACTTGTGTACAATTTAGTTACATATATATATACAGTTTATATATATATCTATATCAAGATATATAATTCATTTCGATAAGTGATATATACTGGTTCAATGAATACTGGGTGTGTTTCAGAAAATTAATAGCCTATAACTTCAGTGCCATGTTATGTCATAATTTGGCGGTGTTCCAAAATTTTCAATACAGCAAGTTGGTCATTACTTAACTGTGGTAAATACAATATAGGTGAACATTCAATGATTGATGTTACAACATAACTAAACAAAAGAAAAGCAACGGTGCACTCGAATGGGTTGAAAAATTGTGTAGTTTCAAAAAAAAATGTTCACCGACCACAACTCATTTGTTTTATTTTATATTCATAAAGGAGACATACCTTAAACTAGAATGTCTAGTTAAATTTATCTCCTGGTTAGAAAACAATATGAGCGCCAAATCACTATTCAGGGCAGTGGTGAATAGATACGAGATCGCCATAATGATCACCAACCTGCACTAAATAATATAAAGGGTATTGACAGGAGAAGTCCGTAGCACAACACTCAAGAAGGTCCACAAGTGAAGCCGTAATAAGAAGAAGTCATTCGTAGCATGTGAAAGAAGAGAAATGATTAACCAAACCAAATATAAATCTACATTCTCTGTTTACACATCCAGGTCCCCAGCGTGATGAATAATATAAAATATTTGCTTGAAATGATTGTTAGTAAGCTGTAAAAGATGTTTATTGAAAGTACGTTCGTTATATTTTTGTATTAAATAAATCGTAACATCAGGTCAAAAATAATTAACTACGCCCATATCCCATCCGACTTACGTACTGTAGGTTGAACCCAGGAAGGCGCTTTACTTTGTGTCATTTATTGCATCACCACTGCTCCAAAAACGGCGAAGGAAAACATCGTGAGGAAACCGGCATGTACTTAGAACCACCAAATTCGAAGATATGTGACATCTACCAACCCGCACTGAGCCAGCGTGGTGGATTACGGCTCATTCCCTCTCTCGGAGAGGAGGCTTGTGTCCCTTCAGTGAGAAACATTCTAGAAAAAAGCCATGTACAAACATTCCACAATCAAATAAATGCAAGCAATTTTGAATCCTCCCATAATTTATTAAACCTAACCGAACTGTTGTGACATAGATACGAGCATTCGGGAAGTGAAGGGTGTAAACAGCACACTCCCGGCATGATGTATTGGTCAAATGCCACAGTAGACGATAACAACACTGAAATCATTTTGTAGATGAATTGGAATGATAGTCTATGTTAATTATATTTTCACCAGTAATGATAAGAAAGTGAAATTTATAATGAAATACCTCATAACATACAATAATCCCTCTACAACCTAAAGAGTAACATTAAAAAAAATCGTGGATTCGATATGTAGTAAGCTTTTTTTTTATTTTAGGTTAAAAATAACAATTTACTGTTCGCCAATTAGTGACTTCGTAAAAATGGCGGTTTGTGCTATGAAATGGTGTACAAGCTACATCTCAAAGAAAGATCACGAGTAACTAATTAGTTTTATGATGTGTCCTTTATATGTAATTAAATATAACATTTTAACATCAGCAAAGCGATGCCACGGCATGTTAAAGTGATGTCAACTACAACACAAAAAGTATAATTATCCTAAAACATAATGAAATATAAAAGACAATAGATTAAGAAGCCGTTTGTTGAAATATTTATTGTAATTTAATTTAATTTTAATTGATATTTGTATTTTAGAATATCTTTTGAAGGAGCTGATATGAGATATACTTAAATATAAAAAAAATGTGCTTTGTAATTATTTTATGTTAAATTTTCGTTTTTTAAATCACCCTTCAAATAAATATTATGTTTAAAAACTTGAAAACATTTTTTTTAATATTTCAAGTATTCCCCATTTTGGGGTATCGTCTACACGCTGTTTCACTTTTGAATGGTGAATTTGCAAAGAGCGCGGTATCTGGAGGTAAATCTATGACTAGAACTGACTTTCTCTCATATTTGAAACCTAATCAAAAACAAATTGTGATTTATATGCCTACCCACATATACTATATCAGTACCTTATATATAAGTTAAACTTTAAAACAATCGAAATAGGAAAACAAATAAATATACATTTTTAGAATATAAATTTAATTTCGATGTCTGAGACAGGACGGAGAAATCTCTATTGCATCACTACGTGACTAAAATCTTGCGTGTAAAGCAAATACAATTTTAAGCTCTTCGATGTCAGATTTTGCGTATTATAGTTTGTGCTACAATAAATATTGTATTTTAAACGTGAACATACTGAAGATATACTTTAATTGATAGCCAGATCTTTAAGAACGGTATACAGGTCAATGTCGGGTTGTTACAGTGTTTTACGTGAGAGTGATATAATATACTTAATTTTTTTACCGATAGCTATACTTAGAAATAAGAATAAATTACAAAATAAAAGTTCCAGAATCGTAGCAGCTTAATAGGTCTAAAATTGATACACAGTTTATGCTATCTGAAAGCATCGCTACAGCTTAGTATTGTTATATAATAATATTTTATGGTAGAAGAAGGCAAACAAGCCGCAGCCTCACACACAACAAAAAAAAACTAAATTAAAATGACAATTTCATTGCTATCGAATATATGTAAATAATATCTGTGTCATAGTTGTACGGGACCCCAAGCGGTTTTCTGTAAGTCCTTGAGTGCCTCATATTTTCTTATTGGGTCATTGGGATACCTTGAACTCACTAAGTACCCTACACCGCAAATCAATCATCCATGTAGAGCAGCGCGCTTTTATTTGTAAAAAAACAGTCAACTCGAGAGCTTCGGATAGGAGGGTGTTGTTAACGTGTTAATAAGTGTGCATCACAAGCTTTTTTTTACAAAACCGTCACCTGAACATCTTTGATAACGTGAGAAGATAATCTGACGATTTCAAAGCCAAAGTAACAAAAATCGTAAAAAAAGATTACAACTTTTCACCAACGCTTAAAAAAACGTAAAACCTTTTCTTTCATTTTAAACTATCTAATCTTCACAATCCAATAGGTCCCCATGAAGATCAAGGACGTACAAGTTTAGTATCGTCGGCTTTAGGATGTATTACATGTGGTACATGTACTATTTACATAATAATCTGATACAAAACACGAAAACTCGTAAACGCTATATTAACTTAAATATACATGGAATAAAATTTAGGCATTTATTTAGTTTTCGTGTTAACTCTACTTTGGCATGGCATAAGTTAAACTTATCCTGTTAGGAAATGTATGGAACTCACGAGGGCGTACTTTGGACTTGAGTAAACTTAAATCAATTTTAACGGTGCGACTTCTATTTATTACTACTTCTTACTATTGCCAGCGGCTTAACACCCATTTGTTTCTCGCTGTACTTGCTGAAGTTTTTTGAAATTTTTTCGTATTTTATTTCTATATATATTAATAATATAGCCTATGTTATTCAGGCACAATGTAGCAACCTTTCGTTGAAAGAATGTTTGAAATAGGCCCAGGAGTTTTTGAGTTTATTTGTTACGTTTTTTATTGACGCATATTATATGCTGTCGCCATACTTTTTGTAAATAATGCACATCATTATTTATTATTATTATTGTAAAGCTTTCTCTTTCAAAAAAATCGTTATAAAAAGTACTGTGTGATAAGACAGTAAAATTAAATGAAAGGATATTAAATATTTATTAAAAAGAAAGCTTTGAAAGACTCTTAGATGTAATGTTACTTCAACATTCGAGCTAGTACAGTGAAACAGTTTTAAAATTGTATTATTGCAATTCCGAAAAAGTACGTAAGTTAAATATACGAAAAACATCTTGATTAAATTGCACTTTCTAATTACATTAACTTAACGTTATCCCGGAGTAAACAAGTTAAAGCTTAGTGCTGGCATCGGCTTAATTACTTCTCAGTAGCTGCAGGTCTTCTTATGTTTTAAATTGGCTTTTGATCAATTTAACCTACATTTTAAATTGTACCTAATACAATTACATTTAATGTTACTTTAATAAAAGGATATTTCCATTTAAATTTTAACATGTCACCCATTTTTCCCGATTGACCCTGAGTGCAGATTATGAATTTCACGGGTGTGTTTCATATATATGTCCGTTCCAATATGGAATAAGGAATGGACCTGCTGTGTCAAAAATAACTTTCAATTTTGAAGAGTGATGGGTCATTAGGTGAGTCGTAGCGCATAAGTGCGAAAAACTACTGAGCAGATTTTCGTAAGATTTTCACACCTATACAGGTTATGTGACGAGGTTTATAATTATTAATAACTGGTCCGCCCTGGTTGCACATGGCTAGCACTAAAAATATAAATTTAAAAAAATTACACATAGTGATCAGATTTCAAAGTAAATAATATTTTAGGATATTTTTTCACACATTGGGTTACATTATTGAAGTTTTAGTAAGGATTCCTATTTAAAAAAAATATAATATAGCCTATGTTTCCCTAGATGATGTAGCTTCCCAACAGTGAAAGATTTTTTATATCGATTCAGTAGTTTCGGAGCTTAGTCAATGCAAACCAACAATCAAATCTTGCTTCTTTATAATATTAATATAGATTAAGGGTCGTACAATATTAGGACGGTTTTTTTTTGGTGTAGCACCATGTGCGGACGCGTAGCGTGTCGCTACTTTATAATATTTATAGACTTATGAAAAAGCGTCAAATAAATACATAATTTTGCAATTTTAATTTGGCAGATTCAAATTTGGTCGCGCAAATAATTTACAGATAACTTTATTACAAGGCCGACCGGCTCGATTTGTGAGGATAATTTTGTGAATTGCTTTGCGAAAATTGTTTTCATGTAATTGAATTCGTCTGAATATTTGATATGTTTTATCAAGTATCATTAGCTGAAATCAATTTCGTTGAAGTTATCCAGTTGGTAAAAAACAAACGTATCTCTTTGTAACACGGATATAAGTTTGGTAAAACAATATATATATATTTTTAATCTTTATACACATTTAATTATTTTATAATTGATCATTGTTAAGTTGTCTACTTTGGTAGTTTAGAAATTGCTTGCTTAATTAAATAATGAACAAAATATAATACTGTGGCTTCAGATGTACATCCTCAAATAAGTAAATTAAAGATAATTGATATAAATGATCCTTTTATTGGAACACCACAATAAATGTCGTGACATGCCCGTGGTGTTACTTACCAACTTAAGTGGTATGGGCAGGACACATTACTCCTAAATAAATGGCCGATGGGGCAAAAGTTGCCAGAAGTATGCGTCGTCCAGTACGTCGTCAAAATTTTTTCTTTTTAAAAAGAAGTGGTGATTGAGCGGCTTGCTAAATGATAATTGTCCCACAACTAGCAATGAGTTGCAAATGCGTTTCCAGCTTTTATTTTGAACTGAGGCACCTCCTCTGATATGAATAGGAAATGAGGAAAGTATATGAAAGAGATAGAATTGGCTTTATTTATAGGTTATCATTTGGTACAATCAGTCACATAAATTATTGATGATCAAAGCCAATTTTTTTAAGCGTTATCTAAGTTTAAATAAGAAAACTAAATTATACGAAACTTTTATTTCGGATTTGGACACGGAGCTTCATAGCATACCTAAAGTATATGTACGTTGTACATTGTCAACGCTTGTCATTAACAACGCAAACATTTATTTTAATTCGATATTATTATTATTCGCAACAGTGGTAGAGCCCGCAGCAACAACATCTGTTGCCGAATGGGCCGGCTCGACTGGTGAAATACCACGACGTCACAGAAAACAGGCGTGAAGTAGAAGGATTCTGCGTTTCGTCTGATGAGTCAGGTGCCGGAGGCCTAATTTCAGTCCTCTTCCCCTTTCCACCCTTTCCTCATAAGGATAGGACGGGAAAGTGAAGAGGATTGGACGAGGAGGAGGTTAGCGGGGAAAGGGAATTATTCTTTATCCTGTCTGTGCCCTCCTTTGTCCATTAAAGGTAGGCAACTCATTTGCAACATATCTGCCTGTTGCGGATGTCTATGGGCAGCGCTCGCTTAACATCAGGTGATCCGTTTGCTCGTCTGCCACCTTATCACATAAAAAAAAATATATGGAATTTAAAGTGTACACAACTATGAAATATTTAGACGATAAATAATAGTACGTCTATTCACATTTGACATTTTTCGACCTTCAGCTTGCGGCTTTCATTTATATATTGAAGGACAGGGATCGACAACAAATTACATAATTTATCATTTCGACGGACGTTGCGTCATTCTGTAACATTTGCCTGTAAGTATAGGAGTCCGTTTCACATATTGAATGTTTTTACTAACGATAAAATTTTGCAATAAATATTATATTCGTCTTTACTTTATGGATACGAGAAATTTTTGTAACATTAAAATGAAGATTCATAATAAAAAAATGAATACACATAGCGGTTTTCTTTTTAAAAACAGAATGGAAGAACGCTGATGGCTACATGGGTACATGGGATCGCTACATCCTATGGAGGACGCCTATGCAACAACAATGGACCGAAGAGGTGATAAAAAGGAATAAGAAATCCTTATCCTCATCATCCGCTTCCCGTAAAATCCTCTGCTCCCCTCAATCTCTGCTCATTAAGAAATGCAAAAGAATTGATAATGGCACCTCGCTCACCAGAAGAAACGTAAAAGCATACTTCTACTACAGGCCTGTTTTCTGTGAGGTCGAGGTATTTCACCGGTCGATCCGGGTAACAGATGCTGTAGTTGTATTATAACCTACCTGACATAGGCAGTCGTTTCAGAATATATACGTAGACATCCCACGGGAACCGTTCGTTTTCCGGGACAAATCTCTGTGCCAAATTTCAACCAGATCAGTTTTTGCATGAAAGAATAACAAACATCCATACATGCATGCTTACAAACTTTCGCATTTATAATATTAGTAGGACGATTTCTTATACTTACGCGAATACTCCACATTATAATAAAACTAACTTAACGGATTTGATCGCGTTTATTTTAAGTTTCTGTGCCCGACGTTTCGAGTACTCTACAGCGCTCATGGTCACATGGTCTGACGTTTTAATTTCAAAGTTGCTGGTGAAGTACCTTCTTATTTTCATTTATTATTTCTTTTCCGGTCTATGCAGAATGAGCGCACAGTATCTTGAGATCTTGCAGTTGTATGCTTGGTTTGGGATTTAATTTTATAAATCACGGGATCCCAAGCAGGTAACCAGCCGTCTTCTCTATTGTTTTTTGTTAATTTCAATAGTCTCATATCATTCTGGGTAGGAGGTGGTGTTTTTTTGCGACTTGTTGTTTATCAAATCTTATACAATGGCGGGTGCCGTTTAAAACATGATCATAGCTGTAAAGCTGTAGAGCGATGTAAAGTATCCGAAACGTTGGGAAATAAATCTTAAAATAAACGCGATAAAATCTGTACAATCCGTACAATTCAACGTTTTTCGATATTGGTTCGTGTAGTAAGCAAACCAAAATAATTTGTGTAAATTTTAGTCAATTTATTTATTTTCTAGTTTTAGTATAACCATTTTGCGTAGTAACTTATTATATTTAATTAGTCGATAACATACCTTTATTGAAGTTTAGATTGGAAAAATGTGTTCTAGAAGTCGCGCACCAGTTAGCTATTCGGATGATTTACTGATCGCATTGCATTCTTCGATGCCGGGTATTTTATTTTAATATCGAACACCGTCGTATCTGGTGCACTTCAACAGTACGTGTTGGAATTTTCGGAATTGAGAAACCGCTCTTACAATTCAACTTAAGTTCGATTCACTCACTAAAATGTAAATTAATTTTTATAACAAACATTAGGATCCTGGTGACTGTTGTAATATAAATTATCTTATTATTTTTGTGACTTATGTTTTATGCTTTTTGAAACGTAATTTTTTTAGATTTATATTTCGATATTGATTTAAAACCTTACAAAGAACTTAATACTAAGTTTATTCTTAATGAAATTTCTAAATGAAACGAGGTATGCATTAAAGGCCTTATATTTAATTTAGAAATCGCATCAGAAAATACCATGCACGAAAATTATATGCAAATTTAAGTCGGACTTTATTTCTTTAGAGGCAATTTAATTTCAAGGGACAGGGAATTTTGCGTGAATTAATTTTCGCCGACAGAACCAAAATAAAACCAGAGATGATTAAATTAATGTTGCCATGAACCCACTTTTTTGCTATAACATAAATGATTATATTTAAGCAGTTATTACAATGACATGCTATGTCTTCAATGTTATTTCTTTTCATTGTTATTTAACTACTCGTATTATAATTGCCGAAGTCCAGACTTGTATTTTTACGTACCGAAGTTGAGGTCTTTTGCCTGATATAATTAATAAATTAATCTATTACTTTATCTGTACACCAATATAGACACAATTTCAAAATTAAACTCAAAAATCTCATGGTGATAACAAAAAAAGTCTTTAACTTTTAAAGTATGAAGGTAAAGAGCTATTGCATGAAAAACGTTTTCTTTCAAAGGATTGTCGAAGTGGCCTCCTCTGTCCATTAAAGGTAGGCAACGCATCTGCAACACATTTGATTGTTGCGGATGTCTATGGGTAGCGCTCACTTAACATTAGATCTGCTTGCTCGCTTGCTTCTTCCATAAAAAAAAGTTTTTGGCAATTGTGACTTTACTAAACTACCAAAAATAGTTTACCGAAACTTTCACTTGTATATTGTAGCCACTTTTGTACACCACTCGTGTTCTGGAACGTCACAAAAGAAAAATTTTGTCGGGGAGTTGCCACTGTTTGGTTCACGTATTCTTGCACAGGATAAGAATTTATTTACAATTTCTAAACTATTACACAACTTAGGTACTTACTGACTTGGAATATGTACACCACTTAGAATCCATAATAGACGACCAATTTTAAAAAAAGTTTCAGAACTCTTTTGTTCTGTGACTGACTTGTTTGCCTAGAAGAGGCATCTGCAGCTACACCGTATCTGCTGTACTATGTATGGTCTTACAGTTTTTGTCTAGGATCAAAATTTACAAACTAAAACTAGACATTTGAAAATGCACAAAATATAGTAATACTATAATTTACTACTATTATACTATATATATATTACTATATATCTCTCTAAAATGTCTGTTAAATCGAGTAATGTATCACGAAGCGATGCCCTTTAACCGAAGTCATTGAAACAGAGCGGTCGCGATTACGTCGGTCTCACCTGCACATACTGCTCGCGATAAATTAATGATGAGATGTCGCCGTGCAGCCGAGCAAATAAATTTACTTCAGTGTTTCATACTCTGATATTCATTGTTCGTGTCTTTATTGACAATGACTGTCTGGTTCCAAAGTTACCGTATATTTGTTCAAGCCCAGCCAAGGATGAATTTTATTATGCCACGATAGTACAGCATACATGTATACAGTATACGTATACATGTATGCAACATTAGTAAAGATTTACTACTATATATGGAAAGCTTTGGATATGTGGAAATCATTAGAGGAGGCCTTTTTATGTGAAAAGGTGGCAAACGAGCTAGCGGATCACCTAATGTTAAGTGAGTGCTGCATATAGACATCCGCAACAGGCACGTGTTGTAGATGCGTTGCCTACCTTTAAAGAACAAAGGAGAGCATAGACAGGAAAAAGTATATTTCCTTTTCCCTGTTAACATTCCCGTCCTATCGTCTTCCCCTTCCCGTCCTATACTTATGAGGAAAGGGTAGGAAGGGGAAGAGGATTAAAATTAGGCCTCCGGAACCTCACACGTCAGACGAAACGCAGAGTACTTCTACTTCACGCCTGTTTTCTGTGAGGTCGTGGTATTTCACCGGTCGAGCCGGCCCATCCGTGCAACAGATGTGGTTGTTGCGGACTCTACCACTGTTGAAAGCCACACGTATGAAATAAATTAAGCTATAAAATATTAAAAAGGATAAACTAAATATGTATATAAAATGAAAACAAATAAAGTAAGTGCACAATAACATAAAATTAGGTTAAATTTATTTAAAAACTTAAGCATATGTATAAAAGAACTACTACCTCTAGCTTTACAATAAAACTTTTGTAGTAAAGCAAGATGTAAGGCAGGATCATATAAAGTCTACGGTTTAGTAGACGTATTCTGCTGGACGGACAGACATATAGCAATAAATTATATAAAATCGAATAATAGGAAAGTATTTGCTATTCCGTTTGCGATGATAATATCGTGATAAGCCTTCGAATAGAATTACGTAACGATTAATGCGTACGGACAACTATATTTAACGATATTCCAATAGGAATTTGCTACGCATCGCTGGCTGATGCGTATTAGTTTGTGATTACCTGGATATGTGCAACCATTACGAATAGGATTAGCACACCATTACAGTTGATATTCCGTATCCGATAATAATTATAGTTTGAAGTTGGTAATTGCAAATTACTAGTATCGCTAAATACAAAGCGACGGTTCCGTGTATAGGTTGACAATAAAAATTGTTGACATATTTTTGTTAGTCATTTCATTTCATTTTTTTACAAGTGCCAATAAGACTCATTCTACTTTTCGAATCAACGGTACCAAGTGTCACAAGAAACATTACGGGTTCGTGTCCTTTCTCAAATGCTCGTGCTACTTTTTAGTATAATTATGAAAACCGTATTAAGTAAACAATAGGTTAGCACTGTATGGGCGTGTTAGAAGAGAAGGGAAGAGAAAAGAGAAGTATGGCATATAATAAGAGTTTTAGATATAAATGTACACTTCTAAGTAGTAAGGCGATTGATAGGAAGGCGTAGAAGAAGACAGTGTTGTGCCGAACCCAGATAGGGTGGAATCAGGGCAGGGAAATGAATGATGTATCAAGTAGCTAATATCATTTATTTCTTATGTTACGAATTTACTTTCAACATATTTAAATTTGTACTCATGTATATTGATCGACATAGTGTTTGTGCGGATACACGAATGAATAAGGTACGAAACGACGTACATTAGGAGAAGCCTGAACTTGTGATAGATATAAAACAAAGGAGGGAAAAATGGCATGCGACAAGGAGAGTTTAAGATATCAATGTGTGGGGATATGTTGGTAGAGGAATACCAATGAAAGAAGGATAGATTTTTTAAAGTACAATGAGCAAGGCGTGACTATTGAGATGAAAGCTGATAGAAAATCGTATAAGAAAGAAACGTGATCCACTTTAAGTGGGGTTATTCGTTCGACACAGGGCAGGTAAATGATTGATGCTCAAATTCTGTGACATAATAGATGAAAGAAGTTCAGCGAAAACTCGACTGCGTTGTCTTATGTAGAGTTGAATAGAAATTAAAGTATTTTATTCATTTTAACGGTTGCGAGTGCACTAAAAAGCATCGTTTTAATTAGATAAAGGTGTTCCATGAAGCGTTTGCTTGTAACGTAACAACTCAGCTTTGATGCGGTCTTGGAAATTTCCTTGTCTTTAATGAAATTTTAAAACTAAAATAGTTCCTGTTAAAGACGTAATTACATTCTTTGAAATGTTACTTTTAAATGAAACAGTAATTATTATGCTATATTGTCGGTTAACAAGGGGGCATACAGTGAACGGTTTGTTAACAATTTTGCGCCATATTAATTTTCGGCTTTTTGATAATCTGTGTCTCAATTATTATGACTTTCACAATAATCAATCGTCACATATTTGCCACTATCATTACTAATGCTTTGTTTTTACAGCAATATTAAACTTTCAAGGTTATGTTTTGTAAACTTAATATAAGCATTCACTTCCACACATCCAAAATATTTTCGAAAGAATGATTTTCCTCACATTACCCGGTAACATTAAACTATACATATTTTCTTCTTGTCAATTTCACTTCACTTTATCTCATGATTTCCACAAAGTATATAAAAAGTTTAATGGCCGCCATTTATGGTAAAGGGTTACTTAAATGACGTTTATAGATCAAAATGCCTAGTTATTGTTACATCCGAATTGTTTGAATTCGGAAATTCTTAGCTTCGTTTATTTAGTGAATTCAAAGTATATCAGTGGAAAACTGTAGTATTATTTAGTAAATATAAATATTCCTTATTTTATTTTTAATCTGTGTTAACTACTTAAACTTCTCCATAAGGGAGTCTTTTCAGTAAACACAAGTGCGTTGGGAAAAACAAGACATTAAAACTTTGAAACTGCTAATGCTCTTAAAAGGTTTCCTCGTTGTTTTTTCTTAATTTTCAGCAAAGTGTAGTGCACTTTACAATTAATGCAAAAGAAATAGAAATTTTAGCGAAATTGGAAAACATCTCGAATGATATTTCTTATATCTAAAATTAATTATAAACTAAGATAGAATAATATAACTCTCGTTTTTTGAGAAAAGATATCACATGTCTTTAATTTGGTTAGTTTAATTCTTGTCAACACATCATCCGATATTCTATTATTTAACAATAAATTTTATATTATGAACGTTGACTACTTTAAATGCATTTTAGAATTAATGAATTGCTTGTAGCTCCGGCAGCTAGGCTGTGCTTTAATGTTCAGTTCTTTAATAAATAGCGCTTTGTTTAGATTCGGTTTGAAAAACAAAAACTCCGAATGCATTTCTTTTCACGAATTGTGGGTCATACAAACCATAGAATAGGGTATGTGTGTTACCTTTGTGAAAAAATTGAATTATCGTCTTGAATTATTTTAACTACGATTTGAGATTTTGTCCGTTTAAACCGAGAATTATTAAAAAAGCCTTTTATACTTAAATAGCAATATAGATTGTTATCCTTGTAAATTGTCATCATATTTGAGTGGTACTTGAATAATATATATCCAGAATCGGCTGCTCACCTAGATAAGTAAATAATAATTTTATTTAAATAACATACATAATAAATTAATTACCTCAATCAAGAAAGATATACAAAAATACTCACATTAAACGTATGATGAACGAAAATATATCCACTTTTTGAAACCCAATTGCGGTAACAGATAGAAAGAGAGGGATAAACTGAATAGGATCTACTTTTGATATGAAATAAGTAAAAACGAAGATGATTTTCTAAATATGAAATATGAAGACGCCACCTGTACATTCCGGGAAAAGTTTTAAATTCATTATGAATAATAAGACCTTCCCAAACCAAAAAGTTTTAATAAGTTTCTTTCTACCTTTTGAGAAGCTTTGACAACAGTTTACAGAACACGGTTTTAATTATAAATCAACAAAACTTTTTTTAAATCAACTTCATTTAAATTAATATTAGTCCCGAATAAAGTTTAATTTCGTTATCAATACAGCAAAGTTCCTTATTTTAAATCTTCTTATAAATATGCGCTCACGACCGTAACCCAGAGGAGTAGGCAGAGATCATGGCACATCTCTTTCGCGTCGTCTACATTCATAAATCTACGCATATGTTCTCGACTGTTATGGGTGCTCCTTATATCGTCCTTTTTTTCTTAAATTTCACGGTTGCCTACTTATTAACTAAAAATAATTAATGTGACTACTTTAAAGCATCTATATCTAAACAATCTAAACAATACTTGCAAATTATTTATAAAAGAACCTTTGATTTCGTAAATTAAATACAAAGAGTACAACTATAAATTGAAGTTTATCGAGCGTTAATTTAAGTATGTAAAAACATGTATAAAGCTGAGAATAATATATAATTAATAAAATTTAGATGTCGCAAGAATTTGTACAATTCTTCACTTTTAGCTGTAAGAGGGATTTAATTAAAATTAGAGGGAATTTCGAAAGGAATTTTTCCTGTTTCTTGAATGTCGAGGATAATGAAAGAGTGCTTAGGGCAAATAATTATTTAAAACAATTGGTATTTATAGTTGCTTTTTTTGTTGTTAATCTTTTAATATAACGTATCAACAAATACTAGACTACATACTAGGCTAACGAATATCTTTGAAGAATGTATAGTTAAGTTTAAGTCGCCGTTTACTAAGCAATCTACGCAAAATAATAGTCTTGCAAATGTAACACGTGACAAAGTAATCATGGCGGTAAACATCAATTTATATCTTGTCTACGCAAAGTTTTTCTTGCATTATTATTTATTATTTACATTTTCGAGTATCGTAAGTTATCATTAACCTTATTTGGCTAGGGAGAATAAAAGAGAATAGAAAAAGGACAATAGTTATATATGTACAACGCCATAATAATTGCACTCTAATGTAATGGAAAATGAACGAAAAATTGGCATTTGAAGTTTATCGCTCGCATTTGAATTTAGCTTTTTAATTCATCTTCGTATGTTTTATAATAGTAAGATATCTGCCACAATAAATATTATTAGAAGCGGATTTATGCCACCATTATGAAAACAATGAGAAAGGTTTTACGACGAGTTTTTATTGCCCTATATTTTTCAGGTACCACTTAAAGCTTCTCAAAGTACATAATGGGCCATTATTTGCATTAATATTTAAATTATGTGATATATATTCAAGATGTAAACACCTTTAGCCACTCGTTTATTTTAAAATTTTCCTTTGTCGTAATTCTCGGAAGTGAAAACGCATTACAGAAATAAAAATATTAATTACAAAATTAATTAGTTGTTTTTTATCTATTTCTATTATTTTTGTTATATTTCATTATAACTACAAAGAAATAGTAACTCATTTTAGGGTATTTAAGCATTTAATATCAGTTTAGATTAGCAAAAGTTTAAGTTTATTACGGGATATAACCCAAGTTGAGTTGTTAATAGTTAAGGAAGGTCACAAGTATTTGTTTTTAGAAGAGAAGAAGGCAGACGAGCTGCGGGAACACCGAAGTGATCAACGACGTCCATGGATACCCGCAACACCAGAGGAACTGCAGATGCGTTGCCTGCCTTTAAGAAAAAGAAATCTTAGGTAAAGGTAACCTTTGCTTATAAATTGCTTCCTGCTTCCATTTCAAAACTGGCGAGAGACGGCGAGGGTTGAGTGGAGACTCTTGCTGTCGGAGGCCGAGGACTACTTGGGTCACCGCCCATCTAGTTAATTAATTTACCAAAAAAAAACAAATAAATAACTAACTAAACTAAATAGGTGGAAAAGCTCCAAGCAATAGTTCAATAAAAATATGAAAATAAGCCCTTGCATATTAACAATAAAATTGAAAATTGAATACAACAAAAATAAATGAAAAAAGTTTGTCGAAGTTGCTCCAAATTCTAACAAGAATGTTTCTGATGCATGTTTCATGTTACGCATGTTGTTCACGCTAAAGATTTTCTCCTAACAAATATTGTCTAACGCGGCAACAGAAGGTTTCACTTCAAAACGTGTTCGCACGTAACATATTCTTCATTCTGATCTTGTGAAGTTGTTCACCTGATGTTTTACCTCACAGAGGAAGGTTAATCGAACGTGAATCTTATAACAGGGTATGAAATATGTGAAGGTTGTTTTTAATTTAGTTCGGGAAATTCAAATTCTTCGATGTTTGATTGCTCGGCTCGAGCATTATTTAAAGAAAAGTAGAAACTTAGTTAAGTAATTCATTGTCTCAGGAATTTAATTAAAGCTATCTTTACCCAATTTGTGTGGATTGTCTGTAAATTACAGCACAGAATTGGTTATATTAAATACCAGAAATTTGTGTTAATCAGTAAATTAAACTGAAGTAACTGGTGTTTAATGCTGAAATGCTGTGAAATATAAATTAAACAGTTTCATGCCTTCCTATAAAATGAATTAAGTAACATCGATAAATGGGGCAGCCAGTAATGGAGTTAAAAACATCTTGGCGTCCGTTAAAAAGGAAACAGGATAGACACTGCGAAGAAAGAGTAAATTATCGAATTCTAGTTGTTTATCAACGGTTAATTAAGTCGATTAACCGCTATGACCCGGCGGTATAATGTATGTTGTCACTGAAACGTAACCCAACCATGTAAAAACATTATATTAATTTAGTGGTAACACAGTGAAAGCCAAAATTCTTTTTATTATCTTTTTTCTTTTATCAATGTTCCCCAATGGGCCGGTGATAACATATGGCCGAACTTTCCGTATAAATATCAGTAACAAATTTTATTTAGCTCTTTGCATTCTAACAGTATTCCGAACTTTTTCAACACTTTATCATGGAACACTATTTGCGAGTTCGTGTTGGAATTACTAATATAACTGTCAGGCCTCTTGTAACATGTTATACTTATATGTGGCATAATAATAGGGTGTGGTGACATTTGACATTAATAGAATTAATGAATTACCAACCCCAAAAAGGTTGCGGAGCGATGCGAAAACATCAAGTATATAGTAGTCCTTGCATATATAATATTTTGTAACCTACGCGACCGCCTTAATTAGTTACGTGTGTATGGGTCGCCTAGTAAAGCGTCGTACGGCGTAGCGTTTCGCCACTTACCCGTTGTTCTAGGTGAGCGCAAAACGCGATGCAACTGACATCGCAGCATCGCATGCCACAAATATTTCCGCATTGTTTCGAGAAGCATTGCCGAGTTTGTTGCTCACACAGAACAACGAGTAAGGATGCATATTTGATCGGCCTCGTCTAATTAGTTTATCTTGTTGAATGCTTACGCTGCGTTTTCCGCTACATGGTGTTCGTTCGTTTGTTCCCAGCCAAGCTTGAAGTATTTGCGTGATATTTTAGATACTTGGAAATGTGTGTGTTCAATGTGTGATCAGTTTCTGTTATCGCTACCTATTTATGTGACGAGACGTATCTAATAAGACTTATAAAAGAGAATAACGTCTGTCTCAAATATGAACAAGCGGGAAGGTATTTCGCACGACGTTAGTTGGACACTTCCTTTATAAATATCAATAATATCAAAGCTAAAAGAAAAATATTAGCCTCATCCTTTGGGATGTCACCTTTGGGTGACATCTAGAGCAATATAAAAGCTTACTTATAAAATATTAAAAATAAACAAATACTCACTATAAAAAAAACTGTGAAATACTCAGAAATTACGTGTAAAAAATGCGCAACAAATGTGCTTACGACAGATGCCTGTCAAGTTATATAGAGGGCACGTCGCCATTTGCTTTGTTTTTATGGATTTGACATGCCTACGATGCTTTAACATTCACGAAATTAATAGCTTTTTGTTAGTGAATTTAATATAGTAACATATTTATTTGACATGTCCCAATTTCTAATAGTTATTGAAATTATAAATAAATTTAGTTTCATCCGAGTTTAAATTATAATAAGTTTACGCTATGTAAAAGTAAAAAGTTGTATAACTAACTTTTACAATGTATGATGGTGGTATCTAGCTACAAAATAGGATTCAATGATTTTAAATGCACTTTACAATTTTGTAACAACGCTTAACATTGTTGGATTCATTTGTTAACCGCAGGGAAACGCAAACCGAGCTCATTAAAATTAAATAGTATTTCGACGGTGGTGAAAGCAGTCCCCAAACTTTTCCTTCAAATTAATGAACAGATGCTGTCTTGTAAATTGGTAAGTAAATCGGGCTGTGTCCTGAATAAGCTATAAATCTTATTCCATTTGTCTTAATTATCTACTGTATAATTATCCAAAGGAGCTTAATTTACTTTCAACTATTTTAAAATAAAATCGGCTACTTTCTGCTCGTACTCGTTTTGAAATGGAATTAACTACAATACTGTGAACAGAGTTCAAAACCGAAAAAAATATTTATTACCCTTATAAGTAGAACCTATGAATAATTGTATTTATTGGAAATTGTGTCATCAAGTAAGTTATCATTAACATAATCCTCATGAATACTGTAAATTTTTAAATTTTGTTAAATAATAAGACAACGAGTAAACGTTGCATTTGATATTAAATATTCACCATAAACTAAACATTGGACCCCGGACCATTTCAACCTGCTTGTAGGAAGCGGTGTTCTTCTGCGAGGACTTGTGGCTTATCAAATCTTAGGCCGTTTAAAACATGATCACAAGCTCAAGATTTCTTGGAGCGCTGGTGTTTTAAGTCAGCTATATGTTCTTTTACCCGGGTTTTAATGGGTCTCTGTGTTTGTCCTATATAAGAGATTTAAACTCTTAAAAAATAAATGTGGAAATAAAAAATAGGATAATTGTACGTGCTTTTTTCCCATAGCATTCCATTGCCCGTATTTGAAACTGGGCCGCTATTTATTTATGTGTTGTTCAACCAACACGCTCTAACACGCATAAACTATTCCGCTGCAATGAACAACAACGTGGCAAATAATGCAGTAATTTAAACGTTGCAAGCATTTTTTTAATGAAAGAGTGACACAATATGAGAACTCTTACCTAGAAGCACCCTCAAACAATAGATATAAATGCATATTCCAATCTTTACTGCCAAAATTACCGTTCAGCCATGCGCTGCTATAATCTTCTATACATATAATAAAAATGTAACTGATCTCTGTCTGTACATGGAAGATATTTGAAAAAAACTATTATTGGTGGCCTTTATAAACGCAATAAAAGCCAAAACAATGATTATTAGAATTTTTGTCTGTTTGACTGTGCGTTTGTTACCGCTAAAATCAGAAACGGCTTAACTGATCTGAGTGCGGTTTTCACTAATTTATTGTGGTAAGCTTAACACTTAGTATTTATTTTATCTCAATCGGTTTATAAATAAAAAAGATATATCAATTTAAAGAACGATGTCAAACATTTGTTCGATAAAATGCTATAAAATAGCTGTACAGATTAAGAAATGAAATACGGAAATATACAATTAGAAAACCAAAAGATAATATAAGTATATAAATTTAGTATTATTTTTAATATCAAATAACACATAACATTTAAAAACAAAATGTGATATTTTTCATTATTACGTCTAAACCCTAGCGGAAAAAATGCGAACTAGTACGATAATCAATACTCCGTTACCTTTACATTACCAATTTTCTCGATACTATTTGGACTAATTAAAAAGCTTAAACACTTTTAAAAATATTTTAACATTAAAGTTTTGAAAGAAAATCTGCACATATGTGTTACCTATATATGTAATAAAAATGTAACTAATCGCTGTCTTAACATGGAAGATATTTGAGAAAAACTATTATTGGCCTTTATAAACGCAATAAAACTAGAATTATGATTATTAGAGTTTCTTTCTGTATGTTCTCCCTAGTTATGGTAACAGTTATATTTGGTAACTCAGTATTTACACGTATGAAGACGATTTTAGAAACGATGTATACATTATTTTGTAATATATTTCTTAGCTTAGTTTAGTAGTTTATTATTCCCGAGGATTGGCGTTAGGCAGGCCGGCTTAAACAATTATATATGATTGTTAAACTCTGCTACGGTCATACTGTGTCGACCGCCACATACGCGGGAAAAGGGCAGAGATGATGATGAGGTTATGGTAGTATTAAATAGGTAATATCATTTCATTTAAATAAAATTGCAGGGCGGGTGAAACCGCGGGGCACAGCTAGTAAATAATAATGTTTAAATCATAGTAATAATCGTTACACGTGGTAATACAGTTTGACGCTTATCTAGTCTTTCTATAGATTTACTGTGAACTTTACGTAACTAGAATTCCAAGATAGCACCAACACTGTGGAGCAGCCTTTTGTTCTAAGATTTAGAGTGAACTAGTTTCGAAATTTCTAAAAGAGGTACCGATTTATCTCTTGGATTTATAGCAAAGCTTAATTTTACTTTGCACCCTATTTAAACCAAAGAACAACAAAAAAGAAACAGCAAAATGATTATCCTTATTTGACATAAATATTTTTTTAGTCATTCATGCTATGATTGTAGTGGAAGGGATTTGAATTTTATTGTGTTTGTCATTTTGTTCTCTTTTTATTTTTATTTTTATTTTTGTCAGCAGCCTTGGTGTCGTTAAAAAGATCGACCTATGGACACATATGTTAATTTAAGAGATTTAATTTTATAACCTTGCCAAAATTTTGTTTACAGATTGTTGACAGACAGAAAATAGGTATATATATATAGGTAGAAATAATAAATCAATATTCTATGAGTTTGCGCTTCCAGCCAAAGTTTCTAAGCATGATTAAATTTGCTGCAAATCAAATTTACTCCTACCTTAATCAACAGCTGCGATTCTTGTGTTGAATTAAGTAAATAGGAAAGTAATTTAAGCCATATTCCCCAAAGTAATTGAATAAATAAATAAATTGATTTATATTCTGTCGCTTGTTTGTCACTTATCTTTGCTGTTTGATTGAACGCCCATTGAAATATAAATACAAGGTGAGACTATTTAAGTCCTCGATTCGAAAGTCGGTTGGTGGAAATATAGATATAATAATATAATAGTTCCTGAAAACTGAATAACACAAACAATTTAATTGAAATAACATTTATTTAAAATCAAGATAGCACTTACCTCCATCTACGCGTGGAGCGTCGTCCTTTGTTCGGCGCGCGCGCAGCTACGTACGTAGCCCGGGCACGAACAGTCGGACCTGGGATCTAGACGTCAGACGCGTGCGATAGGCAACCGGCTAGTGTGTGTTATCTCCGAATATTAAAACCTGCAAAACAAAGCAAATAGTTAACTAAAATTTCTAATTCGAAACGTGATTCTTCTGTATCTAATTGTCCTTACTGTAATATCATGGTGTTTACATCCAAAGGGACAACGGAATAATTATGTATAATTCACTGGCTCATTAGTATACACAGCTCTAAGCGCAGACAAACGTCCAACCGTCTCTTGTCCGTCGCCAGACTGACTGGTTGACAGCTACTACTCTACTGGTGTACATGTGACAATGTACTACATATCTACTGAATAGATGCAAACACTATACATAGCATATAATATCTTAATATTACGTAGTTACTACTTAAAAGTAAGATATTGTATTTGCGATAATCTTACTACGTTATCTGAAATACAATATCTACCATTTTTACAAACGTCCTTATATAATTACATTATTACATTTCACCGTTATTAAAACTGAATATAATATAATAGGTACTAAGACCTTAGTGTAAAAATTAGGCCTTGTTAGCACATGTATAAACTGCCAGTATTAGTTATATTATAGCTTCTAAGCCTAAGTTAATCAAAACTTTGATTTCTTTTTAATTTTATATTCACTTGGAACAAGCCAACACGGGTACCCATTTAAAACAAATGTATTATATTTTAATCTTCAGTTTCAAAAAACTTTAGTAAAAAAAACACAATATCAAGAATTTGTATTGTGCCATATTCATAATATTTATTTGATTGTTATAAACCCCAGAAATTTAAATCAATCTCTTTAAAGCAAAACTTTCCGGTGCTACTTCTAAGATCAAAGGAAGGCCCAGATCTTTTGAAATTTTTCAGGTTTAGCTGCAACGAAACGTTTTGACGACGGAAATCTAAACAAAGCATAGCGTTTGTTAGGACTACAGTCTTAAGAACTACGCCCTGTTTTTTTATTTGCATTTCACATTACAAGCATTTTCGAAACCTAGCATAAATTAATATTTTTTATAGTACTAGGTGGCAAACGAGCAAGCCGTTAACCCGATGTCAAGTGATCGCTACCCATAGACATCTGCAAATAACTAATGAGTAGCAAAAGCGTTGCCCACCTTTAATGGTCAGACGAAAGGACAAACAAAAAATGGTTGTATCCAATTCCTATACATCCCGTCCACCGTCAGGTTTTCTTTCGCTTCCTATCCTTTCCTTATAAGAATATGGTGGGAAGAGCGAGAGAACTAGAATTATGATTAAGGATCTTTATCAGTAAGCAAAAAAAATTGTGTAAACCAGTACGCTGCAATGTAAAAAGAATAGCTCGATAGAAACTAGGCGCACGATGCTATCTGTGCGACTGTGCGTAACGTGGTGAGTGTGAACGTGGCAAGAGATTTAGTGGACCGTGGATGCCATATCCCAGGCAAAGGAGCCAACGATGTAGATTGGCGGGAACACATACAGCACCACGCGCCGCCTCGCCCCGCTACGTGGGTAAAGTGAGTAAAGCCGTTTCATAATAAGTTTATTAATAATGCCTCACGATAGTTTTAATAATTTTAAAGCTGAACTCTCCATACGAATGACGACTTATTTCTTGTCTTTGGCTTCGCGTTTCATCCCGGACCATTTCAACCTGCTTGTCTTGATACTAATAATGAAGAAGTATTTTAAAACATTGGTTTTGATCAATTCTCATCAAATTTATTTACAATTTTAGGTTTCTTAAAATTCGATGTCGGCACGATGGAAAATGAAGCGATTATACATAAAATTTTCATGCGATATTTTCCACGTTGTTTTGTTCAAAGGTGAAATTTGACCCATTTTACAGAAATAGACCCAGTGATTGTTTACCTACAACCCTACAATTTGGTTTGTTGTTTAGCCGTTGTTTTCACTGGTAATATATTGAGCTGTTTGCACAAATAACACACGCACGCACGGCGGACGGTGGGTGTATCGCTAAGCCATGTTGTCTCACATGTTGGTATTTAAAACAAAGTTTTTGTATTTTTACTCCATTTTTTAGATTAAAAATATTTCACTTTGACGTTTTTTTAAGTGTAAAGTGGCAAACGAGCAAGCGACATCTGACAATAAGTACCGTTACCCATAGGCATCCGCAACAAGCTCATGAGTTGCAGATGCGTTACCTGCCTTTATGGAATAAGGAGGACAGAAAAAAGGATATTTCCATTCCCTGTCCATCCCCTCCTCAACTGTCAAATCCTCTTCCCCTTCCCATCTTTTCCTTATAGAAAAGGGTGGGAAGGGGAAGAGGACTACAATTAGGCCTCCGGCACGTCACTCATCAGACGAAATGCAGAATACGTCTACTTCACGCCTGTCTTCTGTGACTTCGTGGTATTTCACCAGTTTCCGGCCCATTCGTGCAAAAGATATTGTTGTTGCGGGCTTTACCACTGTTAACTTTACGTACGTATTCGTTTTAAAAATCGTATTGTCATAATTGGTGATTGTAATTCGATAATATAATACGAGCCAAGGCTCGAACGTCTTGGACCGTCTCGAATTAAAATGCTAATCTCATAATATGATAAGCCAAATCCAATTATCGATGGTTCCAATTAGTAATAGATTTTATAGCAGTCTCATTTCATCAGAGCTTTTAGATTTGCTGAGAACTAAACCACAATTAGTTCTTAATCTGTAAAATAAAGCAGTTTTTTATACAAATAACATTATTATTTATATATATGAGGGACAGGAGTTCTTATATTTCGTGAACTGGTAACCCTTGCTCGGTCATTTTGTCTATCTTTAATGTCACATATCAGATTGGTGCAGACTGTTTATATGTACAGATTGTGTAGAGTTCATCAATAAATTATATTCTTCAAAACGACTTTTACGACTTGCCTATCACACATATATGTATAATTTTTTTTTATTAAGTAAGTTATACAACTTATCATAGAACTTATAAAAGTAACTTACAATTTATTAGATAATTGAATCTAATCTCTTCCCCATCAGTGTTATTTGTGTGAGTTCACAGGACCCTAAAAACTAACCCAGGGTGGCCATCTCTACATAAGCTGAGGTTCCTTTTGTCACATTCTAGTTGATGATTTTGTTTATTGAAGTAGTTTATAAGATTCTCTATTTTTTGTGGCAATAAATGATTTCTATTTGAATTCAATTATTACAATTTGATTGCATTGATAGCAGGCAAAATGTAAACGGATGGAAGTTAAATATAACGTGCTTAAAATGTTAAATATAGGACGTGAAAATAAAATGTCCTTTGTATTTCAGTAAGCGGTGTAATACCAATTTTTACGGGTACAAGTTTGCAGTCGCACGATTCCCGCATGACCAAACACTGATTGTTTGCAATTACCAATATTCATTGAATCCGAATCAAGTTTGCGTGTGAAGGTGATTTTATACATGAATAAAATAATGAAGTAAATAATTCAACTGTATTTGATATTTATTCAATAATACCTATAAATTTCATCATACGAACAAAACATGTTTTCTTATAAAGTATTACAATGACGTATTTCTTACTGAGAGTTTTTATAACCTTTTATAGGTCGTTAACATATAGTAACTACTGATACTAGATAAGTTAGTATTTTAAAATGATTTGATAAGACCATGGACTATGTAATATTAATTTTTTCTAAACTAAGATGAGCAGAAATAATACATTAAATATTATTAATTTTTGTATATGCATGTACAGGATATAATGTATAAACAGGAGTTTAATGATATCGCACCTGATAATGGTTCACCCAACATGTATCGCTGCCATATTCTATTGTCTCTATTTACCCCGTTTATTTTAAAGGACCGAGTAGGAGGTAAGAAATGATCATAGTCGTTTACAAAGTGTCTGATAACACAAAAGCTCAAATAATATATCTGTGCGCAATCATTAAGATATCAAGTCTGTAGTTAAACAAGTTTTAATGAGGTTTTTGAAGTGGCTAGACGACAAGCTAAAATTCGTCTACTTAATTGACTTAGGTAAAGTTGCTGCCATCTTCTCATGTCTTAAATTAATCTCCTTGAAAACTAAACAAATTGTCTATTAAAGTAAAAGCATTTCCCTTTGTAACTTAAGATTCTATTTTCTAAATAAATTATCTTTGAATGTTGATAGAAGCGTACTAGAAGATTTAAAGTAATTTCCTAGCCTTCACGATAAAAGGGTTATAAATATCTAGTTCAGAAAACATCATAGGAAAAGCTAAGCTGGGCTTAGTGCTGCTTGCTCAGCTTTAATAAAAGTAACCAGCTAATGAGAATTACCAAATTATAAATTTCTAAGAACCTTTTTCTGTGAATAAATAACTCTTAAAATTCTGACAAATACACATATAGAGGGTGTATATATATATATATATATATATATATATATATATATATTATACTCCTAAAATATAGAGGATAGTAGAATCTTGTTACCCACCAGATATCCGACAGAGAACCGAAATGGGGAGTGGCCACCTCAGTAGGTATACCAATTAAATGTTACGTAACTCTATAATTTGTGAAATCTCTGTTCGGGGCGAGGAATGCTTGCTAATGATTATGCGTAATTTGAAACTAAGACAACTGTTACTGTTATTGGAACATTTGTGTAGTATATTCTTCGGGTCAATGGCATGAAAATTACTTTCTAAGCAACTGTGAGACGTAGATAAGGATTACGTAAAAATTAGTTCAACTTAAAATCTTTATCGTAATTATTGATAGAAATAAATAAATATTATATGTAGTAACAGAGCTAATAGTAGTAAATAACGTATGTTAATTGCTTTTATGAGTGCTGTGAGTTCATTAGCAGTGTAGTTTTTTTATGGAAGTAGACGGCAAAATTTGTCAGTACAATTTCAGTTCTTAATATAGTGTAGTGGTACAAAGATTTTCCTATATATTCTATCCATAAATTACTCATTTGCGTGCACTATAACCCTGACATTAAAATTCAAATGAGCGTTTTGCAAAGCTTATTAATTTTATTTCATGCAGCGTAGGGCTGCTCTCAGACAGATTGTTTTAATTTTCTAATTTATGAATAAAATGAACGAACAGAATTAAAATGAATGAATTATGCATCATTTTCGAGTCTGCATCAAATTCTATTTAAGGATTTTTTGTCATCGTAAATTTTGACCGACTTTTCGAAATTCCTAAGAATCGGGAAATTTGTTTGCAAATAAACATACGATTAACCTGATGTTATATGACTTCAGTTACAGTGGGTCAGAGGAAGGGATAGGAAAAAAGGAAGAAGAGAAATTGGGTAAAGGATGGCCATGCATCACGCATCTATCGAAACGCCGAAATAGAATATGCCACCACTAAGTGGCACACGCGACCTGATGTTTTAAAATAGCTTTGGTACCAAAAGCACGAATATTATTGTATCATTTACCACTATACATATTTGAAACCATAACAACACAATTTGCCTTCAAACAAGTTTGTTTGAGAAAGTGTGGTTCAGGTTACGGTGGGTAAGCAAAATCAATCATGTATAAATTATAAATGCAAGCAGTTACCGAACTTTTAGACTGTTATAACATCGTCATTACTTCCAACAATTATTAGTATAACCTCAACTGAAATTTTAAACCTTTCACAAAGATATTAAATTATTATTTTGAAGATTATTACGTCTATGTCACAATCAAACTGTTACGTTACCGGTGACTCTCGGTGAAGCTTTACCTTTCATAATAATAATTAATTTGAACAGGCAAAAAACTTGGTTGTATATGGAACGGACATACATATAAGGCGCGAAAAAAATTACGCAATAATGTATTTATTTTGAAAGTTTTAGTACAATACTACAGTTTCATAGAATTAGTTATTAGGCGTTAGTGAGATTTATTATTTTTTTTATTTTGTTATTCTTGTTTATTATTAATATTTTATGTGCCTTAAGTGTGAAAGATATATTTTTTATATAATACTTTGTAAGTTAGTTTTTCGTCAGATTTGATTTGAATACATAAATAGACATTTATAGACGGTGAAGACATAAGGCACGGCTACATCGTAGGACGCTAACGTGAGTTGTTCAGGCACGCTCTATTAAAAGCTTTTAGAGATTCGTCCTATTTTTGAAACCTGTCCGTAATGAGAAGTGGAACTCACAGAGACAGAAATCAGTGTGCATTACGAAAAAATGTTGCTTCGAAAAGTGTACACTCGTTTTTTTTCAAATGATCTCATTAACATTTCGTTAAAATGTTTTTAGTTCATAAAATTTAAAAAGATATAATAATTACAAATATTTACAAGAAACTAATGTCAACCATTACTACACATCCCCCATAAAAATATAAGATTTTAACATTTATCTATGGTCATTTTTTTTAACGTGTGGAAAATGCAGCCTTATACATGTCCCTGTTCAGAGCAACAAGGGGCTCTGAGGAGCTTACCCACCGAGGTGTGCATACTCACTAAAAACCATACGCGTTCCCTGATGGCCATTGCATAGACACCGCTGATGCATGACAAGCACGTGACACTGCGACGCCCACTGGCCGCCCCGGGATGGGCGCAGTGCCCTTAAGATGGTCTGGGGCGCTCCTAGGAGACAACACCGTGCAATGCAAGTTCGGGATTCCTCGGGATCTATGGTGCAACCCCGCTCAGCGGAGGATTGGGAGAGTGGCACATTGCATTACCAAGAGTCCTCTCCCTCGGCAACTCACCCTCAACCTCCAGCACGCTATAAGGTGGGCTCCGATGAGCCTACCCTGAGCGGCCGTCTCTAGCCGGTTCTACCTCACGGACTGGCCTTGGGTTCCCCTTAGCCTCACCGTGGGCCCCCCACCCGGCTACTGAGCCCCACCAATACGACAAGGCATGAACCTAGTCAAGGGTGTCTAAGGTCAATATGGCATCATAATATTTAGTGTGAGGTAGTAATATAAAACCTCTATGATGAATGATTTTTAAGTTCGTAATGACAATCTGCATTCGCTTGTCAACTACCGTGTTGGATAGAACGGTCGAAAGCTATCCACTTTCAAAAGATGTCTCATGGAAAGTATCTGTCATATTCTCTTTTATTGTTTCCGAAAATTATAAAGTGTAACAAAGTAAATCAAGACTTTTATTTCAAAACCGACTACATATAAAAACAGCATCAACTACACATTTGAAAAGTATGTAGCAATCGTAATTTAAATAAAAGTATAAAATATAAACTCCAAGAGGTCAATGTAGTAAGTATATTGAATGACTTATTTACTAGGTTTTAGTCAAAGTTTTAAATCGTATTTCATAAGTTAGGAACTGTTTGGTCCCTGCCTCAGGCATGGGTCCTAAGAAGTTACGTGTTAATGGATTTCACAGCTCTAGGGTCTGCGTCATAGCTGTAATGAAAGCAGTTAAATAATTGTTTAACTGTTCATAGCTACCACTTTATATT
Organism: Papilio elwesi; assembly: GCA_029849275.1. Classification (NCBI taxonomy): domain Eukaryota; kingdom Metazoa; phylum Arthropoda; class Insecta; order Lepidoptera; family Papilionidae; genus Papilio; species Papilio elwesi. The sequence continues at coordinate 10,270,694 of CM056693.1, read as the reverse complement.
ATTATGATCAAATGGCCTACAATTTACATAAACTTAAAATATGTTCACACTTTTGTAACGTTTATTGTTTTAATAGATTCACTGCTATAATTTGGAATTATATACGTTCAGTATATTTGTCATAATTGAAGGGTCAATGTTTACTAAATTTATATGTATTTAACAACGTTGTTATTGGTATTCGCCATCGTGTAGATTTCCTTTGAGCGTTTTATATGTTTGTATACTTTACGTAGTAAAATTTTATAAATAATATGAACAATGTTTCGGAACTCCAGACATCAAAATATAACTATATTTTATAAAAAATTAGCCGTGGTTGTTTGTTATAATCCAGATTAATTTATATTTATGTTATGCACTATAGTTATTAACAAATTTAATGATTGTATTGTTCAAACATGGTCCTAACTACTCACTTAATACTTATTACGTTACTAATTAGTCACACAGTTTTGTTTTGTACCTTTTTGCTATCTTTGTTTTCTGTAAGTGTTGTGTTTGCTTGTAAAAGAAATATGTTATTACTTCCTAAAATTAAGTGTGTGTTATAAGTTAAGTATAATTTCATATTTTGTTGGCAAGCCAAATTAAATAAATAAATAAAATAAAATAAATAAAATAAAATAAAGTAGGAAAAACTGGAGTTCATTATTTTTTTTTAATTAAACTCCTTATCTGTGTCGTACGTTTGATTCACGATCTGTTTTTAGATACTCTTAATACAATTTTTGGGCGAAAACATTTCGTTGAAACTTTCGAGATGTTCCTTGAATTTTCGTTTGCTTACACAATTTTTTCGGTCCATTTTCTTTTCATTGCTACGAAAAAGCATTAGCGTTTTGGTAATGGAAAACACAAAAGTTTGTAAAAACCAATAAACATATATAAGCTTTTTCTTTTATTGAGTACTAGCTGTGCTCCTCGGTTTGCAACCCGCATTGCAATTTTACGGAATCGCAATGATATTACCTACTTAATACTACCGTAACCTCATCATTATCTCCCTGCCCTTTCCATGTGTACGTGGGGCCGACACAGTATGGTCGTAACGCAGTTTAACACATATGATTTTTTAAACTGTGACTATAGTCCTTACTGTATGGGCTCTGCTGACAGCTTTTACGTCCGGCCGCCTGCCTAACGCTAACACTCCTCGGGAATAATAAGCTACTAACCTAACCTAGCAACACATTTTACATAAAAATACATACATAATTTCTAAAATCGTCTTGTAAGCACTGCGTTACCAAAAATTGCTGTTACCACTACCAGGGAGAGCCGTGCGTCTCCTAAATACATTCGTGTGCTATGAATATCTCTATGTGCAGTGTGTCTAGCTGATGCTAACAAAATCTCCGAAACTATCCTTGTTTGAACTTTATATAAACTTGCGATCGGATCTAATAACATAAATATAAATCTAAAAGTTCAAACTATTCAACTGAACAGTTATTTTATAGCATTTTTATCTAACAGATGTTTGACATATTTCTTTAAATTGCTATAACTTTTTTATTTATAAGCTAATTTAGTTAAAATAAAAACTACATTTTAAGTGAAGTTTACCACAATACATTAGTGAACCGCACCCAAATCGGTTAAGCCGTTTCTGAGATTAGCGCGCACAAACGTACAGACAAACCGACAAAAATTCTAATTATCATCGTTGTGGGTTTTATTGCGTTTATGAAGGCCCCCAATAATAGTTTTTCACAAAAATATTCCATGTACAGACAGTGCTCAGTTACATTATTGTTATATGTATACATCTTATTTGTCCCCAGTTACCTACTAGTTTTTTTTAGGGGTTTTTATCCAATTAGACACGATAAACTCGATGTTAAAAGTTGGAATAAACGACCCAAGTACCTTTTACCCTTTAACTAATTAGGATTAGCTTAAAACAAACAACAGATTTAATACATATTTTTTTATACACCTTCATTATATTTTTTTAAAACGTTATATGAAGGACGGAAAGTCACTCAAGTACTTGTTGTACTAACGTACGCACGCATGAAAGTACTATACTTGTCTTAATATGTTTTTAATGAAAACGGCCAGAGAAATAATCTACTTTATATCAATTGCTTATCAGATTTTTATAATTTAAAATAAGCGACTTTTAAAATTGATAATTTAATAAATTCCGGCAAATACAATTAAAACCATAAATAATTGAGTATCGCTTTATAAAATTGGGCAACATTAAATTGGTATTAATCTTACCTTAATGATAAGAATTTAATAAATTCATAACACCGATTATAGATTGAATGCTTCAGAATGATTCGATTTGGTTATAAACAATTTTGCTACATTATCAAAAACGTCTATATACGTTGTAGGGTATAAATTTCATTGATTGTATGTTTGTTTGTCCTCTATGCGTTTCCAAACCATTGAACATTGAGATGAAACTTGGGTAGGGTGTTCAAAAGAAAAAATCTACATTAATAAAAGTATATTTTTATATTTATTATTAAACAGTATACTAGCAACCCTGCGATTTCATTTGCGTTTTCTTCGTATCCAAATATTACGAGTAAAATTTTACACCGCATGAATCTAATATATTCTCGGAAGGCACTTGTATGTCTAACAATAATAAAGTTGGAAACAACTTAAACAAGACGAAATGTGTGGGCTGCGAGGAGTGAATATGTAAATGTAAACATTACGGTCAACGTTTTGCGAATATATTACAATGCGAGATTTACAACTCAATAAATTCAGACGGTAGAAACGATATAGAAACTTCATTTGATAAATAGTACAATCAGCAAATGCGGAAAATTTGCGTATTCAAGTACACCCGTTTGTTTAGTTTGAGCACAAGATAGCTCGACAGCCGTCCCAAGCGTGAGTTCATATTGTCATCTCAATTTATTGAGAGGGAAGATGATATAACAACACGTTTGATGAAAATGTTTTCTGCAGTGCGAAACGGTGTTAAGTATTTCTATAACATTAACCAAAGCGTCTCAAAAAATTACATCCTAGTTAATTAATTTTTCTCTGAATTAATTTGTATAAAATTATAGAGGCTCAATTTTCAGTTTGTCACACTCCCTTGTATCTGTAAATTTCTGAATATTTGAACACTGAATCTGCGTAATTATTTGCGGTTGAATGAATCCGGAAATTAAATAGTAAAATTAACACTACATTTATTATGTAAGGGCTATCGATTTTATTCAGTTTACAGATTTTTTCTTTACAATTACTGAACACTACGTATGATCATAAAAGGTTTGTAAGAGACGGGATTCTTACTACGAATAGCCCTTTTTGAGCTTCCGATATTTCGGCACAGTTGCATGCGCCATGGTCACGGGCTGACAGGAGTTATGCGGTAGTGCGAAAAAAAATTTATAAGCCGTATCGATCTACCTTCTTTCGCATTCTGCGACTACTACTAGTGTTCGATTTCTCACTGCGCTCTAAGTCCACACTTGATTTATTTTTTATTTTTATTATTTTATAATTTAAGTCCATCATCGCGATTGGTATTTTCGCATCTAGTCTTTCCATAGCTTCTCTTACCAATCTTGTTATGTAATGAAATTAAATGCGTTCGTTCGAAAGTACCTGGGAACTTTGAAGTTCGGTCCAGTGATTGGTGGAGGAGTCAAGGAGGTGTTCATAGTTTTTAACTGCTCGAATATGTTCTTTTATGCGGCTGGTGATGGTGCGCTTGGTTTATCCTATATACGAGCTGTCACAGTTGCAGTTGACTTTGTAGACACCCGGTGTTTCAAACAGAACTCGATCTTTGGGCGATCGTAGTTTTTGGGCTATCTTGCTGTCGGGAGTAATTTTTTTTTAAGAATCGTGGTTAGAATCTTGTCTCTTACAAACCTGATATTAGTAAAAACCACGATAGTTGAAAGTTATATGCGTATGATCATCATCATTAGCCTATATTAATTCACTGTTAGACATAGAGCTTCTGTAATGCCGTCCACCATCTAAGATCCTCCGCTTTTTCCATCCAGATATTTCTGGCAGTCTTCAAGGGCATCCTCCATATAAGCGGAGGTCGCCCTCGGCAGTCCCCGGAAACTATGGGTACATAAAACCTGACTAATAAAGAAAACTTTTCAAGAAACTACCTGCGTAAACGCACAATCAACTAATACCGCGTTCTAATAACAAAACTTCATTCTTTTCTTGTCTTTTCGGAATTCGGGTTCTTTTCGGATCGATTAAAAGTAATTCAAGAACAAAAAATATTTAAATTGTATGCGTAAAGATAATTGTATATTGTTCTTTTAAAGCGGAAAAATAAATAAATAGCGGAAAATAAAGCGGAGTAATAAATGTAGAACTTTAGAAGTCAACGACTTGTGCTAAGTTGACATCTTCCGCTCTTAAAACAAATCTTTTAGGATTTGCTATGAGTGCTTCCAGTGATACCTCCATAAAGTATCTCTTAGTTATATGATAGTGTTGGAATTCGTAACGAAAATTCGATGTGCTTAAAAATTTGTTGACTATCGCAACTTTAACCAAATCGTCAGTCGACCTTGTGGGAGGCAACGCACGCTGCCGCCTGTACGTTGTTATATTTTTTTAATGGAAATGAAATTTTAGAACTCAATACAATTGATATCTAAGCGATTTAAAGTCCCGAATTAGAAAGAAGGTAAATCGATACGGCTACCTGTAACATGCACTACTGCATAACTCCAGTCATCCCGTGATCATAGCGCATGCAACTGTGCCAAAATATCGGGAGGTCAAAAATTTAAGTCGTGGTAAGAATCCCGTATGATACAAGCCTTATGTTTTACAGATAGAAGAAGTCACAGTGTATCTTGGTCTGTCATACCATAGATATACCGTGACTTCTTCAAAGACATTTATATTCGGAGACACGTAAATGGAATATAGTTATTTCGTCTCAAGAGTAATGAAGCATTTGTTCTCCATCAGAATAGATGTATACGGCCCACATATTATATTGAAGTCGCCAGTATTTTTTAGGTACCAGAATTTAATAGCAAGTAAACAAGAGTGTCTGTTGATGATGATCTGTGTATCTTATTTACTAAAATAATATACACTCACAAAATACATAACGTATTCTACATAGACACAAACACATAAATATGTATTGGTTTTAATTACTGGAGTCGGAAAATTTTAAAATTCATTTAATCTTAAGCGTCCACTTTGCATGAATTAAAGTTAATCAGCTTTGCATAAAGTTCATATGAATTTGTGATGTGAAACTTACCCAACACGCAAATGAAATTAACATACGGGACTGTGCAAGTCAAACTTCACTTAGGTTAATCAATAATGTTGTACTGGTGACAAAAAAATCACTCAAATTATAGATTTAATATGTGATTTATACATTATGATATAATGTGATTTACTTTTAATTAACTAATGATTTGCGAAGTGGTATAATATCGAAATAGATTTATATGGAACGAAATGTAACGTCATATTATCAGTAATTATTTGTAAGGATTTCTACAAAACATACTCCCATTATCAGCTATAACAATTTAGTACTTATTATTAGTTAAATGAAAATGAACTCAAAACTAACATTCTGTTGTATCAACATAAACTTGACTACTAGAATCACCAACCGCGATCTACGCAAGGGTTCATTCTGATTTGATTTTTACGATTTAGCTGTGTTATACTAGGCCCTTATAAAAAATAGACGAGGGTATAAGTGTCTCATGTCGTATCTTATACTATTATACAATGAGATAAAAGTGAGCAGGACTTTTTTCACTTTATGACTTATTTTTATTGATTATTGTTTGTGATACAGATAATATTACGATACTGGATGCATTTAGCAACTCTACTAACGATACGGGTTTGTGAACAAAATTGAAAAAGTGCCATGTGCCTCGTAGAGTTAGCGTGTTTTGCGTGGAAAGCTGGTAGGCCGACACTTCCTTCATCTTTCATGTTTTCTCTGCCTTCGTATAATCAATCTTAGATAATATTTTAGCTTTAGTCGAATGTCCTTGTATTCGCCTCGTGACGTTGCCATCGATCTATGATTGGTAGGTTTTATGTTTATTCAAGTCACTGTAACGGTGCCCGTATTACTGAATTCAAGTGCCGTTTTGACCAACGTCACGCACAGTTGGATGTCTTGAAGCAGACGGTAGCAAAATATCAGGGTTTTGTGAATTCACATATCTTTTAGCATCATATTATTATGAAGACTCACAACATTAGGTAAATATACAATTTGTGTCGTCGCATACATAAATTATATGTCATATACGCTTTAAAAAATTATGTAGTTCCAATAAAAAAATAATGATATGTGAATATTGGTTCGTTGGTCTTGTATGGCTTATAAAATATCACGGAAGCTTGATTTTCATTAAAACAACAAATTGCTCAAGAAATATGCAGAACTTCGCTCCAAGGGTACCGTAACGTTTTATTGTTCCTCTCAGTAACAACGCTGTAGCATAATTTAGAATTATACTCTGGAAAATTAGAAAATAAGACAACCCGAGCGGAAAATAAAGCACAACTAGAATAGATACTTGGCTTTGGGACACTGGTCATTTGTTGAACAACGTTCTATTGAAGGTCCCCAAATGATTGCTCTTTAAATTCGTGTACAAAATTTCTCTAAACAAAGTATCCAAGACATGAATGTTAAAATTTTATCAATGTCTTATAAATGTAATTAAGTAAAAATCGATAGGTACCACCTAAACTTTCTAAGCCTTCAGCTTCAGACAATTCAATAGTAAGATACAACCAATTGTATAGATTTATAGGTGTTATTTGAAAAAAACCCATGTTTGAATATTTCTCGTTTCGAAGTTTTTCGACAACACGAAGAAGTTTCTGATGTAAAAAGCTTAGATATTAGGGTAGTTATTGCTGTTAAACCAAGAGTAGGTATGGTCAAATAGACTGTTGCCTAATCTCGGCGGTCCAGGAGAAGAAGTACGTCGTCTCGTCGACTACGACAACGTATGACCGTATCCGCACCCTACGTCGGTTACGCAGGGGTGAACCAGGCGAGACGCTCGATGCCTGTATGCAGCGACGTAACGGAAGCTTAACCTACCGTCTAACACAGATAATAACCGGGCACGGTTGTTTTGGAGACAACCTGAATAGAATAGGCCGCGAAGAAACGGCAATCTGTTCCAATTGCGATGAACAAGTCTAGATATGTGCTACAAGCTGTCTTGCGTAAACACAAAACAGTACCCTATGTACCATACGACTATGTCGGTGGTAAACGTCGAAAAGATATTGTCTGCGTTTCTCAAAAATTTAGAACTACACTAGCTGATCACCACTTTTTTGTTTTGGGGTCTCGTCTCTATAACACCTTAAACAAGTCTGTCAATATCTACCCTCTTTCGTCCATGAAGTGTAAATATACTGTTAAGAACTTTTTACTGAAATTAAGCTATGATGAAACTGAAAATTTACTATGGCCTGATAGATGATATTGTGACATACATACATGCAAACACGCGTACACAAAACAAACACTCACGCATACGCACACACACACTCAACATAGATAATATTGTGACATACATACATGCAAACACGCGTTCACACAACAAACACTCACACATACGCACACACACACTCACACACATATACACACAAAAAGAAACAGTTAACACCTAGAACCGTACTATTCAAATTTGTGTAAAATAGCTCAGTACATTGTTAAGGAAAGGCGCCGGTGCTGTCACACAGTTGATACTATGACAGGCACCAACGCTTGACCTATTATTGGTATAATTTTGTATAGTTGAAATAAATAAATAAATTATGCTACGCATACACTTGCGTGGAAACCCGAGTGGCAAAATCTGACTGTACATATCGGAGGGGACCTATCATTGCCAGCAGGTGTGTCGGCGATGTTGAGCGAAGGGCTGTTGCCTCCTTTTGCGAAACCGTCATGGTGAAAAAGAAGGCCACGTCGTCGTAGCGCAGCCGCGCCTTGTTCCGGCCCACCTGAAAATGGTTCTGCCTTACCTTAATAGGGTTCTTTAGGGTTGCGGGCACTCAGGGCCCCCAGACCCTTAGCGTCTAACAAGCAGCCCCAAGTAGGAGGATTAAGGCCCAAGGTTACCTCAAGACAAGCGATTGAAGGGTCACGGTGTGTTCCGAATGGAGATCCCGTGCTAACGCTGATGACGACAATCGTGGGGCCTTAGTCGGTGCGAGTCCGACATAATTCGACTCCCCGCCCCCATTGAGTCGAATATGCGTAGGTATTTCCCCCGAAAGTATATAGAGAAAATAATAAATAAAATATTTTCTCAGGAATACAGGAGATTTTTAATAATGGTATTTTCATAATAGTGAAAATACCATTATTAAAAATCTCTTTACCCCCATTTTATTCCCAATGTAATAATTTGCAAATGCAATATTCACAAAGCAAACAATGAAAACACAAGAGACTTGTTGAAACATGCTTTATTGAATGGAGTGTCGTCCCATTTTTCAAACGTGTCTGCTGGGAGAAGGGAAATTTTCCGAGACACGGCTCCGCGTGCATCGCGAAAAATAAAGCTGCCGCCTTTCAGGAAGCGTCTATTGCATGTTTATCTTTGAAATGATCTCATGAATTCTTAATCTTTCAGAGCGTTGTAAGTGTGCTTTCGTGATTTCGACTCTGAAAAAAATGTTTATGTATGTTTTGCAACACTAGTTCTCGTCACTTTTATCGGTTTTTAAATGTGAAATATAAGTAAAAAGAATAAAAACATTGAACTCTGATACAAACTCACATATGCGGCACCAGAAACAACGTCAACTGAAATATAAGGAAATCAAATCAAGTAGGTTGTAAATGTAAAAAAATAGTCTCAAATTGTAATGAAAAGAGATTTGTAATATATTTAATAAAGATTATATTCTAGCTTTTGCCCGCGGCGTCGCACGCATTCGTTTCGTATTTATGAAAATTTATGACAGTTGATTCCGCGTATAAATACAAGTATCAGATGAAGACTTAATGTCTTAATGCATTACATTTATCATATTGACGGTTGTATGCGTGAAAAGTTTTATTTCCGGGATAAAAAGTATACCGTAAGGAATTTTCTGTACCCCTGACAATTGTGTCTGCAAAATCTTATGGTGTTAAAGCGTAACGAACCAAAAAATAAACTAACCATTCCATTTATAATATTAATTAGGTTAATTTAGGATATATTAGGGGATGATAATCTTTAAATGCCGTTGTATAAAATACTGATCTTGAGATTAGCCCAAATCCCGAATTTCTAAAACAGAAAAAGTTTCCCAGAATCCTTGTGACAGCAACATTGACATAAACTTTACGAATTTAATAGGCTCAAAGTGCACAATATAATTTAAGTTAAAAAGGGTTGAATGGAACATCTACTTAGAAATAAATTATATGATTACTTACATATAATTGAATGTAATTTAAGTGTTATTTAAGTATCATTTATTAATATTAGTTGCTCGTTTGCCCCTTTATGGTAGGAAAAAGTGGAAAAAAATACTGCGATATTTTTGTTTTAAAAATTTATTGAGATATAATTTTTTATTAACCATCTGTGGAATGGGAAAAAACAAACGAGTACATTACGAAAATAATTTTATGTTCTATTAAAAATTGAACCTTATAAGCGTGCATTTCGCCATTTTTTTGTAACTATGCACAAAACACAACTGCAACTAATAACTCGGCATACGATAGTCTGATACTTAAGGCACTTTAGTAACCGAACTTGGAAGTTTGAACACTTCGGTGTATACTTTTCAGTGTATTTCGTGTTCGATACTTAGTAAAGAAGCTACGTTTTCTGTTGCGATGTAAATCTTGTGCAGTTGACAATATTAACAAAATACATTTTAATTAAAATTCACTTTAGCGAGAATATGGTAATTAACTGCATTCACTGCTGCGGTATGTAAGCTTGTAACTAACTTTCGTGGAATTTATGAGCATGCAAATGAGACCCAAGCTCCTCAGCCTTTCCTTTCAACACACCATTGAAACTGCGCTGCATGAAATTTATGTGTGTATGTTAAATTAATTTTAGATTCACCGCATTGAAGCACTGATAGACTTAAGATTGGACCCTGTGATCTAAATATAAGAATGAAAGAAATAATAATAATAAATAAATTTAGTTTGGAATCAAGATGGAACTTAACTGAACTGAAAATATCGTTGTCGTTGTGGGCCGACATTCGTCCACTGGTGAACGCAGCCCTTGATTGGTGCTTGCAACTATGATCAGATCACCGGTTCATTATGTGGGAGGCCACGCTGAATCGACCTATACTTGGCCGCCACTCTAGTATGTAGATAAGTAACTGACATGTATTTCCTAGCTGATAGACAGAGAAACACATATATTAATTGTTGTTTTTTGTTCATTTATTAATACTTTATTTTATAGAAAAACAACAATGTTCTATATTTATAATTTTATAATTCTAATGAATGACGATGCAATGAAAACAAGACGCCAAAGAAGCTAATGCTTAGTGCTGAGGTTAAGGTTAGAAAGATAGTAATAATTGTGAGCTGAGCAACGTAGTCAGTCAAGTAACACTTTTAAAATTGTAACGGAGAAAATAGAAAAGAAAACGCTTTAAGTGATTATTTTATCCACGAGTTATATTTATTTATATATATATATATATATATATATATATATATATATATATATATATATATATATATATTTAAATCGATTATTCTCGTAAGGGCTAGTTGTATTAGCCTAAGTTCAGGACCATACCAAATAAAGATATCGGATCATATTTTATCTCTGTACTTTTAGAAATATATAAGACGTGAAATGTTCTAACTTTTTCTTTATTACACTGGTTTGTTCTTAGCTTATTCATTTTCTTATTGAGTTCATATGGTACCGTTAAATAACACGTTTGTATTCATAAAGTGCTCGCAAGTCGTGAAATATTTTACCGACACGAACATTTTTCCTCGAGTAAATCATACGCCGAACATTTTCACTTGACCATTGCCCAAACACCACGCCGCCGCGCCATGAAATATTCATAGCTGCTAAAGGAAGTAAGAGGCATTGCTTTGTAAAGTGTACTTTGTAATTTCTTTTATCTCTACGGAACAGAAAATTGCAGTCGTGAGTTGAAGAAAAGTTTTAATTTTAAGAATATAAACAAATTACGTCTTTGTAGACGGGCCTAATTAAAAAAAATACTAAAAACTGACATTCTGAATATATCAATACTAATTATTATAAAAGGATATATTTTGGTTTAAACCTAGCTCTACCGCAACAACAAAATCTGTTGTATGAATACCACTCACAGAAGACACCGTGAAGTTGAAGTATTCTGCACTTCGTCTGATGAGTCGTCACTCATGCCGGAATCCTAATCCTGGTACTCTTCCCTTGGAGGTATGATGATAATTGTTTTCGAAACGAAAGTAATAGTATTTGAAAGAGAACAAAGTAAGTCAGTAATTGATATAGATGTTAACGGCAAAGAAGTGGAACAGGTGGAAGAGTTTGTGTATTTAAGATGTACGATTATGACGAGACACGTTAAATGGAAGATGTAGTGGAGAGTCAGCATACGTCTATGAAAGCTCGTTTCATACAACAGTTATACACAATGCTGTTCCAGTCCCCACTTTAGTGACGTTCAATAATAGGATTAAAAATAGCGTTATAAGGGAAAAGTGTGATTTAAAAGTAGTTGTTGTGACTAGAATTAAGAAAGATGTTGATAAAAAACACGATAATAATAGGAATTTCAAGTTATTTTATTTTTAACTTATTTATAATTTATGACAAATAACATCTTCATACTCTTTATTAATTCAGATTCAATAACTAAAACACTTTTTTTAATTAATTAACCACCGACTTTGTACACTGTATTCTTTTGTTTTTAATTATAAAATGATATATCTTTTTAAGAGGTTAACATTAATTTAAATTGGTTCAATTAACAGTATTTACAGTGTTATTAAATTTTAACTTGTAAAATCTGCTTACAATCTAACTTTTTCTTACAGGGCGGTGAGAGCTTATTATTATTAATCGATATAGCTATTTTAAAATAATTTAATACTATAAGAGATTGAAACTACACATGAATCACGTTTTATAAATACACATAAAATTACGGTCATAACTTTTCTTAACTGTATCGTACATGGCAACATTACTTATAGCGAAATGATCGATCGACATTCCAACAAAACACTCAACGTGGACAAATGCCAAGTCTGTAGATTTAGATAGGTACTCAAGTGCCAAATCGCAAAACGTTGAATGGCCTTATAATATATAACATCGACGAAAGATAGAATATTAGAATAGCTTTATCCACAGAACATTTTGCTGAGCTTTGCTGCATAGCTGCCGGGTGTTCACCTAAAAAGAAACGTTACTTATTTAAAATTTCGTGAGATATTTTCATTAAACTGTTAAAATGACAACTTAATTCGCGTGTAGTCCGGTGTATGTACTGACTAGTTTCAAACCTGTCGTTATACACGGACTGCGAGATGGGCCGCGATGGCGAACTAATCCCAGTCCCACTAACCCCGAGGAAGTGGCTCGGAACTAGTCAATACATACACCGGACTACATGTGAGTTATATAATTCGTTTAAGAAACATTAGGTTTATAATAGTTACAAGTACATACACTTGTTCGATTATCACTTCAATGTTTACTGAAAACGAAATAATTTATTGTATACACTCATCTACTAAGCACCTAGGAAGCTCAAATGATGTTGATTGAATCCCTAACAAACTTCACAGGAACAACCACTGGGTCAATCTGAACATTTTCTGAAAATTTCATCGAAGAAGTTTCAGAGTATATATCGAACATACATACACACGCCTTTTATATTATATAGATAAACATTTGGAGATTCCACAAGCAGAGGCCCACTTCTTGGTACACATAAATAGTTGATTTTGTTATTTAGTTAAAAAAAATTGTATTAATATATAAAGTAACTATTAATATTGACCTCTTACCGGAGAGAACATGAACTCTAGTAGAAGCCGGCGGAGCATTGTTGGGGCCACAGGTATAGACGCCTGCGTCCGCGCCCCTGGCCTGCTGAACTAGCAGGCGACTTGTGCTGCGTAAACCCTTCTCAGTTACCAACGAAATGCCACCTCGAGCCGAGTCGAAATTAATCACCTAAAATTATTTATAAGGTTAAAAATTCTACTCTTCTTTCCTTTCCCATCCCTTTCTTATTAGGAAAGGAAACAGATTTAAAGGAGAAGGTAATAGAGCGGAAAAGCAAATATCTGTTATTCAGTTTATCCCCATTTTTTTTTCATTGCAGATAACTTTTTCTGGATGCCTATGGGTAGCAGTCAAATGATATCGGATTCACCGCTTGCTTGTTAGCCACCTTCTTTTATAAAAAAATATCTGTAATATATGTATACAAACATACACTGTAACAAACACTAGGTTAGCGTATTCCCTATGGATAATGACGAATTGTGAAATCAAAAGCTTATTTACAGTCCAATAAAATTATAAGCAGTATTAGTACTAAGTTACATACTTTTTGCATATCGCCACGGTCCGCATGTTTGTTACTTTATATGTATAAAAGTTTTATGCGGACAGCTGCAGTTTGCCGCATCGTGGCCAACGGAAATCTTCTGGCAGAGCCCCTTCATCGTCGTCATCGTTTCGCTAATGGTCTCGAGATACATTCCGCTTTTTCCGGACATTGTAAAATGTATCGTCTTTTTTGCTTCTTCGTCCCATTGTAGATATAGCCACGTGTAGCTAAAGTAACTACTTGCGAAATATATTCGCTTTTAGTGATGCGATAAGTTCTAAACGAGATATTCATTACAAACGAAGCTTAATTTTTTTATATTGTAATACAATATTTTGTATATTGTATCTTTAAAATATTTTTATTTTTACATTCGAACACCAATATGATTTACGCAAGCATTTTGAAACCTTGTAAAATGCATTTCTTGAAAACTCCAGGAGGAACGAACGACAGCTGTGCACGACTAAATGTTTTAAAGTTAACTTATAAATGTACATTGTATTAAAAATATTATACCTTTTTAATACTCGAAAATATATGACCTCTTACTTAATTTCTTATTTTATCAGAATGCTTTATAAATATTAACATAATAAATACGTTGGTGCATGAACAAATAAACATTACTTGAATAAAGTCACATGTGTTGGCCTAGTTAAAATTGATTGCCGTCTCATTTACCTGCTCTCCGTGTGTCCATGTAATAGACGAGGGCGGTTCCGGTGTGTGTTTCACTATACAGGTGAGGTTGATCGTTGAGCCGGCTTGTATGAAAAGTTCTGCTCCACTAGATATCACTGTTTCAGGTTCTAAACATAACAAACGAAAACATTTTAGAAATTTATCTGTGTATATTCGTATAATATCGGGAATTGGCATTAAAAAATGTCTAACACCCGCAATTTTCAAAAAATAAAAAGGAAGACAGATTCTACGCCTGGCGGATTTCCACCTTTAGTGACTTACAGACTCCGAAATCGCTTACAGATCGTGTGTTCTTCCATGAGTGTGTAGTTATGTTTTCGTATAAACACTCCACTTAGTATGCTATATCTAATTAGTTAGAAAGGGTCTAATAGGAAAAGGGATAAGGGTCCTTAACTGGATAATCCATAAACCCAACGTCTCATTAACACTTGTACCTACTCAATTTTATCAGAAACATGTTATCGGATAAATTTCTTACCTACAATGTTCAGGAATACAGCGTGTCCGATAGGTGGGGTGGTCGAAATCTGACACTCGTATTGACCTGAGTCGCGTCTTTGCGGACTTCTAATCCGCAGCGCCCATTCCTCGGAGCGCGGCTTGTGCTGTGCCTCGAATCTTTGGTCCGATGTGTACGTATACCGACCCACTGTCAGCAAATGAATGTCACGGTGACGTACCCACGACACCTGATAAACATGAATAAAATATGTTTTAATGTGGCTTATTATCGTAACACATAATCTTAATTCTTTTAATTTTATATTCCATTTACTTCTATTTTAAGCTACATAGGAAATACTTTTATTATTATTTATAATTCAACATTTATATCAGTTATAAATATCATACAAATGGGAAATTTTTAACTGTTTTAATATTCCATGCGCTTTTATTTGAGGTGTTGCAACATAGTTTAGACATTTAAATAGATAGGTTTATAAAAAAAGCGCAATCATTTTAATTTTCAACTTAAATTACCATTAATGATAAATAAATGTGCTATGTATTTTTAAAGTGAACACAAAAACATAAACGGCAATTCCTTAATTATGTCAAGAGTAAAATAAGGGACCATTTATCTATTTAAGTGCGAACGAAACTAAGGAGACACGCTCATCGCTCGGCAAAAACAAAATTAAGAGATACAATATTACTCAGCCTGCTTTGCTCCAAGTGTAATTGCTGTCTGTACCAAGGAGCACTTAACTAACGAACTGGACCATTTAGCAGGTCTGAAGACGCTTTAATTTCAATGGCCTGTGAAATACTGCTTGGCGAAATGAATTCTTGCAAAATTTGATTTAAAAATCCGAAAACACTAAATTACTACATTGCACAGGTACAATTTTAGTAATTACCTTAAAAGGTTAACAGTGGTAAAGGCCCCAATAATATTTGTTTCACGAACTGGCTAGTTTAACAAGAGAAATATCACGACCTCACAGAAGACAGGCCTGAAGTAGTAGTATTTCTGCATTTTTTCCGATAATTGTGGTGCCGGAGGCCTAATCCTAGTACTTTTCCGTTCCTATATTACTCTACAAGGGAAGGATGGAAAGGGGAAGAGGACTTGATATGTCAAGTCAAGTGTAAGGAAGGGGGAAGGAATGGCTATGAAAAGTAAAAATCCTGTTTATTCCCTCCTCTGTAACTTAAAGGTAGACAACGCATCTGTGACTCATTAGTTTTTTGTTGTTAGATGTCTATGGGTAGCGGTCACTTAATATCAGGTTAGCCACATGTTCGATTGCAACCTTTTTCCTAAAAAAAAATGATGTGACGGCAAATTTATCCATCCAAACATCGGTAAGCGACTGCGATGTCTTTTATATGTCGCATTTTACTTCATTGCAGAAAAAACGCAGTGCTACCAAACAGAACGACGTATAAAAACGTAAAACATGATGTTAAATTCAGTGTTTATCGTTAACGTATCTTTTGTTGTAAGAAATAAAATAAAACTCACGGTCCTGTTTTGTAAATTTTTCACTCTGCACAACAAACGCACGGGATGACCAACCAGCCCTGTGATGTTGCGAGGAGTGTTAGGGTCGAAATACGGGGCGTCGGCCGCCTCGTGCCATTCTTGTAGGAATTCAGCCCTAAAGCGCCTCGAAGAAATATCCATAGTAGATGTGTCTGAAGGTGTTTCCGTGCCAGAATCAGCTATTAGACGAAACAATAAAAAAACACTTTAAGCGATAAATCTACAATTAGCTTTTGGTTACAGACTTGACTTTTGCATTTATCCCAAAGATTTTAAGGTTGCAATTCTATTTACAGTCATAGGCATATTAAACGTGCTTCACTGAACAATTTCTTTAAAGAACGCAAATAAATTATTAACAAGAAGAAACTTGAATATAAACTTTCCACAAGAGCTTCTCGTGCCATATTGTTTGAAAACTTTCATTTTTAAAATGTATGCTCCGGAGATATACTTTCTTAAGCGGACAATAGGGTAAGCTATTCAGATCTTTTAGTAGCATAAATCGAGTCATCGTGTTCATTTTATTTTATTTTTTAATTAAATAAACATTATTATTATTTTATATTCGATAACACTATTAAACGAGAATAAGGAATTAATGGTTCGGACATGTCCAAAAGATGAATGAAGAGAGAATAACGAAACAAATTTAGGTTGCAAAAGTGAGTGCCAGCATCGGTAGGGCACGCCGAAATAGATTTAATATCGATCAGATTGGTGACATAATAAAGAAAGGCAATGTAAGGAATACTCGTAACCGACGAGCATGTTTGGGTAGATGTATAGATGTAGGAGAAGCGAGGTGTGCCAGGATCGCGCCAAATGGAATCCAAAATCTCTGGTCTACGGGCGTGAGCACATATTTATTTATTTAATCATAATATTTTACTAGTAAATTATATGATTAAAGAAACCAACTATGAATGTATGTTTATTGATATAATAATTCTATTGAAAGTAAGCCTCTGTTACTTTATTACTTTAGTTCACTTTTTACAATAGTATTTAAATATTAAAGCTTGCGGGATTATTTTTACAAACAAACCCATGAAGTTTAGGTGAGTCGGTTTTATTTTATTACTAGCTGTGTACTCAACTCAGTCCGCGTGGAATAGTGACATTGGGAAGCATTTTTAATTTTACAAGCCAACCTTTTTTGCAAAGTAACCCTCATCAGGGTCAAAGCTATGTCTGTACCAACTTTCTATTAAAATTGGTTTAGTAGTTTAAACGTGAAAGCGTAACAGACAGAGTTACTTTCGTATTTATAATGTTAGCAGGGATATACTTATTTACTATTTTTATATCTATCAAATATGGAAAATAAATATTATACTTGACTAAATTTGTTCTAACCTCTCTAATCTTAATATACCGTACTATTTTAGGTATGAGTATGAAAGTATTATGTCAATAACTAATGTTTTATATGACTTACGACAAATAAAGAATACTTACCGATAAGGAACACAAAGCCATGCATTATGTAAAGCCATAATATTGGTTTCACGCCGACTGCTTGGCCCATATTTAAAAATGCTTCGAAGGACTGGTGCTGAAACAAATAATTTATTTAAAGTCTATAGACTAATAACTAATCTTATAGGTTATTTAACAAGGTCCCAAAAATGTTCTGGCCAATAACAATGTCTGTTATCACATGGTAAAAGTGTATGGTGTGTAGCCTCAATAAGAAGTTGATGTAATGATTAATGAATAAGAGATTACTGATAGTGAACCTTGAGCTATATTTTCTAACCTTTAAGACTCAATCTTCTGCAAAAAAGGAGCCTACATTTCTTCACGGTGGGCAACACCTAACAACGTGCCTTATTTTATTGTCAATAAATTGCCATTTGTTAATTCTTATCAAAAAAGATAATATAAACAAATTAATAACAAAGTCACGTAAAATACTTTTTGAAAAAGATGTGTTAATAGAAATTTCGCTATTACTGTATCTTTTATTGACTTCTGAAAATAATTTGTACTGTACATATAGTGCAGGCTCGATAGAAACTACAAAAAGAAAAAAGTACTGTAACAAGAGCCATTTTATTAATTAAAATACCAATACAAAGCGACAACGAGATCGCTCCAAAAATTCGATAAAAGAGCAAAAGCTTGGATGACAATCGACTATTTCACAATGTAGTTTGTCGCGTGGAAAATATTGAAACAATAAGACATTTGCTAGACTTAATATTTAAACGAACGACGAATAGTTACAAAGAACTTAAGATAAAAGTTGAAAACTTTAGTGAACTTCGTTTTACATATTAATGTAAAGAAAACTTTACAAAGCTTTGACTTTCTTTATTCTTACTAAAACAATTACTAAACTTTAAGACCAAATAAAATATTCTGCATTGATGTTCTCTTTACTAATGGACCTGTAAAACATTATTTCGTTGAAGTATCATGATTTTTTTAAATCTTGCCTATTCATTATTTTACATCTTTTTTATGAAAGAAGACAAACCAGCAAGCGGATCACCTCATGTTAAGCGCGCGCTACTCATAGACATTCCGAACAAGCAACTATGTTACATATATTTACTGTTTACTTATTTTATTAACTTTTATTAAGTTAACTTTACCAGAGTGTCCCTATAGTGTTTTTAAATAATACAACACATTTTCGCCTACAGTTTAAAAAAGTGGGTTGTGTCTTCAAAAATTAAATATCACATGTTGACAAATCCCTCCTCACCTTTTTTCTACGCCAATCTCAAAAACATGATTGTTTCCTACAGGTACCATTTATATTGCAGGTAGCGGGCGGTGCTTACGATACGGCAGCGCGTATTTATTTCACAATTTCGAGGGTTTTTACTTTTTGGGCGGGACCCAAATATTTTTATGAAATTAAATTAGCCTATTTGAATCCTTACAATATTAACTTTCTTCCAGTAAAAGTTCCATTCAAATCGGTTAAGTCGTTTCGGAGATTACCCGGAATAATCGGACAGACAGACAACAGACAATTTTTTTTAAAATTGTGTCCTTTCTAAGTAGTTAGTAAAGTACCGTACATTCATCACGTGTATTGAGTATGGAAATTTTATTACGATATTACATACACACACTTCAATTTTATTTATCAGTTTAGATTTAAGACGACCCCGCACATTTGTTACCAATAACTTTTGCAAAATACATTTTAACAACCAAGAATCACAAATATTGTAAAGAGAGTTTAATATAGCGAATAAATTTAACTCAAAAGATAGTCAATGCCGGCTTGAACTATAAGTTAAACACAAAGCGCACAAATCTTACTTAGTTATATAAATATGCAAGCAAGTCACCGATAAATGTTACTTTTGCAAATTAAAATTACTCTGATGGTAATATAATTTACTTGCATTTAAGGAGTTTTCCCAATAATAAAGCACTTTGTTAACATTTAGAATATCAGAATATTAATAATCATTTCGTATGTGTAAGTTACGGAAGTCTTAAAACTTTTTTATTTGGTAAATCAAGCACTGATTAAGATATAATTTTACAGCAAATAAAAAGATTAGTAAGAGGGGCATTATTATAATAAATAATAAATCAGCCTTTTTAGTACGTTTCCATTGCAGAGACAGTGCTCTGCGAGAGAGGGCGAGGTTGTAATTCGTCACAAAGTTCGAATTTGGAGGTTCTAAGACATACTGGTTTCCTCACGATGGTTTCCTTCCCCGTTCTTGGAGCAGTGGTGTTGAAATAAATTACACATAGTAAAGCGCCTGCCTGGGTTCGAATCAGCGACCTATAGTACGTCCAATAGGCCACCTATTGGTATAGTATTCTGCTCTGACGAGTATAGGGGTTATGAGTGTTTATTTTGCACTAATTTTGTTGATCCGATCTCTACCAAACTTCACAGGATTATCCACTACGTCAGTTTGAAGTTTTATGGGTCAAATCTAGTAATCAACACATTACTGCATTTAGGTTGACACTCGTATTAGCTTTTTCTAAATTATTCTCAACCTTAGTTTCATTTAGAAAAAAGAGCCTTGCAGTATGGGTGCGGATGGAGTTTGGAAGGCTAAAACTTATTCTGTTACTTTATAATTAGATTACGATCTCTGCTTACGTAATTAATTTATGCTTTAAACGGAACCGTTTCTGAATTTACTTTTATTTGTTTTATCAATGGGTTCGCGAATGAAAAAGATTTATTCAAAGCTTACACGAAATGTTTATCGTGGGTCTAGTGAAGGGAGAACGTTATGATAATAATTATAACACCCGAGCATGGCAAGTTAATTCTATAAAACGTCACCGTACATTGATAACGTTATTCTATTAGCCGTTATTGTCGGTTACCACGCGACGTTGAGTTGACACATCGCAGTTAACAAAGTTACAGCGTTGCGTGTAATGCTGTACTATTTTTATGTACATTTTGATAATGGATTACGAAATTCTATTTACGTTAAATAGAAAAATGCGTCGATTTTTTTTTTAGATTCTTAAAATTACTTCATTTCTTCATATGCTTTTACAATTACGGTTGTAGGTAACTTCCAAACATATTTATATGTGTGTATGTTTGCGATAATTTTGAGCTAATTGTGGGAGAAATGGAGAATCTTGGAATGGGGTCCACGGATGGGAACTAGAAGTATACGATGGCCTCGTGAGGACAGCGGAACGTCGCTGGATGCAGATAGCTGAAGACCTACTTTTTAAAACAATAACCTGTCAGTTGTAAGTTCGTAGATATTTTTTTTCATTAGAGACTTTTGTCTTAGAAGACATGTCAGTTCCATCGTTCCCAATACACCACAATACAATACAATATGTTTTATGTGTTACTGAACGAGGCTTAATGTTAAGCACACAAGCTAAAAAAATGCCACAGATTTTTGTAATATCGAATTTTCAGACAATACATTCAATAGCGATTTACATGATTGTTTTCCTTCGGAAATATTTTCATTCAATCATTCCTATAAATGCAAAGTATTTTTAGCGATGAAATAATTGAAAACCGAATGTTCCGAAAAATGTTATGGTAAAGTAAATTGAAATCAAGAAATGGGAGGTACAAATAACATCAAGCTTTGTCTTTATATGGGAGAGAAGCCTATATTTATTTGGATGAGGTTACTTGCTTATTTTGAGGACTTTCTGTAGGAGGTATTATACTGTTATTTTTCAGATAAAATTCTTTACATAGGTTTATATACTTTTGGCGCGGACATCGTGTTTCATTCAAATTCAACGCATAAAAGATAAGGTCGATTTTCTATTATTGATTATTTATTAGTGCATGTGATTGTTATTTTCTCGAGGCTAGCTTTATAATATTTCACAGTTTATTCTTATAACGAGCACGTAGACTTTCAATTCGCACCGCGGAACTATAATATCTAAATTTTAAGAAGTTTCTAATTGGCTTTACTTTTGACGGGCCGATTATATGAAAGTATGTAACATCTTTGATTCTTCGTAATATACATAAGTACTAAGGGGCTTAATAGGTACTGATGAGCATCATATCAGGAGCAAGGCTGCTTATCCTGTTTACAATCGGCCCACATAGACTATTCAGAAATCTTTGGTGTGCCACTGGCGTTCCTATTTTTGTAACTTTAAGACTCACGGGCCATTTCAAAATCGCCTGTGGTTGGGGGGCTTGGTCTAGAGAGATAATATTCCAAGCGCATTGAGTATCGTAAATTTTTCAATCCTTCAAGATATAATTTCTGCCAAAATTTAGTCTTTCACACATATAACTAACTTTAGTCATAAATTTTTCAAAACACCAAACATCTGGGTCACTCTGCACTATTAATTTACCCTCGAAAGATAAAAACAACTTTCGTTATGTTGACAAAAAATTATGTGTTCGTTAAAACTACATCCAAACAGCTATCGCAAAAAGTTAAAATTACTGAAATTAATAAATAGAGTTTGCGACCCTTTAATATTATTGTATGTCATGGTCGTAAAAGCGAGATATGTGATATAACATGGACAAAACATAAACATGGGAACATCATTAAAACTTTAGACATAAAACCAGGAAATATTATGAAGCTTTATTAGTTATGTCACCACCAGTCCAGTCTATCCATTATTGAGATGCGTGTTTAACGCACTTATTATAATGTTTAGATTTTTATGAGTTACATAAACTTAACTCTTCTAGCAGGTAATATCTTCTTTATTTTTTAATTTTTATTCATTACCAACTTCCAGTGTTAGCACCGAAAGAAACATCTTTTGAAAACACAACGACGATGTAACGGTTGACAGCAGTGAACAGTCTTGGGTAATATAAATACCTTATTTCATTGCAACATATGATTGTTGTAAACAAACAAACGTCATTTACCGTACATGGCTGCCATTACACTTTTTATTCTTTCATCGGAAGAGTTGTAATTTTGTGAAAATGTGAGATAAAGTGAAGTGAAATAGTGTAATATGGATAGCTTATTTTATAAGGTGATATGAGAAAATGGTTTTTCGGTAATTTATTGTAATTTCCGAATTTTAACGTTATGATATTTTGTTAATTCGTTATCCATTAGGTTGACAAATATACAAAGGAATTTTTAGTACAATGTTCAATCTGCCACCGCATACTAATAATTCATCGCTTTATAACAATCGAGGCCATTGTCGGTCGTTTGGCAGAATGAGTTCGGGGTTAGCAGCGCTCGACCGTATCTGGCTTTTATTCAATTTACTATACCGGACATAATGGTACATATACAATAAGAGGTCTCTAGGTGACATGAACACCTCAATCGGACGCCTTCAGGGAGATTTCGATTCCCGAATCATTTTGATCGGTGTATAATTTTTGTTAAAAATACGTTTATAATACGTACGTAATATATTCTTTAGAAAAAAATACGTTATCGAAACTCTATTATCGGAAAAAATCCTAATTCTCCTCTCCTCTAAACTCTTCATCATGTCACCACAACCAATGAAAGCTGTTATTTTAAACAATTAAATTATCAAAGAAAAGTCTTCTTTTTTGAAAAATTTATTTGAAAATCAGTTATTCTTTTGCTTGACAAATGAGAATAGCTAAATGATATTCCAATTTATTTGAGGAAGCACGCCGACAAAATGATCAGCAGAAAGAAACAGTTCGTTATATTGGGGTCAATTGTTTTCAAGGCAACATCCAAATTATTATTCTTTATTGTTATAAAATATTTTGATCTAAGGCCAAGACTTCTATTGTTATGAAAACGTGGTTGAATAAGATGTACGATTCGCATTATTTTTTGCACATTAATACTGAATATAAAAGTAGCTTCATGGAATTTTTGTGGTATGAATATATTTCGTTGAATTGATAGCCACGTTGGAAATAATACTTCGATATGTACCCTGCGGATATTACAAAGACGAAAGTTTGTATGGAAGCTTAGATGTTGCATGCAATTAATAAAATATATAATATACCTTAACTATCACAAGAACATATAAGAGAAAAGTAAGTTTGTAAAATGCTTCATCTTAAAGTTACATAGGCTTGTACTGTAAAACTGTAACCGCAATAGTATTGTAACACTCTCTCACAACTGCATTTTGAGCTTTATATAAAGTTATAAGCCGTCACTTTGTGAAATATCATACGGCAGAACTGTCACAAGATCTTCAAGCTTTCTCTTAGCTTGCCTTTACTTTAGATCCTCGAAATCGATCAGAACTAAATTTGGCAAATATTTAAAGTGAAAAAAGTGTTTCAAATATGAAATGTTTGTTTGTTTATTGTTTCTAACTTGAATGCGATCAAATTATGTTAGAAAATCAAGTTTTAATTGTCAATTATGATGTCATCTACAACCTAACCAAGAATAGCTATGTCCCTGTAGGACACCAGCGCTATGTCACCATCGTCACTGATGCTGGTATTTTCTCCTAGAAGATTCACCTTTTACTTAATTTTAATAAAATAGTTATCCGGTAATGGCTACCGATCGAGCCGAGGCTCGGCACTCTCGGGCACCCTCGAATCGGAATGCTAAACGCGTATTGAGTGACAGCCCGAGCGAGGTTCCCTGTCGGAGGCCCTTGAGCTGAGTCACTCCATGGAGCGTCCGTCGAAGTGACCTAAGATCTCGGTGAACTAACGGCCCGAGTCGAGACTCCCTGTACGGTGGGAGCCCTCGAGCTAAGTTACTCTTAAAGAGGCTTAGGCTAGGCGCCTTCTGCGCCCGGCCCGCAGCCCGGTGTAGCTGTAGATGCCTCTTCTAAGCAAATGGTGACCAGTTAGTCACAAAAAAATTACCCAAATTTTCAATAAATGATAAATTTATTGGCTTATGTTTTTTTACACTGCAGAATTTTATGTATAAGTAAGCACTATGACGTAAAAAACTTATATTCTACCTATATACATTATGTTTGTATAGGAACTTTAACAAAGAACATTAATTTGACAGATATTTATGCCCGCCATGGCAAGAGTACAAAAAACATTGTCACACATCGTCATCACGTCCGTCGTGTTACTGTGCGGGAGTGATTCAATTAGGCTAATGGAACAAAACACCACAATTTACCTGAAATGTTATTTAATGCGACGCCCGACTCGGATGTAATATGTTTGGATATTACATTACAACAATTTAATTACAATATGTGCTCCGTCTCTAAATTTAATATTAGTGACATCTATAATAAATCACGTGACAAATAAAATCAGGTAAAATCTAAGAGTGAATTACGATAATTATCAAAAAGAAACAAAGGACAGAAAAAAAAGAAGAAAACAGATTTAAATGTGAACAATACTTAATGTTGATTCATCATGTTTTTAGAATGCACACAAATAAGAAAAACTTGATAGTTTTAGCTTTTCAATACACGTTCCATTGTTAGAAAAATAATAATGCAAACTTATATTTTAAAAATGAGTTAAATCTTCAAAATTACGTGCAAATATTTACGCATTAGTTCGCTTTGAAAGCATTTTATGGGTAACTACAACCAATTAACATTATTAATATTGAACTCAAAGCAACAGGTAAAACGATAAAACTATTGAATCGTAAAGTGAGCCAGCCGCTGAGTACCTCAGTATTAGTGGGTCTTTGAATAATATAGAGGTCGGTGCCATCCTTGTAGGTAACCAAACTCTATTTGCTTAAATTCATACGTAGACGCAGCCTAAACAAATATCCTTTGTGCTTCACATTATAAACGAATCTTCAAACTACACAAAAGGGACAAGATGGGGTCAACATAAAATATTTATTCTATTCTAACAAAATGATGTACTGGTAGAGGATTATGATTGTTTAATATTTTCACAAGTATTTGTCAATTATAGTTCAAAGTAGAACATTATTATGGTCTTTTTTCACTCTGCTTATATTTCAAGTTTGATTATTTCCTAGATATTTGTGATGTATTTTAAATAACAATTCATCGTCTTTCTGCCCTTTTCCCATGTATGTGGGGTCGGCACAATCCATCCATACTTTCTTCGGTCTTATCATTAAAAGAAATAATTGACAAGTATAAATTTCCAACACTTCCATTGCGTTGTTGCTTACATATCCTCTCTTACGAATAATCATCGTTTAATTAATTGTTAATATTTTCAATTAAATTAACAATATCTAATCGTAATACCTTTATTTTATATTCAGTTGTAAACATTACGAGGCAATTCCTTAAGGCTGCGGTACGACGATTCGAAGATACCTAAGTCCCTCGAGATGAAGATTAAATATCTATCATTGTCACTTGATCTCGAGAGATTTTAAAATTAATTCTACGTAAAAACTAAACAATACTAATTAGTGCTATTTTAAATACATTGAAATCGAAGGTGTATGGGAGATAAATATTTTTATGAATTATATTCTACTTGACAATTAATAACTATCCCTGGCAGCACGGGATTTTGTTCAAACTGGACGAATTCCATTGTATTGAGCCCCAAAAAGATCAGACAGGATTCTGTATTAGGGTAGTTGCTTATAAAGATGAAGTTTATTCCAGATTTATTAGGATATGATTTGACGTCTATATATTATTAAGCTTGTTTGCGTATAAATGTGACATCATCCAGCAATCTACGAACATACTATTTGCTGTACACCTCTGGGAGTCAATGTGCATATATGTGTTAGAGCAAATTGACTGACACTGGTTGTCAGACATCCAATTAGACACACCGCATGGTGCTTTACTTATCTGATAAACTAGGGATAGTAAACAAATATTGAGCCCTTAAAATAAGGTTTATTTTACATACAAATATTAAGAAACACACAATTGAAGTCTTAATTTGAAATCATGTATATTTCAACTTAGGAACGTAATATGACTCACTATATTAATAAATTAACTTGAATTAAAGTTTGCCTTTAATTTTTATATGCATTTTGTTTTAATTTCTGACAACCGTAACGCTTAATGTAATCTTTTAATTGATTTTTAATTGTATAGTAAAAAGCTTTGATATTGTGAATTTTACCAACACTTCGTTTAAGCAAACGTTTTATTAATTGTTGTCACGAATATTATTGTTATTTTTTTTACATACAGACTAAAAAGATTAGAAAAATATTATTTGATGGCTTGGACGGATGGAAAAGATGAATGAAAAAGAGATACTTTTAAAAATGTTAGTTGCAAGACAAATATATCCTAGGCGAATATATTATATATATTAGGTTTAACGTAAATTTATCGATGTGGAAGAATCCAGTGTTACGCTTACATCGCCTTCTATGGCAAATGCAATTAATCAAAATACTAAACACTAAAAATTATTAAACGTTCACGACATTTCAAATTAATCAATAAATTTTAATTTACGACGCCACGTTCATAATATGATATATATGTATACTACAAGATTGTCTCGCATAGTAACATCCAATATTGATGGAAATTAGGTGGCATATTTTAGATAAAGCAGAATCCATTAGGCACATTTGCCCTGCGGTGACATTGCAAATAACACCTCTTTACAAATATCAGCAATGTAATAAATGACGATGATCTTGTAAATACAATTTCTGTATGTGGTTGAATGCAGTATAAATATAGTTAACAACCTTATTTCAACTATTATAATTCTTGTACATAAGCATTTTTTATTAATTTATTCCTTATGCTAAACTTATATGTTTTATAAAAAAACTAGTGACCCGCCTGGCTTCGCACGGGTGGCTTTAATTTTGTTGACCTGATCGCAATCAAACCGTCGCCGAAACACCCACTTGACCAATCTAAACATTTCCTGAAAATTTCTTCGAAATCGGTCTATACGTTTCGGGGTCTATACAGAACATATAAATTGCTTTTATTAAAAAAACTCAGTAAACTTGAACATAAGCCCCACATAAAATATTTTATCTGACCTTAAGCTTTCAATTCCAAACTTTATCTCTTTAACTGCACAAAGTTATTATTTAAAAAAAAACAATTTGTCCGTTTAATATTTTAATTTGAATAGAATTTTAAATTAAAAACGCTTAAAAAACTTAAATATTATTTTTAATCTTCTTCCTTTTGGAACTATGATGGAAATATAACTAATTGCGTATTTTTTATTACTACTTCTCTACTTACCTACGAACTAAAGACAACAAACTTCATCCTTGTATCTATCGAAGCGCTGAGTATAAACATATTTAGGTAAAAGTTTGTGCCGCGAAAAAATCTAATTGGCAATCTCCCTACTCACTTTAAACTTGAGAAATGTTTGTTGTGTATAAATCAATTAATTATTATTTGACAGAAGAGGGGAGTGGGGTGTTTGTGTTCGCGCGGTGACGCGGGCCGACCGTGGCGCGAAGGTAAGTACTGCGGGGTCTGTGTACCTCCCACGCCGCACTTCCCCGCGCGCACGCGCTTCGCTCCTACGACGTTTGCTCAGACCGCACATTTTTCTCACTCCCGGCTCCAAATTGCAAAACCGCGGACCCGCCGAAAGTATGAAACGGCCTCTAGGGATTTCCTTGCCCCGAAAATATTTACAAAGAAAACAGAACTGAAATGGAGTTCTCTTGTTTTCTGGCTAACTCGCAGACTGACTAATCCTTACACGCTTCGCTTATCTTTTTAAGCACAGCAACAATTTTCACTTGTTTTTATTTAAATGTTTGTAAAAAGACTACAGGTTACGGGCGTGAGCAAATATTTATTTTTATTTAATTCCTGCCGCTGACTTTCGTCATTGCACGCAACGTTAGAGCTCCACGTTCAATCCACACCACCTTGATTTTTGACATTCTACTACCGCTCGGTTGTCCCGTTTCCAATTATCCAATACAAGTTAGGGTCTTTCAAGAAAAGAGCGTCCAACTCCTTCCTGAACGGGCGGCAGCGCATCTACATTTCCTCTCATATTGTTAATGTTCCCGGTGCACGTCTGAACCCTTTTGCTGTAAAGAAAATCCGTTATAGAAATCTCTGGCTCTGGATCAATCTCAGTGATAATAATTAAAAATCAGGACAAGCGATGAAGTTAATTTTTCCACCCTGCCTTTAAGGCATCGAACCAATGAGACGGCCATAATTTTTTTGTATTCATAATATAACTTACTAACTTAACTAAGTAAAAATTAATTAAAAGTGATTTAAAAAGCAATTCATATCACTGGAATTTTAATTTGCCTACACGAATTAATAGTGCGAATATTTCAACAGTAAAAACGTGTCACGTAACATTACGCGAGAGCTCCTCTCCCTAGAGATCCTACAAGGCCGGGGCGCGTTCTGCTCTTTTATCAAATGCTATAAAGTTGCTATATATAACGTTATAAAATAACTATTTATACTTCTAAATTCAAAAAGGCAAATTAAACTAATAAAAATTTAAATATTATCATGTCATTTTTATATAATTCAGACGATGGAACGAACACTTTGTCCTTTCCCTAATCTATTGCAATGAAGTGATCATTATTAACTTAACCTAGACTTATAGGGTCATAAAGCAGACGACACGCAAAGCTTGCTTTGTAAGACAATAAAACATTAATAAAACGATATGGTCTAACAAAATCGGTATATGCAGCGAAATAAAAAATATGTAGAACAATAATAATAAGAACGGACGGACGAAATCTTCTCGCTCGAAATCTGTAACCTTAATGCCATCTACCACATGGGCCACACATAGTGGAAGAATACTGTAAGAGGGGTCACGAAAGAAGGTGATGAAGAAACGACTCACAGAGAGATATTAATTTGTTGAAAATATGTCTATTTATTTAAAATTTCTTGTGTAAACGAGTCAGCGAATACCTAAAACGACTTGAGGTAAAAACCTATATACTACTTGTGACCTAATTTCTGACCTGGTAGCAACAATAACGTAGTATTAAAAAAATGTTTGCATACATTAAAAATTGTATTTTAACGCTTAAAATTACCTTGCTTTACCGTAGAAAGAATACTAGTAGGTTAATCGAATACCCTACCCATGGCGGGTAGTATAATAAATAAAATAAAAAATCAAATATCTTGTTCATTTTTATTTTTGCATTTTCAATATCTTAATGCAAAAAATGTTCGGTCCGTTCCGTACTTACTTACAGCAACTTTACTTTGAATTGAAAACATAAGAAAATGGCGGCAGTAACGGTAACGGTACTGCGGGCGGTTTTAATATTCTTGAATAACAAAAGAATCTATCAAACCGTTGTACTTTCCTTTCTTTTATTAAGCGAGGCAATTAATATCGTGATTCCGCTGCCCGATTAAAATGGGAACTTATTCTTTTTATACTTAAAAAGATAGGTTTTTTATATAAAATATCACGCAAAAATTTATATTTAAGCTACTTTATACCACTTTATAAAAATGAATTTCTCTTGGTCACGGCATCACTCGTTAATGGATGAACTGATTTCAATAATTCTTGTGTTTGTGATTGTCATGAAATAGTTTTTATAAAAAAAAGTTGTACCCTACGGACTCCGAAGCAGCTGAACCGATTTCGATAAAATTTTCAGGAAATGTTTAGATATACCTAACGAGTGACCCTTTGAAGTTTGGTAGGGATCAACATGATTAGTGCTATACGAGCGAAGCCGGGTCGGATGACTAGTACATTATAAATTATGACTTTTCTATGTATACAGCTGTTTAATATAGTATCAAGTGAAAAAATTAAGTAATTTTAATCTTGACAAATGAAGCTGGAATATGAAGGCGGTGTCTCACAGTGATAATGTCGTTCGTAATAAATGGGGCCCTGTTCTGCACCAAATGGCGGTCTTGTTCTGAACTATGATTACCATATATTATTGCCAAGTGACACTATCGCCGAGCGATGCGAATAACATGCAGTGACACCCTCATAATATATGGCTCGAGTGTTGACCCACTCATACTATCATTTTTATACTGTCAAAAGTCTCATCTTTGATATTGCTTACAGGTATATGATGATGTGACATCATTTTTTTATTTTTTCTTATATTATAATTAGGTAAGTGGTATAATTAGGTAGTCTACCTTAAGGCTATATTACATTACATTACATATGATGTAACTTTCTGATATTAAATCATTTTGAGACTATCCACTTCTTTTCGCATTTTCCAAACACAATTAGTCGGTTGAAATATAACACGGCATTAGTATATATCAGCATTGAAAAGGCTTCTCACTGGACATGTATCGTCAGTGCTGTAAAGACGGAGCTACGGACAGCTTGTGTATTTCTGACATGTCGTCAGTCAATAATAAACTTCAAGTTACATATATAGATAAGGAAGGAATTTGGAAAAGTGCAGATTAAGAGAGGACGTTGTTATTGAAGAAGGTATGCTTCATCATATTCGTGGTCCAATGCAATAAAAGGCAAATTTTTGTTGTAAAAGCAAGTAACAGTGTTGATAGAGATTTCCAAGAAATAGTTATATACTCCAGATTAGTGACATACTTAGGAAAAGCGGTATTAAGAGTACCCGTAACCGACGAGTTTGTAAGCGTAGAGGTATGGACGTAGAAGAACCGAGATAGGTGTGCTACGACCACACCATATGGAATCGCGTACGTCTGTCTACGTTTACGTGTCAAACATATTCTCTTGTTTATATTAAAAATCTCCTTATTTGTAAATATTTACCTGATATAAAATAATAATAGTTGTAATTGTTTTTCAGGTCACATTCAATTAAATATTAAAGAAAAGATTTTACAGATACAGGAAGACTACAGAATATTTTGATGAAAACGTATAAAAATATTGCATCTTAAAATAAGAAGAAAAATTAATTTAATTGAAATTTATACGAGTGACATGGTTACAAACTATCTTCAAAACCATTTTTGCAATAATTGTTTGTTGTTGAATTAGTATTAGTTCAAAGCTAAGATAAAGATAAAATCTGTTCTTCATTAAAATTTAAAGAAAGCATTTAATATCACATCACATAAATGTTCGGCGTCATATTCCGTGTTGTTTTTTCCTTGAGTGTAGTGGTTTGGTATTCTGTTAATATGTGGAACATGATTGCCGATTACTTTAATAGTGAATTTAGCAAGCTTATTATTAATAATTCCGATGTTAATGAACACGAAGAATGAAATGATAATATCGCTCATAATGTAAGTAGCTAGAATTATAAATAAAATGTTATTACAAAAATAATGTTAAATTAATAGTTAATCGTATTACGTTGTTGTAATTGGTAATAACCTTCATAATCCCGGATATATCTATTAAACGGATCGCTTTGACTAATGTAAGCCTTCTTAATCCTCAATTCTAACCATTAGATACAATCAAATGCATACTTACATACTTCCATATGGATATGGAGCATCCGGGACCCGAAAGTGAAGCCACCTTAAGTTGCCAATTGACAACTTCTTACAATCAAGCTGTCATTGGTTTCCCGACACACGAATACAAGATTTTGTTGTCCTCCGTCTTCTCGCGCCAGCAGTGTGCATCACCGCCAGGGTCGCGGCCACAGTCCGCTGCACCTGCTCCCGCGCCTCATCCGCTGCGCTGGCCCATTACAGACCTTTGCCGACCGCCGCCTCACCATTGCCCGCATCTTCGGTCGCACCGCTCGCGTCCATCGCCAAAGCAAAATCAATCGCCTCCTCAACGACGACAGTTATAAGCAGCGGCAATTGTCGTTATGGCTTGGTTACCTCCTTGGTAAATGGTTCTAATTTGCCAATTAAAATAGGCCCCGACTTCGACTGACAGGGCCTCCGTGCCGAGGAGGGGGGGGGGACCATCCACTGAGTCCCCCCCTAGGCGTGTAGCCTGTTAGTACGGGCAGGGAATCCCCATTTCCCGCCAGCGCCCGCCGCTACGAGGGAGCCAGGGCGGCGTCTCCCTCGCGCTCCCGCTCCCTCCCGTGGCCCTCCCGCTTCCCAGCATTGCGTGTACAACGCCGGGAAGTGAGAGGTCACCGCCAATTTTCGCCACCAGGGTGCGGCGCTCGTCAGACCACGCAGGGCACACCTCTTGAGTGTGCCCTGCTGTGTCCTCCGCGTCGCCGCACCCGTAGCACGACGCCGTCTCCTCCCTTCCGATGCAACATAAGTACTTCCCGAAACATCCATTGCCGGAAAGCACCTGTGGCACCCGGAAGGAGAGGGACCCGTGGGTCCTCCCGTACCATTCTTGGAGCTCCAGGCGTATGGTCTCTATGGTGCGGACGCCGTATTCGGGGAGAAGTAGACTCCTAAGCGTACTTGTGCCCCTTGCCACAACGGAAGCAGAGCACGCCATTCTCCGCTTCCATTGGGCACTCTGCAGGGCAGAGGGCACGCTTTTGGCTGGGTACTTAATTATGGCCGAGCCACCGCCCCAGAATCTGGTACTTATTAGTCCCACCTTGACCGAGCTGGGGGAGCAGCCCTCAGCAGCCGCCAGCTCCTCCTGGTCTCGTCCAAGCTGGTGACCCTGAGGCTGACCGATTTGGCCGGGCGGGTCAGCCCAGGCCCCGATGACCTCAGCCACTCTGGCAGCCAGGTGGTCAGCAGTGGAACCGGGGTCTCCATATTTCCATAGTTAATCCCACTAGAAGGGTTGATATAAATATCCACCCCCGGGTGACGCCCATTCCGCAGGGTAAGGCTACATACTGTAGAGATCGCCAGGTATATACAGGTTTTAAGGACTTCGCTGTCGGGTTTTTATAGAGATTTCCTTCCTCGCGGGCCGGCCGGTTAAGGCAAGCCCTCCGCTCTAGTGCCTCGACGTACTTCATAACGCCGATTCAATAGAGATCGTTGAAGAGGACACTGGGTTACGGGGTGGTAGAGTGGTCGGCGTGCCCCCCCTAGTTTCGGACGGTTTGGAAGGAAGAGAAATATATAAAACGATAGATAAAAAAGTGGGTTACTTTAATTAGATTTACAGTTTTCTATATTTAAATGTATATTTTTTTTAGAAGAAAGAGGTTATAAGAAATATGTTTTAAATTATAATTTCATTATATCGTTTAGTATTTTGAATTTCTAACAAGTCACTTTTAAGATATTGTATGAAACAGATGTTAAAAGGCATGTAATTTACGGAAAAATGTTGTAATAAAGAAATAAATGTTTTCCTGTATTTTATTTCAAGTATCTAGTTTCGAGTCAATCCCACATATATGTAATGTGATAATAATATTAATCAGCCTTTATTATCTATACTATACTCCGAGAGAGGGAAGGGGCCATAATCGTCCACGCTTGCTCAGTCCGGGTTGGTAGATGTCACATGTTCGAATTTGGTGCTTCTGAGACATGCCGGTTTTTTCCTCACAATGTTTTCCTTCACCGTTTTTAGAACAGTGGTGATTAAATGTTGATAAATTACAAAGTAAATCGCCTGCCTGGGTTCAAACCCTACAAGTATGTCGGGCCACAGGGTCACCACTGCTCGAGTATATGAGCATATTAAATAATAGTCATCCCTGAATACTGAGAGGTAGTTATTAGCAACTCGCGGTTTACTAAAAGCAAAGGCACTTAGAAAAATAAAGCACTCGCACTGAATGTGTACTTACTTTTTTGCGAATTTCTAAGGGAATATTAAAAAAGGATTTCTTTATAAAGTCTTACCCGACGTAAAGGACTTGCGTATTTCAATGGAACGCTTTGAATTTTTTTGTTAACCTACTCTTTGTCCCTTGTCACGAGTGAAGAGATAAATCTTCAACTTTACACACTGAATCTCGTTACGTGTTTATTGAAAGCGTTGGCTCCTAATCTCGTTAAGGACTTCGTGATGTTAATATTAAACACACTTCAATACGTAGTATTTTTTGTCAAACCCCAACTGTTTCCTAAACTACTATTACAAGTTTGGTATGATATAATAAATATTAGAAATTATTGTACAAAGACTAATATTGTAGATTAATGAAGTAACACATAAATAAAATAATGTGATTACAAATTTAATATATTTTATCTCAATGACTCCATGTCCCCTTTAGGGCATTTATTACTAAAACTTACAAATATTGTTTTATAGAATAAGGTGGAAAACGAACTGTTCACCCGATATAAAGTGACTGCTACCTTTAACGGACAGAGGAGGGGACAAAAAGAAAAAATAATAATTTTCCTATATATTAGAAACGGATGAAAGGAAGGAAGGAAAGGAGAAGAGGAGTAGAATTAGCCTCCTGGCATCTCACTCATCGCACCGCTGTACTTCAACTTCACGACAGTCTTCTGTGATGTCGTGATATTTCACCGTTCGATGCAGCCCATTCGTGCAAAAAGGTGCGGCATCTACCACTGTTTATTCATTAATAGATTAAACCATCAAATTTTTACTGCCGAATAATGTTATCTCTACATTAGTCGAGTGATTTTTTTTTCTCTTTGAAATATTCCATTTTATTTCGTAAAGAAAATGCGACGTTCACGTACCAAATATCATTTTTCAAGCTTTTCTGGCTACGTATATCTTAGTCGTGAGGGTAATAAGTCTACTCGAATATTTCTACCTCTTTTCTGTAGTGACTTTAAGAGAAAGTTCTGAATGTTTCAGAGATTCAAATTCAAGGATAGACTTCACGCGCTGGAAAAAATATTATATAAAATGGCAAACGAGATCTCTATACTGGCATGTTTATGGACAACACATACTCCGTATGACATTTAAGTATTGAGTGGTGTTAGTTTTATGTATGTATTATTAGCTTTGCCAATGTGTTACAAATGCTAATGAAATCCTTACTAATACACACACAGTACTATATTGTGTACTCTAGCTAATTGCATACAACTGTGCATATACCTAATTATTTATGTGTGACTGAAACACGACACAGTTGAATTATTGACTCTGACTATACCAATATCCCTATTAACTAAACATTGTCTCGCAAATAAACAGATTATCCATGCATGGCCAGATTTTTAACCATGTTAGAATATTATTTGAATTGGGAACTTCTATAATATGGCGTCATCGCATTACGTCTTAATATTAAACACTTTCGATTGAAGAAGTTTGTCTCTGAATTGTGATATCATGTATGTTTATTTTTATCAAAACACCTAGTAACTTGATTCGATAATTTAATATTTTAATTGGTTTTAGAAATCTAGTTCGGTATTCTGTACGTTTGTGCTTTTCTTTCTTTTTTCGCTGGGTGTTGAAAAATTAGAGCAATTCATAGAGGGTTGTCAACAAATTTGTTAGCCAAAGTCGTAAACAAAAACGAAAACATATTTGCAAAGGAGCGCAGTCACGAAGAGTCACTTGGTAAACAGGAACATCTGCTCCGTGTTCTGACACCCTTATCAAATATTACTTTCGGCTTACTCTTGAATGACGACGTGCGAGAGCAAAAACAACACACGCCGTTTCGTCTTATGAGCGCTAACGAACCGTGTTCAGTGGCTTACGTTCCCAATGTTTATCGGATTTCTGTTTCTATTTGTTACCAGTTAAGTATGTAAAATATCTTAAGATACTCTACCCAAGTAAGAAATAATAAAATATATTCGTGTTTTAGGAAGGAAGCACGACCTATCTTCAAATTGTATTTATTTAGTTTATATTTCACAGCCGTGCGGTTCTTTATTAGCTTCATGTCTCGCATAACTATCGTATAAAAAAAGTGATCTTTCTCCAGCAGTTTCCAAATCGATACAACGTCACAACGTACAACGACACAACGGTTCGATGCGGCTTAAAAACTGACAACGCACCTCTGATGTTAGTCACGTCCATGGGCAGCAACGATCACATTAAGTGACTCGTTGCACGTTTTTGACGTTACGGAATAAAAGAAATATATTCATCTCCCTGAACTGTATCCACTATATATGGGGAGAGAACACCAGTCGTGCCGGGTTTTCTTCTTACAAATTGATCTGTTATCCCTCACTTCAATAGTTACTCCCTTCTTAAACATGGCATCTTTCCCGGGTGAAAATTGGAAATTTATTTTATTAGATCTACTCCTACCGATATACTTATCCACATTAAAATCTAGAACTTTCCTTGTCACAAGATCATGACTAGTATTAAATATATTGCGGACCATGCTAAAAATATATCGCACTAATAAATTAAATTGGAAACTGAAGCCAGAACCGGATGCGTAATAGCAGCGTTATTATTTCATCATATTTGATTAATGATAAAAGTCATTTATTTATTATTTATTTTGCTCTCGATCAAATTGTATATTATATAAAGTAATAATAAATGAAAAGAAATACATAAAAATAGAATAGTTCGTCAATATCGCTGTAATATATACGATGTTACTTATATTTTGGAATATACTTCAACGCGAATATTCAATATCTCGTTTCTTTCACTAGAGAGCTTTGATTTCTATGTGTTCATTCCTCTTAACATAAATAACATACATTTTTTTATCTCGGTGCTTTCGATGCTTCATTTTATCAATAATCTGGATGAAACATGAGTCAATATGTACAATTTGTTTATCTAATTTCTTTGTAGTTATTGGTTTTTCTGTTCGCCGTCTCAAAATTAATCCATTTAAGGTAACAAGTTCCAACTTCCTCTAAGGTTGCGCCCAGATCTGGCGAGTGCACCGCGAATGTTCACGAGCCGTTCGCGAATTGCGCACGCTCGCAGTTGCTTCAGTTATTTGTTGCACCTGTTAAGCGCAAGTCATTCAAGGCGCGGCACGCGATTTGCGCGCAATCAATTCGCCGTACGGGCGTTGATAACTAGATGTACAGCACGGCTGCTACACGGTTCGCGCCCGGCGCGTAGCTGGCTCGCGAACAGACCGTGGACAGCGCTAGAACGGCGCTTTCGTATTCGCCAGATATGGACGCACCCTAATAATCCGTTCTCGCTGAATGTGACGGGAGCTGAACTTCTGTTGCGTTAATTTCTGCGATAGAACGTTAAATAATGATACTTTTATGAACAGGAATATTCATCCAAGACTGTTTACTTCTGTGCGGAAATTCTTTTTGCGAACAATCATTCTCGCAAACATACGACATTTTTTATTATTCATAAGTCCTGGTTGTGTTACTGAAGTTTTTATGAGTGTGATGACGTTAATATTTTATATTTGTTCTAAATATTCATAGACATCTTTCAGCTGTGAAGGATGCCACGGCAAATACTCCCTTTCCGCTTCAATCTGTATCCTATTTTTTTTTTTGCGCGGCGCTATGCCGCCCTCTTGTTTTCTCCCAGGCGTGATAATTCAGAGACCTTTGTTTTCCTTTATTTAGATCATTCACAGTCTTTTTTTAGTCTATTACAATTTAAATATTTTCTCTCATTAATATATACAATTTACTTAATACTATTTATTTCTAATTAAAATCAGCTATATATCAACAGTATCTAATGCAGGTGGGTCCAGCTTTCTTGTCGCTTATTATTTTACTTATGCTATCTAATTCTGGTATCCTATTGAAGGAAATAATATATTATCCTGGAAATATTTTGTATAACGAGGTTTGCTTGCGACGTATATACATAATTCAGCTTAATAACGCGGCAATGCAAATGACGTCGTCAGAGCACAAAATAGAATCGTAAATTTTACTTGCAAGCTGATAGACGTTCTGGGAATGAGATTTTCTAAGGGAATATTAGTTTAATGTTCATTACTAATTTCAAATGATTAAATAAACCGTTGTACCCTGCCATAATTGTTGTTGAACACCACCAGTGCTTAAATGTCTGGCGTGTTATTAAAGAACTCTAATAGTTCCTTACATGTTTTTTCTTCAAGTCGTTAAAAGCGCCGTCGCGCCTCTACAGCTTTTATTTACGATTCTTATCGTCGATTTTAGTCGTCAGATTATCTTATCACGTTACTCTTGAAGTATTTCCTTTAAAATAAAAGAATAATAACCCACGCTAGAGGATCTCCAGGTGACGGTTTTGTTCAACAAGTTTGTAATGCCCACACTCCTGTACATAGCGTACAACTCGTCAGATTATTAAAATGCACAATTACTAACATGTAAACAACATTCCCAAATTTCATTTGACGAGTTCGAGTATGTCCGATTATTGATGTTTTATTACAAACTTAATGGGCTCCTCTAAGCGTGCAGCTCTACATAGATACACTGATTTGTGGTGTAGGTCGCTTAATGGGTAAATGTAAGGCAGAGAATTATAATGCGGTTTAATTTTAAAAGTCATTATTACGTAGAGATAGAGATGTCACTAGCATGTAAAATATATTTAGACTCGATTTATTTCGTTTGTTCAATGGAAGTTTCCTTTATAATATAATAGAATATGAGTAGAACACCTTAGGCCCTCTTGATTTGTACGATACACATTATAATTGCAATTGTTGCCTCTCACATTTCCGGATTGCCGGTGCTACTTACCCACTCTAGACTCGTATCTGTTCTTGCGAGAGTTCGGGTTTGCCCTACTTCATTTTTGATTCTCATACTTCGGTCTCATAAATGTTATTCATGAGGGTAATTTGGGGCCAAATATCTAAAAAGATGATTTATCATTCTGTAACAGTGATCGCGCACTATATATTTTCTTGTCAAAGATTGCTTTTTTCATGCGGACAAGACTCGCTTTTTACATATTAATCTCAATTATATATATATACAACAACGCAACAGACAAGTGTTGCAGATGCGTTGCCTACCTTTAATGGACAAAAGAGGGCACAGACAGGAAAAAGTATTTTATTTCCCTTTCCCCGCTAACCCCCTCCTCATCCAATCCTCTTCACTTTCCCGTCCTATCCTCATGAGGAAAGGGTGGGAAGGGGAATAGATACTCCGGCACCTCACTCATCAGACGAAACGCAGAGTACTTCTACTTCACGCCTGTTTTCTGTTAGGTCGTGGTATTTCACCGGAGCCGACCAATTCGGCAACAGATGTTGTTGTTGCGGGCTCACATATATTGCTTATGAATCGCCAACATAACATAAAATACAAAGTCTATTTGGAACTACGTAAAATTAAAATTCGAAGATTTTTGATCAGGAGCGTCTGGTTTATAGTTTGGCTGCAGAAGCAGGTCGTTGAATGGAATTTACCATCGACAACAAACAAAAAAGGAAATATAATTTAAAAAATCTACTAATAATATTTTTATGATACATTTACATAACGTAGCAATATGCACTATTACTATTATAAACTCACCTTTACTACTTTTAAAAGCATAAGTTGTTCTTTTTTATTTCCAGACGTGCTATAAGATTTTAGACCGCGCGGAGAACATTTTTTGCAGAAACAAAGCGAAATTGTTATATCTATTATCTATTATCATCTACGTATAAAATTGAATTCCATTGGAGTACTTGGTATGTAATAAATACTGTAAGAGAAATCTAACGTTGAAGCCGATATACAGCAAAAACAAATTCCAAGACAATGAATACTTCGATACAATTTTACATGTTTTCTTTTGTTTTATTTAAAATATAAATAATATCTTATTTTTGTTTTTACAGCCATTAACGTGTATTATAATATAATACTGCAATATTCCTTCCTCGCAAATAGTCAGTCATGCTTTAAGAAATGTTCCTAATGTATCTAGGCATAGGTCAAAGGCCGTGTGCAGGTGTGCTATGGAGACCACAATGGGTTTTCCAATATATCTAGGCATAGGTTGAAAACCGTGTGCAGGTTTGCTATGGTCACCACAATGGGTTTTCCAATATATCTAGGCATAGGTTGAAAACCGTGTGCAGGTTTGCTATGGTGACCACAATGGGTTTTCCAATATATCTAGGCATAGGTTGAAAACCGTGTGCAGGTTTGCTATGGTGACCACAATGGGTTTTCCAATATATCTAGGCATAGATTGAAAACCGTGTGCAGGTTTGCTATGGTGACCACAATGGGTTTTCCAATATATCTAGGCATAGGTTGAAAACCGTGTGCAGGTTTGCTATGGTGACCTCAGTGGGTTTTATAAATACACCATTATAGTTGCTAAACATCCTCTAGAGTTTTCGATTAGTCGATGGTATCACAATAAGGACGCAAAAGGAGCTTCTACACAATAGCTACGCGCCATTAGCTAGTTGTTTTAAAGATTAAATCAGCATATTAACTAACTTACAGTAAACGTAAAAGAGGTTAGAGTTTTAGAATTAAATTAAATAAAAACTTTTAAGTACATAAATTGCTTTTACCTCAAAATTCTTATTTCGTTTTCATTTGTTTGAGTTGAGTTCGACTAAGGTGTTGACTTTATCGTCAATTATATCAATATAGACAAAATTGTAAGCCTTTTATAAATGTTCCCATCAGCTGTACATTTCTACATACTCACATTACCTCAACAAATCAAAGGACAAAAGATGTAACATTATTTTATCGCATACAAGCAGCGTATTACTTCTTTTACGACTGCTCGTCGGCTCGTCTTCATTTATCAATAATCAGAGAACACATTATCCAAGTCTAGATCAACATCGCATGTAAAAGTAATCCCTCATAACCGTCACACTGTTAAACAATGACGCATGAATTGTAGTTTCACGAGAGGATAATATTTCACATTACTATTCACCCAACATTCGCATACAAAACATAATGATTCTCCTATAAACATAGATTTTTGGGTACAACATTATTCTTCTTCAATATTCACCTTTATAATTTAAGACAATGCTTACTACTTTTTTTTATATCATAAAGTGGCTAACAACCTAGCGGCACCTGAAAATAAGTACGGCTACCCATAGGCATCCGCAACAAGATCATCCGTCAAATCCTCTTCCCCTTCCCATCCTTTCCTTATTAGAAAAGGGTGGAAAGGGAAGAGGACTACAATTAGTACTTCCGCACGTCACTCATCAAAAGAAATACAAAATACTTCTACTTTACCGGTCGACCGGCCCATTCGTGTAACAGATGTTGTTGTTGCGGGCTCAACCGCTGTTAAAAATATATCTATATCGTAGAAACACTAAACAGATCATCACTGTCCAAGAAATTAGTCCAACGATTGGTTGTCAGTTTGCGAAATTTCAAGAATGTCAGGTAAACCAACTGAATGAATGGATAATCATTTCTTAAAATTCGTTATAATATAATATAAAACCTTATAGATTTTTAAGGACATTTAAGGAATACGTGAAACATATAACCATCTCCTTTTGTTAAGACGATCCGAGCAATAAGATGTGCAATTCGCCTAAACGACTGAAATAAGTTTGCTGAATATAAATGATCCTCTAAAACTCTACATGTCGCAAATCTGCAAGCGGAGCAGGAAGCGTGCACGTCAGATAACGTCCACGGAACGAATGAATAACGTCCACGGAACGAATGACCCGCTTCCGTGTCACACTTGAACGATAATCGTGTCGATTCACTCAGCATCACACGTGCTCTTTGTGATTGCCAAACTTGTTTCCGTCAAAGAATTATTTCGTGAAACTTTGTAGTAATATATATTTCGCACGTCATAATTGATTGCAATATGCAACTTTAATCCGTTGTTGATGGTCGCAGAGTTTACTGGTTACCACGTCACCCATTGTTACGTGCTATGTTCAATTCTTCGGCACATTTAGGCGACTATACATATATTTATACCCAGGTCAGTCAAATGTGACAGCTACTGCGGTGCATTTGAAGATGACTTGAACGAAGGATTACAACAACATCACAGAATACCCGAGAAATTCTCATGCCTTTGCGTTTCATCTGATGAGAAAGGTAACGCATTCCCCATCATGTGATGATCCTCTCACTTTCCTTGGATCGAAAACGTAACAATTAATAGTTGCGGATGTCGATAGTATTGATGACCCCACAACATCCGGTGATCCGTTGTCTAGTTGTACTCCTTCTGCTATTACAGAATATTCATTATTTACTTAGAAATCAATAAATTGTTAGCGCTACGAGCTATAATAATTATTACTATGTACTAATAGTAGCCACCGTATAACTGAGCTACAAACAGTATTAAATCTAAATAAATAGCGTTATTCTCGTCAAATTATATCTGATGCTTGCATCGCTGGTACGGAAATTACAAATTCTTCTTAGCAAAAGCATAAGCTTGATCCAGTTAAATCTAACCACTTTGACTTTGATAGTTCATCTTTTAAAGTTCCTTTAAAATGTTTTAGACGAGGTCAGAGCATGAACCGTACGAGAAAAGTTATTTTACTGCCGGTAAGATATTAAAATTTTCACATTGGTCAAACTATTTCACCATTCATCGATGTAATCTTAGGAAATTAGAATGGCTTTGTTAAAAAAACATTCACGTGCACTGAGCGTACTGGTTATTATAGAAATTTTCTTAATTAGATAAGTGGTGACCCTGTATTCAGTGCAGAAAGCATTTCAGAGGTTTCTTGCTGTGCACAGCTAGTAAAACAGTTAAACCTTCGACATAGGAAAGACGTGTTTCGTAGGCTAGTTGTTCTTTAGTCATTGTACTCAATTTTTATAACGTTATACTTATAAAAAGTAATATAAATATCTTAATAAGTGAGTATGTATTTCATTATGCCGAATTGACCTAAAGAAATATTAATTTAACCTAATAATAAACAATAACTTTTGCTTAATATATCGGTAAATATACCGAGCCTATAAATGTGATTATTTGAGGGTTGTTTTATATTAAAGTTTATTACAATCAAGACTGTACTCGTGATGTAACTTAACGATAAACGTTTTCTATACCAGATTCGGAAATTCTACTAGCTTCGGTGAATCATCTGATGGTTATTGCTACAACCGATATATGCTACGATATCATTATGGCCACAAGAAATAGCCAACTTATAACGGCCGCTAGAAGAATTGCACGCGAAACATTTCAAGTACATATTAAAGTCAGTTTTCCTACAGTATTTTATATATTTCTTCACAGATCATGACCAGAAACAAGAATGACCATAGACAAAGAAGTAAAAAAAATCAAAATGATGATAATTCAAATTGGAAAGAGACTGAGAAGGAGGTGAACAAACTGGACTCTCTCGACGAAGAAGACCAGGGATTTGGAGGTTGGCTGAGGTAACATAATATTTATATGTACATACAATAAATTATTAATTAAAATAGCAGAAATACAGATCTTGGTAATAAAATCATGTCGAATATAGCAAAAATTATAAACTAGAGAGTTTATGCGATAATTTTTATTTTTTGTACGACAAAAATATATTATTTTGCAGATGTGGTACTCTTTTTGTTTTGTTATATCTATATAAATAAATTTGTCGTATATTTATTTCAATGGATATAATTAATTAATTAATTTTTTCAATTTTAACTGCGCTTTATTCATAAAATAGCTATAAGCTTTACCTTACGTAAACAGCGTTTATTAAGCGCCGAATGCCGTAACGTGCAGCCTTGACAAGCGAGCAATCGCATTAGCATGCTTGGCTTCACATTTCCTTAATGTAAAGACCTATTTAAATAACAGCTTTTGTTTTTTCATATAAAAAAGGTTTTTAATTTGTCCCATGTTATATTTCCTCAAGAAATTATTTATTTATGAATAATCTATTATGACTAAACACGTAAAGGGACTTCTCATGGTCTCAATGCTACATAAATAACAGTTACTATTTCTTGCGCGATCTTATTACA
Source organism: Papilio elwesi (assembly GCA_029849275.1). Classification (NCBI taxonomy): domain Eukaryota; kingdom Metazoa; phylum Arthropoda; class Insecta; order Lepidoptera; family Papilionidae; genus Papilio; species Papilio elwesi. The sequence continues at coordinate 10,226,422 of CM056693.1, read as the reverse complement.
CTCTTAATACATCCCTGGTAGTGACTTTGATCATTGATTGATGTTGATCCTTCGAGCCGGATAAAATTACAATCAGTACAATCTGATCCGGCAATTTGAATTTAGGTTCAACAAATTCTTAGAGTGATGGGGTTACCTGCTATGTGTTACTGTATTACCAACAGTATAATCACAAATACCTGAAATAAATTGTTTCTTAATTACTGGTGTACTGTTAATTTAACTTGTTTAACACAATAAATATTTCTTTCAGGTCACCTGATGGACAAGAAAACATGAAGCTATTTGTGATCGCTAACAGCATTGTCTTACTTATGACACTAATTTATCCTCAAGTTCAACTTATCGTAGACTTTGTGTACGAATCTATATACGGACCGGACAATGATTTAATCATATCAAATTTATAGTTTTAATTACTTTAATCAAATATTTTAATATTCGCATCTAATTATGTTTAAGTAAATCCTCGTTTCATGACTTTTACTACATAATCTTATCCGAGTAGAAAGTTTTGACGAAAAAGTATTTATGCTATGATGTACCAGGTATATTTTCTTTTGAAAATACAGTTGTTTTACAAGGAATTGTAATGTAACTGGTAACATTTTAATACACTTAAAATATGGTCTTATTGAAAAGTAGTCATGTCAAAAAAAAGTTGTGTGTCGTAAGTAATAAATTGACAGAAACATTATACATATGTAATCTTATTTTATTATTAGAGTTGCAGAATCTTCCTTTTGCTATTTTTAACTGCAAGGCATATTCACATTCTGAAATTGGCGTTGTCTTGTATCAATTGATTTTGCACTTCCTTCGCAATAAATCACAAGTGTTAATGTTTTAATTTAAAGTGCAGGAAAGTCGAACCAATGATTATTTAAGGTGTCACATTTAAAATTTACTTATATATTAAAGGTATCCCAAGAAACTGACTACAAACTGTCGTTGGGTTTCAATTCTGACCCTTATAACTTTAATAAACAACTTTAAGTAAGCGACTGAGGAAATGTGTCTATACCGAACTAGAACTTACTTGGAATTTCTGTTCTGATTGTTTGAAACTCGTGTAAGTTTGGAATAATTGGATAGTCAAACTCCAACCGAGAGCTATTGAGAAGATAATAAATCGCATAAAGTTTAAGTTTTACTAAAACATATGTATGTCATTACATTTACTATTCACTAATAGGAGTAATAAAGATGGCGTCAGAAGAGACTTCGGTCCAACGGCGGCTCCTGAGCTCTCTCCAGGAGAAGAGTGCATGTACGTCAGGCGGCAGCCGGTTGGAAAACTTACAGGAAATATATTTAATTTTCGCCTAACACAAAAGGGGTAGTCAAACTATGATGTCTCATTTGACTATAGCCTAGGCTTGCACCTTGGAACTTCGAGTCTCTGACAGGAATAAGCCAGGCACTAAGCAAAATTCTACAGAAAAAGCGCATGAACATAAACTTCCTACAAGAAAAGGCGGAAAGGTTAAGAGAGACCTCCAGAAAGTAATGTCTTCACTTCTGTCCTTATGACTGCCTGTTTTTTTTTATATTAAAAATTGTATATAGTAATGTTATTGTTCATTTCGTGTCAATGCTTTATTTCCACGTAGTACAATCAAATTTCAAAATTCAAAACACAAAGGGGAAAGCGAGTTAGAAAAGATAAATCATTCAACGGAAAGCGAAACTCTCATTAATGCAAACATTGCTGCAAAACTTGAGCACGTGCTGAACACAGCTGAACACTGAACGCTGAAACCAACAATGTTTGCATGTCAAACGCAGCCGGAAATCCGGAACTTTAATCACACTTGAGCTAGACGGGGGCTATAAACGGTCTGCTCTTTGTTTATCCGAAGCTTTGTGACGCGGCTCTTAAAGGCTTAACTGCATCCTTTTGTCATTAGGTAGTAAACAGAGCCTAAACTGTGTTACAATTTTTAACATACGGTTAAATGAATGAAATGCCTTGTTTATTTACTTAATAAGCTCTGTTCTAAGTCTTTCAAGTTTTTGTCAACTGATATAATTTTATTAAATTATATTAAATTAAATTGTTTATTAACAATAACAAAGTTTAAATTTATTTTCGTTCCAAGTTTTTAATTAGTTCATCAAATCATAAAGTATCTTTTCCCTCAATATATTTGTAATATGAATAAAATGTACCACGGTTGTAGTGTCGTATATCTGAATTAAGAATACTGCCTCAATATTATTTAATTATTGTGCTAAAAGTCAAAAATAAATATTGAGATATTTAACGCAAGTCCCGCCTTGTAATTTACAAGGACTTCCGCAGTTTTTTGTTAAAGTGAGAGAATTCCGTAACTACGTTCATATCTTTCGTTGGAATTTCCTTTGTATGGAAACTTTTATTGACTACGCGTAAACCCTCTGGGGTTGTGTCACAAGGTAAAATAGAAAGAGTCCTACACGTATTTGTGATCAAATATAATTTAAGTCAATATAAACAAAAGTCACCAAGGTAAATTAATTTACCCGTGCTTACCTATACAAATTTATAGAGGTTAGTAAATTTAAATGATCACAAAACATTTAATGAAAATGAAGAAAGTGTCTACAAAGAACCATAAACACAATTACAGAACTAACCACGGTAATATTTAGTTTTGCCAAGAATTTTAGACGATAAATTCTCCGTAGCGCAGTGTTTACAGTGGACTTATGTTGGTACATACATCTAGTTACCACATTAATTTAACTACCCTGATAGCGGAAGTAGGTAGGCAAAGCGTCGTCTCAAAGGCAAAGAATCAACTTTCATCGATTTATAAACATCCAGATACAGCGTTCCATACAAATTCTACTTTACTTTCTTAAAGGCCGGCAACGCATCTGCAGTTCCTCTGGTGTGGCGGGTGTCCATAGGCGTCGTTGATCACCTCGGTGTTGCCGCCGCTCGTTTGCCCCCTTCTCTTATAAAAAAGCACGATTCTTACCATGAATGTTATCGACGATTCTAGGAAACAAATGACTGAGCTGAATGTCTTAAGGTGGCTTCACTTTTGGGTGCCGGATGCTCCATCTGGAGATATGTAACATCTTTGTCTACTTCATTGTTATGCATGGAATCGACATTTCCTCTGAGGGAGCTGAGGAAACTAGTTCATCATAATATTCGGTTAAGTAGACCATTACCTCTGACATTGAGCACGTAAAAATGCTATTCATAAAATCGGTAGCACAATCGACCGGGAGGCGTAGAACGATTCCCATTTTTGTATTTTTTTATTAACTATAAAATCTTAGCTTTTTCATCGTTTTAACGTGTTCAATATATAAATTTAAAATTATTTCACTCGATAATATTATCACAATTATCTACCATACATACCATAAGACATGTTTTTAGTAGTTATAATAAATGCATTGGATAACCACAACGTTCGGTCGCTCTGTTTACTTTTTTATATTAAGCTTGCATATTTTATTAATTTTTAATATTATAAAATTTCTTAACATTTTGCAATCTTCGATTTAGATTTTTTTAATTTGTGACCTCACGTAAAAGTAGAATAGGTTCCCGGAAGGAGGCGCCATTTACTGAGCGAACAAAGTCGCGACGGGTACGGTCTTAACAAATCGCAAACGGATATTTCTTGAGCGTGACTTTGTTGCGAGAAAATGATAGTAGACACTGAGTTTTTTTTTCATCTTTAACAATGCACGCCAAATACCTTGAACATTTTGACTTTATATAAAAAGAGAGAGAGATAGATGTATAGCACAGCAACTTATTTGAAGAAACATAGGCAGTCGTGAGGACTGCCGACAGAAGTCACTTCAAAAGCTCATGTAATCACATGACTTCCAACTATTCGGAACTTTCAATAGAGATTAACAGGTCATTGAGAATATTTTGATGGTATCACAATGTAATAATAATTTCTTGGCCCGGAGTTGATGATATTACAATAGGATAATTTGAAAAAGAGTCTGCACTAAAATTTGATTAAATTTGACTTTCCAGGAAGTAAGTTATAGTAAACCGACAATAGCTACCGATTGAGTCGAGGCTCAACCCTCCCGGGCGCCGTCGAATCGTAATGCTCAACGCATAATGAGTGAAAGCCCAAGCCGAGAGTCACTCACTCCATCAAGCGTCCGCTGAAGCGCCTAAGAGCTCAGTGGCCTCCCAATCAGGTTATCCCTTTATAGAGGGAGCACTCGAGCTAAGATACTCTTAATGAGGTCGCCTTCTACGCCCTACCGCCTCGAACCCAGTAAGGCATTTACGCCTCTTCTTGATAAACAACCAAGTTAGTAAAAAAATCAAGTTATGGATGGTTTTCAATTTCATTTTTTTTGGATAAATAAATATTGACACACACCTCATCTTTATATACATTTATCTGTGTTTTTTTGTGAAAGCTATGAAATGACATTGTATTTGCCACAGATCAAATTAGGAAAGCCATTCATACGACGAACGTCGAACTGAATTGTCTCCGAAAGGGTTTGTCGCCTGAATGAACGACAAAATTGTGCCGAATCAGAAATCCAGATATCCCGAAATCAACGTACCAATTTCACACCCAATCCGGGGACAATTGAAACAACTATAGAAAATTTATCACCGACTTCGTACGTCTAATGTCCAATTTCACGAATACTTAAGGTTGACTTCCGCAATAACATTTAACATAATGGCTTCTAGTTCTATTTATTGCTTAACATGCACACACACACATATATATATATATATATATATATGTGTGTGTGAAGTTGACACAACAGGATGCTATGGAAATGAGCATTAGACAAATCTCGTGACGTCAGTCTGGGGCCATGAAGCAGTTGCGCGAGCGCATGAACTAGTCTCGACCTAACCTTCGGACGCGAAGTAGTTTTTGATAATCGCACGACCTTGTCACGTTTCTTATTTACGTGTGTTGCTATATACATAACTGTCTCATTCTTCTTTCGTGTTTTAAGTCGGATTTTATTCACGGACGTAAGCTACGAGTTACTTACGAGACTATACACAAACCGTTTGATAACTCATTCCTTCTAAAATCTCTGTTAAGTATGCAACATATTGTGTAATACAAAACTTAATAGCAGTATAAATCAATTTTCAACTGAATAATAATTAACATATGCCGAAAATGAGTATTATAAAATTATAAAAAATACAAGTACAGCATATTTTTTATTATTTTTTGTCGAAAAAAACTGCCTTGTTTACGATCTATATGCTCAAACAATTGAGATAGTTTTCCGCGTGAATTTATACAAAGTTGTTTACCAATTTATTTTTTCGCATGGGATTTTCCTCGGCTGAAAAACTTTTATGAACTGTGTCTGATCTCTCGGGATAATCTGTGTTCGTTGTTACAAAATGTATTCTAGTCATTTTCAAATTACTCCAGAGCTTTCTTCCAAAGTCTGGTTTTCTTAAGGAATTTCGCTTAAAAACTTAAACTGAGAAAATTAACTCATGGTACCTGTTTGTAAAACTCCAAGAAATCTAAATAAGGAAAACATTATTTTTTTAAAAGATTTTTGTAATTTCTTTTGTTATTATCATCAAAGCCAACTTGTTTTATACAAGTTGGCTTTGTTTGTCAATGACGACAAAATTAACCTTCAAATTATTATTATTCTGTTATTAATATTAATACACGTCGTATTTATATTATACTAGAACTGAGAAAGGTAGGCTTTGGTGGTTTGGGCATGTTGAAAGAGTGAATGACAGTAACGGAACAAATTTATGTTGCAAGAGTGAGTGGCAGTGTTAGTAGGAAGAACTTGTATCGATCAGATTACGAAATAACGGTTTAACCTGTGACCGACGAGCATGTATGTGTATATGTATGGATGTAGAAGAAGCGAGAGAGGTGTGCCAGGATCGCGCCAAATGGAAATGCTCTCTTGAATATAATAATCTCTGCCTATTCCTCTGGTTAACGGGCGTGAGCGCATATTTATTTATTTTATATATTTTCGGCTAATAATCCTGGCTTTGTTTTTGTAATATTATAACGACTGCTTCTCACACTATTTAGGTAAGGCGTCAGGTGTTTAAGCAAACGCTCTATTTACGTGAAGCAAATGTACATTTAACACGGAGTGGTATGATACACAGAAAAGGGCATCTTCTTACGTGTATTTGTTGTTTAAGTATAATCATTATGATGAAGTTAAATATTTATTATACAACTTCTGATAATTATTAATTATTAACAATTTTAATGTTCAAATAATGAAGCAATTTTCACCTCTTCACATATATAATTTTATAGTTAATGTAACATTGTGTGTTGGTGGCTAAAATAACACCGACATTATAATACGAAATACATGGAAGCCAGAAACAAATAGCGGCGAGGGGGGATCGGGGGTTCGAATCCCCTATGATAATTGTCTTGAAGCACCTAGCTCAAATTCAAAGCTAATTTGGATTGGTTGAAAAAAATATAGTTATTGTTAGTAAGCTAACAAAAGGATTTACCGTTATTAGTGCTGTCTAGTACTAACTAGTAGTAGTAACTAGTAACAATTCTCAATGCACTTGTACACACTTCTAGCTGTATAGATGAAATACTTGGTAGGCAATAATTGAGTTGCTTGGTCTCCACGACAGATCTACTACATGTACACATATACATATACTAAAGTAAACAGAACTGTGCCGTTTCTCTAAATAAACTGAGATTTCTAGTGATTAATTAGAAAGTCATTTAATGTTTTACAAATTTGTTACTTTTAATACATATTCTAAATAAAAGATTATTACAATTCAATGATACTTTTGTCTATGTTTGGTTCATGGTTTTATTTTGATGTATTATATTATTGTTTCATCTTGAAATTGTTTGACAATCTTAAGATTTTTTGTCATAAAAGTATTATATTTGACAAGTTATAAAGTATGCGGTATGTTCATCGAAACTGTTCAATATTGTATTGTTTCATGGAACTAAAACTGTTGATACTAAGATATACTTGAAAGTAGATGGACGTCAAGTTCCTGGATCGCTTTACGAATTGAATTGAAAACAAGTCTACATAACATTTATGAGAGTGAATGGTGCATTTTTGTTTTATTTTCCTTTAATGTTTTTTTAACAACCAAATAAGTTGTTATTTTTCTTATGGAATTACCATGAAATACGTCCCGAAATACTTTTATGTTTTATATTTTCAAATTAGTTTTTTTTAACGTTACAAAAAACAACGTCTATGACTTAGACGGGTACTATTGTCTTTGAATGTATGAATCTTTTGTCAATTGTAGAAATGAGAGAAACCCTTTCTTCATTTTTACATTATCCACATCGCTGCGCATTCATTCCAGTCTGTAACGTTTACTCGTAAAGTATAGCTTAATTGTTGTTGTTAATTCACGTGTAATAATATTATAAAAAGCGAACAATTCTTGTTGTATATAGGTTTTGGAGGTAAGTTGTTAAGTAAATAAAAATAATTTTTAAGGCACCATCTCTTAGTCATCGCAATGAATGGATAATAAATTAGTTGACAACAATGCAAAATATTACAAGTGTATACGATTTTCGAAACAAACACGATTTTATGTTGACAAACGATACGCAAAGCAAAGATCGACCTACAGCTCGTATATTATTTAAACTTGAGTCAAACAAAATTTTTGATAAGAACTAAAACAGCGTATTCCCAAACGAATTCTCAATAAGTCAATTTATAAAAAAGGTTGAGCCGACTAAGATAAAAATTGATTGAGGCTTTCGTACCAAATCATAAACCTTTTGCTGGAAGACACATAAAAGTTAAAAGAATTGACCCTTTTATTGCGAAGTATTTCTCGTTATTCTTTTCAAATTTATACCCGGCCAGGAAATATTTCCTGATCTTTCAGCTAAAACAATGAACTTGCGATTTCGCTGTCATCAGTCACGTGACAATGAACGCCTGTCAAAGCGCGTGAGATCACAGTCTGGTAAACAAAACAAGTTTTCAACGAGTGAAAATTAGCGTTTTCCAGTATTTTTTCACCTATATAATATTTATGTTCCCATAGATATCCACTGTGTTCTTACGACTTCAACAACTAGCTATAATGGACGCAGTTCTTATAATTAAACAGCACAAAATCGATGTTGTTATACTCTGTGGTCATATTTCCCAAATAGCACCAATTTCTGCTGTGCAGGGTTAATTTCAAAACTTCTGCGTAAGTATACAACAGTAAACTGTAGCACCTAGTGATAAAATGGCGAGTAAGTTATGAAAAAGTATTTTTATTACTTAAATTCATAACTATTTTTGAGGTTAAGATCCTGCCATATCCATAACATCATTAATTATTTGTGAATGCTAATTGTTGTCGCTCACATTTCTGGTTAGCCGGGAACGTATGAGTACGGTACTGAAACTTAAATCTGCGTGGCTGACTTTTGATAGCGAGAGTCTTCATAAGCACTTGTCAAAGGAAGGTCCACTTTATATTATTTGTTTCTTTAGCTTTTGATAACACTTCAAAAAAACAGATGTTTGTTTTACATTTTGACGTCATTCGAGTCGTCATAACAGCTTGACGCGCTTTGGTTACGAAATGTCAAAAGTTTGCGAAATTGCAAAATAAAATAAATTAATGTTATTACTGAAATATTTTTGGATAAAATAGACCATAAGCCAATAAACCTGTTTCTTAAAAATCGTCAAGTACTCTATTCTGTAAAATTTTACAGGAAAACAATTAACGGAGAGTTTACTACAAACAACTTCTTTTCTATTAAATATTTTTTACATCCTAGCTCTTACTAGCAATTAGTATAAAGCCAAAAGGCAGTACTTAAGTTCCTGTCGTCAATCACACATACAAGTTCAGAGCAATAAATATCGGCTAAATCTTTCGAGAGGTGTGTATCGTATTTTTTGTAATATACGGCGGAAAAAATCAAGCGCCTGAGCCGCGCCCAATAAATTTTGTAAAAAAATCGATCACCGGACATATTTGAGCACGTCAGATTAAGATGAAGGGGATAGTTTATATGCTAACAAGTATTAGCTAGCTAAACATTTCGTACGATTGGAGCGCGATGCAAAGGATTGGAGGATCATAAATTTGTTATACAAAACCGTCAATCTTCGAGTGGCGACATTTTATTTTATTTTAGGAGGAATAGTTTAAGGATAACATAATAATGTCACGATTTCAATAAGCGGAAGTAAAAATAAAGTTAAATATATATGTAGACCCTTTTTCCACCAATTAAAATTAAATGTCATATAACCTATTTTTATTTTTACTATCAAATCTTCAAAATCAAAGAGATCCGCATGGTTCTCGAGGATTTACAAGCTTAGCATTATCGGCTCCCCTGTTCTTGCTACATGTCAACAACGAACCTGACTAGATCATGTCTAAATGTCAAAAGACTCGAAACAAACAAATTTCAGAAACAATATAATATGAAATTGACGTATACCTGTTTCATAGCAAGATATGATTGTTGTAAACAAACGTCACCATTCATTGAAGTGAAATTGTGTTATGTTATGTTGTGTTTATGTTATAAGGTAATGTGCGAAAAAGATGTTTTCGAAAATATTTTGGAATTTACGTATTTACACGTAAAAACATTTGTTTACAAAAATCACATCATGCTTTGAAACAAGGTATAAATTGATAAATTGGTATAATAAATAGAAAATAAAATAAGAGCAATATCATCAAAGGCAGTATAATATACTTTAAGTTAAAATAACTTTTTTTACTTCAGAGTATAAAAAGGATTCTCGATGTATAATGATTGACCGTTACTGAAAAGAAATGGCTCAGTAAAGGTTACAGTAACGTTTATTACCTCTGACCAGACCCTCCGAGCGACCATAAGTTCAATTCGATGAGCCCCAGTTCTATAACAGAATAGCAAAAAAGAGATTCTGACATAACGAGAGAGAACAAACGGTCCGTAAATCCCCGTTAGCGATACGATCGTTCAACCATGATTTTAGGGTTCTGTAGATATTATTAATCTTCAACGCCGGCTCGTTTCTTTTAAGAAAAATCTAAGAAATGATCAGTAGCATAACAGACAAATATCTTGTATGATTATTTGTGTCTCTTTTAATATTACGCAGTAGACATTTTGATTTACCCCTACTTTTTGTGCCATAAAAATCGAATCAAGCTAAAAATTACAAACGCGTTAAATATTTTAAGGCCTATAAACAATTCCTTTCATCAGACCTTATTTTGAACAATATATCCCAGTGCTGAAGAAGCAAAAGGGCTTTTTATTATGAATTTAAATAATATTAGAGTGCCCGAGTATTTTATAGAAGACAAGCTGTTGCCCGCGACTTCGTCCGCATGGCATCAAATAATACTTACTTTTTATTTTTTACATTAATTGCTATTACCGTACAAAATAAAATATAAAACATCAGTATCTAAATTATATTTTGATTTTACAAGCAATTTAAATCTCTATAGAGCAAGTTTGCACCCGGTGTTGTTGCTATTTAATTTTAAAGTTACAAAATGGTAAAGTAATAACGCACGTGTTCCAGGCAATTAACAATAACCAAAAAGACGGCTGTTTACGACCTCGTAAGCCGCGGCACCAAAAAAATAAGTGTTAAGAATTTCCAACTGATATTTTGACTGTTATATACTATTCATAATATTCTATTGACTACACATGAATTTTTCGAATGCACATTTTGTATCATGAGCAACACCGACACCGAGACCGACACAGACATCGAAACCGGCACCGACACAGCCACCATCACCACCTCATTGGTAGTCAACCAGTCACCAGGTGGTGGAAATGGTGATGGTTTGATGGTTTACATCATCACCAATGCCACCACCGTCACCACCACCATCATCACCAACGCTGCCACCATCACCGCCACTACCACATTACCACCTACGCTATCTCTAACTTTGCGCGGAACGCTAATTATTTTGTTTAAATTAAATTAGCCTATTTGAATCCTTACACATTACCTGTCTTCCAGTAAAGGCCCATCCAAATCGGTTTAGTCGTTTCTGCGATTACCCGGAATAACCGGACACAGACAAAAAATTTAAAATTTGTGTTTATATTTTGATATTATATATAGACACATCAATTTTATTTATCTGTGTAGAAGAAGAGTATAAAGCGCAACTACCTTGAATGAATGAATAAAAGAATGAGGGATTGAATCCTTTCATCATGATTTCAAGATTTCGTGTTTTTATCTGTTAAGCTGGTAAACGAGCAAACGGCTTAAAGGATGTCAAAAAACGATTGTTATCCATAAATACCAAGAGCTGCAGAGCTGATAAATTGTAAATGCATTACCGGCTTTAATGTATATATAGGAAAAGATTTCCAGTTACTTCATTGGAGCATAAGTAAAATACAAAAGCAAAAATATGATTAACGCCTTCTTCTATACGTCTGTTGTACTTTCCCGGTCTTTAAGACGCAAAATACAAATACAAGTTGTACGCCCGATTTTGTATACGTATCGCATCGAAATGAACAGCTTCATTCGCTATTCATCTATGAAGCCGAAGTCACTTTCTGCAAAGGAACGAGATATTCAAATCACCCGCAGCACTTCTGAGTGACTTGTGTTAGTATTTTTATTTATAAAGTTTACCCACTAAGATATTTGATATTTCAATATTCAACAGGCAATCGTAACTTGTTAATCTTCCCAGTATTCAGTTGTATTGGATTATAACAAGTGTCTGAAGTACAACTGGTTGGTGAAAATGAGTATAGTGCCGGGATTAATTGAAGCAGAAATGTATCATGAGTCCAGAAGGGAACTGAACAGTAGCGCAAGCTTACGCACGCGCGCTGGGAGTCCTGGCTTCGTAGTGGTGGGTCCCCTGTCGCTCCGAGCAGACACATTCTCGCTTACAAAATTATATTTCGAGCGCGAAATAAAAGTGACACACTGGTTTTAATTTTTTTTTCCGTTTTAATATCTTAATTGAATTTTAAGTGACGGTATTATTAAGTTAAGAAAAGATATAATATTTTTTGGATGGTATTTGCTTTTACAGAAGTGTTACTGAGTGTTTAAGAAGTTTATCATGCCGGCCATTTATTTTGGAACTTAAAAAAGCTTTTAATGTGATGGTATACTTGGTGAATTGTTTTCTTACGTACTTGAGTTGTTCTCGGCGTCTTCGTTTTATTAAAGCGATATAAAGCTTTCAAGCGGTAAGTTTTATTTATGCAAGTTATATAAAAGTTAGTTAGTTATGTATTAAAAATGTTACAAGCGCTAATGCGAGATATTATTTTTCGTTTTGTCTGCTGTAATGAAGTCTTATTTATTATTGTAAATGCAGTGTAGTTTTAATTACTTTATTATATGTCTTGTCAATTGTGCTTTCTAGTAAATTGATTCTAATGAAATTTAAAAATAAAATTTAGTTCAAGGTTTCAACATTTCCTGGAATTCCGTGAATATATATAATATAAAATTATATACAATATACACTTTAAAATCGAGGTACAGAGATAGTGTACGTAGACATATTATAACAGAAGACAAAAAAATAATTATTTTTTTTCTTTTAAAATATTTAATTCGTTTGCAAGGAACAAAGGGATTAAATATGCTCTTTGGACGAAATATTTCGATTGATTAAGTGAGCTCTTTTATAGTAGAATAATATTAGCGAAAGAATATTATTTTTTTAGTTCTGTGTAATTATTGCACAAATAAGGAATAAATTTGATCAGAACGATGTCATATTGACAGACCACCAGACCAAGGAGAACTCCTCAGAATTAATTATTATTTAATATTCTTTCTTTGAATAATTAACTTAATACGTGCGATATGAGAATTTCAAACTAGTAAAATAGTTATTCTACATTTTACTCTACATTTAAAAATGCTTACAAAAAATTAATTGATAAACTAATAGGTACATTATTCAATAATACACGTGTTATTTTGAATCACAGATAGAATGCCTGGAGGCAGAAACCAATATTTTTTTCTCAAGAAATGTCTAATACGACGGCATATCACGTTTCACATTGGCCGAAATAAGCATTGATAAAATGTGCTATCGTGCCCTTAAACTGAATTTATCTCTGGTGACCTCAAGATAAGAGAATAAATAGTAAATATTTTTTTTATCAACATGACAATTTTATATCAATAAGTAATAGAAATCGGTTCGAAACTAAATGTTAAACTGGCTCAACGATTTCTAAAATTTCCTTCATAAATTTCGCAATGCACACTAGGCATTATGGTCACTCAAGCTAGGTATAAAACAATAAGATATTATAATTTTGTAATTATTTAAACAAGATATTACGTTAAATTTACTAAGACAGTGACATTAACTAAATCTTCTCTAGAAATTTTAATATTGTCTCAATATTTTTGAATTGTTTGATGATCATTCTTCCGCCCTGTTTTCACTTTAGGTGGGGTCGACACAATACCTATTCTTCTTCCACGCCTTCAACCATTACCTAAGTATTTACTCATTTCTTGTTCATCTTTAACGCAATTCATCCATCTTCCCTTATGTCTACCTAAACTAACATATCCTTCTATCTATCCATACCGTTTTACAAATAATCTAACTTGCCTGATGATGTTATCTGTCACGTTGAGCCCATGGTCATCCTACCACTGCAAACCAATACTATTTTGGAATCAAGTGGTTTCACTGAATGAGTGTATAGCCTACAAATCAATAGGCTTCAAATAAATGTTCAATAAGCGTGAACCTGTTATTTTTTTAATAACATTTGTAGCATATGATGAAAGAAATGCCTCTACTGGATCCGTAGAGATTGCCGTAGGCTTTGAAGGCAGAGATAATATTTGCAAGTAAAATATGGCATCCTTAAACAGTTCTTTATTACATAATATTACTAAGCTAAGCTATTATTACATTTAAATAAAACTTTAAAAATTATAAATAGCATGTCCCATTTGAATAATCAAATCATATTGTTATTAATTCGATTTACCGCGTCGAATATTTCACCGAATTCATAAATGCTGTTTTCAAAATGATGAACATCAAAGCTCCTAGTGCGTACGTACTCAACGCCCATCGAGAATGATTGATTGCTATCAAATCCGTTCAGTACTTTGCGATGAGTTCGCTGCCGAAAATTTAGATATTTTTATATTCTCTCACCTAATAAGTGCTTCCCTGCTCACCTTTAGTACTGGTTCACGAGAATTCAGAAGATTTTATAAAATTAAAAGGGTAAAATTATTAGTCTTTTAAAAGTGTTGCCAGAATTAATGTACGTACGTAAATTTACAAGGAGCGAAGTAAGTAGAGAGGAACTAAGCCTTTCAACAGAAGTAGTTGAGTGTTTTCCCACTTTACATATTATAGAAGTGTAAGTTCCTTAAAATGCAACGTAATACCTTGAGGTATTTTATAACGGTCGCGGTCATTTAATTAACACCAAAAGCCATGTCAGTATTATTTCTATTTGATTTTGTTCGTTACCGTTAACAAACCGTAGATACATCTTAAAAATATTGAAGGTATTTATTATATTTTCTGCATATATAAATAGTTCACTCAATCGAAAGATAATGAAAGGAATGCGTTACATTTTAAGGTATCTTCGATGGTATACATATATTTGTGAAGTAATTGATTAAAAGCGAGAAACTGTTAATAGCACGCATTTAAAAAGAGTAAATGAAGAAAACTCAACTTAGAGACTAGTGGTAAATTTCATATTCTAATAAATAAATACATACACGCTCGCGCACGTAATCCAGGGGGTAGGTGGAGATTATGGATTTCCATTTGGCGCGATCCTGACACACCTCTCTCGCTTTTTCTACTCCCATACATCTACGCATACAAGCTCGTCGGTTACGGGTACTTCTTATATCGCCCTTCTTTAGTATGTCACTAATCTGGTCGATATAAGTCCTTGGGCGTCCCCTGCCAAAGCTGCCACTCACTTTTCCAACATAAATTTGTTTCGTTACTCACCCTTTATTCATCCTTACATCATGCTTGAACCACCGAAGTATATATTTCTCAATTCAGTCACAAGATCCACTTTTAAGCCACACTCTTCCCTTAAAACTCTATTTTTAATCCTATCACTTAATGTCACGCCTAACTTACTTCTTAAGGATCGCATCTTAACGGCATTAACTCTACCAGCATGCTTTCCTGCCAAACCCAGCTCTCACTTCCATACATTAAAGTGAGGACTAGTACAGCATTGTGTATTGCCAGCCGTGCCTTCGTGGACACATTCTGACTCCTCACTACTCTACCTATAGCCCCGATTCATTTTATTTCCTGCATTCACTGGTCTTTCAACATCTTTAACCTGTCTACCATCTCTACTAAACATATTTCCTCCACCTGTTCAACCTCTTTGCCGTTAACATTTGTATCAATGACCGTCCTACTTTGTTCTCTATCAAACACCATAACTTTCGTTTTGTTTACATTCATCTTCATACCTTTACCTTCCAATGAATCATTCATTACATTCAGCATAAATTGTAAGTCCTGCGCCGATGACGCAAACACGACCTGGTCATCGGATAACAAGAGACATTTTACAACATGCTCACCCATTCTTAATCCACAGTCTTCGTCTTTCAAAGGCGAATTATTATTAATTTCAATTACTAACTTACTGTGGAAATTCTTGTAACCCATAAGCGTGAAGGCGTATTTGAATGCGATATGAATATACACGCTCGTGTGTCTAGACTTATATATTAACTTAGTAATATCTTATTGGAAAATCATGACATGCACAAGTTTATTATCTCTGTCCACTCTTCTAGATAGCAATATATATGAATGCACATACGTGGGACGTTGTACATTAAACTGACACAACACTGTAGTTATTTAGAGAAAAGATATAACTTGGCTTTTTATTTTATCACTTTTGTTGAAATCTTAAAATGAAGAGATTGTTTCTCATACACGGGGGAGTCTGAGAGCTTTCTTTTTGTTTCGAACGAAACAAAACGCCCACTCGTTTTTACTACTTTGAAATATAAAGTATCAAGTTGAATTATATTATATTACTATTAATACTTCAAAGGCAACTATCGATAGGCAAATTTCTGATCATTATTTGCTCGAACAGTTAGTGAAGCACTTGATATGTTCTAGGTACTTTGGTGACGTGAAACAATTGTTAAAATCCTGTCATAACTAAAACACATAAAAAAGTATTAAAACAGCAGTAAAAGTAATATTTTTTACAATGTATTTGGAGAGTCTGAGTTCATATCTTTATATAATTTAAAATATGAATTATTATACTTTCCATTTTCACACAAGGGCTATAAAGTTATACGATGCTCCCCAGCTGACTGTAAGCAGTAAATTTGAAGATAAATTTGGTGATATCACACCTAGCTACACTACAGAATCACCAAACGTAGACGCATTTTTAATCTTAAACATAGAATTGTTTACGCTTTATATTTTAGCGAACTAGCTAGGCAAGGACGTTTATATTGAAGTGAAAAGTTCTTTAGCCGCATAAGACGATATTTGGTAGTTGACATGCGTCAGCAATCTCCTTATTCGAATTTGGAAGACTTTTTTATTTATTTTTCTTGTATTCAATGTTGAATTTTATTGTTACAAAACAAGAGTTTATTATTTGTAATTGTTTGTGTATTTGGTCGTCTATTGTCGCGCTTTCCACCTGTTTTGAGTTTTCACTTCTTTTGTATCTTTTTAAACGTACATTTTGTTAAATCTGTGCTTATAAATATTTTAAAATACGTTTTCAATTAATATTTTTTGTAAGCAGTATACATGTGAGTTATAATAACAGAGTTTGAATAGTCGTGGAAAAAGGATACATGGCTGAGGAAAAATAGAAAGTTGTGATACGTGCAGGTATGCTTAAGTGGTTTGAGTATGCTGAGGTAATGAGTCTACAGATGAAAATTAAATTACTAAATGAATGTTAGTAGTAGCGTCGATAGCTTTATTGGCGAACATCTACATTTATGTTTGAAATGGTAAGACTGGCGTCAAGGGCTATTTGGAAAATATCTGGAACCGTCAGACATTGTATCTTCTTTTTAAAATTCCATCTTCTTTCTGATCGGGTATCGGGATCGGAATGAACGTGTGTACCAGTATCAATAAAATATGGTTTGAGATATTCAAACCAAACACATATTTTTTTAAAATTACTACAACTAAATGTTAATATTTCATTGCAAATGTATACCAATAATAAACACTATATCGTTCATTTTAGAACTGAATTTAAACGCATTGAACCATTTTTTCTAGTTGTGACTTGTCTTAAATACATACTTTTTTACATAAATGAGTAATGTATATATTTATTTAAATGCTTAGCTGTACTTAGAAATCAATATCGAAACAAATAAATATCGAATTCATTTAAAACTATTCCGGTAAAATCTCTTTTCGAACAACTGAGATGGATGCTACTTGACGGTGTCCAATAAGTATGATTCTTACGGACAATAAAACAACTTCCTGAGACTTTTCTCCCTTTATCCAGTATTAATAGACTTATTCGCCGTCACATTGAGAAATAATAGCTTCGATAAATCATTATAAATTACGAATCATTTAATTGTAATCTAAAGAAACAATAGAACACTGAAACATGAAATCCAAAATATGCACAACAATAACTTGTTAATATTTACAATGTAGAGCGAAAACTGCTTGGTCATGACGCTCAAATTTTATACAAACATCTCGTATAAAATGCAAACCGTAAAGCAAGCACGAAAAATAAATAAATAATTAAAAAATGTGCAATACAAATTTTAATTTGAAATAAAAAAATATGTCAAATCTAATATAATAATAAATAATGAATACAAAAGTTTTGGTTCTGTGTTTGGTCTGGATTAACTTGAGATTTACTGAACCCATTTTAAAAATTCTATCACCATTAGAAAATTTCTTCTACCAGCGTGATAACATATAAGCATGCATATATTTTACTTGTCTATTCACCCATGTAAAGCTGAGGTGGATTGCTAGTATGATATAAAAATAATTTTTACGACGTCGCCAGACATACTGTCATAGTTGAAAGTTCGTTTTAGAACAAGTATAATTGTAACAAGTTCTTTCAACTTTTCCTGTTTTTTTCCTGACACAACAAAGAAGAACAAAAGAGTTAATTTTAGAAAAGTCAGATTCTTTGTACTTTATTATTACATATGCATAAGCTTCATTAAAATACAAGGACCGGGAAATAAAGTTATACTCTTACGTGACTCATCAAAAGGGTGCGCATTTAGACAGAAAAAAATGTGTAGTTGTACATCAGTTGGCGACGGCAACAGAAATGAGCTGCAGATAACAAAAGTGAAAAGATTGATGTGTCATTAAAAAGTTTGTAACTGTAACAAACATTGTGCGCTCATAACCACACCTCGGCTTGAAGATAAAACGTTGTTTCATGCTTCATGACAATAAAGCACGAGTTAAAAGGACAAATATATATTTTTAAGGTGAATGAAAAAGTGGACAAACATCAATTATTTTCTTAAAATAATAATTGATAAATTGTATTGTATTTATACTTCTACAAATTAAATATCCAATTACATTACCAGATTTAGAAATTTCAATTATAGAATTGACAGAATATTTTTTGGCTTTTCCTCCAAAATTTCTAGTTATGTTAAAATTTAATTAAAACATCGCTATTTCCATGTCATAAAGGAACTCAAAATGAATGGAAATATTAAATTAGTTAACCTGTTACGAAGCAGCACTTTATTGTCAACAGTGGAAACAATGAGTGGCAAGACTTTCCTGGAAAGTTATTAACGCAGGCTTTGTTTTCAGGAGCGATGACCCCATCCCCGCGGAGCTTTTGAAAGCTGAGCAATGACGCGTACTCGTGCCACCGCTTACCTGTTTAGCCTTCATTTTCTGTCCTACATTATTGGTAAGTTAAAGTATTAAGCATTTTTAACTATCATTCAATTATTACTTAAACTTTATTGTGAATTTTTATCAGCCGTTTTAATTTTTAATGTGTACTGGTAACTGCATACACAATTTGAAAAATATCTCGTAAAAATTTACGCTCGCATGCTAACAGAGGGTGTAGAATGCGTTTTGATTTATGTCCGTTGGATGGCACGATAATGGAACTATGAGCAAGAATTCAAAACTTTTCAGTTCAATACATCTGAATTAGATTAGCTACAAGCAGAAAAGGTTTAGAAGTTAGAGTTTAATTTGCTAGGTATGATCTCGAAGAATACATCTTTTGGTTTTCAAAAAGAAAATAAGCAAAACAATGTACTTTTTAGAATGACAATAATAATAAAGTCGCCGCATTTCCTTGTGCATTCTTGTTCTAATAAAAATGCAGCATCATTTTTCCTGAGTTTAATGGAATCTTATCACTTCCTTTTTCTATTTCTTCTTCATTTATAATTTTTATTAGAAACGTAAAAAAATATATACATTTTTAAATGTCCACCAATAAGATAGTACAAATGTTGGTATTCTCAATCTGAAACAGTTTTCAATAAAGTCAAAGTAGGTAAATGAAGTAGATGTTAAGTTAAGAACTGAGAATAATATTACCTAGTGTAAGTTCTCTAGTAAATTCCATCATTTGATTAATTTGTTAGCGTATCTTCGGTAACCACATCTAAGGGACGAAACTGTGTAATAGATTTTTGCGTCACCCCATGCCAACCGTTGAAACCAAATAAATTAATTTAAGGACACACTAAAATTACTCACAAAAATAAAATGTTCCCATTTTAACCTTTATTGGTCGGGTGATAGACGTAATAAATCACAAAGTAAAGAATGAATTCCCCTTTACACAAAAGCTTGTTGTAAAATTCACGCACTGAAGAGTTAAAGTTACGAAATCATAATTTAAAATTCAACATTTAATCAAGGCTCGTCTGACAAGCGGGATTTACGCCTCTATTGAGGACATTTCATTTTCCGCACCATTTCTTTCTCCTAGCCTTTTAGACCATAACGAAATTAATTTTTAATTTAACCTTTGAGGTGTTAACATTTTTTTATAAAGAAAAGTGCGCGTTGAAAGTGTTTAGTTATTTAGAATCCATTTTATTTATATCTTTAGCTTTACATTGATATTATCGAGTAAAAATCTATATACATATATTCAATACGAGTAATAATAAAATTTAATAACTTGGACTAAAACCATTTTTTTCATTGGTCAAACTTTTTCTACTGAGATTCCTCTAAAAAAATACCTTACCAGCTATATATTGTCTCATACGAAGTTGTAAATTAAATTAAATTCGATTACAGAGACTACTGTTTAAAACAATGCCACTGTTAATTTGTCTTAAAAAATTAAAACTCTACGTAATGTGTACAAAGCATTCCCTGCATCCACAAGATATGTCCAATGCCATCCAATCAGAACAAACATGAAGTTGAAGGAAAATAAATAGAACGTAAAAATCGTATTAGATCTTATAGCAAATACAGACATTTAGTTTGTCTGTGAAATAAAATAAAATAACTATGGTTTTTGTTTTGTTATTAGATTTACTCAGTTGTAGTCAGTCATTACTATAATTAGAAACATTATAGTTGATATTTCAAGTAAAATGACATATGTCAGTTGAATACGAGCCTAGACTCTATGCTATACCCTCTAGGCCCCTGATACTACGTTTCTTTTGGACCTGGTTGGTTCTTAATATACGACATACTTTTATCACGTACTCTATTTGTTGACTCAATGAATATTAGTGAAAAACGAATGTCGTTTCTTAGACAACAAAAGGTAGTGTAACTTTTAGTGTGAACTGACTTTAGACACCTCAATGTTTACAATCCATTCGACCATAGAACATGTTTTACGTCACTAAAACACGTTCCGTGTCACCCAATCTAGCAACTAACATAAATCCTTTTATGACAGCGACCGCAACTAAGTGAATCTGGGTCAATCCTACCACGCATTCAATGGCGACTTAAACATAACTTAGAAATTCCTTTGTCATTTTAATGATTTTCTCAAACACGGCATATAAGTCACCTAACCTGATGATAGATATACAGTTTCTGATGAGGTTCGCTTTGGATGCCATCGATTTAACATTGACATCGATTCAAGCAAATTTTATTCACATTAAGAACATTTAAAAAAAACATTATTGTGTGGAAATAACGTCCGAAAAATACAAATACATTCTTAAAACATTTATTCTCGCCCAGCTTTTTACAAAACACGATAGCGAGATGTTTCGATTTTTTTTAAGTAAACGCCATAGCATTAATGTCGTGACATAGTTGGCAAAATGAAGAAAGAGTCTCCGATTTTATTGTGCCATTTTTTTTCACTTTGAATGCTTAACTATTTTTTATTTTTCACCAGTATGTTATCAAGACAACAGTAACAATCATCCCCGTGAACAGAGCACAGTGTCAGAATCATCCAGAAGATTTCGTGCGGAGTTCTTGGAAGACTGGCCGCATACACCAGGGGCGCCATATTTTGACCCCAGCACTCCCGACAATGTTACCGGTTTAGTTGGACATCCGGTCACACTGCTTTGTAAAGTGAAAAATTTGCAAAATCGCACTGTAAGTATATTTCTAAACGTTGATTTATGGTTTTGAGTAATGAGAATTATTGCTAATTAAATATTCAACGTCATACGATCGAAATAAGCGATTTGAATCGTTGTTCAATGGGCGTACAGCAAATCATCGAAACAAGTTTCCGGCGTCAGTATTGCAGTACAATTATTGCGAGAGTCTAATAGTTTTTCTATCACATCGCCACTCAAGCACTGGTATTTTATTTACATAACAGTCGTATATGATTTCAAAAATATTGTAAGTGTGTCGTCTTATCCATAATTCTATTAATCGTTTTCGCTATTAAGGTTGTAATAAAGCGATATAAATATTGAAAAGTACATCAAAGTGTTTACACGTTACAAACATGTAACGAAATTTTCTCGTTTACTTTACGCTAGAAAGTCACGGCGGAACATAACGACACTTCTTGTTCAATCTATGGCTGTACGCATTAAAAGTTGAGGCGGTGCCATTTTCTTCTCAGCATCAGGCTTATCGCTTTATTGTTTATTCCGTTGGATACATGAAATATTTTAGATCAGGATACAGAACTTTACTTTAATCTTTTAACCCTTACTTATTAAATCGTAAATGGTTTAAGGTTATTAAAACATATAACCTAAAAAATCCATGGTATTATTTTAAAATTAGTGCCGCACCTTCCAAAGTAATTGCGTAATGTCCAGATAATTTTAAGGCTGGCCGGAAGAAGGAGGTAACAATAGCATCATCTCTTTTTTTTAGTTTCGTGAAGTTTGGTAATAATCGGAATAACGTAATTAGTACTACCGGTCACTAGCTTATTTATCTTATGGTATACCATAAAGTGCACATTGGTATATAAATTAACACTATTTCAATTATATGTAACCTAGTTTATTGTACTTTAGTAAAACGAGTCTTCAACTGTCTTATGAAATATATAACTTTATCCAATAATCCTCCACCTCGTATAGAAAGTGTCAACAAAACAACTACAATAGAACGTGGCGCTCAACAAATCCTATTATCTATTTGCGCGTAACTTTTTTCTTCTTTTGCTTCGTTTTTAAAAATATATACAAATTGCGAGTAGAAATAGTAAATTAGAACGTGAGATTGTAATATTTTTTAAAGTACTAGTAGGGTCTTTAATGTTTTAGATATCTCCTAGATTTAACCATCAGGGGTGGATAGCTATGAGGGTTTCGCTAGTTAAAGTTAACACATTTCTAGATACAATATCAATATGTAAAACTCTCGATACACAAACCTCAGTTACAATCTACGTATACAGCTTTAAACAAATATTAGTTCCAATACAGATTCTAATCCAATGCTGTCTGTCTGGGTATGCAAATCTAAGCCCGACTTCAGTATTGAATAAATTGTACACCACGCTATTTGAAAACTACCGCTGATATTTAATAGCTAAATATTTTATTTATTGTTATTTGACTTCATTTAATTTAGATATCAAAGAGATCTTAAATAAAATTCATATAATTTGCAACCTTACTTAGGGTATGCCAAGGTAGGCGTTTCCGTTCCCAAGCTATTGCTATCAATTCCTTTAAAACCACTAAGAAAGCTGTGAACATAGAGATAGATAGCATCTCAATAAAGACCATAGCTAAACATACTATTATCATCTTTCTGACCTTTTCCCAGGGTTGGCAAAGTATGACCATAGTCCATACCGTATAGGTTTTGGCTACAGTTTCTATGGTCGGTCAACTGCCTGATTCCAACCCTGTGTATTTTATCTTAACGTGTAATTTTAGCAACAAATGCTTGAGTATTTAATTCACTAAATTAAAATCGGTCCAAATGATTTAAAAAAATGTAATTGATGATAGATGGTTAGCAGTTCAGATAGTACGGATTGGCACAAACTGGGTAGTACGTCTACCGCTGGACGTAAGCTCCCATTAATCGCCACAAAGATCGGTCACTCTCCCTTCATCTAGTAGACTCCCGCAACTTTGACCAGATTTTCGGTCCATCATGGGCGTTGCGACCTTTCGGCTTCATCGGTCATTAGTTCTGCGAGCAATGTGTCCAGCCTCGGCCAATATCGGCAATTCTTCGGCCAATATCGGTCACTTTGATGAGTTCTGCCGCGGATCACAATTTCTGATGCGATCACGCAGAGAGACTCCGAGCATTGCCCTCTCCATTGCCTTTGTAGTGTGGTTTTAAGTAAACGATTAATACTAAAATTAATACAATACAGTTGGTTTGATTACTCAAATACAGTTTAGAATTTTGTCAAATACACTCGATTCTATATTAAATGGATAACATTTGTTGAGCTACGTGGTAGTAAATTGTTGTTAAATTATAGTTTGAAACGTTCAATGTCCACGTCACATACAAAATCAAATATCTAGAACGCGAACACAACTGCGGTAGCCTCGTAAAAGTTGTAAAACACAATTTACGGCTTTGGTCTACAGAGAATTCCAGTACATGTGAGTATTTTGACGTCCCACTTTTCTACAACTTTTTATAATGCCCTTCTATATCTCTGGAAATAAAAAAGATACGAATTTATTTTATGTTTTTCATTTTGATTTTAACATAACTCTGTTTATATTGCAGGCTTAACGAATATTTTCAGTTAGAAATAATTATTGTCATAAACAATTAAATTAACTTAGATATCGTATTATTAACAAATACTAATAATATTTAATAGATAAATAGATTGCGGGAAGGCTGCATTTAAGGGGGTTGTTTATTCTTTCTGAGAAGTTTGGTAACGATCGGAACTTATGAATATTTAGCGCTACCCGGGCGAAGCCGGGGTGAATTACTTGTTTGTTAAAACATTTTATGTTTACAAAAATGTTTCACATCAGGTATCGTGGGTGCGTCATCGTGATATCCACCTTTTGACGGTGGGTCGCTACACGTACACATCCGATCAGCGCTTCGAGGCTCAGCACAAGCCGCGCTCGGAGGAGTGGGCGCTCAGGATACGAAGCCCGCAGCGCCGCGACTCCGGACAGTACGAATGTCAGATATCCACCACACCGCCTATTGGACACGCTGTGTACCTCAAAATTGTCGGTAAGCTTGTAGCTTAAAGGCCTATAGAATAGATGCACAACAAATTCACAGGTCGACGGAGGCCCCCCGGGGCATACCACTACGGTATATTTATTTATCAGCAAATAGAACTTAATTGATTGCAACATAAATGTTTCGATACCTGGCCATTAAGGCTAGTTTATTAACCAAATTCTTGTATTAAGAATATATGGTTGATCGCTATGGTCTGGGAATATAGTCGCTAAAAGTCTGGTATGCAACAGTCAGAATATTGTCACAAGAAAACTGCTATGTGACAATTTATAGATATAGATTTGAAAATGACGATATCCTGGATAGTTACAGTTACTATTTATGCGATAAAAATATTCCTTTGATACATACATACTCCGCTACCACTTCTCTCTTCGCAGCGACATCGTTAAAAGGTCATAAGATAAAGGATATAGACTCGGAGTGACGGCTTGTCAGCCTATCTTTAACGTTATTAAAACCCGGTATCTGTCGTGTTATTTATACTTCTTTTCACAGGTAGCACACAACTAGTGGTATTATGAAGTACGGGTAACTCAAATATCTAGCTTATAGACTCTAAAAGAGGGAGATAGCGCAATGTCTAAACGTTTTACTTGCAATCTAATTTAGATCTACACAATCGGATTCGAAGTTCGATTTCGAATTTGGTGTATATCAACATTCATCATGGCGGATATATTTGACAGGCAATGTTTATTTTTTAGAACATAGGTATAGTCCTTTTCATTAAAGAATTCCCCCAGACGCAGATTTGACAACCTTTTTTATTTACCTATATTTTTGTTGTGTAAAAAGTATATTTTTATTTACTTATATAAGCGATGTTCTACCTACTTACATGCAAAAGATGAGAAAATAGTGTAAAGAACAGCATTACAATTTTAGTTTCAAAAATCACCGCGGGACTTCTTTCATGAAAAGGAATATATAAAATTTGGTTCCCTTGTGACAGGGAGCAATCCAACATTATTTGAAATCAAATCTGCAAAAATCCACATGTCTGCACTTTCATTTCATCAACTTACCACCGTAAATCTGACCCACTTAGTCGCTCATACGAGTACGTTCAAGATAAGGGTCTCGCGCATGTTGTTGATGTTGCGGATAGTAAAAGAACAACAATTAAAATGTATCTTTGTCAGATGTGTGTGTATTATACCAATTTTCACCATCGATCCCTAACTTTAAGGGAGCTCCTAAAGAAATGTAATTGCCAGTTTCGTTTTGACCACCCCACCTAAGTGCCATTAAAGTCTTAGGTTGCCCTCTTAAAGCCGTTTAGCGCTGAGTGACAGTTTATGCGTCGCAAGCATGTGCTTATTTGATGCAAAATAGTAATTGCTATTGAGCAATTTGATGTTTTCGAAACTGATATATTCAAATTATAATAAATAAACGAGCTATATGCTCGTTAATCGTGAGATCCCTCTAAAAAATTCCGTAAAAAAATTTTTTTTACGGATTACGACGAAGACTTCTTAAAATATTTAGGATACCTGGTGATGCTCTCTAAGGTAGAATAGGGAAGTGTGAGGATGAAAATGGGCATGGGTCTATTAACGATTTAGTCTCTACTTGGAAGTCTAGTAAAGATTTTCTCTACTTACGTTACATTTCATCGCTATCGCTGGTGCAATAGAAATGATACTCTACAAATCCGAAGGAAGCCGATTAGAGGCAATACACTCTTGGCAAGCGAAAGCAAGAGACGGCTTTACTCTTTACATATATAGCAGCTTGTCACGTCTCAAAATACTTTAGGCTTAACCTATTTTAGGCTAAATTGATACCAATCCGTAGTCTAAAGTTGTTACGGCGCAATATATATTTAACAACCAAGGAATACTTTGGGTAATGAGTTTTCATTTTTAGTTGCTACTTTATCTTGCTTGCGTTGCTTGATTATCTGAGTTTATTGGTTTTAATATATGCTTGCTGCACAAACTTTAAATTTGTTGCAGAACCAGAAACTGAAATTTTGGGTGGATCAGATCTGTTTATCTACGCTGGTTCTACCATCAACTTGACTTGTATTGTTCGGCACACGCCGGAACCGCCCAATACTATAAATTGGACTCACAGAGGAAAGGTTATAAAGTTTATTTGACATACATTCTTCATTGTAATTTAATTAGATTTAAAATTTAATAAAATTGTTAATTAACCTCAATCAGTAATACCATTGCTTTGGCTCAGCCATGCAACATATATGAAACACACTATAACTACAAATCAACTTCTTTCCGAATTTTACACAAAGACAAAGCACTTATCTATACAACTATTGTCCTTGACCATCTTCTTTGAATACAATTTTTTAAAAATCTTGCTAATATTAACCCTCGCGATTGCGACAAACAAGTGCTAAGTTTAGAATCATCATAGCATATATCTATATACTCGTATCTTACATTTATATCTAATACGAGTACTAGCTGGCTCGGCAAACTTCGTTCCACCTTATAATTAATTAACGCCAGCATAACCCACTTGTGGGTGGAATTTCGTAATAACCGTTCTTAGCTGACCTCGACAAGGCGAAAGGAATATTCCTTCACAAATTTCAAGTCTCTAGACAATATGGTTCCAAGAGATATCGTAATGAATCAACAGATAACTGAAGATCTCGTTTGTATAGATAAGATAGATCTAGGCATTCATGTTATTGCCACTTATCTCCTACCGGACCGACCGCTGCTCTAAACAGTGACAGTATTTAGGCGAATGACAACTTAACATGGTCCCTTCAAACTCACATTAACATTTATTGTACAGACGATAAACTTTGACTCAACTCGGGGCGGTATCTCCTTGGTGACTGAGAAAGGGTTCCACAGCAGCAGCCGGCTGCTCATCCAGTCAGCGCGCACGTCCGACGCAGGCTCGTATCAATGCGTGCCGGACAACGCGTTGTCAGCCACCGCTCGCGTACACGTTCTAACCGGTAAGTACTATATTAAGGGTGGTCACTCGCGCCGACTTTTTGTAGAGGTGAACACTCAATCCAGTCGCAAAACTAACGTGATACAATCACGACGCAGCCGTCGGTCACAAAGCATCGAGCACGTAATCACGATTCTGCAACGCTACAGAAAGTCGCCGTGGGCCGCCTTACTAACGGCTTCACCGTTAAGGTCATTACGTTTTCTACTGTTACAATAGTGTTAAACATTTAAAGTATCATGTTCATTAGTTTTTATGGCGTAAGCGTTCTCAAGCTTATGTACTTATGTAGTACCTATTGATTTGATTTATAAATTAAAACCGAATATGCAGCCGGCCTTTATTTCGTGGATAAATAAAAGTCTATTCTCTAAAGATAATTATTAGGAGAACTTATTGCTCGCCCTTATCCCAGAAAAAAAAACTAATAAAATTGAAATTAAACTAATTTAAGGCGTTTTATTGCGTTTATTTATTGTTTTGTTTAATGAAAAAAATAACAAAAAATAAACAAAACGCAATAAAATCAGTAAGACTAATTTAATGTCAATGTTCAATATTTGCATAAACATAAGAAATAATTGAATAACAATAGAATTTTCTTTACCATTTTGAATTTCATAACAATATAGGAGTCTCGTTAAGATCTCTCAAATGCAAACTATACATCTGTGAAACTTATTAAAATTGCAGGTGAGACGCCGGCTGCAATGCAAGGCAGCGCACAATGGATAAACGACTATGGTATTCCGAAACTCGTGTACATTGCTACTATCATTCTACATTTGTACATTAATTAAATAAAGAACCAACAATGTTTACGTTGAAAAATTTAATTATCAAATCATTAAGATTCCAAACTTGGTTACGAGAAGTTACCTTGAATGTACAAATAATGTGTAATATGTTTACGTATATTTTGTGATTAATTTAAGAGTTTCTGTGCCAAATATGCATGGAATTATATCCTTAGTCAGGGTAAAAATAAACAAAAAATCTGTTACTATAAATTACATTAAGTATTCCAAATAAAAATTAATTTAATTGTTGTATAAAATATTGTAGTCAATGAATTTTAATAAAATAATTGTGTAATAGTTTTAAAGTATCCATGTTAATTATAATAAAGATGATTTCATATTTTTTGTTTTTATTGAATATACCTTTATTGCAATTCTTAGATGATTCTAAATCGTTATTACAAAAAGAAGATGCACGTTAATAATTTATTTGTATGCCATAGATATTGCCTATAGTGGTAGAGACCGCAACAACATCTGTTTCACGGATGGGCCGGCTCGATCGATGAAATACCACGACCTCACAGAATACAAGCGTGAAGTATTCTGCGTTTCGCCTGAAGAGTAGGTGTCTTACACCTAATTTTACACCCTTCCCATTCATTTCTAATAAAGTAAGGATGGCAAGAGGGGGAGGATATGACTGGAGAAGGCATAAATAGGAATTAACTTATATAAATCAGATTAGAGACATACAGAGCACTAACAACCATTTGGGGCGCATCCTATCCTCATTGCAATTTCTAATGAGCCCAAATGGACCAAATAGCTTTCGGCTTGAATCTTACTTTATTTCGTTGAACAGTGGGCAGGGTAAACCACTAACATTGCTAAATATTCCGCTTAACACGCATTTAACTTACATTTTCGAGTTACGCCAACGCCATCTGTAGAAGAAAGCAGATATAGCTGAATTGATTAGGTCGAAAACAAGAAGATTGGATCTGTCAAGAGCATTGTCTGTTTGTTAGGAAAAGGCTACACCGGGATGTTTGTGTCACGGAACAAGTCTGTAAAGTACATTAACGATTACAACTCCAAATGAAAAACTCTACCTGTTCGTTTAAATGACATTTATATTTATTTATTTATATTACTCGAATCGAAATATTTTTAAGAATAAAAATGAATTACTTTTATTATAATTAACAAAGTTGGTGTTGCTACCAGGTCCCTTGATCCATTTCCTCTATCGTCAAGTTTTACAGCATCGTAGTCGTGTCCTACACATCATTTCCGTTTCGTCCGAGCAAAACTTAGGTTTACAAATACACGCCTAGTTATGTTGTACAAATAATAAAATCGATCAAAGAGGTTATATGAAATTTAATATTTTACACGACTCAAACTGCTGAATGGGACTGTTCCCTAATATGGATGGATACACGATAGAATATTCGAGAAGATGGAAGTTTACGGTGCCTAAAACTACGGCGCTGAAATTTGCTTTGTTTATACAATGATCTAAATTCTAAATTATACTTAATTTAAGTGAAATGGATATAACATACATCATTAGCTTACATAATTATGTACACGGCTTTTTTAGACTTTCTAACATCGCAAAATCGGTAAAGGTATTTCCAAACCAGTACGACTTGGGGTCCTTCAAGAAGCGAGCCTTTCTTTTTCTAAAATGCCGGCAACGCATCTGCAGTTCCTCTGGTGTTGCGGGTGTCCATGGGCGTCGTTGATCCCCTGGGTGTTCCCGCCGCTCGTTTGCCCCCTTCTCTTATAAAAAAAAGGAACTCCAGTTTTTGTTTATTGCTATAATGTTCAAATCAATATTACTTAGAAAAATTCACAAGCTGAGACTCTTAGCAGCTTACAGCACAACGTCTAGATCCAGGCACATGATAGTATCTTCTATTTCTCCAGTGGGATATAAATTCGCGGTAAAGTTGGAAGCCCTACTCTAGCGGTTCCATTGTAGAAACTGATTTGATCGATTGTGTTAAACGTTGGTACCGCACTAGTGCTATGATAGTGTGGTTCGCTTTTTAAACTTTGAAGAAATTCAAGGAAGTTGCAAATGGTTCAAATCAGCTTTTGTAAATAGTGCTTTCAATCAATTTTTTTTAACTCTAAATAAATACTTATGACTACGATTATTTCAATACTCAGCATAACCGAGCCTTGATAAACACATACCTGCTACAAATTGGTTTACCTAATGCGTTATATTGAAATTCGATTATGAGATAACGTGTGCTGCAGTGGGGCCACAGAACGGCGAATCTTAATTCGACTGAAAACTGTTTCTGATACATATAGGTATTTGTTTGCAGCTGACCGGATGGTTCTAATCCTGCTGCCTACTATGGCTTTGCACGTTTCTTATTTTCAACACTGGAAAGTATTGTAACTTGACTTCGCGTACAATAACAAAAAAAACGTACATGTCATACGTATCCATGGCAACCGATATAAAGTTGTATTTTTCTATATCTGGGAAGTATTATTTTTTTCAGATAAAAAGTACACTATCCTTTTCTGTGCCCCCTGAAACTTTCATGATGATCTTGATCGCTTAAATTTATAATAACAAACTTAAGTATTTCATTCATAATATTCGGATTTATGAGCAATATGAAAATTCATTCGGACAAGAAAAGTTCTTATATAGTATCAGTCTATACAACTCCGAATATAAGGAAAGTACTTAAAAGGAATATTGGAATAAAATCCGCTAAGCGACTCTAATGCGGATAAAATACTTTTAGAGGTAAATACAACTTAAGAGGTCTGAACCGACTGTTTGTTATCTGAACCAGCGGCCAAAAAAGCTCTGACGGATTTGGCGATCGCAAACTCGTCTTAACACGTAAGCCAACCTTATTTTAAATTAAATGTATTTTTTTTAAATTAGACGTACATGTTATATTAAATTAAATAAATAAATATGCACTCACGCCCGTAACCCAGAGGGGAAGGCAGAGATAATGGATTTCCATTTGGCGCGATCCTGGCATACCTCTGTCGCTTCTTCTACATCCATACATCTACGCATACATGCTCGTCGGTTACGGCTTCTCCATATATCGCCCTTCTTTAGTATGTCACTAGTCTGGTCGATATAAGTTCTCCTTGGGTGTCCCCTGCCAGGACTTAAGGAAACAACTTAAGGAAAAATGGATGAAGTATGTGAAAGATAATATGAACAAGAAGCGAGGGAGAAGGAACCGTGTGTTATCAACTCCACTTAATTTGGTCAAGAGAATTATGATGGGCATACTTGTTCTTTGTGTTAAATCTGCATCGTCTCCCATACGCATAAAAGATTTTAAATTAATCTATTCTACGAAAACAATCTTCAAACAAACGTGTAAGCAGAATGCGGTGTTTAGAGTTACTGGCAAAGAATGCACTTGCGAATATACACAAGGATTATAAACTCCTAAGTGGATTGTTCATTCGAGTGAATAACGCAACCTCCTCTGAACAGAACGTACACGGCCACTCCGTTTGAGTGGATTTACAAATGTATATCGGAATGTACTATGAAGTGTTTAATTATTTCACTTCTGTCTTCCCTTTTTCTTTTCAAGAATACATTCTTATCAATTACAGGTATTTCTTATATCGCATTCGATTAATGTAAACTACTAAATCATGCCTTTCTTAATGTTAACCACTAGAGTATGTTTTAAGCTAAAAAAATATGTTTATCCTAGTATATTTCTTAAAATTTTGCAAACCTAAAATATATTCGTGACCAGCGCCCATTCAAAGATCACATCTAAGATAAATCTACTGCATCATAAATTTTATAAGCGTGTCAGATAAAAACTGTATAATTTTAATAATTGCTTAGGTGGCATCATAAATCGTAAAAAGTAACTGATGTGTTGGATTAAAGAATGGGGGTCGGTAAGGAAAATCAAAAGACGGGAGGATGAGGGTTTTGGAACCTTATTCGATGAAACGGAGAATTTCACCACCCCACTTCATTCTGAAAGCTTGGCTGAGCCGACACATTCTTAAAACAGCAGTTGCTTCTACTGGCTCTACCGTTGTTCTGGTTGCAATTTTAGAATACACCCAGTATTAAAATATTCTTTTTCAGTACAAAGTAAAAGATTTTAATTTAAGTAATATTTAATTAAATTTATCATTTTCTTGCATACTTCATACGTCATACTTTTTGTTATTAAATACAAATATTATTTATTACCTATGGCCAAGAACATGTCATTGAGTGCACATAACTACAATATTTTTTTATGTAAACCAAAAATGAAACATAATTAATAACATTACATTACGATTATAATGCGCCTCCTAGAAGCAGACTTCGTTACAAAACAAATATTATGATTATTGAATGGTTTTCAGAATTGGATTCGTGCCAAATATTTTCCATTACAAATCTAGGTTACCTTTTTCCAGAACACATTATATGCTCATCGCATACAAGGGTATTGTTAGTGCAAAGATGAATAATTAGGGAAAAAAACACTTTATCAGGAACTCTGAATATCTAGTAATAAAAGATGCGTTATGACGTCACCAGTTAACGTTATTAGCTTATAAAGTCTGGAACATGCATAAAACCAGATCTATTAAAGATAAAGGTACAAAATACGTATTTATGTGTGCAAGAAAAATACTACGAATCAATATCATGTATAAATTAAAAATGTAATATTAACTAACTGTTAATAATAGATATACGCTACATTTATTAATAATTAATAAAAATGTTTACTTATTACCTAGACTATAATTATAATGGAAGTGTGAAATTAATTCATGTAATTTTGTTGATAGACTATCATCAACTTCTTGGCCTCGGCACAGTATGATTGTAGTCGATACTGTATAGGTGTTGGCTACAGAGGTGAAAACTCAAAACAAGTGGAAAGGCGCAAAATAATGTATAAATAATGAACAAAACTAAACCCTTGTATATTAACAGTGAAATTCAAAATTGAATAGAAGAAAATTAAATGACAACAGTTCGTCGAAACTGTTCTAAATTCAAATAAGCATGTTCCTGTATTATAGCTCACTCGAACCTATAAGATTGTGCCGTAGCAAATATCGTTTAATGCGGCTAAAGAAGTTTTCACTCCAAAATACTATAACTGTATGATATTGATTCCATTTGTGAATGGAGACTTAAGTCGTTACTGTTTATTTTGGAACAAATGAAAACATGCATCACAATTCCCATAAAGGAATAGAGTATTTCGAGTAGTAACGCAATGGAACTACAATTTAGTGTTGCCGTCTGTTAGATTTTATTGCGCGTCTTATATTTTAAAAAAGGTTCTGAAAATCCACAATGACAGCAATCGTATCGTTTTTGAATGTGTGTTCTCCAGTGTCCTAATAAAATATAATATAATAATTTCCTACTAAATACTATAATACTACTACTATAAATTATTTCCTACTTGAATTCTTGACGTGTTATTTAATTTCTCCGAAAGACGGAACTAAAGCGACGACTATTTTGCTACTATAGGTAGTATATTTTTCATTTTACAAGCTATAATCTTTTATGTCAAAAACTATTTTCTATTAGATTAAAAAAAATCTCAAAGTGGTAATTTATACTAAGGCTTCGGAGAGAGGCAGATACCGCTGATAATCTATCTACTGTTTATCAACTTATTAGATAGCTTATTTACCAAATAACGAGGCGTTTAGACCACCACCTTATAGCAAATTAGAAGGTCACCTAAGATAAAACGATGGTAAATTGTATTTTTAAACATACATTCCTACACAACACTACCTTGAAAGGTATAAAATTGTACGATACGTCTCCCAAAGATCAGCCTAAGCTTAATTGAAATTTAAATACCAGTGACACCCACTTGAACGGCTTTCGTTTATAGACGGTATTAAAGGGTGAATCTATATCCATTTCGCTTTAGATAAAACGTAAGAACCCTCTAACCGGAAAATCCTAATCCTAAATCGCTACTAATATTATAAATGTGAATGTAAGTTTGTTTGTTACGCTTTGACGCAAAAACTACTCAACCGATCATCATGAAACTTTGTACACATATTCTTGGAAGTATTAGAAGCATCATAGGATCATTTTTTGTGAAAATAATAGTATTTAAAAGCGAAATATATATGTTCCATATAGACTCCGAAGCGACTGTACCGATTTTGATTAAATTTACAGGGATTGTCCAGATTGGCACATTCCTGTGTTTGGTAGCGATCGGATCAACATGTGGTACCCGGGCAAAACCAGGGCGGGTCACTAGTAATATTATAAATTAGAATGTGAGTTTGTTTATTGTATGATTGTAACGCTTCAACTCCTTAACAACTCAACCGATCGTCATGACATCTTGCACACATATTGTCGAGATTACAGAAAGTGACATAGGATACTTACATTCTTCTCACACTCAAAACCTTCATTTACAATATGGGTTGCATGTTTTATGTTTTGACAATAACAGCTTTTTGACAAAAGTGACCTATAATTCGACGTAATCATGCGCCGATCTTACAAAAAAAATGAGAAAATGTGAAACGAACGCCTTCGAAGCCGCGGGCAACAGCTTGTATTATTTATAAACATGGATCACAATTTAGTTGCTTAACCTATAGCTCAGCAGTGAGTTTTTTTCATATTCGAATGAAAGTTTGCTTTTGATATAAAAATACGTATAATTAGTGAAACTTACACATGAGATGACTTAATGGAATTAAAGTAAATTCGGTAAAGTCAACAAATATAAAAAATATACATAGATGCTTTGTACACAAGCATTTCATTTGGTTTTAATATATTTCAGTAAAACTAAAGTGGTGCTTGACTTACTTTGCAAAATTATTTGCTTTTATTGTTTAGCTGATTCATAAAGTTAAGAGTACTCGTAACTCAGGACCGAGTATGTGCATTTTGACCTTGAAAATTAATATTGCCTGCCCTCATAGGCCACATCTATTTTAGTTGATAACTTTTGTACTAACATGTACAATGATATTAAGGCGTAGCTTCCCACAATGAAACTGGTGCCAAATATAGATAAAAGGCAAATTCCCTTATAAATAACTCGTGATCCAACCTGGCTTCGCCCGTTTTTAGGGAACATATATACAAAAATCATCTTTTAAGTTGTACAAGTAAATGATAAATTCTAACGTAAGCTCCAATGAATTGGCACGTAATTAAACGATGATGGATGGACGTGTACAGTAATACAAAATAGACAGATCGTACAAGGAAAAACGGATGCATGAAAATACATAATATTCAACGCGGGACATGATCGATTACACTGTCTGAATAGCACTAGATTTATGGGCATAGTTTGTATTACATATTTATTATAACAATCTCTGTACGTCGGTTAGTGTAGTTTTTGTGTGGTGATCTCATTAATATTTAGGTGAGTTAACATAAATGATGACTTGGATTTTGTATTATGCTACAATCCAATGAAATCTGTGTATAATAATGTAGTTCAAGATTGCTAATATTTATTAAAGGAAAAAAATTAAGACAAATTATTGTTAATAAGACAAAGCACAATAAGAGTGAGATAGTGAACAAGAACGTCTAGTACTATCTATACACATAGAAAGAGATAATCAAAGTACAACGAGGGAAGAAAATGATGTACTATTTTTTTTACAAAAGAAGGAGTCAGAGCTAGCGAATCGTCCAATATAAAGTAACTCCATAACTATTTAAGAATACATCCAGAAAGAAGAGATGAAAATAAGATAGGGCACTAGAAAATTTACAAATAAATACTATGTAGGAAACATCTTACAGATAATCTCGCTGGGAATAAAGTATACCATTAGCATATTAGCATAGAACATGCTATTAAGCTCTGTACCAGTACTACGATACACTATTACTTTTCTTGTTAAGCAATGGGAATTAATCTCAGTGTGAGTTTCGTGACCAACGAGTTATCGAGTCTTCCGTAATTCATCTGAGACTGTACTTGTAATTCCTAAGTAGTAAGTCTTCTTCTATTCTTTCTTACTTGTTTCTTTTAGTCTCATGTTTTTTCGTTCTTTCTTTGATGTATCGTTGTTTAGTCTCGAATTCGAATGTTAATAAAGAGAATAGATTTAATCCTAATTGTTCTCATTTAGACAATCCATAGGAAACGGTAACATTTATTTTGAATTTTATGGTACCTTATATGATTTTTATCTTTTGTGCCTGTATGTCTATGTGTATAAATAATTTAATGAATGAATAAATTATTTATTATTAGTTCTCGATAGATATGTAGATTAGCGGTATAAATAGCTTTATCTGAAATGAAATAAATAAAATAATTGTCCTGAAGCATCTACTTCTTTTTTTTATTTAAACATATGATCTGACTACTAATTGCCTAACTACTTACTACAAAATTTGCAAAATTTGATATGCTTACATACGTATTGCATAAAACAAAAGGTCTAAGTCAATTAACATGATACTAATGTAATAGATAATAGTGATAAAATAATGACGCAAGTGGTAGAACTTGTGCCTTCTCGAGCGCACCGGTAATAAATCGAGTGGCCACTCCGGCGCGGATTCAACATGCTACATGTCTGCTTGCCATTTATAGTAAATGAACATTTCATGTCATTCATTAAAAACAATACTATGAATTCTTCCACTACACTTTCTACATTATTACAAGTAACAAAAAGAACATATATGTAAATTTTGACGAAAGAAAGACGAAAATATTTTAGTAGTACACTTTGAATTGCAATCGTAAGCTTGTACGCAGTTTGCATGATGTTAACTGGCAACCATTAACAATACTTATGTTACACAAATCAAAAGAGTGACCGGTACAATGCTGGTCTTTATGTTGAAAGAAGAGAGGAACTAATATGCAGTTAATTTCAACTGAGACTTTCGGTTTTGTATGTTTGTCTGACTGTCCTCTATTCATTTCTAAACTGATCGGACTGTGATGAAACTTTGGTAGGATGTTTCGTAAACTTTCGATTTTAATACAACTTTTCGTACAATGCCCTGATTGATTTTCACGTATTAAATATTTTAAGAGACTTCAATAAAAAGAATACGCAACCAAACACTTTTTACTTCACATGGCATAGCTACGCATGTATAACGTAACATTAGTACAAAAAAGATAACAATTATATTTGCAAGATAAAAATGTGTAATTGTTTAATGATTAATAAAAATTGCAGAATAATTTTGCGCATCAATAAAACAAATATCTATTGGAGCTTGCAGTGTGTTCTCTCTATTGAAATTGGAGACAACGAGGTTTCAGTGAAGCTGCAAAAAAACCTCGCTTTTAGCATTTTTAAGCTACTGAAATACTAAATCATTCTCACTACATTTCTTTTTTACATTTTACAATGAACGTGCAATTAGAGGTGTTTATTTTGACGTAGTACTTTCCACGATTTGTAAAGGAGCATTTTCAACTATTCGCTTCTGTTGAAAATAACACCAAAATTAATGAAAATATGTATTAAAATCAGATTTATTGAAATATTTGAGATTGACTTTATATAATAGGACAATAGGCATTAGAAAATAATTATCGGACATCATTTTTATTCGGGAACACGAAATATATGCAGAACTAATTTTAAGGCTGCAATAATATTTGCTCCAATGCTTCGTGGCTTCCAGAATCCCTTCATCTTTTTCCCCTCCCTTTTTGCACTCATGTGGTGTAGGCACAGTACGATTGTAGTCCATACTGCATAGGTTTTGAATACAATTCGACTCATTACATT
Organism: Papilio elwesi; assembly: GCA_029849275.1. Taxonomy (NCBI): domain Eukaryota; kingdom Metazoa; phylum Arthropoda; class Insecta; order Lepidoptera; family Papilionidae; genus Papilio; species Papilio elwesi. The sequence continues at coordinate 10,188,310 of CM056693.1, read as the reverse complement.
ATTATGGTTTGTTTTGTACCCATTTTTTAAATTGAATTTCTTCTTCTTCTTAAAGTGCCATCTTCATTCGAAGTTCGGCGATCATTAGGGCAACTTGCACTCTTGACACCGCGGCTTTAAAAAGCGAACGGGTGCTCTTTCCGAACCACTGGCGTAGGTTTTTGAGCCAGGATGTTCTTCTTCGGCCTACACTTCGCTTTTCTTGGATCTTGCCTTGTACGATGAGCTGCAGTAGTTCATATTTTGTGTTTCTCATTATGTGGCCTAGGTACTCTAGCTTTCTTTTCTTTATTGTATATAACACTTCTGTCTTTTTCTTCATGCGCTCTAATACGGTTAAATTTTTAACTCTGTCTCTCCAGGATATCCTTAACATTCTCCTGTATACCCACATCTCGAAGGCTTCGACTTTTTTGCACATTGATTCTGTGAGGGTCCACGCTTCAACGCCGTACAGGAGAATGGTGAAAACATAACAGCGCGCTAGCCGCATCCGTAGCTCGATGTTCAGCCTTTTGTTGCAAAGAAGTGTCCTAAGTCTGAAGAAAGCGTTCCGAGCTTGTTCTATCCGGCATCTTATTTCGAGACTGTGGTCCCCTGTGTCATCAACCTAACATCCCAAATATTTGTATTTGCTAACTTTTTCTAAGAGCTGTTTTAACAAAGGAGCAAGAGGTTAGCTGGTGATATTTTACAGATCGACATATACTTGGTTTTCTTGGCATTGATGTTGAGACCATGCTTCGAACTGATTTTGTACTCTATCTAGGATGGTCTTAAATCCTCTAATGTTGATGCGAGTAAAACAGTATGATCGGCATAACGAATATTGTTAATGGTCTGGCCATTCACTGTTATCCCTATATCTAACTGGTCTAGAGCTTCCCTAAAAATCATCTCCGAGTATACGTTAAACAGGATTGGTGACAGAATACATCCTTGACGCACACCTCGTAAGATTTCTGTTTCATCTGTCAATTTGCCTTCCACTCGTATATTCGCCGTTTGGTTCCAATATAATTGTTTGATAAATCGTACGTCCTTACAGTCAATACCGATAGTTTGTAGGGTGTCGATCATTTTAGCATGCTGTACTCTATCGAATGCCTTCTCATACTCTATAAAGCACACAAACACATCGTGATTGATGTCCCAGCACCTCTGTATTATTATTTGGTAACCGAAAAGTGCATCTCTTGTTCCCAATCCTTTGATGAACCCGAACTGTGATTTTGATATGTGGTCTTCACATTTGGTATATATTCTTTTGTGAATGACTTTTAAGAATACTTTTAGCACATGACTCATTAAGGAAATCCTTCTGTATTCGTTGCACTTCTTGGCAGAGGCAAGTTTGGGCAAGGTGACAAAGGTTGATTTAAGCCAGTCCGATGGTATTATACCCGAGTCATATATTGAATTAAACAGCTTTACCATTATTCCTAGGTTATCGTATTCTAAAACTTTAAGTAGTTCCGCTGGAAGTTCATCTCCACCTACAGATTTGCTAGTCTTGAACATTTTAATAGCATAAGCAATTTCACTTTTATCGATGGATGGTCCAGTTAAATCGGCTTCTAAGGATTCAAAATCCAGACTAGGTCTTTCGTCATAGAAAAGTGTTTTGACATATGTTTGCCAAATGTCAAGTTTATCGTCGATTGTTTTGGCAAGATTGCCCTGGTCATCCAACAAAAGATTACAATTAGTGTTGTGTATTCTGTTATTATTCGTAATTTCTATAATTTTCTTGTGCATATTGAAAGAGTCATGCCTTTTCTCAAATTCTTCTATCGCAACACATTGGTTAGCCATCCATTTTTCTTTAGCTTCAACCACTTTTCTTTGAATTGTCTTGTTTATTGTTTTATATTGTTGATCATCCACTCCTTTGTACCTTCTACGCTGTTCTATTAGGTCTAAGATTTCTGTAGTAATCCAGCAGTTTTTAGCTTTAGTCTCTAGTGGTTGTAAAAGTCTTTTGCCAATACCAAAAATATTCTCCTTAATTTTGGTCCAAGTCTCCTCAATTTCTGCATTTGGACCAATCTCTGTGTTTAGGCGGTTAACTGCGATGTTTACTTCTGTGGTTGTTTTGACGCGTATTGTTGGATCTTTCATTCTGGTCACATCCAGTTGTTGTTTTTTTTTTTGTATTTGGCCTTATTCTTTTCATATTGCAGCGAAGAGATGCAACCAATGGGTTGTGATCAGATCCAATATCAGTGCCAGGGTAGGTCTTGACAGATGTTAAGGAGTTGCGATATCTTTTGCTTATTAGTATATAATCTATTTGGTTACGCACGATTTTATCCGGTGAATGCAATGGGGACGTCCATGTATAGTCTTCTTGGGGGTTGCTTTAATTAGGTGGTCGAAATAACAAGCTCATGTTCTTCACAGAATTGCAAGAGGTGGTCGCCACGTTCGTTTCTTGTTCCCAGTCAGTAGGGTCCTACAATGTTGGAGACCTTTCCCTATTCGATTTTTGCATTAAAATCACCTTGGACAAGGATCACGTTATGTGAGTTCAGTTGTTTAAAGGCGTATTCTAGTTTTTAATAAAAAAAAATTGTTATCCTCGTAAGCTTCGGCGGTAGGTGCATACACTTGGACAATCTGTATATTCCTGGGTTTGGAAATAAGTACCGCTACCCATAGGCATCCGCAACAAGCTAATGAGTTGCAGATGCGTTGCCTACCTTCATGGACGAAGGAGGGGACAAACAGAAAAAAGGATAATTCCATTCCCTGTCCATCCCCTCCTCATGCATCAAATCCTCTTCCTCTTCCCATCCTTTCCTTATTAGAAAAGGGTAGGAGGGGGAAGAGGACTACAATTAGGCCTCCGGCACCTCACTCATCAGTCGGAACGCAGAGTACATCTACTTCACGCCTGTCTTCTGTGACGTCGTGGTATTTCACCGGTCGAGCCGGCCCATTCGTGCAACAGATGTTGTTGTTGGGGGCTCTACCACTATTAGAAGTATCATATAGAAATTAATATTTTTACTTGAAAATTCCAAGCAAATGAGACATATATTGTATGAATATTTCCTACTAAAACCAATACAGACTAATGTTCAGTTATTACTTTGTTTTCTGAATCAAAACATTAGATACTGTCATTTGATTATTCGTAATTTGAAAGAGCTTGCAAAATGATTGGTTCAAATTAAAGAACGGAGAATGTTTTCTTTAATTTGAAGCCGATATCATTTACTAATTTGTATCCATTGTATTGTACCGAAGAAAGTAATTTAGTTTTATTTTTTGAAGTCATACAAAACAAAATAAATAAAGACTTCAACGGTTATACATATATACATAGCTTAATTGATATAAAATTGTTTTATTACATATAATTAAAAAAGAAGAAAATAATTACATGTAGTATATAGTATATGGTTTACAAGTCTGTCTGAGTGTAATGGATACTGTTTCGCTGAGTTTTGTATATAATAGTTACTTTTTGCCGATTGTTCATTAGTCGTCCAACTTCGATTTAAAAAGAAACAAGAATAATGGCTAAAGGCAAATTAATTTTGTAAGTAAATAGAAACATGTTATTTTATATATCAAGTATTTTACCTGATATTTAAATGATCAACTCACTCCATGAGAAAGTATGATACTAAACAAGCTGCAGATGCGTTACTGTTTTTTCAAGGGTCCTAACCCTTAGAATTTTGAAGAAAGAGCATTGTAGTAGGCAATCGTTAAGGTTTTTTTTTCAATTCGATTATACATATGGATTTTTTTTGTCAATAGGAAAACGTTTGAGACATAATTTAATTAGTACTATTGGATGTCGCAGGTATATCTCATTTGTATCTTCACATTCTATTATTTTCCAGATTTCATTTCTCTAGCAGATAAAAGCCTTCGCTTGTTTGACTCATAACTGTGTTGTTGCGTAGCGATTGTTATTTAATATCAATTGAGCCGCTTGGTAGTTAGCACCCTTCTAACATAAGACTATTACTGAATAAGACTTGTAAAGACTCAGATGGTATCACCGATAGGGTGACCAAACTCTTTCCTGTTGCTATTATACAGCTACTAATTCTTATTTATAACGCGGCAATGACTAAAGGCGTCTTCCCCAGCGAGTAGAAGGATGCTGAGGTCATAGGATTCCTCAAACCCTCAAAACCGGTCACAAGCCCCACGTCATATAGACCCATAAGTCTTCTTTAAATGTTTGGGAAGATGTATGAACGCCTAATATTAGATCGCCTACGTACCTTATGAACATCCAAGGACTACCAATCCCCAAACAATTCGGCTTTCGTGCCAAACATTCAGGTACCCTTCAAGTGTACCGCATCACGGAGCACATCCTTACTAAACGTGTTGACGGTGCGGCTCTAGCACCGGAGCACTTCTCCTCGACGTGGCGAAGGCGTTCGATAAAATCTGGCACAACGGGCTTATATACAAGCTGTATAAGTACGGAGTGCCTGATCGTCTTGTATGCATGATACGAGACTTCTTTAGTAATCGAACGTTCCGCTACCGCGTCGAGGGAGTACGCTCTCAAGCACACCCCGTTCGAGCCGGGGTGCCTCAAGGGTCGGTGTTAGGCCCAGTCCTTTATACCCTCTACACCAATGATATACCGCGCGTACGCGATGTAGATCTAGCCCTATTTGCCGATGACACCTGCATTTTCACGTCGGGCCTTCTGCCTGATGCTATATGTCGACGCCACCAGACCGCAGCCACCACTATCGGTGGCTGGTTCCAGAAATGGAGGATCGAAATAAATCCATCAAAAAGCGCGGCCCTTTTACAAAAGAAAGCACATCTCTTGCTTCTCCCATCTATTAACCTTATGGACAGCCCAATTCCCTGGGAAGATAAGGTGAAATACGTAGGTGTCATCCTTGATAATAAACTTAACTTCGCCGCTCACGTGACCCGATAGAAGCGTTGCTGGAGTTTCTTCCGCCACTTCTTCTCCCAGCGCTAACGCTTTCCAAAGTGGTAGTAATGTTATTTGTAATAATATTTTTAATCAGATAAGAACTACCGATCGAGCAGAGGCTCGGCCCTCTCGGTCATTCTCGAATCGAAATGCTAAACGCGTAATGAGCGACAGCCCAAGCCGAGGTCCCCTCACGGGGGCCCTTGAGCCCAGTCACTTCACGGAGTGTCCAACGAAGCGACCTAAGAGCTCAGCCGTCTCCCAATCCGGTTATAATAATAAAGTAACTGCCCGAGCCGAGGCTCTCTCTACGGAGGGAGCCCTCGAGCTAAGTTACTCTTAAAGAGGCTTAGGCTATGCGCCCTCTGCGCCCTGCCGTCTCGAGCCCGGTGTAGCTGTAAATGCCTCCTCTAGGCAAACAGTGACCTTTCAGTCACACAAAAAAATTGTAAAGAGTAGATACAACTATGACTTACTCCCTTGGAAATGTTAGTGGGTGCAAAGATAAACTTATAAAAAATATTTTTTTCTTTCAGACAATCGCCAAAAGTTCAACCTTTTTATCGTAATTTCGCAACAATAATGACATTCCTAGCCCTAGGCAACCGGGAGTGGTGGGGATACAAAAAGCCTAACAAATTTCTATTTTTTCATAGACGGCTTATTATTACAGTTTCCCCAGTTTGTGTTACGTCGCAAATAATTTATGTATTACTTCATTATAAAACACTCTCCTTCAATACATTTAGTATTATATTTTTAATATTTCCTGTGGCATGTGTTACGAATGTAAGTAAATATGTAATCATTAATTTAAATTTCAGAATACGTTTCTTTACTTATCTGTAATTTGGAGTTATTTCCGTTTACAGGCTTGTGTTGGTTCCGCGCAGTTCAAAAGCTTTGAAAAAATCATGAAAATGTTTATGGATAAAATTCATCTATACAATTACAAAGACTACAATGATTTAACGAGACAAGTAATATTTTACATTATAGAATTAATGTCAAGTAGGCCCTGCCGGAGGTGTGCTTGGGCCCTACTACTGTTACCTATTACTTTGAATCTTTTCGAACTGTTTAGAACCCGACGCCAATATTTTTAATGTTTCGTGCGTAACTTTCCAACAAACGCTTAGGTACTCATTAAGCTATTCATTTTCCCGACACGTCCTGCCCATGGTAGCGATCTAATTGTAAACCTTAATGTTCAGCTAATCATGAACAGCTCAATAAATGAATCGAATTATCTTTCGCTCAAATACCAGTATATTCATCTTCATTACGCAGCATAACTATACCGTACCGTATGACAATAATAATTTAAGAAGGGCCTCATATAGGAGATTTATTATATAACTCACGTTCTATTCTCGTTTTTTTCTAATCGACATATTTTTTCAGAAAGCTGTGAAAGTAGAACATTACACTCGACTGGCGATATGTTTTATGACTTGTTGTTTGATGACCGATGGGATTCTCTGGGTCATTTTACCACTACGCCACTTATCACAGAATATAGAAGGGATAAAGAATCAAACGGTCATGTTACAAACGTTGTTGTATCTCTGGATGCCATTCGATTACAGCTATAATATTATGAATTGGACTATTGCGCATACCATTAATGCCTACGTATGTTTCTCAGCGTGTTCCATCATCATTGTATATAATACCCTCAATCATATGTTCGTATTCCATCTTATTGGGCACATACAAATCTTGAAGCACAGGTTTCGGACGGAATTTTCAGAATCTCTAAGCAATAGTGCTACGAAAGAAAAGCTTATTAGTTTGATAAAGTACCACTCTTTTATAATCGAGTAAGTAAATGTTAATTTAAATAACACGTGATTTTTTATAATAATTCCTGTCCCTGTTTTTCCCTCACCTATGTGGCATAGTCAGTACTTCTCTGCCATATTATTCGTTATATCTGAATTAACTCCCCTTATACACGTAGCTTTCACATATCCCATCCATACTTTTTTCGGTCATTTTCTATCCTAGTAACTATCCACGCTTGTCCGTTATATAACTTTCATCCCTTCCCATAACATTCCCATACTACACTTACCTCTAGTTCCTCAATTTCTCCGTCACACCCAAGTCTACAATAACAATATATACACGGAGAGTCCGTCGAAGCGGCCTAAGAGCTCGGCGGCCTCCCAATCCGGTTATAATATTAATTGAAGTAACAGCCCGAGCGGAGGCTCCCTCTACGGAGAGAGCCCTCGAGCTTACTTACTCTTAACAATGCTTAGGCTAGGCGCCCTCTGCGCCCTGCCGTCTCGAGTCCGGTGTAGTTTAAATGCCTCATCTAGGCAACACAAAAAAAATTCTGTCACTGGCATTATTAATTTAAATTTTTGAGAATAATTTATTTGATGCTAGCAAAAGTCTCACAATCTCTCGTTCTTTCAAGCGAAAACATAATTACTATATTTTATTTATTGTAATCATTACTCCTTATGGTACAGGGTATTCAACAATATGAAAGACGCTTTTGGGTATACCGTGACTGCGAACTACTGCCACAACTTACTATGTGATAGCTTCTTACTCTACCAAGTTATGTTTGGGGTAAGTGGGTGACTTTTATAAAACATATTTTGATAATCCTCATGTTCAAATTTATCAATAAATATATAATCTAATTTGTGTCTTCAGGATAAGGAGGATTGGCTATTGTACGGGTTCATGGTGTGTGCATTCTTAGGAGGACTCATTCTAATGTCGTTAGTGTTGGAAGAAATACGACGTGAAGTAATTTATTTGTTTATTAAAATAATTGATAGATCGTTGCACCCTTGAAGTGGGTATTAAATTTCAAATTACAACCAACGCTGCGGAGCATTATACAATTAACTTTGTAATAAGCGTTTATTTTTATTTGAAAATACGATTTTCCTACGTGTTTGGCCCACCGGCTTAGAGATAATATGAAGAATTTAGTACAGTTTTTAAAAAAAATAGTATAAATATACCAAAAGCATTCTTTCAGAGCGATTCTATAGCGGGTGATGTATACAGCATTCCGTGGGAAAACATGTCGATACCAAACCAAAAAACTTTAATGTTGATGTTGGCTCGCGCTCAATCTCCCCTGGAGTTTATATCTGCGGGTGGATTAAAAGCAGGCGTTCGACCTACAATATCGGTAAATGCATATTTTTTACCCGACGGACTCAGAAGAGGGTTATGTTTTTTGCGCGCATGTATGGATGTTCGTTCCATTGTGATCTGAAGCTTAAAATGTTATAACAATTTTAAGCAGTGAGGTGACATTAGATTTGTAATTTACCCCAGAATGAGCACAAAAATTATAAAATTGACAATAATCATGCATGTATCTTTAATCAATAATAAATTATTAATTATTTTTTCTTTACAGATAATCAAATCAACATTTTCATATTACGTCATGTTGAAAACAAGTATGAAAGTTAACAAATAATTTTCTCACCTCCGATTACGTGAGCAAAATATTTACACTGAGTGTAATACTAAATAAAATAAACTAAAAGTAACTTATTGCTCGTTTCTTAATAACGTAATATTAATTATTTATTTGGCATATGAAATATTACACATGAAAATTAATAAATTTTATTACTTAGAACTTTTATTTTTATTTTTTATTGACTCCATCATATGGTTCCATCATATCTATAAATCAGAGTATTCTGTACAACAATATGTGCAAGTCACAAGTTTTTAGGTCTACAGATGTTTTATTGGTAATTTTGAACGAAGTTCTTGATTGCGACTATAAATCGAAGACGGATGTTGTATACTATGCAAAAATGGTTTAATATTGTATCGTTTAATTTTGCTAACGATATACAAACGTTGAAGATATTTGTTTACTAGCTGTCTGTAGCGGTTTCACCCTGCGCGTCATTTAATATAAACGAAATGACGTAACCTACTTATTATAAAAAGGAGTACTTCGAAATAGACAATATTTTCGCACATATCACACATATCGCTCACCCGCGTTATTTACCATCTGGCTATGTGTTCTTTTTCTTTTTCGTCGACTCCTAAAGGTTGTAACGTGATATTAAACAGTCCTACATAACCTTCCTTAATAATAGGGTTGTCAAATGATTTTTTTTTAAATCATATCAGTAGTTTCTGAAATTAGCGCGTTCAAACAAACAAACTCTTCCGCTTTATTATGTTAGAATAAATAGAAAATCAATTTAATAATTTGACAAATATTTATAATTTTGACGTTAGCTAATCGGATGTCAGACTACTTTACTGTGTGATTTTTTTAATAGATTAACCTATTTTTGTTCCTAAAGAAGTAATAATTGTAATTTTCAGTCAAATTTTTAATGGCGAATGTATCAATATTATAACCTTTGTAAGATCGTGCACTGTATAGCGGTTTTTTTCGTTCTGTATCTATTTTTCCGATAGCTACTCTTTTGCCATTGCCGCAAGGGTACGAAATATATGCATACTATATGTTTTTGTACATATATTGGTCGCTTTGGATTAGGCCGTTTCCATTTTTTTTATTATTATGAAGAGAAAGACGGAAATCTCATTATTTCTTCAGAAATATTTTGTCAACAACTTAATTTTTTCTACCAACAAATGTCTAGTCCCTTGCCCATCTAAATTGACTTTACTTTTGTTTGATTTAATTTAGAAGTTGCAGATAACAAGATCGTTCCTGTGATTTACTGTTTAATTAAACATGCAATTTTTATTCTAAAGGGACTTTGCTTGTGTCATTTCCAGTATTACTAAAGCATAGTATGAGTTATTGAATAGAGAATTGTTAACAAAATTAGGTAACACATTCATTACAAAAATAAGTAAAATTTTGGCATTAGGTCTAGGGTCACCTGATATTAACTTTTAATTCATTTAGTTAAGTTAATAGTAAATTAAATAATTCTAAATAACTTTAACCCTCGGCAATTTTCCGCCATAATACAACGTACAAGTACGTACGCCAACTTGTTTCGGATTTCGAAAAATGTAGTACTTTTTTTGAAATTATAAGAGAAAATTCAATAAGCCAGTTTCGATGACATATGAAACACATTAGTAACTTTGCAGATAATAATTCACTTTCGCGCGACGAAATGAAATCCGCTAGCTGCTTTTAGACGACAATATTAATGTGTGAAACGTAATTGAAACAGATGTGATTATCTAACATCCAGTTGGCAAAAGATTTTAATAAAGATTTTAATAAACACTATGTAAATGCAAGCAATAGTTATTGTATTTATTTTTGCTAAGAGTGGCGGCAATAAAGAATATTACCTCATCTCACTACATCTCATCCCAAAGGAGACCTTAGAGACTTCTAAGGGAGATGATGATCTAAGTAAAATGCCAAGCAGCGAGTGGCCGCAGACTTGATGACTGACCGCTGACAGCTTACTGCCAAGCCCCCTTTTTTCACGTGGGGAAATGCCTACGCATACCACCCTTGTCCCCACAAGTGGTTATGTCGGACTCACATCAACTAAAGCCCCACGATTACCCTATTGACGCTTTTTGTCAGAAACACGGGAACGCTTTCGCACACTACCGTGTCCTGACGGCGTTGACTCACTGAGAGTTCTGAAGCAAATTCCCATTCCCTCTTTGGCTTAAGACGAGCAGGATTACTACTTCCTCTACCTCAAAGTTATAAGTACTCGGCGGCTAATATCAAAATCGCCGCCCAGGCCTCATTTTCCAGTCGAAGCGGCCTAAGAGCTCGGCGGCCTCCCAATCCGGTTATAATATTAATTGAAGTAACAGCCCGAGCGGAGGTTCCCTCTACGGAGAGAGCCCTCGAGCTTACTTACTCTTAACAATGCTTAGGCTAGGCGCCCTCTGCGCCCTGCCGTCTCGAGTCCGGTGTAGTTTAAATGCCTCATCTAGGCAACACAAAAAAAATTCTGTCACTGGCATTATTAATTTAAATTTTTGAGAATAATTTATTTGATGCTAGCAAAAGTCTCACAATCTCTCGTTCTTTCAAGCGAAAACATAATTACTATATTTTATTTATTGTAATCATTACTCCTTATGGTACAGGGTATTCAACAATATGAAAGACGCTTTTGGGTATACCGTGACTGCGAACTACTGCCACAACTTACTATGTGATAGCTTCTTACTCTACCAAGTTATGTTTGGGGTAAGTGGGTGACTTTTATAAAACATATTTTGATAATCCTCATGTTCAAATTCATCAATAAATATATAATCTAATTTGTGTCTTCAGGATAAGGAGGATTGGCTATTGTACGGGTTCATGGTGTGTGCATTCTTAGGAGGACTCATTCTAATGTCGTTAGTGTTGGAAGAAATACGACGTGAAGTAATTTATTTGTTTATTAAAATAATTGATAGATCGTTGCACCCTTGAAGTGGGTATTAAATTTCAAATTACAACCAACGCTGCGGAGCATTATACAATTAACTTTGTAATAAGCGTTTATTTTTATTTGAAAATACGATTTTCCTACGTGTTTGGCCCACCGGCTTAGAGATAATATGAAGAATTTAGTACAGTTTTAAAAAAAAATAGTATAAATATACCAAAAGCATTCTTTCAGAGCGATTCTATAGCGGGTGATGTATACAGCATTCCGTGGGAAAACATGTCGATACCAAACCAAAAAACTTTAATGTTGATGTTGGCTCGCGCTCAATCTCCCCTGGAGTTTATATCTGCGGGTGGATTAAAAGCAGGCGTTCGACCTACAATATCGGTAAATGCATATTTTTTACCCGACGGACTCAGAAGAGGGTTATGTTTTTTGCGCGCATGTATGGATGTTCGTTCCATTGTGATCTGAAGCTTAAAATGTTATAACAATTTTAAGCAGTGAGGTGACATTAGATTTGTAATTTACCCCAGAATGAGCACAAAAATTATAAAATTGACAATAATCATGCATGTATCTTTAATCAATAATAAATTATTAATTATTTTTTCTTTACAGATAATCAAATCAACATTTTCATATTACGTCATGTTGAAAACAAGTATGAAAGTTAACAAATAATTTTCTCACCTCCGATTACGTGAGCAAAATATTTACACTGAGTGTAATACTAAATAAAATAAACTAAAAGTAACTTATTGCTCGTTTCTTAATAACGTAGTATTAATTATTTATTTGGCATATGAAATATTACACATGAAAATTAATAAATTTTATTACTTAGAACTTTTATTTTTATTTTTTATTGACTCCATCATATGGTTCCATCATATCTATAAATCAGAGTATTCTGTACAACAATATGTGCAAGTCACAAGTTTTTAGGTCTACAGATGTTTTATTGGTAATTTTGAACGAAGTTCTTGATTGCGACTATAAATCGAAGACGGATGTTGTATACTATGCAAAAATGGTTTAATATTGTATCGTTTAATTTTGCTAACGATATACAAACGTTGAAGATATTTGTTTACTAGCTGTCTGTAGCGGTTTCACCCTGCGCGTCATTTAATATAAACGAAATGACGTAACCTACTTATTATAAAAAGGAGTACTTCGAAATAGACAATATTTTCGCACATATCACACATATCGCTCACCCGCGTTATTTACCATCTGGCTATGTGTTCTTTTTCTTTTTCGTCGACTCCTAAAGGTTGTAACGTGATATTAAACAGTCCTACATAACCTTCCTTAATAATAGGGTTGTCAAATGATTTTTTTTTAAATCATATCAGTAGTTTCTGAAATTAGCGCGTTCAAACAAACAAACTCTTCCGCTTTATTATGTTAGAATAAATAGAAAATCAATTTAATAATTTGACAAATATTTATAATTTTGACGTTAGCTAATCGGATGTCAGACTACTTTACTGTGTGATTTTTTTAATAGATTAACCTATTTTTGTTCCTAAAGAAGTAATAATTGTAATTTTCAGTCAAATTTTTAATGGCGAATGTATCAATATTATAACCTTTGTAAGATCGTGCACTGTATAGCGGTTTTTTTCGTTCTGTATCTATTTTTCCGATAGCTACTCTTTTGCCATTGCCGCAAGGGTACGAAATATATGCATACTATATGTTTTTGTACATATATTGGTCGCTTTGGATTAGGCCGTTTCCATTTTTTTTATTATTATGAAGAGAAAGACGGAAATCTCATTATTTCTTCAGAAATATTTTGTCAACAACTTAATTTTTTCTACCAACAAATGTCTAGTCCCTTGCCCATCTAAATTGACTTTACTTTTGTTTGATTTAATTTAGAAGTTGCAGATAACAAGATCGTTCCTGTGATTTACTGTTTAATTAAACATGCAATTTTTATTCTAAAGGGACTTTGCTTGTGTCATTTCCAGTATTACTAAAGCATAGTATGAGTTATTGAATAGAGAATTGTTAACAAAATTAGGTAACACATTCATTACAAAAATAAGTAAAATTTTGGCATTAGGTCTAGGGTCACCTGATATTAACTTTTAATTCATTTAGTTAAGTTAATAGTAAATTAAATAATTCTAAATAACTTTAACCCTCGGCAATTTTCCGCCATAATACAACGTACAAGTACGTACGCCAACTTGTTTCGGATTTCGAAAAATGTAGTACTTTTTTTGAAATTATAAGAGAAAATTCAATAAGCCAGTTTCGATGACATATGAAACACATTAGTAACTTTGCAGATAATAATTCACTTTCGCGCGACGAAATGAAATCCGCTAGCTGCTTTTAGACGACAATATTAATGTGTGAAACGTAATTGAAACAGATGTGATTATCTAACATCCAGTTGGCAAAAGATTTTAATAAAGATTTTAATAAACACTATGTAAATGCAAGCAATAGTTATTGTATTTATTTTTGCTAAGAGTGGCGGCAATAAAGAATATTACCTCATCTCACTACATCTCATCCCAAAGGAGACCTTAGAGACTTCTAAGGGAGATGATGATCTAAGTAAAATGCCAAGCAGCGAGTGGCCGCAGACTTGATGACTGACCGCTGACAGCTTACTGCCAAGCCCCCTTTTTTTCACGTGGGGAAATGCCTACGCATACCACCCTTGTCCCCACAAGTGGTTATGTCGGACTCACATCAACTAAAGCCCCACGATTACCCTATTGACGCTTTTTGTCAGAAACACGGGAACGCTTTCGCACACTACCGTGTCCTGACGGCGTTGACTCACTGAGAGTTCTGAAGCAAATTCCCATTCCCTCTTTGGCTTAAGACGAGCAGGATTACTACTTCCTCTACCTCAAAGTTATAAGTACTCGGCGGCTAATATCAAAATCGCCGCCCAGGCCTCATTTTCCAGGGGACATTTTCTCCACCAAGTCTGATATCCTCACGCCATTGGTATATAGAGAAGGATAACCCTACCCATCGTGGTGAGAATGGAGGGTTACTCCATAAATAGGGAAGGACTGCGTCCAACAATGGACTGCTATAAGGATATAGGCAATATAATCATCAATGATGATAATAATGATGAAGAAATTGGAAACTTTGGCTTCCTTCAATACTATGTCATATAACTTAGGTGCTTACACCATAATAGTACTACATGCATTGGCTTCCGAGCGCAGTTAAAATAATCTTGTGGTAATTATTTAAAGATCAGATAACAATTTGTTAATTCTAGATATTCAGTAATTCAGTCACTCAGTTATAATTAATTGATATGTCCATAATGGTTTGTGAGTTGTTTGTCACCACAAATTCTAATATTATATAATAAATGAATATGTAAGTTTGTTTGTTTGTTAACCTTTCACGCCTGAACGATTCAACTGATAGTCATAAAACTTAATATTTATTGTTGGACATAGAAATGCGTATGTTGTCCCGAAAATTATTCTAATCAGGAATCAAGAAAAAAGTCATTAAATTATTATCTAGTATTTTCAACAATAAGCTAACAATATCAACACGAGCGAAACAACGTATAAAGGCTCGTAGTTCTATAAAAGGTAGTAAATCTACCTGCATGATATTCTCTAAAATATTATCTAATCTAAATAAAAATTTCCTCTAAAGCAGAACACAGTGTCACAATATAGGTAGATGTAATATACAATATTAAAATTTTAAAATATTTATTAACAAAGTCATCGGTTGTTGTGTGAATAACGTTGAAAGGAGATTGGTGTTCTGCGGGCGCAGTACAATAAATTACACACATTTCTGTTATAGCTTTTGGGAGCTTTCGCTTCATGGTTTGAAGCTTTTACGATACATCATAACTTTTACGCTGCTGGTGTGACATCTATGTTGCGTAAAATAGTATTTCATTTTATTACACATCAGAAAGACAGTTTGTTAAAAGTTGTATGTAATAATGGACTTTGTACTTAGGTTTATTTAGTACATCGTTTCAAATACACGTGGTTGTAATATAAACTCCGTTGTCAAGGAACGGTCTCGTTCAGGCCTAGAGCTGAACTGTGGCGATTGGGTAGCCAAGAAAAGCCATTGAAATGAGAGCCTATAAAAATCACTGTTTACTTTGCCGAATCACTTGCAGCTACACAAGCCTTATTCTTTGTAACTATTCCTTATTTTAAGATCTCTCCTTGATTAGTTCATCGATCCACATAACTACTACTGAAGTAAAAGAAAATTAATGATATTAAGTTAAATACATTTGTGGGGTTTTAATCTTTTGAATCAGCGGCCAGTGTATGTAATGACATTGACGAGGGTCAATTCACAGGAGATGACGCACGCCATGTCATTTTGCGTCATAAATTACGCTAATGAGGTCGTATTTTAATATTAAGGTAGCCTATTTTATTATAATTTGGTGTGTAGGACGGCTGGCCTTAAAATAGTTATATAGTAATGGTTTATAGTTTACAACAGCTTAAATAAAGTCCATATAGCCATGGTTGGTAGATAGATAGATAGTTCATAAATAGTAAATACTTCAGTATTTACGAATGCGTATCATTACGAATATGTAGTTACGTAATTACGTAAATATGCAGTAGCATTTCAATGCTATTTTATTTAAAGAAAGTTAATGTAAGCTACTAAAGTGACAACGATCATAAGCTGTTAAACAGAAATCCCTTAAGGATAATACACTATAACCTTCGTACTTTGTTCGCATGTTCTTCGCACTCTATTTTGAATATATTAGCCCTAAAAGGGTCTCAAGTCGATAATATGTACAAAGTTTCTTCATACAAGGTATCCATTTATTAGTACAAGAGATAATACTCAGAAGACATTGTGGATCTATTGACCTGTACCAGCGACTTCGCTACAATTGAACTTTATATTTACAAAATTATGTTTGGGGTGCCTATAACAATACTATAAAATAGTAACGTCCTTTATCTTACAACGCTATTAAAATGTTCATCTATACTGATATTATATACGGAAAAGATTTGTTTGTTTGTGTGTTCCGCATTTACTCAAAAATCAATCAACCGATTTAAGAAATTCTTTCACCAATTGATATTTCAACTGTAACATACAAACCAATAAAAAGGTCACCTATCAGCGAGTAACGGCGGGTTGCTAGTTCATTAATAAGCAGAAGGTTGCGCGCGGTTTACCTAACCTTTTGTGACTAGCGTCACCCATACATCCACGTCAACAGTCAAGTTCTAGGATGCGTTTTCAGCATTTTCCTAGGAAAGCCGGGGGGAGTTGGTAAGGAAGGTATGGGAATGTTTAAATGACAAAAATTGATTAAATAGTTAATGTAGTTAATTTTAACTTAATAAAACATTGAGACTAATACCATGAGCAAAAAAATTATTTCTTTTTAAAAGACAAAAGCCAGGGAGGAAACAATGTTATCATTTGTATTAATGGAAAGGAGGCGGCTGTGAAGACGTGATTGAGCAGCTTTTCCTTAGCCCGCAATTAATCTCTCATGATTAAAATTATCTTAAGAAAGTCAAGAAAATTCGAGTGAAGATAAAATAAAATATAACATGAAATATTAATCCTATTTGTTATAAAATACTCCCTTTTGCTACATTAAGATGTGCAAACGGATTATTTATCTAGAAAAATAACACCTCCTAATAAAATATAACTTTGCACTTCATACCTGTGAGATGTACTATACTGGTCAAATATTTCTTGCAGAAGTGTACTTGTGCAATCACATTTCATAGTACGTTTTGCTCGTTAACAGATGGTTTCCACTAGAAGTCACTAAGAATATATCACTCTGCTGTTTTTTTTATTTTACCTAGCACAAATACAGCTCTATACACACTACACACTTTATAAATATAGGGATACGTACCTGTCTAAGCAGTCTTTGTTGTAGCACTGTAGTCATACAGGATTTAACAATACAAAATTCCTGACTATACAAAAAGCTAGAATAGGCCAATAAGATATTCTACTCTTACGATTGCTCAGACTCTATCTGATTCCAACGTCATCGACCAGAAGGACCACTAGATGGCGCTTAAATTGTAATATAGCGGTATGGTTATGCAATACCAAACTAATTATTAGCCTTATCAAACTAAGCAAAAATAAGTAATCCGATAATAGCTGCCGATCGAGCCAAGGCTCGGCCCTCTCGGGCACGCTCGAATTGGAATGCTAAACGCGTAATGAGTGACAGCCCAAGCCGAGGTCCCCTCTCGGGGGCCCTTGAGCCGAGTCACTCCATGGAGCGTCCGCCGAAGCGACCTAAGTGCTCGGCGTCCTCCCAATCCGGTAATGATAATAAAGTAACGGCCCGGCCCGAGCCGAGGCTCCCTCTATGGAGGGAGCCCTTGACCTTAGTTAAAGAGGCTTACGCTAGGCGCCCTTTGCGCCCTGCCGGCTCGAGCCCGGTGTAGCAGTAAATGTCTCCTCTAGGCAAACAGTGACTTTTCAGTCACAAAAAAAGCAAAAATAAATCGCTTTGCTATGAAGTGCGGTATTTTATTTGTGAAAAGCATGGAGGGTTGGATACCTAGTATGTCTAAGTATAAATCGGCTGCGGACGTGTACTAATATATAAGGTTAACGCAATGACCGGATACACTATTAAGTCTTAGTTTGATATACTACTGTGGTTTCAAGTTTAACAATGTTAGTAAATTAACGCCAGCAAATTATCTACGTATTTCGTGATGTACAGCCTGATATAAATTCGTAACTAATAATTTTAAGCCAAACATCTTGCTATCTTGCACATGAAATGTTTCTAGACTTCTTGCAAAATTCTCCTGATATCAGCTTACGACATTAATGTGGAATATTGTGTATGCAAGATATCTTAAAGTCGGCAGTTTTTAATCATTGGTTATTTATGGAACAGAAGAAAGTAGTTCCTATATAATATAAAAAAAACAACAAACCAAACATTACTTACTTGAGACGTTTTAAAAATAGACTTGTAAAAAATGTGGTTCCCGGATTAAGCACAAATTAAGTCAAGCAAATAATTAGGCGCCAAGTTTCCATTAGGACCCGTTGTAATTAGAAGTAGGGCAGTAAGAACAATAACAAAAAATGTTAGCGGAATTTTCCATCCTAGCAATTAATTCTATCTCTCTTTTTTATTTAAGTAATCTTTTGCTTGTTTCAATAATTAAAGGTTCGTTTATTGGATTATTGTTGTAAAAAAAATATTCCAAGCGAATTCCAAAAATATTATTTTTAAATTATCATCAACAATAATGAAGTTCTACTCCCGGAATGTCAATATATTTGTGAAAATTCTGTATATTATATTATGTATTATAAATAAGGTCTGGCAAAACACACGAGGATCGATAATAAAAGAGATCCGGTAACTAAGCCATGATGAGACCATGTGGCACATCACTTGAAACGACTAATATTGGTACAGCCTGCAAGAGTGGCAAGTGTCGAATGAATTGGCCGACTGGACAGGGGAAGAATTTCAAAAAAGGAAAGTGAAAGACGTCACTCGTCAGACGAAACGTAGAGTACTTCTACTTCGCGCCTGTTTTCTGTGAGGTCGTGGTATTCCACCGGTCGGGCCGGCCAATTCGTGCAACAGATGTTGTTGTTGCGGACTCTACTATTGTAAGACTTCCTTAACATATATCACGTGAATACATATTGGTAAGCAGCATGTATGGTTACGAAATTTACTGGAGGCGCTCCCCTAGACTTAAGTGTACTAAGTAATGTGATATATTAGTAAACACACTAAGTCTAGGAGAGCGTAGTCATAGAGTCTCACCTTGTGTTAGGTGTGAAGACTTTATCGATATTATTTCACGACCGTTTGGTTGAAAACACATACGGACGTTATGAATACAATATATATCACCGCTCGGTCGATTCCGTCTTCGTTTTGCTGGACCGCTAGGAACAATAACTTTATCGACTGTAAACTCGAACCACTTTTACTTAAGAATTTACGACAAACTATAAATACCTAACCGTTTGGAGCTCGAGTAGATCCTTTTCCACAGCGTCTTTCCAGCGATATCTTTTGGTATATTTATGATTTCCATGATGCGAGACAGGCGGTGATGGCACTCTCTTGTGTCGAAGGCGAGGACCCACTTTGGGCTATTGCACCAGCGGAGTAAGTAAGTATAATTACCTAAGTCCTATGCTACACATTTTTCCGATTAATGGCCAGCAGGCAGAGGTGGCGGAACATCGTGAGGCGGTTATTATCTACTGCCCAATCTATCGGAGCGTGACCACGAACACTATGACAAAAGAGAGGCAGCCAAAAACAAGAAGATGCCATAAAACAATAACAACATAAATAGCGCTACGACGCCAATATTACAACTAAAATTTATAATAAATTTGAAAAAGTTCTCTCAACTCACGTAAAGGGGGTTAACCACATTTCATTTATTTATCGCCGGTGGCTGCAGGTGCAACAAAGAGCTAGCGCGTTTCGTCGCCTAATTGATTGAATTAACTTCCTGCGCTATAATAGCGCTGCACTTTCTAAGGTAATTTAACGTTTTAATTGTTACCTTAATAGTACAAAAAAAGTGATAAATAAAATACCATAATTAAAAAACTTTATGTACGCTTTTTGTTTTTTTTTTAGTATGCACTATAAATATATATTTATAACGTGAGAAACAATGATAGGTATTAATTTATAGAAAAGTATTGCGATAAGAGTTATGTAGTGCTTATAGACAGTTTAGTGTCCTCGCTTGCATTTAATATTAGACATATACCCCTAGTTAATATAACATACAACTATATACATCTAACAACTTTATGATAAAGTTATAAGACGGTCTAATATTACGAACATTATTAATACTACACTTCCTCACGGCGTTCTAACTAATTAGCTAAAATGTGAGAAAAGTTGCGACGTAAAGTGACTTGCGCGAAGAGAAATTTATCCCGAATGTCGACCTAATGTAGTACTCAATTTGTTTGTTTGCGCAAAAGGTTGTTAGTCTAGATTTCACAGAATAAATGAGAGAAATGAACGTCTCTTAAGTAATGGTTCTGTTTTCAACGTATTGTTTTGATTTTTCTATATGCATGCATAATTATATGTCGTTGGCTTGATCACTTACAGAAGTACACACACGTACATACACATTGGTCCATAATAACTCTGGTAAAAATTATGCACCTACTCTATCAGAGTTTTGCAGCCGTGTCTTAATATTTAGTAAAAGTATCATCAGAGAAATGCTCTAAGGGCTAATTACCATCACAATAGTTATGTCACGTAGACATACATACAAAAAAACTATTTTTTTATTATTATTATTGACTTTTATGAAAACAACTGACCAGACAAACTTCGTTCCGTTTGAATTAATTATTAGTTAATATATTTATTATTAGTTCGTTAGAATTAATTATTCAATAAACCTAATTAGCTGTATTAATAGCTGGATAGTTTGCAATCAGGTCGATTCCATTCATTGAAGCACTTTGGCATATACGACATTTTTCGGTTTGTTGTATAAGTCAGGATGTGAAATTATGTACTCTGCGTAGTTTCTGTATTTTAATCAGATATAAATGTCGCATAAGAAAAATGTATGAGAATACAATTCGTGATATTTTTCTTTGTCGTTTTCGTAGGTCGCGGGTTCGAACCCAGGCAGGCGCTTTACTTTGTGTAATTTATTTCATCACCACTACTCCAAAAACGATGAAGGAAAACATCGTGAGGAAACCGGCATGCTCTTAGACCCATCAAATTCGAAGACATGTGACATCCACCAACCCGCACTGGGCCAGCGTGGTGGATTACGGCTCATTCCCTCTCTCGGAGAGGAGGCCTGTGTCCCTGCAGTGGGAAACATTCTAGAAAAGGCCGATTATTATTATTATTATTAGGTAGATAATGTTATATGAGGGATCTGTCTTTTTTTTATAAGAGAAGGGGGCAGACGAGCGGCGGGAACACCCAGGTGATCAACGACGCCCATGGACACCCGCAACACCAGAGGAACTGCAGATGCGTTGCCGGCCTTTTAGGAAACGATAGGCTCGCTTCTTGAAGGACCCTAAGTCGTACTGGTTTGGAAATACCGCCGAGGACAGACCATTCCACAACGCGGCTGACTGTTGTTGAGGCAGAGTAGTACTTTATTTGAAGTCGATTATGATCAACTAGAGAAATTGAACTAGACATATAACTTATAGCATTTAAAAAATCTGTCATAACGCAATATGTTCAGCATGTACAGTTTATATTCCTGGATTGATATACTATCACTGTTAATAGCTTAGCAAATGTGATCCCAATGCGGCCTTCATGTCGCAAGTTATTTATCGTCTTCTGCGTCGGGACGGAAGTTGCCTTAAGTGGAACATGCGATACTGTAAGATTAATTTAACATATTCACGCACGCATAAGTAAATATTTATTTGCATGTTCGGAACATGCGTACATATCGCAGCTATATTAGTACCGATTTTGACATATACGATGATGTTATCACTGTAAAATATATCGAAAAGTAAGAACAGTTCTTGATATATTAAAGTGATTATAGTTCAACGAAAAGTTACTGTTGTAATGCATAGAAGTTTTACGATAACAAATTAATACCAAATAATTACGAACATCATTTTGTATATCTATATATATATACATATATATAAAGGCGATGTGTGTCCAGACCGATTTCACTGAAATTTTCAGGAAATGTTCCGGATGGGAGCAACATAATTAGCGCCACCCGCGCGAAGTTACTAGTGTAACAAGAGTTATCTACACAATAATAAGAATGTACTATACTATAGTTATATTCGTTATTTGCGTGTATTCAAAAGTCCATAGTCAATCCTTGTTACAGTAGAGACAATATCCAAATTATGATAAAAGTCGTGATTACATTACTGTCAGAGAATATTTTTGACAGTTGACACATTCAAGAACGAGACGTCGGAGTGAACACTAAGCTTTGTGAATATATGTCACTATTGTGTGACTTGTCGGTGATTTCGTAATGTGTAAATATCGTTAATGCGTTATAGTACATATTGTTTAAATTCAATGACTCCCTCCTGAGATACATTTGCACTAGTCACTATAAAAAAATTGAACATACCATAGTTACAGATATCGTGTATATAATTCGGACGATAACGGATGGATAATGTATAGATATAGACGTTGTTACTGAGCGAACACTACTGAAGTTACAAAGTTAGTACCCTCGCGTGATGTAACTTCCACTCAAACTACCTGTCTGATGTCTGTGGCGATGAGTCTTGTCTGCTAGGTAACTACTCGGTAATCTATACATCAAACTGCGCGATTAAATTGTTCCTTTCGTCGACGTCTTAATTGCTTATTGAGTCAAATACTGCCGATGTAGTTCGTATAAGACGATAGATGCTAAATATTAAATAGTTACTCTATTTCAGGAACGAGTAAATAATCAATATAATTAGTAACGGGCTTTTAGCTGAGATTGTAAAGTCACTACATAAAACAAAATCCCCTAGCCACGTCTGTATGTCTGAAGACTCCAAAATTATTGAAAAGATTTTAATACCTACGCTTTTCACCATTTAATGTTAAGAGAAAATAGTTCTTAAGGTAATGTAAATGGTTACCGCATATGGCCTTCTCATCCTGGATTTACCTTTAAGGAAAATGCTACGTAATTACAGAAATATCTGCGCAAAAAAAAATTACAACATTGTTATTGCTGAAATAACAATGTTGAAACTTTGACTATGACGTAGGCTTAACGAATGCGGTTAGTATTCATGCAAGGAACGCTTTGTATCCCAGGACGGCAAGCAGTAACTATTTTCAATAACTTCGCTTCCATGTAAGATTTTCTTGTTATATTATATTATTCAAAATTTATTACATCATTGGGATATAATACATTTATTATTTATTAGAGATACAAGATTTTGCCATGTAAAGCAAGACATGTCTTATGTGTATGCCTTCTAATATAAATAATATGACCTTCCTACCTGGACAGAACACGAATATGACACTATTAAACTATATAAAGACTTTACAAGACCGTTATACCGTTTAATAAATTTATATCCATAGACTTGGATTTGTATTTTTTTTAATCATCACGAAAATAATACAACACAAAGCTATAATGTTGTTTTAAGCGATTAGTCTATAAATTAGATCTTAACGGCTTCTCATTTAGAACTAATTTATTAGCTCCATTTAACTTTGGCGCAATGCGATCATTAGCTAAGTACTAAATTATGCTTCAATCATTAAATTGCTCCAGGAAATATAATTAATAGAAACACGTTTACTTTGGAGATGGACCTTCGTCGCAAAATTAAAACTTGAAGGTGTTAAATTACATGACAAAAATGGTACTGAGATCAGTTTTTAAGTAAGGATACTGAAATTGAAATTAATAAATCGGTAAATCTGATTGTAGAATTTTGAAAAATCATCAAAAATGCAGTATCAATAGTGGTAGAGTCCCGCAACAGCAGCATCTGTTGCAAGAATAGGTCGGTCGGTAGTGGGATTCAAAGAATTTTTTACCTCAGGGGGGTACCAAAACCACCGGTTGTGGAGAATCCCTCTCCGGGCGTTTGTTTCCTACAATTCTGCTTGGTGCTGTAGGTCGGGGCAAATGAAGTAAGGGCGTGAGGACGCCGAGATGCCTTGTCACGCTTGCCAAAGACTTCTGCAATATCAGGGAACTCCACTCCAACCTAGATGCAGTCCACTAACGAATCGAATCGCCGTCATCGAAGAGGATACTACATCTGAACAAACCACAGATCAGGAAAGTTGCTGCAGCTCTTACAGATCATGGTAATTTTAACAAACACTTGTACAATATAGGTATCACCGACAACCCTCTATGCAGAGCGTGCATGGAGAGTGAAGAGACGGCGGCCCACGTCATGCTACACTGAACTGCAGTGTCTTTTTTTTATAGAGGAACAAATGTGTTACCATACCTTTAGACGTTGGAGCCACACGTCTGGTGTGTAGGGCTCAGGCTCATTGCTACCTACATGAGACGCATACCGACTAAAAAACCCTCTTTCTTCTGGACTTTGACCCGTTTGACCCGTTGCTCGTTTGCCCCCTTATGCTATAAAAAAGTATTGACGGTAATACAAAAGATTTTATACCTATATTTCCATGATGGGATGATCTTTCCATCAGGACTTAGGTAACCTGAATAATAAAAATCTTATAATCCAAATAAAATAGTCTAGAAATTGAAATTGAATAATTGGCATCTAGAAATTCTAACTAAGGTTGAAAATCAATTTCCAATCCAATATAAAACGGTTTCGAGACTGCCAGAGTCAGCTGCGTTGTACAGAAATGAAATTAGTAATCCTAAATATACTTGTATTTCAAAAATAAACTAAAACTCTTTTATTAATTGTTTATTTTGGACATTAAAGTTTTTCTGTATTTCATGTGTCCTTCCTCACAGGGAATCTCTAGCATAAATTGAAATTTAAATAGAACACACTAATATGACAATGATCCCAAAAGCAACCTATTCTGTCTCTCGTTCGACTTGCACAAGTATCGACTAGGACTTCCACAAGAAAACTAAATGTAGAATGTATGTAGAATGTAAAAAAATAATAACTAATTATCTAGAAAAACTAACATATACAGATACAGAAACAGTTAATGCCCTTTGAGATGACACAAAATACACCTACATACAAAATACACACACGCATACAACACACGTCTACACACCAACAACTTATATGGAGTAAGAGAAAAAAATATCTGAAAATGGCAAAGTCTATATTAATAAGTGAAAATGGAAGGTTGCCGGTGCTTATAGTACAGGTTTTCCTTTTTTAACCACTGGCTGCATACCGTAACAACCATTGATCTGTATAATTTTTTAAAACTTATAAAAATTGTATCAGTTTTGATTCCAAATAAACAAAACGGAAAGGAATATTAATGGACTTGACACTCAAATAAAAAACACTCAAAGACCCCCAAAGTTACTTTTAAGTACATAAAACTTTAGTGTACTTATAAATAACGGTGAAGCTTCCTATCTACTAGCTTGGTCCTGACGGCAATTTCTTGACGTACGGATTGTTCTTTGGCATGGATTCCAACAGTGTTAAAGCCATCAACATATATTCTACGAAAAGGGCCGGTAGACCGATGAAATACCACGACCTTGAAATAAATGAGATGCTTGAAACTTATTCCTATTCCTCTTTCGCTTCCCATGCTTATCTAATGAGAAAATGATGGTAGGGGAAAAGCATTTGATGGGGGAGTGGATAAATAGGGCAATGATAATTTTTAATAACTTCCCAAAACCCCGGTCTCGATATAACGGACTGGACTTCATATTTTTTATACCATCTTTAAATACGCGTGTAGAATTACAATACACTTTATCTGGTTGTTAAATATCAGCACACGAACTATGTGCTCCATAAAAATGATGATAATTATAATAATTCAATTATTTCAAATCGATTATATCCTGTAGGTAAGATATTGAAGACGCAGTCCAATCCCGGAACATAGGACCACTGCCGAAGTCCATACCAGTCCCGTTGTGAAATATAAACGTAATTTTCTACAAATCCAAGATCCTGGAGACCTAAACAAATATTTGTGGATCGAATAGTATTGATCAAGTCCTTTTGAAGCTGGAACGTTTCAGACGAAACTCTATTGGCTCGACTATATTACAAGTAATAATATATTTATTTTGTGGTCTTATTAGAAGTTCAAATTTATTTACATTGTATACGTTATACAAAACAAATACGTTTAACTTACAAAGAAATGGCCAGTAGTACAGAGCTGTAAGAAAACCGTATTCACAATTTAATTAAATCACAAATTAATGCCAGGCTTAATTTACAATTCATAAATTTATGTCGTTAACCATTAATGGAGGTTACGGACTGCGAATCATGCACAGCATCATACTGGGGTCGAATCCGCCATTCGACTATTGTCGTGACTCATTTCCTAGCGCAGACAAAGTGAACATAACAGTTAGTATTCTGAGACTTTTCACAGATTATTAAGAAGTAATCTATGAGCGAATTATCCTCCAGCTTGAGACTCGAATACATCCCATAACTGTGACTGGAACAGGAAGAATTCAATTGAGAAAGTACTACTACGCCCTTGCTGACAACGCATCTATACAATAAATAGTTGCTTATACTAACGGGTTTTGAAGGCCATATAAGTGTGAGCAGTGGGGGCTCAGTGGTTTACGCCCCGACTTACGTACTGTAGGTTGCGGGTTCGAACCCAGGCAGGCGCTTTACTTTGTATAATTTATTTTATCAGCACTGCTCAGAAAACAGTGAAAGAAAACATTGTGAGGAAACTTGCATGTCCTAGAACCACCAAATTCTAAGACATGTAGCATCAACCAACCCGCACCGGGCCAGCGTGTCCACCACGACTCATTCCCTCTCTCGGAAAACATGATAAAAAATGCCGGTTTATTATTATTAAGGTCATATAAGATCAGCTGGCTCGTTTGAAGTCTTTTGTCGTTAAAAATCAGTTAATATAAGCGTAAATTAAATAACTGCACTTATTTTTATATACTACTAGTGGTTTCCCGTCGCTACGGATGCATTCGTTTCTTATCTTTCGTCGTTGGAAATGCTTGTAACTTGATTTCACGTATAATAACTTGTTATTACTTGGTAAATGTCAAAAAGTTGTTATCAGTCGCCTTGGTAAAGAGAAAACAATAAAAAATGCCAAGAAGTATGCCTCAGGAAGGTTTATTTATTTCGACCTAAAAGTTGTGTCATTTTTATACCCTTGAGAATATGTGTTCAAATTTTTATGATGATCGGTTCAGTAGTTTGCACGTGAGAGCACTGACATTCGCATTTATAATATTAATCTTATTAAATCGGGATATATTACTTGGAAGAACTCACCCTAAAGTAATATGAGCTGATTTAATAGTGTATGTTTTAAAAGAGCTCCAATAACGGTGACAAAACAATTTTGTCGTCGTGATTGAGATACGACACGCCCTGAACTCGACTCCTATAAAATCATAATTAAATTTTGTTGAAAAGTCATCATTGTAAAATTTTGAAATTTAGCAGTTCATTTACAAATTAAAATGATTTATCTCTCATCGTTGATAAATAAATAAACATTGAAACTATTGGAGGTTTATTAATAACAGAATCGTCAATACAATCAATTTCGTTGATATTGTGTGTGCGTGTGTAAGGTTGACAAAATATTGTACAAGTACTGAAAGAAACTTCCGCGGAAAATTTTATTGTGTTGAAAAATTGCATTTGTGAGAAGAACACGTTTTCGTAGTTAAATACGTGAAATTACTGTAATTTTACTTGCATAAATTTGTTTTAAAGATTTACATACACGTCTTATATTACAATCGATATCTAAAAATTAAAGAATTAAAATAGAATTGGGCGAAGCGAAAACATATGACAACCATCTTGGTTGACAGATGAATTAACAAAAAATATTTCAATTTACAAAGTTAATAAAATGTAAAGTTAAACATAAATATAGCACATATTCCTAACATTCAATGTTAGGTCTAAAACAAATGCGAAACCTTTAAAAACTTTTAATATGTTATCATAAAATATATTACGCCATTACGTTTATATCTATTTTCAGCACACGGAGATAATTTAAGGGTTTATTTTGCGTAGATAATTCTGCGTACCCTTGCCGCCGAATATGAAACGCCGCTTATCTAGGGGCCATCAACATAATTTAAGACAACACAGAAGTTTTAATGTTTTCATTTTGTTAAATAATGTTGCTTTTATAAAAATAACCTTAAATATTTTGTACATTCGCTAAATATTTGTATCACGACTCACCTGACTTTTCTAATCTCTTCAAAAAGTCATCTTTTTTCATGAACCATCAACTAATAACTATTTAAATGTCTACTTCGACACATAGTCTACTATAAACACATTTTTAATTCGACATTATGAGTAACAGCGATAGAATCTGCAACAACATCTGTTGCAAGATTGACTCGGCTCGACCGATTAAATACCAGGACCTCAAAGAAGACAGACATAAAGTAGAAGTATGCATGGGGATAAGGAAATATCCTTTTTCCTGTCTATTCACTCCTCTATCCATTAAATATAGGTAACTCATTTGCATCTCATTTGCTTGTTACCAATGGGTAGTGGTCATCAAGTAACCCGCTTGGTCATTTCCAAGGCCACCTTGTTGCATAAAAAAGGAACGTGACTATGTAATAAGGGAAAAAGAAGTAAACGACCTCTTTGCTTTAGGCTGCAAATATTTAAAACATCGTGGAATTTGCGTGAAGCGAAAATGTTCTCATTTATATTACAAGACACAAATCTACACCAAGAGTGTCGAATGACGAAAGACGGGTGAATCCTTAATGGTAGTAAACAATAAAAATCCACATTTAAAATTAAACAAGCGTTTCAAATGAATACGACTTAAGATGGCGTTAGATTTTAGTCATTTCTTCTTATAGCAATCGTACAATTTAACTTGATTGCGTAATTTTGTTATCGTACGGAGGCAGGATCACAATTTGAATATTGAATGCTAACAAATTTATTTTATTGCAGTGATTACCAAACACGTAAGACATCTCAGAGGCTTTTAAATTTTAAAATTTTACTTAAAATTCATTTAAATAGTAATCAAATCCACAATAAATTTGATGTCTTTGCATTGTAATAAAAAATATCTCGTCCTTTATTATATTAATATGGGACGAGCATCTGTTAACTAGATTTGTAACGGACGGTCCAGTGGCAAGAAAACTAGTAATGTATTTAGACATTACTAGGATTAGTAACTTTCTTCGTAATATCAAAACTCCCAGTAGTGTGCTACATCTAGTATTACGAGTCTTCTTGAAAACTGATGTAGAAAGAGTAAAACTGTACAGGATTACAGAAACGGAAAAACGATATCTGCCTAAACATGGTGACTTATCACATTTAACATTTATCACTTTTTATATTTTTTATCATTGTTTTTCGATCCTCGTGTTTTAATATACAATTATTATTATTATTTTATATAAAATTAACGTATTTTGTATTGTATTATAATTAAGACAATACAAAATACGTTAATTTTGCGTTGTTTTTTTACTGATTTTTCTCTTTGCTCGACGCTTCCTGTTTACAGAGGCCATTCGTTTTCTGTTCACATCCGATGCTCTCATTAACACGGCATTTAAACAAACCATTTAAATTTGTCGACTTAACTTTATAAAAAAAGTTTTAAAGGTATTTGCTAATTTAAACATGAGTTTATTCATCTCAATGTACGAGTAAATAATTTAAGAATTACGTAATTTTTACTACAGTTTACAGAAATGGTGTAGAATTGCCAATGGAGCTAAATATTCTGAAATGGTGACAGCTACTTTAATAAATTTAATGAAATATTATTTAAATTAAGCTTATCGTATCTTAATTACCCATAATAGTTATAATCTGACCACAACATCGTTAATAACGTAGTAAAATAATTTATCTCTTTACCACCAATTTTTAGTGGCAATAAATTACCATATGCCTGAATTTTGGTGCTCTACTATATTTAATATTCTATTGTAATGGCACTAGAATATATTATGGCAAATGTGTATTAACAGATTTAATAATTTAACCTAAAAAGGCATAAAGCATTTATGTCTCTTTTATGAGTTCAAAAGTAGAAACGACATACCAATACGATAACATATATATTACTAGCCGGCTTGGCGAATTTCGTTCCGCCTGCAACCCACCTTGCGGGTGGAATTTCGTATAAACCGTTCTTAACTGACCTTTACGCGGCGAAAGGAATATTCCTTTCAAATTTTAAGTCTCTAGGCCATATGGTTCTAGAGATATCAGTAGATACCTGGAAATCTCTTATGTATATATAGATTCAATAAAAAATTATGTTCATTTGTTGTGAGAGTTGGCGCATCAGTTTTTTTACAATGATTTTATTTTCATCGAGTTTCTTATTTTAATAATTGTATTTTCCTCCGGCATTGGTTATAGCGCATAAACTTATACCTACTATGAAAACGAACACCGTGAAAATGTAATTAAGATTTATCTCGTTATTGAACAATATACGACAATATCGTTTCACCCAAATCCTGGACGTAAGCCCCATTGATCGCCACACAGATCGGTCCTCTGCCATCCTCATCTAGTGGCGCCCCGCAACTTTTTCCAGATCGTCGGTCAATCTTGTGGGAGCCGCCACTCTAGGACCTTTCAGTCCCACAGTCCAATAATAAAAAAAAATTTTTGCATGATTAATTAAGCTATAGTATCAAATCAATTTGTATTTCTTCACTATTCGTTGCCAGTATTTGGTGAGTCCGTGGGTCTTCCTAAATTAGTTAGTTTTAAATCAACACGTTAGTTTTAGTCAGTTGGCAAATGCTCAGAATTTTCATATTAGGCATAATTTGAAACATTATAACAATATAAAAGGATAAAACGATAAAATATTATAAGAGGTAAAATTTAATAAAGCGTATTTAACACCGTACGCACCAAATGTATGTTATTCTAGTATCTATTCTCAACATATTTTCGTAACGATATTCACGTCTTGAATCTAACACCCCCTCCTTAATTACTGTTTACTGGGCATGAAAGTCTTGTTTCTCATTAATTAACAGATTTAATCGCGTTTGTAAGGCTTAGCAAACAGAATTTAAATCATTTCTGTTCCCTTTATTCATACATTTTCTATTCCAACTTTCTAAACTAGAAGGAGCGAACAGACAGAAATGCATTAAATAGCTGCGGTTGCTATTATGTATTACGATTGGGACATACCTGACTGCGGACGTGTATAAGGCAGCATTTTTTTTTCTGTAAAGTCGTAACGACCTATAAAATCTACAAAATAATGAATTAAATAAATATACTAAACCCTTCCGCAAGAGTTACGTTGTATATTGATTAAATTCGTATTGAATCGAACGTAACCCATAAATTTATTTTAGAGTTTATCTTGTCTACACGGGGAGAGGATCAAAACAATCAGTAGCTTCATAATGATAGCCATGAAACAAATGAAATCACCAGGATGCTATCCATGTTCTATTGTAATTATTGATGGTAGTAAGGAAGTGAAAACACCTTTTTAAATAGTCAGGTAGAGTAAGTTAATCCACTTTGCGAAATTAGGGAAACGAATTGCCACGTACGCTCGGAATGCGCTCGAAATACGCTTTGTCCTAAATGGTCACTGCCGCAAATGAAGCGAATGGAACGTCGGACTATGTTGATCAATACATACTAACTACTACGGAAAAGTATGCTTCTTTTTAAAAATGTGACAATTGATTAGATAACAGTATAAATACTTTGGCTTAGATTTCAATAATGTCTTGTAATCTTTATCTAATATAAAAAAGTAGGTGGGAGTAATGAGAGTAAGAAGTAGTGAGTATGAGGAGTACGTGGGTGGGGGTGTGGTTATCGTCGTTGTTGTTGTTTCCACTTCTATCGGCAGTTCTCAATGATTACCAATGTTTTTATTTTATTTTAATTTTTAATAGTAACACCTTAACACATTCATGAATATTAATTTGAAGTAAGTGTGTTAATTTTCACTAGCAAAGTACTTACTATATAAAATTTTGAGGTGACGAGAGTAATCACGGCGTACCAATTACCATTTTAAGAACATCCTGCTTACTTCGTACTTTAAAAGTGTTTAATTCCTTATTCAGTACACAAAACTACAGTTTATTAAAGAAATTAATTAATCCTTTCAGATAAATAATTAGCTAATTCATAGACAACGAATAAATTAATTGTAATTAATTTTAATTATTGTGTAACTTCTATTTATCACAATGTAAATTCTCAACCAGGGCGAGCTTTTAGGCTAATATTTGTTATTAGTATTATAAAAAGATATAATTTATTTTCGGATCAATATGACAAGGATATAATGATTACTTTAGTAAGTCAGTAACAAAGTAAACCTGACATTCAATGTTAAAGTAATTTGTAATGTATATTTTTGAAATGTTTGTCAATTATGCAAATAGCATGCTCACACCTTTACGACCTGCACGTGATCATTTTACCAAATTCAAACTTAACGAGTCTTTGGTGTACGATAGTGAAAATCTATATATATAAAACGTATGTTTATGTATTTCCGTACGTTCCGCATAGCCTCCGAAACAGCTGAACCAATTTCCGAAATGTTCAGATAGGACTAGCGGGTGATCGTGTGAAGTTTGGTAGCAATAGAGTCAATAGTATAATATATAAAATACATGTTCAAGCTGCAAGAGACATGAGACTGACAGTGACGTCAAGAAATGAAAATAATAAATGTTGGTCATATCCTAAATGTAATTACGATTATGAATAAACATTACTTATTACCGTAATTTGACTAGTAAAAAAAATATGTATAGCTATTTGTAGAAGATACTTATGTGATGACTTTATTTTTGTATCATAATTAAACTATACCTGCATATAAATACACATATCATTTAATGTGACGACGAAGAAAAGCATTATTATCTCTTATCTGTATTTTCATTTAAAAATCTACAAGAGTATTTTGATAAATGAGTAAATAAAATAAAATATTAATCAGTTGACTTTAATAAATAAAATAAAGTACAACACGCCAGTAATCATACAATTATTTCGACGGATGCTCAGCGTAGATAAAAGCAGGAATTTATTGTAAACAGTATTCATGACCGATACCTCGATCTTGCAA
Source organism: Papilio elwesi (assembly GCA_029849275.1). Lineage (NCBI taxonomy): Eukaryota > Metazoa > Arthropoda > Insecta > Lepidoptera > Papilionidae > Papilio > Papilio elwesi. The sequence continues at coordinate 10,155,231 of CM056693.1, read as the reverse complement.
AAGCTGTAATAATGCATAAAATATTCTCACAGACACGGAACGTATACGGGGCTCAAATTACCATAGAAATAGTGTCACAAGACAATGCAGCCCGTGCGCAAATGCTGTCATCACTTGCAATCAAACCGCCTGCTCTTGTCTCTGATTGTAAAATTATACATTCAAATAAGAGTCAAAATTAATGTAAAATTTTTTTGTTATTTCGTACTCTGGACTCTTTTATCTTATGGGTTATCGACAGAATAACTTGCTTCCTTGGAAGCGGAACAGAAGTCCTGTTTAGTCTTAATTACAAGACTTCTGACTTCTGCAAAATTAAAACAATCCCTATGTTAAATTTCTAATCAGAATATATTGAATTTTAGTGTATCGGACTACTAACTGAATTAGTTGGTTTAAGCTCCGTTAAAAAATACGTAAAGTTCCCGTTACTTAAAGCGCCTTTTGTCATTTTCTGCTCCTAGTAGGTAACGCTATTCTCAAGCTTAATATTATTTTTCTCATCCTAATAGTTCTTACCAAAACTAAAACATTATGAAATATGTTGCCATCTGTCATTGAGACTGCAAACTTTCAAGTCGATCTAACGTTTACAAGTTATTGAAAATAACATCATTACCGTGGGTTTCCACCGGCGTAAAATCATGTTACGATACAAACTTTATCTCTATCTTTCTCTCTGAAAAAACTGAGATGGCAATATTTTTTGTGTAATTGTTTTCGACGGTACAATTTCACAGTAAGCTTTAGGTACATAGATGCAGGCCAAGGTCACAAAAGGGTGTTAAAATAAATTTAACGTGAAATATTTCATTTGAAATGAAACCAGAATGAAATAACCGTTCCTTATTTTCATCATGGTTTCATTTTGCATAGTCAAAAACAGTGCGTCAAATTATGGCTGTTCTTCAAGATAAGAGCTTTTCTTTGAAGATACTTACCCTCATCATATTTGAACGGCAATATTGACGCACGCAAATTATTCTCTTATGTGAGACGGTATTTCCACAACGAGAAGTGTGTGTAAAGCAAAGGAAACATAGGTATTTTCTGACAGACATTTTAAATTAGATTTTAATCATTTAAACCTAAGCACGATATCGTTCTTGTTTGTTGTTTGATCAAAAGGACAAACAAAGGAACGGTTTTACAAAACAATTTCCAAACAAATATAATCTTAGACTTTTAATCAGAAGCTTATTGTGCGATCCTGTCTATCGGGACTTTATTTTCCCTTTGCTTGTTCCCTATAGTGATACATTTTAAAAACATGACTGTCATCTATCAAATAAGACACGCTTTGCAATCAGACAGATTTTGTGGTCTCCAAAGCATGTTAAAACGATGAAAGTTATTTCTTGTGCTTTTCATAAAGACCTAAAGAGGTGTCATTGTATATTTGCCACCTACCTCACATTGCATTGACAAAGGATACGTGTAAGATACGACACAAGACAATTAAGGATCAAATCGCACAAATCTACTAAATATCACTACCTCCCAGAAGACAGGCGTGGAGTAGATAATAGCGTTCAGTGTGATGAGTGAGGTATCGGAGGCTTACTTCTGGTCCTCTTTCCCTTCCCATCCCTTATCCAATAAGTTACGGATGGCAAGGGGAAGAGGACTTAACGGATGAGGGCATGAGTAGTAAATAACCAGTTTCTGTTTACTCACTCCTCTGTCCATTAAAGGTAGGCAAGACATCTGCAACTCATAAGCTTGTTGCTAATGCCTATGGGTAGCGTTCACTTAATATGGAGTGTACAGCTTGCTCCTTTGTCGCCTTCTATTATATAAAAAAGCATAATGTTTAGATTATGAATATAAAGCAAAAGAAAAGACAATATTAATAAAAATAAATTGTACCGAAAATCGCCTAACACTGCATTTTAAGTATTTTGTTTTTGTTTGTACCGAAAATCTCCTAACACTGCTAAAGAATTTTTCGCAACAAAAATTTGTGTTAGTCAGAATCTATCAAAATATTTTTAGCCTTTGCAATTCGCTATTAGAGATGTTTCTCCCGCAGGATACTCTATATAATTTCTCTTTGAAAGTTTTAATCCCGACCCATCAATCTAAATTACGCGAATGAAGAAATTTCTATTTTAAACATTTCACTTCGAAATAAGGTTTGAAAACTGACTTATCTCGACACAAGATGTTTCACGAATTTATATCGAACGAAGTAATAAGTAATTATCATTTACAAAAGAAAAAAGTAACCTGTTCTATACTTTATTATTGATGGGGAAAAATTATATATTATGATAATATTCTAGAATATTTTTAGGTATATATAATAATAATTTATATTTTCCAATAATTTAACACTATATAAGCAAAGTGCGCAAGTGTGTGCAAAGTGCGTGATATGCTTTAATAACATAGTAAAAGAAACGTGAAAATATTGTAATTAAACTTTTTAATTATTACGGGTACTAAACAACTTTTCGTATTCGTCGTTTCTATTACGTATCATTATTGTTTTATAGCTGTTACCTGAATAAACAAACAATTTATTCATTAAGAAAAGTCGAATATATGTAAAAATATATAAACATATGTTAAGATTTCGTAGATATAATAACAAATGATAAAATAATAAAGACATAATAATATTTATTATTATTATTATTATTTAAAAGTAAAAGAAATCATTATGCTTAAACTTATTTTTTCGATGCCTATCATTAATATATTCCCTGTAAAATTTTCACAGATATAAACAAAGCAGCATATTGGGCGTTCTCAAAAGGTTTCCTGTTAACTACGAAACCGGACAAAAGTAAACCTGTTTCATTGTATGCGGCCAGTAACATTGTATATTGCAATCAAGCTTATTGGCACACAAAGTGAGAAACGTATCGATAAATTTTGAACGTCGCTCTCATTTTATCTCTGTAATGTAAAACGAAAACGGAAACAATCTTGGAGAAAAAATTGGAACACTAAACTAGATGATTCCGTAAGACTTGTCTTTATTTTACATTCCAAGAACTATTCAAATTATTGGTTCAAGATTTAGTTACTAGATATTATTTTCATTTCCCTTCCCTGAAAAATGGGACGTCACTTTAACTAGGCATGATGTTACTTTGTGTTATACGTGCCAATAATGTTATTCTAGGCGTGTTCCAATATTTACATTGCTTATACTTTGCTTTGCGTGCTTATGCTATACTTTGTTTAATCAAGTTATTAGTTTTATACGAGTTATACGACTGTTGTGTCGATCCTAAGTTCAAATTTAATATCTCTTTGTAGTAAAGTTATATTATACAGCACGTAATCACATAAAAGTTATCGATGTGTCCTTCAAGGTCTTCCGATCAGAAGCTAATTTTTATATATTTTCTTTATGTGAGAAGATGGAAAACGAGCTAGCGGATCACTAGATGAAGCGAACGCTGCTCATAGAAATCCGCAACAGGCAAATGTGTTGCAGATGCGTTGCCTATCTTCAATGGACGGAGGATGACGTAGACAGGAGAAAGGATATTTCCTTTTACCCGTTAACCCCCTCCCCGTCAAATCATCCTCCTTTTCCCATCCTTTCCTCAAAGGACAGGGGAAGAGGACTCAAATTAGGCCTCCGGCACCTCACTCATCAAACCAAACGCACAGTAACTCTACTTCACGCCTGTTTTCTGTGAGGTCTTGGTATGTCACCGGTCGAGCCGGTAATTCGTGCCACAGATGTTGTTACGGGCTCTACCTACTACTATTAGAGTATATCGATTTATATAATTCGATGAACATAATAATTCCTCATCTTAGCCATGACTTCAATAAATCGTAAATTAAAATAGGCAAACACCGGCTTTATTGTTGGGTTTCGACATACATATTTTGATTGATACTTGCAATGCTCTACGAGATTCCTTTCGTTTTAAAAGTAAGTAAATATATTTTACTGGTCTTAAGTAACACGAGTTGGTTGGGTCGTAAGTTCGTTTTTCCAGTGCGTTAGAAACGAAAGACTCGTACAAAGGGAAACAAGTTGGAATTTAACATGTATTTTGAAGTACCGAACGCTTCGTATAAAAGAACTTAACTTGAAAGCAAAATGTTGAAACCGCTCTCTGGAACTTTCTCTCCCGCACTCTAGTAGCAGGCCATTTCACTTTAGTCACGGATAAGAGAGGTTAAGTGTGCTTTTGACGGTTAAGATTGCGACAAGATGAGTCGAGAGTATTAAGATTCTTTTTATAGCACGCATAAATGTACAAAACTTGGAAAGTGTATTTCGATACATATATACATATATTTGTAGTATAGTGTATCTTGTATAGTATAGTATAGTATAGTATCTAGCTATCAAAGCTTCTAGTCATAGACAAATTTGATGTGATTTATTGTCAAATTTCACAAGTTACAAAATGTATGGTATATTAGATCGGGTTGGTTCATCGCAAATTTCTATATAAAAACCGAACAACGATTACTGTCCACCAGAGCAAGTTAAAAGATATTTGTTAGATTTTATTATTAATCTGACATTTATGTATATAATTATTTATCGTTGTATAGAGGGACCGGTTGGCGTGATACTTGCTTTTCACGACGCAGGTCGTGGGTTTGATTCCCGCCCAGGACAGACATTTGTGTGCATGAACATATCTGTTTGTCCTGAGTCTGGGTGTAATTATCTATTTAAGTATGTATTTACAAAAGAAAAGTAGTATATGTAGTATATCAGTTATCTGGTTGCCATAGCACAAGCTCTGCTTAGTTTGGGATCAGATGGCCGTGTGTGAATGTGTCCTTGGGTATTATTATTATTTATCGGAACCATTCGACGTACTTTTTGTCGATGTCAAGATATCCAATATTTATGAAAAAAATCACCCAAGGACCAATATACTTTAAGTTTCCCACAACTTTATTATAACATCTTGACCATAATCATGCAGACAAAGAAACTAAGAGTAACGAAGAATAAAAATAATGAACTTAAGTTAAAAATTATAAAACTACCCTGAGTTCCATAGTGGTGGTTTTCAATAGATTTGTTTCTTTTTATTTTACTTTTTTGAAGTAAAATAATAAATTTTTCTCATGTCAATTAAAAATTACACAAATAAATGTCTTCCTTGTTTAAATATGGAATTATAGTTTAATTCTCAAACTTCAATCAAAGTCCCAAGTTGGTCAATAGTGTTAATGTCCATGGTGTGCGAACTAATTCCACTATAACTACTCAGTTAGGGTCCGTTCACATAGGCCGGCTTGGAAGGCATCGGATGGCGCTCTTCTTTTCACGCAGACCGGCGCGGATTATACGCTTGGAACTGACTGGAGCCGACTAGGCCGTTTTACACAAACGGGCCGGAAGAGCACTGGTAACGCTTTACCGCACGCAATCGGAGCCGGTCGGCTGCGCCAGCGAAAAAACACGTTTTCTTATTGTTTCACACTAAACGCTTGGTTGGCTTTCCAGCATACTCAATAACAAAAGCAGTGAAGTGTAAAAGTAAATCTTGTTTCACGCATCCAAAACTCTATTTTAATTGCAATCAATATCTGCTCTCCTCTCCGAGCTGGTCTGTGTAAGCGGACCCTTACGCTACTCAGCACCACCAAAAATAACATTACTACCTAACTATTATTGTAATTATTATAATTTCGTCGTATATTACCAGATTAAGCCAGGAAGGGGAAGAGGATCAAAGTTCGGACTCCGGCACCGCACTCATATGAAACGCAAAAGCATAAAATGCTCGTACATCACGCCCATCTTCTGTGAGGTCGTGGTATTTCACCGGTCAAGCCGGGCTTTTCGGATAACAGATATTGTTGTAATTATTGTTGTTGCGAGCTCTATCACTGTAAATATACAGGTCCACAATTTTCAGTGCAATGTAAGAGAAGCTACTGTTATGAAACTTGAATAAGATTTAAAAATAAAGCTTTTGTAGGTTATTCGAAACGAATTATTTTTAACAAGTCATTATTTTAGCTACGCACTTATAGCAGTAATATATCTACTACTACATAATAAAATAACTTCATGAACAACAAGTAACACGAATTGAAAACACTAACTTCTTTTTTCATTTTAGCTGAATGTTGTATTAATTTTTTTAATAATATCCTTTGTTTACGAGAAAGTGGCGTTTATGTTCCGATATAAGCATTGGTCTTGCCAAAGTGCCTCGTAACAACGAGAATATGTTTTACGTAAATGTGTTTCAATTTTCTATATGGTCTCTTTTTATTACTCTCTAAATTTGCTATATTTTGTTCCATTATGTCTCTTTGGGATACTGTTTCTTGACTTTATAACATCATGACTTTCAAGAGTATCGTTGGTAGAACTTCTAAAAAAAACTGTAAGTACATAAACTGCAAGTAATATACTATAAACACTTTAGGTTAATATCGTATCACTTTGTATACAAAGATATATGTTGTTATGAAGGCAAGCACTAAGAAAGGATTTTTCTTAATCCATCCCCTAAAGCTCGTAAGTAGAAGATGAAAGTTTGTATGAATTAAACGGTGCGGCGGCTGAAACCGCAGGGTCGTCGTCGTCATTTCAGCCGATATTTGTCCACTGCTGGACGTAGGCCCCCCCATTGATCGCCACAAAGATCGATCGTCTGCCATCCTCATCCAGTGGGCTCCAGCAACTTTGACCAGATCGTCGGTCCATCGTGTGGGCGGCCTACCAACGCTGCATCGACCTGTACGTGGCCGCCACTCTAGGACCTTTCGGCCACATCGGCCGTCTGTTTTGCGCGCAATTTGAACGGCCCATTGCCACTTAAGGTTTGCAATATTTCAATTAACCGCAGGGTAAGGCGAGTATATTATAATGGAGAAAAAATATAAAACTTAACATGGTTCGTTTAGTTTAAAAACTTAGAACAGTTTTCAATATCGCTAGTGAGATTATAAATTACGACGAAGGAAAGTTTCACGTTAACCTTCAGTTCTCTCTTCATTTTTCACAGAGACAAGTAGAGTAGTCTAATTTACGGTCCGTTCACCGTGTCAATCATCAGAGTTCTTGGTCGTAATTGCATTGTACCTGTACAAAAAGAGTAAGGGATAAAAAATATATTTTGTATCTAAGAAATTATATTAAAATAAAACTTGTTAAATTAACTCCCAGCACTCATTTACGAAGTTCTGATGACTTGTATAAAACGTACGCCACAATTCGTCAGAATTAAGTAAAAAACTCACGTAATTACTGCGGAGGTGGATTCTAAATTTGCATAATTAAAACAATTTTGTCACAGCAACCAACATATTATTAATTAAACGTGGATTATAATTTTTAAAAAATCCCTCGTCATGTCGGCCTACGTGACAGCGTGTGTCATCATTAGTCACCGGCCAAGCCAAGAATAGATAGTTCAAATGATCTTGTCACGCAGTCAATGTGCAGCTGTGCCATGAGCGGTAGTGAGGCAGCACGGCGGCATGTGTGGTCCGATCAACTTACACAAAAACCTTAAACCTTGTGTCTGTGTTCAGAAGTATTTCCAAGCGAATACAACTTAGAGTCCTTCAAAGAGGACACTAACTGCACCTTCCTTTAAGGCTAGCAGCGCATCTATAGTCTCTCGCTTGCTACATTTTCCTATAAACATATTAATTACAACAATTGTGAACTGTGCTTTTAATTAATATCAGTCCAAACTATCTATTATCGGTCTAAACAGCAAATCGAAACTCGGGTTACTTGATTACAAAAAATCTACAGCTTAAAATTCAGTTCAATTTATTACTGTGTAAATCTTTATAATTTTTCGTTCGGTTTGACGTATCCCTTATATATAGCAAATGGTTTTTTACAAAAATAACTCACGTGGAGTGCTATGGATCACTACAAATTGATTCATAATTTTTTGCTATAATAAAAAAGCATAAAATAATTATTGAAAGTTTTATTATATTTATGAATAAAAAAACATTCAATGAAACCCATAAGCAATTTAAAGTTTCTAGATTCACAACAATAGAAGTCGTTGCAAATTCCGATTCAATTCAAAACGCCAACTTTATCCATTGTGTTTCGTTTAGCGTTGAAATTTAAAAACATTTCCGTGGCAGATGAAAGGCCGTCTGTTTACTTCTTATATTACGATTTTTCATAATACTTAAATTATTATTTGTTATACTTTACTTGTACACTATGTACTAAAGGACATATTATGGTCTACATTTAATTTCGTGTTTTACGTACTCTGAAGCCCCGTAACATACCCTCTTTTTACATCCCTTCTATACATCCATGTCTATGCTATGGTAAATCAGCTCGGCTTACTAAGCAAATATGCTTGTATATAAAACTCTATAGAGTTTTTAAGAGAAACATAAAATCTCAAAATAAATCAAACAAGGAAACACGTCATAATTTTAAAATACACGAATTAATCTTCATTTTGTTTTTAATAACAGCTCTATAAATAGAATAGATGATTTCACCTACATTTTAAAGAGATAATTATTGGAAAATTGAAAAATTAATTGCGCAGTTGCTTCAATTCCCTTTGCTTGGAATTAAATTATGAATCTATGATTGAATATTACGTCCGTGTATGTGTATTAAAATTTAATTTAATACAGTTTCGAAATAACGACATGAAATGCAAGCAAAATATACAATAGACAAATAACATAAAACGTGAATAATTAAAGCTCAAAGTACTGCCTTACTGTTTTACCGAGAAAAAAAAACATGCAAACTGTAACAACGAATTTTTGAGTCACGGGTTTTTCGTTAATCGATATTTGAGAATCTGTTCCCAGACCTAGGTCTAAACATATCCAAATCAACTTTCAAAACACATATAACAGTTCATGTAAATAAGTGTCCGTAACATTTCTTAGATATAATGCATTTCTGTTGGTGTTCCTCTATATATAATAAACACATTTTTTGGAAACATTGTTCCCAGTAATCCGCACCAAATGTCCTCGATCAAAAGTGGAAAGTCCTTATCTTACAGAGATTCTTTAAAGAAGTATTTATAAATGACATCCAATTAATTTGCTAGCCAAAAGCACAATTTAATTTTCCTTCTTTAGTCGTTAGAAAAACTTAGAATAAAATTCTTTTAAAGTTTGTCTCACCTTAAACTTAAACAAGCTCTTATTGATTTTAGCAATTGGGAACAAAATATAATGTATTGTTATAAAAACAATACACGAGGAAAAGTAGTAGCGACCCTCACCTACAAACTTCAGTAAAAAAAAACTTAATTCTCATTGCGTTATTTTACTTGCTCATTAACCTAGTTTTAGGAACATGAGCGACAACATGAAACGTTTGAAATCCATCACTAAACTTTCCTTTTTCAGCCTCGCTCGTTAGCTAGTGCTGAAGAAAAAGTACACCGTTAAAAAAAACTCTAACTTTAATCAAAAGTTGACAATTTTATGTGAAAAATAGATTTAAATAAGCTGTAACCTTCACGGGTAAGCAGAGATTAGTATGAGACACCACTCTCGCTTCTTAATCTTTCATATGTCTACACATGCTCATGGGTTACTGTTACTCTTACATGGAGTGATATCATCACATGTTTAAAATCTAAAGCTCTATCTAGTGAGCATTTACTATGCGATACCAGGTTACGTATAATATCAAACTTCTGCTTATAAGTTAAGCGTTAAGTTGCAGAAATAGTTCAAGTACGTATGTATTGTATATAACGCTTATATAAATAACTCTGAATATATTTTTGAAATGGCTTGTGAATAAATATTTTTCAAGTTATAGCTGCACATAATAGATTATATCAAGTTAGTCTGCACAATAATTAATTTATTCAATTTATCTACTAATATTTATAGACGCTATTAATTGAATAATAGTTCTGTCCGCTTGAGTAACGTAAGTTATATTTCGTGGAGCGCTAACTTTCCTAACAGCTTCTGGTCATTTTGACAGTTATTATTGCAGTTGACATTAACGTAATATTAAATGCAAGTATAAGTAAATAAATTAGTTTTATAAAATAAGCTTATTGAAACCTACATATACATATATATGTAGGTCTCCTAGACCTGCAATTTTTCTTGTGTACGTTCATCGGGTTTTTAAACTTTTGGGTTCAAAATTAAAAATAATATTACATTTTTGTCGCAGTGAGATATTATAGTTAGGTTCTTGTTTCCAGTATAACTAACGTGCCAGTATGTTATTTCGTTTTGGTTTAAAGCTGAGCCCTTGGATAATCACTTTACAGAAGTAATGAAAGTAACCATTCTGAATGCCATTTGTTTGTTTCATGCATCATAAATTAATTTACATAGTCAAAGTCTCAAGCGCACCTAAAGCGTAAACATCGGGTTACTACACAAACAAACTTATTGCATTTTTTATAACATTACTATGTTTCAAGGATTTTTGTCCTTTAAAAGGACATAAGAAATAAGCACACTTGAATTTAATTTTTAACAATAAAAAACTTTTTGAATGGTTAAATACACAACAGGTTATAAAAATAAATTTACATAACAAAACAAAAGAGAAACGTAATGTATTTTTACCCTGGACGTCATTACCGAGGAAGGTTTTTTTCGTTCTTTCGTTTGTCTTAAGAATATAAGAAATTGCTCTCAGTATATTTCATACGGAGCTGTGACTCGCAACTTTGCTCATTATTTAAAATTAATTTATCATTGACTTATAGCGTATGTTTAAAAACGAATATTGAAAATATATGTATCACGTAAAATTGAGAGTTCAATTTTAAGATACATCATTGCGATTATATTGTATGTGAACGGTTGTGTACGGAGCTGTTGTGTTGGATTTGATTTCAATTTTATTGTTAAAGAATGTTGCTGCGTGAGTTGTAGTGTATGGGGAACGATGGGACTGAAACGTCTTCTACGACAAAATTCCCTAATAAAAAATGAAGGGAAAAAATACATCACTTACTTCGGATGATCCGGAAATCGAATCCACGACCAAGTCGCAGCAAACATCTATTATATATTTTGCTAACAAGCTGTCTTTTTTGATGTATTAAAATAAACATCTATCAAACGTGTAATAAAACCAAATGTCTTGTGTATTGAAAGGTCAACAAAAACATGCACGCACGTTCATAATCAACAGTAAGATATTTTCCATTTCTTTTAAGGACGAGGGCAATAAAACTGCGGAAACTGTAGAGGCAACCTTTAGAAAGAGTATTGACACTACTTTAGTCGTAGAACAAGAGATGTTTTGGGAGGAATTCTATAGAAATAACGTATTTATTTCGGGACAACATTCTCAGGCACTTTGCTTGGCTACACATCGCTGTATCTTTTATTCACTACATTGTAAATTGTATCAACCTTTCAGCGTTCTTAATGTATTTCAATTCTTCTTTACTTTATGAAAGCCAATAAATGTATCTTTCGTAAGGACATATTTTTAGCCTTTAGAACAGTGTGATAAAGTTGAGATGAAATAGTGATAATGAAATATTTTAAATTGTGTCGGAACACAATCTTATTAATACAAATCAATTGCTGAATGTATGTTCACGCATTCTCCAGAATGGCTTTACCTAATGGTCAGGCTTGCATTAAATACGTAAATTGAAAAATAAGCACGGAAAATTAAATAATTTGATTACGAACGATTACGTTGCCATGGTAATATTATATGTTTTAACACTAACAACTTTTGACATATTACCAATTTAACCTATCCGAGCTGTTATGCGACTGCGTCAGTAGAAACTTCCGTATATATCAACCCAGCTGACGCATTTACATTAAATTCTAATAAGGATCGCTTCTACAAGCCAGTGATTGACGTGTACGTACAGCTATGAAACATTTTAGGACTGCCTTTGTATGTGTTCCTTTTATGAAATCATTTGCATCCCTAAAAATGTGATTTAAATTTATTGGTATTCATTTTATTCTACTTTAACTAATACAATGACAATTAGTACATAACTAGTGCTTAATAAATTTATTTAAGTTTTGTATGTACTAAAGAACTATATTCACCTATTTTGTTCATCGTATGAATAAGTTATTTTCACACTAGCTAGTAACCCGTCCCGGCGTCGCACGGGTAGCACTGACTATCCACAGCCAGGAAAAGAACATGACGTGTGACGACAACAACGATGATAAAAGACGTTAGAATGTTATGTCAAGAAACTAAATTACAGGGCCGTTACTTAGAAACTTAAACTAAATGTTTATTATTTATTTATTATATATTTGGAATAAAAAAAATTGAAGTCATCTTTCAAGTTGGACCAAATTACAAACATTAGACAGGAATTCACGACGGACCAACATCGTGGTTCGAGAACTTTTTATGTTGACATCTTAAAAAAGAGTAACATGGCAAATAAAATATGTTGAAAAAATGAAAAGCAATTTTGGTAAGGGAACAGATTGGCGACATATTAATTATGACATATATGAAGAGTTAAATATCGAGGAGAATTTGCATGTATGCAGATATGTGGATCTGTGGATGTTAGAAAAACGAGAGGTGTCTCATGACAGTGACAAGTAGGAATCATCAGCTACTTATGTTAAGTTGTAATGTTAGTGTAAAAATAAAAGTGTTAAGTAATATTTGAAGAAATTTCGAAGCTGAATAACACTACAGCCTCTTTTAAATTAAAAATCTAGAAATCTTTTAATCTGTAACAAGGTAGAATTCGAGACTGCTAACGAACTACTAGGATTCCTATTCACACCACCAAAGCTTCTTAAATGTTATAAAGTTAAACTTACATTTATGATTACGGTTTATATTGCGATAAAAACAAACTCAGATTAAAAGTTATTCGAACTAAACTGAAAAGGGCCACCTGAGCACAATTTACATTTGATAAAGTTTTCCATCGCATCATGTCTGTTCTAGAGAACATCCTCGACCCATTGTACAGGCAACCGTAAAGATCTGAGATTGTACAAAACGTTGTAACAATGTAAGCAATTAAAAAAATATTTTCTAATTTTATTGTAGGTTAAAGGTTACGAGTATATTGGTAAACAGACCAAAAAATGTCTAATTACATAATAAAACAACACATCTCATAACTCCTATAGAGTGGGCAGAGATACTAAGTGATTTTTTTTACTTAACGTTAGCTTTGTATCTTTATAAGATCATAAAGCTATCCTACCGCCTAGGAGGACTACCGCTGTGCCTGCGATTTACCGGAAATCCACCTAAATAAAAAAAGACGGAAAAGAAGTAAAATCCCAATAACCAGAGAATAACGGACGATCGTCTTTTTATAAAACCTGAAAGTCTATTTGTGCGTGTCCCTAATACAGATAAAAAAATGCCCGAGTATGAAGTTTGTATCACGGTAACTTTGGTATTTCGATTTCAGTGTTTCAAAGAGCTGCATTCTGTGTTTCATTATGAAGCTCGGTGTCTGGGGACCGTCAAACGCATGTATTTGGAATGCCAATGTGAACAGACCAGAGTAAAGGAGGGATGTCCAAATACGGCCTTGACTGTTCGTCTTGAATAGCAAGTATGTAGATTTACATCGTTTCTGGTTTTAAATAAAGAAGGTGAGATCATATTTGGCTTTTATTCTATAATGGCACTTTACAACAATGCATATTTTGCTTGCAACATATTGTTACAAGGTTACAAAATGTGATTGTAACAAGTTTATGAGTGTGAGAACTTATCGCCGTAACTGTTAAGATTTAAATCGTCCAAAGATTAACTCACTCGCCCGTTTTACGAACCCTCAGTTAAAAGTGAATTTGATTGCTAATAAAGGGGATAATATACTTTCATAGCCTCGTACTTTCCCAACATTACAGCGCCAGTAATTAACAGTCTCTCAATTTAAACGATTCAATGACGAAAAAGCCTTAATAAAGGACGGAAGTTTTACACAAATTGCTAAGGTAATATATTATTGCAGTTACCGACGGTTTCTTATGTATAAAAGAATGTGGCAAATCGGTTTACCTGATGTTAAGTGATCGCCACCTATAGACATCCGCAATACCAAAATGTTTCGCAGATGCCTATCTATGGACAGAGAAGGATATAGACAGAAAATTGAATTGCCTCTTTATATCCATCCGTACCTTTTCCTATTCTTATTAGCAAAGAATTTGTAAAGGAAAACTGGTACGCCTCTCGGAATTGTTTTACATAATCACTGCATACTCTAGGTCTGTGATACTCTTGACATGAAACATCTTAATTGTAGCTAAAATTAATTAGAACCTGTCGTACTTAACATCCCGTTTTTAACAATACTATAATATTTCATCATTTTATATTAACAGCCGTTTCCCTCGCTTTCACCCATCCTGCAGTTTAAATTCAACGAAATTATATAGGATACATGTAAAGAATTACTAAATAAACATCTTTTCGTCACGTTTCCCTGCGGTGGTAATTCCCAAGATTAGCACGTACAAAAAAAACTCTTCGCTTTAAAATATCAATAAAGATTGAACAGTAGCACTTATAGTTTAACGTTAAGTTTATAAATCGCCACACCGGTTTTTGTTGCTCTGCTACTGAGACATTCGACTATAAAATATAATAAAACCGAAGTAAATTACACGCTCAAAATAATGATCTCGTAACTTCAGCTACTAGCATTTAATAAGTTAGAAATAGCGTTACTTATGACGTTAGATATTAATATAGCTAGAGCGGAGTAATAAGGGAATTACTGTTGAAACACTTGGCCATTATTTTCACAATACTTTTGTTCGGTGTTCCGTAAGCATTTCATATTTCTAACAACAGAAATAATATTAATATTTTTATGCTTTTGTTTTATTTGTTCCACAGCTTTCATTTTTAAACTAAACGTATGTGCAACTGAACAGTATGGAATAAGCATGCACTTTGCTATGAACATTTTTAAATATCCTTTATCAAAAATCATCAAAAGAAATCTCCTTCACCACTTCAACTTTAATAATCACTTCAAACTTCCATAACAAAGCCCGATGGATACGTTGCACTGAGATTCAAATCAACGAAAACGACCTCTACATTATTTTTCAAAACCCTCATTATATTTCATAAACAAAGAAAACATTGGGCTTAATCCATTTAATAAGTTTCCACGTTTCATCTCGCACGAGGTCGGTTAAGTCAGAAGCATTTATTAATTCTTAGTACGACCGAGTGTGACTAGGCTTTAACTTTTCTCCCAGTGGACTTAAAGTTTTAAATTCGCAAACGCCGCGCCCCTGCGACTCGCCAAACTCGAGAAACTTACATAAACATGGAAGCAATAAATCCGTTCTCGTTGAACGTTCTGTACGCCAGCTGCCGGCGCCTTTGAGAAACCAAGTTCTTTTTTAAACTAATCCTAAGCCAGTAAAAAAAATGTGAATATAAAGTCTTATTTATTGAAATCATTTCTAATCGCTTATCGTCGTATTATATGATTTTTGAAGTTTATTTAATCTATCTGATCGTAAGCAAATTAAATCTAAAAACTCTTCAGTATTATGCATTAGACATACATGCAAAGACAGCAGGCTAACAAACGCCGATCGAATCGCATTTGTAGGTAAGTTTCCTGTAACTTAAATCCTATGAAATTAAATATAATAAATAAATGAAGACAAGGTCATCAGGCTTAATACATTCTGTAAAAACTTTCAATAACAAAGCTAACCTATCTCTGTTAATACTTCATAACAAAAAAAATCTTAATTGAATGGTTTTTTCGCTCCCTCGGCATACTTCAGTGGCTCAATCGGACCGACTCTATTGAAAAACATACCCTTAAGAAAAAACTAATATCTCTTAGCTTTGTGGAGTCTCAATAGACCTAACGACTATCGAGGTTAGGCAATTTTCCAAGCCCATATAAAACGAAGGGGAACTTTTATTTTATTTTTATTACTTTTACATATTATGTAATTTATGTAAAATGAAACCTTGTATGTGTGGGCATTCTCCCGAATGTTTATAGATGTACTTAAACTAAATATATATTGCCGCATCAAACCTTTTTAGTTACGGTATAATACAAAACCACGGATAGGAAATTGCGGCCATGGTGATGGGTACTGCTATGGCAACTATATCTACTAGTTTATACAGCAGTGATATATGTACATAATTTTGTGCAAAAAATTTAGTTACCAATAGATAATATCGTCGGCACTTAATATTTTCACTTTTATTTATTTCTTGGTGTAATTTAGTTGCTAGTTGCATATTTAATATGTCCTATATAGATTTGTGGGGACAGTAAGAAGCCCTGATACTTATTATTGCATGAATAATTAATATCATCATCAGCCTATTTTAGTATGTTTCCCCACCACGCTGGCCCAGTGCAGGTGGACGTCACATATCTTCGAATTTGGTGGTTATAAGACATTTGGGCTTCCTCACGATGTGTTCCGTCGTGGAGGAGTGGTGTGAAATATATTATACAAAGTAAAGCACCCGCCTGGGTTCAAACTCACGACCTACAGTGCGTAAGTCGGGGCCTATACCATTCGGCCACCATTACTCAAATTCTACTTGTTGGAAAACAATTAAATAAATAAATACGCCTGTTCTCTTACAAGTAAATTACCACGTTTCATTTACACGTCTCATTCGACTATAATGTAACTAGTATTAAGGAAAAAGTATTCATTTATCGTAAAAGCAGCGACGTATTAACACAACACTTAGAGTGTTACAGTTGTTCATAGATACATCGTGTCGGGCGATAGGGTGTCAGCTTTTCCTGTTTCCAGTAACAAGTGTTTTGCTATGTATGTCTTTACACTTCTTTATATGTAAAGATCATCACTGGCTTGGTTCTCTGTCCCCCAAGATCGAATTCTCGATCTTATTAAATGGCTTTTCTTCAAATTTGATAATATAATATATAATATTATTATTATTAAAAATAATAATAATATGTTTTAAAACTTTTTAAAAAGCAAAAGTTTTGTGCTGTGTATCATAAAGTATTTTAATCAAATATGACAAAATAATCAACGCACGTTGACTACGTCAAAGAAGAAGATCGATTACGCCTCCTTGCCGCATTTGGGACATTAGCGAATCATTAAATTAATAGTCTAAACGAAGGTAAAATCTTATTTTTTTTTAAGTTTATGTCTAGGTTACGGTGATAGATTATTTTTTTTAGACGCCTTAAAGTAATCACCTCGTCCCATGAACGTCCGCAACACCAGAAGGACTGCAGATGCGTTGCGAAGGACCCCAAATCGTTTTTGTTTAGAAAAACCGCTGGTGACAGATCATTCATTCCACAACTCGGCCTTGTGAAACCGGAAATGACGCGAAAACCGCACGTTAGTTGGAGCTCTGTCAAGTTGAGCGATGACGAAACTCAGCGGCAGGAATTCCAAACAATTCTTCGGAACACTCCCAATGGTAAAGATGATATTAAGTGCAAAGGGAACTGACGTCCTTTCGCAATGCCAGCAGGTCAAGCCGATCAGTAAGAACTCGGTCGTTGACTATTCGGGTCGCTCTTCGTTGTACGCTGACTATTTCTGAAGCAGTTCAAACAAAGCAGTAATAAGTAAATACAAAACGTGTATTAAAACCACAGCATGAATTCATTCAAATCATTATACCATAAATTAACATTGAAATGTAGAAACAGATTTGCTGCGGTTATAAGGCAACTCGATACGAATTCTCTCATCGTGTTAGACAACCACATTGTACAAATGAACGTTAGTGTGACGCGCCACGTAAAATCTGCGTGAAGCAAATATCTATCCCGAGGTTACTTTGGATTTGACTCTATCTCCGACTCTCAAATTGTAACCAATTGATATTTCATGATATATGACTATCATCAAATATATTTATTTGATGATAGTCATTTGTTTCTCTTTTGTTCCATGAAATTCAAATGTTTATTTTATCACTTCAAACGATACGTTTTAAAGCATTCAAAACCTTGTCTTAGAGCTCACTTGATATTGAATGCGGTGAGAGCCGTTATTTTTTTAATTAAGTGATTTTTCTGCATGATTTTTATCTATAAGCTGTGATATGTTTTTTTTTCAATTAAGGAGAGATTTAATGTGTAGGTACTAATATATTTAATGAAAATACATCTTAAGACTAAGCCTAATAGTTTAGTGTACGGACTGTGAAACATGCACAACAAGGTAGTAAGTTGGAATCCGCCATTCGACTATAATCGCGAACCATTAACTACTAAGCGTAAGCTTGTTTGGGAATGGTTTAATGATTAAGTAAGTTATTGGATAATCTACTAATATTTTATACACATGCCCGAGGATAGTCGGCGTTAGGCACGCGGCCGGCCGCAAAAAAACTTGAGCCAAAACCTATTACAGTATGGACTAATGTGCTGCACCGAACCCACATAAAAATAATTAGGAAAGGGGCTGGGAAGAAGGCGACTTCACAAGAAATATGGAAATTAAACTAATCGTAGAGTGTATCTTCCACACTACACACGAACGCAATAATAGTACAGTTAGACTAAAACAAGTACACAATTAGAAGTAATTGAGTTAATCGCAGTCTAACCATTATATTTTGCGACCCATACGGGGAGTTGAAACGTGCTTATTGTCAGCGAAAATTTCGAAATACATATCTGCAGAATCACAATATGACATACGAAAATTAACTATTACATAAGGAACGAACGTGAATTGATTATAATCATTTTTATATCTATTTATTAGATTTTTCATTTTCTATTACTTTGACATATAGTAAACACATTTACAATGCTTAAGATGTTGGCCAAATTCGGATTAAGAAATCTCAGAATCTATAGACCAACAACGATCTTTACATTACAAAAATAAACGAGCCTAGTGTTGTAATTTTAAACCACTTAGAGTTCGTAGTTCAAAATAAAATAAATAAAATATGCGCTCACGCCCGTAACCCAGAGGGGTAGGCAGAGATCATGGATTTCTATTTGGCGCGATCCTGGCACACTTCTCTCGCTTCTTCCACATTCAGACATCGCATGCATGCTCGTCGGTTATGGGTGCTCCTTATATCGCCCTTTTTAGTAATTCATTAATCTGATCGATATAAGTTTTCCGAGGGCGTCCCCTACCAACACTGCCACTCACTTTTGCAACATAAATTTGTTTTGTTATTCTCTCTTCATTCATCCTTTCAACATGCCCGAACCACCGAAGCATACCTTTCCCAATTCTAGTCACAACGTCCACTTTTAAGCCACACTTTTCCCTTATAACGCTATTTTTAACCCTATCATTCAAAGTCACGCCTAACATACTTTTTAAGGATCGCATCTCAACGGCATTAACTCTACTAGCATGCTTTTCCTGACAAACTCAGCTCTCACTTCCATACATTAAAGTGGGGACTAGTACAGCATTGTGTATTGCCAGACGAGCCTTCATAGACACATTCTGACTCCTCACTACTGTACCTATAGCCCCATTCATTTTATTTCCCGCACTCACTCGTCGTTCAAAATCTTTAACATGCCTACCATCTCTACTAAACATACACCCCAAATACACGAACTCTTCCACCTGTTCCACTACATTTCCGTTAACCTTTATTTCAATTACTGTCTTACTTTGTTCTCTTTCTAACACCATTACTTTCGTCTTATCCACATTCATCTTCATACCTTTACCATCTAGTGAATCATTCACTACATTCAGCATAAGTTGTAAGTCCTCCACTGATGACGCAAACACAACCTGGTCATCAGCGTACAAGAGACATTTTACAACTTACTCACCCATTCTTAATCCACAATCTTCGTCTTTCAAAGATTTCAAACAATCATCCATAAAGAGATTGAACAGCCACGGGGATGCTACACAGCCCTGTCTTACACCTTCATAGATGCTAAACCAGTCTGAGTAGGCTCCGTTTATCCTAACACAAGCAGTAGAATCTTTATAAAGAGACTTTAACGCTTGTATTAGATCACTGTTCAATCCAAACTCAACCAAGGTTGACCACAGATCATCTCTTTTAACTTTTTCATAAGCCTTTTCTAGATCTTAAATATTATACTAACTATAACTAAAAGTGGTAGAGCCCGCAACAACAACATCTGTTGCACGAATAGGCCGGCTCGACCGGTGAAATACCATAACCTCACAGAACACAGGCGTGATGTTGCAGTATTCTGCGTTTCGTCGTAAGAGTGAAGTGCCAAAAGTCCCAATCTGGTCATCTTCCCCTACATAGGAAGGATAGCCTTTTCTGAAAAAAAAGGATGAGAAAGGGGAAGAGCATTTGATTAGTGAGGGTATGGACTGGAAAAGGAAGTACCCTTTTTCTTGTCTGGAATCAGCAAAACTCCTCTATCCATTAAAGGTAGGTAATTGATCTGCAACTCATTAGCTTGTTGCAGATCTATGGGTGTACATACATATTTAATTTACTGTAAAACTTCGCGATTTTACGTATAAGACAGGTAAATTACAAAATAAAACCGAAATGCAGAAGTATCTAAATACGAAATTCTATCAAAGTCGTAATAGCCGTTTGTGAAATAACCGTGTATATATTTACAAGAATAGCTTGTTTTTATTTTATATTAAAAGATAAGATATGATGGTATGAGGACCTATGCTAAAACACATCCTGAAAGTTCATTTCTGGCTCCAGCTGATAGCAGATTGCTCTTAACTTAACACATAAATCTCCTATATGTCACCTCTTACGACATTTTAAGGGAATGGGCACGTTACTTTAGAAAAGGTAAACCCAGCCTCTAATATGGTAAAGACACGAGACATAAATTTCTAACGTTCCGTTCTATTTATAAAAAGTCTGTTAATAAATGCATTGTATCCTTGTTTGTAGGCACATTTATCTATTTACATTTAATTTAATATCAATCCAGTTGGTTAACACTTAATATTTCCTGATAAACGTTAGAAAATGTAATTTAATCTGTGAAAGTGGTTGTTAGAACGGTGCAATTGCGGTTGCGTCTATGTAGGTAATTCCGTGCCATTGCAAACATTTATAGCTGTACCGCAATTGTGCACGTAGCATACAGGACTGTACTGTATGTTTGACGATTCCATTCAAAAAGACATGGAAAGTTTATTTGAAATATATTAGATAAATAGATGAATAGAACACTGAATCAATTGATAGGCTTATAGGTACGGTAAGGATTTGATCGGGAAGGAGATAAATAGGAATAGGATAGATAAGCTTTTTGTTCATCCCCTCCTCTGTCAATTAAATGTACGGAACGCATCTGCAACTCAATTACCTCGTTGCAGATGCCTATGCCTATGGGTGGCGGTCGCATGAAGTCGGTGGACCGCTTGTTCGTTTGTCACCCTATATTATGTAATAAGTCATTTATTTCAGATATAATTACAAAAGATACAATTTAATTATAATAAAAATCATATGCAATTTAGTATAAAGAAAACATAATATCAAAAAGTCAACCGGTTAAAATTAAATTAAATAAAATTGATTCGAAAAACAAATTAAGATTGTATAATATTAATCATGGAATAGTCGTAGTTACTAAGATTCCAATATAATATGCAGTAAATTCAAGAAATAAAAGTAACAGTTCATATAGTTTTTGCGGCTGTTGACGCTTTTTTTTCGATTTCGAGCGGCGTCGGCTTTCACGCGCTCTTTTATTTTGACTTAGCTCGAGAGTTCGTTAGCGCACGCGGTGCAAGAACAAGCATTGTAACCGATTTTACGTTTTTGATACAACAAATCGAGTCATCGATGAAACACAGTATTGGTTTTTCTATAAATTTTTAGGGTTATAAATAAAAATGTGGCTAACATAGAAGCTAAAACATGAATTTAACAGATCTTCTCCAGGAAAGACTAACTATGTCATAGGAAGTCTGAAATATATCGTAACAATACTGTAATTGATAGTTTGTTCCTTGGATGTATACAGCCTTAACATTACAAGTTATCTAAAGAAATAAGATTTTTATGCCGCCACGCACTCTTCGGAACCACCTCACAATTTTATTTAAAAAAGTAATATACTATATATAATTATAATATAATTATAATATATATATATAATATATAATATAACTATATATAATTATAAGCACCCATCACATATGATTGCTTATGACACTGCGAAGAAGTCACTTTATTTTTTAAAATCGCCCAAGCCGTTAAGTCGACAGGAGGTCGCAATGAGACAGACTTACATTCATACCCTGGAAAAACATTACTCCTTTATGTATCTTTCTATCTATCTTATCTACTACATACATATATCAATCAGATAAATGTAAAGATAATTTAAATAAGTTCAACAACGTTTGTTTCTTAGCTCGTTTGGATTATTTGGACGTGTTTAAGATACTATCCTTAAGAAATATGTTAGGAGCGACTTTCGATGACAGGATCAAAAATTTCATTATCAGGAAATGTGTGGCTTGAGAGTGTATGTTGTGACTAGAATTGAGAAAGGTATGCTTCGGTGGTTCGGGCATGTTGGAAGGATGAATGAAGAGAGAGTAACGAAACAAATTTATGTATCAAAATTGTGTGGCAGTGTTGGTAGGGGACGACAACTTATATCAATCTGATTAATACTTTACTAAAAATGGCGATATAAGGAGCGCCCATAACCGACGATACATCTACACATACATGGTGCGTATGAATACAGAAAAAGCGAAAGAGGTGTGCCAGGATCGCGCCAAATGGAAATCTATGATCTCTACCCTTCTGGGTTACGACCGTGAGCGTATACTTATTTTTTTATATAACAAATTAAAAAATTATTTCTTTTTATATAATATAGTCAATAAATACGTAATATACTGCACCAAAGTAAACTACTGCAATCGATCCTTAAAAGAAAAGAAAATTCCAAAATTTCCCTAAATCGGATTCGAACATGAATCGGCGCTGGCATTAAGTGCATTCGTCTCCTTTACGTTAGATTTTATTACCCTTTTTAAATATAAGAATGGATACTAAAAGTGTGTAATTTAGGTTGAGTGTACAATTATTCTTTTTAAATGTCTAGCGCGAATGTTTCGAAATACATTAAGATAAATTTAACAAACGACAGTCGAACGAAATACTGAGAAGCTTTGGATATTTTAAAAATCTTGTAATTTTAGGCCAAACTTTTGCCACATCACGATCTTTCTGACCTGGACTAACACTTACTAGAACCACTTTACGACAATTTTCTTATGGAATTAATTTAACTTTTTATTGAGCATACACAACCAACTACCTATAACTGCATTCTTCTTTCTATAAGCCCACATGTCTAGTATTCCTAGTCATGAAATGAGCGACTCCAAATGAACAGAACAACATCCTTTCTGGAACTTATTGGTATTAAAATAACAAAATTTTAAAACTAGTCCTTAGATATTTCAATCGGCGAGCGCCTAGGGTACTCGACTGCGCTGACTCTTGGTGCGTATAATAGAAATTTTATCTTCTTTACCGTGAAGGATAAAGAAAATGAACTTACATTTACTTAAAAACGATAGCGCACTGCACCAGAAAAGAATAAGAAGTACTATGTTTTATGTTCCAACAATTGTGTTAGGAAGCGAGTGTGGACATATATTGTCCAATTTGTAAGCGCTTACAATAGCCGAAAGTGGATTTCAAAATCTAACGTCGAAAATTTACTGCCTCAGTTAAGTTCAATTCTAGATAGCAATATGAAGATTGTGAAATATTCATCAAAACTATCAGTAAATCTTGCTCTAAGACATCAAGATATGAATCTAAAGAGAAGCAAACACGAAAAGAACTTGGAAACCTTTGTAATAGTAGCTTCGCTTCGGCTTCAGACTCTTGAAAATCGAGTAAAGTTAATTGCAACCTCTTAAGAAATATATTCCTAAAGAAACTCGTAAAGCAAGAAGTCTTGACTAAGATATTTCAATTTTTAAGCGTCGAGCTTTCATAATTCTGTCTCTTAAAATTTGTGATAAGTATAAATTAGAAAATTAACTTTATGTTGAAGTAGACAACCAATTTAATTAAAATCATTTTGTTTAAAAACGAATTTAGTTGACCTAATGCCACGATAGAAGATATACGACCTCAAAGCTAATTTTCTAACGTCATCTATGAGGGTCTATAATTTAGGTTCGCATAGGTCTTATAATTAATGAAGTACCGCACACTTCTGGACGTGGACGTTTCCGCCACAAAGATGGGATTGCCCTGCCCTGGCTGAGGGTCACCCAAATTCGCAACTATGACCAGAGCAGAAAAGTACATAATTTCCGAAATATTATTTGTTTCAATACCTGTCATTTTTAACTGTGATAGAGACAGCGCCCCTTTATCCTTTCCCCATTTCTGTGGGGTTGGCTCACTGTCCAAGCTGTGTGTGTGTTTTGTCTCCAAATTTTACGGCTGGCCGCCTCGTTATCAGTGTGATCAGAGACTATTCCGCTGCCGATATAATCAGATGTCGCGAGGACTGTTATTGTTTGGGCGCATCCCTTTTTATCAGATTCGTCATTAGATGATCGGCCTTTCATCTCTTCTTTTTGATAATAATCCCGCGCTAATTTCCGTTCGATCCAATGAAGAATCAGCGCCCTCTTGCGGCTTCATGGAATTCCGCCAGTATATTTTAACTGTGATAGAGATACGGACTTATAATCCATTGTTTTGCGTACAACAACCCATTTAAAATGTGGAGGTAAACAAAAATATATTATAATTTATTGTTGTACAAAAATAATACGCTCTGTATTTAGAACTGTATTCAAAACGTCCCCTTCATAGATAAATGCAAATTCGAGAATGAATTTTAATTGACTGAAACATGGAGTCGAAAATTTTATCGAGGTTAATTAAATACTCACGCTATGGACTACTACAATCGACTGGCTGGGTACCCATTATTGAACAACGCGTAGTATCTAGATAATTTCTTTTATTTCTGGAACCGTCTTCATGTGATAGATTAACGTGAAAGTTCATTTTATCTATAAATACGTTTTTTATATCTAAAGTAAAATTGCGAAACACTTAATGGAAAACACGATGACTCTCATCCTAGGACATATTCACACACGGCCATCTGATCCCAAACTAAGCAGAGCTTGTGCTATGGCGACCAGATAACTGATATACTACATGTACTACTTTTCATTTGTAAATACATACTTAAATAGATAATTACACCCAGACTCAGGACAAACAGACATGTTCATGCACACAAATGTCTGTCCTGGGTGGGATTCGAACCCACGACCTGCGGCGTGAAAAGCTTACATACCACACCAACCGACCCGTCCGAATTTATTGTATCCCTATTATAAATTTGAAGGTAAGTTTGTTTGTTACGCTTTCACGCGAAAATTACTCAATCGATCATCATGAAACTTTGTTCACATATTCTTGGAGGTTTTGGAAGTGACATAGGATACTTTTTATGAAAAAAAAGTATATAAAAAGCGAAGTATGTATGTTCCAGACATACTTCGAGAGAGAGAGATGTAGAAGTATGTTGTACAGACCTATAGACTCTGAAAAGGCTGGACCGATTTCGATACAATTTGCAGGGACTGCACATTCCCGTCTTAGGTAGCGATCGGATCAACATAATTAGTGGTACCCAGGCGAAGCCGGAGCGAGTCACTAGTTCTCAATATTTTTGAGACTGACTTACTTTCTTATCAAACAATTTACGATCAGAAATTGGAGCTGAGGCTCCCAGTAATGCTATGCTAAAAGCAATTTAATGGTGCCATGACGCTCAATCGATAAACCATTAAACTATTGGTAATCCTCTATCAATTGTGTCAAGCAAAATTAAATAAAGACCGGGAGCCGACAATGTTAAACTTGTACATTCTTGAGCGTCAAGGGGACCTATTAGATTTTGAGGATTAGATGGTACAAGGAAAAAAGGTTATATGATATTTTTTAGCGGTGCGGAAGGGGTCTACAGATTATATTTACGATTTTTGGTTTGAATCCTTGCATACTCTAAACTTTTTCTTTCTTCTTCAAAACTTGATGTTATAATACCAGGCTGCGTACATTCTATTCCCAATGAAGTTAAATATCTATAAATAGTTATAGGTTCATAGAAATAGCTTATTTTTTTTATAGTTGAAGGTGGCAAACGAGCACGCGGTTCACCTGATAACAAATAATCGCTCCCCATAAGCATCCGCAACAAGAATTACAGATGCGTTGCCTACCTTTCGTTGAAGGGATAAACAGAAAAAGGTTATATCCCTTTTCTATTCACCCCTCCACCGTCAAGTCCTCTTTCCCTTCCCATCCTTTCCTTATTAGCAAAGGATGGGAATGGGCAGAGGACCAGAATTAGGCCTCCGGCACCTCAATCATCAGACGAAACGCAGAATAATCTACTTCACGCCTGTCTTCTGTGAGGTCATGGTATTTCACCGGTCGAGCCGGCCAATTCGTGCAACAGATGTTGTTGTTGCGGGCTCTACCACTGTTATAGGGTTAATAGTTTATATGAAACACTTCTTGTATAAACATACATAAGAACGCTAAAAAGCTTAAAGGTTTTGCTTAATTCGATAAAAAAATAAGTAGCAGATCAAGCACGACATTTTTAGATTACTGTGACATTAATAATTTTACTGTGACTGAATATCAGGTCAAAGACAGATTTTTAAATTAAATACGAAAAGTGTTCAAAACAATCATTATTGCCCTTTTGTTCAATAGAATAAAACAACATTATCGCATACCTTTTACTACTTTGGCAAAGTTGACAATAGTATCAAAGAAATGGAAGTGGGCAATGAAATTGTATTGCTGTTAACGTGATTTCGTGAAACTGCGCCTTTTGTTAAGTACCAACTATTGCTCTATTAAAAGTACCAGTTCTTTGTTAACAGGTACATTTCTTTTATAACTTTAATTTCATTATAAAAGTTGAAGAAATTATAAAAACCGGAATGGTTACTGGCATCTGAGTCTTGCGAATAATTACTGTAATAATAAAATTTTATTATAAGACGACTAACAAACCGGCTTTATTTCTCCAAGCATGTCAAGTAATTTAATACTCCTAAAGCTGTCGAACATTTTTACTGCAGGCAATTTTAAAGTAAATTCAGTAATGAAATAAATAAAAATAAAAACATATTAGATGGAATTACGACATAGTTAATACCTGGAAGTGGCAGAGCTGGGTGGCTGGGAATACCTGGAAGTGGCTGGATAAAGACAGCATGGTTTGGTAGACATTAGACAAGGCATGCAGGAATAAAACGCATGAAAGCTATGTAGATCTGATCTATGTAGTTAAGTATCACTGTGGTCAACAAATGTGTCTACAATGCTTGCAATTACCCTTGCTTGCTACGATATCTTGCTTTTTCATTTTTTAAATAAAATATTGGTAAACATTTGGTGCTGGGTATGTAAATATTTTAAAATAAGATGGCGTTACTTCCGAATTATTCGGCATAAAATGGATGTTTCAAAGTTGGAATTCGTACCTCACCGACGACTACATTAAGCTCAGTCAAAGACGCTCAGATAAGAGTTAATAATAAAGTTTTAGTATTGATACACCACCAACTTTACCACATTACACAATATGACCAAACTTCTCATGGAAACGGGGATTCTCTGGAACAGTAGTAAAATTTGTTTAGTAATGCAAACGTGTATACGGATTGATGACATACTCTTATATTGTAATACAGAGCTTCATTTATATCAGACCGGGATATAAATAAATCTATAAAGTTTTCATGCCCATTTAAAGAATTGGATTGAATTTAGATTAAGGGTTATATATCTATTTGGCACGCTTGGCACACTTCTCCAGCTTTCTCACATTTATAAATCTATGTATATGTTTTCGTTAATTACATAATTGTAATCAACGAAAACATATACATAGATTTGAATATAATTATTCAATATCGCCTTGCTTAGTAGGTCGCGACGAAACTTTGTTTTGTAATATCAGTGAGTAGATACAATCTCTTCTATTAGCAAGGCTAGCTCTTAAAAAGCATTAAGAGATTGAATTGGGATTGAACTACTAGAGTCACATAACTCAATCACAGAGATATTCTAATCACTACAAGATAATGCATTCGGTATTGATCAACATCAGAAAATAACTCACTGTGTTATTTGTTTACTTACTTGCGATTGTTGTCCGTCAAATAGTGTCATTGTGGCATATAGCAGCGAACTTATTACTCCTCTGATATTGTGGATGATTATTAGGACGGTGATCACTTAGAAGTTTAGACGACCCGTTGTCCGTTTGCCCACTTCTGTTTTAAAAAATAATTTTGATAGAGTATGGTATGGTATACATACTCTTTGTTGGGGGCTGAGGTCTATATACTCTGTGGCGGAGCCTGCTCCGTCAGTCTGACAGATATCACCCTAGGGTATCGAAGGTGATCTAATGCTTGCTTCTAGTAAAAAATAGTCGTTTATTTAATAGACATGAAAATAGAACATAATATTGGTTAAACAAAACATCATTATACCATACTAAATAAAACTAAGCTTTCACACATAATAGCGTATTTGTTGCTTAATCATTGTTCGAAGTCAATTTCAAATATTATCAACACATCTGTTGCATGAATGAGCGTGCTTGACCGGTGAAATACCACGACCTCACAGAAGGCAGGCGTGAAGTAGGAATATTTTATACTTCTGAGTTTCTTCTGATGAGAGAAGTGCCGGAGGCTCGTTTTCAGTCCTTTACCCCATCCCATCGTTTTCTACAATGGATAGGGGAAGAGGATTGAACGGGAGATAAGATCAATGGGAGAAGGAAATAGGCAACACATCTGCATCCAATTTTCTTGTTGCAGATGCCTATGGGTGGCGGTCACTTAACATCAAGTAAATCGCTTGCTAGTTTCTTATATTAAAAAAAAAGATGATAAATAATAAAAATATAGCCTATAGTGTTTTTGGACAAACAAAGAATACGATTGTTCGAACTGTTAAAAAATGTATTGCAGACATTGTACGATGACGATGATTTCTTCAAAATATGTTTGACGAATTGGATATTATTAACAAAGTAATTTTGCCGCTGTAATATTTCCTTTGTGTCGTTCATTTGCAAGAACATCGATCGTTATGATAAATAACGTCAGAAGGAAATTGGTATTCCACAAGCGCAGCACAATAAATTACACACATTTCCGTTGTACACTGCGGAAGAACCTCGCTACATGCTTCAAAAATTTCATTATTCACTCACTTGTTTAGTTTTGCTGTTACAGCTCATTTTGGATATGTCCGTGGAATAATGGCAATAAACTATTTTTATAGAATAAATATTTTTAATAAATAATGAAAGTAAAAATTTAACTTTATTAAATAATACAACTGTCTTTAAAAATAATAAAAAAATAGTACTCATATCCTTAACTACATCCATATAGACACAGGAGATACGTCCTTTCCAAAGGCATCTTATTTCCATATATGTGAAGAATTTACGCTTTAATTTATTAATTTTAATAATAATTTAATTTTAAAAAATCGCGTTTTTTATATGGGAGCCCCCTTAAATATTGATTTTATTCTGTTTTTAGTTATTTTTTACTTTTCTCTATTTCTTGTTATAGCGGCAACATAAATACATCATCTGTGTAAATTTCAACTGTCTAACTATTACGGTTCATGAGATGGTGACAGACGGTCAGACAGACAGACGGACGGACAGCGGAGTCTTAGTTGTAGGGTCGCGTCTTACTCTTTAGGTACGGAACCATAAAAAGACAAATGTTTTCTTACTTTTTTAATTCTTTTTAGTCCTCACTTTCCATCTTGCCAGTTGTCTAAATAAAACATCATCATTTGTCACTTTACCGGAAATATCTGTTTTTCCTTAAGGAAAAGCAAATTATTTATTTTTTTATTTTAAATAACAGTTCCATCTTCAAGCTCATCGCTCAATGTCGTCATTAAGCTGCGAATACGTTCTCTCTGTTTTATATTGCATTTTACATTTATTTTCAATTAGACTAAATTTTTTAATACTTTATATGAGTACATGGATACTTATTCAAGTAAAAAAAATTGCATTGCATTATTATATTTCTTGTTAAGATTACCTGCACTGTGTGATTTTAAAACTGCATAGGTTTTTTTATAGCAGAAGGTGGCAAAGGAGTCGGCGGCTAAATTAAGTGACCGCTACCAGTAGGCATCTGCCAACTAATGAGTTGATTGCCTTTAATAAGCAGAGGAAGAGATAAATATGAAAAAGGGAATTTCCTTTTCTTATCCCCCGACAAATCGTCTTTCCCTTCCCGTACTCTCCATATTAGAAGGGGAAAAGCCTAGGAGTAGAGAAATCTTAGAAATACAGCGACTTCTGGTGGCGATAAATCAATCTAGCTAGGATTCATTTTTAGAAAATTTCTTTTTATTCGTGTTTACAGGCAATGAAAACCCCGGGTCGAGTCCAGATGTCTCCAGTCCGTTTATTCTTTCCCCTTTTTTCCAGCTCTCTCTTGTGAGAAAAACAATTATTCAGATATTCGTAACTAAACATAATTTCCAAAAAACACGATTTACCAAAAAAAACCCGAGCAAAGCTCGGTCATTATCCAGGCTATTAAGATAGCAAAGAAGCATACATATTGAAATTAAGTCCATAGACATTGATTTCTAATTTTATATTTGTCTAATTCAGAACGACATCCGTAGTCAATCAACGCCTTGTTTTTTTATTATTTAATTATCCATGCTACATAGTATTATTTAGAAGTAAAGCTCTTCTAGGAAAGCGAATTGAACAGAGAGAGGGCAAAAATCCCTTAACGGTCCAATATTTGTATTGTACTCAAAATATACAAGATCTGTCTAAGATTTCATTTCGTTCTTTTGTAACTTGAGGTCAACGTTTTTGTAAATGTTATCTACTTTCATCAAGTGGATTAGAGAAGGAGATTTTCTTCATAACAAGTGACCGTCTCTAACTTATACACACAAATATATTTATCATTAGTAGAATACCTTTATATTTAATCTAATCTAAATTGAAATCTATTTGAAATAAATTTGATGCTCGTAATTTTCAGCAGAAACATTTTTACTTTATTGTTGTCCTAGTAACAAAGACAATCTTTGACATTCACAAAATTGTTTTTTTAAAGAAAATTGTACTTACAGTAAAATAGCATCTTATAGGTCTTTAGCAAATAAAATAGTCGAATCTTTTAAGCACTTCCTGTTCAATATCAACGTAACGACTGGCTGCGAAATCAACGGGGTGAAATAATTTGTTGTGCTCCCAACGAACCATTTAATTAATGCTGTAATTATGGGGGGTGCCTCTGCAGACACCGACCCTATTATCAATAAAGCAAGCAATTACTACACTACAGTCTCAGTATTCTTTGACAGTATTTTTTATTTGATAAAAATTTGGTTCCACTCTTGAATTTCAATTTTATTAGAATTAATGAGGTACAAATACACTTACGTCATTTTATATAGATTGAATTTTGCCATAAAAAGGTTCTTTAAGTGTACTGCTAACACCTTATTTACACAGTTGAAAACAAATTCACTTGATGGAAAGAATCTATCTTTTAGGGATAGCTGATCATACCTCTAAAATGGTCAAGTACAAGTACAATGCAGTTATTATAAAGCCAGTTAGACGGATCCACTATTAATTCGTATCAACTTAAATACGTTAGTTACCATAAGCATTTCATGCACATTTTGATAATCCTTTACATCATATGATTTAAAAGATCAGATAAGGATTTATCGCGATATAAAAAGTAATGCACGCGAAAAAAAATCAAGCGCGGGTCTCACATAGATGTCTGGACTGTGTGCTTGATACGATTACCCCGGAGCTACCCCTTGCTGTCACGCAATGAAATTCAGTGCAATGTGCTTTCAATAACGGTGCGATCTGGATATAACTCATGTATCAATTTATATAGCTAGCATCCTAATGCTATAACACAACGTAACTTATTCTAAGTCGGAACGAAGTTGGCCCCGTCACCTAGTTTTTACTATGTCTCAAAAGCGTCACGTTTTTCATCCACTTAACAAAATAATGTTTGCGCGGATAGGTACTATGATGTTTTTTCCAATCAGTTCTAATAGGTTTTATGTAAGTTATTCCGATTATTTATTATACTTCAAACCACAAAATTTTTAAATAAATGTAAAGATTAAAATAACCGTAAAAATAGACATGTTTTTAAAAGTAGTTTAGATTTATATTCTGTATAGGAAACCTTATAACTATAACTTTATACTTTTCTGGTCTGATCTACTCCGAGGTTGTTTTAAATCTTCCAGGGTAATTAAATCAGGGATCGACTAAACTAAACTAAATAGGGGAGAGTACTATGGTACTTGCCTAAGCGGCGATCTTGTATGAAAGTCCGCTGAGAGGCGATCAAACAGCGATTTCGAAAAATCTTGCAATCTCTTTTGGTTTACAATAAATTTAATTAGTACATACAATATAGGTTTATTGCTCATCGTAAATATTACCGACAGGAGTCTAATATTGACTTCAATCACTAACATGAATTTCAATATTGTCAAATATTTCGCATGCAGCGACATCTATTGGTAAACGTAATGAAAATAAACAAAAATGTATAAAATAATAATAAATAAAAGTAATGTAAATAATGTATTTCTAAACTATGTATATTATAATGGTTTTCGTCAGATAACGGCAAAACAAGTTAATGAGTCTGGACGTAAGGGCTTAATGGAGAAAGTTTATTCATCAGTAACGCTCCCAAACTCATGAGAGAGCCGTTGTTTTCAATATGTCTGGCAAGTAATACTTCCAATTGGCAGATGAACGCTTATTTCATTAATAAGAATATTATTTTTCATTGACTGTTATTTTAAACTTAACTATCATTTTTTAAAAAGATTTATGTATCAAATATTACTTCACATATTATTTGTTTACAGTTTAAGTATTTCAAATAGTTCCTCGTACATATTGTTACTCTTAGATATGAAATAATTGATTTATGTATTTGTTTTCATGTCGCAGAAACAGTCGCAAAATGTTTCAGGCAACACTGCCGCATACAAAACCACGAAATGCAATGAGTGCAAAAATGTTTGGATACTTTTAAAGTCAAATATTCAAGAATCTTGTTAGGATACGTCTACGAATAAAATTTCTTTTTCAGGACGTGAATATTTGTACACTGTCGACAGCGTCAGCAACGAGAAGTTAGTGCTGCAAATCTAAATAACTTAAAACTTGCTTCACTTTACTTTTAAATGCAGCATAAGACGAATGCTCTTCTTTTCCATCAACTTTATGTATGTATTCTTTAAATCGTTTTCAAATAAACCCAGATATAGTAGGGACAGCTCACTGGTAATGGTAGGGGAGCCGTATCGGGAATTCCTGTACATTCTCGAACGCGTTAGATTAAGATTTAGGTATATTGGAGAGGTTAGCACTACCCATAGTCATTCGCAACAAGCAAATGTGTTGCAGATGGCTTGCCTACCTTTAATGGACAGAGGAGGGATAGACAGAAAAAAGGATATTTCTTCTTCCCCGTCCAATCCTCATCCCGCTCCCATCCTATGCTTATAAGGAAAGGGTAGGAAGAGGACTCAGATTAGGCCTCCGCCACCTCACGCGCACGAAACGCAGAGTTCTTCTACTTCACGCCTGTTTTCTGTGAGGTCGTGGTATTTCACCGGTCGAGCCGGCCTATTCGTGCAACAGATGTTGTTGTTGCGGACTCTACCACTGTTATAGCTGCCTCTGTTTTTTTAATTAATAATACAGCATGTATAATATGATACTTGTATCTTCATTGTATATGAAACGTGTAAATATCCGAACCTTCTATTGTTCAGATCAAACTAGTACGTAGTTGTTTACTTGTTTGGTAATTGTTTGGACAAATAAGGAAAGACTCTATGGGGAAACTATTGTTGGAGAAACTTTAGTTATCTGTCGAAAATAATTGTTGGTTAAACATTAATATTATTTATTTATTATTTTTAACGTAATTCTAAGATTTGCCTTATAATACACATGAAAATTAAAATATTTCATAGTAACTCAAAGAAGAACTTAATTATCGTTAACAACAGTTAATTTATTGTATTTTATTAGTACTTAATAATCATAAAAATGATAATTATTCTAACTTACGCAAAACTCGATAAATTACTCTACTGTGTCATATTTTTTGAACATTGTTTCAGAACGGAGGTATGACGTCATGGGGCTCATCTCATATCATTGTCCACGAGTAATGTCTGAACCAACTTCAACACTCTATCAACCAGTCCATAAGCCTATTGTTGTATTGTTATATGTATGTTTAATATTGACTTTCTGATTAGGTGACTCTATTATTATATTTCTATTGTAGTCAACATGGTAGTCCATGATCAAAGATGGCTTTCGTAAGTCAAAAAAGCTCCATCAATCTTTGCCACAAGATTGTACATGAACCATTGACTTAGGAAACGCTGAAACCGAGAGGAATTAATTACAATCTGTTAAGAATTATGTTCTTAATGAAAGTCGTAAAGCAGGAAGCCTTAATTAAGTTAATGTAATTTTTAAACGTCCTTTTTTACAACTTTGTCTCTTAAAGTGGACATTAGCAAACGTAGTTAATTACTCTCACACTTTTGTAAAATAGAGATTGTAAAAACAATATTTAAAAGCTGTTTGATGGCTCTTTTATTTTATAAAAAGGCATAAACAATCGGTACCAGTTTAAAAATGCGTTTCTAGCCGTTCCGTTTCCTTTCCTTAAGAAGGAGGAGGCGTGGAGAAAGAAAAGTGGAAGTGATGGGATACCTGCGACATCTCACTCATCAGACGAATCTCAGAGTTATAAATCATTGGTTGTGTTCTGGTTGTAGTCAAGGACATGACCCAAAAGAAACCAAGTTTTTGAAGTAAGCTGAAAGACATCAATGTCCTTCCTTGAGTATCCTTTACCATTGTAGGAACTACTGTAATTTTGTATAGTTCTGATAATAAAATAAATCTTCATAATAATCTAATAACCATATTTAGAACACATATTTTAGTTAAGGGATTAGTTAGTTTAATGCAAAGATAGATCTTCGCAGAGGCGACAACCCTGCAACCGGATCTGCTATACTGGTGATGTACCTTACGGAAGGGCGTGTAGTAGATGTATATGATTCTTCTGCTTTTCACCTGATAAAGTGACTGGACAAGGCAAAAACGCAACTGGCAAAAGGCAAAATGAAATTCCTTCCATCCCTCTCTTTTTTTAGCCTTTCCTGTGTGTTGGACTCATAACGACTGCACCGTACTTGCACCCTCGGTATTGTCCAAGAACAGCGACGAATATTCCACATCAGATGAACCCTAAGTATTTTAAATCATACTTATATTATTTATTTGTTCCGGATAGTCTAGAAAACTATTGAACCAATTTTAAAATTAGACTCACTTAGAATACCCCCTATCTGTATAGGCCAGTAGTAACTTAGGCTGTATTTTTTATTTATCTACACGAGCGAAACTGGGGTAGTATATAATAAACTACATAGATTATTTGTGGTAAAAAAAATTCTACACGTTTTCATAAATAACATGGAATTTTCTAGTTTATATCCCAACACAAATGT
Organism: Papilio elwesi; assembly: GCA_029849275.1. Classification (NCBI taxonomy): domain Eukaryota; kingdom Metazoa; phylum Arthropoda; class Insecta; order Lepidoptera; family Papilionidae; genus Papilio; species Papilio elwesi. The sequence continues at coordinate 10,119,680 of CM056693.1, read as the reverse complement.
AGTGATGTCACAAATGTAACGACTCGATTTGTTTCAGCCGCGACTGGGCTCAGTAAACATAACTAGGGCGCATTAACATTAAAAATGTAAGTAACGCTGTCATAACACAGCCGACTGTGATTTAGAACATGAATTTGATGTAAGAGGCTTACATATATATATATATATGTACTTTATATACTTAAGCGTATAAATTAATGTCAACATTAAAACGTGTACTCTGAATATTTTTGAGTAAAATATAAAATAAGTTTTGAGTTATTACTCCATTTAGGTAAATTACAAAACTCATGTGGTAATTATTATTCCCATATGAGTTTTTAATTTAATATAAATAGACTTAGAAAAACGAATTATTGTACTTTACGCGAATCATTGATACCAATATTGTATATGTGAATAAATATATATATATAGTATTTGTTTTTTGGGATTATTCCATTTGGATAACCTCAAAATATAAATAACCAGGGTCACGTGACCTGGATGAACAAAGTGGAATTGTTTTCTGTCAAATTTATTTAGTGCAGTCTAATCATCTTAGTACGCTGGGTTGCTTCTTGTTTTTAATTGTTAATTTATCTCTCCACAACAACCACATCCTACTAATATTATAAATACGAAAGTTTGTAAGCATAGATATATGGATGTTCATTCTTTCACGGAAAAACTATTATACTTATATATATATACTTATACATCACAATAACATATAGGCTGTAATTTATAAAGATATTGTGTGAATTGACAAAAATATAACGATAAGTGTCAAGTAAGGAGGATTTTTTTTGTCAAATGCGAGATTTTCTGGTCTGCGCTGCAAAAATCGTTAGTTATACGTATATAATGTATAATGGAAATATTAACCGTTAAAAGTCCTACAAAAAAGTCCAGAACCGCATATATTTATATTTTATGTGTAAGCCATTATCGCCAAAATAGTGAACGATCTTAAATCGATCCATCGTGAATTATAGGGTGGAGCAAAGTTTGTTGAGCCAGCTAGTTTAATAATAAAATCACCCAGGTGATTAAAGTGGAATAAACCTTTATTTGACAATGAATTAAATTTACATTAGGAATAATGCATCAATATAAATAATATGATACTTATAATACACTGTTTAATAAAAGCACTCACAATTTTATTTATTACCCCCGCTCTTCGGCCCCGTCTCAAAATTTTATACGTTTAACATAATACACCGTCGTAGTGGTGGTCCACCAAAAATATTTAGTACATCAACAAATATTCCAGGTATTATTTCTGTGGAAAACATTTTATCATACTCAGATAAGGTATACTGTAAAGCTTTTAACAAATTGCATGAATTTTTACGAAAAACTACTGAAGTGGTTTATAGCTTCCGTCGAAATTTAGTTGGCTTGCTCATTTTTTAACGAAAAATAGCATCAATATTGTTGAAAAATAAATGTAAACTCCGATTTCGTTCTGCTTAAAATAGACACATGCTAAAAAATGTTTTGATTTAGCTTTAATATTGAAAATAAATAGATTTTATCGAACACTCGAATCTGAACCGACGGGCAGCCGCACGTGAGCGACAAACGCGGCAATGCTTTCCTTCATCTCTTCAGTCACATTTACCGCTTAGTATCGCACTGCGTCGCGTCGCTTTAGTTGCTCACCGATTCTACGATGAATTTATCGGATTAATCTTCTTTTGCGTTAGGAAATTCTTATTGATTTGTTTAATGGCAGAAGATGTGCAACGAGTCGGTTCATCTGATGTTAAATTACTACCGCTACCCATACCCATAGACATCTGCGACAAGCTAATGAGTTGCAGAAGAGTTGCCTGAACTAATTTTGGACAGAAAAATCTGTCTATTCCCTTTCCCAGTCCAATCTCTGATCGTAGAGGTATTTTGTGTGGGAACCAGTTTTCGCACCTGTACGCACTGAACATTATTCACCAACTCCCTGCTGTTTTCCCACTTATGTGGGATCGGTACAGTACCACCGTAGTCAACACTGACTACATGTTGTGGTTACAGTTTTTGCAACCGGCGTGACGCACCCGCCTTGGTAATAATTGGTTTGTACTTACGTCTTATTCAACCAGTGCGAAAATTACAATTCCGTTGCCGAGATAGTCAAATGTCGCGAGGGAGATTATTGGTTGGGCTTATCCCTTCTCGTCGGGTTCACCGTTACACTGCGTGTCTGACTGGCGATCCATCAGAATCTCTCCGGTGTTGTTTTGGAACCAATCGAAACTAAAATGTATGAGAAGACTACATTCGATAGACATTCAACATAGCGTTTACATCACCTGGTGAACTACTTCCTCAGTTTTTATTATCAATAAATAAGCGTTTTGATAATGCGTAATACACACCGCCTTTAGAAACCCAACCACTTAACATTATTATAGCTGTGTAATGACAGTAGGAGGTTCACCGCACAAGCTAATCAATCAAAGCAATCTAATAGTTAAATGTGAAATTAAGAATATATAACTAAATGAAACTGACGCTATAGGAGTACAAGAAATTAACGAAGAATCATAGAAAATTATTTGATTGTGAAATATCAAAATATAATATTATAACATATAACAATCTCATATTTTGTATAATTCTGTAGCCCAAATAACTCTTACATATTCGGTTTAATTCTAACTCAGCCTCAGGTACTTAATTAGCGTAGTACTCGTGATTGTGTAAGTCGGAATTTTGCTAAACCCTATTACAATTTGCAAAGTTAATGTTAATATTTGCTAGAATTCAGCTATATTTTTATTTCGGTCCTTATTTGTTATATACAGTATATATACATTATCTGTTAAGTAAATATACGCAGCAGGTAGGTTTTTGAGCTACTACTAAAGAAACCCACGTGTTATAATTATACATAGATAATTCAATATTCTTAGCTACGATATTCGATAGAATTCAAAATTACTCCACAATGATATAGTTAAATATACATAAACACAGCATTTGCTTAATATTTAATAAAGACCATTATAATTGAAATGGTTGTTGAAAAGCGGGACATTGTCCATTTGTACAGTCGTTGATGAGGAGTTTGCATGACGAATGCCTTGAAATTGTCATCAACCAAATGATTATTTTACACGCTATTGAAATATAATGCTACAATATTAATCCAATTTCAAATAATGGCTAGTGGACAAAAAATGTATTGTGGTGGTTCAATTAAAATTCGTGTCGTATTCAATTCGTCGCAATCAAGATTTTACCGGCGTTTTACGTTTCGTCTGTTGAATGAAGTTTCTTTATCTAGCCCCCCTTCGTTCCCACGGAAAGACCAGCAAAATCTTGTGATTGTCGCAATGGGGTCCCACCTGCTCCCTGTGGGGCTGTGCTCCAGTGAGGCGAAAGCTCAAAGCAGAAGAACACCTTTATGTTCTGTTGGCATATATAGTATACCAGCAGGCCTTCACATAACCCTTTCTTTCACAAAGGACCTCTTTCTATCTATAAAGGTATCTTTTTAAGGTTTCCCCCAAAACCAAAAAAACTGGTGGCCACTTAGCATCAAGTATCCCGTTTAATCTTTTCTTTCCTTTAACCAAAAATAAAAACGATCAAATGCCTCACAAAGATAATACGACATTAAAAAGACCTCAAATAAAGTCTGTACGTGCTTGTTGGAGTATATTGAAATTGCGGCTGGGTAAATGTTAACCATAGCTGTATTAGTTAAATTTAATTAACATGACAATTTATATCGGATTAATTTGATTACATAAATTGTATTGCTGGTACATAATCCAGAGAATTAGCAGTTGGTAAATGGAAGGACTATGACGAGGGTCGGATGTGGAGAAAACGGCTTCTAATTTATAATATTATTTAGTACGAGGTAAGCCAACAGCAAGGTTTTAATGTATTGGAGTTGTGAGGTTCATTTGTAAATTAATAAACGAGAGTTACTTACTCACTGAATCTCACCAAGGATAATAGAAATGGCCAAATAAGTTAATAAAATATCTTAATTATGATATTAATAAATAAATATGAGCTCGCGACCGTAACCCAGACGGGTAGGCAGAGATCATGGTTTACCATCTGGCGCAATGCTGGCGCACCTCTCTCGCTTCTTCTACATTCATACATGTATGCATGCATGCTCGTCGGTTATGGATGCTCCTTATACCGCCCTTTTTTAGTAAGTCACCAATTTGATCGATATAAGTTTTCCTAGGGCGTCCCCTACCAACATTATGACATAGATGTCTTTGACAATAAATCTTCTTGGGATCGTTCGCGAACTCTCAGACCTCAAGACCAAAAAATCATTCTAGGTAAAATGAAACACATAAATATCTGGTAACAATGATGACTTTGTCACAAGACGTTAAAATAAAACCTTTATCTAGAACCATAAAAGGCCAAAACATTCAGATCGTAGGTAAAATCGAGGTAATTGCTTCTATTTAACACAAGATATATCATTTAATTTATATTTTAGTGTAACGAACAGTCGCAACAATACTTCCCGAACAAAGGCAAATTAGACGCGTTAGTTTAAGCAACAATTACGTTCGTTGTCAGGTGACGACATCTATTGCCCAATTTATTTGCGGTGGAAGCTCGAGAATTTAACTATGTAAATGCACTAAGCAAGGTGTGCATTATCTCACCATTCGTACAATGTACCGTGTCCGAAATTACACAACACGTTTTAGAAATACTTTTAGTTCAATTATTCACTGAAATTACTATTAAAATAAGTCTTAAAAGGACATGTAATACTGGAAGATATGTTTGTAAGTTGAATATAATATTATTAGATTAGACATTAACGTTTGTCTTAATTTATATTCTACTAAAATAAATTAAAATAATAGACTTATTATAATGAATCTACAGTAGACCTGGAGAGCAATTCGCCATGTACTGCATCATTGAAGAAGTTAAATTAGGAAGAGGTTCCTAGATGATGCGGGCAGTCATTTTAGTAGAGGTAGGTTTTTATAGTCTTCGGATCTACTGAACTATTATTAACTTTTTCGATTTTTATACCGAACCGATTAGATTCTAGAGTTTTTTATTACTCATTATATGATTGGTTTGTTTTTTGCCAGTATGTTCTTTAGCGTTAATTTTACTTATTTTTAGAGTTAAGAAGGAATTTTGTATAGCATTATTAGTGAGTAGAATTTTTTGTATATTGGAGACGCAAACGATATCAGGTGGCGCGATTTTTGAGATTAACGCACCGACGATGACGCATTCATTGATTGCGCGCTAAGCACGTCTCTGACTGCTGGCTGCCGCAATGCAATCGTTTTTATCACCTCTGAATTTAATAATCTTCCATATTTATTATTATCTCTCGAATGTACACAGCCGTGCATGGAAAAATATTAAGTATACAACACTTACTTCCCAAATTGGGAAGTGAGTGTGGGATAAAATGTATATTATTCCTGGCAACAACTGCCGCGGACTACAACGGGAGTTCGCAGGGACCTGAGTCTGACATCGCACTGTGCCCCGGCGCTCCGTGTTAACGGCTAGCAAAGAAGCGTACAGTACCTTCACGGTGCCATATGAAGACCTAGGTTGAACCCAAAATTCTTATCCTATTTTTTATTATTTTTATCCTAAATTTATTTTGTAAAAATAGATAGATACGATTAGCTTACGATGCCACCAATGGTTTTTATCTAAGTTTGCCCTTTTAGTTCTTATAGTTTATACAACAATTCGCTTTGTTTTATTTGCATGCGCAGTCTTACTCCTTGGTTATCTTAATTGACTTTCCTCTTGTTTGATTTAGTTTGGAAGTAGTAGGTTAAAAATAAATTGGTCCGCCTCAGTCCGCCTTACGCTGACCGCAATTTTTTGTTAATGTAAGATATTTTGAAATGAGTCTTCCATCTACGTGCTTGTTTCATTTTAGCCCAATTGATGGGAGGGTAATGTTTTCCGCGGGTACATATGTAAATAGCGGCAGTTGCGACATCGCACGCATTTATTTCTGATGAATTTTCCTCGTTGATTTTTTTTTATATTTTGATTTCGCATATAATAATTTGGTATTACAGGTAAATTTCAAAAAAAAATTACCGCCACGGTATTGTTTGGTATTGTACAAACAAAATGTCAAAAATTTCTTGACATGTCATACTTCAGCTCCTTATTTTATTTTCTATACTCTTGAAAATATGTGTACCAAATTTCACGATGAGCAGTTGCCTAGCTTACGCGTCAATGCGTAACAAACAAACAAACTCATATTAGCATTTATGACATAAAATTAGGATGTATGTATGTATAATATACGCATATCCGTTCTATTGTGACCTCCTAAAGCCTAAACGACTTTAAGGAGTGAGGTGTCGATCGATCTGTATTCTTCCCCCGACTATGAGTAAGCGGATTTTTTAAAATAACTTTTGCTTGTTATTTATGAGTAAATAAAGGAACGTAAGTTTCTAAACTGTACGGCAACAAACTACAATACTTTTACTGTTATATTGTAAAGCTAAAAATCAATAAACCAATTTCGGCGGCATATGAAGCACATTAGTCACATCTCGCACGATAACTCACACTGCATAGAGATATTAAACCTAACTGTAGGCGAAAATATAAAATATTGATAAATTTTTCGTAACAATATCTAGTTGAAATATTTAGCTTTTATATCTACATATTGTACCCATTGTAAAATACGTACAAAAGGGACTTTTATAAACTTTACTCTGTAAAATAGATATCGACATTGTAGTGTTTGTATCTATTCAGTATATAAGTAGTACATTGTCCCATGTACACCAGTAGAGTAGTAGCTGTCAACCAGTCAGTCTTGCGACGGACAAGAGACGGGCTGGGCGTGCGCCTGCGCTCCAATCTGCGTGTAATAATGAGCCAGTGACCCAGTAAATTATACATAATTACTTTTACATTTTTTGACAATACAACCTCCATTATCTGGAGATTGTACCTATCTTTATATAGACATAAACGAACTGTCAGATAGTACGCCATGGATACTGTACATACTGTACACCCACAGACGCAAGAGGTAGCCACGTTTGGGTTGCTGGCGATGTAGCCATGGCATCCTAGTAAAGCAGAGGTCTTATTCTATAGCGTAATAAACTTCGTAAAGACATCGCCCGTGACAATAATTAACTTGTCATTTTTCCTAACGAATTTAAGGCTTGTGGTAAGACGTTAACTAGTCTTCTGTAATCCATAATTAATAATTCATGAATAAATTATATATCTCGGGGCTTAAACAAATTTTGGTCGTGAAGTTATTTGGTAAGTTTTGATAAGCCTTTTTAGAGAATTATTTTAATTAAATACGTTTTTAGTGACAAAGACGAAAGCTGGCTGCTTAATTTATTTCAATAATTATTTTTTATGTTTGTACAATTTATTTCTTTCGGCGCTGTTTCTGGATTGTACATAAAAATCGTGAATCGATTCTTATATAATGTAATATTATCTTTCTTCTTCCTCCTCTTGATCCTTCCTTCACACAAATTTTACCACCTTGGTAGATTTTACACAATATGACAAAAATAACGAGGTCATTATCAAAATTATTTATTTGCATGTTCAAATGGCACACTTAATTAACATTTGTTTCCTTAATAATAATAAGTAAAAAATAATAAATATATAAAAGTAAGCAAAGTGTCAAGTCAAGGACAAGCAATTGCAATGAACATTCAAAGTAAATAATAATTATTAGTTATTAAACTTAACTAAGTAAATAACAAGGATGCGATTCTTCTGTAATCTTCCATTTCTGAGCAACTAAATTACAGCTTAAGCAGTAAGTATATTAAAAAGTTGAGCTTGTGTTAACTTTCTTGGTATAACTTATACACTTTAATTTATAACTTATTTGCTTGTTTAATAACAGAAAGAGAAAATTTATATTAAATTATCCTAAAAGTTTTGGATAATATACCAAAGGGAAGGGTTTTGCTTAAAATCCTTTAATCTGTCACAGGTAAAGTTTTCATTAATTTTGCAAACGTAATGATTTATACCTGTTTCATTTAACCTTAATATAACTTGAGTTAATTGGAGTTGGGTAAAGATTAGGCACGACAGATGTTTAAGTAAAATTTATATAATAACTTTAATAAGTAGTTTAAATATTTAACGTAAGATTTAAGTAAGGAAAAATAAAGATATTTGACACTTTTACATTCAATTTTAGTAAACTCACACACTTGGTTGTGCACAATGTTGTCTGATTTTATTGAAACTATAATAAATTAGTTAAATATTAGTCCATTTATACCTTCATTAAGCGATTACGTTTATTATTAAATAAGACAGCTGTTAAGAATAACAGAGGTCGACAAAAGTCAATGCTTTGTTTGAATGCAGATTCTACGTCATTAATTATATGGTCGCGTCGTAGTGAGAGATACCTCATTATGCACACACCTGCGTTGCATGTAGGCGTGTTCTTGTTATTGTAGGTTCGAATAATCAATGACTAGCAACTTTCACTTTATCAATTTTGTTTCTTCCTTTTTCCTATACAAACAACTTCCAACTTTGGTATTAAAATTTATAATCTCATTTCCTTGTGTGTATGTGCATAATTAACTAACAAATAACTATCCCATTCTTAACCATATTATATTATTACCGTAATTAAATCAAGTTGGAGAACGTCGTAATTATATTCATTACTAGTTCAAATTGAAGTTATCAAATTTTACAGTAATGTTAATGATGATAATCAACATTAATCTTAGTAATTAGCCGTGATTCGTGATCGACATGTGCGGTGATAAATTATTATCTAGATATTGTAAATCTTGTTCAATTTCATATAATTTACGATGTGGCTTAGATTTATTATATTTACTACATATAATTGGATGTTTATAATGATTGCTCGACCATCATCATCATCTGTTCGATGATGACTTGGAAGGCATGACAATTCTTGAAGGGAGAAATAAAAAAAAATTCTTACGTAAATTAAAACATTTTTAGGTAATATCTGTTCCTCTAACGACGCTCTGACTAAATGCATAATTAAATAAACGCGATAAAATCCGTAAAATAAGTTTTAGTCCAATAACTAAATAAGTTGTTTTATTTGATAAAAAATATTTAGTTAAATTGCATTCAAGTCTAAGTTATGCATAAAGAAAACTAAGCGACGAGAACTTTTAGTAATCTGCATCCTCGTTCCTTGTAAAACGACTGCAGTACTGCAGCTCTGCAGTAAAACTGATTGCTAAGTTTTTTCCAAGAAAAAAAAATTACCTTTGGTTTGTGCGCTGCGTGTTCTTACTTTTTATTTTATCTGTTTGTCAACCAATATTATATTATCTATATAAAACTAGCGCCCCGCCCCGGCTTCGGGTAGTCTCTCCATACCAACTTTCACCCCTCTTTATATCTTCATGCATCCGCTATGCATCCCATTTAGGAAAATCCATTCTCATCCACGTAATAACGGACAACAGTACGCACACCTTCAATCTCGACGCGCTCCCAAACAAGACTAATTACAAACTCTCCCCACCCCTTCCGTATGTAACATTGTAGATAGTTATTATATATATGATATACGCAGATTTGATCGCAGTCTGCTTGAATGTCTTATAAAATATGTTATTATTTCAAGTCGTCAACTTATGGTAGCAAAGTGTAACTGTCACATATGATATGGAGTAATATAACAAACTCATAAGTAATTTTCGTTTCCGTCACTGCAATAGTTAATAATAAAGTGTTATATTTAGTAATATATGTAATAGTCTCGGACTGTTAAATTATACTGAATAATGTTTTAAAATATGTCTATGTTTTGTTTGCCTTTTAATATGTTTATGTTGTAAGAATGTTTATAGTGAATCAGTTCTAATGCTACTCAATTGATGAAGTCTGCCAAATAACAAAGAGCTAAAAGCAAATTACAACACTATTTAAGCATTAATATTTTCTACCTGATTTATTTCGTTTTATATTTTTATCAAGTTTTCAGTTATAGTTACTTCTCAGTGCTACAAAAATGGAAGGACAATTTCAAATTTTATTTGACAAAATGAAGATTGAGATGCAGAATCAAACCACTGAATTAAAAGACTCTATAACTAAAAATATTATGGATCAAATGGAGGAGAAATTAATCCCCATTATTGAAGAAAATAAAACAATGAAACTTAAATTAGAAGAATTAGAAAAAGAGATTGAGTATTTAAATAGAGAAAAAAGGAGTTATAATATAATCGTTTATGGTTTAGAAGAAAAAGAAGCATCCTCTTCGGAATTACTACAAGAAGTAAAAAAGAATCTTAATGATGATTTAAATATTAATATAGAAGCACAGGAGATTAACAAAATTCATCGTATCGGAAATGAATTTAAAAAAAAAAGGAAACAAACCGAGGCCAGTACTATGCTCGTTTGTTAGCAACTGGAAAAAGAATGAAATTATTAAGAATAAAAAGAACCTGAAGAAGATTTATATCAATGAAGACTATTCAAAAGAAGTTTTACAGAAGAGAAAATCGTTACAAGCAGAGCTAATAGAAGAGAGAAAGAAGGGTAATATAGCATATCTGAAATACGATAAACTAATAATAAAAGGGAACAACACCAGCCAAGAAAAGAGAAAAAGGGAAACATCCGTCTCACCCTCTTCTTATGCTAATAATCCAAATAAGCAACAGATTTTATCATCAATCAAAAGTAACAGGACACATGCTTTCGATATGATGAGAGCTAGACCTAATTCATCTTTAACTAAAAGAATATAACAATTAGACATCGGCAAACGGAAAACGAAAATAAGCGACAAAACAACTTCCGAAGAAACACGAAAACGCCAACCTCCCCCAAGCCGACTGGTCCTCGTGGGGGAAAACGACCAAAACCCTTTAAAGATACAAGAAAAGACAAAATCTTTTGACATATATATAGCCACTCTCAACACAAGATCATTACGAACCCCTGAAAAACTTATCGAATTAGAAGAAGCGCTGAAGCATATAAAATGGGATATTCTTGGTATGAGCGAAGTGAGAAGATCAGGAGAAAAAATAGTAGACTACGAAGACTATATTCTGCATTACAAGGGGGAAACCCCAGGATTGTATGGTGTAGGATTTATTATAAAGAAAAATCTTGCAAAAGGGATAGTTGAGGTAAAAGGAACATCAGACAGAATAGCAGTTCTTAACATAAAACTTCCCACAAATATAGAAAAATACGAAACATGGTCCATTATTCAAGCGTATTCACCTACTGAGTCGGATAGAAAAGAAAGTGTCGCAAAAACAGAACAGTTCTACCGAGAATTACAAACTACTATTGATAGGGCTCATAGGAATGTCATAGTTATGGGAGATTTTAACGGGCAGATTGGAACATGTCAGACCGGAGAAGAATATACGATAGGAAAATACGGTATGGGAAACAGAAGCAAAAATGGATCGAGAATAGTAAACTTTGCATTGGAGAACAAGCTGGGTATTTTGAATAGTTTTTACAAAAAGAAGAAGACAAGGAAATGGACATGGACGTCTCCCAACGGAATGTATAGGAATGAAATTGATTTCATTATGTCAAACAATATAAAAGTATTTAAAGATGTTTCAGTTATTCATAATTTAAATTTCAACACAGACCACAATATGGTCCGAGCCAGACTATCAGTTATAAAAAATAATACGAGTAGAAAATTGCAAAGTTACTAACCAAATGTCATTCCTGACAGGAATAACGATATCCTTCTTAATAATCTAAAAAATGCAATAAAGAAGAATGATAATCCTGATAACAAAATCAATACAAGAAAAATATGATAGTTTACTGAATGTATTGAAAAACGAAACTAAGAAATCCGTTATAGATAAGAAAAAGTCTATTTCAACTAAAGCCAAAGAATTACTTGATACGAGGAAAAAACTTCTACGAGAAAAAAAGAATGATGTACGTAAAGAGATATGCGAGTTAAGTAAAAAAATAAACGAACAGCTGAGGAAGGATAGAAAAATAAAAAGAACATACACTTTGAAAAAACACATCATAAAAACGGGAGGTGTAAGAAAAGCATATAAAGAATTAGAGCATAAAAAAGAATGGATGGCGAACGCAAAAACAAACAATGGAAAATATACTAGTATGAGATTGGAAGTATTAGAAATTGCGACTGACTATTACAGTAAATTGTACAAGAGTCAAGATCTCGTCTCGATAACAACAGATAATAACATTTCAGTAGAAGATACCGAGCCCATACCAAGTATACTAAAAGAAGAAACAATTAGAGCAATTGAGACCCAAAAACTGGACAAAGCACCAGGATCAGACCAAATAACTAATGAAATATTAAAAGCGACAAAATCAGTGATTGCGGGAGAACTAACGGACATTTTTAATGAAATTTTAACGTCAGAAACAATACCTAATGACTGGAGTAAATCAATAATCGTCCTAATACATAAAAAAGGAAATAAAGAAGATATCGGAAATTACAGACCAATAAGCTTAATGTCTAACTTATATAAAATATTTTCCAAAATATTATTGTCACGAATAGCCACAGTGCTTGAGGATAACCAACCAAAAGAGCAAGCAGGATTCCGCAGCCATTACTCTACCGTAGATCATATTCACGTACTACGACAAGTTCTTCAAAAACACAGGGAATATAATAAAGTTTATTACTTAGGTTTCGTAGATTATAACAAAGCATTCGATACATTAGAACACAAATACATATGGGAAGCATTGAACAAGCAAGGCGTTCAAGCAAAATATATCAGAATACTTAAGAATATTTATGCAAGGAGCACAGCACAAGTACGAATGGAGTCCTTAGGTGAAGAATTTCGGATTGAAAGAGGTGTCCGACAAGGAGATCCCATTTCGCCTAAATTGTTCTCAGCGGTATTAGAAATGATATTCAGAAACCTAGAATGGTCCGCTTATGGTCTTAATATAAATGGAGAGAACCTCAATCACTTACGTTTTGCCGATGACCTAATTTTGTTTTCAGAATGTCCAAAAACCTTAGAAAAAATGCTACAGCAACTATCAGAAGAAAGCGCAAAAGCAGGTCTTACAATGAACACATCAAAAACTAAAGTCATGAGCAACGCTTCGGATGGGTGTATTATCAAAGTAAATGATGAAGAAATAGAAAACGTTAAAGAATATGTGTATTTAGGTCAACTGATTTCCACTGAAAACTTAATGCAGAAAGAAATAGATAGAAGAGTTGCTAATACTTGGAAAAAAATCTGGTCGCTAAGCGAAATAATGAAAAACAAAGATATGCCTATTGCGGAGAAAAGGAAAATATTTAATGCATGTATATTACCATGCTTAACATACGGCTGCCAAACATGGGCACTAACAGACCAGTTACAAAATAAATTAATAGTTTGTCAAAATGGAATGGAGCGAAGCGTAGTTGGAGTAAGAAGAAGAGACAGAATAAGGTTAGAAAACATAAAGAATAAAACTAAATTCAAAGACGCTTGTAAAACTGCTAGAACATTAAAGTGGCGATGGACAGGACACATGCTGAGAGAGAGAAAGGAAAAATGGACAAAAATGATCACAGAATGGTATCCAAGAGAGAGCAATAGAAGCAGGGGTAGACAATTTAAACGATGGGAGGACGATTTTAATAAAGTGGCGGGTCCAGAATGGACCCGCATCGCAAGAGACAGAAATGAGTGGAAATATCTAGAGGAGGCCTTTGTCGAAAGACAAGCTGTTTCGCAAGGGCAATTTTCGATGCCGCTTGCCGATGATGGAGACTTATAGTTAATGATTCAGTAACAGTGTATTTAAAAAAATTGTATTTATTCTAATCTAGAAATATTAAAAAAATGTGAAATTGTTATTTAACTTCTTTTAGGATTAGAATGGAAACGTACATTTAAAGTAACTCAAACTGAAAACAGCAATAAAGGCTTATTTTATTTTTATAATATAACAAACTCATAAGTAATTCTGTAGAGTTAAATTAACAACGGAGGCAGCACGGATTATAAACTCAGAATGTTGGAAACATGAACATAGCATATCGTTTACGCTAGCGTGATATCTAATTTGAACTAGACTATAATAAATTAAATCTAATAGTCCATCCTTTTCATTTATTTTAGAGGTTTATTACTCTTTTTTATATTTCTAAGACTCTCCTGATTTTATGTTGCGTTACTATGTTTAGGCCGTTGTATTTTAATTGGTGGCTGGGAACCTACTAACGGAACGGACGCGATCGAATTGGTATGGACAATTGATTATATTTCAGGTAGCGGATGTAACTCGGCAATAGGAGCCTAGTGGTGCCGTACTTGGTAATATTAATGAATTGATTCTAATCATTCTATAAGTAAGGCGTATTATAATTCGTAAAAGTGGAAACTCTTTTTATGACATTTCTACATGCATGTGTATGTTCATTGTATGTCTGTAAGCTTTGTACCGTAGTCAATTCCACGCCTTCTAATTTAAGTTTTCCGTATCTCTGAAAATCTTTCCAATAATATGTATATCATAGATTTGCGTTTTGCAAATTATTGCTAAGAAAAATCATGTAAAATAAGAAGAAGGATATATATTTTTGTCGTTTTATAAACTCCAACGAAAATATTATTAGGAAGAGCCATATCCCAACAACAATTTCTCGATAGAATCCAATTTAAAGTTCAAAGAAGATGAGTCATGCCTTTCAGTAAAGATTTGATTTGTCATCACTTCGCGAAGAGGGAATCCGACATTTCACGTTCTATTTCCATTTTAATCTCATTATATTACTTACGGAAACATTGCCGCTCCGAATAAACTTTATGACAGTTCTTTTTTAAAGCGGAAATAGTAATTTAGATATTATAAAATAATATTTGTTTCTTTTAATTTATTACATTCTAAGTGAAAGATGTGATGATGAGTACCTCTAGTCATAGGCACCTACCTTTATTTTGTACGGAGGAAGGGTTAGATGGGAAATAGATATTTTCTTTTTTATCTATCCCTTCCCCATAATACTCTTCCCCCTCCTAATAAAGAAAGGATAGAAAGTGGGAAGAAGACTGGTCTTGTGTCTCCAATACCTTACTTATCAGCCGAGATGCAGAAGAATAAAATATTTCTACTTCATGTCTGTCCTCTGTGAGGTTGTGGTATTTCACCGGTTTGTTCTACTGCTGTTGTTTCCACCATTTTTTGTACCACCTCACAGAATACCGAAAAAAGAGAGAGGTATTTTATTCTCAGCATTTCCCTTGTAATCCTTATTTGTTTATCAAATATGTATAACAAAGCCCTTCATTAAGGTAGAACGAATAAATGAAAATATTAATAACAGGAAAGCATCACGTTGCGTACGTTCATTTTTACAATATTCACAAACAAGATAAGGTAAAGCAAACAGGAAAATATTTTACAGAGAGTCGTTCACCATAATATGTCAACATTTATGAATATAAACTAGCTGTTTCCCACGGCTTTCCACGGATTCGTTTCTTATTTTCCTCGCTGGAAATTTTTGAAACTTGATTCCGCGAAATAGGTAAATGTCTGAAAGTTATTATCTTTTCCCATGCTCGTATATGACATGACAATAACAAAAGGTAAAAAGTTGTTTTTATAGACATTACCATGGCAACCGACATAGGGTTTTATTTTTTTGGGATAACAGTCCATTTGATTTCATAATAAGTGATTTGAAAGACTATATGTTGCAAAAGTGAGTGATAGTGTTAGTAGTAGTCTTGTACGAGCCTGGACTGACCAAATGAGTGACATAGCAAAGAATAGGTATTGAAAGTACGTGGTTATTAGTAAACTTAATACAAAGAAATATTGTATGAATGAATTAAAAAATAATTATTATAAATTACATACAGACACTCGAAATGAGAACGACAACAATTTCCATTCTAACTCCTTAAATTGCTAATACATTATCCTTAAAACTGGATAAAATATATTATATGTATTGATAGAACCGTATGCAAATATTTTGTATGGTAGGTACAAAACCCAAAACCGCTACATATTTATTGTTAACACTACCGTGTCCTGAATAATGATCTATAAATGAAAACCCTTTCTCTCCAACGCCAACCCTCGTCAAAGTCTCCCCACTTGCCTGCTGCTAATTCAGTGGATTATTATCCTGCTTCACGCTTTATCTGGCTAGATTATACCAGTTTATCTCGCAATGCGCGTGAAATGAATTATGCTATAAATAAATAGAAGTGGTACAGTTTAGTGTTTATAAGTCCTAGTAGCTTCATTTTGATTATTGCCAATTCGTATTTGTCTTAAGTCTATCTTCCACGGTGAACAAAATATAAGTATTCGACCGGCCCGAGAACCAGCCATTAACATCTGTAAAGACATGACAGTTTGTACATATTAAGAGAGACATTTTTATAAGCCTATAATCGCGTCTAGGGTTAATACGATTGCTATCCGTAATAGTTCCCTTACGTGATAAGAAGTGATCGATATATGCGTACAACGGAAACATTCAAGTATTAAAATCGAATACACGAATAGACAAAGTAAGAAAGAAATAGCATAAAAAGTTTACTGCGGTTTTACAACACAAGTTACTTATCGACCGCCGTTAACTTAGGCCGGAAGTTGGCCGAGTGGAACACGCGACACGGCTTAATTTAACATATTCACGCATGTTTTATATGTTGGCAATATTGTGAAAACACTCATTTATGCACATAAGACGATATTTGGTAGGGAAAATGTTACACGTTCGCGTGAACAACATGCTGAATATACGTAACCTCAAGTCAGCAACGTGCTTGGTACATGAAATACATATATTTTAGCTCATTTTTTTCATAGAATAAGAGGTGAAATGATCATCAGAGCCCATGAATTTCTACAACGCCAGAGGAACTGCATGTAAGCCGACCGACTAGTGTTTAACAAAGGAGTACGTTTTAGGGCCCTTACTTTTATTGTTTTGGAAATACCGCTGGAGAGAAAACAATCCACAGGCAATTGCGCGAGGCAGGAAGTTACGCGAAAACCAGACTAGTGGAATGCTAACAGATGCGGTGTGGATGGAAGCTCTGTGGTGTTGAACGATGACGAAACACAGCGTCAAGAATTATTAATTAAAGTTCGTAATTTATAATTTATTTAAATTTCGTTCCGTTTAAAAAAAACCGTACAACCGAAGTAGAAAATAATAAGTAAAGCAATCTCATCAATATTCCTCACAGACACTGACTTTAAATATTCCTTCGGCTATTTTCCGCGTCAGTAACGTTTCTCCTGCAATCTTAATTAACTGTCGAATCGATTTCCTTTGTAATATTTTTTTGTATTATATTAAAATACATTCCATCTCTTATTTAATAACTTTGCTTTTAATTATACAACACTCTGCAACACTACATTTATGCGTGAAATATAATAAAACAAGATACGTGCCGGAAGTTCAATACTATTCATAGCCCATGCTGATCTGTAACTATAATACTTTTTATTCTACAGCAAGAAATAGTTTATGGTATTTTGGCTAGTAGCTAGTAAAAAAAATTAAATTGATGTCACGAACAGTTAAAAATAAAACTATTATGTAACTTTACCTGTTTGGCACTACTACGGTAATCTATATATATCTTCCATATAAAAGGCGATGTGGTATGTACATATGTTTCCGAAACGGCTTCGATGAATTTCCAGGGGATGTTCAGATCGGCCCAGCAGGAGTTTCTGAGTGATCCGGTTGTAATAAGTAGTGCTACCCGGGAGAAGCTAGGACAGATCACTAGTATTATATACTCGTGTAATTATAGCTGATTAAATCGTTGGTAAATAAAGAAAAATCTTAAATCAAAAATGAGTCAGGTCGAAAAATAATAATAAAAGTTTAGCAGCAGCGCACAACAAAAGATATTCTTCGGCATGTAAACGTATAGAAATTTTGCTTTAGCCAACTTCTTAAAGGAAGATATAAACAGGAAAATATTACAATGGAAACTCGTATAGCATTATAAAGCTGTAATTGCCTACACAGCATATGTATTAAAATTTTGATCATAACATACACGTAGATTTTTTCTGTGAGAATAGCAACTCGATGGTCGTAGCTATAATCCTTTAACGATCCACTATTGAAGATTTATTTTGAGAAAAACTGGAGATTAAACATCAATTTATCCAACGCAATAGTCAATTTATAAAATTAACTACCAAATATAATTGCATCGTATTTAATTGTTTTTGTTACTATGGTATAGTTCCTCAAAACAAAACAACTTAGCTAGCTTATATCAGTTGGCTCAATCGTGGAAATTCCACAATTTAGTATATATATATATATATATATATATATATATATATATATATATATATATATATATATATTAGTGCGTAATGGGGTCAAACCTAAGATAGATCTTAATTTAATATCGATTTACGAGAATACTGGCTTGAGGAAAAAATTAAACATGTATATTTCTTATGATAAATAAATGGAAATATCTTTCCTCCAAACAGCCAAACACTGGCACATTTCCTTATTGTTCAGAATGTCGATGGATAGCGTTGATTATTTTAAATTAGTTGAAATACTTTTCGTTTCTATCTGAAAATATATAGGCTGAATATTAAATTCTTAATCAACTTAAAAGTAGTGTTACAACTCGAAATGCAGTAGTCGATTTTGCGCTATGCGGAACATAAAATTACTCATCAAAAACTTTTCACAATTTGCTTTGTTGCGCACTGAAAAGGCTAGTTTTTCAGCTGCGGTATTGAAAATGATGAGACTTCGTTTAACATTGAATTATTTATTAAAACGTGTGATATTATACTGAAAACATTAACCGCAAAGATTAAAGAATATTGCTCAAAGTAATAAAATTAACTGCTTTCTGTTTAATTTAATTTATTACCTAATATTATTTCTATAAACGTCAAAATGTCAGAATTAAATAATTTAAATCGACTGCAAATGATTAAATTTGCTCTAGATCGCTTCTAATGCAAATAATTAACAATACTTTGTGTATTGTTTATTGGTAGCAAAATTTAATAATCGATATACCAGAGCGCCATGTGTTGTGGTACTGATAAGTAGATAAAATAAGTATAAAAATAAATTATGCGTCAAACATTTTTTACATAATAAATTTTGCCAAACAAATAAGTAGGACAAATGATAACGGCTTATGTAATTACCACTACCTCGCAACACTCACAAAACTTAAGGACGCACTATGTATAATAGTCATTAATGTGAATGAAAACTCAATTCCGTACTGTCCATCGAGGAGCCATGTAGGGTACCAAAAATTACCATAGAAATAGCTGTACAAGGCATTTCGCAATTCGCGCGTAAATGCTATCATCACTTGTAATTAAACCACCGGCCTTGTCTATGGTTGAAATGAAAATTTTACACTCAAATGAAGTTCAAAGCGAGTGGAAATATTCGTAAGCAAATTTTGTATATTTGCCACATAAAATATGCACATTAAAGAATTCACAAGTTTTTGTTTATAACAAGCAAACCGAATCATGAGAGTGTAGTAAGTCTATTTATTTCCTTTTGTTAAAATGACCAGCTTATACGAAAGTGTAATAAAACTATATATTAACGATGTGCACATAATAATTTTAAAATAAATAAAAGGTGTGCTCATATTTCTCAATACATCTGCGACACAAAGTTGATTAATGAAGATTGAAATTCATTGTTTTATAGAGGTCTAAATTAAAGGGCTCGCCCTGTATCGCTGTTCACAGTGTTCCTAATGATATCTCTCATTGGAGTTAATTTAAAAAAACAGTAATTTTCTTTAATTTTGAAATGAATTTATTTTTAAATGGATTAATCGTCGAATTAAAAATATTACAGGTGTTTATCTTTACGTATCTATATATTTAAAATATTTCTACATATGTTACGTCCCAAGAACTTCTTAAATTCATTGTTCACACACAAAACATGTAAGTCGATACATCTGTTTTCGGAAAATGTTTAACATCGTGCAATATGGTTAATATTATTTACGTTCCTGTTTTGTTCATAAACGCAAGTGTCGGTTGGTATAAGCAATTTCATAAGTTTAAGTTTATTGTTTATTAATTTGTGGTTCTTAATAAAGTCACCATTAGCCCGACTATGAGGACATTGCGGAGTCGCAGCCAGACTTAATGAACGGTACACGGTATCATGCCACTGAGATAATATTCCCTGCTAATAAAGGGGATGGAGAAAATGAACAAACTTCGAAC
Organism: Papilio elwesi; assembly: GCA_029849275.1. Classification (NCBI taxonomy): domain Eukaryota; kingdom Metazoa; phylum Arthropoda; class Insecta; order Lepidoptera; family Papilionidae; genus Papilio; species Papilio elwesi. The sequence continues at coordinate 10,099,445 of CM056693.1, read as the reverse complement.
ATATAAACGCTAGTCTGGATCTTACGTTATACAATTTAGTGTTTAATTACTCTATCTAAGCGGTGCGGGTAATTTTGTAGACCTCACGCGAACACAGATAACATCCAATATTTATTAGTTTAACTTCCGAAGAGTATTTACAGTAAAATTAAATACTGCTCAGACAGAACATTAATTTTTTACCTTACTGGGGTTAACTTATTTATAACACGTTTTTATTACATTGGTCTGTATTTTATTGAAGTGTAGAAGTTTTCATTCATTAGCCGTGTTAGACAATATTTGATAGGGGAAAATCTTATGAGTTCGCATGATCAACAAGCTCATGTTGAGTCAGCGAAACGCGTCAGCAATACGGTTATTTGAATTAGGATCAGTTCCAACGCGGTTTTTTTTTATTTAAGGGTATATTTTTGCTGATTATTTATTTATCCTTGAACTACTGTCGCACCTTCCCACCTGTTTTGAGTTTTCACTCCTGTCAGCACTCGGCAGTTCTTATAATTGCCTGTGTTTTTTGTTTATGTAATTTTCGTTTAAAAAAAAGGAGACGATTGTCAATTCGCTTTTTACAGGGTATTTTACATTTGGTTTCGATTTTTGCTAATTCAAGCCGGTTTCTTGTAGTTTCATTGCAATTAAAATATAACATTATCAAAGCTAATGTATAGCTTTATGTGCTTTATGTTCGAGTAAGCGAACGGTCAAGCTGCTCACCAACTTGAACAACATTGCATGAACATGAACATTTTCAGCATGTGCATTATTTCTTACGATCGAATTAAGCCTGGCTAACATTATAATTTAAGCATAGAGAGTCAGGCGTTTTATTTTTATATCCAAGAAATTACAAGATCACCGAAAATCCTTGAGGAAAATATGTGATTGCGTCCCTGTTTTCCCTGGTACAATAGATTAAGGACTTGTGCTATTATTATGAATCTGTGTATTGTATTTAGTATTATGCAAAATCTAAATGTCAACATTGACTTTAATAATCCCCAATGGAGACAACGTTGGCTTAGTCACACATTGCGAAGAATCTGCCGGAAGCTAATGGGCGACCCACAATATCTTCCAACTGAGATAATCTGCTGTGCTAATAAAGGGGTGCCGGGTATAAATAAGGTTTGTTCATATTATCGTTGGCTTGGGATCCTTTTAGGACTAATATTACGTCTGAATAGTGTGCGAAGGTCGTATTGTATTAGGCGTTATTTTCGTATGAAATTAGGGTTCTATAATTTTAAGCTTAATTTTAAAATAGAAAATTATAGTTTTAATACTTGAATTACAATTTTTTTTCACCTTGTTTCTAATTTTCTATTTAAGTAATAACTTCACTTATTTCTACAATTATGCATTACACCTGGTTTGATTAGGAGAGCATGCTTCAAAACATTAATTCGACCCTGTGTAACTTTACTTTTTCTTCGTGTTACAATCAAGACTGAATGAATAGTTTAACAGTGCTAGAGGCTCGGCGGGTGAAATACTACGACCTCACAGAAAAGACGCGCGAAGTAGAAGTATGTTTCTGCGTTTCGTCTAATGAACGATGTATCTGCGGCCTGCGGCCTAATTTAAGTCCTCCTCCATTTCTTATCCTTCCCTAATAAGGATGGAATGGGAAGAGGATAAATGGGGAAAATTCCGTCCTCTATAAAATTTTCTTTGGATTTTATTTTATTCATACGTGATACCGTACACACAATATACGACTACTTATAACAATCAGTCAAGGCTCGGGCCTCAAGAGGTGTTGTCACGACCGTTGACAGGAGTACAAACTGAGTCTCCTTCCTTTGACAAGTGCTTATAAAGACTCTTGCTGTCTAAAACCAGCTACGCAACTGCACTTTTTAGTATCGTACTCATACATTTTTGGCAAACCGGAAAGTGAGCGACAACATATGTTTTTATGATTTAATTCACATAAGTGTTTGGATTAATAAACTACATATTTTATAGAAGAAATTCTTATTTATAAATTAGCAAGATGGTTAAAAACGGCGCAAAGAAATTACCCACCCACATTTTTTCTAGACAGATTATTTTTTAGTCATTGCAAAATACATGTATAATGTTGATTATTTTGCAATTAACTAAGAAAGGGTACTCCTTATAGTACTCCTTATACTTAATAGAGCTTAGATAATAAACTATTTCAATATTCGATTTTTTTTATTTAAATTCGATATATCGATGGTCCAGCAGCCGACGCATAACTAGTCGATAATGATGAAGCAACAAATGACATTCTGTGCATTCATTTCAGTGTTTACCTTTGTGCTATTCAAAGCAATGATACATAATAATGATTTGTTTTTATGGAATATCCTATTGTGTGTTTAAATATATTTTTATAATGATTTCTTTATACATATACGCGAATACTATACATACAGGAATAAAACTAATTTAAGGAATTTTATCGCGGTTTATTTGAACTTTTTGTTCCCGACGTTTCGAGTAATTTACAGATCAGAGCAGAAATAATAATTGAAAACAAGAAGTTACTTTGCCAGCAACTTTTGGAATTGGGACGTCAAACACGTCAGTCGCCCCGTGACCATGAGCGCTCTACACTACCCGAAATTTCGGGAACAAAAACTTAAATAAACGCAATAAAATCCGTAAAATTAGTTTTATATTTTTTTAGTTGTTACCATATACTTATCATAATTTGAGTAAAACAATAGCTCGTTCTCCAAAGACAATTTAGAATGCAACAATTTTCCACTTTTTGAATCCGTTGAATTAAAATTCATTAACAAATCTGCATATAAATAGCACGTGCAGTATTTAAATCCAGTTCTGCATACACGATGCATAGTATTTTACTCTAAGTTGCCTTTTTACTTCTGTTCCGATACATTAAGTTTTATTTTAGGAAAAATACTACGCAATATATTTTTTTTGATAAAAGTCAGATTTATTTGCGAATAGTTTTGAGAATATCTTTTTGCAGTTACAGATACGTTGCCTACCTTTAATAGACAGATGAGGGGTGGACAGGGAAAAGGATATTTCCTTTTCCTATTCATCGCCTCTGTCGTACAATCCTCTTCCCTTGTCATCCTTTCCTTATTAGGAGGTACGATATCAGGACTGAAATTTGGCCTCCGGCCGGTATTGCAGGATTAAAATTCTTTAAGTGAGATATATTTAATACTATATGTATACCATGGTAAACTCTGTCGTAATGGTAACAGTGTATAACAGTGGTAGAGTCCGCAACAGCAACATCTGTTGCACGAATTGGCCGGCTCGACCGGTGAAATACCACGACAGAAAACAGGCGTGAAGTAGAAGTACTCTGCGTTTCGTCCGATGAGTGAGGTGCCGGAGGCCTAATTTCAGTCCTCTTCCCCTTCCTACCCGTTCCTCAAAAGGGCGATAGGATGGAAAAGAGAAGAGGATTGGATGGGGATTAACAGACAAAAGGGAAATATCCTTTTTCCTGTCTATGCCCTCTTCTGTCCATTAAGGGTAGGCAAGGCATCTGCAACACATTTGCTTGTTGCGGATGTCTATTGGTAGCGCTTACTTTACATCAGGTGATCGGCTTGCTAGTTTGCCACCTTCTCATATAAAAAATAAAATAAAAAAATTGTTGTAAACGAGTAAGATTATTGTATGTCAAATAAGGCATAAACACACTGATCGTGTATCTAACACGAACGTATAATGCAATTGACAGCGTAATAAAATGTAATAATACTAATAATATTATGAGAGACCGTAAACAATGAACATTTTTTTATAAATGCGCTCAAGTCAGTGTTAAAAGACCATTAATTCTGTGACATAGAGTACGGTCAGCATCATTTGAATATCAAATCTAATAAATGGTTCCTGCCCAGGCCACTTTGTCATGCTGCTTATTAAAGGACTCTTATCAAAATATTCACAACTTGAATGAATCCGTTTCCAAATGCCTTAACTTAAACTTAAATTAACTTCGATAAAAATATTTCATTGTTATTATCAAGCCAAAATCATTATTTATTCATATTCTGATTTAGTTATCGAAACCACCATCAGCATTTTAATATTTTTATTAAAAAAAAGAATCCAAATCTATCCGTTTATTAGAACCCGCGTTGATTCCAGACTTCCCAAAATTCTGTGATTTTTTTTCACACTACACAATATTAGCTTAAAAAAAACAAAAATGTTTGTAGATATATCTGATTGGTGTGAGCTGTACATCAATATAAATTTGATGATTCATTTTTTTACTCCGTCTATCTGCTTTAATGACACGTCTCTGTTGCACAGTTGATCACGAAATTCCAAAGAAGATTTCGTCTCGCTTTTTAATTTGCGAGGAAAATATTTATGAACGGAGAGTATATATAAAGGTCCGTTCCATTTTAATCTGTAGCCAAATCGGCTTCATTGATTTTGTAAAGTGAGATGTCATAAGATTTGTATTCGTCCCCAGAATTTTTTTTTAAAAAAATTACTGCATACTGCCGGTTTTTTCCTTCCTTATCTTCTATTGGCAGAGACCGGAAGGTAAAGGTGAATGTGTGGTGTGACGAGGATGGATGGACGTTATACATAATAATACTACATCGTTAACAACTGTGCAGTAATTGAGACGCAAAGGGACTGGGGTCCAAGAACCTGCCGCAGAACGTATTCAACTCTATTCTTAAAGTTTATTGAAAGACTCATACTACATACTTACATTTTGTGACTTTATTTCCCGTATTTACTCGTCCTTCAAAATGCTTACCACGCCAACCAACCATCTTTACCATGCCAACCATCTCTACTACACATACATCCCAAACTTTCGTGGTTTTTACTAATATAAGGTTTGTAAGAAACGGGATTCTTACCACGGTTAGCCTTTTTGAGCTCCAGATATTTCGGCACGATTGCATGCGCCATGGTCACGAGCTGACTGGAGTTATGCGGTAGTGAAAAATATGTTATAGGTAGCCGTACCGATCGTAGTATATTGTAAGTCGTCTAGCGATGACGCGAGCACGGCCTTGTCATCGGCCTACAAGATACATTAAACAACTCACAAAATAATATTAATACACAGTTGTCAGATTCAATTCAGCTAGAAATAAAACCAAGGAAGCGCATCGAAAGAACTAGACATTCTAATTGCTACGATACAAGGTTATCGTTTAATAATGTAAAAACCTGAATCGGGATCCAGTTTTTCAACACAGAATTCAAGTTTTGACTCACTATAAAACCCATTTGCTAAATTGCAACTAGCTTTAAATAATAACATCCGATAAGCATAAAAAATCTAAAACTATAAAATACAAAACGCAAAAATTAAGTTCATGGTATAAATAGTTTAATGTGTGAACTTGGCAGAACGACTTTAATCAGGAAATAAACGAAGATGGAATTTTGCAAATAATTCATGGACAATACAATACAATGCATAACTAAAGAAACGTGTATCGATGATTGAGATGACAATAGTAAACCCAGCAAACGAATTCTTTCGACGTGACGTGAGAAAAAAGTGTAAAGTAATAAGTAAGGAACATAAGACAATGCATTAATATTGTCATAAAAAATATAGATAACACTAATAATAAGTAACTAATAAGTAACTGTTACAAACAAATATTTTGTAATTAATAGAATTAGTAAAATATTATATGTCAAAAAAGTGAAAGTGGGCGAACGAGCGGCAGGAACACCGAGGTGATCAACGACGCCATGGACATCTGCAACACCAGAGGAACTGCAGATGCGTTGCCGGCCTTTGAGGAATAGATAAGCTTAAGCTACAAGATTAAGCTTCTTGAAGGACCCTAAGTCGTGCTAGTCTGAAAATACCGCCGAGAACAGACCATTCCACAACGCGGCTGCGCGTGGCAGGAAATTTCGAGAGAACAGCACTGTTGAGGAATGCCAGGTGTATAAAGCACAAATTAGACATTAGGTGCGCCTCTTCCTTTTGTCGTTTACACTTCAAAATGATAAATAGCATAAGATGCGACAGATTCATATAATCTAGAATCTATGTACAATAGGTAACTCATAAGGTAAATAACCTAATTTGGGTTGTATGACTTAAAAGTTTTGGCCCCTGACTTAGCTCAGCAACCCATTTGTGATTCATCAATGTACATAATATCTAACATATAATCTAGGTGTTGATCAAATAACAAATGATGTTATAAGCTTCTTATGCCGTATCTTAGACCGAAAATAGATTTATAAGAAAAAACATACATTTGCTTACGCCATTTAATTATTATTAATTTTCAAATGAACTTTGACCAATTCAAACTTCGAATCGGTGATTCGGCTTATGTTTAACCAACGCTCTTCAAAACTGAAAACTTAGTGCCCAAAATATAACAAAGTTTGACAGGCTTGGCTCGGTTTAATTTACAGAGTTTAATTAACTGACACTTGCGGAGGGCTTACCATTGCCAGTAATTGTTTCAGTTCATGTTTGTGAATATTTATAACAACGTTTAATGTTATTCCTATATTATTTATCTCGCTCAATATAAGTACTAATGCCCGTAACCCAGAGTGGTAGACAGATATTACAATTTTCCTCTTGACACGGTCCTAGCAGACCTCTATCGCTTTTTTTATTTGCGGACATATATCGTACTCTGTCTTTTGTATGTTAACTTCACCTAAGATTTAACCTATTAATCTCTTCCATGAGGTTTTGCAATATTTAACTGTGCAAAATTTCACGAAGCACTATACAGTACTATACATTTTTATGAAAGACCTTCGCCCATACAAGATCCTTAGTCAGGAGCTCCAGCCAGCAGTCCATGCAAAACGCCTACAATTCGTTCAATTGCAATTAATGCAATAAAAAATATCACTACTGCCTCTAAACATACGTGTTTTATTTTCCAATCAAAAAGTGCACTGTTATTTCGACACCTTTATAATAAAGAAAAAACTTTTAATTTAAATAAAAAAGATAATTATATTATTAAAAACCTTTTTTCTATATTTACAAAGTAAATTTAATTACTAATAATACAAATAAAATTTTATAAGATCTTATTTGAATACTCATTAGTTAGGCGATGGCGTAGAGCAAAGTACGCTAATGTCCTGAATAGTAAAATAAATACTGATAATCCAAGAATTTGTGTGATGTATGTATTATTTTCCATGCCAAGTTCTCGTAGCACAACCGATGGGTCTGCGTATAGGCAGACGTCTTCTGAGCAGTGCATTCTAGTACGGTTCTGGTACAATGACAAAGTCAATCCAGTAATGCCATATCGCAGGTACGATAGGGACATGAGGAATTTCATTCCTGCAGCTATGTACTTCCCGGAGCCCATACCATACGTGCATAATACAAAGAGTGGTGAAATTATTGAAGGTCCCAGTATAGCCCCATTCTGAAAATATACCTTTATATAGATACTCACTACAGTTTTTAGACAAAGTAATAGATATATACATTTACGCAAAGATTTAACACTTGTCGTACACAGAACCTCGATAATCTGCAGTCTAATTCATAAAAAATAGAGTAATATAAAATTATTTCAATACTTATTTGCGCCTTAAATAAAAAGTAATTGAAACAACACATAAAAATCCGATAAAACTACTAACTTACAGTGGCATTTAATAATGATCCGATAAATAAACCCAGTCCTTCCGAGCAAAAACCAGCTAAGAGTCCTATTATTGAAAACAGAATGAATCGGTCCCATTCGAAAAGTTGGCCGGACATCAAATATGTCATGGTAATGAAAATCATTCCAAAAACTACCTGAAAGAAAAATATTTATTTGATGAATCAAAGAAGGATTGGAGTTTAGTGGTGAAAAAAATCGAGAGATTTTTCAAAAATTAAGGTACTTGTTGTACTTGGTTGATGCCCCAATGATTTCGCTACTTGAATCTACCCCGGTCGGGTAAAACGACACGAGTGTTAACTGTATGTGTGTTTGTAACTCGTAGTAAAAATATGTGAACTTATAAAAAGAAAATATGACATAATATACAAACCGCAGGTGGGATCGTAGAGCATGTTAGGGCAGCATAGTAAGCTTTAAGTCCATACCAGCGATTAAAGTACTCACGTCGAATTATTCGTATTTCTGATGGCACTAAAAATAGAATATAATAAAAATACAATGTTCTACGAAAAATCTGTTATATATTTATATTTTTATTATATTACGTACAGAGCAAAATAGGTACCATGGTATAAGTGTAGATTAAAAACACAATAACGCAAAGATAAAATTTAAAGTTAGCCATGGGTGTACTTCCTTCATTACCAACCATATAGAATATGCCACCAATGAAATATCCACACAATAAATATTGCGCGAATTGTGTAATCCAAATTATCTGAAATAAAGTAAAGCAATGTGTAAAATAATGGATGTTATTTATTTTAACTTTCGCAAGTTTTAATTATTTAAACTCTATGGTCACTAAAATTATAAGTCATGCCTCAAACAATATTAATTTAAATTTTCGAATTTGTTTTTGCTTTGTCTGCCTGTTACTTTAAATTACTTCACAAAAACAGAAAACAATGTCTGATTTTGATACTAAAATATATTTAAAATGATCACCTGTTTTCTTTTACTTTGTAAATATAGCCTTCTAATCAAAATTAAAAATTGTGTCGAAAATGAAGTAGGAAATTCCAAATTCAGGGATTTATCTTTGTTTAATTGTTCCATGTATTCACTTTTTGCAGATTCTTCTAACATACCTAATTGTATCCTGCAAGGTATTCATTCACTTTATACATAAATATAAAATATGTTCATAGTACAATTGTAATCATTAGAATATCCTTACGAATCTGTATCATTAGACCATCTGCATATTTTTCCATTTTGGCATAAGTCTGTCATTTCACTTTTTGCTGTCATTTCCCCAGCTAGAGTTTCAATAACAAAATCGGCAGGATTGTGAGACGGTGGACAAATATATCGAGCCTCTGCCAAAAATGGCACCAATTGAGAAGGCACACCCTGTAAAATATAAAAATGACCTCTGGTTGTATCAAATTCTACAGAATCTACAAGCTACAAGAATAACGATTTACCTGATAACAACATTGACCTCCGCAAATCACATAAGCTTTGTCAAAAAGATTAAATAAAGTTGCTGAGGGTTGATGAATCGTACAAATAATAGTCCGGCCTTGACGGGAAAGTAGACGCAGTAAAAGTATTAACTGCCTAACCGACACCACGTCTAGTCCTCTGAAAAAAAAATACAATTCAAGCAAATATATAATCCATGTGGTAATTAAACTCCAAAATTTAAACTTAATCACAATTGAAGAGTATTCAGTATTCGAGTTGGCGATGTGTGTGACGATGATGAAAGTAACGTTACAATTAATAATGACTACTGCAAGGAACATAATAAAGAAGCGGAGATATTAAGATAGTAACTAACAGTCCAGTCCAAATATTTTATTTTTCGGTTCAGATACATAGGTAAAAGTGAAGTAAGGAGTTGTGTTAAAATTATCAATAACTTACGATGTGGGTTCATCCAGGAAAATAACTGGAGGATTGTTTACTAACTCTAAGGCTATAGCAAGACGTTTCGATTCACCGCCGGAAAGTCGTTCACACATAGTATGTCTTTGCTTCCATAGCCCCAACGTTTGTAGTATCTCCGTTACCTATTACAATGGGAATCAGTTAAAACTAAAATTGTTTGTATAAGCAAACATTCCAATATTAATATAAGTAGGAATCATTCTCAATAACTTTTTAGCTAATTTATCATAGTATAAATAGAGAATGTTCATTGGATGACAGTAGTTCCAAATGGACCAAAGGGAGAAACTATCTCTTTAGTGACCTAGACACGTTGGATACTGTTACACTAGAAGATTTCCACATATATATGGCGATATGATCTGTACCATCCAACCTACAATCACAATTTAATACTCACAATGACCTTCTTATTTTCTTTAGTTATTTCTGCTCCTAACTTCAGATCCGCAGCAATTTGCATTGACTCTAAAGTGGTTAGTCTAGGTTGTAGAACATCATCATGCATGATGTAGCAATTTAGCTTCTTGAATATTCTCATGTCGCGCTCGTGTCCATTAATCTTGATGAAACCTTTGACACCGTTTTGGCTGCAAAATAAGTTTTATATCATTGCGATACTAATTCCTACGCATCTGCGAAAAGGTAATAAGTTACAGATGCGTTGCCCTACCTCTAATGAACAAAAAGGAATAAACAGAAAAAAGTATATTTCCTTTTCCTATGCATAGTCAAATACTTTCCTATCCCGTTCTTTTCTAATAAGGAAGAAAAGAAAACCATAATTACGCTTCTGGCGCCACGCTGATCGAATATTTAACCTGAGGTCGTGGTATTTCAGCAGTCGAGCCGGCCAACTCAACAACATATGTTGCTACGGGCTCTACTATTGCTTAATAATATGTTTGTATACTTACGTGTACCCTGTGAGAATGTGAAGAAGTGATGATTTGCCAGCGCCGGAAGGACCTAAAATACATGTTAACTCTCCAGAACGAAACTCCCCTGATATGCTGCGTAATATTCGACGTTTCTCTACAAAATAAGAGTGTCATTTATAATCATTTCATTCCTTGAAACCTTAATTAACACTACATCGCTATAAAGACCCAGGTGCCTTGATACCCTTATTCATTTTAATACTTAATACTAACAAAAATTATAAAATCAAAACTCAGTAGTTGTTTGCTAAGCTTAACATTTTAACGACTTAAGCAATCATCTTGAAATTTAGGACTCACATTGTCAAGAGTACCGAAAATAACACAGTGTACCTTAGATTCCGAAATTAATCCCGAGGAATGTAATAAAGAGATTGTATAAAGAATAACTTGATGGTCCCGTAACCACGATCATGTACATGTATGTACATGTACATACATGCATACGGCCTATCATGACGTATGCTAGTGCGGTATTCGGGCATATAAGCCGTAGACAAATACGCTGACTCAAGTTGATCCTAAATAGATTTTTGCACAGGGCTTATCGTGGCTCTTGCGCAACATCGATTTACACGTGGACGTAGAGCTGCTTAACGTAACACCTGAAATTAAGCCCGGTCTCTTTAGATGCGTCTTTTAGGCAAACAATGACCAGTCAGTCACAAAAAATGGGTGAAACCGCGCGGCTCAGCTTGTTTATAAAAAAAACCATTTACCGCGTTATTGTGCATAACGAATGTAATTAAAACCTAACAAAATGATTTAAAACAGTATACAACGATAATTATACTAGAAGTGACGGCATTCTAATGATAAAGCAATCTAATGTTGCTTTAATTTAACCGATCGCTCTAAGCTGCGCTTTAACCTATCATTACCATTTGCAGATATTAACTGACATTGCTAATTTACCTTCAGGTAAATCTATGAAAGTGTAGTTAACAGCAATGTCTAGTGCACCTAAAAATTATTCATCTCCCGATGTCCTCCTGGCATTCGCTAGTGACTACATCCAAAAAAGAGCGTAACATTCGTAGAGTATTTTAATTAAAGTTTTATAGAGCAAAATTTTGCATGATATTTATGCATGAACTTGTTTTCCGACTTTAAATTACTTCCGCATAAATATTAAGGTCAGTAATAATATGCCATAAGTGGCAATAACCAAGGTCTAATAGTCAAGACAGATTCGACAGCGTCATTTGAGTGTAGTCGTGAGCAATTCATACACATGTATTCATGATTCATATATGCATCAGCCCGGGTGAACTAAATGAAGACATACAAAGTCTTACAAAAATTTGTTAATTATTTATACTTAAAATTATTAAAACTTAAGATTTCCATGTAAGTCATCGTTATTATTTTTGTCCGTATTACCGTTATCGGAAAATCTATCATTAACTTACAGCATAGTCGGGTTAAAGAAAGGTTCGTCACGTTAAAGTTGACATTTGCTTGAACCAGACACACTGACAAAGAAACATGAATTTGTCTGGTGGTTCGTTCCACCTTTGAAATAAACCTGTCCCGAGGTATGTCCGTAACACCTACATTTACAATATTCGGTGACATGGTAATGTTTCGTGTTTTGACAATAACAATTTTTTGCCATGTACATCATTCGAAGTTGTTCTACGCGAATCTTGGAAAAATTTCCAGCGTGGAAAATGAGAAACGAATTCGCTTTCCCGGTTTCGCTGAGTGAGAAGTGAAAGCAAAAGTGCATTACACAAGCGATAGTTTACTCCGATAACATAGACGCAGTACGACCACAAATATGCTTACATTAATGTGGATGAATTTTGACAGTGTTAATATTTGGAAATATGACCACCAACTTATCACCAAAGTCAAAGGGACCTTGACAATTTAATTCCCTTAAATTGGAGATATAAACAATCAACAACAAAACATATATTGTGGCAAGCAAGTCGTTGTCTTAATTTTATAATCTATCTGGACGATGACTCTAATAACCTCTTGACCTTTTTTATCCGTAATTTCATTTTCACGTGATTGTTTGTCGTATAATTCAATGTCCTCTCGATATGAATTATCTATTTATAAAAATGATAAGTTAAGTGGTTTCTGATATGCTATTTCTGTCACCAAATCTAAAAATAACAGTGAGTTCTCTTAGTAGTAGCTTTTAATGTGCATACTTTACAGCCTAAACTAAGGGGCGCGACCGCGGCGCACACGATTACCTACATATTAAGGAAAACAATGCTTTCTTTGCCGCATCCGCTGGGTTGAAATAAGATTACGTTCACGATAACCTGTTTAAATTAGTTTAATTCACGTTAACGTCTTTTTAGTTAGAACTGGACTCGATTCAGTAGAAGTTTAACACTTTAGCCTAAGACTAGAAATCTACAGAGCTTATCAGATAGAGAGGAAGCCAGGGTTAGTCCATGGCGCAAAACCAGCCAAATGTCGCTGTTCCAACTTAAACGCGCTCTGGAGCTCTGCGGGGATTGAGGGACCGCTATCCTTTGTCGCCGCAGTCGAGGTACTCCTATGTCGGGAAGGGACAGGAGTGCTGGTATTGCGGTGGGCTACTTTCCTTATCCTCCATGACTAAACGGGTTGCAACACAGATACGAAAAACAGAAGGACTGCAAATTTTTCTTTATAATATTGACGACATCGATGGATATCTGTTAAGTTTTATTTTGCTTGGCTGTTAAGGGTCATAGCATAACGGTAAGTAGCTTAATGGCTTTTCTTAATAATTGGGCTGTTAAAAGCAAAAGAAAATATTCGAATCCAAATGATATTGGATAGATGGATGGACATTATTGCTTTCAATCAAACAAACTCTTCAATATAAATATAATAATGTATACTAATGTGTAGATATATAACAGATGCTATATTTTTTGTTACTATTTTTCAAAATTTAAATTCACTCATCATTTAAGAAAATTTGGCATAGATAATTCCTTTAAAAGTAATTCTCGTTACCATTATAAGAACTGACGAAGTATTCGATATTGTTAAAAAGAATATTAACGGGTGGTCGTTTTGCAATACTATTTAAAGCCTTCAAAGAGGTCCCGGCTTGAAACAAAACCTCCGCATCAATTCCTTTTTCTTGATCCATTGACAACGGACAAGTAGCACAATCCGCATATTTTGACATCGCTAAACAAAACGACAGGTTACAGTTTCTTGTCTTGCAAAGGTTATTCACACTTAGACTACACTGAACTAAATAAAAAACAATGAATCAATAAAACATATACACAGAAAGGCACAAAGAATAACACATGTTCGTTCAAACGTCGCGTATCTACTAAACATGTTAACGCACGTAAAATATTCCAAAGCAGCCGTATATGATAGAAGAGCGAAAGAGTAAATTGCAATATTACTACATGTCACCGTAAAATAGTAAATATCATTAGTTTATAATGTCACTAGAGATATTATATATGACCTACAACTGTGAAGTAAACGGATCATTTACAATTTCACGTATTATTTCTCTAAAGAAGTAAAGAGGTACAGTGGAAGATAACTTTAGATTACGTTTATTAGGTCGGATACGATATGAAAATGACAAAAAAACCGGTCAAGTGTGCGTCGGACTCGCTTATGGAATAAATTTCTTGTATGGGGCCCCCTTATGTTATTTAGTATTTGTTGTTATAGCGGCAACAGAAATATATCATTTGTGAAAATTTCAACTGTCTAATTATCACGATTTATGAGATCCAGCCTTGTGACAGACGGACAGTCGGTCAGATGGTGGGACAGCAAAATCTTGTTATAGGGTACCTCTTTACCCTTTGGGTACGGAACCCTAAATAACATCATAAGGACTACGGACAGAAGTGAAACCTCAAAATAGGTAGGAAGGCGCGACAATAATTTAAAAATAAATTTTAAAAAGACTAAGGTGCGCTATAGACATCCGGTTAGATCTAGTTCCTTTTGCTGTATCCTTGTACTTCTTGACATTATCTCTATTATAGTTAACTTATGATAACACACTTTTACAAATCATTTTGTTTTAAATGAAAATGTTACTATGTCTACTCCTCAGCGGGTCAATAAATGATAACGTGTGATAAGGAACCCTGTTGTAGTAATAAATGTTTAATCAACAAAAGTCAACCCTTGTATCTTAAAAATAAAATAAACAATTGAATACAATAAATGAAAAAAAGTTCGTCCAATCTGTTCCAAATTTAAATAAGCATGTTGATCACGCGAAGATTTTCCACTACCAAAAATCATCTAAGGTGACTTAAGAAGTTTTCAGAGAAAAAATATGTTTATTACGATTGATGCAATACTTAAATATCGTTAGCGAGATAATAAAGTAACTTTATTTACAATTTTACGGTGACATGTACGTTTGATAATATGATGTGCTGCACACAATAATTATATCAAATGTATTGTGTAAATGTGTGTCATTTATAATTTGACATACATTTTCATTATGCGAGCGCAAATTAAGGAAAATAAAATCTGTTAAATCAATCATCAAAATCTAGTTACGTCAAAATATTTAACTTTATACATCTATTGTGACAAATTATTATTTTATCTTATCTACTAATAGACAATTTCAACCATTGTTATCATTCTAATTGCACAAAAGGAAAAGAAATAGGGTTTGAAATTTGTATACAGAAATACGATAGAGCTAAAGTTAATAACACCGAAATTAGCGACTTAATACAAACGAAGCCGCGAATTATAACTTAATTATTATTATGAATTTAATCGATTGACATGTTAACCATTAACGTCATCGGAAACTGTCCTTGCGACGGTCGTTTGCAGTGACTCGCGGCCGTGCGCTCGCTTTTGAAAGCGTGCCGTTTCCGGCTAGCTATACACATCCGATGGAACTCAACTAAGATCAGCACACGAGGTCGCGCGCTCGACTCGCTGTCGGACTTACTCGACTTCGAAATAGTAGCGCCCATAGAGCCTACTCATTACCCTCACACAGTGGAACATACACCGGATGTGCTTGATATAGCAATTGTCAAAAATATTAATCTCAACCTACGCGAAATAAAAGTGATTCACGAGCTTCACTCGGATCACCGACCAGTAATACTACGGCTAGGGCCTTCTGCGCCAGCCTCGCCCCAAACCAAGACCATCGTGGACTGGCACAAGCTCAGTGCTAAGCTACAGAACATTGACTCGCCGCAACTTGATTCCGTCCCCGACCAAATAATTAATGAGTAAGACATGGGCGTCGCAATCGGATCTCTCACAAGCTATGTCCAAAATACCATCGAGGACTGCTCGAGGCAGATCCCAGTGATGGACAACCATCGCTGGGAGCTGCCCCCGGACGCCAGGGACTTGCTGAGACGTAAGAACGCGGCCACCCGAGCTTATGATATGTATCCCACCGAATCGCACCGAAAGCGGCTACGTAAACTACAGCGTGAATCGAAAGCACGCATAGCCGCCCTCAGGAACGAAAGGTGGGATACAACACTTAATAATTTAAAGCCATCCCATTTAACATTCTGGCGGCTTCCCAAATCACTTAAAGGCGACACGTATACCAAGATGCCGCCGCTTTTACGCCCGAACATGACCCCAGCCATGCTGGACGAAGAGAAAGCCGAATGCCTAGCTGACAGCCTCGAAGCCCAGTGCTCTCCCAGTAGCCTAACGGTCGACCCTGCCCACCTCCGAATGGTGGACAGCGAGGTCGATCGAAGGAAACACGAACCGCTTCGCGACTCCGTTCCCCCGGTAACATTCGACGAAGTTAAGGAATTAATTAAGAACTTGCGTCCACGCAAAGCCCCCGGCTCAGATGGTATCACCAATAGGGTGACCAAACTCTTTCCTGCTGCTATTATACAGCTACTAGTTCTTATTTATAACGCGGCAATGACCAAAGGTGTCTTTCCCAGCGAGTGGAAAGATGCTGAGGTCATAGGGTTCCTCAAACCCTCAAAGCCGGCCACGAGCCCCACGTCATATAGACCCATAAGTCTTCTCAAAACGTTTGGGAAGATCTATGAACGCCTAATATTAGCCCGCCTACGTACCTTTATGAATACCAAAGGACTACCAATCCCTGAACAATTCGGCTTTCGCGCCAAACATTCGTGTACCAATCAAGTGCATCGCATCACGGAGCACATTCTCTCCAAACGCCAACGCGGCTATAACACTGGAGCCCTCTTCCTCGACGTGGCGAAGGCGTTCGATAAAGTCTGGCACAACGGCCTCATATACAAGTTATACGAGTACGGAATGCCCGACCGTCTCATATGCATAATACGAGACTTTTTAAGCAATCGAACGTTCCGCTACCGCGTCGAGGGAGTGTGCTCTCAAGCGCACCCCGTTCGAGCCGGGGTGCCTCAAGGGTCAGTGCTAGGCCCAGTCCTCTTTACCCTCTACACCAATGATATACCGCGCGTACGCGGTGTAGAGCTAGCCCTATTTGCCGATGACACCTGCATTTTCACGTCGGGCCTTCAGCCTGACGCTATATGTCGACGCCTCCAGACCGCAGCCACCACTCTCGGTGCGTGGTTCCGGAAATGGAGGATCGAAATTAATCCAGCAAAAAGCGCGGCCCTTTTCTTTTCGCGACATAAGAAAGCCCAGTCATTAACGCATCTCCCATCCATTCACCTCATGAACAGCCCAATTCCCTGGGAAGATAAGGTGAAATATCTAGGTGTCATCCTTGACAATAAACTTAACTTCGCCGCTCACGTGACCTGGGTCAGGAACCGGGCGGCTTTCGTACTAGGCCGCCTTTTCCCATTAATTAACTTTAAGAGTAAAATGTCCCTCCGGAACAAGGTGACACTCTATAAAGCTGTCGTACGGCCCATCATGACATATGCTAGTCCGGTATTCGCGCACATTTCCCCAAAACAAATACACCGACTTCAGCTGATCCAAAACAGATTCTTGCGCAGGGCCACTGGCTCGCCGTGGTTCATGCGCAACATCGATTTACACGTAGATTTAGAGCTGCCCACCATAGCTCAACACCTGAAGTTGGCGTCGCGTCGCTACTTCGACTCCGCCGCCGGTCACCCCAACCCGTTAGTCGTAGGTGCCGTCACCTACAAACCAATCGCGCTCGGTACGTTCCGTCGCGATTATAGACGACCTAGGCACGTCCTCGACTATCGAGACGATGCAATAACCATCGCTCAGGCTAGGATGAAACAACATCGCAAACAAATCACACACCGTCTTCGCCGGCGAGGACGGCTTTTATCTTCTCGATACGGCCACATAGCCGGCAGATTCTTCTCCCCTACTCATGATAGAAGCGTTGTTGGAGTTTCTTCCGCCACTTCTTCTCCCAGCGCTAACGCTTTCCGAAGTGGTAGTAATGTTAGTTGTAATAATACTTGTAATCAGATAATGGCTACCGATCGAGCCGAGGCTCGGCCCTCTCGGGCACCCTCGAATCGGAATGCTAAACGCGTAATGAGTGACAGCCCAAGCCGAGGTCCCCTCTCGGGGGCCCTTGAGCCGAGTCACTCCATGGAGCGTCCACCGAAGCGACCTAAGAGCTCGGTGGCCTCCCAATCCGGTAATAATATTAAAGTAACGGCCCGAGCCGAGGTTCCCTCTACGGAGGGAGCCCTCGAGCTTAGTTACCCTTAAAAGAGGCTTAGGCTAGGCGCCCTCTGCGCCCTGCCGCCTCGAGCCCGGTGTAGCTGTAAATGCCTCCTCAAGGCAAACAGTGACCTTTCAGTCACAAAAAATAAAATAAAAAAGGCTAGCTATATTTTTTTGTAAAAGTCACTTAAAACGTTCTGAACATCCGTAATGACACAATGGTATTGACATTTCTTTTTTTACATTGTAATTGTCTAATCTAAGTCAAGGTTACATTGATATTGAACCAAATATTATCTTATCAATGAATTATCGAAGAAATATCTCCTGTATTCGCACACAAGAAAAAAATAATCTTTATAATCTGTAAATATTATAAAAATCTAGGAATATGTATGTACATAACATACCTGTATATATTGTATAATTTTCTAACACGTAACTCAGAAGAATCCATAATTTGAAGGCCGGCAGACATTCTATTGCTATTTGTATTATAAAAGCAGAAGTTTGTTTAATGTTTTAATTTGGGAACCAGTCGTTTATATTAAAAAATAAGACTTCTTAAATTATTATTTTCTTATTTTCCAAAAAATATTGTTAATATTCATTTTATTGTCGTAATTGAATTGTATGATATGTGAATGTGTGTATGTATGGATGTTTGTTATTCCTTCAATATTCAAATGCGAAATTTTCTGGTGTGCACTGCAAAAATCGTTAGTTATACGTATATAATGTATACTGGAAATATTAACCGTTAATAGTCCTACAAAAAAGTCCACAGCCGCATATATCTATCTTTTAAGTGTAAGCTATTATCGCCAAAATACCAATCATCTATTAGTACAGGGTGGAGCGAAGTTTGATGGGCCAGCTAGTCACAAAATAAAGCTAAACTGATTTGCTAATAGATTATATTTGAAGTATGTACTACAATATATCGGTAAATATATACTATTTGCAATTTAAATATACGTATGTATTTATATTGTTTATTTGTAGTCATTCACAGTACTGTAATGTGATATTATTAGTGTACCTATATAATTTTTGCTTAGTAAACAATCCTCATAACATCTTTAATATTGCTATTTTTCACAACGTATACAATATCGAACGCCGTGTCCATCTTTAATTAAAATTCCATGTTACTTATTACATAGAGTCTGATTTTATGTATGTTTTGAAACAAATGCATGTAATTGTGTTAATAATAATAATATTTAATAGTTGATGTTGGTGTGGCGTCATTCTATGTAAATTGAATCGTGTCCAAGATAAATATTCTTGTTTACAAGAATATTTTAACTAATAGAATAGTCCTTTGCTCATTATTAATTAATTTATAATCACCACATCTTTTTTACAAAACGAATTAAAGTTTTATGCAAATAGGTTTCACCTTTATGTTACCAAAAAAAATACGAAATGACCTTTTAGGAAGGTTCGCTATACATTTCATATGATGCTTTTACACGAGTGGTGTTTCAAATACGAGTGATATAAAAAAATAAAATACTGCATAATAATTTGCAATTTAAAAGCATCGATACCCTAACTATACAATTTTCTAAGACAAAGTTTCTGGACAAATTGTTTCCTCTGCAATAAATTTCAATGATTACGATCTTGAACTTATTGTTTTATCGGCTTCATAGCAATTTAAAACAATGCAAAAAAACATATGTGCAGTTTACGTGTGATAGAAGTGACCTTTAGGAATGTAAGCTTCAACACAAATTCACGGACAGGTTCTGTTAAGCCTTTTGGGGGCTCTATAATATTTAATATTAGGCTTGCACCGTAACTTTTATGTTTGTTGCTATGTTAATGGTAACAGTGGTCACTTAACACCAGGTAAGCCGGTGGCCTAGTCGCTTCCGAGTAAATCAGTACTTTATGTACACGAAAAGCTCTTTTAGCTTAATTTAGTAAAGTATTGTTACTTCAACTATCTTAAAAAAATATGGCAGTCATATTGAGAACGGACGATTGAAGTGAAACAGCAAACCTCCCCCGAACCCCCACTCGCCCCCAACGCTGCTATAGAATTTTCCACTTCAATAAGCATGTTGCTGACGCATGTTGCATGTTAAAACATGCCGATTTCCTCACGATGTTTACCTTCACCGTTTTTGTATCATTGGTTAGATTAGAACCCGCAACCTACAGTACGTAAGTCGGGGCCTAAACCGCTGAGCCTCCACTGCTCCCTATTGGCACTTATAAGATTAAAATTGCAGGGCGGATGAATCCGCGGGACACAGCTAGTTATTAATAAATAATGATAAGACGGATTGCGTTCTAAATAGGTTGAACTAGAATTTACCGATTGCCTTGACCGGGTCGCAAGATTACGAAGCGGATGCCGCAGCGGTATGTTCATAGATTTATTTTAATTAGCATACGCAGTAGCATACTAGTTAATATAATTTAACAAATTTCATATAGAAATATTTGTAACAATCTTCTGACATTTTCCGTAATCGCCTCAAGCAAATATCCATAGGAGTAGACCGTGTGACACATTTCAGACAAAAGCCGCCCCGCGGGAATATGCGTCGTGAGAACATTATGAAATATAGCGCAAAGTGAATATCATAAATTTAGGTAGTATGAGGAGCTGACGATTCTTGTTAGAACTGGATTTTTTCCGTTCTTCCATTCTGCCTACAATCCTCTCCTGCTGAATGTAGGCCTCCCCCAGTCATTACCACAAAGAAACTAAACTAAACTGGATTACTGATCATAATTTGAGAGAGATGCTGAGGATTTTCAAAATGCCAACGATTAGAAGATGCGGGTGAAGTGTTCCAGGTCTGTTATCATAGTTCTAGGCGAGAGATAGAACGGGACGCGACGAGATACTATGCGACATAATCCGACCAATACTTAACGGTGACATAGGCTTGATCTCGTCTTAATTTCACACACTAGCAACGCTTGTGAAATACTTCGGACTAATGCTGATGGTTAGTATTTAATATCTGGTCAGTTGCTTGCCCGTTTCTCGCCTGTTATCGCAGAATATTACAATTTTGGGTCCTCAGCAGGCGCCAGGATCTTAAAAAGTTACTAACTATAGCAGTCTTATTCTAAAGTAAATGGCTATATTTATGTTGTCTAAAGTTGTGAGATATGTTATGCTATGTAACGTACTGATGTAAAGCACTGATTATCACGTATTCAGTGCCAGGTTCGCGCCAAATGGGAAACCATGATCTCTATCTACCCCTCTGGGTTACGGGTGTGAGCGTATATATATATTTATTTAGTAGAAAGGAAATACACCTAGAAAGAATAATAATAGCTTAATAGGCAATATTATTCATGCACCAATAAATTTAAAAATAACAAATACAAAACAAAGTCTAAGAATGTTAATAATTTAATGATGTTCTTTAATCGACCGCTATTTCTTATACAAAATATTTCGCTCAAGGTCATTTCAAATTTATTCTCGAAGCCTTTCAAGCAGCGCGTCCTCTACATTATTAGAAAAATATAAATTTACATAATGTTGACACAACAGTTCATGACGATATGTTTTTAGTACTAATTGATCTGAATCATTGGCGTAGATATAAGAGAAGAGACTGGCTCATGTGCAGCCCATTGTACTGTGCCTAGAGACTTTAATTTACTTTGTACAGACAACTTACTTATTGGTCTACTTACTGATCTGGAAATCTCTGTAGATTTCTGTCGTAGACTAGCACTATAAGCAGATTTTTCTAAATTATGTAAGGTCTATATAGTAGGGGATGAAAGTTTGTATGGTGAAATATTGTAATTCAATGTATAAGTTGACCTCAGATTTACGTATATGGTCAATCATATTAAATAGGGCTTAGCTTAGGGTGGACAATCTTCGGTTAAAT